>CM065805.1:40465019-42865019 GCA_033398695.1 Orobanche coerulescens | reverse complement strand
GGCTGCGAAAATGACTTTGTGCTGGTAAAATTTACTCTACTGATATATCTCTAGTGGGTTTTTTTATCTTATTCTGTGGGTTTTCTGGGTAAAGATTCAATCTGTTTCAGTCTTTTGATTTCTGGGGTGGGTGGGTGGGTTTAAATATGTGACTGTGATGTTATTTCAGTTAAGTACTATTAGAGATGGTGGAAAAAGAAATACCTATTTAGATTTCTATCATCATCTTTTATTTATGTGGTTTCAGTTGTATAATCAGTAATGTACTTTAAGCTGATGATTATTTCATGAATTGATGATTTTAGAAATAATAATTATATTTTCATTTGTGGTAATTTTTTGCTTCTGTCAGGTAAAAATTCAGACTTGGGTCGATGGTGTAGAAGACGTGGAATTTGTCGGCGTTGGTGCTAGATTCGGCACTACCATAGTATCAAAGGAGAAAAATGCTAATCAAACTCACCTTGTTCTATCAGACCCTCGGGATTGTTGCAGTCTTCCTACGAAGAAGGTTCTTATTGCATTTGTGCTTATGTGTTGCTAGTAGCTGTCTTTGTTTAGATGATATTTCATATCTCAGATGCTAATTGCGGATTTTTTTTTTTTTTTTTTTCAATTTTATGTCCTTAGATTGCTGGAGAGGTTTTAATGGTGGACCGAGGCAACTGCAAATTCACATCAAAGGCAAATTTTGCTGAAGCTGCTGGTGCTTCAGCAGTCCTCATTATAAACCACGAGAGAGGTAATAAAATGCGTTTTTTTGGATCAATTATGGCTTCGTTTTGAGTTCTTAAAGCATAGCCAGTTTGAAGTTTATTTGATGTTACCATTCAAGATAAACGAGTTGTGCCTGTTTTTCGTTCTGCCTTCTGTAATGTAAAATTTTTGTATATGAAATGGATACTGTACTACAAACTTTGAGTTAAGCGAACAAATTTTATGTAACAAGGATTGAATGGCGTTAAGGCTAATATATAACTTTTTCCAAAATAATGAACTTCGCTTTCTAATATACTACTTGCTTCGTCTTTTACATTTTGGCTATAATAATGCCTAGTTTTCTTCGGCTATGACAGAACTTTACAAGATGGTTTGTGAGCCAAATGAAACTGATCTAGATATACATATTCCTGCTATCATGGTCCCCCAAGATGCGGGTGCAACATTGGAGAAAATGTTATCAAATGGTTCATCAGGTAATACTTTTGTGTGTTGTGTTTGATTGCTATCAGGTGGAAACGTCTCTAAGCTGCTCGTCTTTTTGCTGGGTAATTAAGTCATGCATGGTTTCCTGAATACTCGGTGGATATCATCACTTGAAGTGCTTTATCTATCCTGTCCATATATGTTACATTTAGCTTCTCATTACGGCAATGAAGCTGCAATCACTCTCTTCCTAATTCTTTTGGAATGCTGATCAAATTATTATTTTCGCAACTTTTGGCATGTTAGTGTTCATATGGGACATCTGGTGAATTTCTATTGGAAGATTTGAACAATTACATTTAATGGGATTTAGTACGAAATTGAGTTATATTCCCAAGAAATGGTGAGAAAAAAAAGATGGAGGATAAGCATGGCGGGGAAGAAAAAACGTCTTTTTTTTTTTTTAATTAATTATAGATGTTTAAAGTATTGTTATAAGAAAAGTTTAAAATCTTGTTGTCCTTTGTGTCAAAAAATGGATCTTCACTTGGTTGCTTTAGTAACACGAGACATTGCTAAAGATTTTTATGCCCAAACTTATTGATGTAATTTTTTTTTTTTTTTCTCTTTTGGTGTTTTTCCCTTTTCTTCTTCCTGACTGAACTTCGTTAATTAAAGCTCTATCTGTTAGTAACATGGGACATTCATCACCAACTACACCTCAATCCCAACTGGAGCTGTGGCATGAAATGTATAGTGTCAATTAATTGTCTAAAATTAGTTAACCCGATATATTCATGCCAAAAATAAAGTGGCAATGTTTTACGGCAATGTCTTGCAACCTTCATATGAATGAGAAATGTTACATGAGACATTGTTAAAGATTTTTATGCCTGAACCTATTGATGTAATTTTTTTCTCTTTTGGTGTTTTTCCGTTTTCTTATTCCTTTTGGAATTTTGTTAATTAAAGCTCTATCCTTTATTTAGTATCCGTGCAGTTTTACTCTCCAAGGAGACCGGTGGTTGATATCGCCGAAGTATTTCTTTGGCTGATGGCAGTTTGTACCATCTTATGTTCTTCTTACTGGTCTGCATGGAGTGCCCGGGAAGCCTCCATCGAGCAAGATAAGCTATTAAAGGTTTGAAAATCTTTTAATAAAGGCTACTTTGGTAATCATTTACTTCAGAAGTCGAATTTATTACTCTTTACTGCCCTTGAGTCGACACTATTTGCTAATTTTAGGACACTGCGGACGAAGTTCCAAGAATTAATAAAGGCACTGCTGGTGGGAGCAGTGTGGTGGATATCAATACGAAATCTGCAGTTTTGTTTGTTGTTGTTGCTTCGTGCTTCTTGATTCTAATTTACAAGCTAATGTCGTATTGGTTTGTTGAACTCTTGGTGGTTCTCTTTTGCATTGGTGGTGTAGAGGTACAGCATATTCTATATCTATTTACATTCTGTATTTCATTGAGTTTTTTTTCCCTTTTCTCCTTTTTTTCCCTCTCTTTTATATAAAGACATACTTGCAAAAACTAATCCTTTAGGTTTGACTTATTTACATTGAAGGAAAAAAAAATCATCTTTCAGAATTACAAATATCTCCGTAAGGTATAACAAGCATCTCTTGAGGTTTGAATTTGTTTAACAAATACCCCATACTGAGGTGCATTTTATAAGATAGAAAATAAATATTAAGGGGTTATTTGTCTTTTTGAGAAATAGATGTTTTTTCTTCTCTAAAATATATAGACTAAACTATAATGATTTTTTTTTGGTAATCAACCGTTACATTAACATAAAGTTCGAGCATTTCTCGTCGATCGATGTGCTTTTGTTCGTGTTTGAAGATCCTAAATTTCTGGTTATTCTTCTTGCAGGGCTTGCAGACTTGCTTAGTGGCCTTACTATCACGGTACAGTCCTCCACTGCATTTGAAAACACTGATGATCTGTTATAAAAATTCATTTAGCTGAATTTTTGCTTAATATCTAATATATGTCTTTTAAAACAAAATGAACCCCAGAGAACTATAGAAAAGAAGTAAAAAACTCTCAAACAAGGTACTTGTACAAATTCTCAGGTGGTTCAAGCGAGCTGGAGAGTCGTTTATAAAGTTGCCCGTCTTGGGGGCTATTTCATACTTAACACTTGCTGTTGCCCCATTCTGCATAGCTTTTGCTGTCGTTTGGGCTGTCTACAGAACTTTCTCATTTGCATGGATAGGTCAAGATATACTTGTAAGTATATAGTCATTGTTGTGTTTCCTGCAGGCTGAGGAATAACAAAAAATATCACGACCGTTTCATTTTTTTTTTTTTGTCATTTTTGTCGATCAAAATATGGTTCATCACCTACTTCTGATCATGCATTTGATTGCCCTGAAAGTGATTTTAGTAACTATATCTTCTGATTTATGTTTTTTCCTTCAACCTACATTCATAATCTTCGAGCAAAAGATTACTCTTTGGCCCTTTCCCTTTCATTCCTGTCTTTGGATATGGTACCCTTAAAATGGGTTCTTGGCTGACTACACCCCGTACTTATTCAAAATGGGTCATTTACCTCCTCTGTAAATTAAATAGTCATATTACTCTCCCCGTGTTTTTAAAAATAGCCGATTACCCCCCACTCCCACCCCAAATTCAATAGGCACATTACGCCTCTGTGTTTTAAAAAAGGTGCATCTTGCCTCTACTGTCACCTTGTGCACAATGGGGTAATCTGCACATCTGAATAAAGCACCTTCTTAAAACACAGGGGGTAATTTTTAAAAATCTATATGGGGCAATCAGCTACTTTTTAAAAAATATAGTGGGAGTAATATGACCATAGACGATCAATTTTGTAAAACACAACGGGGTAATTCGCCATTCACCCGATAAAAAACATAGGAGGGATTTCCGATTATCACATCAAGTTTGTTTGGATATCGGCAACACCATCTGATAAAAGCTTTCACAGCTCACAAGTTTCTGTGATATAATATTGAATGAGAAGGGCTATCAAGCTTCATTCACTACATCAGTAGCTTAGAGGAATTATGTAATTTAAAGTAATGATAATCACACTATCCCTCATGTGAAGAATAACACATTCTAGAATATAAACCAAACCAAACCAAACCAAGCCTTATCCCACTAGGTGGAGTCGGCTATATGAATATGACGTCTCCATTCTGCTCTGTCTTGGGTCATCCCTTCTGTTAAGCCCATGAGCTCTAAGTCTTTCGAGAATATGATTTATTAAAAAGTAGTCGAGCTCCTTATTTTAACACTGTCATTTAAGAAATGTATATCAAGAACTGGACCGCAGAAACAGTTTTGTGAAGAGCCTTATAACCTCCTATGGTTTTTTATGCATAAACTTGACGACTTTTCTGAGTACAATGTGTATTGCGTATAGAAGTGCCGTTATAATAAGCTCTTCTCGTTTGATTCATTCATTTTGTTCACCAACTTAAATGCACATTTTCCTAACTATGTCGACTGACCATTTATCAACACTTTCGTGTTGGATCAGGGAATTGCACTCATAACTACTGTACTTCAGATCGTCCGAATTCCTAATCTCAAGGTAATACCATTAATTAAATTTGTTTGTGGAAGGTGGGAGATTTAAATGCTTTCTCATCTATCTCTTGTATCAAATGGCATCTAAGATGGTATATATGTACGGATTTGGTATCCTACACGTTTGACTTTTATTTGTTTAAAACAATTTTACACCTTGTGCCAGGAAAACGATTCTCTGTATTTTAATAACTTTTCAACAGACCCTTCCCTTTAAATTTTGATGCATTTTTTATTTGCCAGTACTATTCTCTCAATTTTATTTTTTCTTATTTAGTTTAAACTTTGGTTAGTATCTTGCTCGATAGAATTACAATGAAAGAGGGTATTTTTAATTTTTGTCCAAGTATCCTATTTATTGAGAATAAACACCCTAATTGTAGAATCGAGTCTCGTCAAATGGGGCTAGTCCAGTTCTCAACTTGTACCACCCTAATACCACTTATCAAGATTTATTACTAGCTTCTTATAATTCTTGAACATGCACTACCTCCTCCATTTCAAAAAGATTATTCAATTTCATTTTGCACACAAATTAAAAAAATATTTTGGAAAAATATAAAATATACCCCAGCCTTCCTTTTATGTTCTTATTTAATATTAATAACTGATCGCAACAATCACTTTAAGGGTGTTTTAGACAAAGTATACCCGTTAAAAGGAAAGTGAACTATAATTTGAGGCAAAGGAAAAAGGAAAAGTGGACTAGCTTTTTGAGACGGAGGGAGTACATAATAAACATCTACTTGATGCTTTGTTTTTTATTGTAACATTGATTTTTTTTGCTTACGCTTCTCTTCAGGTGGGTACAGTCCTATTAAGCTGCGCTTTCATCTACGACATCTTTTGGGTGTTTGTTTCCAAGAAACTGTTCAAAGAAAGTGTGATGATTGTGGTGGGTAAAATATTATATTTCAGTGTCCTCCAGCATATAGTTGTAAACCATTTCAAGGAGGAGACACTAATTGTGGCCGTTAATTTATATATAGGTAGCTCGTGGTGATAGAAGTGGTGAGGATGGCATCCCGATGCTTCTAAAAATTCCACGCTTATTTGATCCGTGGGGTGGTTACAGTATCATAGGCTTTGGAGACATTCTCTTGCCTGGATTGCTAGTCGCATTTTCTCTTAGGTTTGAGTTCCTTATTTTAAATTATTCGCATCATCTTTCCCTTAATACCAATTTGGATAGACAATTATGTGAACTGTATTCCAAAGGCGATTATCCCAAGGAAAAGGGAAAAATTATACTGTGCAACATGATGTAGCGTGCATGATACATCAGTTGTGATTATGCTATATGCTAGTTATGGTTCTGTTGAGGATAATAAAACTTGCCAGTAACAAATAAAAGAGATTAAAAACGGGTTGATGCGTCATATTTTAATGGTAATTATATTATACACCAGTTGTGATTATGATACTAATCACAATTGGTGTGTATCTTGCACCATGCATAATGTTGTGGGTCGAGAAAGGAGCAGCAATTAGAGTTTTGCCTATTTATAGGGAAACCTAATCATTATAACACGTTTATGACTTGATGATATCGGGACCACCTAAATCCATAAAGTTAAAGTGGTTTTTAATTTATCGAGTGATAATTTCCCATCGGGGACAATAAAAGTTAACCATATCATAGAGGCAAGTAATTTATCGTTTGCTAATTTGTAAAGTTATACCATCTCTTTCAAAATTACAAATGGCTTTTTTTCTGTTTTACCAAATTGCACCTGTAATTAGGTTAAGCCTCAATGATATTTCTTTAATTCATTTTTTTAATTATACAATGATTTAGAGGAACTATGTGCATTCAATTTAGTTTGATTTATTATCATCTATCTCAGGTATGATTGGCTAGCGAATAAGACCTTACGAACCGGGTACTTTTTGTGGGCGATGTTTGCTTATGGATTAGGTAAATAATAAATAATGCACATATATATGCATATGTCGCCAACTAATAACTGTTAGAGTCGGATTATCTTTGCTACTAATGTTGGATTGTAACTTTGTGAAATAATATGACAGGTCTTCTCATCACATATGTAGCATTAAACTTGATGGATGGTCATGGCCAACCTGCTTTGCTTTATATTGTCCCTTTTACGCTCGGTAAGTTTTTTTACTATTGAAGCCGAACATTTTGGTGTTTGTATTGTTTCTCTTGTACGAGCGTGGAATATATAAAACAGGTACGTTTTTGGCACTCGGAAGGAAAAGAGGTGATTTGAAGTTACTATGGACGAGAGGGGAACCGGAAAGGGTGTGCCCGCACGTTCGTCTTGAATCGACTCAAGAATCACTCTGAGAAGCATGATGAATATTCTATATAATTGTATAAATTGATTGTAGGGGTCATATCCATACTTAATATTAAAAGAGAGTCGCAAAAAAATTCAAAGAGACATGTGTCATCTCCACATTATTTCTCATTTTAAAAATTTAAAAAAAATGAATATTTAGTTTGGGAGGGAAGTTAGAGGGTTATTCCATATATAATATCTACTAATTAAAAATTTCCTCTCATTTTATTCTTTTTATTCTTAACTTAATAGTTTAAATAATTATATTTTTTTCGTATCAATTTTATTTTTGATAAAAAAATATATCAAATTAATTCTTACTTCGTGCTCTTTAATTTGAAATTCATATAGTATATATATAAAGTAATTTAAATAAAATAATGATATATTATATGATTAAAATATTTCCATATAAAAGTATAAGAATATTGAAGAAAATATATATTTTTAATTTATTCTCATAGTTTTGTACTTTAATAGTTATTTAATTTTTTAGAATTATTTTGTTTGATTGTAAAATAATAAAATACTTACATTAATGCCAAATCATATAAAAAATTATATTAGTAAGAATATGGGTTGGATATTTTTAAGGAAAGTTGATAATAATAAATATAATTTAATTTATTATTTATAAAATAGATGTAAGACTCATATTGTCCTATATGAAAAAAATAAATGAATATGCTTAATTAAATTATGGTTTTCCTATCATGTGTCCTTAGATCACATGATAAGAATTTATAAATTAAAATAAACCAAATAATAGTTTATGTGTATGTGCGTGTATATTGACTCATATATATTTTACAATAATTTTACAATATTATTGAAATTCAATCACATATTTCTAATATAATAAAATATTTAAAATTTTATGCTGTGCATCGCACGGGAGGACATCTAGTATATTTAAAATGAAAGATTGTATCATCAGTATATTCTGGCAGAAGACCAGAAGGGTATTAGTCCCTGGCCATAGTTGTATTCTTATTTTTATATGATGCAAGGCACAATACTGCACAATCTAGCCTTATTTAAAATATTCCCATAAATTGTTCAATGAAAAATCAAGAAACTAATTGTCTATTGCTGATATTTTTATTGGTGGAGATATTTTTTTCTCAATGTAGCTGTTATGTTCACGTTTTCAATATAAAAATGTACAATGATATATATTGTAAATATATCTTTCTTGTATAGATATATTCTAGATAACCTGTGTCATAATTTCACCGGACCTATATCGTCCCAAAGTGCTTGGTATCTCATAAAGTTAAGGCCGAGCACCAGTGACCATAGTTAAGGCCGAGCACCAGTGACCATCAGGGTTACTTAAGCCATTATAAATTCCTAAGTGGAAATGAGAGCATGTAACTATTGATTTTGTCGTTGGATTGCCCCGATCAGCTCGGGGAAATACTGATATTTTTGGCCATTTTCGATAGATCGACTAACTCGGCATACTTATTCCCAGTAAAGATGACCTTTAATAACCAGTCCGATCATTTATACATCACAAAAGTCTTGTGATTGCATAAGATTCCCGTATCAATAATATCTGGCATAGATACGAGATTCACTTCTAATTTTTGAAGAAGTTTGCACAAAGTAATAGGAATAAAGCTGAAGCTTAGCACAACTTATCATTTGAAGACTGATGATCAGTCTGAAAGTACGATACAAACCATATAAGGTATGTTGAGGTCATGCATCCTAGACCTCGGAGATAAGTTGGAAAATTTTTCGGCGTTAGTGGAGTACACTTATAACAACTATTATCACGCAACTATTGGGATGGCCCATATAAAGTAGTCTGTGGAAGAAAGTGCAGATCATTATTATTCTGGACTGAAGTTGTAGAATGAAAACTTAGGACCTGAATCGATCGAACAAACGATTTCAGCAGTTGCAAAGATCGAAGATCGGATAAAGCCGCACAAGATAGATAGAAATCATATGTCGGTCATCGAAGGAGAGACTTGCAGCTTGAAGTGGTAGACCATGTTTATCTTAAGGTAGCTCCAAAAAGAGGAGTGTTAACATTTGGTAATAAGGAAAAACTGATATCAATGTCGTTAGTCCATTTGAAATCCTTAAAAGGGTGATGACTTAACATATGAATTGGCTTTACCGTCATAATTAGCATCCATACACAATGCGTTTCATGTGTCGATGCTGAGGAGGTACGTTCGTGAACCAACCCATGTGGTCAATTACGAAGAAATGCAAGTCGACAAGGATCTTTCGTACGAAAAAGTTCCATATATCATTCTAGAATGTAATTTTTGAGACTCAGAAATAGATATGTGTAACACCCCCAATCCACTCGAGAATATTACAGCGCCGCAGACCCTCTCCGTGAGGACCTACCAAGCTAGATACCAAAACAAGGCATCGCATCGAATGCCAACATGGCTAAATACGAATCTAGTAGACCGATTTGGTCTTTCATCAATTACATACAAGTAAAACTTCGTATACATCTCTATTTCCAAAGCTCATACATGCACAGGGGTCAAAACACAACAACGCTCCCATAGGACGGGAGAACATTACAGCTGAAAGAATAATACAATTCGACCAACGAATCCCAATACTGGCCCTCATGTCATTAGTATCATTTGCCTTCCATCATCCTTCGTACCGATCCCGTGGTTTTCTTCCCCAAACCTGAACATACCTGAATGCAGTAACAGGCATCCACCTCCCCGATTACTCAGGGGTTTGCAAACTCAAATTTTGCTAGTACAAGTATAAAGTGCAATTACGAGCCATACACAACATATTCCAAGAATATAATAATCTTGAATAATCAACGAATTAATACAACGAAAGACTTCCCGAGAATTTTCATTGGAGCAAGATAATCCAAAACCATGAAAAACGGTAATAGAGCAAGTAAACAATTTGTAAAACATTTTACAGATCTCGGGGGTTTTTAGAGAAAAACAATCTAGGATTAAAGAATCCTTATCTTTGCAAAATCACTTTGGGGTCACAACCCACCCAGAATAATAATCCGACAATAAATTACGGTGTCCACGACCCAAACATCGATATCAATCATACGCCCAAAGGTTACTCTCGTCCTATGCTAATAAGCATGAACCTCAGAGCTTCTTCGAGCATACCTGAGTGAATCACCAATGGGAATAAATGTAATCACACATCCTCATGTCAATCGCCACGCACATAACTCAGAGGCTAGAGCTCCGCAACAAACATATAACATACACTCATAGTTATCCTGGCATCATGCTAGCAAGCGACGAATCTCATTCATCGAGATATTAAATCTCATATCATTCTCATATTAGTATTCCGGAATAACTAAATCTCATAACATACCTCATGATTAACCGTGGATTCGCACTATAAGCTACGATTTCTCAGAGGACTCGAAGTCCCATCCCGGAGTGGTTAACCCAAAAACGTTCAATGGATCGCACTATAAGCAACGAACCCTCAGAGGACTCGAAGTCCCATCCCGAAGTGAACATATAATTATACCAACACGATGTTCCACGGATCGCACTAAAAGCAACGACCCCTCAGAGGACTCGAAGTCCCATCCCGGAGTGAACATGTGGTTATACCTATAAGATTGTTCAATGAATCGCACTATAAGTAACAACCCCTCAGAGGACTCGAAGTCCCATCCTGGAGTGAACATCTTATCAAATACATATACCATACCTCATGATTAACAGTGGATTCACAGTATAAGCTACGATCCCTCAGAGGACTCGAAGTCCCATCCGGAGTGGTTAACATATACAACCACACACCACGAGGAGGTATATATATTTCTCGAACAACACCAAATAGCACAACCTTCTTTCAAAGGGATCAACAAGGAAATACAACACGACCTTAAGCAATCACCAAATAAATACACATTCCAATATACCACCATTAATGGGGAAAAATAGCCTTTATAACCACATAACAGAAGACGATATATTTCAGTTCGCAACCACGATACAACGTATCCGTAAAGCTCATCTTTTCACAAAGTACTCAAGTATTTTGAAAGAAAGTTGTTCATGAGATTATATCAATCCTTTAAAAGTTCATTCTGAGTATTCAAATAGCACACATGGTCGATTACCAATGATCATATCTACGAAACACGAAGTGTAGGGGCAAGATACTTGCCACAAAATCGGCGTGCAAATACTCCGACGAACACAGCTCGACCGAAGTGCCTCGAAACCTACAACTTCCGCAAGAAACAATGAAAACACGATCACAATGAGGAGCAAGACTAATAGCAACGGAAATCGCCCCAAACCAACGAAGAAAAACTCATATGAACATTTAATCGAACACTAAATGTTCACGGTTCCTCAAAAATCCTAGAATCGTCAACCGAGTTGAACAAGTCTGAAATATGGGTATCAAATACATAGAACATGAACAACAACAATATTTAACACTAATTGATTCATCAAAATCGTATTAGAAACGAGATCTGATCAAAATCTACAAAATGGTCAACTCAAGAAAAATCAAGGGATTACCTCGATCCAACGAAGAATAATAGATTAGATGATGTTATAATCACCTAGGATGCTCCAAAACACCTTTAGATGGAGTAAAATCAGCCAGGAACTCGAACCCTAATCGCCCTCGTCGCAAACCCGCGGAGGAAGAAAGAAATGAAGGTGAAATGAGAAAACACGACTACTGTCCAGTTTATATACCGGACAGATTAGCGTGCGCTAACACATACAAGTAGCGTGCGCTAACGAAACATGCATTCTGCCAAACGTACAGTTCGCGTGCGCTAACCACAAGCGTTAGCTAGGGATGTCAACTTTATCCGTACCCGATCCTACCCGTCGGATAAACCCGAAATCGGGTCGGGTATCGGCCGAACCCGAAATTTTATGATCGAGTACGGGTAGGGTATGAGTATAGTATATTGCCCGATTACTCGACCCGCGTACCCATTTGAATTATATAAATATATTATTATTATTATATATTGTACATAAATATTATATATATTATATATTGTATATATTATTATATAAAATATTATGATTTAAATATTTATTATACTAAATTGAATTTATTAGTTGCATTATATGTATATATGATATATATTAAAAAATATTCATATTCTTAAATATAGGGTATATGGGTACCCGAATACTCATTGGGTACCCGATTACCCGATGGACAATACCCGAACCCGATTCGAAATAGGGTAGGGTATGGAGGAGGCATACCCGTACCCTACCCAACCCATTGACATCCCTAGCATTAGCGTGCGCTAACG
Organism: Orobanche coerulescens; assembly: GCA_033398695.1. Taxonomy (NCBI): domain Eukaryota; kingdom Viridiplantae; phylum Streptophyta; class Magnoliopsida; order Lamiales; family Orobanchaceae; genus Orobanche; species Orobanche coerulescens. The sequence goes on along the minus strand of CM065805.1, from coordinate 42,852,702 downwards.
AGACCTCCAGTCCCAGTCCAGTAGCTTCTGGACTGCCCCGAACTACCAGTTAGCGTGCACTACCCTCCCGGTAGCGTGCGCTAACTGCTGCGTCTTAGCGCGCTATAGAATTGCATAGCGTGCGCTGTCGAACTCCCAGTCGAATGCAGTAGCTTCTGCATCCCGCGTTAGCATGCGCCATCCACAGGGTAGCGCGCGCTAACTCTGTACAGTAGCACGCGCTACATCACCTAGTAGCGTGCGCTACACCTATATCGAGTCAAACTCATCACAACAACGATACTCCCACCGGGACGACAAGCACACGACGATCTGGAAGAAAACGAACAAATAATGAAGTCCGACAAATATAAACACATGCACCATATATCCACTTGAATCGGTAAATAATTCAAGATGTTTGGACGCCAAAATCCTGAGTATTACAATATGTGTCGTTGGTCAAAAGCAACATAGGAGCACATGGAGGAATTGCGTGCTACATATCTTGACTTCTTTAAAACTGGTGAGTGATGAATTTCAAGGATAAAATTTTTATTAGGTGGATTGGTCGTAACGACCAAACATTTGAATTTAGATATTTAATTTTCGTTAGGCCCAACTCAATAAATTTTGCGTGCATTCAATATTATACGATTCTTCATTTATAAGAGCTATGTCCAAATGATTACATAATTTTGACAATTCATATAATATGAGTTGCATTTAACATTTAAATAAAATTTGGACTATGAACTAGATCCAAATTTGGACCCAACATTTAAATAAAATTTGGACTATACATTTTATTTTTATATTAGAATAAATTAACTTACCCATTAAAAAGATAAATGGGCTTTGAGTTAGGCCCAAACATACAACAATTCAAACTATTGGGCTATGTATTTTATTTTCTTAGTCCAATAAGAAGTTTCATTTATCAGGACTGATCGTGCACTGTATTTAAAATAACTCCTCAAAATCATGCTCTCCCCTAATATACAACTCTACAAATACTCTCCTGAAACCCTGTCTATTTAAACTAATATTATACTCGGCATCAAATCAAAACTCACGGTCACTCAACAAATCTAAAAAGAAAAATCTATAAACAAAAGAGTTCCTCTCTGTGGACCTTCGTTTTCCAGCAGCAAACAGTGTTAGGAATTAGGATCTTCATCGAAACCAATAAAGTAATCTCTCTGATTCAACTGTTAGGTGATGTTGATAATATCACTGAAATATCTACTTATTGAATATCTAAAAACCTCGTACACAAACCAAATTAACAAGCTGGGTACCAGATGCTAAAAAATCACTCTCTTAAAATAAACTGCTCTTTTATGTCAAATTCTTTTTATTCTCTATCGGACTTTTGGTAAGAACCTACTTTCATCTTCAAATCAAGATTTAAACATAAAAATTCATCATATCAACTCACCACTTGATCCCAGATCCTGGCCGCTGGGTCACCTCGACCCAGTTTGCGAGTTCGGATTAACTCAGCCAGTAATCTATTCTCAACTCACATATAAAATCCTTAACTATTTTGAGCCCCGTTTCTGCTGGAATCTGGTCCAGCTTAGTCGTCCTTCTGGTAATACCCCCTCACTTACACATCAAGTTCAAAAATCCCCAACGTGCTTTATACACTAGAGTAATATTCACGCCAAAAAAAAATGGAGTTATTGTTATGTTCGCAGATGAACTTACTACTATTATCGAGCTCACTAACAAGAAGTATAAATTAATTAACTGATAATGTTATTCCCCTCATTCAAATGATAAGAGCACATATTTATAGTTCGTTGGACAATCCCCAACGACTATGATAGCGGATGTCGTTCTATTACAGATTGCGTGTCGACATCCTAGCTAATCCCTTATTTAATAGAAATGCTACAAAAACGTACAAATATAGAACGAGTAGTCTTCCCAAGTGGCCTCTTATACTGGCAAGTGTTCCCACTGGATCAAGACTTGCACTACAGCAGGATTGTTCTTCTTGATCATCCTCCTAGCCAAGATTTTAACTGGAACCAGAACAATGGCTCCATCTTCATCCATTTCAGGCAATGTAGGGGTGGCTGGGTGTCTAGGACCAATGTGTTTCTTGAGCAAAGAAATAAGGAATACAGGGTGTAGCTTACTATTATCTGGTAACTCCAGCCTGTATCCCACCTCACCAATCCTCTCAGTTACTTGGAAGGCCCCTCCATACTTAGGACATAGTTTCCATATTTGACTCCCTCTCACTGAGAATTGTCTATATGGCCTTAATTTTAAATAAACCCAATCTCCAACTAGTAGCATTCTCTCAGACTTGTGTTTATTGGCTAGAATTTTCATCCTTTGCTTGGAAATCTCCAGATTATACTTGACCTTTGCTAGGATCTCTGCCCTACTATTGAGTAAGTCTTCTACCCCAACCACTGTAGCATCTTTCATGTTCCCCATGTTGATGGAGGGAGGTTTATACCCAAACGGTGCTTCAAAAGGACTTATTTTAATAGCTGAGTGGTAGGAGCTATTATACCACCATTGTGCCAGGCTCAACCACTGCTTCCATTTTTTTGGTGCCTGACCACACATACACCTTATGTAACTTTACAATCATTGATTCACTCTCTCAGTTTGGCCATCTGTTTGGGGGTGGTATGCAGTGCTAATAAGTTATGTAACACCCAGCCATCTGAATAATTGCCTCCAAAGGTTGCTAGTGAAGATCTTATCTCGGTCACTGACAATGCTAGCAGGTAATCTATGGTATTCGCAAACATTATCCAAGAACAACTGAGCAACTTGTAAAGCTGTAAATGGATGACTGAGTGGTGTAAAATGAGAGAATTTGGTGAACCTATCAACTACCACCATTATGGTGTCCATGCCCCCAGATTTAGGTAGTTTCTCTATAAAATCCATAGTGATGTGTTTCCATGCCTGCTCAGGTACTGGTAGAGGTTGTAGTAACCCTGGCTTATGTAACACCCCCGATATATTCAGGAATATTACAGCGCTGTAAATCCTTTACATAAGGATTTACAAGGCTGAAGAATTGAAAAGACATTAACAGGTACCAACGGATAAAAATAACGGAACTGAGATACAACAGTTCTGACTAAATACTGAAAATACGAATGTTCAACGGAAAAGTATTAGTACATCACCAGATCCAAATCATCATAAATTACTACGTACTCGAGTACTTATTAAAACAATACAACAACAGATAATTAAACCCGGCCGAAACATCACTCTGCACCCTCGTCGTCATGCAACTCCAGTGGTTGTTTCCCCACTCTCATGGATCCTGAACATAAACAAATGTTCACCCCCGAAGGGGTTAGCACAACGATGCTAGTACAAGTACAATAATCATACAACAGTGATATAATCAACAATTATATCATAACAAATTTCTCCAAACAGAAATAACAACACATATCACATCATAACAGTCTCAACATACTGATGGCATTCCAACGATCCAGCGCACACAGCTATAGATTCCCATGATGATCCCGTCGGACCAACGCATGGTGGAACTACCTGTCCAATGATCCAGCGCACACAGCTATAGATTTCCATGATGATTCCCGTCGTATCAACGCATGGTGGACATTTAATCACATCACATAATACACAATACAATTACAATATAGCTGTCATAATATAAACAATTCTAATTAGAGTACTTGCCTCGATTCGAAGACAAGAACAATACTTCCACGAAAAACGAAATACTCAAAGGTCGCCCCTTCGATCAATCACGTAGCAAGCTCGAACCTTAACAAAAGAAATAATATAGAATTCATCTCACGTCGAACGAACATCTGACAATCCAAAATACGGTCGGAAGTTCTTAAAAGAAATCTGTCTGGTTTGCTTAACGCACGCTACGCATCCTATGTAGCGTACGTTAAGGCTACTCGTTAGCGCATGCAATTACACACAGCCTAGCGTACGCTAACCATGCACGGTCAGTACCTCACTGATCAGCCAACTGACTCGCCTGATGACTTAACGCACGCTAAGTTTCAATCGTAGCGTACGCTAAATATGCCCGTTAGCGTACGTTAATTCACATAGCTTAGAGCACGCTAAGCGTGCATGGCAGTTCACTATTGGGCAGCAGACTAGTTCTAACGGTGATGAAATTTACGAACTCCTTAGTGATTAACATGTGATCCGTCTACATGTCATATTCATAAACTTATGAATGATCTTATGGATTCAATCATCTTTGAGTTTCAAGGAATAGAATATCATCACAACTCTTATATTCAACCTCGATTATCATTCTCATGCGAAGTTCGGTGATCTCCGGTTGGTGCACTAGATTCTATTATCATTATTCACATTCAGACTTCATCTTGAAGGTGAACTAACAATTCCAACTTATACGAAAGGATACTTCCTAAGATGATTTCTTTCCTTAAGTCCTTATAACCAAAATTGATATCACCTCCAATTTTATGATCAAAATGACAACATAAATCATACGAATAATCAACTTCAGAATGTTCCTCTCATCATTTGACGTACTAAGATTCCAACTACGAGGTTCCAACGACAATATCATAAGTATAAACATTCCAATCTTCTAAACATGATGTTTGTTGAATAATTCACCAATGGAACTCAATATCTTGCTAGCATGATCATCTTATTCTTCATAACATGAATCTAAAGTTGGAGATAGAATTAACATACCTTTAATGAAGAAATCACTGATCCAAAAAGGTAGAATCCAGCTCCGGTTGCTTGAGTGTCACCTCAAAGTGAATTCTTCTTCAATGATCAAGTATAAGCACTCTTTAATATTTAATGATCAAGTAAGGCGGATTTGTATGTGTTTCAGGAGTAGGAAAGGCTCTTTGGACTTCCAAGGAACGAATAACAAATGAAGGGAATAGGTAGAAATGGAGTGCTGTCCTTTAAATAAAGTTTTTGCACAAAAGATGATCAGCGCACGCTACCATACCATTCTTAGCGCATGCTAATAAGCGTTGACTCCAAATCTGTCTAGGTTCATCCGCGGGAATCTTTTCCGGACCCATGTCCCGGCTGGCGCATGTGCTAGCCGCCTAGCTTAATAATTAACTGCCTAGTGCACGCAAATCCTACATTCGTAGCGTGCGCTAGTTGTAGCCGATAGCGCGCGTTAAGCTACATTCTTAGCGTGCGCTATCACGAGTTCGCATGAGAAATTTTGCATGATGATATACTTATGTACAAAGATACCAATGTGAGAAACATCATACTTCAATTATCGAGATCACAAATCCGAATAATACAGGGTTCGAATACAGATGAAATACACAATAATAAATCCGGATATTACATACTCTCCTACTAAAAAGGAGTTTCGTCCCGAAACTCAAGACGAAAATAATTCTGGATATCTGGACTTCATGCTATCTTCCGTTTCCCAGGTGGCTTCTTCCACTCCGTGGCGTGACCATTGAACTTTGACCAAAACGATTGGTTTGTTCCTCAACTGCTTAACTCGACTCTCGAGTATCTTGACTGGTCTTTCATCAAACGTTCTATCCTGAGTGACTTCGATCTCGCCGAAATCAATGACATGACTAGGATCCGGTATATATCTCCGTAACTGGGATACGTGGAACACGTTATGAACATGGCTCAATGACGGCGGTAATGCCAATCTGTATGCCAACTCTCCAACTCTCTCAAGGATCTCGAATGGTCCGATATATCTCGGACTCAGCTTTCCCTTCCTTCCAAAATGAAAGATTCCCCGAGTAGGAGAAACCTTTAAAAGTACGTGGTCTCCAGTACTGAACTCCAATGGGCGATGGCATACATCTGCATAAGATTTTTGTCGACTCTGGGCGGTCAACAGCCTTTCACGAATCAAGGCTATCTTCTCTCGAGTCTGTACGATCAACTCTGGTTCTGTCCCGATTAAGTCTGATGAATCGTCCCAACATAGGGGCGATCTGCATCTCCTCCCGTATAATGCCTCAAACGGTGCCATCTTAATAGAAGCATGCCAACTATTGTTGTAGGTAAATTCAATCAACGGTATATGAACTTCCCAATCGTTTGACCAATCTAAGGCACATGCCCTTAGCATGTCTTCCACCATTTGAATGGTCCTCTCGGATTGTCCGTCAGTCTGCGGGTGATAAGCTGTGCTGAAGTTCAATTCGGTTCCCAATGCCTTATGAACTGCTTTCCAAAAGTGAGATACAAAACGGCCGTCTCGATCAGAAATAATGGTCTTCGGTGTACCATGCAGTCGAACTATCTATGAAATAAATACTCGTGCCAACCTCTCTGGTCCCCATGTGTCCTTAATGCCTAGAAAATGAGCTGATTTGGTTAAACGATCAACTATCACCCAAATCATGTTCATTCCTGTCTTGGTTCTCGGTATACTAGTGATAAAGTCCATCGATATGTCCTCCCACTTCTATTCAGGAATCGGGAGCAGCTTCAACATCCCGGCAGGTCGTTGATGCTCGATCTTAACCTGCTGACAAGTCAAGCATTTCGAAACATAGTCCGCTACATCTTTCTTCATGTTGCCCCACCAGAAATTCTGCTTCAAGTCCTTATACATCTTACTGGTGCCTGGGTGGATAGAATAGGGCGAGCTGTGAGCTTTCTTCATAATTGTCTGTTTCAGAACATCGACATCGGGAACGCAGAGTCGGTTCTAAAATCTCAAAACTCCATCATCATGAATTATGAATCCGGGGGCCTTCCCCTTGATCACTTCATCACGTAACCGAATCATCAGAGGATCATCTGTCTGCATAGATTTGATTTCTTCGATTAATGATGAAGTTATTTCCATCATGCACATTTGTCCTTGGACTCTTTGTAACCATACTTCAATTCCTTCTCGAATCATCTCTCGTTGAAGGCTAAGTTGGGAGGTCAGAGTCTCCAGCATCTGAATAGAAACAGGCTTGCGGCTAAGTGCATATGCCACTACATTTGCTTTGCCTGGATGATACAAAATCTCCAAGTCGTAGTCCTTAATCAGCTCTAACCATCTTCTTTGCCGCATGTTCAACTCTTTCTGACTGAAGATGTATTTGAGACTCTTGTGATCTGTAAAGATCGGCGGTGAAGTCCGTCTGGGTAATGTCTCCAGATTTTCAAAGCAAAAACTACTGCCGCTAGCTCCAAATCATGCGTTGGGTAATTCACTTCATAAGGTTTCAGCTGTCGTGACGCATAAGCGATCACTTTATCATTCTGCATCAATACGCATCCGAGTCCTTGGTTCGAAGCATCACTGTAAATTATGAATCCTCCAGTCCCCTGTGGAAGTGTTAAAATCGGTGCTGTCGTCAATCTCTCCTTCAATTCATCAAAGCTTTTCTGACACAATTCACTCCAATCAAATTTTTGAGTTTTCTGCAGGAGTCGAGTAAGTGGGCGGGAAATTTTAGAAAACCCTCCCACGAATCGACGATAATATCCAGCAAGTCCTAAGAAACTCCGGACTTCTTTCACATTCTTTGGAGGCTTCCAATCCATAACTGCTTCGATCTTCTGAGGATCTACTCGGACTCCTTCAGCTGATACCACATGACCGAGGAACATTACTTCCTTTAGCCAGAATTCACACTTAGAAAGTTTGGCGTACAATTGCTCGCTTCTCAAAAGTTCTAATACAATCCGTAAATGTTGTGCATGCTCTTCCGGGCTCTTAGAATACACCAGAATGTCATCAATGAATACGACCACAAATTTATCCAAATATTCGATGAACACTCGGTTCATCAATTGCATGAATACAGCAGGTGCATTAGTGAGACCAAACGGCATCACTACAAACTCATAATGTCCGTAGCGAGTTCTGAATGCTGACTTCAGAACATCAGATTCCTTAATCCTCAGCTGATGATATCCTGATCTCAGATCGATTTTAGAAAATACTGTTGCTCCTTGTAACTGGTCAAACAAATCATCAATCCGTGGCAACGGATACTTGTTCTTAATCGTCATCTTGTTCAGTTCTCGATAGTCAATACACAATCGAAGCGATCCATCCTTCTTCCGGACAAAAAGAACTGGCGCTCCCCAAGTCGAAACACTTGGCTGGATATAGCTTTTGTCCAGTAACTCCTCCAGCTGCTTTTTTAGTTCATACATCTCAGTAGGTGGCATACGATACGATGCCTTAGAAATTGGTGTAGCTCCGAGTTCCAGCTCAATGGTGAATTCTACATCCCGTCGTAGAGGTAGTCCAGGTAACTCGTCAGGAAATACATCTGGAAATTCGTTCACAACAGGAATGGATGAAAGTTCCACAATTTCGTCTTCTTTCTTCATTGCATAACTCGATGTCAAGATGCATTACTGTTTCAACAATTTGACAGCTTTCATCGCCTTGATCAACTTTCCTGAGCTTCCTGGTTTCCATCCTTCAAACAATATTTCAGAGCCATCGTCAGCGATCAGCGAGATATTCCTCCTTCGGTAGTTTACAATAGCTCCATACCGATTAAGCCAATCGTCTCAGAGTATCAGGTCGTCTCCTTGCATTTATATTACAATCAGATCTGAGAGCCACTCTCTGCCTCCAAATGATACAGGGAAATCTCTAGTTTCTAAGTTTCCAACAATCCTCTCTCCACTCGGTAAACCAATAACATAAGGTTTACAATAAGGAAAACCAGAAATATTCAAACGATTTACACAAGGTGAGGATATAAATGAATGCGTAGCTCCTGTATCGAATAAAACGCTAACTGGCTGGGAAAGGATCTGAACAGTACCTGATGCGATAGCAGCATCCTGATCGTCTGTCCTCCTCATCTCGTACAGACGTGGGGGAACAGATTCGGCACTCGATGTCCCCTTTCGGTCCCATTGTCCTCTGCCTCGTCTGCGGCTAAAATTATGAGGCATTTGAACACTTTGCTGCGTCTGTTGGATACTAGCTTCCTTCTGAAATGGCTGTGATGTACAGGTTCCATTGAATTTGGTGGCATCCTTGCAAAACGTCGTACGATGCCCTTCCTGTCCGCAATCAAAACATGTAACCGGAGTGCGCAAACAATCACGCCAAAGGTGGCCTGGGCGACCACAGTTAAAGCACCTCCTAGCTGTATCCGTCGTGGCTGACATTGTTCCGAAATTCTTTCCGCTCTTAGATGGGTGCGGAGGTTTCTTGAAAGAATGAAAAGATAACTGGGCCTTATGGGGCCCGCTGCTCTTGTGCTCTATGAAACTACCAGAGACTTTCTGCTTCTTGGACTCCGTAAACTTCTCCATTGCTGCTTCCTTGATCTCATACGCCAACGCCTTATCCTGGTATTGACGGAGAGTGGTACATTCAAAACCGGACATGTACCTCTGCATTTCTGGTTTCATCCTCATATCAAAATGGATCATTATTTCTGCATCTGTTCTGACCAGATGTCGAACAAATGCCAATTGCTGGTTAAATGTCTTAATTGTCTGGGATACAGGTTCGTCTGACGGCTGAGCGGAGAAAAACTCCCCAACTTTGGCTTCCCTCACAGGACGAGGGCAGTACTGAGCTTCCATCATCAATTTAAATTCTATCCAATCAGCATCATGATCTGCAGGCCGGATGGCTTCCCACCACTCGGATGCTTCCCTTATCAGAAAGTACTGAGCTATAGAGGCTCTTCGGTCGTCTGGGCAATTAATTCCGAAAATTTTTTTCTCCAATTCCTTCAACCAATGGTCCCATGTGGGTGTATCAGAAAATCCGTCGAATTTGGGTGGTTGAATCTTCACCACCTCTTGCAGCCATCGGTCACCCCAATTTCCCATGTCTGGAATCCCCTGCTGTCTATCTCCCTGCTGTAATCCCACCGCCACCTGCATTCGGTCCACGACCTGGGCGAACTGAGTCATCTGGTTCACCACCTGATGAAGGATTTCGGGCACAGCAGGTTCTGGTTCATTATTGATAGATCTTTGTGGCTCGCCTGAACTGTGGCTGGCCTGATTAGAAGGCGAAGCTTCTCTTTCGGCATTCCTTCGTCCGCATCCTGGACCGTGACCACGTACACGTACGCGACCATGTCCACGTCCGCCTCTTAACATACTGTAAGCATAAATACTTAATATGCAGGAAACAATATCGTTCTAATGTTCAAGTATAAAGAAATACAACATGTAAAGAATGAGATAGAGTTTGGGAACTTACAACCACCGTTCGTATGAAGACGTAGGCATTACAGTGATGTCATTCACGGCCGGTTACCTCAAAAGATGTATATGACCCCTATTTTAACCCAATGGCCAAGATATCCATAATCTTAGCTCCGATACCATATTCTGTAACACCCCCGATATATTCAGGAATATTACAGCGCCGTAAATCCTTTACTTAAGGATTTACAAGGCTGAAAAATTGAAAAGACATTAACAGGTACCAACGGATAAAAATAACGAAATTGAGATACAACAGTTCTGACTAAATACTGAAAATACGAATGTTCAACAGAAAAGTATTAGTACATCACCAGATCCAAATCATCATAAATTACTACGTACTCGAGTATTTATTAAAACGATACAACAACAGACAATTAAACCCGGCCGGAACATCACTCTGCACCCTCATCGTTATGCAACTCCAGTGGTTGTTCCCCCACTTTCCTGGATTCTGAACATAAATAAATGTTCACCCCCGAAGGGGTTAGCACAACGATGCTAGTACAAGTACAATAATCATACAACAGTGATATAATTAACAATCATATCATAACAAGTTTCTCCAAACGGAAATAACAACACATATCACATCATAACAGTCTCAACATACTGATGACATTCCAACGATCCAGCGCACACAGCTATAGATTCCCATGATGATCCCGTCGGACCAACGCATGGTGGAACTACCTATCCAACGATCCAGCGCACACAGCTATAGATTCCCATGATGATTCCCGTCGGATCAACGCATGGTGGACATTTAATCACAGCACATAATACACAATACAATCACAATATAGCTATCATAATATAAACAATTGTAATTAGAGTACTTGCCTCGATTCGAAGACAAGAACAATACTTCCACGAAAAATGAAATACTCGAAGGTCGCCCCTTCGATCAATCACGTAGCAAGCTCGAACCTTAACAAAAGAAATAATATAGAATTCATCTCACGTCGAACGAACATCTAACAATCCAAAATACAGTCGGAAGTTCTTAAAAGAAATCTGTCTGGTTTGCTTAACGCACGCTACGCATCCTATGTAGCGTACGTTAAGGCTACTCGTTAGCACACGCAATTACACATAGCCGAGCGTACGCTAACCATGCACAGTCAGTACCTCACTGATCAGCCGACGGACTCGCCTGCTGACTTAACGCATGCTAAGTTTCAATCGTAGCGTACGTTAAATATGCCCGTTAGCGTACGTTAATTCACATAGCTTAGCCCACGCTAAGCGTGCATGGCAGTTCACTGTTGGGCAGCAGACTAGTTCTAACGGTGATAAAATTTACGAACTCCTTAGTGATTAACGTGTGATATCCGTCTACATGTCATATTCATAAACTTATGAATGATCTTATGGATTCAATCATCTTTGAGTTTCAAGGAAAAGAATATCATCACAACTCTTATATTCAACCTTGATTATCATTCTCATGCGAAGTTCGGTGATCTCCGGTTGGTGCACTAGATTCTATTATCATTATTCACATTCAGACTTCATCTTGAAGGTGAACTAACAATTCCAACTTATACGAAAGGATACTTCCTAAGATGATTTCTTTCCTTAAGTCATTATAACCAAAAGTGATATCACCTCCAATTTTATGATCAAAATGAAAACATAAATCATACGGATAATCAACTTCATAATGTTCCTCTCATCATTTGACGTACTAAGATTCCAACTACGAGGTTCCAACGACAATATCATAAGCATAAACATTCCAATCTTATAAACATGATGTTTGTTGAATAATTCACCAATGGAACTCAATATCTTGTTAGCATGATCATCTTATTCTTCATAGCACGAATCTAAAGTTGGATATAGAATTAACATACTTTTAATGAAGAAATCACTGATCCAAAAAGGTAGAATCCAGCTCTGGTTGCTTGAGTGTCACCTCAAAGTGAATTCTTCTTCAATGATCAAGTATAAGCACTCTTTAATATTTAATGATCAAGTAAGGCGGATTTATATGTGTTTCAGGAGTAGGAAAGGCTCTCTGGACTTCCAAGGAACGAAGAACAAATGAAGGGAATAGGTAGAAATGGAGTGCTGTCCTTTAAATAAAGTTTTTGCACAAAAGCTGATTAATGCACGCTACCATACCATTCTTAGCGCACGCTAATAAGCGTTGACTCCAAATCTGTCTAGGTTCATCCGCGGGAATCTTATCCGGACCCATGTCCCGGCTGGCGCATGTGCTAGCCGCCTAGCTCAATAATTGACTGCCTAGCGCACGCAAATCCTACATTCGTAGCGTGCGCTAGTTGTAGCCGATAGTGCGTGTTAAGCTACATTCTTAGCGTGCGCTATCACGAGTTCGCATGAGAAATTTTGCATGACGATATACTTATGTACAAAGATACCAATGTGAGAAACATCATACTTCAATTATCGAGATCACAAATCCGAATAATACAGGATTCGAATACAGATGAAATACACAATAATAAATCCGGATATTATAGCATACTCACATGCTCTGTCTTACATGATTGACAAACACCACATTCACTCACCACTTGCTGCATTGTAGCCCTCATATTGGGCCAATAAAAGATACTACTGACCTTATGATTGGTAGCTAGCATGCCTGAATGCCCCACATCCACTCTCTCATGCATAGCCTTAACCACAGCAACTCTGAGTCTATTACCACTCCCCACACAAAGTTTATTTTTGTATATGATTAGATCACCTACAATAGAGTAGTAACTCACATTGTAGGGCTAAATACTTCTGCTCAAGACAACCCTTGCAACATCCTCATCACCTTCATAGCTCTGAATAACATCCTGCATCCACATTGGTTGGACTGTACTAATAGCATATTACTCAGCATTAACCCCCACCACATCTCTCCTGGACAAGGCATCTGCTACCTTATTTTCAGGTCCTTGTTTATATTCAATAGTGTACTCCAACCCAAGTAACTTAGTATTATACTTGTGCTGCACTGGGGTGGGTATTTTTTGATCCACCAAGAATTTAAGGCTTCTCTGATCTGTTCCGATAATAAATGGAGCATGTAACAAGTATGCTCTCCGTTTTTCCATAGCTAATAATATTGCAAGAAATTCTTTCTCATAAATTGAGAGACCAAGGTTTTTAGGACTCAGTGCTTTACTGACAAAAGCCAATGGGTGATTTTCTTGCATCAATACAGCACCCAAACCACCATAGCAAGCATCAGTTTCAACTACAAACACCTTGTTGAAATTTGGAAGCTGCAGCACTGGTACTGTGCACATCATTTCTTTCAAGGCTTCAAAATGTAGCTTGAGCTGCTGCACTCCATTTAAACATGCCTTTCTTTGTCAATTCAGTGAGTAGTCTTGCTTTAGCTCCATAATTTGCACAGAATTTCCTGTAGTACCCCATCATGCCTAAAAAACCCCTCAATGCTTTTAGGGTAGTTGGTACATGCCATTCCTTTATACACCTCACTTTATTAGGCTCAACTGCCACACCATCCTTGTTGATGATATTCCCTAGATACTGTAATATCCGAAATTTTTACTACTATTCTTTAATGTTATTTTATCCGAGTTATGTTGTACAGCGTGGAATCTGTACAGTATGGATAAAATAAATGAAGGACTGAGATGTCAGTATTAGTATAATTGTCGTATTTGGTCGACAATTGTATTTGAGGATATAATGTGTTGAGTAATGTATATTTGGTATGCTGTATGTTCGTATTTGGTATGTCGAGATGTTGGACGAGGATAGCTGAAAATGGCTAAGTATAGCCTTATTAGCGCACGCTAATATTCATGCATAGCGCACGCTATCATGTAGGTTAAGCGCACGCTACGTTCATAGGTTAGCGTACGCTAGTGCAAAACAGCTCAGAGGGAATCTACGTGTGGACCCGGTCACTTTCGCCGCATGTGCCGACGAAGTCAACTGATTTTTGTCGTAAAGCATTAGCGCACGCTAATGCCTGTTGATAGCGCATGCTAATATCAGATCGGTCAACAGGGAATCTCGGCTTTATTGGTTGCTTTCGGCATGTGGGGTCACGAGCATATTCGGAGTAGGTGCAGACTGTAGTAAGTCAACTTCGGATAGCGCACGCTAAGGGCAAAGGACTTGCGTATGCTAGGCAGTGTAAGTTATGCACGCTAATGCATGGGCATTACGCACGCAAGCACATGTATGAAGCCAGACAGTGGCCTCTGGACCGCGATAGCGCACGCTAACAAAGTCAGTTAGCGCACGCTATGGCTGTTGCGCACGCTAAACATGAGATATTAGCGCACGCTAGTAATGTATTCTATATAAGGGGACAGACGGGTTTTGAGATGCATTTAGTCCATTCTTTCTCCTTCAGTCGATAGAGAGAGCTTTGGGAGGTTCTTGAGGTTCCCAAACACGGTGAGATGATGATCTTTAACAAGATTAAGATGGAGAGCATGGATTCAAGCCTTGTTCTTCAAGTTATTCATGATTCTTGGAATGGAGTCAAGTGTTCTTATTCTTGGTTCATCCAATCCAGGTAATTTTCGTATCCCTTTGATGGTGGTTCGTTTTTCTTGGATGATTACATGTGAGGAGCATGTTGGATAATCAGATGATGATGTTATATGAGATTCAATGGAATTTTGATAAGAGTTTCGGATGTTAGTTAAGATTCTTCATACTATAAGGATGTTGATTCATTTAACCCGATCTAAGATGAATTTCTGAATCTTGGTAATTATATTGGTCGATTTAGATGAGATGAATCATGATACTAGGTTGAATTCCAGATTGAATATGATATGATCCTTGTTATCGAGTCGGTTTGATTGTTGATGTTGTCATTGATATGTGGACATTGATATGATCCTTGTGATAGTTATGGTGTCATTTATCTTCAAGAGATATGGAGATTTATGTCTCCCTTCATTCGGATTCGTAGTCACAAGATGTTAGTCGATGCTTGGAATGCATGCCACTGTATAGCATTAGCGCACGCTAAGCTTACTGGCTAGCGCACGCTAACGGGAGCAACTTAGCGCACGCTACGTTATGCATTTAACGTGCGCTAAGTAGGCAGACAGTGCAGTATTTTTGTGTTGTGATTATGAATTAGTGATGGTTTGATTTGATTTGTTCTGATTGCGTTTATTGGAGGTTTTGTTGAACCGTTGAGTTCGATTGGTTAGTTTTGTCGGTTGTTGATTGTTATCGGATATGTGTTATTTGATTACTTCGATAGGTTGAGATTATTGATCGGTGATTATAACCGGATGTTGCGGTCGTGTTCGAGTATGTCCATTGTGTTGCTTTTGATCGGGGCTGAGGAGCTCGTAGACAAAGGCAATGTGTTCGGTAGCAGCTTCGTGGTATCGGTATCGAGGAAAGTTATTACTTGCTCAGTTATAATGTTTAATGAATGGTTTAAGTCTCATTTCATTTATAATGCATATAGTAATGATTATTACTGCAAATTCTGGAGATTTGGATTATGTGTTGTCTTTCCGATTCTGGGAGTTAAATCGTAAGGTTATGACTCATTTCGGTTATTGGCATATTCGGGTATCGAGGTTACATTATGGTCAAGACGAGGATATGAGTATCTATAGTCCATGGTACGTTTGGATCGCCGAGCATTGCGGATAATCGTCGGTGATGGTTTGATATCGAGATTTCTCCCAAAGGACTCGGGCATGTATCTTATATCGATTCAGTTAGTGTTAGTGATTTGAT
The DNA here is from genome assembly GCA_033398695.1 of Orobanche coerulescens. Lineage (NCBI taxonomy): Eukaryota > Viridiplantae > Streptophyta > Magnoliopsida > Lamiales > Orobanchaceae > Orobanche > Orobanche coerulescens. The sequence continues at coordinate 42,836,823 of CM065805.1, read as the reverse complement.
CATGCATATTGTCATTCATGTTATCGAACAGGAGGTCGTCTTAGTGGATTTGTCATGTTGTCGTTCATGTTCTGTTTTTCATGTTGATGAACATATTGATTTGCATATATGTATGCATAATTGTATTGTTTATGTTGTAAATGATCCGATGGGATCACGGGGATCTATGCTGAGGGTGCTGGATCGAATGTCCACCATGCGTCGGTTCGACGGGATCATCATGGGGATCTATGCTGAGGGCGCTGAATCGTTGGATAGGTTTTCCACCATGCGTTGGTTCGACGGGATCATCATGGGGATCTATACTGAGGGCGCTGGGTCATTGGATTACCAGTATTATGTTGATGGAATCTTGTGAATTCGCATCATTGATTTTATCATGTGTTGTTGTTCATATGTGTATTGTTGGTCATCCACCTTATGATGATCTGATAGGATCATCAAGGGGATCTATGCTGAGGGCGCTGGATCGTCGGATTTCCATTGAGTATACATCATTGTTATTGTTGTGATCATATTGACGTTGTCATATGAGTATGCATTTGTAGGTCTTGTGTTAGGACCATGTCCGTTTTGCATTGATCTGCTCTCGAATTAGACTGATATGATTGTCGTGGCACTTCATATCTCGAGGTATGTTCCGTATTTCCTTTGGTATTTGTCTTTGATGGACAATCGGTTATCGTTTTGGGATTTGATGATGTTACTCGATGGATCGTAATGGTCAGTAATGGTATATTTCCGTATCGTGAGTTGGTGATGATAGTTTGAAAATCTTGAGTATTGTTTGAGGTACAATACAGATATTATGTTCGAGTTTATTGGTTAATCGAGTACGGGATGTGAAACTGTGATAATGGTTATTCTGATGAGAATTACTTGAGTAAGTAAAGTTATGGCGGTAAGATTACGTTGGTCGTATTCTTATGTTGTATTCTCATTGGTGTGTAATTATTAATGTGATGTGACAGTTATCATTGTTGGATATTATGGCTGACCCCGTTGTGGGATTTCTTTTTAGGTTCTTGGAGTATCGAGATTGTAGCGGTCGTGAAGAGATGAGCTTCCCGGAGGATACTGGTTAGGACATGTTTTGTGCATTGAGTTTCTTGATTGGTTCTTGTATTCCGCTGCTAGAGTATCTTTATGGTTGGTCTTTTTCCGCTGCTTGAGTATTTTGAAATGCTCTTTCGGTATCTGGTAACTGAGATTACTTTGGAAATCGTTTTCTAAACTTTTGTGTGTCGGCTGTTTGGCCTTGCGATTTCAAATGAGTTTTTACGACGGTTTTTGTTAATTGGATTTTTTAAGTCTTAGTGAATTTTTTAAGATAGTACCGTCGTTGGCCTCTTGGGCATTTGTAAATGTTTGCGAAAATTTCCTTCAGCCTTGTGGGTTCCATCTCGGGGCCCACGGCGCTGTAATATTTCCGGTTAAATCTGTGGGTGTTACAGATACTCCACCTGTGGCACTCCAAATGCACATTTTGATCTCTTAGCAAATAGTGTGTGTTGTCTGAGTAACACAAACACCTTATGTAAGTGTTCTGCATATAGAGCTCTAGTTTTGCTATAGATGAGGATATCATCAAAGAAAACTAACACATAGCTGCCCAAGAACTCCTTGAAAATATCATTCACCATATTTTGGAAGGTTGCTGGTGCATTTGTGATCCCAGAAGGCATCACTGTAAACTCATATAGCCTGTAGCTGTGACAAAAGTTGTTTTGTATCAGGTGCCATTCTCACCTGATGATATCCAGCTCTTATGTCTACTTTAGAAAAGATGGTGGCACCTCTCAGCTCATCTAACAAATCATCAACTAAGGGGATTGGGTAGTTGTCCTTTACTGATAGTGAATTGAGCTTTCTATAGTCCACACAAAACCTCCAACTTCCATCTTTCTTCTTTACTAATAGTACTGGGCTTGAGTATGGACTGTGGCTTGGCTGTATGACTCCCATAGCTAACATGTCCTTCACTAATATCTCAATTTCTTGCCTCTGAATATAGGGATACCTGTAGGCCGATTGTTTGAATGGTTCAACACCTGGTTTGAGTGAAATATCATGGTTACAGCTCCTCATAGGTGGCCTGTAATAGCCCACTCCAATCATCCTGTACCAATTCTTACTCCTTAGTATCCTCCACAGAGTTAACCATACAGAAACAACTATACACTAACTTGTTCTGTTTGTTAAACAATTTATGAAGCTTGTTCCCAGTCATGAGTTGCACTGCCACCCCTGACTGTAAGCCTTGGAACCTAACAGGCTTCCCTTGCACTTGAAAAGTGATGGAGGGCAATTCATAGTCTAACAATATAGGTCCAAGCCTTCTCATGATATCCACTCCTAACACCATGTCATAACCCCCAAAGGCAATACCCTCATGTTAGTAGCAAACAACTGACCACCCATCTCCCACTCTAGATTAGGGAATCTTGATGTGCATATGATTTTTCCTCCACCAGCTACTATAACTTGTAATGGATTGGTCATTTCCACATCACAATTCACCTTCTTAGTAGCAGTGGGATCCAAAAAACTATGAGTGCTCCCTGAATCCACCAGAATAACTAATTTATTGTTCTTAACCTTTCCCACCAATTTAATGGTCTCAGCTGGTGGCTGCCCTTTCAATGCATGCAGTGATACTGTAATATCCACAATTTCGATTTTTCCGGTAATTTTCTTTTTTTGGCGGAAGTCTATCTTAGCGAATCTGTTGTGACCGTTTCATCATTTCGAGAATATTTAATTCTGCACTTTTTGTCATCCGAGTTCGTTTCGGTATCGTTTTGTTGAGTTCCGTGTTCTTTAACGGCTTTTCCGCACTTGAGTTCGATTCTTGCGAATCTCATCTGAAACTATTATTTCGAGTTTCTCGTGAGTTCATTTAATGTTATTATTCATGTTGCGAGCTTTGGCTTGGTGTTTCGATCGTGTATCGTGTATTTCGGACGTTTTGGGCCATTTTCGTAATTTCCTAAAGTTTGGGGTAATTACTTTCTGTTGTCGAATTTTGAGCCTTTGGGTGGTCGGAATCATGTGTTCTCTTAGCGCTTGGATTCGTCTTTGCGAGTACTTCGTAACCGTATCTTCAATTCATATTCAGGTTCGGGTTTCGGCGTCGTCCGGGCCGTCGGAGTGGCCACGGCCGAGTCACGGCCGCACTTCTTGGAGCAGGGCCTGGCCTAGGCTGAGTTATGGCCGTAAGGTGCCGGTTAAGGCCGTACGTGCTTGGCAGACATGGTTGGACGAATGCCGGTTATGTCCGTACGGGTGCCAGGCAGTGTTCGGACGAATGCCGGTTACGGCCGTAAGGACCTGCCGGGTACGGCCGTAAGTGCCGAGTTACGGCCGTAAGGCCCTGTCGGTTACGGTCATAAGCAATCGGCAGGCGCTGGGCGGGTTTTGACGAATGCCGGTTACGGCCGTAAGGCCCTGCCGGTTACGGCCGTAACCCTGTCGGCCATATATAGGCAGTGACCGGCCATACTTCATTTTTTATCACATTTCTTCACCCGGGTGGTGGCTGGCGACGGGAAAATCGGGGAGTGGAGTTTTTGGTAGATTCCACTCGATTTCTAAGCATTTTTGAGGATTCTTGTCGATTATATCATCATCCAATCCGTGTTCTTCGTCGAATCAAGGTATATTTCCTGATTTTCCTCCAAGTTGACTTTTGGGGAATTTATTCTTGATTTCGATTCTAGTCCGATTTTGATGAATCGGTTGATGCTAGTGAACATTATTAATCGTGTTCTATGGATTTTATATCCATATTTTCGATTCGTTCAACCCGATTGATGATTCTTAGATTCTTGAGGAACTTTGAACATTTAGTGTTCGATTAAATCTCAAAGAGTTTCTTTCGGTCGTTATGTTGATTTCGATTGATATTGTGTTATTGAATGAATTATATTTCATTCAAGGTTGTTCGAGTACTTGTGTTTATCGGAGGACGCCGTTCATTGTTCGTGGAAGGATTTCATCGCCTTCGGTTGAGGCAAGTTTTATACTTGTACTAGTCAATGAGATTAATGTTATCATATATGTGTATGAATGTGTTGTATCATTCCGAGACTTAGTCTCTTCATAAGTTCATTGATATCAGGGGATCGTTCGATACGATACTCTTCGGCAGTTATGCCAAATGTTTATTATCATTCATTAATGGCCGGTTCAAGGCATTAGGATACTCGTTGTTAATGTTATTGTCGATCGCAGGTTCGCAGTATCGATGTATCGATTGTTGTTGTTAATATTGATGTCGATCTAAGGCATTGTTGTAATCATTGTTATTAATGTTGGTGTCCTGTCATTCATATTGTATTGGCCGATTGAAGGCATTGTCGTATTTCGTTCTCATCTTCGTCGTCGGTAGCCGATTAAAGGTGCCGAGGCATTCATTGTATCATTGTTATCGATTGAACGTTCTAAGGCAATCGAGGAGTTCAATCATTCATTGTATCATTGTTATCGATTGGCCGTTCTAAGGCAATCGAGGAGTTCAATCATTCATTGTATCATTGTTATCGATTTGCCATTCTAAGGCAATCGAGGAGTTCAATCATTCATTGTATCATTGTTATCGATTGGCCGTTCCAAGGCAATCGAGGTGCTCAATCATTCGTTGCATCATTGTTATCGATTGGCCATTTTAAGGCAATCGAGGTATTGAATCATCTGCTGCATCATTGTTATCGGTTGTCCATTCTAAGGCAATCGAGATATTGAATTGGGGATGTCGAGGATAGTTCCCATCCGTTGTGTCGTTGTTATCGATTGACCATTCTAAGGTAATCGAGGTATTGAATTGGGACCGCCGAGGACGGTGCCCATCCGTAAGTCATCATTATCGTATTGGCCGACTCAAGGCAGCACACTATCACTCTCGTGAATTCGGTAATCTTCGGATCGTTGCCGTTTGTTATTAATTATATTTTGGAGGCTAGTCTCAGCTAGTGCTCATTATGGGTAAGTTTTGGGCTTGAACCTTCACGGTTGGGTTCCAACACCTACAATTCAGTAGGTCACGGCCATTGGATGGCCTAATTATGATACGGCTTCGTGTCGTGGCTTCGGCCCTAATGGTGATACGGCTTCGTGTCGTAGCTTCGGCCCTAATTGTGATACGACTTCGTGCCGTGGCTTCGGCCCTAATTGTGATACGGCTTCGTGCCGTGGCTTCGGCCCTAATTGTGATACGTCTTCGTGCCTTGGCTTCGGCCCTAATGGTGATACGACTTCGTGCCGTGGCTTTGGCCCTAATTGTGATACGGCTTCGTGCCGTGGCTTCGGCCTTAATTTTGATACGGCTTCGTGCCGTGGCTTCGGCCCTAATGGTGATACGGCTTCGTGCCGTGGCTTCGGCCCTAATTGTGATACGGCTTCGTGCCGTGGCTTCGGCCCTAATGGTGATACGGATTCGTGTCGTGGCTTCGGCCCTATTTGTGAAACGGCTTCGTGCCGTGGCTTTGGCCCTAATGGTGATACGGCTTCGTTCCGTGGCTTCGGCCCTAATGGTGATACGGCTTCGTGCCGTGGCTTCGGCCCTAACTGTGATACGGCTTCGTGCCGTGTCTTCGGCCCTAATGGTGATACGGCTTCGTGTCGTGGCTTCGCCCCTAATTGTGATACGGCTTCGTGCCGTGGCTTCGGCCCTAATTGTGATACGGCTTCGTGCCGTGGCTTCGGCCCTAATGGTGATACGTCTTCGTGCCGTGGCCTCAGCCCTAATCGATACAGCTTTGGGCTATTTTGGCTTCAGGTGATTGTGATATTTGACAGCTTCGGCTGAGTGGCTTTCAGGCCTTTGTGATTGTCTTGGTAATTTCATTGGAGCCTTCGGGCATTGTGATTCATAATTAATTCAGTTCTGGTTTGGTTCATGTCGTGTAATTCATTATGGTACTATATGATTATGATTCGCCGTTGGGCACTTATGTTCTAACCTGTTGAACAGGTATTAATAGTATGCCGTGGGAATAGTGTTTCACGAATGCTCGGTTCTTACCTTGGTCTGTGAGCATCTCGTATTATTATTATCATTGTACCGCTTCATTCTGCCTTTTGATGCATATCATGTTATACATGTATTTGATGTTCATTATCTGGATGACTGACCCCGTGGGGGCGGAACATGTTTTCATGTTTTAGGTGCTTGCGAGGAGAGAGTTGAGACATAGGGGCATGATGATGGCGACGAGGCATTCGAGCGATACTAGTCCGAGTTGTTCTTGTTTGTTAGTCAGTTGGAGTGTACTACAGTTTGTCAGTCATTGTCATTATGTATTACCCGAGTAAGGCTCTTGGGTGTCGTTGTATTTTCATTTTGGCCATGTAGGCCCATCATTGTCGTTAAAATTCCTTATCGGAATATTGTGTCGGATATCATGGTAGGGACTGTGATCTCCCTTGTTGGTTAATTTTAATGTATTTAGTCATGTTTCGCCTGGTGGATCTCCGGGTGTGAGGTCCACGGCACTGTAATAACCCAATGGGATTTGGGGGTGTTACAGAAGATGGTATCAGAGATTTTGGGTTGTGAGATACCCTGATATGTGAGTTATGTGGCTCTACCGACGCGGTAGTAGTGGGACTGTCAGGTTATGACAATCTGTACAGTCGGGTTTTGTGAGTCATAATATTAGTACGACTGCACGAGTCAATCATTCATCTAGTCGTTGTCAGTTGAGACTAGTATCGTGAGACCTCGAAGCTTCGTATGACCTGTGTAAGGACTCGATTCTCTTTATGTTCATACATTCATCATGTCATTAATTATTCATGCTTTGTTGAAACCTATATGTGATATTATTGTTACGATTGATTCATGACTAATTGTTTTGGAGCACGTGTGACCTGTGTAAGTGTTAAGGATCAACTCATTCATCAGTTAATAATCATCAATCATCATTTTGATCTTGTCGATCATGTTAATTCATTCATCACTCAGTCAATCTCATTGTTCAGTTAATTCATTCATCACTCAGTCAATCTCATTGTTCAGTTAATTCATTCATCACTCAGTCAATCTCATCGTTCAGTTAATTCATTCGTCACTTATTAAATCTCATCGTTCAGTTAATTCATTCATCACTCAGTCAATCTCATTGTTCAGTTAATTCATTCATCACTCAGTCAATCTCATTGTTCAGTTATTGATCTTATGGATCGAATTTTCAACCTTGTTAACATATTCAAGATAATCATTTGAGGAATGTCATCAAATAATCATGTCACCTCACTTTATCGTTCATGCGATCTTATCATATTCCGGCGTTATGTCGACGATCATTTTATTGCATTATTAATGCATTCATTGTGTTATAGCTTGTATGCTCATTGTTATCATTCCGTCACGTGATCATAATGCGATCTTCATATAGGATCTGTAATTATCATGTGACTTTCCTACCTCGGTATGGAAAGAGCTGTCAGAGGGACATCGGACTCCGACGTCCAAGAGATCGTTTTCTAGTCGTCTTCGTGCTGGGAGAGCATCTTCATCTCAGACGACGAGTTCGACTGTTGTTTGCTTTAACTGTGATACAATAGGACATTCATCACCGGTTTTGAGCAAGTTAATTCTTGTTCGGTAATAGGATAATCATTCATTTCATTTGTCATTCATTCATTCACATAAGTCATTCATTGTTGGGAAAACAAGAACCCTGTATCGAAACAGCCGGGATATCCAATCCCTGTATCGAATGGTATTTGATAAAGAGGTTTTGACATATATGCCAATCCGCATACAGTAAAGGAAAACTGTATCGAAGCATTGAGGCATTATCCTGTATCGAAGACCTGCCTCGAATCAGCATATAGTGAAGCCCTTCAGTACAGCAAGAAGTCTTATAAAAGACCAACTATGGAAACTGTCTCGAATCTCAAATACAGTTATCTTCCATACAGCTCACAACAGGACAAGGAAGGAATCTCCAGAAGTCAAGTCCCGTTGAATAAAGAAGTATTTAAATACTCAAGGATAAAGTATTTAAATACTGTCAGTCAACAGATCTTCAAATCCCGCTAAATCCGGATCGTGTTATAATCCCGTTGGAACGGAATCTCACTCAAACGGATACATCTCAACGGATATATATTTCAGAGACTATATATATCACATCAAGATGCTGAAGATCAGTTACCAAAAAAAGCTATCGAAATTATTATCAGAGCAAAACATATCTCCAAAGCTTACTGCAACTCAGATCAAAAGAGATATACAGTGCTCATCATTCTGAACAACACTTCATCAGCTGAAAGCTCTTAAAGTCAAAGTTGTTGTTCACCATCTGTTCTATACTTTGAACAAACAGCCCTGTGTGGACTGAGCAATCTCTGCTTCTCCGGAACTGTGTGTGAAGGATTTGCATTGAAGAAGACGAAGCTTCAGAACTGTGTGTGAAGAAGCAAGTCAAAGCATTAGCTCAAAACGAATCTGTGTGAACGGTTGATATCAATCTGTGAGAACGATATATTGATTGTGTGTTGTTATAATTACGTAGTTGTGTACGTAGTAATTATAATAAACTTTTTACTCCTGTGTGGAGGACCAGTGGATGTAGAGGGGTTTACCTCGAACCACTTTAATTACTGTGTTATTTACCTTCAGTTTTTACTATTTTAATTACTGTGATTAATTAAGTATACACTATACATTTAGTTGATGTATCCACAGCAACCTACTGTATCTAAGTCTTCCGCTACGCACTCAAATTTAAAATCCATACAGTTTGTCGTTTAAACTATTTTCCAAACTGTATCCAGTATACTTAGTGGCCAACAAGTGGTATCGGAGCGGTTGATTCTAAAAAGAATCAGTCGTATTTTTAGCCGAATCAGATCCAAAATCACTTATTTTCAAAATAGTCTCTTTCATTTCTGTATTATCACATGGATACTTCTATGATCAACAAAGTCCCTATGTTCTCTATTAACGAATTTGATGACTGGAGAATTAGGATGGAGGCTCATCTTGCAGCAATGCACGAAGAGATGATTTTTGTTATACAGGATGGTCCTATCAAGATCATGAAGGTAAACACAACCGCAAAGATTGAAGGCCAAGCCCATGCTGAGATGCTCGAGAAGGATCGCGAGCAATGGACCACAGATGAAAGAAAGCGAGCAAACCTTGACAACATAGCTAAGAACGCGTTATTTGTCACTCTTGACAAAGGCACGTTCTCAAAAGTAAAGAGCTGAAAAACAGCCAAAGAAATCTGGGATAAACTCAAGTTGATTTGTGAGGGAACTGAGCTCTCAAAAGAAAACAAGATTTCAAAACTGGCTCAGCAATTTGAATCTTTTGAAATGAAACCAACTGAGACACTTGAGGAACTTGACCTCAGATTCACTGGTATTGTGGATGAACTTGAAGCGTTGGGCAAAATTTATACCCAAAAGGAGAAGAATTTAAAAATTTTCAGATCTCTCCCAGCCCGATGGGACATTAAGACCACTGCTATGCGTGTATCTTGTAATCTTAATGAAATATCTACTTTTGATCTCTTCTCTGACCTCAAAGCTTTTGAGTATGATATTGACAGAAGAGAGAAAGATGAAGAATCTCCTTCAAAGGTCACAGCTCTAGCCGCTGTATCGAACCGTCGACACAGCATGCCCAGCTCGTCGAAGCCTAGTCACAAGAATGCTGACAGTGACGACGACATCCTGTCTCAAGATGAAATGGCGCTTCTCATGCACAAATTCAAAAAGTTCATCAAACAACTGGAAAGACTCCTACAGGCCCAAACTGTCCACAAGGTAAGTACCGAAACATCATCTGGTGATGCTAACCTGTGCTATAATTGCAGGAAACCAGGGCATTATGCAAATAAATGTCCTCATCCCAAAGTCCAAAGGTTGCCGGAGGCCGAGCAACAAGAGAGAGATGAAAGAAGACGTGCTTGGAAAGACAAGCTCAAGGCCCTGATTGGAGAATCAGAAGCCTCCCCCACACCATCCAAATCAGCAGAATGTCTTCAGGTGGTCACTGAAAGTGATTCATCTGACGATGAGTTCGATGATAAAGCATATATGTGCTTTATGGCCAAAGACATTCCAGAAGGTGAAGACAGCGACGATGAGGTAAGCTCAACCTCAGCTATTCCGTCAAATGCATCTCATACTTTTGAAAACATGAAGAATGAATTTAAAAACATTCAAAAGGCCCATGAGACACTGAAAACTGAGAACATACAGCTTCAATTAACTAATTTAGAGCTGAAAGATGAAAATGACTTGCTGAAAATAAATTATGAAAATATGTCTCTTGGTATGAAACCAAAGAAAGTCGATTTTGAAAAACTCATGGAGAGCAATCATCAACTTGCTCATGAACTAAGTGAGGCTAAAACTCACAACGAGAGCAAGACAAATGATTTGGTTCTACTTCAAGCCAAAATCACAACTCTCAAAAGCGAACCGAACTTGAGACCACTCGAAATCATTCGAGAAATCGTCCAAAAGAATGGAAGAAATTAGAGCCTTTGGGCAAAATGCTCATGACAAAAGTGGCTTAGGATACAACTCATGTTCAAACAAAGGGAAAACTAGTACGGTGTTCGTCAAGAGTGTGGAACACATTCCATAATCGGAAGAAATCCCTAGTCCCGTGAAGGAACCTGTATGCAGAAAACCAAGGTCGCTATTCTCGCCCCGCAATCCTATTCCGCATAGCGGAATCATAAGCCGTTCCAACCTCGTGAGGCGCACTCAACAAAGATGCTCCCGAGCATATCAACAGCGCCAACTGCTCGTAGGAAGGCAGATCCAACCACCAAAGGCCCGCACGGCAAGATTATCGGTCTGAGACGCCGAGGTATTGGATACAGGAGCCCTGTTATCCCTCGAGACAGCAGATGCCGGTTCAGTATCAACAATAGCATTGGGAATCCAACTGGAGACCCAGAAGGCAAGCTGTTAGGCCTAAGAAAATGGCTCCACCTCCAAGACGGCACTCGTACTGGATTAATAATAATAACCCTGAATTTTTCATGCATAATAATTATCATGGTTATAACAACTACGGATATGCCCCCGTAGATATCGCAACACTGTACCGAGTATGTCCTACAGTAAACTAATTGCTGCCAGGAAAACTTGGGTACCAAGAGGAACTAACAATCATGGACCCAAAAATCAAAGGGGACCTAAATCTACTTAATCTCTTTGTTACAGGACATTCTAGAGGAGGATACCTGGTACTTTGATAGTGGATGCTCTCGACACATGACCGGAGTTAGGAGCAAGCTATCAGATTTTGTAGAAGGTCGCGGTCCAAAAGTTCGTTTCGGTGATAAATCTAAAGGAAGAACAAGAGGGAAAGGAAACCTACTTGTCGGGAAATTCAAAGTCACCGATGTTGCATATGTTGAAGGCTTACAGTATAATCTACTTAGTATTAGCCAGTTCTGTGATAAACAGTTCTCGGTGAAGTTCTATATAGATCGCTATAGAGTCAAAAACATCCAAACTAAGGAAGTTGTGCTTACAGGAAGCAGATCAGGTAATATGTATATTGCTGACTGGAAGCCTATGAGCTCCTCAATTCCATGCTTTGTTGCCAAAGGCACTGCAGATCTTAGCTGGTTATGGCACAAGAGGATGTCTCATGTCAACTTCAAGACAATCAACAAGCTCTCAAGACAGGGAATGGTTAGAGGTTTGCCAAATGTGTCATTCAAGAAGGACAGCGTCTGCGGACCATGTCAGAAAGGCAAGCAAATCAAGTCAACCCTGAAGAGCAAATCCTACCTTTCAACCCAAAGAGTGTTGGAAATGCTACACATGGATCTCTACGGTCCTGTAGACCCAGTAAGTTTGGGAGGTAAGAAATACTGCATGGTTGTTGTTGATGATTATTCCAGGTATGCTTGGACGATCTTTCTTAGCAAGAAGAAGGAAACAACATCAAAGCTGCCCGAGCTCCTGAGAAAGTTGCAAAATGAAAAGGCATCGAGTATCGTGTGCATTCGTTCCGACAGAGGTACAGAATTTACTAACCGCTTTAAAGAGCAATACTGTTCGGAGAATGGAATACAGCACGAATACTCAGCTGCCCATACACCTCAACAAAATGGTGTTGCCGAGCGAAAGAATAGGATGTTGAAAGAAGCAACAAGGAGAATGATTGCCACAAGAAAATTGCCAAAGCGTTTCTGGGGTGAAGCAAACAATACAGCATGCTACACTCAAAACCACTGTATCGTCAACAAGCACCACAACAAAACAGCATATGAGGTATGGAACAACAAAACTCCGTTAGTTTCGTATTTCCACATTTTTTGATGCAGGTGTTATGTATTGAATAATGGGAAAGACCAACTTAGAACCTTTGATGAGAAATCAGATGAAGGAATATTTGTAGGATACTCCTCCGTCAGCAAAGCTTTCAAAATCTTTAATAAAAGGAAGCTGACGATCGAGGAATCAGTTCATGTAGTGTTTGACGAACCACACCATGACCCTACAGGAGTAGATGATATCACTCAGAACATTCACCATCTATCTATCTTGGATCCTCCAACTCCCATAGAACCTGTCGTTGATTTAGAAGTCAACCCCGCAGCTGTAAGAATCAATGTGGATGAACCCGACGCTGTAAAAGCTGAAGCTGTATCCACAGAATCTTTCGATATAGTACGGGATCCTGAATTAGAACCCGACCGAAGATGGTTGAGAGATCACCCGCAAGAGCTGATCATTGGAAACATAAATGCTGGTGTTTCTACTCGTAGGAGAATACAGAGTACACAAGGAAATGTACTTTGTGCACAAGAAGAATCTGATGCTGAGATATCACAGTTTCCTGAATGGAAATCTCAATCCGAGCTTAGAAGACTCAATATGTGCACTATTGCTGTATTCTTAGCCCAGTCCGAACCTGTTTCGACCATAGACGCTCTTAATAATTCTCATTGGATGACATCTATGGAAGAAGAGCTTAACGGTTTCGAAAGAAACAATGTATGGTATCTTGTACCCAGACCAACACATCAATTGGTTATAGGAACCAAATGGGTATTTCGAAACAAAAAGGATCGAAATGGACTTATCATAAGGAACAAATCCAGACTAGTCGCACAAGGCTATAGTCAGGAAGAAGGCATAGACTATGATGAAACCTTCGCCCCTATAGCGAGACTAGAAGCCATCAGGATATTTCTCGCCTTTGCCGCCCATAAGAGTTTTATTGTATACCAAATAGACGTCAAAAGTGCTTTCCTGAATGGAGACCTTGCAGAAGAAGTTTATGTTGAACAACCACCAGGGTTTGCCAACACATACGGTATCGACCTAGTTTACAGGCTAAGAAAAGCGCTGTACGGACTTAAACAAGCCCCTAGAGCCTGGTACGAAACCCTGTCCCAGTATCTAACCAACAACGGATTTGAGAAAGGTGCTGTGGACAAGACCTTGTTCAAGATACAGGAAGATGATGACCTTCTTATGGTGCAAATCTATGTGGATGATATTATTTTTAGTTCAACTAACCTTGCTTTATGTCAAAGGTTCTCTCATCTCATGCAAAGTAAATTTGAAATGAGTATGATGGGGGAACTTAGTTATTTTCTAGGTTTGCAGGTAAAGCAGATGCCTACAGGTATTTTCATCAACCAAGAAAAATACAGCAAGGAGCTTCTCAACAAATTTGGAATGAACACTTCCAAATCCTCGCCAACCCCCATGAGCACTTCCGTGCAAATTAGTGTTGATGAAGCCGGAAAGCCGTTTGACCAATCACTCTACAGGAAGCCCATTGGTTCGCTCCTGTACCTAACAGCTAGCAGGCCCGATATCCAATTTGTTGTTGGAGTGTGTGCAAGATATCAAGTTGCACCTAAGGAATCACACTTCAATACAGCTAAACGAATCCTGAAGTACATTAAAGGAACAGTCGATGCAGGACTATGGTATCCTAAGGAAGGCGGATTCGATTTAGTTGGATACAACAACTCGGATCTCGGAGGCTGCAAGCTAGATAGGAAGAGTACAAGTGGAACTTGTCACTTTCTTGGACCTAGACTAGTTTCTTGGTTCAGTAAGAAACAATTGGCTAATTCTCTTTCCACGGCTGAATCAGAGTACTATGCTGCTGGTAGTTGCTGTATGCAGATCCTTATGCAGCAACAGTTGTCAGACTATGGAATCGATGCCAGAGAGACTGCAATCATGTGTGATAGCACGAGTGCAATTGCAATCACGCACAATCCTGTCCTGCACTCGCGCACTAAGCATATCAACATGAAGCATCACTTGATAAGGAATCACGTTGAGAACAAGGATGTTCGCCTTGAAAAGGTTCATACAGACGTTCAGCTGGCCGACATCTTCACCAAGCCACTCGACACAGCAAGATTCAACATGCTCAGACAAAAATTGGGAATGCTACAGCCAGACTCCGTGTAAGTAAATTACTATTTTTTTTTACTCAACAAATTGAGGGGGAACGCTGTAAGACCCAAGAATACAGTATCCAACGTTAATTATTCGTACACTCAGAATTGTCAATACAGCACTGTAGCGAGCGAAGACATATGAATCCTACAGCTGACGTGTGCAATAATTAAGGGGGAATACTGTAGGACCCATGAATACAGCATTAATCCTTAAGTTGCTGCATGGAATTTAAAACCTATACGTACCTTTTTGAGGGGGAACGCTGTATCGACGCGGAAACAACACATACTATAGGATTTTGATTCAGTATATATATAATATCATATTATTTCTTTTTAAAATGATTTTTGTCCACGTGCCCTGTTTTTATGTCAAACGTCATGTACATTAAATGCCTTACACGACATCTGGAGAACTGAATCTCAATAGCCGCGATGTTTTAAATTGTTTATTGTTTTAAAACCGCCGTTTTAGGCATTTAGGTTGACACAAATGTCAGAAATGGGACCCGCTCATTTTTTAAACATTTTAATGGATTAGCGTACCAGTTACACTCAGTCCATCTTAACCGTTGATTTCAAAAACCGGTTCCCATCCCTTAAAATCTGACCATTCGTACTCTGCAAAACCTTATTTCGCCGCCCAACTATAAAAGGACTGAATTTGCCATTAGAGACTCTTTACGCTTTCTGCAAATTCAAGAGTTCTCAAGCAAAAACAGCCTACATACTTTTCTGCATTTTACTGCATATTTCGATTATTTTCTTGCACTTTTTCTTAAGAAATCATCAAATGGCTGGACAAACTTCTTCTCCTGCTCTCAAGAAAACTGCTAACATCATTGATGGCCGGATCTTTTCAAGATATGTTATCATTGAGCGCATTCTGTCTGAAACCAACGACGCAGAACCCATGTAGTACATCATAACTCGGCTTCGTCAACAAGGCCTCTATCGCCTTGGAAGTCAGACCGCTGATAAGAACGATGCTCATCTGCTTGAGGAATTTTACCTCAACGTCGCCGTACGCTTCGTCATTGGCCCAAGGAGGTCATGTTGCCGACATCACCGCTACAATCCAGGGATTTGAGATCTGTATTGATAACGATCTGCTCCAGAACATCTACAGGCTACCCGCTGATGGCCTGACTATGGATCAACTTGAGACATTCGGGTCTCAAGAGCTAATCACTAAATTTTATGGACTGTTCACAGGATCCAAAGTTGTCGACATGGTTCAGACTACATGTCACAAGAAAATTTTTTTGTCTCCCATATGTATATCTTCATGATTTTTGCTGCAGGATAATTGAGAATCGAACCGGTGCATTCGAAATGTGTACCAACCTGAGGTTCAGGATGATGGTGGCTATTCTGACCTGTGAAAAGGTCAATTGGTGCCAGATAATCCTGAAGCGCCTGCAAGAGGAGGTGTGCAAACTGGCCACCCAGAAGAGATCTTTTGGTTTGATGTTAAACCATATCCTGACGAAATGCGGACTGTCGCAATCCGCTGATGCTAAGAAGAATAACCCCAGGATATACCTAGGAGGCGTCAAGCTTACTGCGTATAATCAAACCACTATGGTCTACAACCATCCAAAAACTGGAAGTATGCCAGTTTCCGCAAATCCACGAGATGAGTCCTTGAAGTTCCAGGAAGTGGAATCTTCAAAGAAGAGAAAGAGATCTCACAGCAAGAAACCCACTGCTGGTGAGAAGCCCAAGAAGAGACTTAGGAGGCTTGCCAAGCCCTCCGAAGAAGTCTCCCCTGTGGCTCAACCCACTGAAAAACAACCCCAGGGCCCAACCCCTGTGGAAGAGGTGTCCCCTACTGTATCGACAGTAGATCCTGAGCCTTTGGCGGCTAGGACGGATAATGAGACATCTGCCAACGAACAAGACTTTAGCGAGTCGGCTGCCCATTTGGAGCCAACAGCTACTTCTCCTCTGCGGGATCCCACACCCGTACAGGATCCATCTTCCTTCAGGGCACTATCCCCTGTAAGGAGTCCCACTTCCATACAGGATCCCATACCTGTACAGGAATCCCTCGCTACAGCGTCTCCAGACGTTGTACGTAGTCCCTCCCCCGAATCCATCATTCATAAGACCCTTCTTTCTGTTCAAATTGAACATGCTTACGAAAGATTTCTAACATGGAAAGGCTACAGGCTAGCTCCATACGAAACATTGTACAACTGGAGCGATTAGAGCCAAGAAGAAAGATTCGTCTCAGAAGTGACAGACTCAATGGAAATTGAAGCCCTGATCCGATGGGAAAATGCCTTATGCAAGGAGCTGATTGAAAGCCATCTGTTGCAGAAATCTGACGCTAGAAGGAAAGGAAAGGACAAGTCAGAGGACTCTCCCGCAAATCCAAAAGACAATGACAATGACTCAGACGACGACGACGATACTTTTCAAGCTGGTTTGAGGATGAGTCGTGAAGAGGCTCAAGCTAGAGACGCCTCTCCACCCAAAGGTGACGAAGGGCCATCTACTCGAAGCAATCCCCCTTCGCCACAGCAAGAGTTAATTCCCGACGAAGAGGAATCAGTCCCTCCAGTCGAGGAAGTTGAAGCAATTTTGGAACAGGCACCTGAGCCTGCTGCCACCGAAGAAGCTGTACCTGAAAGACAACAGGAGGATTCAGTCCCTCCTGTATCCATGTCTACTGAAGAAACTTTGCAACAGGAAGCCACTCAACCCCCTGTCGCCGAACCAGAACAAGCTGCTCCCGCCCCTTCAACCGTGGAATCCGAGGACGGTATCGAACCTGAGGATGTCTAACTTACCTCACGCCCAACCGTGAATGTAAGGAGGTTGAACAGCTCTGAAGACTTTGCTCAACCAGATTCTCCGATTTCTGCCACTAGGAAAGAGCGCCTGCGCGCACTTGGTCTTCAAACTGTATTCATCCATGATGCAGTTAATGCTCTGTCTTTCGTTGAGAAAGCATTAAATTGGATGCATACTTCTGCTGTGGAGGAGATGACCACTCTACAACATGAAGTATCTCGTGTTGTCGAGGCATTCGTTCTTTTGCCAGAAGTTTTCAAACAAGCTTTGAAAATCATGGAAGACAAGCAGGAGCAACTCCTGAAGGAAGAAGCAACCAAAACACGAATAGCTGAAGCCAAGACCGCATGTGCCATGATTGAAAACAGCTCTCAATTGCGCGCCCAAGACAAATGTATCAAGGATATGTCGCAGACGCTTTCCGCCCTTGTAGAGAGAATGACTAACATCGAGACAAAACTGGATGCTGCACTAGAAATCCTAGAACGTCTTGATGAAGCCAAAAAGGGGGAAGAGGCAAGAGAAGCTGCTAGGAGAATCAGGCTACAACAAGAAAGGAAATTCGAGGCCGCTCAAGACAGCATCACTTCCGAGTTAAACAAGCTAGCCCCTCACTCCCAAAGTTTTAAGATTTCAGGCTCCCGACCTGAATTTCATGATCCAAATGTTCCGTGGCAAAATCTAATCCAGAGACCTTCTGAAATTCGTCTGCCGACCAACCGCCATCCTGCTGCCGATGAAGTGAAGCAATGGAGGAAAAACGAACTGATGAGATACTTTGTCAAACTCATCAGGGAATCCGCCATCTTCAAGAGCTATAAAACGTTAGCGGAGGCCGCAGACAAATTTACAAAGATGTTAGAAGACGGAAAACTCCTTCTCCAGCTTGATATGAAGAGCAAACACAAAAGAGGAGATCGGATCACCCATCCAGAAGACTGGATTCTTGCCTTTGATCGAACTTATGAAGGAAGAGCTATATACCAGGATCGAGGCAACGATTCCCTACAGAACTGGTGGCGTGGTACCGAGAATGATTCAGGGAGAAAGCCATGGAGGCATGCGGACTACAGATAGGAGATGAAATCTCTGTATATTATTCTTGATTTGTAATTTTTCTCTTCAAAACAGCAAACCATGTACTCAATTTATTTTGTATATCAATAAAAGTGTTTGTTTGTCTTGAAAGATTACAACTCGTAATCTACTGTATTGGTGTATGATTACTTAAATTGTTTGATTAACAATCTCAAGTATACAAACTTGATTGAAAATAAAGCTGTACGAACTAGTCTACGAACAGTTCACGATTTCAGTTGTAAGCTTAGAATACATTGTAAGATTGTACCTG
This sequence comes from Orobanche coerulescens, assembly GCA_033398695.1. Classification (NCBI taxonomy): domain Eukaryota; kingdom Viridiplantae; phylum Streptophyta; class Magnoliopsida; order Lamiales; family Orobanchaceae; genus Orobanche; species Orobanche coerulescens. The sequence goes on along the minus strand of CM065805.1, from coordinate 42,818,250 downwards.
CGCATCAATCATAAGCTTAAGTTGTAAAAATTCTTAACTGTATCGAACTCGCCTGCGAGCAGTTCATCATTTAGACTAAGACAGACCTGTTGACGAAAGACCAAGAAATCTGCCAGAAGACATCAAAGAAGATCACTTCATAAAGAAGGTTTTGGCATCATCAAGAAGACTTGAAACAGTTAAGAAAGTAAGTCTTGGCAAATTGTCAAAAAGGGGGAAATTGTTGGGAAAACAAGAACCTCAGATTTAAACAATGGGATATCCAATCCCTGTATCGAATGGTATTTGATAAAGAGGTTTTGACATATATGCCAATCCGCATACAGTAAAGGAAAACTGTATCGAAGCATTGAGGTATTGTCCTGTATCGAAGACCTGCCTCGAATCAGCATATAGTGAAGCCCTTCAGTACAGCAAGAAGTCTTATAAAAGACCAAGTATGGAAACTGTCTCGAATCTCAAATACAGTTATCTTCCATACAGCTCACAACAGGACAAAGAAGGAATTTCCAGAAGTCAAGTCCCGTTGAATAAAGAAGTATTTAAATACTCAAGGATAAAGTATTTAAATACTGTCAGTCAACAGATCTTCAAATCCCGCTAAATCCGAATCGTGTTATAATCCCGTTGGAACGGAATCTCACTCAAACGGATACATCTCAATGGATATATATTTCAGAGACTATATATATCACATCAAGATGCTGAAGATCAGTTACCAAAAAAAGCTATCGAAATTATTATCAGAGCAAAACATATCTCCAAAGCTTACTGCAACTCAGATCAAAAGAGATATACAGTGCTCATCATTCTGAACAACACTTCATCAGCTGAAATCTCTTAAAGTCAAAGTTGTTGTTCACCATCTGTTCTATACTTTGAACAAACGTACTGTGGTGGACCGAGCAACTGTGCTTCTCCTAATCGTGTGTGAAGGATTTGCATTGAAGAAGACGAAGCTTCAGAACTGTGTGTGAAGAAGCAAGTCAAAGCATTAGCTCAAAACCAATCTGTGTGAACGGTTGAAGCTAAGATCTTTATATCAATCTGTGAGAACAATATATTGATTGTGTGTTGTTATAATTACGTAGTTGTGTACGTAGTAATTATAATAAACTTTTTACTCCTGTGTGGAGGACCAGTGGACGTAGAGGGGTTTACCTCGAACCACTTTAATTACTGTGTTATTTACCTTCAGTTTTTACTGTTTTAATTACTGTGATTAACTAAGTATACACTATACATTTAGTTGCTGTATCCACAGCAACCTACTGTATCTAAGACTTCCGCTACGCACTCAAATTTAAAATCCGTACAGTTTGTCGTTTAAACTATTTTCCAAATTGTATCCAGTATACTTAGTGGCCAACATTCATCATATATCAATCACGTTGAGACTTATAATTATCAGACTAATCATTCACTTCACGGGGAACAATGGTTCCAATCATTTCATTTGAGCTATCACTCATTACGTTACCATTTCACCCCGGAGAGTCATTCTTGATCCTTGATGGATTTCGATTCATTATCATTCATTGTGATCATTCTTGTTCTTGTGTATCTCGTTGATTTTTCCTGGCGGGATATTGCTTCTCCCTACTTGTTTTAAGTTTTGGGACGAAACTTTTTTTAAGGGGGGTAGTATGTAATATCCGCAATTTCGATTTTTCCGTTAATTTTTTTTTTTGGCGGAAGTCTATCTTAGCGAATCTGTTGTGACCGTTTCATCATTTCGAGAATATTTAATTCTGTACTTTTTGTCATTCGAGTTCGTTTCGGTATCGTTTTGTTGAGTTCCGTGTTCTTTAACGGCTTTTCCGCACGTGAGTTCGATGCTTGCGAATCTCGTCTGAAACTATTGTTTTGAGTTTCTTGTAAGTTCATTTAATGTTATTATTCATGTTGCGAGCTTTGTCTTGGTGTTTCAATCGTGTATCGTGTATTTCGGACGTTTTGGGCCATTTTCGTAATTTCCCAAAATTTGGGATAATTACTTTCCGTTGTCGAATTTCGAGCCTTCGGGTGGTCGGAATCGTGTGTTTTCTTAGCGCTTGGATTCATATTTGCGAGTACTTCGTAACCGTATCTTCGATTCATATTCAGGTTCGGGTTTCGGCGTCGTCCGGGCCGTCGGAGTGGCCACGGCCGAGTCACGACCGCACTTCTTGGAGCAGGGCCTGGCCTGGCCGAGTTACGGCCGTAAGGTGCCGGTTAAGGCCATACGTGCTCGGCAGACATGGCTGGACGAATGTCGGTTACGGCCGTAAGGGTTGTCGCCACTGGCCGACGGTGCTGTGCAATGTTCGGACGAATGCCGATACGGCCGTAAGTCTTGAAGTTACGGCCGTAAGGCCCTATCGATTACGGCCGTAAGCGATCGGCAGCGCCGGCGAGTTTTGATGAATGCTTACATGCCTCGTAAGGCCCGCTGCTACGTAACCAGAATCGTCGGCCATATATAGGCAATGACCGGCCAGACTTCATTTTTATCACATTTCTTCACCCGGGTGGCAGCTAGCAATGGGAAAATCGGGGAGTGGAGTTTTTGGTCGATTCCACTCGATTTCTAAGCGTTTTTGAGGATTCTTGTCGATTATATCATCATCCGATCCGTGTTCTTCGTCGAATCAAGGTATATTTCTTGATTTTTCTCCAAGTTGACTTTTTGGGGAATTTGTTCTTGATTTCGATTCTAGTCCAATTTTGATGAATCAGTTGATGCTAGTGAACATTATTAATCGTGTTCCATGGATTGTATATCCATATTTTCGATTCGTTCAACCCGATTGATGATTCTTAGGTTCTTGAGGAACTTTGAACAATTAGTGTTCGATTAAATGTCTCAAAGAGTTTCTTTCGGTCGTTATGTTGATTTCGATTGATATTGTGTTATTGAATGAATTGTATTTCATTCAAGGTTGTTTGAGTACTTGTGTTTATCGGAGGACGCCGTTCGTTGTTCGTGGAAGGATTTCATCGCCTTCGGTTGAGGCAAGTTTTATACTTGTACTAGTCAATGAGATTAATGTTATCATATATGTGTATGAATGTGTTGTATCATTCCGAGACTTAGTCTCTTCATAAGTTCATTGATATCAGGGGATCGTTCGATACGATACTCTTCGGCAATTATGCCAAATGTTTATTATCATTCATTAATGGCCGGTTCAAGGCATTGGGATACTCGTTGTTAATGTTATTGTCGATCGCCGGTTCGCGGTATCGATGTATCGATTGTTGTTGTTAATATTGATGTCGATCTAAGGCATTGTTGTAATCATTTTTATTAATATTGGCGTCCTGTCATTCATGTTGTATTGGCCGATTGAAGGCATTGTCGTATTTCGTTCTCATCTTCGTCGTCGGTAGCCGATTAAAGGTGCCGATTCATTCATTGTATCATTGTTATCGATTGGCTGTTCTAAGGCAATCGAGGAGTTCAATCATTCATTGTATCATTGTTATCGATTGTCCGTTCTAAGGCAATCGAGGAGTTCAATCATTCATTGTATCATTGTTATCGATTGGCCGTTCCAAGGCAATTGAGATGCTCAATCATTCGTTGTATCATTGTTATCGATTGGCCGTTTTAAGGTAATTGAGGTATTGAATCATCCGCTGCATCATTGTTATCGGTTGGCCATTATAAGGCAATCGAGGTATTGAATTGGGGATGTCGAGGATAGTTCCCATCCGTTGTGTTGTTGTTATCGATTGACCATTCTAAGGTAATCGAGGTATTGAATTGGGACTGCCGAGGACGGTGCCCATCTGTGAGTCATCGTTATCGTGTTGGCCGACTCAAGGCAGCACACTATCACTCTCGTGAATTCGGTAATCTTCGGATCGTTGCCGTTTGTGATTAATTATATTTTGGAGGCTAGTCTCGGCTAGTGCTTATTATGGGTAAGTTTGGGGCTTGAACCTTCACGGTTGGGTTTCCAACACCTACAATTCAGTAGGTCACGGCCATTGGATGGCCTAATTGTGATACGGCTTCGTGCCGTGGCTTCGGCCCTAATGGTGATACGGCTTCGTGCCGTGGCTTCGGCCCTAATTGTGATACGGCTTCGTGCCGTGGCATCGGCCCTAATGGTGATACGGCTTCGTGCCGTGGCTTCGGCCCTAATTGTGATACGGCTTCGTGCCGTGGCTTCGGCCCTAATTGTGATACGGCTTCGTGCCGTGGCTTTGGCTCTAATGGTGATACGGCTTCGTGCCGTGGCTTCGGCCCTAATCGATACAGCTTCGGGCTGTTTTGGCTTCAGGTGATTATGATATTTGACAGCTTCGACTGAGTGGATTTCAGGCCTTTTTGATTGTATTGGTAATTTCATTGGAGCCTTCGGGCATTGTGATTCATGATTAATTCAGTTCCGGTTTGGTTCATGTCGTGTAATTCATTATGGTACTCTATGATTATGATTCGCCGTTGGGCACTTATGTTCTAACCTGTTGAACAGGTATTAATAGTATGCTGTGGGCATAGTGTTTCATGAATGCTCGGTTCTTACCTTGGTTTGTGAGCATCTCGTATTATTATCATTGTACCTCTCCATTCTGCCTTTTGATGCATATCATGTTATACATGTATTTGATGTTCATTATCTGGATGACTGACCCCGTGGGGGCGGAACATGTTTTCATGTTTTAGGTGCTTGCGAGGAGAGAGTTGAGACACAGGGACATGATGATGACGACGAGGCATTCGAGCGATACTAGTCCGAGTTGTTCATGTTGGTCAGTCAGTTGGAGTGTACTACAGTTTGTCAGTCATTGTCATTATGTATTACCCTAGCAAGGCTCGTGGGTGTGGTTGTATTTTCATTTTGGCCATGTAGGCCCATCATTGTCGTTGAAATTCCTTATCGGAATATTGTGTCGGATATCATGGTAGGGACTGTGATCTCCCTTGTTGGTTAATTTTAATGTATTTTAGTCATGTTTCGCCTGGTGGATCTCCGGGTGTGGGGTCCACGACACTGTAATAACCCAATGGGATTTGGGGGTGTTACAGATACCACACAATTTGCTTCACTATCCTCGGTGAACGCCATTCTTTCAGTACATCTAACCTCCTCTTCGAGCAATATCACAAATAGCTTTTTACATTGATGGCCATAAGTATATGGCTCATCACAATTGAAACACAAGCCTTTCTTCTTTCTCTCATCCAGTTGCTCCTTATTTAACCTTTTAACTGGTATAGATTTGCTGATAGTTGGTGGCCCTTCACTCCCCTGCCATGAAACTGGTGATTTGTTTGTAGGTTTACCAAATTTCTGCACAGATTCCAGCAACACCTCAAGTGTGTGAGGACACAAAAGCTCCACCACATGCCTAATCTCTTCTTTCAATCCACTATAGAAACTCCTCATGAAATAATACTCATCTAAGTACTTATTTCCCTGCTTCATGAACATCCTAAGCTCAGCAAATTTATCAATGTACTTCTCCACTGATCCACCCTGTTTGAGTTTATTGAATTCACCTATCACATCTTCACTCCGAACCGATGTGAATCTAGCAATAAACAATTCAACAAACATCTGCCAGATGAACGAATCACGACCTTCAATATGATCGAGGAACCAGTACTCAGCAGTTCCTTTCAGATACATACCATCCACAAGCACCTTATCACTATCACGCATTCGATTAAGCAGAAAGTACTTGTTACATTTCCTAACCCAGCCACGCACATCAACACCATCGAAACATGGAAAATCGATTCTAGGAGCTTTCAAATCAGTACGACTCGAATTAACATGATATAGATTATCATCATCATCAACAGTTCGTTCCGTATGAACAGTTCGAGAGATGGGAAGACCACGTTCATGGCGAAAATTACCTGCGAGAGACTGGGTCATCTCCTTCAGCTCAGCAAAACTTTTATCGTAATCATCAAATCATCGATTCTGCTCGTCTAATTGCCGATTTGTCACCGTAACTCCGATTGAGCTGTGTTGAGCTCCTCCAGTGTCTTCTCCAACGAATCAATTCGAATAGTGTTGTTATTGCCCACCATTGTAGCGGATTGAGTCTCCGATGCCAATTGTTATGTTTGCAGATGAACTTACTACTATTATCGAGCTCACTAACAAGAAGTATGAATTAACTGACAATGTTATTCCCCCCATTCAAATGATAAGAGCAGGTATTTATAGTTCGTTGGACAATCCCCAACGACTATGATAGCGGATGTCGTTCGATAACAGATTATGTGTCGACATCCTAGCTAATCCCTTATTTAATACAAATGCTACAAAAACGTACAAATATAGAAACAAATTTTTATTTATTTATAACAGTCATATAAACCCATCCTCACCTGACCCGACGAAACTCCAGACAAAATCCTCCGTTGCGCCATTGGCAGACCGCTGTTGCTCCTCCATCACCTCTTGGTATCCTGTGGTGGATACTGGTCGTATGACCCAGCACGTCGTCGACGGGAAGATGACAAGGAGGGCCAGTTCCACTCCTATGTCTGATTTGGGTCAGCAATTTCAAGAGTGCTTGATAGCAATTTGTGCCTGTTTAGTTGGTGAAAAACAACCCTATTTTCCAGATTTTTTTTTAAGAATACACGGAATTCAGAAAATATATTCATTGGGCTGATATTTTCAAGAAAAGTGCTGGAAAATAAAATACCAGGTTTTCCAGAAAATCACCAAAAATTGGAAAACTATTTTGGATAGTTTTCCATAGTTTTCCTTTATAAACAAGGGTGAGTTTTCCAATTTGAAAAAATAGAATACCCGAATTTCCAGAAAATCACCAAATCGTATCTAAACACATTTTCCCAATTTTTCATACTTTTCCAATGAGTGGAAGATTTGGAGAACTTCTTGAAAACCAGAAAAGAAAAAATTGGAAAATTTTTCCTCCAACTAAACAGGCCCTTAGGGTTGGCTGTAGAGGTGGCCATGGGTCGGGCTGGGTCGAGCCGGGCTGAGACTAGAGAGCTCAGGACCGGTCCATGTTTGTGGCGGTCTGGGCCAAACTGGCCTGGGCTGGGCCCGCGGCCCACTGCCCGCCCGCCCCCGGGCTGTCCTGGACCGGTCTGGCCCGGGACAGGCACAGGCCGGATAATTAAAAAAGACTGCTTTGAATTTATATGTTAACATTAAATAAACATCAATTTGAAAAAATTTGTTTTGAATTTTGAAAATAAATAGTTAAAAAATCAATTTAAAAAAACTATTTTGAATTATTTTTTTTGTAAAAATTAGTAAAAAAATTGCTTCAATTTGTTTAAGAAAATTCATTTTGAATTATAAAAACATGTTAAAATTAATGGGGAGAAAATGGAAAAATTGGACTTGGATTTTATTTGTAAGAATTAGATTTTTTTTTTGAAATTTAATCTAATTTTTGAAATTAAGTTGCCTACGTATTCTAGGAATCAAAGTCCACGTAGTTCTTTTTACTTACCTCTTTACTTACCTGGAACTTAAAGGTAAGATGATGTGCTCAATCGTCGTGTTGGCCACTCGCCGAAGCTCCCGATTCGGATGAAGAATCCATCATCATCCTCGTGTTCGTCTTCTTCTTCCGTCCTTGTTGACGTTTTTCTACTTGTTCCCAATCTTTTTTACAGACCAGAATCTTCACAACGTCGGGGGATAAAGATGTTCGTTTATCTGTTGTAACTCTTCTACATGCACTAAAAGCGGACTCCGGAGTAATTGTAGAGGCTGGAACTATGACCCCTTGCAATTCTAGCTAATGTATGATATTTTTCTTCACGTAATTTCCACCATTTTAAAATCTCAAAATCGGCATCAAGCTCATGCGAACACGTAAAATATTCATTTAAGATTTGACTAGAAGAAGTTGAAGAATTAGAGCTTGATGACGATTTTGATTTTTTGAAAAGAATTGAAGATGTAAATTGATCAAATCTACCTTTATTTTTTGAACTTAGCTAAGAGGCTAGAACCTCCGGTTTATATTTTTTAATGTACAAATTAACTAATGAAGCAAATATTTTGACGCACTCATTTACGTATCCCTCACTATCAAAAGAAGTATTACCTAATGCATTATAATAATAATCAAGAAGATTATCGAGTGCTTATTTTTTCACACCCGGGTCAAGAAGACATGCAACACAATATATGTAAGGATATTTATCCAAATACTCTAACCATTTTTCTTATATTTGAGAAATAATTTGAGATAAATACGCATTACTTTTGTGTCACTTAACCAACAATTTTACAATATTTTAAAATAACCAAATGCACATTAGGTTCATAATCATAAGAAAACAAATATGTAGAATTATTATAAGCACGTAGTATACTATGAATGATCATAGCAAGTTCCCAATGATCCTAAGTTATGAGGTTTTGTTCGGCTAAATTTTTGGGATCGGAGTTATATAATTGAGTAATAATTTTCTTATAAAAAATAGGACCATCAAGCAATTTAAAAGTAGAATTCCAACGTGTAGGTGTATCAATGCTCCATTTTTTTTGTTTTAAATTATGTTTCTTACATAGATATTTATATTTCTCCTAATAGGTTGACTCAACAGTCATTTAATTATTTTTCTAATTGGATTTAAAAGAGGTGAAATCATATCAATTCATATTTTAGCTGACAAATCCAGGACATGAGCGCAACATCTAATATGCATAAAAATACCGCTTGCAAGTAAAGGCAATTTGTTCAACAAATATTCCATACATTATTTATTCGCGGCCGCATTATCGAGAGAAAGAAAAAGCACTTTATAAAATATATTAAATTCCTTACAACATTCAATTATTCTAGCTTTTAGATTTTTATTGGTATGTGAATCCTCCATAATATCAAAAGCAATAATATGTTTTTCTATCACATATTTAGTTCCAACCCAATGAAATACACACTACAAAATCACTCCACATTCGAGTCGTGAATGAATGATCCTAGTGCAAGTGGGAGATTATTAGAAATAGTGCTCTAGGACATTCGGTGTGCCTAGATTTCTCACATTTAAATAAAGTTATTTGATAACATCTATTTCTCGTTGAATATTATAATGTGTGTATGTTTTAATATTATAATAACCTAATAATAATTATTCACGAATAATAAGATTATTCAAATGCCCTGGTTCAATCACGTATATTGGAGACTCAAGTGATTAATATACTAGTATAAGTTTGATTGATAATCATCAGATGATTATGCGTATGGTACAAATCAAACTTATGGGTATTGGTTGGAGAACACAATACTGGACAGACCCACATTGAGATCACTGCATGGAAATATCATAAGTGAATATCAATGTAACAGTATGTCAATAAATCCTTGAACCTGAGGTTATCATAGAGTCCAACATGATAACTGCTATGCCTTGACGTAATCCAATGCCATCTGAAATATGGTGATCATAAAGGTTAGCGATCGAGATTAGTGGGAGTTATGTAGAGGGCGATGAATAATCAAGATGAGGATTTGTCCCTCTCTTTCGGGAGAGAGATATCTGCTGGGGCCATCGATAAGTAAGACTGAAGGAAATGCATGGACATGCTCAAATGAAGAGTCATTTGATTCAATCAGTCTACTTAAGATCGAGAAAGCATTTGAAAATAATAAGTATGACAGTTTCCATGACTTAGTTCAAATATGATATTGCGTGACAAAGGGACCTGACACGTTAAATAGTTTAATGGACTATAAACTTAGAGACCGCTTATGATTTATCATTTAATAAGGTATTAAATGATTGTCAACATAAAATAAGCCTTTTGGTCACATATACGACAATTAAAGACAAACAAGAATACATATAACATTGAATATTATGTTTATTAAAGAAATTAAATAATGAGTAATATATAATATAGGATATTATATATTATATTATTTAATTATATCAACTATAAATAATAAATATAATATTAGATATTATATTTATTAAAAGGTTCAATAATGAGTAATATATAATATGGGATATTATATATATATATATATATATATTGCATTATTTAATAAGTTGAGGGGTAACTAAGCAAATACTAGAGTTTTGACTCTAGGGTTTACTTAGTATAAATAGGGGATCTATGACAAGGAGTTGTCATAAGAATAAGATTGCACGACCCTAGTTGTGAAGAGAGAAAAATCACCCCCTCCCCTTTAAGTAGACCCGGCAAAATAGGCCCAGGCCCGCGGGCCGGGCCAGCCCGCCCGTTTTTGGGCGGGCATTGGGCTGCATATTATTAGCCCAAAAAAACCCGGGCCTTTTTGGCCCGGCCCAGATTTGGCCCGCCCGGCCCGCGGGCGGCGCGTCCGGCCCAGTTTTTTTTTTTTTTTTAATTTATGTTATGTGTAATTATAATATTTAATTTTTTTCCTTGTTTGTTAGATTATAATATATCTATATGTTAATTATTGATGTAATTTTATTTTTTTGGGGACTTTGTGATTATTTGTAGTATCTCGTATCAATAATAATATTATTTTATGATTTTATAAGAAATTAGTAGTGATAAATGATGGTTTTTGCTCTTATTCCATGTATTAGATACACATAAACCCAACATACAGTTCTCAAAAACTTATGGTTTTTTAATCTGGTCCAAGTTAAAAATCAAATTGATTGATTCTTGGTAGAACCAACCTCTGTGATGCCCCTTGCTGGTCGAGTATACTTATATGACATCTTGGGGGTGGGGGAGGGTGAACAAGCTGTGCTTTCTTTTTGAAAATTGAAGTCTTTTGAAATGCGTTGTTGTAGTTTACAACAACTGAATATGCTCATGTAGGCTTGATGCTTGCAAGATTTTTTAGAGTAAGTATAATATAAAACCACAAGCTGTATGCAAATGTATGCAAGCAAGTAAAGACCCAGAACTAATGTGGTTCGAGGTAATATGTGCAAAGGGTCTCCACACAGGAGGTTGTTTATTAGAATCAAGTTCGTACACAATTATTATGACTTTAACTAAACACTTCAAGTTGTATCGTTCACACAGATTGATAACTTGACCTCTCAGCTTTGACCGTTCACACAAATTGGTCATAGACTGTCTTGAACTTTGCCTTCTTCTAAGACAGATCGAAAGCTTGGTTCGTCTAAGCTATCTTCGTCCCACACAGGTCGGAATAGGCTTCCTTCGCTAATCCACATAGTGCGAACTTCTCAACATAGAAAGATTCTAGAATATTATCGAACAATAGTTGTAGGCTTGAAACATTTGACGGTAGATTGTTGTTTGTTCCTCGAGGACTTCATCTAATCTTTTCACTGTAGATATTCATTGTAGGCTAACGAGAGATAAGTTTTGCTCTTAAGATCGTACCAATAGTATCAAGGATTTGCCTCCTGATTCTCTGAAATATTAGTGTCAAGTACTCTGCATAACCGTCTTGCCAAAGCTTTTGAAATAATCTTGTAGACACCTACAATCAACGAAATGGGTCTATAATCATTCAAACCCACTGTTGCCTCTTTCTTTTCTATAAGCACTATGAATGAAGGGTTCAGCCCTCTCACCAGTTTCTCATGTTGCTGAAATTCGCTACCCAATCTCAAAAAATCAGATTTCAAGAGATCCCACATTCCTTCCAGAAAGTGAAATTAAACCCATTAGGACCGGGGCTCTTGGAACTCGCACACGACCGTAGGGCCTCTTTAATCTCTTCAGTGAACGGCGCCGTCAACATCTCATTTTCTGCCTCTGAAATTCTTCTATCTGAGAAATTATGAACCAAGGACGGCCTCCTAAAATCTTCTTTCTCAAAGTGTGCTTTAAAGAAACCAAGAATCCCTCCCTTCACATTTTCAACTTCTTCAAGCCACTCACCATTTAATTCAACCCAATGATCTTGTTTATATTCCTTCTTTTATTTATGAATCTGTGGAAAATTTGGAATTGACATCTCCTTCTTTAAGTCATTTACATCTAGATTTTTGAACAAGTATATTATCTCGTCATTTTAAATCCCTTAGCAAGATAGCAGCCGGCTCCTTTCTCCGAATTACTTCATATTCCTCTAAGCTAAATACATCATCTACCAAGTTGAGCTTGTGTATTTCTTCCTGTTGTTTCTCAATATTCGCCTTAATAGATTAAAAAACTTTGCTGGTTCCACAGCGTCAAATCTTTCCCAATAACCGCAATATCACTGGGATTTGATGCTCCTCTTCTCCCTTCTCTTTCCGAGCTCCTCCGAATAGAATTAAAGTCACCAGCCAAACAAGTATAAGAGGAGGAATTATGAATAAAATAAGTACGATCATTATTCTTTCCCACACATCCTTTCTTTCAGATAACAGACATGACATGAAGCATATATATTCATCAAACAGCACCATAAACCATTTACAATTAATATACCATCCATAAACCAAGAACTACGACTGGTAAATTCCAAATTGAGATTAAACCTCCAGACCTGCCATCCGAGGCCTTCATCGCCCAGTGGAAACTCTCATCTCCCCAAATCGATTTAACCGCCTCAAGCTTCATTTCTTGAATGCAACAAAAATCAATTTTATTGAACCTAATTAGCTGCTGTATCTCCTTCCTCTTTACTCTACTCCCCTCCCCAAACCTCTGATATTGTATAAGAGAATCTTCATTAAAAACTTTCTCTCAGTTTCTCCTTGCCCTTCATCTTCAAGTAACGTTTCTGCCTTCCCAACTCTACACTGTTTCTTCCTCAGAAGCTGTCGCTACCAGCACAAATTTCTTTTCCTACCTCCCAGGTACTTTCCGCCTCTTCTATTTCTCGCTCTGTTTCTATGATTCGTCTTTCTTCTCTACAAAAACCTCTAGCTCCAATCGCATCCCTGTTACTTTCCTCTGTGGTAGCCATATCTTTCACAAAATCGTTCCAAGACTCCTCTTTTTTCCTTTCGGATTGAAATTCCTTGGGATTATTTCGTTTCTGATTATGCTTCTGATTATGCTTTTGGTTTCCTCGATGATGACCGGAAGAATTGCGAGTAAATCTTCATGTCTTGCCACGTTCAACAATAATTTCCACCTCCTCTGCTTGACTGGGTGTATTTTGAGAACCTCCACGCGAACCCTACTCTGGTTACAGACCTGGGTCGGGTTATATTCTATGGGTTCGAATCCTGGCGGGTATCCGGATCCAAATGGCATATTGAGTTTGGTTTTTCTCTGTCAAAAGTCATTGGTATCTTTACATAACTATACAACAAATATCATTTATTTATAAAAATAAAACAAAAGAAAAATTAATTCAACATTCTGTAACCTAGCAAATTCAGTTTTCAAATAAACAAAACTTCTCTCCTACAATACGTTTATGCATCTCTCTCTACTCTTCTTTGCAGAATCGGCGTCGATACCCTTTCTCGCTTTTCCTCTTTTCTGTTCTCTTTCTCTCTGCATATTTTAGATAATTATTATTCTCTAATTTATATGTTTCTTTGATTTTTCAGTAATCCATCCACCTATTTATCAAAGTTACTTGAGGATGAATGAAATCCACCGATAATGACCGGAAGAATTGCGAGTAAATCTTCCTGTCTTGCCACTTTCACCAATAATTTCCACCTCCTCTGCTTGACTGGGTGTATTTTGAGAACCTCCACGCGAACCCTGCTCTGGTTACAAACCTGGGTCGGGTTATATTCTATGGGTTCGAATCCTGGCGGGTATCCGGACCCAAATGGCATATTGAGTTGTGCTCTCTGTCAAAAATCATTGGTATCTTTACATAACTATACAACAAATATCATTTATTTATAAAGATAAAACAAAGGAAAAATATTTACACCAATGACAGATTACACAAACAGAAAGAAAATTAATTCAATATCCTGTAACCTAGCAAATTCAGTTTCCAAATAAACAAAACTTCTCCCCTACAATACGTTTATGCATCTCTCTCTACTCTTCTTTGCAGAATCGTCGTCGACACCCTTTCTCGCTTTTCCTCTTTTCTGTTCTCTTTCTCTCTGCATATTTTAGATAATTATTCTTCTCTAATTTATATGTTTCTTTGATTTTTCAGTAATCCATCCACCTATTTATCAAAGTTACTTGAGGATGAATGAAATCCATCGGCTTGTTGGCTAGGGATTGGTTGGCTTTGTTGTGTGTGGTGGTCGGAATATTTATGTGGTGGTATGTCGAAGGATCTGGCAGTGCGAATTGAAGGTCGACAACGGTTCTGATCTGAAATATTGTTTTGATTTGTGTTACGGGCCAACCCAATTTTGATAAAAATTAGACTCGAAAACAACAATACAGGTCGATGACAGTCGTGGAGATGTCCCGACGTGAAATGCAGCGTGGTGGCTGAATTGAGATTTCTTCATTCTGATTTTTTTTATAATTTAAACGTATCTGGATTTGTATATTATAATAACTAAAGTAGAGCATGATGGTATCCAGAGATGTGAGTCTATATTTTCAAGGGAGTGGTAGTTCGAGACGTTTGAGTTTGATTTTATTTAATTTTATCTTGTTGTTAATATTTCAAGTTTCTGCTCAACTTGATGAGTAATGATTGTATATTTGGAATCTTGGTGGTGTTGGTCGGCCATTGAGACTTTTCGTGTTTAATAATGAGTTTATATATATATATTTTTACTTCAATTTGGGTGGTATGGTGTATGAAATATATGCCGTGTTGGCCATTAAGTATACAGTATACAACTTGGAAAGTAATAGTACAACAAGCTGTGTGATTTTCGAAAGTGAGTGCGTAGTGGAAGTTTGTTTAAGTGAGTTGCTGTAAATACAGCAACTAGGCTTTCTCCTGTTTGCTTAGTGCGTACAAGGTTTTGCAATATATACTGGTATAAATCACAGTAAAGAAAACAATAAATACAGAAGGTAAATAACACACAATTTAAAGTGGTTCGAGGTAAACCCCTCTACGTCCATTGGTCCTCTACACAGGAGTAAGATGTTTATTATAATCACTACGTACACAACTACGTGACTATAACTAAACCTTGTCTCCGTAACGATCACACAGATTGTTACGGGGACTGAAGCTTTTTGCCGTTCACACAAATTTGCTAGAGCTCTTTCTTGACTTGCTTCTTCACATATAGTTCGAAGCTACGTCTACAATGCTATTCTTCCCACACAGATCGGAATACGCAAGGATCTTCAATCCACACAGGGCTGATGGTTTTCTCAACGGTAAAGGTAGAATTCTCTGAACAGCAGCTTGATCTTTGATATAAGTTGTTGTATGATATGTTGTTCTTCATTGAGGACAGTATATTTCTTCGCTTTGAATACTTGCTATATGCTCAGGAAATATACTGTAATGTAATGGATAGAATGTCAGACTGATTTGTCAGAGCTTTTGCGATTTGTGAGTTCTTCGTGTTTTGTGCGTTCGTGTTGTCCTCAGCTTGGGGCTACTTATAACCTTTGGAAAATGCATCCGATATAAATGTAGCCATTGCAGGTAGGTGAGATGTTGACGTCTCTGATTGGCAGCTTGCTGAGTATTTAAATTAAAGTGGATCGCATTTAATGCTTCAAACATTCTTTTTGACTTCGGATTAAATGCTCTTCAGCACGTTCAGACTTGTCTCACTTTGGCTGCAATAAATGTTGTTCTATCAGCAATAAATACTACTTTAACCGTAAATACTTTATGAATAAACAAAGTGTATTTCACAATGGTTATAGAGCATTCTTTATTCAGTCCTGTCGGATGTGTTTTACTTTTCCTAAGTAAAACAACTTACAGCCTGGCTGCTGTATCTGACGTATTGAGTCTTTCGCTGTAGCTGTAGGCTAGACTGTGAGATCTTCAATGTTGTATAGAAGGGGATGTATGGAGATTCCAGACAGCTTCCATACTTAGCTGGATTTCAGCTCATTTGGCTCCTTTGCTGTATGATGGCCATTATCAAAACAGGATACATGATTGTTTATCCCAACAATTTTCCCTTTTTTGATAATGCCAAAACCTCTTTAAAACTTCTTGATCCATAGAGGTCGACTCTTGGTCTTCTGTCGAATAATCTGATTTTCAGTACTTAGTCTAAGAAAAATGAACTGCTCGCAGGCAAGTTCTAAGAAATCTAAAACATCTATAGGGATGTGTATTACAACTTTAAACTTACGATTGGCGCACAGGCACAATCTTACAGTGTGATCTAGGTTGAATACAACTTAACTTATGAATTGTTCGCAGACAAGTTCTTACAGCTTTAAGCTTAACCAGTTTAGTACTTGGCAAATAAAACAAATTCTTAATCGGACCGTAAAAGTAATAAGCGAAGATTACGAGCTGTAATATTTGAAGAGAAATTGAATTTTATTGATAAGAATCAAAAAATTACAATGCTAGAGGAAAATTACAAGTTTTTCAAAATAAAGCAAAATGCATACTGCAATTTGTAGCCTAAAGAACAAATACAGTGAGAAGGTTCAGACAGGTTAATTCCTGTACTGATAATGCCTCGAAGGTCTCCTGTCAGGATCATTCTCGGTTTCTTTCCACCAATTGATAAGAGAATCCTTGCCTCGATCTCAGTAGATCGCTCTTCCTTCAATGGATTGGTCGAAAGCAAGTATCCAGTCATCGGGATGGGTGAGCCGATCACCTTTTCGGTGCCTTGATTTCATCGTGATTTGCAAGGGATGCGTTCCTTCTCCTAACAGCCTCGTAAATTCATCTACAGCCTCCTCCAGGGTCTTGAACCTGTTGAACATGGTGGATTCCCTGATGAGTTTAACAAAGTATCTCATGAGTTCGTTCTTCCTCCAGTCCTTTATTTCTTCAGCTGTAGGCTATCGGTTAGAAGGCAGGTGAATCTCGGGTGGTCTTTGCACGTTGTTCTTCCAGGGAACATTGGGATCATGGAACTCAGGGCGAGAACCAGATACATTGTATCCTCTTGTAGGCACGGCCAAGCGGACTATTGTAGTAGCAACACTTTCTTCGAGAGCAACTTCCATTTCTCTCCCTCTCTCTCTCTCTCTCTCTTTCTCTCTCTCTCTCTCTCTCTCTCTCTCTCTCTCTCTCTTTCTATCCTCCATTGCCGACCAGCCTCCCTGGCTTCTTCCCCCTTTAAGGCATCATCAAGATATGTGATCTTTGTGTCAACTATTCTGGGATCTTCATAGCTTTGTCTTGTTTGGTCTCCAGATTCGTGATTTTGTCAACACGAGTACTGAACACTAGAGACATGTCATCAATTTTCTGGTCATGTCCTGATAGTCTGGATCCAGTCTCCTGAAGGGCTGAAATAGTCTTGGCTTCAGATACTCTGAGCTTCTTCTGTTCTTGCCTGAGGAGTCTTTCCTGATACACCTGTAGTTGACTGAGCGCTTTCCATAATGCATTAGACATTAAACGGAACACGTCCTCAACATTAGAGATTGCATTCTTCAGGCCAGAGAGCTCATCCTGAGCTGTCTCTCGCATCCAATATAGCTCTTTGTCAATATCGTACAGTGCCTTCACTGTGTCTTGCATGAATACTGTTTGGCGACTGATTGCATGGAGTTGCTCTATCCGGGCCTCAGTGCGCGGGGAGCCAGGGTGCGCTAGATTTTCATCCCCGGACTCATTGAGCTGACGTAGAACCACATGGTGATGAGGGCGTCGTGGTCTATTGTCTGGTAAGAATCCATCATCAGATTCTGACTTGGAGCTTATGGAGATTGGATATGCAGGGGCATCTTGCGCGGGCTCGTCAGCAGCAGGTGCTTCAGAAGTTTGTGCGGCTTCTTCATCCTCGAGAACAGGAGGGACTGATTCCTCCTGAGCTGTTTGATTTTCTTTAGTCAAGTGTATAGGAGGGACTGAATCCTCCTGCTGACTCTCAACTTCCACTTGATCCGGCAGACGGACTGATTCCTCTCGTCGGATGGCGCGGGCATCTTCTTCTTGGTCAGAGACAGGCTTGTCTCTATGATCAGGAACTTCTTGATGTAGAGGTGGGATTGGTTCCTCCATCTTGTCCTGAGTGGCTTCCTGTTGAGGGCTGGGGGACTGATGTCTGATGTCCCCTAACCCTATTGGTTTTGCATACGGGACATTGCGCCTTCCCGTGCTTCTTCGCAGCTGATTCTCAAACCTGCTTGAAGAGCGTCTTCATCGGCATCTGAGTCTGGGTCGGACTGATGGCCGCCAGAGGAAATTCTGTCATTGGATTTGGATTTCCCTTTCAATCGAGCCTGTTCTTTTGCAAGATAGTATTTTGAAATCAGCTCACGGCAAAATTTATTATCCCATTGAATTAGAACTTCGATGTTCTGGGTATCCGTCACCTCCAGAACGAAATTTTCTTCTTCTCTCAACTCTACCCAGTTGTACAAGACATCGTAAGAGGCGACCTGTAGTTCTTTCAAGATACAAAGCGCTCAAAGGTTGGTTAATTTGTAACTGCAGAAGAGTTTCATTTATGAGTACTGTCGGGGAGGGACTCCTTACAGTGATTGGGTCTACTATAGGGATGGGATCCGTAACAGGTGTGGAAGCCTGTATTGGAGAGGGGATCCTAACAGGGGTTGGTATCCTAATTGGAGAGGGATCCTATACAGGTGTGGATTCTCTTACAGGAGAGGTGGCTCTCGGATCCGAATGGGTAGTCGATTCGCCAGTGCCTTCCAACTTGGAAAATAGTTGATCATCCATAATAGCCGCCACTGGCTCGAGATCTGCAGATTGTGCAGCAACTATCACTTCCGAAGGGTTTGCACCCTTAGGGATTTGAGCAACGGGTTGCGCCGCTGGTACATCTACAGTGGCTGCTGTAGCCGCTGTAGGCTTGGTCTTGGAAGATTTTCTGAGCTTCTTCTTTGGCTTCTCTGCAGCCTCAGGTGACTTGCTGTCAGAGACACTTCTTTTTCGATTCTTCATCTCTTCGCGCACGGCCTTGATTGTAACATCCCTGGGATCGTCAGATATAGGTATGGTTCGTGGAGGAGGCCTGTTTGCAACAGACCGGCTAAGTTGAACACAGAGGGCTTGCTCCCTCCGATGAATTTGCCAGGGCCAATATTCTTGGCATCTTTAGACTGCGGGACACCACAGTGGCCAGTGGGTTAAGACGTAGCTAAGGATGAGGCCAAAAGATTTCTTCTGTGATGTAGGCTTGGCGGCATTTTCCTGTAACCTCTTCAGAACAACTTGGCACCAGTTAACCCGTTCGCCGGACATGATGGCTACCATCATCCTAAAGCGAAAGTTAGTGCACATCTCAAATGCTCCAGTCCTATTCTCAATGACTCGGCAGCAAAAATCATGAAGATACACGTACCGCAGGCAGAAATTTTTCTTATGACATGAGGGGTGGACATTCTTGTCGGACTCGTCACCTGTGAACAGCCCCCAGTAGGCCGTCAACAGCTCATCTGACCCGAATGATTCGAGTTCCTCCATTTTCAGGCCATCGGGTGGTAGCCTGAACAAGTTTTGCAGAATCTCCTGGTTCACCGTTTCCGCAAACAGTAGCCGTGATGTCAGAGACATCCCCTCATCTTTTCTGGAAAAAGAACTTGATGGAGGCATCAAGGTAAAATTCTTCAACTATACGCTCATCGTAGAGCTCAGTGTGTTGACTTACAAGGCGGTATAAGCCTTGTTGCTTGGTCCTGGAAATGACTCATTCCATTCCGTCAGTGTCTTCAGTTTCAACATGGACTCTCTCTATTACAATAGATCTGGCGTAGATTCGCCCGTCAATGATGGTTTCCTTCTTCTTCATAGATTGAGACGAAGTCTGGGAAGTTGCCATTGTTCTGCAAAGAAAGTATTTGAAGAAACAAAGAAAAAGAGTGCAGAAAATTTACAGAGAATGTAGGATGTTTGCTCTGGACTCGTTTAATTTTGCAAAAGGCATAAAGAGTCAAAGGGAGCAATGTACAGTCCTTTTATAGTGTGCAGGGAGAATTAGTGTTACTCACAGTGAACAGTCAGATTTAAGGGATGGGAACCGTATTTTAAAAGAATGAACAGGATAAACTTAGAGTAACTGTACATCTTATCCATCCGATTTTGAAAATGACAACCGATCCCACTTCTGACAGTTCGTCTCCCTTATTGCGCGAAACAGCAGTTTTGAAATTATTAATATTGCCCTTTTTAAGGTAATAAAGTCTAAATGTCGTTTAAATCATTAAAGACAAAACGTTTGAATTTTAAAACAGGGCACATGGACTAAAAACTATTTTCAGTACAAATAGTATAATAATATATATTAATTGACGTCCCATAATGTATGTACTGTATCCGCGAATAATACAGTGTTCCCCCTTAAAAGGTACATACATGATTCAATTCTTGTAGCAATGTTTGGAGTAATATTATACTCATGGGTCGTACTGTATTCCCCCTTAATTAATGCACACGTCAGCTGTAGGAAGGTTTCATGCCTTCTTTGTCCTACAGTGCTGTCTGACTGTCTGAGTGTACAGTTAATTAATGATGGATACTGTATTCTTAGATCTTACAGCATTCCCCCACAATTGATGAGTAAAAAAATTTACAGGGAATCAGGCTGTAGCATTCCTAATTCTTGTCGAAGCATAAATAATCTGGTTATGCTGAGAGGTTTTGTAAATATGTCAGCTAGCTGGATGTATGTATGAACTTTCTCGATCCGAACATCCTTATTCTCAACATGATTCCTGATAAAGTGATGTTTCATATCAATATGCTTAGTTCGCGAATGCAATACATGATTGTGCGTTACTGCAATTGCACTTGTGCTATCGCACATGATCGGTGTTTCTTTGGCAATGATTCCATAATCAGATAACTGATGTTGCATCCAGAGAATCTGCATACAACAACTTCCAGCAGCATAATATTCCGATTCAGCTGTAGAAAGCGAGTTTGCCAATTGCTTCTTACTGAACCATGACACAAGTCTAGGTCTAAGAAAGTGACAAGTACCGCTTGTACTATTCCTATATATCTTGCAGCCTTCGAGATCCGAATCGCTGTAGCCAACCAAATCGAATCCACCTTCTTTAGGATACCACAATCCGGCATCAACTGTTCTTTTGACGTACTTAAGGATTCGCTTAGCAGTTGTGAAGTGTGATTCTTTAGGTGCTACTTGATACTGAGCACACGCTCCTACAGCAAACTAGATATCGGGTCTGCTAGCTGTTAGGTACAGGAGTGAGCTAATTAGCTTCCTGTAGAGTGATTGATCAACCGGCTTTCCAGCTTCATCAGCACTAATTTGCACGGAAGTGCTCATGGGGGTTGATGATGATTTGGAGTTATTCATCCCAAACGTGTTGAGTAGCTACTTGTTGTACTTCTTTGGTTCATGAAGATTCCTGTAGGCAACTGCTTTACCTGCAATCCTAGGAAATAACTATGTTCCCCCATCATACTCATTTGAAATTTACTTTGCATGAGATGAGAGAACCTCTGACATAAAGCAAGGGTAGTGGAACCAAATATAATATCATCTACATATATTTGAACCATTAACAGGTCGTCTCCTTCCTTTATATTAAATAGAGTCTTGTCCACAACACCTTTCTCAAATCCATTATTTGTTAGGTACAGGGACAGAGTTTCATACCACACTCTAGGGGATTGCTTAAGTCCATACAGAGCTTTCCGTAGTCTGTATACAAGGTCTCCGCCTTCCGTGTTGACAAATCCTGGTGGTTGTTTAACATAGACTTCTTCGGCGAGGTCTCCATTAATGCGCTCTTAACGTCCATTTTATATACTCTGAAGCTCTTATGGGCGGCAAAGGCTAAAAATATTCTAATGGCTTCTAGTCTGACTACATGGGCAAATGTTTCATCATAGTCTATGCCTTCTTCCTGTCTGTAGCCTTGTGCGACTATACGGGATTTGTTCCTAATAACAAGTCCATTCTCATCCTTCTTGTTTCTAAATACCCATTTGGTTCCAATAAGAGCTTGATGATCAGGTCTAGGTACTAGATACCATACATTATTTCTTTCGAAACCATTACGCTCTTCTTCCATAGAAGTGATCCAGTGAGAGTTATTCAGAGCTTCATTGGTAGAAACAGGTTCGGATTGAGCTAAGAATACAACTAGGGTGCACATGGCTAGTCTCCTAAGTTCAGCTTGAGATTTCCATACAGGAAATGGAGATTTCTCAGAATCAGGTTCTTCCTGCGCACACAGTACAATTCCTTGTATTATGTATTCTCCTGCGGGTAGATACTCCAGCATCAATGTCTCCTATGATTAACTCTTTTGGGTGATCTGTCAACCATATTCTGTCGGGTTCTAGTTCGGCATCCCATACCGTATCTTGAGGTGCTGTATTTTCAACTTCATCTTGTAAATCATCGGCTTCAACTGCTTATAATCTTAAAACTGCGGGGTTGATCTCTAAGTCTACGATAGGCTCGATTGGAGTTGGAGGGTCATTAATGAAGAGTGTTTGGATATTCTGAGTTAGGTCTTCTACTCCTGTAGGATCAAGATGAGGTTCATCGAACACTACATGGACAGATTCCTCGATTGTCAGCTTCCTTTTGTTAAATATTCTGAAAGCCTTGTTGATAAAGCAATATCCTACAAATATCCCTTCATCCGACTTCTCGTCAAAAGTCTTGAGTTGGTCTTTCCCGTTATTCGGAACATAGCATCAGCATCCAAAGATGTGAAAATATGAAACCAATGGAGTTTTGTTGTTCCATACCTCGTATGCTGTTTTGTTGTGATTCTTATTGATGATACAGCGGTTTTATATATAGCACGCTGTATTTAGTGCTTCGCCCCAGAATCGCTGCGGCAACCACCAAGCACGGAAGTTTAAGGATAACTGTAGGTCGGTCGTTCGGACCAGCAAAAGTGCCGGTCCTCTTCTTGTTGCTTCTTTGAGTGTTCTGTTCTTTCACTCGGCAACACCATTATCTTGAGGAGTCAGGGCTGCTGAGTATTCGTGCTGTATTCCATTGTCCGAACAGTATTGCTCTATAAATAGGTTAGTAAATTCAGTACCTCTATCGGAATGAATGAACACAATACTCAACCCTTTTCTCATTCTGAAGCTTTCTCAGTTGCTCGGGCAGCTTTGTCGTGGTTTCTTTCTTCTTGCTCAGAAAGATTGTCCAAGCATACCTGGAATAATCATCAATAATAACTCGAAAGTATTTCTTACCTCCCAAACTTACAGGGTCTATAAGACCATAGAGATCCATATGTAGCATATCCAGAACTATGTGAGTGGACAGGTATGATTTGCTTTTCAAGGTGGTTTTGACTTGTTTGGCTTTTTGACAGGGTCCGCAGACGCTATCTTTTTGGAATGACACATCGGAAAAATATCTAACCATTCCCTATTGGAGAGCTTGTTGATTGTCTTGGAGTTGATGTGTGACATCCTTTTGTGCCATAGCCAGCTTTGATCTGCAGTGCCTTTGGAAAGCTTCTCATTCTGAAGCTTTCTCAGGTGCTCGGGCAGCTTTGTCGTGGTTTGTTTCTTCTTGCTCAGAAAGATTGTCCAAGCATACCTGGAATAATCATCAATAATAACTCGACAGTATTTCTTACCTCCCAAACTTACAGGGTCTATGAGACCATAGAGATCCATATGTAGCATATCCAGAACTATGTGAGTGGACAGGTATGATTTGCTTTTCAGGGTGGTTTTGACTTGTTTGGCTTTTTGACAGGGTCCGCAGACGCTATCTTTTTGGAATGACACATCGGGAAACCTCTAACCATTCCATATTGGAGAGCTTGTTGATTGTCTTGGAGTTGATGTGTGACATCCTTTTGTGCCATAGCCAGCTTTGATCTGCAGTGCCTTTGGCAACAAAACAAGGAATAGTGGAGCTCGTAAGCTTCCAGTCAACAATATACATGTTACCTGACCTGCTTCTTGTGAGCGCAACTTCTTTGGTCAGAATGTTCTTGACTCTACATTGATCTATCTATAATTTTACCGAGAACTGTTTGTCACAGAACTGGCTAAAACTAAGTAGATTATACTGTAAGCTTTCAACATAAGCTACATTAGTGACTTTGAATTTTCCTACAAGAAGGTTTCCCTTCCCTCTTGTTCTTCTTTTGGATTTGTCACCGAAGCGTACTTTGTTGGTCCCTTCTGGAAGTGGCACTTGTCCCCGGTTCCTGCTCTGGCAGAATGATGAGGACTGTCCTCACTGTACCAACACGAGTCTTTTCTAGCGCGCTTTGTCCTCACTCACGCGCACCCTTAGAAACTTCCCAGAGGGTCACCCATCCCATAACTACTCCAAGACAAGCACGCTTAACTTTGGAGTTTCTATGAGATGGCTACCAGAAAAGAAGATGCATCTTGTTGGTATGAGTAGTCCAAATCAATTCATATAACCACTTCCTAGTAGAGATCTCACGGGTCGAATCATAGGCGGCGGCGCACGTCTTAAGCCCATGCAGGCAGGATGCTAGGCCGTAGCCCAATAATCCCCCCCAGCACCTGCCATCATCCACTCTAGTACTTGGAAAGCTCCGCTCACGCCAATTTTGGTTCCATCCCCGTTTACTTCCACTGCGCCAGCATCTCAGTTCCGGCTATATAGACACCTTTAATTCCATCCCCATTTACCTCCAATGCACCAGCATCTCAGTTCCGGCTATACAGACACCTTTGGTTCCATCCCCGTTTACCTCCACTGCGCCAGTATCTTAGTTCCAACTATACAGACACCTCCATTATACGCCAAGCCTCTTAGTTGCAAGCTCCTGGCAACTTTTGCTGCAGCATACTCCCAAGGGAATTCGAACCCGTGATCGGCTCTGATACCAGTTGTTGGTCACTTTTGGAAGTGACACTTTGTGACACCCCCAAGACGATCAGGGCATATTACAGCGCCGTGGACCTTACACATTGGAATCCACCAGGCTAACGTACCAACACGACATTCGGCAAAGACAAACATCATTAACACACAGACAAATTCTCAATCCACGACATTCAAACAAAAGATCGAAATTTGACAATACAATTCGACATCAAATCTACTCCCAAAATGGGTACACAATATTAATAAATTTAAGAAAGAAGTACTCGAGTACTTAAGCAAATGACATAATAAATAAACTCCAGAAACAAAACACCAATGGACAACCACTGAACAGAATCACGCTTGCCCATTATCCTCGTACGGCTCGCATGCTCGTTTGCTTCCATGACATGTACCTGAAATACAAAAGTATTTCCCCCATTTAAGGGTTTAGCGACAACTGCTAGTGCAAGTACAATCCATTTGAAATACCATTCTAATCACATGAAAATATACGCCAAAAGTCATTTTAGAAATTATTTATATTCCGGAATATTCACGGTGCACAAGCACAAAACACATTTCTCCAACAAAACAATTCAAAGTTAACCGTTGGTATGAGATTCACGGCCACCGTACCCCGCAGAGCCCCGTCGGTAATCCCTGGGTGGTTAACCCTAGTTCGTGATATGCAAACACTCGGCAATACGTATCCTTAGAGGCCCCGTCGGACCGTCCCTAGGTGAACATACACATATCCATCCACAACAACCACGAAAAGCCATAATTCAAATACTAGAACATGTAAACAAATGTAAAGTACTTGCCTTTGAGACAGCTTTGATGAAACGGGAATGAACAACGACTACCAATGATCCGGAGGGAAAATGGTCGTTCCTAAACGAAGGATTAACATAACTCAGTCCTATACGATAACAATAATCGAATGGAATACGCCCACAACCTCGATTACAAACCATGACAAAATACGATCAATCGATACGGGCGAGCGTTTAGGCAAAATCTCCCCAAATCGACAAATCACGGATTAAAATAGACGAAATCAGATTGGAATAACACAATAACAACAATCAGTAAGGAATAATACAACATACTTGAACAATTCGAGTTTAATAAGCAAAATCCGGAAAAAAACCCCAAAATTGACAAGTTAGGGTTCTAGACAAAAATACCTTGAATTCGGATGGAGGAAGATGATTACGTTGATGATGTTATGCTCCTACGATCTCATGGTGATGAAGGATGAAGAATACACGGATGAGAAGTTGAAGAAATCACCCTGGAGGTTCTCTGATCGCCCAACGAGGAAAAACGAAAAAAGGAAGTGAAATGAGGTTCTGACCTCTGCCTGCTGTTTTAAAACAGCGGGATGTTACGACCGTAACAGGGGCTAGCTTACGGCCGTAACATGGCCAACTTACGGCCGTAACGAATGGGGTGTTACGTCTGTACACCCTACTGGACAACAGTTTGGGCAGCTGCTGTCTAAACCGTCCTGAACGACCCTGAAAACCCGGACATGCTATCGAACCAAAATATGGTTACGAAGTATTCTCGATGACGAATCTAAGCGTTAAAAGAAAATACAATTCTGATTTCCCGAAGATTCGAAATTCGACGACGAAAGTAAATTTCCCTTAAGTTTAAGGAAATTACAAAACGGCCCAAACGTTCAAAAATCACGATACGACGTCGGATTGACAAACCGAAACTCACAACACGAACAACTCAACTATAAGAACTTATTTAACAAAGAAACAACAAAAACGAACGAGTTTAACGAGAATCGAACGTACATACAGCAAAACATAACATAGAATGGAATTATATAAAAACATCTCTGAAACCCGTCCAAATGGAAAAACTCTAGAAATAAAGTAGATTCAAAATGTCGAAACGGTTATAAGCGAGTTGATAAAAATAGACATACACTAAAAATGGAAACTGCTAAAAATGGGAAGGTACGGATATTACATTCTCCCCCTCTAGAAAGAAGTTTCGTCCCGAAACTTAAGAATCAAAAAGCTCGGGGTGCCTCGAAACCATATCCTTCTCCAACTCCCACGTTGTTTCCTCTACTCCGTGCCTCGACCATTGCACTTTAACCAAAGGAATGGTTTTGTGCCTTAACTGTTTGTCTCGATGCTCCAAAATTTTAACGGGCCTCTCTTCAAACGTAACGTCCTTCTCGATCACTACATCCCCGAAGTGAATAACGTGAGTCGGGTCCGGAACATACTTCCTGAACTGAGAGACGTGAAATACGCTATGCACATGACTCAAAGATGGAGGTAAAGCCAAACGGTATGCCAACTCGCCGACTCTCTCCAATATCTCGAAAGGTCCAATATACCTCGGGCTGAGCTTCCCCTTTTTCCCAAAATGGAAAACTCCCGTCGATGGAGACACTCTCAACAAAACATGATCTCCCACCTCAAACTCTAAAGGTCGACGCCTAACATCTGCATAAGACTTTTGTCGACTCTGAGCTGCCAACATTCTCTTTCTAATCAATTCAACTTTCTCCCTCGTCTCTAACACAAGATCTAGCTCGGTGCCAACTAGATCGGACGGCTCATCCCAACATATTTGTGATCGGCAACGTCGGACATAAAGTGCCTCATACGGTGCCATCTTAATCGACGCGTGCCAGCTATTATTATAAGTAAACTCGATCAAGACCAGATGCTCCTCCCAGTCACTACTCCAGTCTAGCGCACACGCGCGTAACATATCCTCGAACGTCTGAATGGTATGCTCGGACTGCCCGTCGGTCTGAGGATGGAAAGATGTACTCAAACGCAACCGTGCCCCAATGCCTTATGTACCGCCTGCCAGAAATGCTATACAAACCGGTCATCTCTATCCGAAATAATAGTCTTCGATGTCCCATGAAGTCTCACTATCTGCGCGATAAAAATACGAGCCAATTTTTCTGGACCCCAAGTATCCTTGATGCCCAAAAAATGTGCCGACTTAGTCAGTCGGTCCATGATCACCCACACCATATTCATTCCGGTCTTCGTCCCTCGGCAAATTCGTGACAAAATCCATCGAGATATCTTCCCATTTCCATTCTAGAACGGGGTGTGGTTTCAACAATCCGGCTGGCCGCTGATGCTCGATTTTGACTTGTTGACAAGTCAAACACTAGGCCACAAACTGAACTACCTCATTCTTCATGTCATTCCACCAGAAATTCTTTCTCAAATCTTTATACATTTTACTCGAGCCCGGATGGACTGAGTAAGGTGACGCGTGAGCCTCTCGCATAATACTCTGCCTCAATTCCAAGTCGTTCGGAACACAAAGCCGACCTCAGAATCTCAACACACCATCCTCATGTATAACGAATCCCGGGGCTTTCCCCTTCTCCACATTCTCTCGAAGCTGAATAAACATCGGATCTTCCAGCTGTCCCGATTTAATGTTGTCGACTAGAGACGATGAGATCTCAAGAGTACACAACTGCCCATAACTCCCTGGTAGTACAATCTCAACGCTCAACCTCATTAACTCTCACTGAAGTCCTGACTGGGCCGTAAGTAACTCAAGCACCCGAAGCGATACCGATTTTCGGCTCAAGGCATCTGCCACCACATTTGCCTTGCCCGGATGATAAAGGATCTCGAGGTCATAATCCTTAATCAACTCCAACCATATCCTCTGTCTCATATTTAGCTCTTTCTGCGTGAAAATGTACTTCAGACTCTTGTGATCGGTGAAAATCTGACACGACGAGCCATACAAACAGTGACGCCATATCTTCAACGCGAACACAACTGCGGCCAACTCAAGATCGTGGGTAGGGTAATTCAACTCGTACGATTTCAACTGACGGGAAGCATAGGCAATCGTCCTCCCGTGCTGCATGAGTACACATCCGAGCCAAACTGAGAAACCCTCATTACCACTCGGTAAAGCCAAAACGAGGGCAGTCGTCAACCACTTCTTCAACTCCTCGAAACTCTTCTGTCTCTCGTCGGTCCACACAAACTTCTCTACCTTTTGCAACAACTGAGTCAGCGGTCGAGCGAGCTTAGAGAACCCCTCGACAAATCTACAATAATACCCGGCCAAACCCAGAAAACTACGGACCTCCTTCACGTTTTTGAGCGGCGCCCAATCCAGTACTGCCTCTATGTTATGTGGCTCCACACGTACACCCTCGGTCGAGATCACGTGACCGAGAAACATAACCTCCCGCAACCAAAACTCACACTTTGAGAACTTCGCAAAAAGATGTTGAGTTCTCAAGATTCCCAACACGATATGCAAATGGCGTGCATGCTCCTCCTCACTCCTCGAGTAAATCAAGATATCGTCAATAAAGACAACTACACACTTATCGAGGTATTCGATAAAGACTTTGTTCATAAGCTGCATGAACACGGCTGGTGCATTGGTTAGCCCAAAAGGCACCACAAACTCGTAATCACCGTATCTCGTCCGAAAGGCCGCCTTCGGAATGTCGAAATCCTTCACTCGGAGCTGATAATACCCCGATCTCAAATCAATCTTCGAAAACATGGTTGCCCCTTGCAATTGGTCAAAGAAGTCATCAATCCTCGGGAGCGGATACTTGTTTTTTATAGTCATTTTGTTCAACTCTCGATAGTCGATACACAGACGAAATGACCCATCCTTCTTCTTTACAAATAGGACCGGTGCACCCCAAGGTGAAGCGCTCGATCGAATATACCCCATGTCTAGCAACTCTCCCAACTGTTTCTTCAAATCAAGCATCTCGGCAGGCACCATACGGTATGGCGTCTTAGAAATCGGTGCTGCACCTGGCTCTAAATCAACAGTAAACTCAACCTCTCGGTCTGGCGGCAAACCCAGTAACTCGTCTGGAAAGATGTCAGGATACTCACACACTACCGGAATAGACGAGAACTCGACTCCCCCTTCTTCTGATCTCAAAGCATAACACTAATAACCGGTGCAATCTCCTCGAAGAAGTCTCAACGCTTTCATAACACTGATCAAAAATCTCTGACTACTCCGCTTACGCCCCACAAAAGAATGCTCGGTACCGTCAGAGGTTAACATCGAAACGGTTCTCGTTCTATAATTCATGATCGCCCCATGATGGTCCAGCCAATCCTCACCAAGAATCAGATCCTCGTCCTTAATATCTACCGCAATCAGATTAGAAGGCCAATCCCTCCCCGCGATACTCACACGAAAATCTCTAATCTCACGGTCCCCCACGATGCTATCCCCACTAGGCAGTTTAACAACAAATGGTTCACACGCAACTAGGCAATCAACATGCAGACGACGCACATAATCCAGAGATATGAAAGAATGTGTAACACCAAAATCGAATAACACGGAAACAGGATGGTCAAGGATGTGAACGGTACCTGTAGCCACCGTCGCGTCAGGATCTCCAGCTCATCTCATCTCATACACACGGGGCAGAACAGACCCCGCACTAGAAGATCCCCCTCTAGAAGGCTGCCCACATCCTCGACCTCTGCCAAAACTCTGCTGGGGCTGAGAAACTGTCGGTGCCTGATTCACGCTGGGTTCCCCCGCAGCTGGGGCTGACACCTGAGTAACTGGTGCCCGAACCGCATGTGTACAAAACTTAGCATGATGTCCCATCCGACCGCAAGCAAGACACTGAATCAGAGGCCTGTCACACTCACTCATCATGTGTCCGGGACGACCGCAGTTAAAGCAGGTAGGACCACGAACGGAAACAGTAGAAGACTGAGCCTTCTGATACCCGCCAGACTTGCCTCTCGAAAACTGGCCGGAGGTCTTCTGTTTGTTTCCCTCGGTTGCCGTCTCTGTCGCAGAAAACGACATCTCATAAGCCATTGCCTTGTGCTGATAATCTTTCAGAGTTGTACACCCAAGAACAAACATGTAGCGACGAACCCTCCGCTTCATCTGCATGTCAAAGTGGCGGATCTTATCAAGCTCATCTCGGACCTGGTTTCTCACATAGTGAAGTTGTTGGTTGTAGTCCTTGATCGCCTGCGAAATAGAAACATCCTGGGGCTTAGCCTCAAAGAAGGCTCGGATCCTCCCCTCTTTCACTGGCCATGGACAAAATTCGTCCTCCATCAACTCTCGGAACTCTGCCCACGTGGCTGCCCGATCACGTGGTTTCACCGCTTGCCACCACGTTGCCACCTCCTTGGCGAGGAAATGCTGAGCGATGGGTACCTTCCTCTCCTCAAAGCAGTTAGCCGCCTAGAACACTTTCTCCATCTCAAATAACCAACTATCCCAACCGGAAGGGTCGGAAGTACCATCAAAATGTGGAGGACGTATACGAATCACGTCCTAAACTAACTTATCGTTGCCGGATCCAGTAGGCAGAACCGGGTTAGCATTAGCTTGGCCGACCAAGACGGCCTGAGTCAGTAGCGTCATCTGGTTCGCTAATTGCTGCAAAATATTCGCCACTCCGATATTCTCATGAGCATTACCGGAGCTAGCAGACTGATCCTGCCGGCCTCCGGAACTGGGTGGAACACTGTTCGACAAGGAAGTCATCACCGAATCAGTTCCTGAGTTACCGGACATGGCCTCCCCACCGGCTGCGCCACATCCACTACCGCGTCCGCGCCCTCTACCAGCAGGTATTCTGAAGAAGTAACGGGTGAGTACAGTTCAACGCAAAACGCAACAAAATAGCAAGAAGGGAATATAACAGAACAACATAGCGATTCAAGTTAGGAAAAACTTACGAGCACCGGCGTACTGAGATGATGGCGTAGCAGTGATACTGTTCAAAAACGACACTCAACTAGACCCAAATAACCGACAGCCTAGGTATCCATAAACCTAAGCTATGATACCATATTCTGTGACACTCCCAAGACGATCAGGGCATATTACAGTGCCGTGGACCCCACATATTAGAATCCACCAGGCTAACGTACCAACACGACATTCGGCAAAGACAAACATCATTAACACACAGACAAATTCTCAATCCACGACATTCAAACAAAAGACCGAAATTTGACAATACAATTCGACATCAAATCCACTGCCAAAACGGGTACACAATATTAATAAATTTAAGAAAGAAGTACTCGAGTACTTAAGCAAATGACATAATAAATAAACTTTAGAAACAAAACTCCAACAGACAACCACTGAACAAAATCACGCTTGCCCATCATCCTCGTACGGCTCGCATGCTCATTTGCTGCCATGACCTGTACCTGAACTACAAAAGTATTTCCCCATTTAAGGGGTTAGCGACAACTACTAGTGCAAGTACAATCCATTTGAACTACCATTCTAATCAGATGAAAATATGCGCCAAAAGTCATTTTAGAAATCATTATATTCCGGAATATTCACGGTGCACAAGCACAAAACACATTTCTCCAATAAAATAATTCAAAGTTAACCGTTGGTACGAGACTCACGGCCACCGTACCCCGCAGAGCCCTGTCGGACATCCCTGGGTGGTTAACCCTAATTCGTGATATGCAAACACACGACAATACGTATCCCTAGAGGCCCTGTCGGACCGCCCCTAGGTGAACATACACATATCCATCCACACCAACCACGAAAAGCCATAATTCAAATACTAGAACATGTAAACAAATGTAAAGTACTTGCCTTTGAGACATCTTTGACGAAACGGAAATGAACAACGACTACGAATGATCCAAAGGGAAAACGGCCGTTCCTAAACGAAGGATTAACATAACTCAGTTCTATACGATAGCAATAATCGAATGGAATATGCCCACAACCCCGATTACAAACTATGACAAAATACGATCAATCGATACGAGCGAGGGTTTACGCAAAATCTCCCCGAATCCACAATTTACGGATTAAACTCGACGAAATTGGATTGGGAATCACCCAATAACAACAATCGGTAAGGAATATTACAACATACTTGAACAATTCGAGTTTAATAAGCAAAACCCGGAAAACCCCCAAAATTGACAAGGTAGGATTCTAGAAGAAAATACCTTGAATTCAGACGGAGGAAGATGATTACGTTGATGATGTTATGCTCCTACGATATCACGGTGATGAAGGATGAAGAATACACAGATGAGAAGTGGAATCGCCCTGGAGGTTCTCTGATCGCCCGACGAGGAAAAACGAAAGAAGGAAGTGAAATGAGGTTCTGACCTCTGCCCGCTGTTTTAAAACAGCGGGCTGTTACGGCCGTAACAGGGGCTAGCTTCCGGCCGTAACACGGCCAACTTACGGCCGTAACGAATGGGGTGTTATGGATGTAACACCCTACTAGACAACAGTCTGGGCAGCTGCTGTCTAAACCGTCCTGAACGACCCTGAAAACCCGGACCTTCTATCAAACCAAAAATATAGTTACGAAGTATTCTCGATGACGAATATAAGCGTTAAAAGAAAACACAATTCCGATTTCCCGAAGATTCGGAATTCAACGACGAAAGTAAATTTCCCTTAAGTTTAAGGAAATTACTGTAACACCCCCAAATCCCATTGGGTTATTACAGTGCCGTGGACCCCACACCCGGAGATCCACCAGGCGAACACGACTAAAATACATTGAATTAACCAACAAGGGGAATCACAGTCCCTACTATGATACCCGACACAATATTCCGATGAGGAATTTCAACGACAATGATGGGCCTACAGGGCTAAAATAAAAGTACAACAACA
Organism: Orobanche coerulescens; assembly: GCA_033398695.1. NCBI lineage: Eukaryota > Viridiplantae > Streptophyta > Magnoliopsida > Lamiales > Orobanchaceae > Orobanche > Orobanche coerulescens. The sequence continues at coordinate 42,784,886 of CM065805.1, read as the reverse complement.
TCCACGAGCATCTGTTCGGGTAGTACATAATGACAATGACTCACCAACTGGAGAACACTCCAACTAACTGACCAACATGAAAAACTCGGACTAGTATCGCTCGATTGCGTCGTCGCCATTATCATGCCCCTGTGTCTCAACTCTCTCCTCGCAAGCACCTAAAACATGAAAATGTGTTCCGCCCCCACGGGGTCAGTCATCCAGATAATGAACATCAAATACATGTATAACATGATATGCATCTAAAGGCAGAATGAAACGGTACAATGATAATAATAATACGAGATGCTCACAAACTAAGGTAAGAACCAAGCATTCGTGAAACACTATGCCCACGGCATACTATTAATACCTGTTCAACAGGTTAGAACATAAATGCCCAATGGCGAATCATAATTATTGAACACCACAATGAATCACACGAACATGAACCAAACCAGAACTGAATTAGATATGAATCACAATGCCCGGAGGCTCCCATGAAAATACTAAGACAACATAAAGGCCTGAAAGCCACTCAGCCGAAGCTGTCAAATATCACCATCACCTGAAGCCAAAACAGCCCGAAGCTGTATCAATGAGGGCCGAAGCCACGACACGAAGCCGTATCACAATGAGACCATCCAATGGCCATGACCTACTTAACTGTAGGTGTTGGGAAACCAAGCGCGAAGGTTCAAGCCCCAAACTTACCCATAATGAGATCATAAACATGATCGTGACCTATTGAGTTGTAGGTGTTGGGAAATCAACTGCGAAGGTTCAAGCCCCAAACTTACCCATAATGAGATCATAAACATGACTGTGACCTACTGAGCTGTAGGTGTTTGGAAACCAACCGCGAAGGTTCAAGCCCCAAACTTACCCATAATGAGATCATAAACATGACCGTGACCTACTGAGCTGTAGGTGTTGGGAAACCAACCGCGAAGGTTCAAGCCCCAAACTTACCTATAATGAGATCATAAACATGACCGTGACCTACTGAGCTGTAGGTGTTGGGAAACCAACCACGAAGGTTCAAGCCCCAAACTTACCCATCGAGCACTAGCCGAGACTAGCCTCCAAAACACAATTAATCATAAATAGCAACGATCCCAAGATTACCGAATTCACGAGAATGATAGTGTGCTGCCTTGAGTCGGCCAACATGATAATGATGACTCACGGATGGGCACCATCCTCGGCGGTCCCAGTTCAATACCTCGATTACCTTAGAATGGTCAATCGATAACAACGACATAACGGATGGGAACTATCCTCGACAGTCCCAATTCAATACCTCGATTGCCTTAGAATGGCCAACCGATAACAATGATGCAGCGGATGATTCAATAACTCGAGTGCCTTAGAACGGCCAATCGATAACAATGATACAACGAGTGATTCAGTACCTCGATTGCCTTAGGACGGCCAATCGATACAATGATACGAAGAATGCCTCGACACCTTTAATCGGTTACCGACGACGAAGATCAGAAACGAATACGCCAATGTCTTTAATCGGCCAATACAACATCAATGACAAAACACCAACATAAATAACAATGATTACAAAAATGTCTTAGATCGACATCAATATCAACAACAATAATCGGTACATCGATACCGCGAATTGGCTATCGACAATAACATTAACAACGAGTATCCCAATGCCTTGAATCGGCCATTAATAAACAATAGTAAACATTTGGCATAATTGCCGAAAGGTATCGTATCGAACGATCCCTTAATATCAATGAACTCATGAAGAGACTATGTCTCGGAATGATACAACATATTCATACACATATATGATAACATTAATCTCATTGACTAGTACAAGTATAAAACTTGCCTCAACCGAAGGTGATGAATTCCTTCCACGAACAACGAACAGCGTCCTCCGATAAACACAAGCACTCGAACAACCTTGAATGAAATACAATTCATTCAATAACACAATATCAATCGAAAACAACACAACGACCGAAGGAAACTCTTTGTGACATTTAATCGAACACTAAATGTTCAAAGTTCCTCAAGAACCTAAGAATCATCAATCAGGTTTAACGAATCGAAGATATGGATATACAATCCATAGAACATGTCTAACAACATCTAATAACCTCAGTAGATCCATTAAAATTGGACGGAAAATGAAATCAAAACCAAAACTCCCAAAATGGACAATTCTAGGAAAACCAAGAGAATTACCTCGATTCGACGAAAAAGAAGGATTAGATGTTGATATGATCACCTATAGCCTTATCAAAACATGATTGGATGGAGTAGAATCGATCATAACCACAAACCCTAGTCGGATCGCACGACTACCGTGAGAAGAAGGAGAGAAAGGGGTGAAATGAGGTGAAAAACCCTTCTGTCCCCTTAAATACTCCAGTGACGCACGACCAACACGCACGACCAAATATCAATGTGTTTGGTCATGCGCCAGGCCACTGCTCGGCCACTGAACTCATGCACGAGCAGCACGCACGAGCATCTGCTCGTTTGTCATGCTCGTGTGTTCCTGATGAGTGCCAAAGTGCACTGTCCAACTCTGTTGCCACGCACAAGAAGCACACACGAGCATCATGCTCGTGCATCCCTGTTGAGTGCCAAAGTGCACTGCCCGAATACTGGAATGCCGCACGAGCTGCGCACGAGTACCTACTCATGTGCCTTGCTTGTGTGCAACAAACAAGGGCTAAAATCGAGCCCGACACGGCTCCGAAAGCACCCAAAACATAACCAACTCGAAAGGGACGATAACAATAGTTCACAACCCTCAAAGAGGCCAAAACAACAATGCAAAACAATATGCCATGCCACGCATGCATACACACGACCTGCACGACTTACACGATAATAAGTCACGTCCAATCGGTGAAACAATACCGATGACAATAAAAATATTTCGATTTCGAAATATCTTAGTACAATCTGTATTGTATCAATCCAAGACAACAGTACTTGTACAATTCCAAATGAATACATACAATACAACAGTAATAATGAAATAAATAAAATTAAATAAAAAAATTACCACCGGATATTACAATTACAAAACAGCCCAAACGTTCGAAAATCACGATACGATGTCGGATTGACAAACCGAAACTCACAACACGAACAACTCAACCATACGAACTTATGTAAACAAAGAAACAACAAAAACGAACGAGTTTAATGAGAATCGAACGTACATACGGCAAAACATAACATATAATGGAATTATGTAAAAACATCTCCGAAACTCATCCAAATAGAAAAACTCTAAGAATAAAGTAGATTCAAAATGTCGAAATGGTTACAAGCGAGTCGATAAAAATAGACATACACCAAAAATGGAAACTGCTATAAATGGGAAGGTACGGATATTACACACTTGTCCCCGATTCCAGCTCTGACAGAATGAGGAGGACTGTCTTCACTGTACCAACACGAGTCTTTTCTAGCGCACTTTGTCCTCACTCACGCGCACCCTGAAAAACTTCCCAGTGGGTCACCACTCCGATAACTACTCCAAGCCAAGCACGCTTAACTTTGGAGTTACTATGAGATGACTACCAGAAAAGAAGATGCATCTTATTGGTATGAGTAGTCCAAATCAATTCATATAACCACTTCCTAGTAGAGATCTCATGGGTCGAATCACAGGCGGCGACGGCGCACGTCTTAAGCCCATGCAGGCAGGATGCTGGGCCGTAGCCCAACACACTTTTGGACCATGACCTTCTACATAATCTGACAGCTTGCTGATATATCCTGTCATGCGCCGAGAACATCCACTGTCGAAGTACCAGATGTCCTTTTATTTGATGTCATGTAAGCATAGAAATTAAGTAGATTTAGGTCCCATTTGATTGTTGGGTCCTGGTACGTTAGTGTCTTTTGGTACCCAAATTTGCCTGACAACTGGCTTGCTGTAGGTTACTTTTGGTCCGTTTTTGCGATGTCTACCTAGGGCAGGCACATAGTCGTTGTAACCTTGATTATGATGCATGTAAAATCGAGGGTTATTATTATTATTATTATTCCAGTACGATTGCCGTCTTGGAGGTGGAGCCATTTTCTTAGGCCTTATAGCTTGCCTCCTGCGTTTCCAGTTGGATTCCCAAAGCTATTGCTGATATTGCGCGGCAATCTATTTTCTTAATGGATAATGGGGCTCCTGTATCCAATATCTAGGCGCACTGTACTGTTGGAAGTACTGCTGTGCAGGCCTTTGATATTTAGATACAACCTTCTTTCTGAATGGCTGTTGGCGCTTTTGATATGCTTGGGGAGCATGTTGTTGGTTATGCCTTACAGGTCCTTAAGGCTGAGATTTCGCTGTCTGTGATATGAACATGGTGGCAGAATCACAGCCTTTGCCGTACGCGGGGCAACTGTTACCTTTGCGGGACTCGGGGTCTCTTTAGGTACAGAAATGAGTTCCACACCCCTGACGAACACCATACTAGTTTTCCCTTTGTTGGAGAATGAGTTATATATCCTAAGCCACTTTTATCATGAGCATGTTTCCCGGTGCTTAGAGTTTCTTCCATCCGTTTAGAGGATTTCTCGAATGATTTCAAGATGGTCTCTAATTTTCCTTCTCGTTTCTCGAGAGTTTTCACTTTGGCTTCGAGTAGAGCGAAATCATTTGTCTTAATCTTATTATGAGACTTGGTCTCATTTAGATCGTGGGCAAGTTGATGATTACTCTCCATGATTTTTTCAAGTGTGACTTTGCTGTTTTCACAATCGATAGACATGTTTTCGTAGTTATTTTTCAGCGAGTCTTTTTCTTCTTTCAGCTCTAAGTTAGAAATTTGGAGCTGTGTGTTTTCTCGTTTCAACGTTTCATGGGCCTTTTGAATGTTTTTGAATTCATTCATCATATTTTCGAAAGTATGAGATGCATTTACATGAGTAATTGCTGTTGAGCTTACCTCATCATCGCTCTCTTCGTCGTCCTCTATTTCTTTGGCCATAACATACATATATGCTTTATATTTGAGCTCATCATCAGATGAGTCACTGTCAGTGACTGCCTGAAGACACTCCTTGGTCTTGGTTGATGCGGGCGAGGCTTCTGATTCGCCAATCAGGGCCTTGAGCTTGTTTTTACAAGCACGCCTCCTTTCATCCTTTTCTTGTTGCTCGGCTGCCGACAACTCTTGGACTTTTGGGTGCAGACATTTATTTGCATAATGTCTGGGTTTCCTACATTTGTAACACAGGTTAGAATCACCAGAAGGAGATTCGGGGCTTATCTTGTGAAAAGGCTTGGGCTTGTAGGGAGTCTTTCCAGACTATTTGATGAACTTTTTGAATTTGTGCATGAGAAGGGCCATTTCATCCTGTGACAGGATATCATCATCACTGTCAGCAGTCTTGTGGGCAGACTTGGATGTGCGGGGCAGACTATATATCCTGATAGATACAGCGACTAGTGCTGTAGTCTTAGCAGGTGACTCTTCGGCTTTCTCTCTCCTGTCAATATCGTACTTGAATGCTTTGAGGTCAGAGAATAAGTCGAAAGTAGAAATATCATTAAGATTATACAGCAAACGCATAGCTGTAGTCTTAATGTCCCATCGGGCAGGAAGTGATCTAAAGATTTTCAGGTTTTTCTCCTTTTGGGTATACATTTTACCCAATGCTTCAAGTTCACCGATAATGAAAGTGAATCTCAGGTCAAGCTCCTCAAGAGTTTCAGAAGATTTCATTTCAAATGATTCAAATTGCTGAGTGAGTTTTGAAATCTTATTTTTTTTGAGAGCTCAGTTCCCTCACAAATCAACTTGAGTTTCTCCCAGATTTCCTTGACTGTCTTACAGCTCTTTACCTTTGAGAATGTGCCTTTGCCAAGAGTGACAAACATCGCATTCTTAGCAACATTTTCGAGGTTCGTACGCTTGCAATCGTCGGTCATCCATTGCTCACGCTCATTCTCGAGCATTTCAGCATGAGGTTGTCCTTCTATCTTTGCAGCAGGATTAACCTTCATTATCTTTATGGGGCCATCTTGGATGACAAATATCATCTCCTCGTGCATGGCAGCAAGATGAGCTTCCATCCTGATTCTCCAGTCATCAAACTCGTTAATCGAAAACATAGGAACCATGTTTATCATTGATGTATCTATAGAGAAAGTAGGAAAAATAAGATTGTTTTCAAAAGTAAGTTATTTTTGGATCTGATTCGATTAAAAATACGACTGATTCTTTTTAGAATCAACCTCTCCGATGCCACTTGTTGGCCACTAAGTATACAGTATACAGTTTAGGAAGTAATAGTACAACAAACTGTACGATTTTCAAATGTGGGTGTGTAGCGGAAGTTTGTGTAAGTGAGTTGTTGTATATACAGCAACTAGACTTTCTCATGTTTGCTTAGTGTGTATAGGGTTTTGCAATGTATATGTAACACCCCAAACTAGGCGGATATTACAGTGCCGTGGATCCCCGACTGGGACCCACCAGGCGAATGAAACTGAGTGAATTACACAGGGTGAATGTAGTACCGAACTACATTACAACATTAATTACTCCGATGAGGAGTTTCATACAACACACCCAGGATAATACAGAATACATGTATATTTTATATGAAGATAAAATACACAACACTGAATGAAATGAGTATTCAAATGAAAGTCTGCAGCGGAAAATAAAGGACAACAACATGAATAACTGAAAGATCGGGGCCCCCTACTAGTATCACTGGGACTCCTCGCCGTCAACGTTATATTCCCGTGCTTTTGCCTTGCCATGACCTGAAAACAAAATCCCCCAACGGGGTCAGTTACACAGAACAACAATCCTCAAGGGTTGAAAATACACAATCATGATATATCTGAAGTTATGAAATATCGTGTTGAAACATACGCAATCAAACATGTTATATGAATCAACTAACAGTACGGCTCAAAGGAATGGTGCCACACTACGTCCGGGATGGAAATGTGTCCGTGCACAAGCCACCAACGAGTATCGATCGAATACACGTGTGGTCTTGTACCTAATCAGTCTCACGAAGCCATCAACTCGTGTGCACAGTCCAATGTGAGGCCACCAACCAACACACGACTATAATGTGCCCGACATGAAAATCCTACACATACCAACCGGCACGCCAGTATGACCCGGAATGCCACGATATAACAAAAGTGACAATGAGAATGAATAATGACTCACCAAGATGAAATGATGGTGAAATGAATGACAGCTCAATGAAATGATTGGAACCGTCGTTCCTCGTGAATGAAGTAATTAAGTGACAATTATAAGTTTTGAAACGGTTAGTACCTTATGAATGAATTATGATTATGAATGAACAACAACGAAAGGAATGAATATCCTTTTAACTGAGTAAGAATTAACTTACTCAACCGGTGACAATTATCCTTCCACGAACAACGTCCTAATTGAGATATCGGTCGCTTGAACAACCTTGAATAACACAATCACCAACAAACCGTTCAACATACGAATCAAATACGAATATAATGAACTCAAAACGTCGATACGATTAAACCAAGTTCATTGGGACATTATATCGAACACTTTGTGGTCAAACTTCGATTGTTTACAACCAAACCTCAAAAATACCAACATCAAATCCCCAAGAAGTGTTTCAAACCAACAAAACATCTTCAATACAATCAATAATCCATTATGAATATCCAAAATCGTGATTTCAACAACAATTAATCGAAAACCCCCAAATCCAACACAATATTCAAAGTGTTCTTGAATAATCCTTCAATAATCCAATGAATAATCAAACATGTCCATAATCATGCGTATATCACTTCATACAACATGATCCTAACATCCAAAACATCATATCTCGATACAAAATCGAAATCCAATAGGTTTGATGAATATTACCTTTGAAGATCCAAGCACTTTGATCCGAAGAACACACGTTAGATCGAAAATCCGAGCTTCACAACCGAATGAAAATGATGAAAAATGAATTCCCAAGTGATTGATGATGAAGATTTGTCTCCCTCAAGCCTCTCTCACGGACCAAGGTTGAAGGAATGGAGGAAATGAGTGATTCTCGCTGAAAAAACGCAGTTATAAGGTTGACTGCCCTGTGTGTCGCGGCCCAGCCGAAGTGTGCCGCGGCACAGGGCTAAAACTGCGCCCAGTGGTCGGCAGTGTGCCGCGGCCCTGCCAGCATGTGCCGCGGCAGTGACTCGGCAGTGTGCCGCGGCCCTGCCGGCATGTGCCGCGGCTCACGGTACAGAGGGGGTCGGCCGATAACTCAACATGAGTGTGCCGCGGCCGACGGCAGGTGTGCCGGCGGTGACTGGCAGGTGTGCCGCGGTGACTCGGCGGTGTGCCGCGCCTGCCGGCATGTGCCGCGCCACTGCAGAGTGCTCGCCAAAACTGGAAAATGAGTGTCTGAGCTATTTCGACCATAACTCTCTCGTACGGACTCCGATTGACTCACCGTTTGAACTATTGGAAAGCTAACTCGAAGCTATATAATATTGAGAAGATTCAAAATCTTTGGAGTTTCCAAAAATTAATGGTGATTATACAAAGTCGAACTCATACGTGGAAAGTTGAAACAATGAACAATATCGATACACAACTCGAAGTTATTCCGAACGGTGAACATGGATGAATGAACATGATTGATGAATGATTATTAATGAGTGAAAATCCACTGAGTGACAATTACCGAATGAAATTACTGAATGATAGTGACTGAATTACAAAACCTTATAAACTTAATAATTTGTCGTGGGAGAATTTTCGCGATTAACGTTACACTTTGCACATTAATCCATTTAAGCACGTTTATAGCATTCATACAATATAAACAACCATTCACAACCTAGTTGCTACCAAAATGTAGTTCATGGACCATTCCTAGAAATAAAAACTCCGTAATCTAATTACATGTCTTCGTCTTGAATCTTCGTCTTCCCGAATCGGATCTTCCTCCAGTCTTCGTCATTACATATAAATTTTACATTGAAAAATTGCATCCTAGATATAAATATTTCTAGTAAAATAAATAGGCTCAAAACGGCCTTTATATGAAAACGTTCAAAGTATTCGGTCACCCACAAATATTCCAATTAATCAAATTTCCTTATAAAATGAAATACTGTAAATCATTTAAATCATATTAAATCCAATTTAACATGTGGGAGATTAATTTTCTGGAATACACGAAAAAATCGAGCCGGGCGGTTCGCTGCCGTAAGTCACCATCGGCTGATCGGCACAGAACACGGCCGTCTTGAATGGCGGTCGGGTTACCAAGCGGACTTCTAAAGCATCTGCCATACATGGTCGTGTCGCCTGACACGGTCGGTTCGTCCGGAAAGCCTGCCGGCCATGACACGGCCCGTGCCGAATGGCACGCTCGGGTCATCCCGACAGTCTGCCGAGACTGGCCAGCTGGCATGGCCCGTGTCGCCTGACACGGTCGGGTCGTACCGACAGTCTGCCGATACTGGCCGGCTGGCATGGCCCGTGTTGCCTGACACGGTCGAGTCAGCCCGGCAGCTTCCTGAACCTTGTACGAAAAGTAGTCCGACGACGATTCGGAGCTAGATTTTCGACCGGATATCTAATGTCAATATTTTCCGACATTCGTATCTTCAATATAAATCACATTTCCCAGAAATTAAAGATTTATATTTGGATATAAAATTACGAAAAATACAACTACAACGAACGAAAAACATACACCATGATTATGACTATAAATGATTGCAAATCATTCACCATCTAATCAAGCATTCCAAATGCCAATATCGTATATATGATCGCAAGACCTACGCTCTGATACCACTGTTGGGATTCGGTGCCAAAAACGAAGGCCCAGCAGAAGCGGCAAAACGAAAATTAATTCGATCGAGCTACGTATATACGAATATTAAAAACGAAATACAAGAGATGCAAGAACTTACCCTTGTAGTCCGTTGATTAAATGCATTCCTTATCTTGATCTATTCCCCAAGTTTGAGATGAATTCCCTATAATCCAATTTGCTCCAAGCTCTTGGATGATCCAACGTCAAAAGGACCGCGTCTCTACTTGCCACGCATCAGAGAAACGACCGGAATGACTAAACCTCGTTATCCTCCAAGGATACGGCTAGAACAAGGTTGTAGAAGCTCTGCTAATCATGATTACAACACTCTAAGTGTTTAATCTATAATCTCTCTATCTCACAAATATTTTCTCCAAGAAAACTTATGAATGAAGATGAAGATGATGAAGAATGTTATGAAGCCTTGGAAAAACTTTTCCACTATTCTTTCTACTTGCCAAAACCGTGAGTGATCAAATTGTGGGCAAAAAGGATTTGATCATCACATTTATTCTTATCATATCTCCCATATCACTTACCTTTTGACAAAATCACCCAAGGTGATGTTTTGTCCCCTTGATTGGTAACAAGGATTGGGCCCTACCAAGTGAAGACCAAGACCATGGAGGGAGTAGGTGATTTGGGATGGCCATCTAGAAGGAGCCGGATGAGTTCGGTCCATTTCGGACTCCCGTGAGTCCAAACAGATATACTCCCATCCCGTTCTAATGTATTTGTATCGATTAATTAATCCATTTAATTAATCATATTACATACATAATAACATAATTAATTTCTCCAAGAAATAATTACATTCATGAATTAAATTAATCACCTAGTAATTCATTTAATTCATCAAGCCGTAAATCAATTTATCCAATAAATCAATTTGGACATCCAATGTCCTAAATTAGATATCCAATATCTAATATTCATAATGAGATAATAAGCTTGTTTCATTCCGTCGTCAATCCTATTGCGCGACTCGGTAGGTCCGTCTCAGTCAGCAATGGGAGGAACCAAAGAGTAGTAGCACCACCTATCCAGCCTAGCGGCCTATATTGTACCCCAACTGAGAACGAATGATGGGATCATTCAAGAACCATTCTGTCGTGAATACCAGTATACGTATAAACCCTTCTTTAAAATGTCCCGATCAAGTTATAGGGTCAAAGTCAGTCAAACCCTATCTGTACTTGACTCTATGCATGTGTTAATGCAAATCGAGATCATCGAGCTCTCATGTATATAATATAACTAGCTCCAATGCTTTGTCCAAAGACTTATGATCTCATCTGCCAATAACCGCATAGGACATATAACCCGCTCACTAACGGGAGAAAGAATTCTATCTTGGTATTCAGTAGGACCTGCTACTTGCCCATCAAGATGCACGTCGAGGTTGACCCCCGCCTTCCGATTTACAGGGTCGAACTACTCTAATGAAAATCTTGACGTCACAAGCACATCCCTACTAAATCCTCAAGTCGAAGGATCACGAATACCTATCACAACCTTTCGATTCCGTCGTTGACTGTCCCAGAGTGAAATCTGTGTGACGAATCGAATGTGAGTCGGTTCGAGTATACTAATCTAATTAGCATACCTATAATGTTTGCTCCCACTAACCATTAGTGTTCGACAGGCACTCTTCTTGTCAAAGAACACGTCATACAAGTATTCACATAAACTTAATGCCCAGCCAAGTTTCATCGACTTGCGAACGATTAAGTATTTGAGCTATAAACCTTTCCAGTGCCGATCCCCTTATCCAACAAGGAGTGGAATGTTTTGCTCTCAAATACACGGACTAGTTTCCATATATATATTTACGAGTCAGGAATGCCAGTAACTACCAGTAAATAAAGAAAACATCCATTGCCTTATATTAATGATTTACATAATGACAAGTACAATGCCCTCACTCAACATCCTCTGAGTGGCATTCGATGGCATACTCCTAACACATAGAACAAATCTGGGGATAATTCCTGTAACACCCCCGATATATTCAGGAATATTACAGCGCCGTAAATCCTTTACGTAAGAATTTACAAGGCTGAAGGAACAGAACGACAATAATAGACACCAACAAATTATGGCAACATAAATAAAATACAATGAATTGGAATTAGTAATAAAATTACAAACACCCAGCGACGAATTATTAATACACAACCAATTCCAACATCATAAAGGACCACGTACTCGAGTACTTAATTAAAACAACACAAACAACTGACAATCAATCCGACCGGAACATCACTCTGCACCCTCGTCGTCATGCAGCTCTAGTGGTTGTTTTCCCGCTCTCCTGGGACCTGAACATAAAACAAATGTCCACCCCCAAAGGGGTTAGCACAACGATTCTAGTACAAGTACGATAAATAATCAGCAAGGATTTATTCAATATTCCTTAAATACGAACGTCAGTATTATCAATCATTACTATGACAAGTTTCTCCAACGAGAAATAGTAGCAACACATAGCACATCATAACAATCTCAACATACTCGTGGTATTCCAGCGATCTAGAGCACACAGCTATAGATTCCCATGATGATCGCGTCGAACCAATGCATGGTGGAAATACCTGTCCAGCGATCCAGCGCGCACAGCTATAGATTCCCATGATGATCCCGTCGGACCAACGCATAGTGGACAATTAACAAGTACGCAACAATAACAACAATAACATAGTCGACATTAATACGCACAAATAAAATTAAAGTACTTGCCTCGATTGACGACAAGAATAATACTTCGACTGGTATCAATACACTCGAAGGTCGCTCCTTCGATCAATCACTTAGTAAAACTCGTACCTTAAACAAAAAAAATAATATAGAGTTCATCTTATGTCGAATATCTAACGAACGAACATCTAACATTCTAAACTACGGCCGAAATTTCAACATTACGAATCCTAACTTCACTCTTCATAACGTACATTACATACCCAACGTAATGCACGTTAAGTCTGTACGTTAGCGTACGTAAGCTACAAATACTAACCTACGCTAATCATGTATTTGGCAGTTCACTTCTCTGATCAGATGACTATCTCGTCTGATGATATAGCGTACGTAATGCATAATACGTAACGTACGTTATACTCACACATACATTACTCATGCAAACTTGAATGATCCTACGGTTTTAGACATCTTCGAATTCAATGATACGCATATCATCCCAATGCGATACTCAATCTTGATTATGAATTCTCATATGTGGTTCGGATAATCTATATAGTTGATACGATCACTTCATTCAAACTTTCATTGAGAACATTATCTAATCAATCCACTTTTACGAATTACAACAAAACCTTTGATGATTCTTCTCTTAAGTCCGTCTAACAAAAGTGATATCAATATCAAGTCTACGATCATTATGGATACACCATTCAATACGGATTTATCAATCTCAGAAAATTTCCCTTACTTGTTCATCATAACAAGATTTGAACTATAATGCTCTTAACAATGGTAACTTAATCATAAACATTCCAACTTCCTAAACATAATGTTCGGTTATATAAGTCATATATGGGACCTAATAATCTCGGTAGTATGCTAATAACATCCTTAAGAACACGAATACAAGGGTTGGAGATAGCATTAACATACCTTAATATGAAGAAAACGCCGAGACGATAGGTAGAATCTAACTCCGGTTGCTTGTGTGCCAATCCAAGGTGTTTTTTAACTTCAATGATCAAGTATATGTGATATCCAATCTTCAATGATCAAGTATATGTGATCAAAAGGTGTTTAGGTAGTATGGGGCTCTCTGGACTTGAAAAGAGGTGAAGGACAAGTGAAATAGACGAAGTGAAATGAAATGGGGTGCTGTCTCATTTATAATTTTTCTGACCTTCACGTATGTTAGCCTTCGTGCATAACGTACGTTATCCACTTAGCGTACGCTATCGGTTATGCTTAGCATACGTTAACGTCCAAATAGCTTACTGTCTCGTTCCTGTACACTCTTACATATGCTACATCCTCAAAGTTACGTACGTAATCAGCTATAATTAGCGTACGCTATATACATCACTTAGCGTACGTTATTCCCCGTTGACCCAAAACTGTCCAGGTTCATGCCGCGAGAATCTTATCCGGACCCACCAACCAAATAGCTCATGTGCTAGCCGCCCTGCTCAATTATTGACTTCCTTACGTACGCTATGCCTAGCTCATAGCATATGCTATCTGTGGCTCATAACGTAAGTTACGCTTACCTGCTAGCGTACGTTACGACGTAGTTGCATGTATAAATTTACAAGTTGATATTACCATGTATTTGGATACGAATACGGAAAAGATCATACTTCAATTATCGATATCACAAATTCGAATAATACAGGGTTCAAATACAGACGAAAATACTCAACAATTTATCCGGATATTACATACTCTCCTTCTAAAAAGGAGTTTCGTCTCGAAACTCACGACGAAAATAACTCTGGGTATCTGGACTTCATGCTATCTTCCGTTTCCCAAGTGGCTTCTTCAACTCCGTGGCGCGACCACTGAACCTTAACCAAAGTGATTGGTTTATTTCTCAATTGTTTGACTCGACTTTCGAGTATCTTGATCGGTCTTTCTTAAAACGTGCCGTCCTGAGCGACTTCGATCTCGCCGAAATCAATGACATAACTGGAATCTGATATATACTTCCGTAACTGGGATATGTGGAACACGTTATGAACATGGCTCAACGATGGCGGTAATGCCAATTTGTATGCCAACTCTCCAACTCTTTCAAGAATCTCGAACGGTCCGATGTATCTCGGACTCATCTTTTCTTTTTTCCCAAAAAAAAAAAAGATTCCTCGAGTAGGAGAAACCTTTAAAAGCACGTGATCTCCAATACTGAACTCTAATGGGTGATGGCGCATGTCTGCATAAGATTTCTGCCGACTCTGGGTGGTCAACAGTCTTTCACGAATCAAGGCTATCTTTTCTTGCATCTGTACGATCAACTCTGGTTCCGTCCCGATCAAGTCTGATGAATCATCCCAACACAGGGGCGATCTGCATCTCCTCCCGTATAATGCTTCAAATGGCGCCATCTCAATGGAAGCATGCCAACTATTGTTGTAAGTGAATTCAATCAGCGGCAAATGAACTTCCCAATCAGCCGACCAATCTAAGGCACAAGCTCTCAGCATGTCTTCCACTGTAGTCCTATCGGACTGTCCGTCTATCTGCGGATGATAAGCTGTGCTGAAGCTCAATTCAGTTCCAAAGGCCTTATGAACTGCTTTCCAAAAATGTGACACGAAATGACCGTCTCGATCAGAAATAATGGTCTTCAGAGTACCATGCAATCAGACTATCTCTGTAATAAACACTTGTGCCAACTTCTATGGTCCCCAAGTGTCCTTAATACCTAGAAAATGAGCCGATTTGGTTAGATGGTCAACTATCACCCAAATCATGTTCATCCCTGTTCTAGTCTTCGGAATATTAGTGATAAAGTCCATCGATATGTCCTCCCACTTCCATTCAGGAATCGGGAGCGGCTTCAGCATTCCGATAGGTCCTTGATGTTCGATCTTAACCTGCTGACAAATCAAACATTTCGAGACATAATCAGCTACATCTTTCATCATGTTGCCCCACCAGAAATTCTGCTTTAGATCCTTATACATCTTACTGGTGCCCGGGTGGATAGAATAGGGCGTGTTGTGAGCTTTCTTCATGATTGTCTATTTCAAAACATCGACATCGGGAACACAAAGTTGGATCTGGAATCTCAAAACTCCATCATCATGAATTACGAATCCTGGGGCCTTTCCCTTACTCACTTCATCACGTAACCGAATCATCAAAGGATCATCCAATTGCTTAGATTTGATTTCTTCGGTTAATAATAAAGTTAGTTCCATCACACACAGTTGTCCTTGGACTCTTTGCAACCATACTTCAATTCCTTCGCGAATCAATTCTCGTTGAATGCTGGGCTGGGAGGTGAGAGTCTCCAGCATTCGAATAGAAACGGGTTTGCGGCTCAATGCATCATCCATCACATTTGCTTTGCCTGGGTGATAAAGAATTTCCAAGTCGTAATCCTTAATCAATTCCAGCCATCTCCTTTGTCGCATGTTTAGCTATTCCTGACTGAATATGTATTTGAGACTCTTATGATCCGTGAAAATATGACAGTGAGTCCCTTACAGATAATGTCTCCAGATTTTCAAAGCAAAAACCACACCTGCCAGCTCCAAATCGTGCGTTGGGTAATTTACTTTATAGGGCTTCAACTGTCATGATGCATAGGCGATTACCTTCTCATTCTGCATCAGTACACAACCGAGACCTTGGTTTGAAGCATCACTGTAAACCATGAATCCTCCAGTCCCCTGTGGTAGTTCTAAAATCGGTGCCATTGTCAATCTCTTCTTCAATTCATCAAAACTAGTCTGGCACATCTCATTCCACTCAAACTTTTGGGTCTTCTGTAGTAATCGAGTAAGTGGGCGGGAAATTTTGGAAAACCCTTCCACGAACTGACGATAATACCCAGCAAGTTCTAAGAAACTCCTGACTTCCTTCACGTTCTTAGGAGACTTCCAATCCATAATTGCTTCGATTTTCTGGGGGTCTACTCGGACTCCTTCCGCATGACCGAGGAACATCACTTCCTTTAGCCAGAATTCACACTTAGAAAGTTTGGCATATGATTGTTCGCTTCTCAAGAGGTCCAAAATAATCCATAAGTGTTGTGCATGCTCTTCCGGGCTCTTGGAATAAACCAGAATATCATCAATAAACACAACTACGAATTTGTCCAAATACTCTATGAACACTCGATTCATCAACTGCATGAACACGACAGGTGCATTAGTGAGACCAAACGGCATCACTACAAACTCATAGTGTCCGTAGCGAGTTCTGAATGCTGACTTCGGAACATCAGATTCCTTAATCCTCAACTGATGATATCCCGATCTCAGATCAATCTTAGAAAATACTATTGCTCCTTGCAACTGGTCAAATAAATTATCAATCTGTGGCAATGGATACTTGTTCTTGATCATCATCTTGTTCAGCTCTCGATAGTTAATACACAATCAAAGCGATCCATCTTTCTTCCGGACAAAAAGAACTGGTGCACCCCAGGGCGAAATGCTTGGCTGAATATAGCCTTTGTCCAGTAACTCTTCCAGTTGTTTCTTTAATTCGTACATCTCAGTAGGTGCCATATGATACGGCGTCTTAGAAATCGGTGTAGATCCTAGTTCCAGCTCAATGGTGAACTCCACATCTCGTTGTGGAGGTAGTCCAGGTAATTCATCAGGGAACACATCCGGGAATTCGTTCACAACAGGAATGGATGAAAGTTCTACTTTTCCGTCTTCCTTCTTCATTGCGTAACACCAGTATCCAGTACAGCCCTGTTTTAGCAGTTTGACAGCTTTCATTGCTTTGATCACCTTTCCTGAGCTTCCTAGTCTCCATCCCTCTAACAATATTTCAGAACCATCTTCAGCTATCATCGAGATAGTCCTCTTCTGGTAGTTTACAATAGCTCCATATCGATTAAGCCAATCATCTCCGAGAATCAGGTCATCTCCTTGCATTTCTATCACAATCAGATTTGAGGGCCACTCTATGCCTCCAATGGATATAGGAAAATCTCTAGTTTCTAAGTTTCCCACAATTCTCTCCCCACTCGGTAAACCCACAACATAAGGCTCACAATAGTAAAAACCAGAAATGTTCAAACGATTTATACAAGACAATGATATAAATGAATGTGTAGCCCCTGTATCGAATAAAACGCTAACTGGTTGTGAAAGGATCTGAACGCTACCTGATGTGACAGCAGCATCCTGATTGTCTGCCCTTCTCATATCATATAGGCATGGGGGAACGAATCCGGCACTCGATGTCCCCTTTTGGTTGAACTGTCCTCTACCGTGTCCGGCTACCAAAACTCTGGGGTAGCTGGACACTCTGCTGCGTCTGCTGAACACTCGCTTCTTTCTGAGATGGCTGTGAAGTACGAGCTCCATTTAACTTCATGGAATCCTTGTAGAACATCGCACGGTGCCTTTCCTATCCGCAATCATAACATGTTACTGGAGAACAGATACAATCACGCCAGAGGTGTCCTGGGCATCCACAATTAAAACAGTTCTTGACTACATCTGTCTGTGTTGATACTGCTTTGAAGTTCTTTCCGCTCTTGGATGGGTGTGGAGGTTTCTTGAATGAATGAAAGGATGAGTGGGCCTTGCGGGGCCCACTGCTCCTGTGCTCTGTGAAACTACCAGAGACTTTCTGTTTCTTGGATTCGGCGAACTTTTCCATCGCTGCTTCTTTAATCTCATACGCCAGCGCTTTATCCTGATACTTACGGAGAGTGGTGTATTCAAAACCTGACATGTACTTTCGTATCTCCGGTTTCATTCTCATATCAAAATGGATCATCATTTCCGCATCAGTTCTGACCAGGTGTCGAACAAACGCCAGTTGCTGATTAAATGTCTTAATCGCCTGAGATACTGGCACATCTGAAGGTTGTGCGGAGAAAATTTCCCGAACTTTAGCTTCCCTCACCGGACGGGTACAGTACCGAGCTTCCATCATCAATTTAAATTCTCCCCAGTCGGCATCATGATCTATGGGTCGGATGGCCTCCCACCATTCGGATGCTTCCCCTGCCAGAAAATACTGAGCAATAGAGGCTCTCCGGTCGTCTGGGTAATTAATCCCGGCCAAGATTTTCTCCAGCTCTTTCAACCAGTGATCCCATGTCGGAGTCTCAGAAAAGCTGTTGAATTTGGGTGGTTGCATCTTCGCAACCTCCTGCAGCCATCGGTCGCCTCGATTTCCCAAGTCTGGGATGCCTTGCTGTCTTTCTCCCTATTGCAATCCTACTGCCACCTGCATTCGGTCCACAACCTGAGCAAACTGAGTCATCTGGTTAACCACCTAACGAAGGATGTCGGGAACGGTAGGTTCTTGTTCGTTTTTAGTGGATTCCTATGGCTCGCCTGAGCTGTGGCTAGCCTGATTTGAAGGTGAAGCTTCTCTTTCAGCATTCCTACGCCCGCGTCCATGACCGCGACCACGTCCACGTCCTTCTCTCAACATACTGTAAATATATACACTCAATATACAGGGAGCAATATTGTTCAAAATTTTCGAGTATAAAGAGGTATATCATATGAAGGATGAGATAGAGTTTCAGAACTTACAACCACCACTCGCACGAAGACGTAGGTAGTACAGTGATGTTATTCACGGCCGGTTATCTCAAAAGACATATACGACCCCTATTTTAACAAAATGGCCAAGATATCCATAATCTTAGCTCCGATACCATATTCTCTAACACCCCCGATATATTCAGAAATATTACAGCGCCGTAAATCCTTTATGTAAGAATTTACAAGGCTGAAGGAACAGAACGACAATAATAGACACCAACAAATTATGGCAACATAAATAAAATACAACGAATCTGAATCAGCAATAAAATTACAAACATCCAACGATGAATTATTAATACACAACCAATTCCAACATCATAAAGGACCACGTACTCGAGTACTTAATTAAAACAACACAAACAACTGACAATCAATCCGACTGGAACATCACTCTGAACCCTCGTCGTCATGCAGCTCTAGTGGTTGTTTTCCCGCTCTCCTGGAACCTGAACATAAAACAAATGTCCACCCCCAAAGGGGTTAGCACAACGATGCTAGTACAAGTATGATAAATAATCAACAAGGATTTATTCAATAATCCTTAAATACGAACGTCAATATTATCAATCATAACTATGACAAGTTTCTCCAACGAAAAATAGTAGCAACACATAGCACATCATAACAATCTCAACATACTCGTGGTATTCCAGCGATCCAGCGCACACAGCTATAGATTCCCATGATGATCTCGTCGGACCAACGCATGGTGGAAATACATGTCCAACGATCCAGCGCACACATCTATAGATTCCCATGATGATCCCGTCGGACCAACACATGGTGGACAATTAACAAGTACGCAACAATACAACAATAACATAGTCGACATTAATACGCACAAATAAAATTAAAGTACTTGCCTCGATTGGCGACAAGAATAATACTTCGACTGGTATTAATACACTCGAAGGTCGCTCCTTCGATCAATCACTTAGTAAAAATCAGACCATAAACAAAAGAAATAATATAGAGTTCATCTTACGGCAAATAACAAATGAATGAACATCTAACATTCTAAACTACGGCCGAAAGTTCAACATTACGAATCCTGACTACACTCTTCGTAACGTACTTTACATACCCAACGTAACGTACGTTTAGTCTGTACGTTAGCATACGTAAGCTCCAAATACTAACGTACGCTAATCATGTATTTGTCAGTTCACTTCTCTGATCAAATGACTGTCTCGTCTGATGATATAGCGTACGTAATGCATAATGCTTAACGTACATTATACTCACACATACATTACTCATGCAAACTTGAATGATCCTACGGTTTTAGACATCTTCGAATTCAAGGATACGCATATCATCACAACGCCATACTCAATCTTGATTACGAATTCTCACATGTGGTTCGGATAATCTATATAGTTGATACGATCACTTCATTCAAACTTTCATTGAGAACATTATCTAATCAATCCACTTTTACGAATTACGACAAAACCTTCGATGATTGTTCTCTTAAGTCCGTCTAACAAAAGTGATATCGATATCAAGTCTACGATCATTATGGAAACACCATTCAATACGGATTTATCGATCTCATAAAATTTCCCTTACTTGTTCATCATAACAAGATTCAAACTATAATGCTCTTAACAATGGTAACTTAAGCATAACCATTCCAACTTTCTGAACATGATGTTCGGTTATATAAGTCATCTATGGGACCTAATAATCTCAGTAGTATGCTAATAACATCCTTAAGAACACGAATACAAGGGTTGGAGATAGCATTAACATACACGAATACAAGGGTTGGAGATAGCATTAACATACCTTAATATGAAGAAAACGCCGAGACGATAGGTAGAATCTAACTCCGGTTGCTTGTGTGCCAATCCAAGGTGTTTTTTAACTTCAATGATCAAGTATATGTGATATCCAATCTTCAATGATCAAGTATATGTGATCAAAAGGTGTTTAGGTAGTATGGGGCTCTCTGGACTTGAAAAGAGATGAAGGACAAGTGAAATAGACGAAGTGAAATGAAATGGGGTGCTGTCTCATTTATAATTTTTCTGACCTTTACGTACGTTAGCCTTCGTGCATAACGTACGTTATCCACTTAGCGTACGATATCGGTTATGCTTAGCGTACGTTAACGTCCAAATATCTTACTGTCTCGTTCCTGTATACTCTTACGTACGCTACATCCTCAAAGTTACGTACGTAATCAGCTATAATTAGCGTATGCTATATACATCACTTAGCGTACGTTAATCCCCATTGACCCAAAAATGTCCAAGTTCATGCCGCAGGAATCTTATCCGGACCCACCAACCAACTGGCTCATTTGCTAGCTGCCCTGCTCAATTATTGACTTCCTTACGTACACTATGCCTAGCTCATAGCGTACGCTATCTGTGGCTCGTAACGTACGTTGCGCTTACCTGCTAGCATACGTTATGACGTAGTTGCATGTATAAATTTACAAGTTGATATTACCATGTATGTGGATACGAATATGGGAAAGATCATACCTCGATTATCGATATCACAAATTCGAATAATACAGGGTTCAAATATGGACGAAAATACTTAACAATTTATCCGGATATTACAATTCCAACGGCTCCTAATTTAACACATGTGAGGGGTTTGAAATGTACTTCTTTAACATGGACACATGGAAGACATTGTGCACACCAGGTAGTGAAGGCGGTAAGGCTACTCTATAAGCTCTATCACCAACTCTCTCAAGAATTTCAAATGGGCCAACATATCTCAGGCTAAGTTTTCCTTTCTTCCCAAATCTCATTATGCTTTTCATTGGAGATACTTTCAAGAACACATGGTCTCCAACTGCAAATTCTAAATCTCTTCTTCGAATATCTGCATAACTCTTCTGTCTACTTTGTGCAATCTTCATTCGTTCTCTTATCTTTTTTACTACCATAGCAGTCTGTTGTATCATTTCTGGGCCCAGTTGACTTCTTTCTCCAACTTCATCCCAGTGTACGGGAGATCTACATTTTCTCCCATACAGTGCTTCATAAGGTGCCATCCCAATTGTAGATTGGTAACTGTTGTTGTAGGTAAAATCTACCAATGGAAGCTTTGTATCCCAATTGCCCTTGAAATCTGGTATGCATGCTCTCAACATATCTTCGAGTATTTGAATAACTCTTTCTGACTGCCCATCACTTTGTGGATGAAGTGCGGTGCTGAAAGCAAGCTTCGTACCCATTGCGTTATGTAGACTTTTCCAAAATGCAGATGTGAATTTAGGGTCCCTGTCAGATACGATTGATATTGGCACCCCATGTAGTCGGACTATCTCTTTAATATATTCCTGAGCATATCGGTCCATCTTATATGTGGATTTTACTGGAAGGAAAATGAGCAGATTTGGTCAATCTATCAACAATCACCCATATCGAATTATACCCACCTTGAGTCCTTGGTAGCCCAAGCACAAAATCCATTGTAATGTGTTCCCATTTCCATTTTGGAATTAGTAAAAGCTTCAATAATCCTGCTGGTCTCTGATGTTTAGTTTTTACCTGCTGGCAAGTTAGACATTCTGCAACGAATTTTGCAATATCTTTCTTCATGTTAGGACACCAATAATGTTGTTCCAAGTCTTTATACATTTTTGTGCTACCTGGATGTATTGAATAAGGGCTGGAATGAGCCTCCTTCAGAATGTCCCCTATGATGGTTGTGTCGGCTGGTACACACAGTCTCCCTTTATATCGTAATATTTTATCACTAGAGACTGAGAAGTTTGGTAATTTACCCTCATCAATTTTTTCCCTCAATTTGCTGATGTACTGATCTGCCTTCTGGGTTTCTTTGATTATATCTTGAAGTGCAGGTTTTAATAAGAGTGCTGATAACGAACAAATCATCCTTTTGGACATAATTTCCAGTTCTAATTTTTGCAAGTCTAATAATAGTGGCTTCTGCGTGATTAGAAAGGAAGACATAGACTTTCTACTTAGTGCATCTGCAACCACATTTGCCTTACCAGGATGATAATTGATCTCACAATCATAGTCTTTCACCAATTGTAACCATCTCCACTGTCGCATATTCAGCTCTTTCTGTGAGAAAAAGTACTTCATACTTTTGTGGCCTGTATAGATTTCGCACTTTTCACCATATAGGTAATGCCTCCAGATTTTTAGTGCAAAGACAACAGCAGCCAGTTCTAGATCATGTGTTGGATAATTCTTTTCATACTCTTTTAATTGCTTTGAGGCATAGGCTATTACTTGCGATGTTGCATTAATACATCACCCAAACCATTTTTAGAAGCATCAGTGTAAAGTACAAAGCCACATGTTCATATAGGAGTGGCAAGGACAAGAGCTGTAGTTAATCTATGCTTCAATTCCTGGAAACTCTCCTCGCAAGCATCAGTCCAAACAAACTTTGTATTCTTCCTTGTTAACAATGTCAATGGGGTTGCAATCTTTGAGAATCCTTGTACAAACCGTCGGTAGTAGCCGGCTAGTCCTAAGAAACTTCGAACCTCTGATACATTCGTTGGTGTTGGCCAGTTGCTCACCGCCTCTACCTTGTTTGGATCAACTGAAATGCCATCCTTGGGTACCACATGCCCTAAAAATACCACTTGTTCTATCCAGAATTCACATTTCTTGAATTTAGCATACAACCGTTTTACTTTGACAATTTGAAGCACAATTCTGAGGTGTTCTTTATGCTCATCTCTATCATGTGAATAGATAAGGATATCATCGATAAACACCACCACAAATTTTGTCAATGAATTCTTTAAATATGCGGTTCATCAGATCCATAAATGTTGTCGGAGTAGTTGCCAAACCAAAAGGCATCACTAAAAATTCATAGTGACCATATCGCGTTCTAAATGCTGTCTTTTGGATATCTTCTTCTTTGACCTTCAGTTGATGATAACCGGAACGTAAATCAATCTTTGAGAATACTGATGCTCCTTGCAACTGGTCAAATAAATCATCTATCCTTGGAAGAGGATATTTGTTCTTGATGGTCACCTTATTCAGTTCTCTATAGTCAATTCATAATCGCAATGAGCCATCTTTCTTTTTCACAAATAAGACAGGCGCTCCCCAAGTTGAACAACTAGGACAGATGAATCCCTTATCAAGTAATTCTTGTAGCTGAACTTTTAATTCTTTCAATTATGTTGGTGCCATTCTGTATGCGGCTTTAGAAATAGGGGTAGTCCCTGGCATTACATCGATTGCAAACTCAATTTTCCGATCTGGCGGCAATCCTGGTAGATCATCTAGAAACACCTCAGGAAATTCTCTAACCACATCTACATCTTCAGGCTTCAATTTCATTTCAAGGGAGGTGTCCAAAACATTAGCCAAATAACCACTACACCCCTTATTTAACATCTTCCTATATTTCAGTGCAGTTATAATTGGCAAAGAGCACTAATATGAATTACCTCTAAAAATAAACCGTCCTCCATTTGCTGGTTGAAAGGCCACAATATTCTTATTACAATCGACATTTGCACAATATTTAGCTAGCCAGTCTATACCAAGGATAACATCAAAATTAGATATTGGTAAGATAACAAGGTCGGCGTAGAGTACCCTCCTTCGAACTGTACAAGCCCTCAACATTTGGTCAGAATCCATATTTTCTCCAAATGGAGCAGCCACATTATAAGCAACTTTCAATACTTCTGGTTTAATGCTTGATTTTCTCATAAATGCATATGATGCAAATGAATGTGTGGAACCTCGGTCTATCAATGTAAGTGCAGGAATTCTTGAGATCAGAATGGTACCTGAGACTATGGAAGCATCTGCATCAGCTTGTTCTCGTGTCATTGCAAACACCCTTCCTTGAACTTTATTCTCTGGGTTTGGGCAATTTCTCGCCATATGTCCGGGCTTCTTGCATCTGAAACAATTATTGGACCCGATAAAACATTCTCCAAAGTGTTTTTTCCCACATTTAGTACACTTAGGCTTCTCAGTTGTATTTGGAGCATTTCTTGTTGTAGGATGCTTCTGATTGGCTTTGCCTGGTTTTTTCTCCGGTTTCTTCTAATGTGCTGAATTTTTTGAAGCAAATGCTTGCCTTTTTTTTGAGTTGAAAGACCGCACAAAGTATCTTCTCAGCATCATCGATGTACATGCAATCAAAGATAACACCAAGTGATTTGACCCATTCCTCTACAACCATAGGATCGGACCCACCATGAAAATCAGGAGGTTCCATTTTCCTAAATTTCTTATATACTGTTGGTCCATTATTTCTTGGTGGAGTTTGTCGGTTTTGTTCATGGTTTCTTTGTTGCATATTCAGCAATTGTTGCATCTGTTCACCATACATCCTTGTCTGTTGCTGCATTATCTAAGCTAAATTCTCAAGAAGGTTGTGGTTTAGATTTGGATCATCTCTTGTCTTCCTTTTGGGTGCCATCACTTCCGCTGTACTGCCCAATCTCACCCATTCATAAGTGTTGTTACCCAAAATATTATCCGGAGATGATATTGTTGGAATGGATGAGTAACAAACAAATGCAAGAGCACGTCCGTGGGGAAGTGAATAACACAAGATTTGTCGGGTTTGTTAGGCCCGGGCTTGAATGCTCTCGCGAGATATTATTAATACGAATACGTTGGAGTACAAATATTAATGTAAGAGTACAATTACAATGAGTGTAAAAGACCGTAGTTATCTAGCTCTTGAGTGCTTGCCGGAAGAACTAGAGTTGCTTTGAGTTCTTGTTCTCGTTTCTGTCGACCGTCTTTTGGTTAAGAGGTCTCGAGAGTGAGAAATGGAAAGAGGTCTGAAGTTTATAGCGTGGCCAAGAGTGAAAAGCCTAGAGCCAGAGAGGTTTCCAAGTGCAGGAAGCCTTCTATTTATAGGAGGAGCTGGGATGTCCTTTACTGGTGGGCGATCGCCTTTCCTGTATTATAATAAGGGGGCGATCGTCTGTAGAACATGGGTTGGTTGCCTTAAAGTCCGCGGCTGCTGCTGGCACCCAGCTGTGCAAGCCAATGAAAGTCTGCACGCGTCCTGAGTCGCTGTCTCGGGAGGTCCCACTTTGTACCTTTCGGCGGGTCTGTCGGTAGGTGAGAAGATGGTGACAGGCTAGGGTCAAAGGGCCTTATCCTGCGGCGCCTTTTACGGATCTGCATGTGGGTCTCTATCCCGAGTTTCGGCCTTCGCAGACTTGACGGATGCTGTATTTACGTGGCCTGAGGCGGTCGTCCATGATCTGGCACTTGGGACGATCGCTAGTTGCCGAAAGACAATCGCCTTGGCAGTCGATCGCTCGGCGCTGGATCCTATTCTGGGTCTTTCGATCGGCAAGTCTGCCTTGGCTATTTGAGTCTGGCTTGGTCTCCTGGTCTCTGTGCCGATCGCCTGTTGAGATGTATAAATCTCGACACAACAATTGCCCCCCAGCTTGCTCTGATGTTGAAGACATGGGGTGAGGTGGTTCCACTGGCGATCGTTTTAAGATAATGACGGACGATCCGATCGTTTGGCGTGCTATCTTCGGTCTTGTTCTTGTGATCTTAATTTTTGCAGATCCCTCGTGGAAAGATGATTGTTTCGACCTTGAGGAACCGTGCACGGTCGCGGAGTTCGATGGACCGACCTCCATGACCCTGTCTTGTGCGCGAGCGACATTCCACCTGTAGGTTTGTCTCGTGACTCATTTTATTGTGAGGGTCCTCCATTAGGTTGCGCTCGCCTCGTATTTAAACGAAGGGCGAACGGTCTCGGTCTGTAGGAGTCCTTGCACGGGGTGTCGTCGGATTAATCGAATTCACGCCCGCGGCTTGTTAGCACTTTTCTACCTCGGATCGTCACGTTTAGATGGCAATTCTCGACGGGGGTAGGGACGCGTCGCATTGTCCGGGTCCATCATGTTAGATGATGAACCTTTGAGGGTAGGCGAGCGTGTCCACAGATTTGTTTGGAGGGTCCTTCGGCTACGCCCGCCTCGTATTTAAACGAAGGGCGAGCGATCGCAGCCCAAATGAACCTTGCATGGTCGAAGCTGTCGGTTCCATCGACCTCCAGGACCATGGCTGCACTCTTCGACCTCGGATCGTCATGTTAGATGTTGATCCTCGACGGTATACGTTGTGCTGTGGGAGGCGATCTCGTGCCTAGGTCCATCATGTTAGATGATGAACCTTTAGAGGGCTAGCGAGTCCTCCCTTTTTGGAGATGTTACTTGATTCTGGCGATCGGGTTGGAAGACTGATGATCGTCGTTCTGACACCGATCGTGGCTCTTGATCCTTTCCGCTCGGGGCTCCAGCTAAGTTACTAGACTGTCCAGCTTGCCCTCCTCGAACAATCTCCAGAGTTGTTTGAGGAGGTCGCGGCATTGGTCGGTGTTGTGGTCGGGACTCTTGTGGTAAGCACAAAATTTGTTGCGGTCCAGATGACCGTGGTCCCTTACCGCCTTCGGCTTGCTAAGCCGCTCGCGCCCCTGGATGGCGTAGAAAATATGGGCCGGAGATCGATTGAAGTTGCGGAGGAGATGGGCTTCCATATCCTCAAAGGCCTTGGGATCACCGGGTAATTTGACGACCGCCTTGCTGGACTTGGCGATCGCCGTCTCTGCCCCCTCGTCTTGGCGAAGGGTGAGTAACCTCCGCCTGGCCAAAAAGTCTGCGGCTTTGGCGCGGAAGATCGCGTAGGTTGGGGGAATGTCCTTCGTAAGGTGCCTGAACATGGGCGAAAGACCATTGAATCCCCCTAGGACCGAGTAGAGGGCGATCTCGTCGCTCACGGGCTCGCCGTTGAGGATTATCTCATCTATCCGGTCGATGTAGTCTTCGTCGGACTCATCTTCCCCCTGCCTGATTTTCATCATGCGGTGGGGACCTTCTGGTCGAGCAACCTTGGCGGCGAAGTACGACGTGAAGTCGCTCGCCAGTTGTTCAAAGGAACTGATGGATCGCAGTGGCAATGAGACGTACCACCTATGGGCTAGATCGCCTAGGGTTGACGGGAACATTCGGCACCTGGTCGCGTCTGATGCCCCGCATCCGGTCATGTAGATCCGGAACTTGCCCAGGTGAGCCTCGGGGTCCGACCTCCCCTCATACAAAGGTGTTTGAGGAGGAGCGAACCTTGGCTGCATGGGATCAAGTTCGATCTGGACCACGAGCGGCTCGCTCGGCCCAGCGATCTTTCTCTTGGCTCCTGCCCCAGATTCTAGGAGCGCCTTCATGTCATCGAGCTGGCATTGTATTGCGGCTATCGTCGTAGCTTGGTCACTCGTGGATAGGCGCTCGGAGCGGGAGCCGAGGCGATCGTGTACTGATCTCCTAGCTCAGCGATAGGCGATGAGGTCGTCGTCTCCAATCTTGGTTCTTTGGCGAGGAGGAGCCAGATGGCTGGCCTGCCTTCTGGGAGTTGGGTACGCCGAAATCCTGGTGATGGATTCGGGCTCCATCGTCTCATGGCTGGGGCCAGAATGCCCCGGTCGCCATGATGGGTTGCTTCCTAGGCGGCTGAAAACGGAATTGTCCCGCCTTGCGAGCACATTTTCTTGCGAATCGGGGCTTTCGGGCGATCGCTCAATAAGTAACCCCTTGAGCTTCCGTTTTCTCGCGCGGTGGATGGCTGATGGGGTAATAGTGGGCGCATCGCATGCTCTCCGTCGCACCCGTAGGATGGCCATGGCATCTTCAATCTGTTCCGCAGTTTGGAACTGATCGAGCGAGAGGCTAGGGCCGTCCTTCAGGGGCGGGATCGAGAGTCTCGCGCCGCTGTGGCTACCCTCTGCCGTAGGTTGGGGCTCGGATTGAGCCGGAATAAGGCGTCCGGCGGATCGGAGAGTAACTCTCTTCGAGGTGGTGGCGGACGTCATGATTCTGAAGGTTTTTCTTTGAAGAACAGTGAGTGTTTCTTCAAGTATAAGTTTCGGAGAATAGTGAGTGTTCTTCGAAATGGTCGGAGAGAAAATGAAGGTAGATCGCCCTCCTTCTAGCGCCAATTGTTGTTACCCAAAATATTATCCGGAGATGATATTGCTGGAATGGATGAGTAACAAACAAATGCGAGAGCACGTCCGTGGGGAAGTGAATAACACAAGATTTGCCGGGTTTGTTAGGCCCGGGCTTGAATGCTCTCGCGATATATTATTAATACGAATACGTTGGAGTACAAATACTAAGATTACAATTACAATGAGTGTAAAAGACCCTAGTTATCTATCTCTTGAGTGCTTGCCGGAAGAACTAGAGTTGCTCTTAGTTCTTGTTCTCGTTTCTGCCGACCGTCTTTTGGTTAAGAGGTCTCGAGAGTGAGAGATGGAAAGATGTCCGAAGTTTATAGCGTGGCCAAGAGTGAAAAATCCGAGAGCCAGAGAGGTTTCCAAGTGCATGAAGCCTTCTATTTATAGGAGGAGCTGGGATGTCCTTTACTGGCGGGCGATCACCTTTCCTGTATTATAATAAGGGGATGATCGTCTGTAGCACATAGGTTGGTTGCCTTAAAGCCCGCGGCTGCTGCTAGCAGCCAGCTGTGCGAGCAAATGAGAAGTCTGCACGCATCCTGAGTTGCTGTCTCGGGAGGTCCTACTTTGCACCTTTCGGCGGGTCTGTCGGTAGGTGAGAAGATGGTGACAGGCTAGGGTCAAAGGGCCTTATCCTACGGTGCCTTTTCCGGATCTGCACGTGGGTCTCTATCCCGAGTTTCGGCCTTCGCAGACTTGACGGATGCTGGCTTTACGTGGCCTGAGGCGGTCGTCCATGATCGGGCACTTGGGACGATCGCTAGTTGCCGAAAGACGATCGTCTTGGCAGTCGATCGCTCGGCGCTAGATCCTGTTCTAGGTCCTTCGATCGGCAAGTCTGCCCTGGCTATTTGACTCTGGCTCGGTCGCCCGGTCTCTGTGCCGATCGCCTGTTGAGATGTATAAATCTCCACGCAACAATAAGCCAATAACAAACACACAATAATGATAATAACAACTAATAGATTGTAATCTATTAAACATAATATTTAATAGATAAACGTTGACCATATCCCTCAGTCGAGAACGTCCATATGCCATCTTCTGTCTGCAGGAAAGATTTAAACCTTCGCTCTGACACCACAACTGTAACACCCCCTAACCTAGCAGATGAACCGCAAAGGGGTCTGTGCTACTAAGTTAGGGAGTATCACTCTTTTATACTTTGAAAACTATAATTGTAAATTTGGTAAAAACAAGAACTCAGGGAAATAACGCAAAGTGGTATTATTTGTTCAAAACATTACACAACCTTAAGTTTAATACATAAACAAACTATAACAGAGCGATCTTATTCAAAACACAACATAGTCTTCCAGCATAGGGACAAAATAGCTGGGGGAATGGCATATGTACAAGTCTCCGACTGGAAACACTGAAGAAGTATAGTCAATCCCTAAACATGAACATCGTCACCTGTATCATAAGAATCTAGTGAACTACTGGCTCAGTAATATGAGACTTCTATAATAGCAAAGTATCACATATCACATTCATCAACAAATAACTACTTTATATGATATAGTCATGTTCTTGTAAAATCCTTTCTTCGGATATCCTTGAAGTGTGATACTCGACTGATAGTGATAGGCCATGGTTTTCGGAACCTGTTCATATAATTGGCCAATAAAACATGTATACGGGGGTTCCCATACTGGTCTTTCAACCAATGGTATTATCCGTATTCAATCTTTTTCATTCAGTGTGGGTTTCCTTGACCGACTTTCAGCCGCAAGTATTTGCCACCATGTTTTGGGTCCGCCGGTCCCCCGCGTCCCGTGCCTACCCGCCATCAATCAAGTACCATACTTCTTTTTCTTAATCATTCTTTCACATACACATGTTATGCATGATCATTCAATAAGAGTCACATATGAAATATCAATCAATATATGATCTTTATTGTTGGCCACTTAAGTATACTAGATACAGTTTGGAAAATAGTTTAAACAACAAACTGTACGGAATCTAAATCTGAGTGCGTAGCGGAAGTCTTGGATACAGTTAGTTGCCGTGGATACAGCAACGAAGTATTTGGTGTATACTTAATATATCACAGTAATTTAAAACAGTAAAAGCTGAAGGTAAATGACACAGTAATTTAAGTGGTTCGAGGTAAACCCCTCTACGTCCACTGGTCCTCCACACAGGAGTAAAAAGTTTATTATAATTACTGCGTACACAACTACGTAATTATAAACAAACCTATCCTTGTATCGTTCACACAGATTGATATAAAGAATGTCACTTTCAACCGTTCACACAGATTGGTTAAAGCTTCCTTCTTGACTAGCTTCTTCACACACAGTTCCAAAGATTCGTCCTTATTCGTCCCACACAGGTCAGAATAACTTGTTGAGTTCACACAGAGCTCGGTTTTTACACAGAGGTAAAAGGTAGGTAACCAGGTAAGAACAGCAGCGTTGAATATCAAGTTCTTGAGCTGATGATGGCTGTTCTTGATGTTGAGCACTGTATATCTCTTTTGTTCTTAATTGCAGTATGCTTTGGAGATATGTTTGCTCAGATGATAACTTTGATAGCTTTGAGAGTTAGGTTACTTGGGTAACTGATCTTCAATGTCTTCAAGGATATATATATAGTCTCTGAAGAAAGTATCCGTTGAGATATATCCGTTTGAATAAGATTTCCTTCAACGGGAATATGACATGATCCGGATTTCGCGGGATTCTGAAGATCTGAAGACTGACAGTATTTAAATACTTTATCCTTGAGTATTTAAATACTTCTTTGTTCAACGGGACTTGACTTGTGTTCTTTCTTGTCCTTTTGTGAACTGTATTGAAGATGACTGTATTTAGGGTGTCGAGACAGTTTCCATACTTGGTCTTTTACAAGTCTTCTTGCTGTACTGACGAGCTTCACTTATGCTGATTCGAGGCAGGTCTTCGATACAGGATAAAGCCTTAAAGCCTCGATACAGTTTCCTTTACTGTATTTGGCATATATGTCAAAACCTCTAAATAACATTCGATACAGGGATTCGAGTATCCCGGCTGTTTCGATACAGGGTGTTTGTTTTTCCCAACATTTATGATACAGCAAGGAAAAGCCTCATCTTACCTCAGGTCCTGTGCTTGTTGATGTGAAAAAATCAGTTTCTATAGATGGATGTGCTAAAATCCTTGAAGTAAAATCTGAAATCTCTTTGGGGGCTTTTATCAAACACCTTTGAAAAATTGTCAGTTTGAGCTTTCTGTTTGATCAGGCTTTTTGTGGCCTTTATAATTTTTGGGAGGAAAATATGTTACGGGCATTTTAAACTAGAGGTTCACAGATTCAAAATGGTATATCATTTGTTGGAACATACTTACGTATATATGTATTTATAGGGGTCCAAAATGGGTTGAAAATCAGCCTTATCCGGACAGCTGGACAGCCTTATCCGGACAGTGCCGAGAAGCTTCTGTCGGTCGTGACCAACCTTGTCCGGACACTGCCGAGAGGCTTCTGTCGGTCGTGACCGACCTTATCCGGACAGCTGGTAAGCCTTATCCGGACAGTTCCGAGAAGCTTCTGTCGGACGTACCGGCAGCTGTCGGTAGGCGTGTCCGGCGGTGACCGGCATATGTCCATCAACTTGTATCGGCCGGTTCGACCCCTTCCAGGTGTCCAAATTCGATTTTCCGACCTGTTCCGGACTCGTCGGAGTTAAATATTCGATATGCTCAGAATGGATTTTCGATAATAATAGTAAAATAATTTAATATTATTTTTGCAATATAAGTGTTCTATGATGAAAATTTTATCGTATCAAAATCGTCGGAACTTTTCGAAATCACTTTCATAAATTCTAAAATAATCCTTATAATTTATTTTGAAATCTTTTCTTTTTAAATCCTTCATCTTATGTTAGGAACATGTTGGTCCAAGTATCGGACAACCTGTAAATATCGAAATCCATAATCATTAGCCAAATAAATAGCATTTAAATAAGTCTTTGAATTTTTAGGGCATTACAATTATTACTTTATAATCGTTAGCACATCAATCTCCTTACTAAGAAACTGAGCTCCTCACTGCGCTTATAGGATACTCCTCACGATACCCGTGAACGTTGCTTCCGCCGAAAGAAGTTTCTCCAAGTTGAAGTTGATTAGGTCATACATTCGGCCTACAATGTCGCAAGATAGGTTGAGTGGATTAGCTATGTTATCAATTGAGAATGATTTGGTTGAAAAGCTTGATTATGAGAGATTGATTAGTGAATTTGTTTCTAAGAAAGCAAGTAGAGTTGTATTAATGAAGTAAAACTATTATATTCTTTATAAATTTTATTGAATCTTATTATTTAGAAAATGTAATTTTTTATATTTATTTTTTTATATTTATTTTATTTATATTTGAGGGCCTTTTTTTCAAGTTTGTTTCAGGCCCCTAAAAACCTAGGGTAGGCCCTAATGTTGACTTGCCGTACTGGAGATGGGATGACGAATGGGGAAGCCATATACGCTCACCATGATGGATTAGTGAATGAAATAGAGATGTGATGCATAGAAGCTTTAGATCCGTTCTGCAAAGATATGAGATTCTTTTTTGTGTTATATGTTGCGTATTGTTTAATTGTGTTCGGTAAATGAGTAAAAATTATGTTAGTGAGAATGTTGAATGTATATGTGTCCTATTACGTTGTAACTTCTTAAAACATTTAGGGGCTGTTTGGTTGTTTTTTCATTAAGACTTGTATGGATTAAGATGGTTGTATAGATTAAGTTGTCTGTATGACTAAATATTGGTTATTGTTTGTTTTGGTTTTGAATAAAATGTCTAAATAATTTAAGTGACCATTTTACCCTCTATGAATCAAAAATCAAAACAAAAACTAAAAACAATAAGGAATTGTTATTTAATAAGAGTTAATAATTTTTATTATTAAATTATTAATATTAATATATTTATCATTATCAAATAACTATTTAGTAATAATTACTTAATAATTATTTTAACACAACTATTCTTTTATTAATAATTAATGATGTTAAATAATAACTAATATTGTATAATTAATGTTAATTATTATTAATTAGTTACTTGAGTATTAATTAATTAATGAATAGTATTATAAATAATGATAAAATAATTATAATAATAATAGTTAGTATTATTTATTATATTAATTTTTATTTTTTAAGTAAATAGATATATAGTAATGAATTTAATCTTAATATTTATTTAATAATTGTTGGCCACTTAAGTATACTGGATACAGTTTGGAAAATAGTTTAAACAACAAACTATACGGAATCTAAATCTGAGTGCGTAGCGGAAGTCTTGGATACAGTTAGTTGCCGTGGATACAGCAACGAAGTATTTGGTGTATACTTAATATATCACAGTAATTTAAAACAGTAAAAGCTGAAGGTAAATGACACAGTAATTTAAGTGGTTCGAGGTAAACCCCTCTACGTCCACTGGTCCTCCACATGAGTAAAGTTTATTATAATTCTGCGTACACAACTACGTAATTATAAACAAACCTATCCTTGTATCGTTCACACAGATTGATACAAAGAATGTCACTTTCAACCGTTCACACATTGGTTAAAGCTTCCTTCTTGACTAGCTTCTTCACACACGGTTCCAAAGCTTCGTCCTTATTCGTCCCACACAGTCGAATAACTTGTTGAGTTCACACAGCTCGGTTTTTACAGAGGTAAAAGGTAGGTAACTGGGTAAGAACAGCGACGTTGAATATCAAGTTCTTGAGCTGATGATGGCTGTTCTTGATGTTGAGCACTGTATATCTCTTTTGTTCTTAATTGCAGTATGCTTTGGAGATATGTTTGCTCAGATGATAACTTTGATAGCTTTGAGAGTTAGGTTACTTGGGTAACTGATCTTCAATGTCTTCAAGGATATATATATAGTCTCTGAAGAAAGTATCCGTTGAGATATATCCGTTTGAATAAGATTTCCTTCAACGGGAATATGACATGATCCGGATTTCGCGGGATTCTGAAGATCTGAAGACTGGCAGTATTTAAATACTTTATCCTTGAGTATTTAAATACTTCTTTGTTCAACGGGACTTGACTTGTGTTCTTTCTTGTCCTTTTGTGAACTGTATGGAAGATGACTGTATTTAGGGTGTCGAGACAGTTTCCATACTTGGTCTTTTACAAGTCTTCTTGCTGTACTGACGAGCTTCACTTATGCTGATTCGAGGCAGGTCTTCGATACAGGATAAAGCATTAAAGCCTCGATACAGTTTCCTTTACTGTATTTGGCATATATGTCAAAACCTCTAAATAACATTCGATACAGGGATTCGAGTATCCCGGCTGTTTCGATACAGGGTGTTTGTTTTTCCCAATAATTTCCCCCTTTTTGACAATTTGCCAAGACTAACTTACTTACCTCTTCGAGTCTTCTTGATGATGCCAAAACCTTCTTCATGAAGCATTTTTTTTCGATGACTTCTGGCAGATTTCTTGGTCTTTTGTCAATAGGTCTGACTTAGTGACTTAGTCTACAATAATGAACTGCTTGCAGGCACGTTCGATACAGTTTGAGATTTATTACAACTTAAGCCTATGATTGGCGCACAGGCACAATCTTACAATGTAATCTAAGTTTACAACTGAAATTATGAACTGTTCGTAGACTAGTTCGTACAGCTTATTTTTCAATCAAGTTTATCTAACTTGAGATTCCTATCAAACAATTTTAAGTAATCATACATTAACACAGTAGATTACGAGTTGTAATCTTTCAAGACAAACAAACTATTTTATTGATATTCAAAATGATTGAGTACAGAGTTTGCTGTTTGGAATAGAAATTACAAAAACAAAAATAATATACATAAATTTCAGCTCTTTATCTATAATCCGCATGCCTCCATGGTCTTTTTCCTTGTTCATTCTCGGTGCCACGCCACCAGTTTTGAAGAGAATCATTGCCTCGTTCCTGGTAAATCGCTCTTCCTTCATATGAACGATCAAAGGCAAGTATCCAATCTTCTGGATGGGTGACCCGATCTCCTCTTCTATGTTTTGATTTCATTTCGATTTGGAGAGGGAGTTTACCTTATTCTAGCATCTTTGAAAATTTATCCACGCTCCGCTAACGCTTTTATAATTCTTGAAGATGGCGGATTCTCGATGAGTCCGACAAAATATCTCATCGATTCATTTTTCCTCCAAAGGCTTCACTTCGTCGGCATTGGGTTGCGGTTGGTCGACGTATTTCCGAAGGTCTCGAATAAGAGTTTGCCAAGGGACATTAGGGTCATGGAATTCGGTCTGAGCACGAAATTTTAAAGCTTTGGGATTGAGGTGCTAGCTTGTTCAATTCGGCGGTTGATACTGCGACCTCAAATTCCCTTTCTTGTTGCAGCCTTATTCTCCTTGCAGCTTCTCGTGCCTCTTCCCCCTTTTTGGCTTCATCAAGACTTTGCAGGATTTCAAGAGCGGCGTCCTGTTTGGTCTCGATGCTGGTCATTCTTTCAACAAGGGTGGAAAGAGTCTGCGACATTTCTTGAATGCATTTGTCGTGAGCACGCAGTTGAGAGCTGTTCTCAATCATTGCACAGGCGGTCTTGGCTTCAGCAATCCTTGTCTTTGTAGCTTCCTCCTTCAGCAGTTGCTCCTGCTTATCTTCCATGATCTTCAAGGCTTGCTTGAAAACTTCTGGCAAAAGAATGAATGCGTCGACAACTCGAGATACTTCGTGTTGAAGAGTGGTCATTTCTTCGACGGCAGAGGTGTGCATCCAATTCAGTGCCTTTTCAACGGAAGATAGAGCATTTACTGCATCTTGGATAAATACAGTCTGAAGGCCAAGAGCTCGCAGGCGCTCTTTTTGTGCAGCAGAGATCGGAGAGTCTGGTTGGGCGAAGTCTGCAGCGCCGTTCAACCTTCTTACATTCACGGATGGACGTGAAGTAAGTTGGACATCCTCAGGTTTGTTACCGTCCTCGGATTCCAAGGTTGAAGGGGCTGGAGCAGCTTCCTGTGGTTCGGCGACAGTTGGTTCAGAAGCGTCCTGTGGCGAAGGTTCTTCGACAGATATGGATGCAGGAGGGACTGAATCCTCCTGTTGGTTTTCAGGAATAGCTTCTTCGGTCGCAGCAGGCTCGGGTGCCTGTTCCAAAATTTCTTGAACTTCCTCGACTGGAGGGACTGATTCCTCCTGGTCGGGAATGTTCTCCGGCTGTGGCGAAGGGGGATTGGCTTGGGTAGAAGGCCCTTCGTCATGTCTGGGTGGAGAGGCGTCTCGGGCTTCAGCCTCTTCACGACTCATTCTCAGACCTGCTTGAAGAGCATCGTCGCCGCTGCCCGAGTCATGATCGCCGTCATCTTTTGGATTAATGGGAGAATCCTCGACTTCTTCTTTCCTTTTCTTCGGCCGATTTGTGCAGCAGTGGCTTTCAATTAGATCCTTGCAAGAGGCGTTGTCCCATCGGGCGTGGCCTCAATTTGATTGAGTCTGCATTACTTCGGAGACGAATCTCTCTTCGTGGCTCCATTCGCTCCAGGTTGTACAGGTGTCTCACGGAGCTAGCCTGTAGCCTTTCCATTGCGTAAATCTTTCGTACGCGTGTTCAATTTGAACCGAAAGAAGTGTTTGATTTATGATCGAGTCGGGGAGGGACTTGAATAACGCCTGGAGACGCTGCTTTGAGGGATTCCAGATGTATGGGATCTGTATGGAAGATGGACTCCTTGCAGGGGATGGTGCCGAAGGAAATTGGATCCTGCACGGGTGTGGGATCCCGCAGAGGAGAAGTAGCTTTTGGCTCCGAATGGGCAGCCGACTCGCTAAAGTCTTGAGCGTTGGCAGATGTCTCTATATCCGTCGTAGCCGCCAAAGGCTCGGGATCTACTGTCGATGCAGTAGGAGACACCTCTTCCACAGGGGTTGGGCCCTGGGGTTCTTCATCAGTGGGTTGCGCCACGGGCGAGACATCCTTGGAGTGCTTGGCTTTGATTTTTGAGAGCCTCCTGAGTCTCTTCTTGGACTTCTCACCAGCAGAGTGTTTCTTGCTGTGAGATCGCTTTCGCTTCTTTGAAGATTCCATTTCTGGGACCTTCACGGTTTCATCTCTTGGGTTGGCAGAAATAGGCATGTGCCTGGTTCTCGGATGGTTGCAATGCATTGTGCTCTGGTTATACGCAGTGGGCTTGACGCCTCCTAAGTATATCCTCGAGCTATTTTTCTTGGCATCGGCGGATTGCGTCAGTCCGCACTTCGTCAGGATGTAGTTCAGCATTAAACCAAAGGATTTCTTTTGGGTGGCAGGTTTGCACACCTCTTCTTGAAGACGTTTCAGAATGATTTGGCACCAATTGACCTTTTCACAGGTCAAAATAGCTACCATCATTCTGAACCTTAAGTTCGTGCACATCTCGAACGCACGGTTCTGTTTTCAATGATCCTTGAGAAAAAGTCATGAAGATAAACGAAATGAAGAAGAAAATTTTTCTTGTGACAAGTAGTTGTCACCATATCAACCACTTTGGACCCTGTAAATAGTCCATAAAACTTGGTAATAAGCTCTTGAGACCCGAACGTCACAAGTTGGTCCATGGTCAGGCCATCGGCGGCACTGTAGATTCTCCGGAGTAGATCGCGATTGATGCGATTTCCACTCCTGATCATTGCGGTGATGTCGGCAACATGTCCTCCCCGGGCTAGTGACAGAAAACGGACGACGGCGTTTAGGTAGAATTCCTCAACCAGGATGGGCGTCGTATTTGTCATGGTCTTGCTCCCGGCGATAGAGACCTTGTTGTTCAAGACGAGTAATGATATACTCCATCGGTTACGAGTCGTTGGTTTTCGAGAGAATACGCTCGATGATGACAGTTTGGAGAAGATCCGCCATCAATGATGTTGGAGGATTTCTTGAGCAGGGAAGAAGATTGACTAGCCATTGATGTTTTCTTAAAACAAAGGTGGAAGAAAACAATAAATTCGCAGTGAATATGCAGAAAATATGTAAATCGCTTTGCTTGAGAACTCTTGTAATTGCGAAAGCGTAAAGAGTCTCTAATGGCAGATCTGATCCTTTTATACTTGGGCGGCGAAATAGGGTTTTGCAGAGTACGAATGGTCAGATTTTAAGGGATGGGAACCGGTTTTGAAATCAACGGTCAAGATGGATTCAGTGTAACTGGTACGCTAATCCATTAAAAGGTTTTAAAATACAGTGGGTCCCACTTCTGACATAGGTTGATACCCTAAATGCCTAAAACAGCGGTTTAAAAATAATAAACAATTTAAAAACATCGCTTTTTGAGATTCATTGTCCAGATGTCGTGTAAGGCATTTAATGAACATGACGTTTGACATAAAAGCAGGCACGTGGACAAAAATTATTTTAAAAAGGAAATAATATTATATTATATACCGAATCGAAATCCTATAGCATGTCCGTTCTCCGCGCCGATACTGTTCCCCCTTAAAAAGGTACTAATAGGTTTTAAATTCCATACAAAGAATATTTGATTAATGTTGTATTCATGGGTCCTACAAGATTCCCCTTAATTATTGCACACACCACCGTAGTATTCATATGCCTTCGTCGCTATGATCAGTATTGATGATTCCGAGTGTACAGATAATTAATGTTGGATATCGTATTCACGGGTCTTACAAAGATTCCCCTCAATTGTTGAGTAAAACAAGAAATTTACTTACAGGAGTCCGGCCGTAGTATTCCCATTCATTACGAGCATGTTGAATCTTGCCGTGTCGAGAGGCTTGGTGAAAATGTCGGCCACCGGATGTCTCAGTATGGACTTTTTCCAGGCGAACATCCTTGTTCTCGACATGATTCCTGATAAAATGATGCTTCATGTTGATATGCTTAGTGCGCGAGTGCAAAACAGGATTGTGCGTGATTGCAATTGCACTCGTGCTATCACACATGATTGGAGTCTCTCTAGCATCGATTCCATAATCTGACAGTTGTTGCTGCATCCAAAGGATTCGCATACGCAGCCTACCAAAGAAGATAGTACTCGATTCAGCCGTGGAAAGAGAGTTAGCCAATTGCTTCTTACTGAACCAAGACACGAGTCTAGGTCCGAGAAAGTGACAAGTTCCACTTGTACTCTTCCTATCTAGCTTGCAGCCTCCGAGATCCGAGTCGTTGTATCCAACTAAATCGAATCCGCCTTCCTTAGGATACCATAGTCCTGCATCGACTGTTCCTTTAATGTATTTCAGGATTCGTTTAGCTGTATTGAAGTGTGATTCCTTAGGTGCAACTTGGTATCTCGCACACAATCCAACAAAGAATCGATATCGGGCCTGCTAGCCGTTAGGTACAGGAGCGAACCAATGAGCTTCCTGTAGAGTGATTGGTCAAACGGCTTTCCGGCTTCATCAGCACTAATTTGCACGGAAGTGCTCATGGGGGTTGGCGAGGATTTAGAAGTGTTCATTCCAAATTTGTTGAGAAGTTCCTTGCTCTATTTCTCCTGGTTGATGAATATACCTGTAGGCAACTGCTTTACCTGCAAACCTAGGAAATAACTAAGTTCCCCCATCATACTCATTTCAAATTTGCTTTGCATGAGATGTGAGAACCTTTGACATAGAGCAAGGTTAGTTGAACCAAAAATAATATCATCGACATAGATTTGTACCATTAGAAGGTCATCACCTTCCTGTATCTTGAACAAGGTTTTGTCGACAGCACCTTTCTCAAATCCGTTGTTGGTTAGATATCGGGACAGGGTTTCGTACTGTGCTCTAGGGGCTTGTTTAAGTCCGTACAGCGCTTTCCTTAGCCTGTAAACTAGATCGATACCATCTGTGTTGGCAAACCCTGGTGGTTGTTCAACATAAACTTCTTCTGCAAGTTCTCCATTCAGGAAAGCACTCTTGACGTCCATTTGGTATACGATAAAACTCTTATGGGCGGCAAAGGCTAAAAATATCCTAATGGCTTCTAGTCTCGCTACAGGGGCGAAGGTTTCATCATAGTCGATTCCTTCTTCCTGACAATAACCTTGTGCTACTAGTCTGGATTTGTTCCTTATGATAAGTCCATTTCGATCCTTTTTGTTTCGAAATACTCATTTGGTTCCTATAACCGATTGGTGTGTTGGTCTGGGTACAAGATACCATACATTGTTTCTTTCGAAACCGTTAAGCTCTTCTTCCATAGATGTTATCCAATGAGAGTTGTTAAGAGCGTCTATGGTCGAAACAGGTTCGGACTGGGCTAAGAATACGGCGATAGTGCACATATTGAGTCTCCTAAGTTCGGATTGAGATTTCCATTCAGGAAGCGTGAGACTTGACATTAGATTCTTCTTGTGCACAAAGTACATTTCCTTGTGTACTCTGTATTCTCCTACGAGTAGAAACACCGGCATTAATGTTTCCAATGATCAGCTCTTGCGGGTGATCTCTCAACCATCTTCGGTCGGGTTCTAATTCAGGATCCCGTACTGTATCGAAAGTTTCTGTGGGTACAGCTTCAGCTTGTACAGCGTCAGCTTCATCCACATCGATTCTTACAGCTGCGGGGTTGATTTCTAAATCAACTACAGGTTCTATGGGTGTAGGTGGATCCAAGATAGATAGATGGTGAATGTCCTGAGTGATATCATCTACTCCTGTAGGGTCATGGTGTGGTTCGTCGAAAACTACATGAACTGATTCCTCGATCGTCAGCCTCCTTTTATTAAAGATTAAAGCTTTCTCGACGGAGGAGTATCCTACGAATATTCCTTCATCCGATTTTTCATCAAAGGTTCTAAGTTGGTCCTTCCCATTGTTCAATACATAACACTGCATCCAAAATGTGAAAATACGAAACTAATGGAGTTTTGTTATTCCATACCTCATAAGTTGTTTTGTTGTGGTGCTTGTTGACGATACAATGGTTTTGAGTGTAAGACTTGTATTGGTTGCTTCACCCGAAACGTGGCAATTTGCTTGCGGCAATCATTGTCCTTGTTGCTTCTTTCAACGTCCTATTCTTTCGCTCGCAACACCATTTTGTTGAGGTGTACGGGCACTGAGTATTCGTCTTTGTATTCCATTCTCCGAACAGATTGCTCTATAAAGCGGTTAGTAAATTCAGTACTTATCTAACGAATGCACACGATACTCGATGCTTTTACATTTTGCAACTTTCTCAGAGCTCGGCACCTTGATGTTGTTTCCTTCTTCTTGCCGAGAAAGATCGTCCAAGCATACTGGAATAATCATCAACAACAACCATGCAATATTTCTTACCTCCCAAACTTACTGGGTCTACGGACCGTAGAGATCCATGTGTAGCATTTCCAACACTCTTTGGGTTGAAAGGTAGGATTTGCTTTTCGGTTGACTTGATTTGCTTGCCTTTCGGCATGGTCCGCAGACGCCGTCCTTCTTGAATGACACATCCGGCAAACCTCTAACCATACCTGTCTTGAAAGCTTGTTGATCGTCCGGAAGTTGACGTGAGACATCCTCTTGTGCCATAGCCACTAAGATCTGCAGTGCCTTTGGCAACAAAACATGGAATTGAGGAGCTCATAGGCTTCGATCAAGAATGTATATATTACCCGATCCGCTTCCTGTAAGCACAACTTCCTTGGTTTGGGTGTTCTTGA
Source organism: Orobanche coerulescens (assembly GCA_033398695.1). Classification (NCBI taxonomy): domain Eukaryota; kingdom Viridiplantae; phylum Streptophyta; class Magnoliopsida; order Lamiales; family Orobanchaceae; genus Orobanche; species Orobanche coerulescens. The sequence continues at coordinate 42,742,276 of CM065805.1, read as the reverse complement.
CTCTACTGATCTATATAGAACTTCACCGAGAAGCTGTTTATCACGTAATCTGGCTAATACTAAGTAGATTATACTGTAAGCCTTCAACATATGCAACATCGGTGACCTTGAATTTCCCGACAAGTAGGTTTCCTTTCCCTCTTGTTATTCCTTTAGACTTATCACCGAAGCGAACTTTCGGACCGCGACCTTCTACAAAATCAGATAGCTTGCTCCTATCTCCGGTCATGTGACGAGAGCATCCACTATCAAAGTACCAGGTATCCTCCTCTAGAATGTCCTGTAACAAAGAAATTAGGTAGATTTAGGTCCCCTTTGATTTTTGGGTCCATATATGTTAGTTCCTTTAGGTACCCAAACTTTCTTGACAGCAATTGGTTTACTGTAGGATGTACTCGGTACAGTATTACGATATCTACGGGGGGCATATCCGTAGTTGTTATAATCATGATAGTTACTATGTATGTAAAATTCAGGGTTATTATTATTATTCCAGTACGAGTGCCGTCTAGGAGGTGGAGCCATTTTCCTAGGCCTAACAGCTTGTCTTCTGGGTCTCCAGTTGGATTCCCAATGTTGTTGTTGATACTGAACTGGCATCTGCTGTCTTGAGGGATAACGGGGCTCCTGTATCCAATACCTAGGCGCACTGTACTGAGGGTACTGCTGTGCGGGCCTTTGGTGGTTGGATACTGCCTTCTTTCTGAATGACTGTCGGCTTTGATGATATGCTTGTGGAGCATGCTGTAGATTACGCCTTCTGAGTGGTTGTTGGTTCCACTGTCTCAAATAGTAGAGTTGAGGGGGCGGAATTGCAGCCTTCGGTTTTCTCGGTACAGCAGGTTCCTTTATGGGACTCGGAGTATCTTCCGATTCTGGAATGTGTTCCACACTCTTGACGAACACAGTACTAGTTTTACCTTTATTCGAACATGAGCTGTATCCTAAGCCACTTTTATCATGAGCATGTTGCCCAGTGCTCAGAATTTCTTCCATTCTTTTGGACGATTTTTCAAAAGACTTCAGAATGGTCTCAAGTTCAGTTTCTCGCTTTTCAAGAGTTGTAATTTTGGTTTGTAGTAGAACTAAATCATTTGTCTTGCTCTCATTATGGGTTTTAACCGCATTTAGTTCATGAGCAAGTTGATGATTGCTCTCCATGAGTTTTTCAAAATCGACTTTGCTGGTTTCGTAATCAAGAGACATATTTTCATAGTTTATTTTCAGCAAGTCATTTTCATCTTTCAGCTCTAGATTTGTTAATTGAAGCTGTATGTTCTCAGTTTTTAGAGTCTCATGGGCCTTTTGAATGTTTTTGAATTCATTCATCATATTTTCGAAAGTATGAGATGCATTAGATGGAATAGCTGAGGTTGAACTTACCTCATCGTCGCTGTCTTCACCTTCTGGAACATCTTTGGCCATAAAGCACATGTATGCTTTATCATCGAACTCATCGTCAGATGAATCACTTTGTGACCACCAAGACATTCTCACGATTTAGATGGTGTGGGGGAGGCTTCTGATTCTCCCATCAGGGCCTTGAGCTTGTCTTTCCAAGCACGTCTTCTTTCATCTCTCTCTTGTTTCTCGGCCTCAGGCAATCTTTGGACTTTGGGATGAGGACATTTGTTTGCATAATGGCCTCGGTTTCTGCAGCTTATAACACGAGTTAGCATCACCAGATGATGTTTGGTATTTACCTTGTTGACGAGGTTTGGGCACTGTAGGAGTCTTTCAGACTTTGATGAACTTTTTGAATTTATGCATTAGAAGCGCCATTTCATCTTGTGACAGGATGTCGTCCATTGTCGGCGTTCTTGTGACTGGGCCGACGAGCTAGGCATGCCGTGTCGACGGTTCGATACTGGCGAGAGTCGTGACCTTTGAAGGAGATTCTTGACTTTTTCTCTTGTCAATGTCATACTCAAAAGCTTTAAGGTCGGAGAAGAGATCAAAAGTGGATATTTCATTAAGATTACAGGATACACGCATAGTGTGGTCTTAATGTCCCATCGGGCTGGGAGAGATCTGAAAATTTTTAAGTTCTTCTCCTTTTGGGTGTAAATCTTGCCCAACGCTTCAAGTTCACCAACAATACTAGTAAATCTGAGGTCAAGTTCCTCAAGTGTTTCCGTTGGTTTCATTTCAAAAGATTCAAATTGCTGAGTAAGTTTTGAAATCTTGTTTTCTTTTGAGAGCTCAGTTCCCTCACAAATTAACTTGAGTTTATCCCAGATTTCTTTGGCTGTTTTGCAGCTCTTTACCTTTGAGAACGTGCCTTTGTCAAGAGTGACAAATAACGCGTTCTTAGCCACGTTGTCGAGATTTGCTCGCTTCCTTTCATCGGTTGTCCATTGCTCGCATTCCTTCTCGAGCATTTCAGCATGGGCTTGGCCCTCAATCCTTGCGGCTGGATTGACCTTCATGATCTTGATCGGACCATCCTGTATAACAAAAATCATCTCTTCGTGCATTGCTGCAAGATGAGCTTCCATTCTAATTCTCCAGTCGTCAAACTCGTTAATAGAGAACATAGGGACTTTGTTAATCATAGAAGTATCCATACTGATAATATAGGAATGAAAGAGACTGTTTTGAAAATAAGTGATTTGAATCGATTCGGTTAAAAAGAAATACGAGTGATTCTTTTTAGAATCAACCACTCCGATACCACTTGTTGGCCACTTAAGTATCTTGGATACGATTTGGAAAATAGTTTAAACAACAAACGGAATCTAAATCGAGTGCGTAGCGGAAGTCTTGGATACGATTAGTTGCCGTGGATACAAGAACGAAGTATTTGGTGTATACTTAATATATCACGTAATTTAAAACAAGAAAAGTGAAGGTAAATGACACGATAATTTAAGTGGTTCGAGGTAAACCCTCTACGTCCACTTGGTCCTCCACACAGAGTAAAGTTTATTATAATTACTGCGTACACAACTACGTAATTATAAACAAACCTATCCTTGTATCGTTCACACAGATTGATACAAAGAATGTCACTTTCAACCGTTCACACAGATTGGTTAAAGCTTCCTTCTTGACTAGCTTCTTCACACACAGTTCCAAAGCTTCGTCCTTATTCGTCCCACACAGGTCAGAATAACTTGTTGAGTTCACACAGAGCTCGGTTTTTACACAGAGGTAAAAGGTAGGTAACCAGGTAAGAACAGCAACGTTGAATATCAAGTTCTTGAGCTGATGATGGCTGTTCTTGATGTTGAGCACTGTATATCTCTTTTGTTCTTAATTGTAGTATGCTTTGGAGATATGTTTGCTCAGATGATAACTTTGATAGCTTTGAGAGTTAGGTTACTTGGGTAACTGATCTTCAATGTCTTCAAGGATATATATATAGTCTCTGAAGAAAGTATCCGTTGAGATATATCCGTTTGAATAAGATTTCCTTCAACGGGAATATGACATGATCCGGATTTCGCGGGATTCTGAAGATCTGAAGACTGGCAGTATTTAAATACTTTATCCTTGAGTATTTAAATACTTCTTTATTCAACGGGACTTGACTTGTGTTCTTTCTTGTCCTTTTGTGAACTGTATGGAAGATGACTGTATTTAGGGTGTCGAGACAGTTTCCTTACTTGGTCTTTTACAAGTCTTCTTGCTGTACTGACGAGCTTCACTTATGCTGATTCGAGGCAGGTCTTCGATACAGGATAAAGCCTTAAAGCCTCGATACAGTTTCCTTTACTGTATTTGGCATATATGTCAAAACCTCTAAATAACATTCGATACAGGGATTCGAGTATCCCGGCTGTTTCGATGCAGGGTGTTTGTTTTTCCCAACAATAATTACTCTATTATTAATTAATTTATAATTATTTTAAATGATGGTAGAAAGTATAATTATTATTATATTAATAAAGCAGGTGAGAGAGAGAAAGAGAGAGTATAATATGTATGTTTATCATTAAGCCATCGCTTAATGTGGACAAGTGGTACTTTTTAGCTTGCTCACTAAGCAATGGATTATTCATTAATCCATAAACAAACACACATATACTGCTGCGGGAATAAGCCATTCATCCCATTCGGCCATTAAGCCACAAACAAACAACCCCTTAGTTTTTATAACAACAATCAAACATGTTGAAGATGGGCTGACGACTGGAGGAGCCAAACTCGATTACCATGATGGATTACTGAATGAAATTAAGATGTGAAGCATAGACGTGTTGGACCTATTCTTTAAACATCTAAATTTTTTTTGGTATTAATCTATGCTACGTATTTTGTGTGTTTAACAAATGAATAAAAATTATTGTAATTGAGAAGTTGAATATACATGTGCCATATTATGTTGTAATTTCTTAAAACAACAGTTTATATATTAACAATCAAACATGTCTTCCCATGCAACGCACTGGTGAAAAGACTAGTTAAGTTATTTATATAAAAATTTATATCGATGATAAGGAACAATTACATATTTCACCCCTATTGAATGGCTCCAAATCAGATCAGTACCCACAGTTTGAACAATTACAAATTTGTCCAAATATTATTCTTTTTTTTTTAATTTTTACAAAAAAAAAATCTAAAAGTCAAATACAATGGTGATGTCATCTCCAAGGAGGACACATGATGACACATGTCTTGTCCTACATGGATGTCCATGTCATTAATGTTTAAGAGTTAATTATTTGTGAGTGTTATAAAAACACCATGAAAGTGATATTTCAATTACCCTTTTGTTTTTATATAGTGTGAATAACTATTATGCCCCTGATGTAATTATGTAATTACGATTGTGCCATCTGAAGTTTTCCTATAAATAGGGCTTCAGTTATTAATGAAAATATACCTGAGAATTATTCTCTATATTCTCTCTCTAATTTCTCTCTCTATATTATTTCGATTTTACAACACATTATCAGCACGACTCTAACCAAATGAGTAATATGACGAGAGTATGCTCTACAGTTGCATCTTATAGATGATCCTCTGTATCAGAAATCTAATTATTACAACAAATCTCACAACTTCTCTACATGAAGTTCTTGATCTAAATTTCAAAAATCTTCCATTATTTTGATCCAACATACCTACCAGCTTCACACATCAATTATGAAACTAAACCATAGCTAACACTTGTTTACCGCACAGATTTGTGTTTTCACAAAACTCAGAATATCATCAAAATATGAATATGATGATTAAGAACAAAACCTACTGCCGTTGTGGCTTGTACTCTAGCCATCACCCACCACCTCTTGTCTCAACGGAATCTCCCTATCTGCTCCCCAACCAGAGGGAGGAGTAAGAAATCAGAAAAAAACACTTGATTTTCTTTCAATCCCATGTCAGGTAGAAAACAGCTTGGGTAAATGTCGAAAAGCTCAAAACCTGAATCATTATTTCACTCCGGATCGGACCTCCGGTCGCCGCTGCTCGGACCGGAGGTGGAAGCCCCTTTCGAATTCGAGCCGGTCGAGAGATTATGCATAGACGAGATGCTGACCAGGTACTTTATACGTTTGTGTTCATACTTGTAAGTTTGTGTTCATACACAAGATAAAACTGAGTATTAAAGAAGAACATTAAGATTAAAAAAAATGGAGTCGCGAAGTCAGGAAACAAAAAAGAATGAAGGGCCATGACTCATGTGAAAACGAAAAAGAAAAAAGGGAGTGGACAGCACAAGCTTTTATGTTGGCGATAGCAAAAGAAAGAAATAAAAAATTGAAAACCTATCTTAAGTCACGGGGAAAGAGAGTAAGAAAAATAATATGAAAGAATAAAATATTATTCTAATTCATTAAATTATAAATTTGGTTTTTCTTATATATAAGATTCATATAATCTCAGAATTAATTTTATTTGATGCCATCGTGATCCATTTCACGAGAGTTTGAATTTGACACTAATATTGATATGAGTATTAACTCTTTTCATATATGTCATTATTAAATTTATTAAAATGTGTGAATTAATATCCAACTCCGGAAATCGCAAAGAGTTATACATACCATTATACTTTCTATTAACGGCAGTCGATATTTCGATCTATACCTTGACGATGACTATTTTGAGGAATTGATTGGACGATCCTGCTCTGGTAGAAGCAGTTAATTAGTTTGCAGTTTAAATTATGTCTCTTACTTATCTCAAAGTGGTGGTTTAAAACCACTTATTTATTGCGTTTATTTTATATAATTATAATACCTCTCATGTGATGAATTCAATTATCACAAGACGGATGGTTTTACATGTACGTAATTTATATATTATATATCACCATCGTGGTTGGTTATACCACAAGAATAGTTCATAAATCCTCCTCTCGAAGAAGAAGCAGTTGATAAAAATAAATCCTACTCTGGAGAAGTAGTTGATCGATTATCTAAATCCTACTCTGAAGAAGCAGTTGAAAGAAATAAATCCTACTCTGAAGAAGTAGTTGATCAAATGATTCAAATCATGCTCCCGAAGAAGAAGCAGTTGATGGATATAATATCCGATCTCCATGATTAAGCACGAACGGAGAAAATTGAGCAAGTGATATCATAAGCTATCACCGATTAATTAAAGAAAATCCCATGCAAACTGCATGATGAGATCATTTGACAAGTGATATGGAAAACTATCACTGGAAAATAATTGCTCAATAAATCTCATGTTGATTATATCACATGGTGGGATCATTGAAATCATATTGATATGAAAACACTTATTGAGAAGCATATATCACATATTTGTGAAAATAATATATTTGCATAAAGGCAAAGATGATCTTATTATTGCTCTGGAAGAAGCACAAAGTAGTCGAAGTGAAAATATCGAAACTAGCTGAAAGGCAGTAAGCACTCGACAATATGAAACACGGAAAAGAAAATACATATGAAACCCATAAAAAAAGAAAAAGGGTGCGTCTCGAGAGTATAAAACTCCGTAACTCTGCCACCCCATGGTATAAGGGTTTATAATGAAAGGTCTAAAGGACCTAAACTTCTTTTCCGTTTGGCAGCAATAGCCTGTGGCTGATGAGCTTTGACTTCCAAATTCTTAACTGAAATATATGCCTGAAACTTTATAAGTAGATCGGCAACAGCGTCAGCACATATTATTATATCTCATGATGGCTGAGATATAAACTTGTGATCTACTCCTTGATCCAGAAAGGCAAGCAAATCGCTGAAGAAATTATTAATATTCAACAAACCTATATGTTTGGTATGGAAGTCCCGTGACGTGATGTTGAATATCTAATTGAGTGTGCCATAGCCACCTGAAGAACAATAAAGGCATCACTATTGTTGTGAGGAAATCCCTCACACTATGCCGCAAGTGCACGGTGTCAACAAGTAATAAAGTGATAAGTAAGATATCGTTCCCTCGAGGACAGATTTCACTAAGTACCAAAATATAGTCAACTCGTAATTTTATTTGAAGAATAATTATATGGAATTTATGTCTAAACTAATTGCAGAAAAATAAATAGAAAATAATAATAGTAGTAATAGTAATAATAAGGGCGTAGGATTATGATTTTCACCTCAAACAATCAGGAATATTTTTTATTCAATTCAATTCACTTTTATTCAATTGATTGTAAGCCAGGAATTCCTAAATTATTCTAAAGCCTTTCCCAAGGTCGATAGAAAATACTACGAATTATTAACTCGATATATTGCTATTCGAATTAGATAATTAATAGCTAAAACAATTCAAGAATTCCCACAATAAATAGGCTTCACAATTCCCATGAGTATATTCCTATCTCACAAAAATTATGATTCGTCTCACAAGAACTATGCCTAAATTTCATCTCCCGAATCCATAAAGACATTCAAAACAATTCAACTGTTGGCTAGACAATTAAGAAGCATTAAGAACAATGAGAAAAATCCAACTCAATACGAATAACGATTAAATTGAAATAAAAATAAATAAATCAAACCATCATGTAATCGGCTACAATCACAATCCTACTCAAACAGATCTAGAAACTAAGATGTGGAAAAATTAAAAAAATGTAGGGATCCGTGGTCTTGTCGTTGCCCACAAATCTCCTCCTTGTGTTCTTCGATCCCGCGATGTCTTCCTCCGATTTGATGATCATGTCTTCAGCCCTTAAACCCCTATTTATAACTATCATCAGCCTCCAAAACGCGTCCGGGAATTAGGTTGGGAACAGGCTCCAAAAACGGCCCAGAACCGCGGCCAAAACATCAAAAACCGCCCCGTGGGCCGCGGCTCACTTAATCTGTGCCGCGGCTCACCCTGTCTTCAGCGCATACCTGGGCGCCTTTTTTCCTTCCTGGGCCGTGGCTCAGGGTACAGTTGGTTCGGTAGTTTCAGGTCACCTTCGTGTGCCGCGGCCCGCTTGCCTTGTGCCGCGGCTCCAGGCCAAAAGTTACCGTTTTCGCCCGCTTTTCATCGTTTCGGCTCCCGGAATCCAATTTCCTGCAAAACATATAAGAATAGTGCATTAAAAGCTCATTTATGCATTTTTAGGCTCAAAATGGATATAAACTAATGATAAATAAGCGCATAAAATACGCCTAACAAATACCCCCAAACTTGAGCCTTTGCTTGTCCTCAAGCAAAAATCAATTTTAAACAAAAAGTATCGTGAATACTCGTGCAAGTCCGTAATGCTCAACTTAATCAATACTACCCTGAAAATCTCAAAGAATAATACGAGTGTCGTAATAGTGAGTCACATCCACGGACACTGATTCCAAGAAGTAATCATTTTCAGTCCTAACCAACCGTTCATGAAGAAAATCAAGCTCAAAGATTAACAAGCGTGAATTTAACCGACCGTCAATATGAAGGGTTAGATTAAACAAGCCAATTCGCCCAGCCCCACAATCTAGTGGCAAAATTCAAGAGTTTCATTATCAAAATTACTCCTCGGACAGGATTCCCTTATGTATGGTCATAATAAAGATTCGAGTTAACAACTAGGTTCGAATCTCGGGATGTTTCATCGAGATAATCCTAGGGTGGATTTCCATTCTCATGTATTGGGGAACCGTTTGACGTAAAAGACACTCATGGGGCACATGGATGCTTCTAGTTACTAAGTCCCCCTCTACAGCGGAGAAAAAACTCGAATAGCAATTCCCACATGTCAAGGTTGCCGTTTTACGCGAGAGTAAACAACGGGTCACGTGAATACCCACGGTTACTAGGCTTCCCATCATCGGTAATGCGATATTTATAAATCATTAGTCTATTCAGGGTTGTCGTTTTACGCGAGAGTAAACAACGGGTCACGCGAATACCCCCGATTACTAGACTTCCCATCATAGAACATGAATAATATCTCGACTTTTTGGGAAAAACTGTCCGACTCTAAACTCACTTTATGTGCCCACAAGACTCATTTTACTGGACGAATAGCTATACGAAAAGTATAACCAAACATATAGAAGGCGATTTGAAAACACGTATGTATCCTTTCTTATCTGCTAAGATTTCTACAAAAATGATAAAATTTCGGACCTAATTGAATACTCAACAGAAACAGATATCGCTGACTGCAACTCGACTAAACTCAACCGTTTCTTCCAAGAGAAATCAGTATCGTAGCATCAGTTTTACACACGGAAGCACGAAAAATTCATGAAAAATTCACGTTTTTAACCATCAACAGCATGCAAGAAAAGTAAAGCAATGATGAAATCGCAATTCATAACCAAGAAAATTTAAGAAAATATCGCATGCTTCAATTTATTCCACTACACATAAAATCATCAATAATAGAACTCATGTGAAAATAAAAGAGATAAGGAAAAGTGAATCTTATTCCAAATGTCTTCTTGAAAGCCAGCACATATCTGAGTGGAATCGTCTGTCAATCCATACTTCAAATAATGCCCAACATCACCATGGACCCCCAAACTTAGTCTCTAGTCATGAAACAACTATAGATATTAAGTCAAGAAAGACTAGAATATGAATGATAATAACTCATTGGGGTAAAAAAAACGTATTAGAGAAATAAGGGCCAACAAGAATACACGAATCCAAACGAAATAACAAAACAACGAAAAAAACTATAAACGAAAAATCAAATAAAAATAACTAACTAGAAAGCAAGTAAAAATGATGGGTTGCCTCCCATCAAGCGCTCTATTTTACGTCTTGAGCACGACGTAGCAAATAAAAAATTTAACGTGGCTTCTTTCTAGGGAGATTGCCAAATACCCCATTCTTGCAATCTATAAGCCTCTTATTCCATAAGGGAGGCTTTAGTTCATGCCTGGTTGCCAAAAATAATGAGTAAGAATAATTAGGCGGACAACCAAAAAATAATGGAAGAACATAATAATGATAAGGTATGTAAAAATAAGCAGAGTTCGAATGGGTAAATAATAAAGACTTATCACGAAAAACCTCATTAGAACTCAAAGAATCAGCCTCAACAAAATCAAAAGTAATGGGGTCAATCTCTCCCATTATGGATTTAGGAAAAATTATGCACGGTACCGTCAATAAAATTTTAGACACAAAAGTGTTCACCTTATTAGTCGAAGTTTGATGACAATTTAATGAAATTTATTTGGAAACATCATCAATGGTAACTTCTTCTACAAGCTCATCACACTTTATGTAATTATCAGGTGCTGGGGGATCGATCCTAAAACTCAGCATGTCTTTCTTCTCAACCTCCCCCTCAACTTCACTACTAAATCTATGAGCTAGAAAATATCCATAGTGAATCTCAAGACCGTGACTTGCACATTCTCGCTCAAGAGGGGTACTATCAGGATTTTTGAGAGCGTCTACACAATGTTCAAGCATGGTCTTTTGTTTCGGGGGAGGGGGCTGACTGACCCTATTTGGCAAATTATTAAGAACATCGAAATTTATGAAATGCCAAGGGTCACGATAATCAAAGGAAAACATAATGAAAAAAATAAAAATATAGAGACTAAAGAAAAAAACTTCAAATTAAAATTAGAGTCGCTTGGTATTGATATTAGCGAAAAATCAGTCCCCGGCAACGGCGCCAAAAACTTGTTGTGAGGAAATCCCTCACACTATGCCGCAAGTGCACGGTGTCAACAAGTAATAAAGTGATAAGTAAGATATCGTTCCCTCGAGGACTGATTTCACTAAGTACCAAAATATAGTCAACTCGTAATTTTATTTGAAGAATAATTATATGGAATTTATGTCTAAACTAATTGCAGAAAAATAAATAGAAAATAATAATAGTAGTAATAGTAATAATAAGGGCGTAGGATTATGATTTTCACCTCAAACAATCAGGAATGATTTTTATTCAATTCAATTCCCTTTTATTCAATTGATTGTAAGCTAGGAATTCCTAAATTATTCTAAAGCTTTTCCCAAGGTCGATAGAAAATACTACGAATTATTAACTCGATATATTCCTATTCGAATTAGATAATTAATAGCTAAAACAATTCAAGAATTCCCACATTAAATAGGCTTCACAATTCCCATGAGTATATTCCTATCTCACAAAAATTATGATTCGTCTCACAAGAACTATGCCTAAATTTCATCTCCCGAATCCATAAAGACATTCAAAACAATTCAATTGTTGGCCAGACAATTAAAAAGCATTAAGAACAATGAGAAAAATCCAACTCAATACGAATAACGATTAAATTGAAATAAAAATAAATAAATCAAACCGTTATGTAATCGGCTACAATCACAATCCTACTCAAACAGATCTAGAAACTAAGATGCGGAAAAATTAAGAAAAAACGTAGGGATCCGTGGTCTTGTCGTTGCCCACAAATCTCTTCCTTGTGTTCTTCGATCCCGCGATGTCTTCCTCCAATTTGATGATCATGTCTCCAGCCCTTAAACCCCTATTTATAACTATCATCAGCCTCCAAAACGCGTCCGGGAATTAGGTTGGGAACAAGCTCCAAAAACGGCCCAGAACCGCGGCCAAAACATCAAAAACCGCCCCGTGGGCCGCGGCTCACCCTGTCTTCAGCGCATACCTGGGCGCCTTTTTTCCTTCCTGGGCCGCGGATCAGCATCCTTGTGCTGCGGCTCAGGGTACAGTTGGTTCGGCAGTTTCAGGTCACCTTCGTGTGCCGCGACTCCAGGCCAAAAGTTACCGTTTTCGCCCGCTTTTCATCGTTTCGGCTTCCGGACTCCAATTTCCTGCAAAACATATAAGAATAGTGCATTAAAAGCTCATTTATGCATTTTTAGGCTCAAAATGGATATAAACTAATGATAAATAAGCGCATAAAAATACGCCTAACAACTATTATTCATCACATACATCAAACTATCATGCACAGACTGTGCTTGAAGCATCAACCCAGTTGAACCCCCTATACTACTGGTTCTGACTGTGGAAAAGTGTAAGGCACTTGATACTATTATTTTCCCATTTTGTGCAGCCTCTAAAAGATAACCCAAAAATCTATAATTACTCCCACCATACAATATATCGATTTTGTGTTTTCCTAATTCTTTTACGAATTGATATGCCATATCTATATGCTGGATATGACCTATCAATTTGGATCCACCTAAAATACATATAGTTTTAATTGGATGAGATCTATATGGGGATTCTGAGAACTCCATCTTTCTACACTAGACTTTCAAAATACTTTTATGAGAGATACATTTTCTGATTTGTGGATCCCAAATTTAAAGAACAAACTTCTTACTAAACGACAAATGACTTCACTATTTTCATTGAAAAAGGAGCGGCATATAAGACATTACTTTTGACAAAATTGCAAAAGAAAACGAAAGATATGATATTATATTTTTCAATGAAAATGATGTTACCGATCGGCAGTTGAGAAATTTAAATATTGTAAAATAATATTCATCAACTTGCATTATTACCTTATAACAACTTTGACATAACGGACTTACAAACTGGATCTTTTGAGACTAATTTTTCATGACTATAACGTTCTCGTTCATCCTTAAATTGTATCCACAAAGCCATTAGTTCACGATGAACGTATCCACTCGGATGTGCATCAAGAATCTGTTGGATATCATGATCCATAGATTCCATACTCAATCCATCCTTGATAAATGCTATTTTATCTTCTCGATTTTTGGATACAAACCCCACAGATTTTCATCGTGTGTCACATGTCCACCGAGCACATTTATAGCACCCACCTAATCTTTTTGCTCTCCGTTTCTTTGCAAAACTACTCTTACCTGTACCTGGCATGTACTTAAATGAATTTAAAAATTCGCCAGATAGTCGAACTTGTGCTTCGATTAACCATCGAATATCTTCTGGGATGCCATTTCTCATTAGCACCCTTAATCTTTCGAGTCGAGCTCGATAAATTCTTTTTATGATATTCACTGGAAGAGATGGATAATATTTACGAAGATTCGAAAGCATTGAATCCATTATGATATTCAGACCCTCGGTATGGGTGAATTTTGTGAATATAATGATAATCTATTTATAGATTGGAACTACGCGTATGAGATTTGACTCCGCGTCCTGAAGCGTATGAACTACGGCTCTATATTTGAATAATGAACATAATATGACATGTGGGAGCAGCGACTCCATGTTGATAATTATGTGCAATAATGGCACCGAAAGATGATGTGATATTCCGGTAAAATATCTATATGGTGATATAGACACATCGTCTTCAAATATTTGTTCTCGATTAATACCACTACTAGCCAATATTGGGAATGAATCCCTAATAAATTTAGAATATATTAAGAGGGAGTATGGACCCACTTACTCTACATGTGAACTACTAGATATTATGGATCCACTAGATAGTCACATGTTTATATGACTCGTAATCAGAAATTTACGAGAAAATTTGCTCACGGTTTGAGCACATATTCCAAATCATATAAAGCTAGTAATATATCCCAAATAAACTTGAATAGATCCCAGAAAGAGTCGAGATATGCGCATACAAGTGGGATATCAATTGACATACTATTTGAAGTCCTCCAGCCAATAGCGAGAACATAATATACAAACTTCCATGACTGAAGATGAATACTGAGATACTGGCATACGAGTTTGGTGCTCAAGAAATCTCTTAGCATGAGGGGGAGTATTGGTAGTTGGAAATATGTGAAATGCATCACAATATATCCTCACAACTCAAGTATGAACTTGAAGTTCAAGATGCATGACAGATTATTAATCTTTAGTACCAACTACAATTGCTTTGATAAATACATAATAATTCCCCAAATATGAATCAAAGCAAATGATAAAAGGAGGCATACACTTTTGAGAAGTATATAGACATAATCCCAATGGGTGATTGATAATGAGATATCTCGGCAAGTTATATTGCCATGGGGAAATAAATATTGAAAAGTGTCGACACAATATATCGCTATGAATGAAAATGAGGATATTAAAATCCATGATTTGTGAAAATGAGGATATTGAAATCCATCGAAATTGAAATATATGCCCTTATAATAAAATAAAATATATGGGCTTACTGAAAGTGACTCGTAAGGAGATTTTGAACATATTATCAGTGCGTGCAGTCACTCAAAATAAAACGTTGTGAACAAAAATTATATGCTGTACTCTTTTCCTTGACTGAGGTTTTATCCCACTGGGTTTTCCCATCAAGGTTTTTAACGAGGCAGCCTAAACAAATATGGAACCTCCAAAAGAAATTTGGAATATATCGCAAAGAATATGAGTTCGATATTACAAATTGCACTGAAAATGATACTCATACTAATCCCTGGAGGATAATTGGAATGCCTGGGGCATATTTGTATAAAATACGCGTTGCACTCTTTTTCCCTTGACTGAGGTTTTGTCCCATTGAGTTTTCCTAGCAAGGTTTTTAATGAGGCAACTGGAATGGCGTATTAGTATGAATAATGTACTCTTTTTCCTTCATTAGGATTTTTCCCATTGGGTTTTTCCTAATAAGGTTTTAACGAGGCATATTCATGGCATAATGAGGAACACTACAAAGATCAAGATTATTGCTCAAAGCTTGAAAATAGAAGGAGTTGTTGTACTCTTTTTCCTTCGATCAAGTTTTTCCCACTAGGTTTTCTTGACAAGGTTGTAATGAGGCAACACATGGATACTCCAACAACGAATGATATATATGACAGATTCACTCAGTTTTTATCTCACGAGGTTTTACTGAGACGGTACAAGAATATTCATACAAGAAGAGCAAATTTACAAGATCACCGATTGCTGAAATTTTATCCCACAGGGATTTTCTAGCAATATTATGATGCAATATGATATGATTGCCACAAGCTCCAGTACAAACAGTTTGAAAGTTTTTCTCCCATTGGGTTTTTCTTCGAACTAGTTCAGCAAATATATTTGTAAATAGTCATTCAAGGGGGAGTGTTATAAAAACACCATGAAAGTGACATTTCAATTACCCTTTTGTTTTTATATAGTGTGAATGACTATTATGCCCCTGATGTAATTATGTAATTACGATTGTGCCATCTGAAGTTTTCCTATAAATAGGGCTTCAGTTATTAATGAAAATATACCTGAGAATTATTCTTTATATTCTCTCTCTAATTTCTCTCTCTATATTATTTCGATTTTACAACAGAGATTTATTTGTAATTGATTTGAAGGCATTTTATGGATAGAAGCCGAAAGTTCAGATCCAGAGTTATTCAGCAACAATATCATTGATTTCGAGTTTCGTCTCGTAGATCCGGGTGGCAATGCTTAACATCGATGAACTGTTTCTCGACGGAAAGCTAGTACCGCTACACATCCCCCACAAGGTTAAAACTTGAAACTAATCACCACCGCATTTTTAACAGCACCTTCAGTAACAAAATTTGACGATCAAATTACTATCCTCAACATTTCAATATCATTTAAGAACTTCCAGCCGGTGTTTAGGCAGAAATTTGAAAAACAAAATGGCATTGTGGAAGCGGTCGAGTAGGGCAGTGAAGACGGTGATGACGTCTAAGAAAGTGGTGGACGACACCGTCAAAGTGGTGGTTACTCCCGCCGGCGAAGGAGAAAGCAAGAAAGTCTAACTACTTTCTTTGTCAACCAGGAAAAATCAGAACTTGAAAATTTCAACTCCGCCACCGAAAGTGTCGGATTCCGTATGGAAAACCATTCCTATTCAAGGAAAATCATAAGGACCTGAGACACAAGTCCACGAAAACGACCAAGGCGAGATGCAGCCGGATTCCGAGTCGGAAACCACCGCCACTGCCGAATCTGATGACCCCACAAGAGTAGAAGAAGAATAAAACTGGAAGCAGGAAAGCCCCCGCTGCAGGGGAACAAGGAGTCGTCGGAAAAAGGCGGCGGAAGTGAGGAGGCCTTTTTTCCCACTCGCATTTTCAGACTTTCCGAGTTCCCCTTTCCCATCTCTCTGCCTCTAAAAACACTCGAATGAAAAAATAAAAAGAGGGCAAAAAAATGGTGGATGATTTTGGTTCTGAAAACATGGAAGATGGAGAGCTATGGCTTCCCCCCAATTTCGACTGAAAGCTTGTACAAATTTGGCAGAAAACTAATTTAATATGCCAACTCATGCCAAAGAACATCCACATCATCAAGTAATTTTTTTAAAATATCTGCCAACTCATGCCAAATGAGCATCCACATCAGCAAGTAAGGGCACGTAGGCAACCGGTCAACGCCCCATGTGAAATTTGGATCTAAATGTAATTGTTCAAATTGTGGGTATTAATATGTACTTGGACAAAACAATAAGCGCACTATGTGTATTACCCCTCCATGATAAAGTGGAGTTAGTGGTGCCCAAATTTGGGTCCGAGTCGGATCTGCCAGGACACAAGTCGGCCAAATCTAAACCTGAATTTGGCCCGTATACATGATACATATGGATCTGGGTCGACCGGAGTGGGGTAAGGGTCCCGGTCGGACTTGCCGGATTTGGGTCGACAAGTAATTTTTGAATAAATGCAGTTTTTTTAATTTAAGTGAACTAATAAAGTGGAAATCCTGTTTTACAGATTTTATTATATGTAAACAAAAAATGGAAATGAATGACAAAAAATAAAAAAATGGGCTTCGATTTTTAGTAAGTTCTCGCTTAAGTCTACGTAGTCCTTAATTACCTGATTCACTTAACTTAACTCTAGTCGAACTCAATGTCGTCGTCTTGGTCATTGCTTTGGCTCCTCTGACGAGACTCTCTTTCGGTGATGCCTTTTTCATAGGCGTCTTGATCACCTAGAAGGTGTAAATGATACAAGTCGAGGTCGAGTATCAGTATACTCGACTCGAACTCGATAGCAATTTCTCAGGCTCGAACTCGACTCGAAAACTCGCGAGTAGTTGAAGTCCAAACTCGACTCGATAACAATTTTCTAAACCTCGAGCTCGAACTCGTTTGAAGCTCGGAAAAAGCTCGAACTCAAGCTCAAAAAAAGCTCGATTTCAGAACTTGAATCAAGTTCGATCAAGGTTCCAAGCACCATTTATCTAGAGATCTATAAGGTTGGAACTATTATTCCTATCCGATGTGGGAATAAGTGGAACTGCCTCTTTATATAAGAGCTCATATGAAGTACAAACTCGACTCGAACTCAATAGCAATTTTCTAAACTCGAACTCGAGCTCGAATTCATGCTCGTTTGAAGCTCGAAAAAAGCTCGAACTCAAGCTCGAAAAAAGCTCGAACTCAGAGCTCGAATCAAGATCGATCAAGGTTCCAAGCACCATTTATATAGAGATTTATAAGGTTGGAACTATTATTCTTAGTTGATGTGGGAATAAGTGGAACTGCCCCTTTATTATTTGTATTATATTAGTTACTAATTTAAACAGTTGTCATTATTTGTATTTTAATTACATATGCACTTACAAACAAAACATGAAATCAGAAAAGAGTTGAGTTTCAATTTTTTTACAAATAGTTTCTTTACAATTTAATTTATTTTATTAATAATTTTTTTCATTATATTTTACAAATTATATTATAAAACTAATTATATATAAAAAATCGAGCATCTCACGAGCTTATCGAGTCGAGTATTGGGTAGCTCAACTCGATTCGTTAGTATGTCGAGTCGAGCTCGAGTTCGAATCGAGCCTACTCGAGTCGAATGTTGATCGAGTTTTGACCGAGTAGCTCGTGAGTTGTCTCGTCTCGTTTACACCCCTAGGTCATCCCACCAATTTTTTTTTATCTTGTAACCCGACTT
This sequence comes from Orobanche coerulescens, assembly GCA_033398695.1. Lineage (NCBI taxonomy): Eukaryota > Viridiplantae > Streptophyta > Magnoliopsida > Lamiales > Orobanchaceae > Orobanche > Orobanche coerulescens. The sequence continues at coordinate 42,724,126 of CM065805.1, read as the reverse complement.
TTGTTGCGTCTTTAAATATCATTTGAGCCTCAAGATTTTTTCAACAGATTTCAATGATTAGACTGGGTTGTTAGGTATCAAAGGCTACTTTGTTCGAGCCGCTGATTTCCAACAGTTGGATTTTGAGGGGGGGGAAAAAGACACATGTCGACAAATCCTTGACCCTGACAGAACCCGTGTATACCTAAGGTCCGGATTTGAGTTCGACCTCGATTGCACGGGTTGCGTCTAGGTCAACGGGTCCACTCGATTGGGCGCCTCTAGAGTTAGTATGTCATGGACTCAAGTTCATGATACGGTACAAACCCTGAAGCAATACACGAGATATATGTGGATAGGATCATTTATGTCATTTACTCATTATTTCTATATATTCATCAATTATTAACAAGATATAAATTGCCAATAAAGTGGACGCCATATTGAAGTTACTTAGCAAATTACTTCCTCGATTCTTCCTTAACTGGAGTCGTGGTTTATTGATTCTTGTAATGTTAACCAGTGGTCTTTAAGGTGCCGTTTGTTTCAGCTTAAAAAGTTCAGAAATTTTGGATTCTAATCGGGTAACTAACATCATCAGATCTAAACTCTCTTCTAAGTTCAAGTTAAGAAGCTAAACCAAACAAGACTTATCGCATTGTTTGTTTGATCCATTAGTCTTTCTTTTCTGATGAGTTTTTTTGTTGCTCTCTTCGTACACGAATGGAAGAGAAATTACGAACAAACAAAAACAAGGAATAACAGAGAGGTTTAGATTGAGTTGTTTTTCCAATATGCATTCAGAAAGAGAAATTACAAACAAAAAAAAGAAGGAATAACAGAGGTTTAGATTTAGTTGTTTTTGAATATGCGCAGAATGTTTTCATCAATCCCTTAGCAAAATCAGCTGAAACAACTCACCCTGAGGATTTTGGGTTTTACTCAAAAAAGAAAAAGAAAAAGAAAAAAAAGACAACTACTTTCGGATGTGGTAATTGATCCAAAATTCATTCATGCCTACATGTCAGCAATTAGACAAACTTGAACCGCAGTTGCTTGTCTAGTCATTAATGCTCAAACAAACAAACCTTTACAAAAGTTCAAATCTGTTGCTTCAATCTCACATTTCTGCAGCAGTAAACTAAAAAGACAAGTACTTTCAGATGCGTTAATTGATCCAGAATTCCTTCGTGCCCATATGTCATCTTTACAAAAGTTAAAATCTGTTGCTTCAATCTCACATTTCTGCAGCAATAAACTATACTCTATGTTTTGATTGCATATCAAGATATACCTGCAAATCAAAAGACAAATGCGTCAGCAAGGTGTTATTATAGCTTGGAAATGAAGAAGACCGAAATATGAGGGGACATATGAGGGGACGGAGCAATGTTGATCAAGTATAGAACCCTTAGTTCTCTAAGCAAGAGAACGCTTGTTACTTCTATGTCATGGAAGAGTACGAGCCATGGAAATCAGGCTAGACAAGAGGCCCTGTGGGTGAATGAACAATCACTTCCTTAATTGGTAGATATTAGGAGTTTTGGCTAGTGCTTTTTATATACTCAGTTACAAAATTAGAGTCCACGGAATATCGAGCAAACAGGTGTCACAAAGATGTGGGGTCCTCAAAATGGGACAAACCAGATTCAAATCTAATACGACCATGGTTATCACGTTGCCAAGTCGACCGAGTACCTTCGTAAAGACTAGTCGACAAGTCGCCCCGACTAGTCGTGACTAGTCGACTAGTCTTTCGTATACATATACTTACTAAATTTAATACGTGACATAATTAAACATAATAATATAAGTTCAAATTCAACAAAAGTAGCTTGATGACAAGTTCCAATTTATTAAAGTCATCAAACACAAGTGGACCAAAATTCCGTCCAAGGAAGACAAGGAAGATGATGCTTAACAGATTGGAAGGACCGGCCGAACGGACCGGAAGTTTGAACTGGATCTGGAAGCTGAATCTTGGACGTCGAGGCCGAGGGTTTCGAACGGGTTGTTTAATCGGGTGACAACTCAGTAGGCAGAGGGTTTCAATCGCATTTTTACTAATTCTGAAGAATTTTTTCTTTTTCTTTTTTTAAGTAACAAAACAGGTCGATTTGAGTGTGCCGGGTCGAGACCGGCTTTGACCCGTCTACATCAAATTCAATAAGTGTTCAGCGATCTCTTCCGTCGGGCGACTTGTCGACTAGTTGGCAACTAGTCGTCGACGTGATAACAATGAATACGACGTCAGTAAAAGGATTATTACTCTGATCCACCAAGTTAAGCTGTGAAGGAAACATTCAACTTTCCTAGGTCAAGAATACGCTTAGCATATACAAGGCATCTCAACCATAAATTACTAGTATACTTTAAGTTTCGTTGGACATAATATACTGCAAAATACTTGCTATCCTCTAAAGCAGCTTGTAAGGCCCGAGTACATCTGAAACTGAAATACCAATACAAAGCACATGATCATATTAGTTCAAACAGCTGCATTTTTGCAGTTTAATTGGAGGGAGTACAAAGTTGAGCATACACTTGGAACTAAGATATTAATATCTTCAGAACTGATCCTTTTGAATATATATATATATATATATATATATATAAAGAGAGAGAGAGAGAGAGAAAATTGGAACCACAGTAGTTCAAAGCGGCCGTGGTTGAATCACTTCACACACACACACACACACACACACACATATATATATATATATATATATATCACCTTTTTACAAACTTGTCGCCATATTTGAAGTTAGCAGCCGCTATCGCAATATAGCTAAACGGGCACGTGATCGCTACGGATTGACAACTATGATTGGAACAGGGAGTAACATACAGTTCCACCACTTGCATGTTGGAACTAAAAACGTCATCTAATAAGTACGTCACAGCTACTCCACTATCACTACTAATGATTAGTAGGACCCACTATCACATTGAGCATACATTCGGAACTAAAACATTTAAAACTCGGCACCTTTTTAGAATTATATCTCTACACTTGGAAGGAGTAACATATCTCACATTTGCAACTAAAAGCTTATCTTTAAAAGTTGTCTTGAGAATATATCTCTAACTTTGGTCGTTTTCCGAATACATCTCTAACTTTGGTCGTTTCAAAATACATCTCTTAATTGGGACAATTTGACTCAACTCCTTAATGACGTTTCACTAGCAATTGTAGCACATGTTACTAAAATTATTCTTTTTTACCACACTGAAATTGAAGTCCATCCAGAGTAAATTTCAAGAAAGTAAAAAGGGGTATACTTACCAAAAAGAAGAACATACCAGAGATAGTAATGAAGCTTGAGGTAATTGATTTTATTCACTCATACAATTTTAAACATAAGATATGAGGTATTTTTTTTTTTTTTTGGTTTTTAAATTTGAGATTATTTCTTCTTCTCTCGGTCATTGTTCCAAAGCCACCCTGAAATTTAAGAGGAGGTTAACTGGTATTGGCCGGATTTATCCTCCCCTGTGGACTCCGTAAACCTTCCATTCATGGTGAGATCAGTTTGTAGTATATCGATATATGAGGCACGGGGTGTGCATGTGCTCGACTCCGCTAGAGTACATCCAAATGACGCTTAGGTTCTACAAATCAATTCCCTTTCCATCGGAGTTCCTATTTTTGGAGTCAGCTTTTGCCAATACAGGTGGTGGAGAAATTGTCGTCGAGAATGGTTTTAGTGTGACTGATTTGGACGAGATGTTGGAGAACGTCACTTATAAGTCGCATAACCTGAATTTAATCTGCACCGAGGTGAAGGGTTCTACGGAACTGAAATCCCCACCAGCGGTGAATCATTCGGCTCTGTAGAACCCTTCACCTCGGTGCAGATTAAGTTCAGGTTGTGCGGCTTATAAGTGACGTTCTCGAACATCTCGTCCAAATAAGTCACACTAAAACCATTCTCAACGACAGTTTCTTCACCACATGTATTGGCAAAAGCGACTCCAAAAATAGGAATTCCGATGGAAAGTGAATTGATTTGTAGAACCTACGCGTCATTTGGATGTACTCTAGCGGAGTCGAGCACATGCACACCCCGTGCCTCATATATCGATATACTGCAAACCTATATCTCACCATGAATGGAAGGTTTACGGAGTCCACAGGGGAGGATTTAACCTCCTCTTAAATTTCAGGGTGGCTTTGGAACAATGACTACAACAACAACATCTAAGCCTTAGTCCCAAAATGATTTGGGGTCGGCTAACATGAATCAAACTTTGAAACCCTCAATGATCGTTACATAAATAACATAAAAGGAAAAAAGGAGGGAAAAAAATTAGAGAAAAAAGTAGAGAAAAAAGCAAATAAAAAAAGAGAATGAATGTTAAAAAAAATGAAAAATCCTGAAAAATAAATTAACAGATAACATGGAATAAAAGAAAATAAGAATAAAAATACAGAAAAAAAAAGGAATCAAATTCCATCAACCATCCGTATTTGTTCCCGCCATATTTGCCTCTCTATCGCCATACTTTCTCCAATTCCAAGAAACCGCATATCATTTTCAATCATCTTTGTCCAAGTTTTCTTGGGTCTTCCTCTACCTTTCACAACATTACTTGTTCCCCAACTTTCTAGCCTCCTCACTGGAGCATCAACAGGTCTTCTTCTCACATGACCAAACCATCGTAATCGATTCTCCATCATCTTGTCTTCTATAGCCGCAACTCCTACCTTCTCTCTAATCACCTTATTTCTGAGCCGATCCTTTTTTGTATGACCACACATCCATCGTAGCATACGCATCTCCGCCACATTCATCTTTTGAACGTGACACTATTTTACAGCTCAACACTCCATGCCATATAACAACGCAGGCCTAATTACCGTGCGGTAAAATTTACCCTTTAATCTATGAAGCATGTCAGGATCACATAAAACCCCTGTGGCACTTTTCCACTTCAACCACCCGGCCTTTATTCTGTGAGCCGCATCGCCATCTAGCTCTCCATCCTTTTGGATAATAGATCCAAGATACCGAAAGAAAGTGGATCCATGAACAACTTTCCCATCAAATGTGATCATCCCCGCCTCTCTATCATTGTTTTCGCTAAACCTACACTCTATATATTCAGTCTTACTTCTGCTCAGCCTAAAACCTCGAGCTTCCAAAGTATCCCTCCAAAGTTCCAATTTCTGTTGCACTCCAACCTTCGTTTCATCAATCAACACAATATCATCTGCGAACATCATACACCACGGAACGTCATTTTGAATTTCTCTTGTCAATTCGTCCATGACTATGGCAAATAGAAAAGGACTAATAGCAGATCCTTGATGCACCCCAATCGTTATAGGGAATTCTTTTGTCCTCCCAACATTAGTACGTACACTTGTACTAACTCCCTCATACATGTCCTTTATAATGTCAATATATTTCCGCGATACACCCTTCTTTGCTAAGGCCCACCAAATTACTTCTATTGGTACTTTATCATATGCCTTCTCTAAATCAATAAAAACCATTATCTCGATAATGTTCCATCAACTGCCGAATAAGATAAATTGCTTCCATGGTGGCTTTAGAACAATGACTGAGAAGAAGAAATAATCTCAAATTTAAAAACCAAAAAAAAAATACTTTCATATCGTATTTTTACAATTGAATGAGTGAATAAAAATCAATTACCTCAAATTCACTAAGTTTCTCTAACCACTTAAGTAGGATACATTGGCACACGGATTGGTTCAAGCTTTTTTGATGATGGAGCTTGTAAAAATAGCCCATGAATCACCATATGAACTCCGTCTTCATTCCAATTCTCCACATTTTCTCAATGTTTTAGAGATCTACCTGATTCATGATATTCATCAACTTCAGTCGGAACGATGGCCCAATTCGTAGTACCAACACCACATTAATATCAGGGTCATTGTATGGAGGAAATTCTATTCGGTTCCTGATTTCAACTCCAAGAGAGATTTGTATTCATACACTCTCTAAGTGTGCCGTATTTCCTAAAAAGATGCTCGCATTGTTCGAAAGTTAATCGTTTCATCACCATTGGGAGGGGGAACATAAAATCCACACAATTTATTACTCTCCTTTTCTTTAAGAAAGTACTGAAAAGGCCTGTTTTTGGACTTGACAAACTTATTCAGTAAATTTATTATTTATCATATAAAATTAGTTTTATTATAAAAATGCATAGCGGTATTCTTTTATACTGTGTTGACACATTTCAATATCACTTATTTCCCCTTTGCGACATAACCTGTCAAGATATCTCATTATCAATCATCATTAAACTACACATTTTAGTTATGTATATATACTTCTCAAAAGTACATGTCCCCTTTATCATTTGTTTTGATAAATATATATTTGGGGAATTATTATTTGAATAATAATAATACTTTGGGTATTGGTATATAAGAGTAATAATCTTTCATGCATCTTTGAACTTCAAGTTCATAATTCAATTGTGAAGATATAATATGATGCATTTCACATATTTTCAACTACCGATATACTCCTTTCATGCTAAGAGATTTATGAGCAGCAAACTCATAGGTCAATATTTCAGTGCTCCACTATAAACGATTTGAATGTTTTTTCGTATCGAGTTTTTCTTGATATTTGCAAATAGTTATTCAAATGGGGTGTTATAAAATATTGTTACAAGCACGATAGTGAAATACTATTCTTGTGAAATAAGCACCAGATATTTTATTTTGTACGAATGACCATTGTGTCCTTGATATAATTATATATTTATGATTGTGTATCTGAAATTCCCATATAAATAGGATTTCAGTTATTAATGAAAATAAACTTAAAAATTCATTCTACCTGAACTCTTTCCATTTGTTGTGCATTTTCATAATAAAACTGATTATGATAAAAAATAATTTTACTAAATAAGTTTGTCGAGTCTTTCAGTACCTTCCTAAAGAAAAGGAGAGTAATAAATTGTGTGGATTTAAGGTTCTGTGCCCCCCAATGGCGCAGAAACGGTTAACAATGCGAGCAGCTTTTTAGGAATTACGATACACTTGGAGAGTATATGAATAGAAATCTCTCTGGAGTTGAAATCAGGAACTGAAATACAATTTCCTCCATACAAGGATCCTGATATTAATATGGTGTTGGCACTACAAATTGGGCCATCTTTCAGATTGAAGTTGATGAATATCATGAATCAAGCGGATCCGGTAAAATTTCGAGAAAATGTGGAGAAACGGAAGGAAGACGGAGTTCATATGGTGATTGCATGAGTATTGATCTACTGCCTCAGTAAAACCTCGTGGGACAAAATTGAGTGACTAATATGTTTCTCATCGTATATATCATTAGTTGCTGGAGTATCCATGTGTCTCCTCAGTAAAACCTTGTGGGACAAAAACCGAATGAATAATATATTTCCCTTCATATTCATTTCGTTGCTAGAATATCCATCTGTTATCTCATTAAAACCTTGCCAAGAAAATCACATGGAAAAACTTGATCGAAGGAAAAAGAGTACAACTACTCCTTCTGTTTTTAAATCTTTGACGAATAGTTTTGATCTCTATAGTGTTTCTCATTATGCCATTAATATGCCTCGTCAAAATTTTATTAGGAAAAAACCAACGGGAAAAGGAGCACATTATTCATGCTAATACGTCATTCATATTGCCTCGTAAAACATTTCTAGCAAAATCCAACAGGAGGAAACCTCAGGTCAAGAGAAAACAAGTGTAGCGTGTATTTTATACACATATGCCCCAGGCATTCCAAAAATCCACCATAAATTAGTATGACTATCATATTTAGTGCAATTTATAATCTCCAGCTGATACTCTTATAATATAGCAATACATATCAATCTCGTTTGGAGATTCCATATTAGTTGTGATTAAGCTGTCTCGTTAAAAATCTTGATAGAAAACTCAGTAGGATAAAACCTCAGTCAACAAAAAGAGTACAACATATAATTTTCCTTCACACACCTTATTTTGAGTCATGACACACTGATAATATATTTAAAATCTCAACAAGAGTTTCTTTTCACATTTGGTAAGCCCATATGTTATACTTTTATTATAAGGGCATATATTTTAATTTCGATTGTTTTCATTATCCTCATTAAAACAAATCATAGATTTCAATATCCTCATTAAAACAAATCATAGATTTCAATATCCTCATTTTCAATATTCATCTTTCACAAGCATGAAGTTCATTATCCACATTTCACAATTATGAATTTTAATACCCTCATTTTCAATATGCATATTGTTGGGAAAAATCCTAGCAGTCTCTTGCCTTTCAGCGAGTTGCGCTCAAGTCTGTCCATTCGCTCGATTAAAGGCATAGTTGCTTGCCGCCGGACCCGTGAGATCTCTACTAGGAAGTGGTTATATGAATTGATTTGGACTACTCATACCAACAATATGCATCTTCTTTTCTGGTAGCCATCTCATAGAAACTTCAAGTTAAGCGTGCTTGGCTTGGAGTAGTTATGGGATGGGTGACCCCCTGTGAAGTTTCTCAGGGTGCGCGTGAGTGAGGACAAAGCGCGCTAAAAAAGACCTGTGTTGGTACAGTGAGGACAGTCATCATCATTCTGCCAGAGCTGGAACCGGGGAGAAGTGTCACTTCCAGAGGGGACCACCAATTGGTATCAGAGCTTGGATCACGGGTTCGAGCCCCATGGCGCAAATAGTGGTTTGTTTGGCGAAAGTCAGGCTACTGCTAGGGGGGATTGTTGGGAGAAATCCTAGCAGTCTCCTGCCTTTCAGCGAGATGCGCTCAAGTTTGTCCGTTCGCTCGATTAAAGGCATAATTGCGTGCTGCCCGACCCCTGAGATCTCTACTAGGAAGTGGTTATATGAATTGATTTGGACTACTCATACCAACAAGATGCATCTTCTTTTCTGGTAGTCATCTCATAGAAACTCCAAAGTTAAACGTGCTTGGCTTGGAGTACTTATGGGATGGGTGACCACCTAGGAAGTTTCTCAGGATGCACGTGAGTGAGGACAAAGCGCGCTAGAAAAGACCCGTGTTGGTACAACGAGGACAATCCTCATCATTCTGCCAGAGTTGGAACCGGGGACAAGTGTCACTACCAGAGGGGACCAACACATATTTCATAATCATGGATTTCGATATCTACATTTCACAATCATGGTTTTAATATCTTATTTTCATTATCTATATTCACAAGCATAGATTTCATTATCCACATTCACTACCAAAAAAAAACCCTTATAGTGACACTTTTTTTAGTGACGCTTCTAAATAAGTGTCACATTATTTGAATATAGTGACACTTCCATTGTTTAGTTACATATTGTGACGCCTTATGATAATATTAAATCCTTTCAAACCCAAGTTCAATTCCCAAACAACGCAGAAATACTTTTAAAATATCTATAGTGTCGCTTAAAAAATTGATTTGATACATTCGTGAAAAATTCGAAAGCCGACACATAATTATTTTAATTACGGCTGTAAAACGAGTCGAGTCGAGTCGAATATTGCCGAGTTCGAGTCGATTTTTTGATTTATTTTGGTCGAGTCGGGTTTCTGACGGGTCGGGTCGAGCATGTGAGGTGCTGGCCGAATTCGGCTCGGGTCAAATCCCTTGGGTCCCGGGTTGGGACAGAAACAACAAGTTTGAGGATAATTTCTCGAATCCTACTTGAGTCAAGAATAAAAAGAGCCAAATATATGGGCATGATATATAATCATCAAAACCCATTACCTAAACCTAATTTTTCTTCCCTCTTTCTCAAACGCCGCTCTCTCCATTCGAAACCTTCTTCTCTTTTCTTCTCTTCTTGTCATTTCTTCTCTTTATCTCTCATGGCTTCCATACAAGCAAGCAGTGGATCGATTTGGGTACCTCAATCTGAAGCAGCTCCAGGCAGCGATCTGTGAAGCAGCGATTTCTGAAGCAGTTCGTTAAATGGCAATTTCTGAAACTGCGATTTATGATGTGTGGAGCAAGATGCTCAATCTGGTACTGATCACTTACTATATCGCTATACCAGATGGACTTGGACTGGACTCGGTTCTTCTTGAGATCTTATCTCCGGATTCGGTTGAAGAAGGTATGGAAATCATTCGGATTCGCTACCTAATCTCATTCTTGTGTTTCGATGTGTATCTCATTGCATTTGGGAGTAGCTCTTGATTTTTATGTGTAATTTGTGGTACAATAGCACTCATCTCATGCTTGATATCATTTGGTAAAACTAATATCGTATAGGGGACCCTGGTTTGATCCAATTGTATAGGCAGTAGTAATTGCATAAATGGTATGGAAATCATCTTCTACAGATTTAGATGTTTTTCATTCTTGTTATTTATTTTGCAGATTGAGAAATACATCTTCCATATCTTAGCTACTGCTGAACTCTACATAAGTCTCTCAAAATAGGAGAAGGCTTTTGCAAAAGCGTGAGCAATCTAGCTGCTTTATTAATTTCTATTCTTTTGGGGAAAATTCATGCTTGAGGTTCTTCATGGTTGGTGTTTCTGTGGTAATAGGTGTCTTGTTGATTTTGAGAACCATCTTGAAGAAAGTGTCTTGTCGAAACTGCGTAATAATATCAGTCTATATTCAAGCAATCCATGATCAGCGAAGAGAATGCCATGGGTACTCCTGTTATGTTCTTTCCAGACTTGATGCATCTGTGTGTTTTCCGTCTTGCCTCTGCGTGTGTGTATGTGTTTTGGGGTATTTATCAAGTTCATATTCCACAAATATTGTAGCCAATGCTCTTGCCAATGCTTAGATTCTTTTTGGTCTCGGATATCTGGTTTTATTGTAGTGTTTCTTAGACTTTACCTTACAGACTTGGACATATTATTAGTTCAGGATAATGTTGATGCAATTCTGAGTTATTAGATAACTATAGTAATCAAATTAGCGATGAATGGTGTGCCAAGAAAAATCTGGCATAGTTGATACTGTTTGTTAGCATTAGGTGGGGAAAACCAGGTACTGCGTGGGACAATATGTTTGTACTAAATCCTTATTTGACATGTTCATCCATCAATCTGAAGTACTTATATTTCAATGCTTCTGAGTTTGTATTTAATAACTTGATCAGAAAGAACAATGTTAGAGTTGTTGAAATCTTTGTATGCCTAAATCATTTAATATACTGGGTTTTAGTTTTCTTGGCATCTGGAACACATGAGTTTTTCCTTAAAGTCACTCTTGGTGTTGGCACCATATACCTCACTTTTTCTTTGCTTTTCAATTGTTTCAAATAATGATCCTTGTTGCTAATAGTTTACAATTTCTGAACTGCAGGTCATGATGAAAATGAAATGATGACTCATTCTGTTGCATTGCTTGGCAAACTAATTGTTGTTTGTGAACCTAATACATTATGCATCAGTGGTAAGTTGTTAGATTATCATGTTTGTCTTTAACCTATTTTTTTTGCTCATTTAAAATACTTGTTCTCTTATATATGGTACTTCAACTTTCTGTAATTCATATATCTACTTCAAATTCTTTTGTGCCTTTTCGATGTAAGTACTTCAACCTTCAAATTTATTGTGGTACAGATCATATATGCTATTGTCACTACCTGATGATGTTTATGTAAAAAACTTGTGTTTTTATTTAGGTCACGGACATATATGGAATATATGAAGATAAGAAGCTAGCTTCTTTTTTTCATAAGCTTAAAAAATTAGCTTATCAATAAGCTAGCTGATTTGAGAAGCTAGTCGTTTACGAAACGAGCTTTTTTAATCAATGGTCAAAGGGTTTTTGATCAAATAGGTTACCCAACTTTGCGTTTTTGTGCACCTAAGTTACCCAATTATTTTTTTGGTCAAATGGGTTACTGGACTATCCTTACCGGGCAAAATAGTGACCCAACTATTTTTCACTTGTTGTAACCGGTTGGCATGCCACGCTGGCAGCTGACTTTTATTTTTTGGTCAAATGGGTTACTGAACTTTGCGAATTTGTTCACCTAAGTTACTAAAGTTTTATTTTCAATTTGATTACTAAACTACGCAACTTTGTTAATTTAGGCTACCCTTATAAGTCACATAAAAACCATCCTCACTCACCAAACACCTCAACGCCACATCATAAATTAAAAATCACATAGATAATTAAAAATGTAAACGTATTCATTCATTATATATACTTTATAAACGCTATAATATATGTTTTTAAATACATTTTGTATACAAAAATGTATACAAAAAGAATACAATAATGTATTTAAAAACAGATATAAAAACGTATACAAGAATGTCTATAAAAAAACTTATATAAAAACGTATAAAAAGGTGTATAATAACGTATAAAAAACTTATATAAAAACGCTAAATATGTTGTTCAATTTATCAGCTCACAATCTTCGAAAACATAAATTGCATCAACATTGTTCGCAAAAAAAAAACCAACGCCAGTAGCGAGGCGGACCAGGGCAAAATATTTAACGAAATCCACTTAATTCGCTAAACTACGCAACTTTGTTAATTTAGGCTACCCTTATCGATTACATAAAAACACCCTCACTCACCAAACATCTCAACGCCACATCATAAATTAAAATCACATAGATAATTAAAAATGTAAACGTTTTATACACCCTTTTATATAAATTTTTATACACATTATTATATATTTTTATGTACGTATAAAAGTCGTATAATAACGTGTATAAAAACGTTTGATAAGAATATTTTTGTACTAACGTTGCGGCGGACCCAATTTAACACTCGTTTTGTTAACACAACGCTTGTAGATTTTTCTTGTAAATAAATATATATTAGTAACCCAATTTAAAAAAAAAAAAAAAAGAAACTTCGGTAACTTAGACGAACAAAATCGCAAAGTTGAGTAACTTATTTGAACATAAAGCTGACGTGGAAATCAGATTTGGACAATGGGGCCCACAAAAAACTGATGTGGACAAAGTAATACCTCCATCTCCCGGTTACCAGTCATCGGGGTAATCTGAATGACCATTTTTCTGGTTTTGAGTAACCTAAATGTCAAACTCGTATAGTCCAGTAACCCATTTGACCAAAAAAATAGTTGGGTAACTTAGGTGCACAAAAACGCAAAGTTGGGTAACCTATTTGATCAAAAACCCATGGTCAAATAAGCTCCTGAAACTTATAAGCTAACTGATAAGCTAATACTAAAAACAGCCTTAATCTTAGGAAACTGTCTTTCACGTATGTAAACCAAACGAAACCAAACATATCCGGTATATCCCGCTCAGAGCAGGGTCTGGAGAGAGTAAGATGTACGCAGACCATGCCCCTACTTTTTACGGTAGGGAAGCTATTTTCGTGAAAACCCCCAACTTAGTGCACAACAAAGTATTGAGTGATATATACATAGAAGCATATGATGCGAAAAAGCTCAAAACCATACCTGAGCTCATGGCTTAATTCACATGAGACTTACCCAAGAGAACTTTGACAACTACACTCTCGATGAACGCTGCTCTAACAGAAGAGAGGTTGGCAACTTTGTCTTTCACGTATGTGGAAATACTAAACCAGGCTTCATTTAAATTTATGCATATTAATGTCGATGCGTGGTTTTCTTGGTTCAAATAGATGGATGTCAATCCACTGCACATTCAGTTATGAATGTTAAATAAATCAAGAGAGCATTATATTGCTCTTTATGTCTTAAACTAAAGTGATTCCAAGTATAAGCTTAAGCTAATATGTCGCTAACTTACATTTTGGCATTAAGTTTGCCTTCCCAGATGATTCATTGTCTTGATTGTTGGTGAATTATATAAATGTTAAAGCTGGCAATTTTACGAATTTATCATAAATTCAATAATTGTACTCGTTTGCTTTTAAATAAAATTTTGGGTCGAGCCAGGATTTTAAATCATACTGTTGGTTTGATGTTTTCCAAAAGTAGTTTACCGCATGATTGATTTGTTATGATCATGAATCTGAGGATGCAAATAAAGCTCTGTTCTTTTGAGTTGAAATTTGCTGAACTTAACTGAACTGAATTGTGTTGAACTGAACTGAAACAAACTGAAATTATTTATATCACAAAAAAAAATTAATTATATGTATAATATTTTTATATTAAATTCATTTAAAATAATAATAATAATATTAGAAAAATTATAATAATAATTATGTATAATAGTTTTTAATTTAACTTCATTTAAAAAAAATAATAATTATTATGAATAATAATTCCTAATTAAAATAATTAATTATAAAAATTATCATAAAAATAATAAAATATTAAAAATAATTGATAAAATAATGCTAAAAAGCCAACAACCCACAATTTGATAAAATAAGAGTAGGTTCCACTTTTCTTCCCTCTCTCCCTCTTATTATAACAAGTTTGACTCAGAGCTTAGGACTTCCCCTCATCACGGCGCTATAATTCTATTGTCTTCCCTTCGCTCGGCTACTCACCTCCGCAAACGAAGCAGGTCAGATTTATTCATCCAATCTGTTCGATTCCCATGTTTTGTTGTGTGCTTGTTAAACATCTCTTCAATTAGTTTGCTCTGCTGTTCAATTCGTTTATGTATGAACTCTAATATATCATATATGTTTATTGGCTGTTGTGTGTGTATATATATATATATATATATATATATATATAGGGGAGGGATATATCAACACATATTACTTAAACACCTTATCTCACACATTAATCCCAACCCTTCATTAAAATATTTTTTATTCTCCCTCTATCTCTCTTCATTTTCAGTATTCACCGACCCTTCTTTTTTATTTGCCGTCTATCTCTCCCCGATTCCTCTCTCTCTCCCTCTGTCTTCTTTTTTCATTTTTCGATTCCAGATTCCCGTCCATCCTCCCGTTCCGGTTTCCAGCTCCGATTCCAGATTCCCGTTCATCCTCCCGTTCCAGTTTCCAGCTCTGATTCCAGACGATTTCAGCTTCGAAACCTAATTCGCGGTACGTAAGGTTTTTCACGATTCCCCCTTCCGATTCAAGTGGAGTACTCCAAACTGTCTGATCGACATGAACACCGAAACAACTCGGACTAGTATCGCTCGAATGCCTCGTCACCATCGTCATGCCCCTGTGTCTCAACTCTCTCCTCACAAGCACCTAAAACATGAAAACATATTCCGCCCCCACGGGGTCAGTCATCCAGATAATGATATCAAGTACATGTACAACATGATATGCAATGGTACAACAATAGTAATACGAGATGCTCACAAACCATGGTAAGAACCGGGCATTCGTGAAACACTATGCCCACGGTATACGATCAGTACCTGCTTAACAGCTTAGAACAAAAGTGCCCAACGGTGAATCATCAATATAGAACACAACAATGAATTACCCGAAGGTAAACCAAACCAGAGCTGAAATAATTACGAATCATAATGCCCGAAGGCTCCAACCGAAATACTAAAACATCACAATGGTCTGAAAGCCACTCAGACGAAGCTGCCAAACATCACAATGGCCCAAAGCCAAACAGCCCGAAGCTGTATCACATGAGGGCTGATGCCACAACACGAAGCTGTATCACAATGAGGGCCGAAGCCACATCACGAAGCCATATCACAATGAGGACCGAAGCCATGACACGAAGTTGTATCACAATGAGGGCCTAAGCCAAGGCATGAAGCCGTATCACAATGAGTGCCGAAGCCACGGCACGAAGCCGTATCACAATGAGGGCTGAAGCCACGGCACGAAGCCGTATCACAACAATGAGGCCATCCAATCATTGTGACCTACTGAACTGTAGGTGTTGGGAAACCAACAGCGAAGGTTCAAGCCCCAAGCTTACCCATCGAGCACTAGCCGAAACTAGCCTCCAAAACACATTTAATCACAAACGGCAACGATGACAAGATTACCAAATTCACAAGAATGATAGTGTGCTGCCTTGAGTCGGCCAACACGACAATAATGACTCACGGATGGGCACCATCCTCACCGGTCCCAATTCAAATACCTTGATTGCCTTGGAATGGTCAATCGATAACAACGACTCAGCGGATGGGAACTATCATCGAGAGTCCCAATTCAATACCTCGATTGTCTTAGAACGACCAATCGATAACAACGAATCAATGGATGGGAACGATCCTCGATAGTCCCAATTCAATACCTCGATTGTCATAGAACGACTAACAGATAACGACTCAACGGATGCCTCAGTACCTTTAGTTGGCTATCGACGACGGAAATGATAATCAAATACGTCAATGCCTTCAATCCGCTGATAACACCAATAGAAAAACACCGATATGAATAACATATCTCAATGGAACATCAATCAACGATAACAATCGATACATCGATACCGCGAACCGGTTATCGACAACAACATTAACAAGTGTCTCAATGCCTTGAACCAGCCATTAACGAATAACAATAACATTTGGCATAATTTCCGAAGGGTATTGTATCGAACAATTTCCTGATATCAACAAAATCATGAAGAGACCACGTCTCAAAATGATACAATACATTCATACACATATATGATAACATTAATCTCATTGACTAGTACAAGTATAAAACTTGCCTCAAACCAAAGGCGACGAAATCCTCCAACGAACGACGAACGGCGTCCTCCAACAATCACAAGCACTCGAACAACCTTGAATGAAACACAATTCATTCAATAACACGATAGAAATCAAAAACAGCACAAAAGATAACCCCGATTCAAACATGAATCGATCAAACCACACAAACGAATATCATAGTCTTAAACTATGAATTTTAACATCCTCCAAACATCTCAATGATCAAACAACATGATCAAGATGTTCTTAACACTTGTGAAGAATAATTCAACAAGGGTTATCAAGAACAACATCATACTAACCACCCTATAATGATAATATTACCAATATCACCATTATCACCTCAAGAACATCATCAACTCTACTAACATGATATCTAAACAATAATAACCACCAATTCATCATGAATTCGGATTTATCAACAAGATTAAATCAACCATTTTAAGATTATGATAATTATCACATAATTCTATACTAAAATGGTTATAATCCCTCAAGAACACAACCAACAACAATAATCATCTCAAGGCTATGTTAATCATCTTGTAACACCCCCAAGATATTCGAGGTGTATTACAGTGTCGTGGACCCCTACATGGGACCCACCAGGCTAACACAAGAAAAACACCACTCGACTAACCGTCTCGGTTAGCAAGGAAACAATTGTTAACCACAAGAACATAAAACAACACGTCCGGTACAACCGGCATAATAAACATCAACCGACAAATACAGTAACTCCAACGAAGACAAATCACAACCCGAAAGGAAAAGCCTAAGTACTCGCGAGTACCATCTATAAGTTTACAATTTGGAAAACATCCATATCAAAAGAGACGGTAGAAATTAACAAGACTCGATTGCACATGTCAAAAACCTTGGCCGACATCCTCGTACCATCCCAGTAGTCATGCAATTGAACATAACACGAAATCCATAACAAGAATTTCCCCGACAACGGGTCCCCAAAGGGGTTAGCAATTACGCTAGTACAAGTATTCAAGGCAAACCAATCGCTTACACATTTCATAGTACATGCACCAATATCATTTCAAAAACCAAACCCAGACATGTCTTGTCCTAGGAAACAAATCACAATTAATTTGCCAGACCGGGACGAAGCCACGAATCCCACTCGAGGCCTCTAAGGACCCTCCCGAGCTAGCCACATTCACAAAACAAATCAAGCACCACACGTCACCTAGGACCGGGACGAAGCCACGAATCCCACTCGAGGCCTCTAAGGACCCTCCCGAGCTGGCTAGCGAATCAAACTCATGA
The DNA here is from genome assembly GCA_033398695.1 of Orobanche coerulescens. Classification (NCBI taxonomy): domain Eukaryota; kingdom Viridiplantae; phylum Streptophyta; class Magnoliopsida; order Lamiales; family Orobanchaceae; genus Orobanche; species Orobanche coerulescens. The sequence goes on along the minus strand of CM065805.1, from coordinate 42,706,341 downwards.
ATCCAGGGCGAAGCCATAGATTCCCTCGAGGCCCCGTCGGACCCTCCCGAGGTGAGTAAAGCACACACAATATACATTACCATTTCACGTTAAGCATAAAGGTTTCCAAGAATTACTTGCCTTAAATATTTTGATGACGCAATGAACGGAAAGGATAATCACCGACGAACACTAGGAATCAACGGAACCGAACCTAACGATTCGAAGAACATAATTACAACCAACTCTAGCCGAATACGGAAATGGAATACACCCGAAAACCCGCCTACGATTCATGTATATTCGCACAAAAATAACAACGAGGGCGGACCACAACCAAACCCTCTCGATTCCGCAAAACTATGAAAATATACCATGAATCCGTAGGAAAACTAATGATATCAACAAGATTAATCATATTCATCATGAATCCACCAACAAAACGAAACGAATCGGAAGAAAATCCCAAAACCCCCAAATTAATCGAAAATAGGGTTCTAGAGATATTACCTTTGGAGATTCAAGTACTAAGATCCGTAGAACACGCATTAGATTGATAATCCGGGCCTCACAACCGAAGGAGAATGATGAAAATCAACCCCCGAATGAAGAATGCTTGAGAAGTTCTCCCCCCCTTAGACCTCTCTCTCTCGCGCAGGTGATGAATGGAGGAGAAATGGCTGATCTCGTCTAATAAGGACGAGATTGCACAGTTGATCGCTTGGTGTGCCGCGGCACAGACGAAGTGTGCCGCGGCACAGGCCAAAAAATTACTCCTGAGGTTTTGACGGTGTCAGTGGCACGGCTGCGTGTCTTGCGGCACCCAGTCTGATCGGGTTTTGGTCGCAGATGTCATACGAGTGTCTGCGGCACCGGACAGTGTCTTGCCGCGGCCCAGCACCTTGTGCCGCGGCACGGATGGGTGTGCGCGGCACACTGCAGTCTGATTCACTCGACCAACAATCGAAGAAATTTGTTTGCGCGGCGCACACACCTTGTCCGCGGCCCACACCCCTTTGGGTCCCAAAATGATAAAAATGATCCTAGGAAGAGAATAAAAACGATAGGAATCAATATTTGGGAACCAATAACACGAAATGGATCCACGGCAACCCGGCGGCGGTTCCGCACAACAATAACGAGAATACGTTCAACGGTTGTGACAGAAGGACACACTGAAAGGTACACGAGGGTCACTACGATCGAGAAATACACCAAAAATGAAAATACAAGGGAAAGAACAAATGCGGATATTACATTCTACCCCTCTAAAAATAAGTTTCGTCCCGAAACTTAAAATAAGTAGGGAGAAGCAATATCCCCTGCCAGGAAAACTCGATGAGATACACAAAAACCGAAGACTCGCGCCCGATGGCGAAACGCTGCAAGAAACGCAAAGAGACATACGGCGTGAAAATACGCTCTAGGGCGGCTAACACAACGTCACCGGTAGAGACATAATAAAATCAACGAGTGACAAGCGTCATCAAATAGACAATACAATCGAGTCGATTATCCGAACAATCACAAAACTCAACGAACGAAAATCAATACGATTGACCAACCCAACGGTTCATCAACCAAAACGCGAGTCAACGCTGAACAAATACGGAATTCCACCGCCCAAGGGTTGGAAGATCGAAAACGAGACTAATTTCCCGAACTTAAGGGAATTACGAAGGAGCACCGAACGCTCAACAATCACGAAACGAGAACAAAACCGAACAAACAAACGATTGAGACAACAAAAATCGAACAATCATGTCCGAAAGCAGCAGGATAATAAAATTCAAACAACAACTCCTGGGATGACCTGGTGAGAACAGCAAGACGTGCATTCCCACAATATCCACAGGAAAGGGAATAGCGATTAAAAAGCCCCAACGACAAACGAGTTATTCCGAAACAATACCACCCTCGTTCGATCAACAAAAGCAAGGGATAGGGAAAGTTCAGAAATGTTAACGAGCATAAACGAGTTGATAGAGCAAAAAATACAGAAGTTCAAAATCCGATCCACTTGAATAAAAGAACTATTAGAACCAAAAGATGTTATTTCTGAACAAGGTTCACAATAGCCGAACCGAATTCGGAAAAGTCACAGCAATAACCGGATCGACTCAAAATCAGATTATAGCTCGTTCGAATGATGAAACCAAGGTATAGAACAAGTTCAGAAGGTATCAATGAACACGAGCGAATCGATAGACTGGAGAAAGAGAAGATATAGAAGTCAAAATAGTACGGGTGTTACCTTTGACCTCGCCCCCGAAACTCACAACAACGGAACCAAGATAACAATATAACAAGCAATCGACACAACGCGGAACAATCACCGATGCACACAATCATACCAACCCGAGCTCTAACAGCTCGCATATATGCGATAACGCATAAACCACTACGAGGTGACAACATCCAATACCAATATCACACTCTCACAGAGGCTACCACGACAACTGTGTGGCGAACTACTCAACGCTCACACTGCGAATTCAACAACAACTCGGGGTTAACACCCTAACGAGAGCACGAACATCACACATATATTCCCGGACCACAAATAGGAATGATAGGTTTTGAAAACGAAAACCATCTTTTGAAAATAACTTGCAAGCACCAGTTGATCTTGAGTATCATATATCAAAAAGTAGTACAAACATCGTCATCGAGACTTTTAAAAAAAATCATCTTGCGTTTGATAAAAAAAAAAAAATGAAGACACCTTTCATTAAATTAAAACTTTTCAGTTATATTCGACCTTCGGGTCTAAGCGAATGCGTTTCTAAATCATTAGAAATATCTCAAAATATTTTGATCCTCAAAGTAGAATAATTTTGAAACATAGTGTGGCACTAGTAGGCATCTTGAGAGCACTGTGAGAAAATAATTCATTTTAAAAGTACGTCTCGAGGTTTATTTTCTAAGATACTCAAGGTTTTTCAGAAGTACAATAGGCCAAAATGCCCAAAATTCACACGTGTCAACATTCACTTAAACACATCATAGCACACTCATTAAATCGTTCACAATCAAGACAGTGATATACAATCCCTAGGATATGTTTAACAACATCGTTAAAACAACGATCGGTTTATCAAAACCGGATGGAAAACGACATCAAGAACAAAACTCCAAAAAGTCAACTCTAGGGATTCAAGAAAAATACCTAGATTCGGCGAAGAACAATGGATTAGATGATGTTAAAAATCATCTAGGATACTCCAAAACACCTTTGGATGGTAAAAATCGGCCCAATGCGAAACCTAGTCGCTACGTCTCAATCTCATGGAGGATAAAGAAAAATGAAGAAAAATGCAACTTCTAGATTGGTGTCCGGTATTTATACTGGACACAATTAGCGTGCGCTAATCATTAAGGTTAGCGTGCGCTATCACGGCACCAAACAAAACTCCTGACCAAAAATACGCTGTTAGCGTGCGCTAACCCCAAGTGTTAGCATGCGCTAACGAGAACTTCAGACCCAGTCCAGTAGCTCCTGGACTGCCCTGAACTACCAGGTAGCGTGCGCTATCCTCCCCTTAGCGTGCTACCAACGCACTCTTGCGCGCGCTAGCTGCAAAGCGTAGCGTGTGCTAACGACCCACAGAGACAACAACAGAACACATCAGAAAAATTACATGCCGTAAACCTTTCTCACAAGGATTTACCAGGCTAAGCACAATTTCCCATCTCATTTCGAAAATGCTAAAAAGACCAATGACGGTAATATTTTCCAAAGCTCACAAAATCATTTGTCAAACCATCATGAAATATTCAAGGCCAAAATGCCAAAACTTGATTCAAGGAATCGGTTTTACGAAATAAAACTCAGTTTGCAAAATACCGAAAGCCGTTTGAAAGAACTCACGCAGCGGATAAAATACGGTACGAAAATACATCGAAGGATTGACACTCCTCGTATAAACCAAATACGAGAGTCTAATAAACACATATCGTGAAATCAAAATCCACAGAAGGATTCCATCATTCAATCGACTAATCATACCAATAACTCGTGTCACACGAGGCACAACACAAGGAAGGGAGTTTTACATCCATAGGTCGCACGTAAGTGACGACCGCCCCTCGATACTAATCACGACCAATGATCTCAAATGACGCGTCGCGATGCGACTAAGTCAGACAAAATCCGACGAGACAAAACTCAACAAACACAACTTGACTCGACAACCTAGGTTTCCCCAAGCTAATCTGATTTTTAAAATCGTATACTCTAGTTATTCGAAAATAAAACCGATAAGTTAAAAATCGTTCTCAAGACCCTTTTAAACACGACTAGGGCTTAACAGTGGTAACATTTTATATAATGTCCTAAACACTTTTATACACGACCTTTAAATACGACACAAGGTTTTATTTGAAAATACAAGGCTGGCTCGCCCAAATTCATGTCACTTTTCAAAAACCCACAATACGATCAAGCCTAAGAAATTTTCAAGCATGCACGCCACATGTATTATTATTAATAGAAACACATTGGTTGTAAATATTAATATTTAGCCAAGTACCATCAATTCCCGAACACACGCATATACGGCATTCAAAAATCACCAGTTCAACAAGCGCAATTCGGAAACACTAATTCTAAGCATATGTCAAACTTATCTCTTCAAGTTTAACAGCATAACTAATGAACATCGATTCGAACACATGTCGAAACCATCTAGGTGAGTTTCTCAACAAACTCTGCCATCGACACCTTTCCCGGAACATGTCAATGTTCAAAACATTCACATCATACTGCACCCCTCGGTGTCCAAACCATCAGTACGTTCGGCTCAACATACATTTAGTATATCGCAATTATCAAACACAGATTCCATCATACAACAAAAGACTAGAGAGTCAAGCCCTCTCACAATATACCACGGAGCAATTCTCAAATCTTTCGATCACCAACAATCCCACCAACGCTAGGAAGTTTAGCGATGGAAGGCTCGCAAAACGACAAACGGTCAAGCCCAGAACAGCGCACATACTCCAGAGAGATAAGGGACTGCGCAATACTAGAATCAAAAGTGCACGAACCGGATGGATCGAAAAACAACTCGACGATAAGTACGAGAGAGGCAATCACAGTTCAAGAAGTGGAATTTCAATACGAGAAAACAAGAGAATCGGGTAAGGAAAACTTACGAGCACTGGATGTACTGAGATGCCGGCAGCGGTGTGACAATGTGCAAAACAAAACACAACTAGACCCAAATAACCAACAAGCCTAGGTATCCATAAACCTAGAGCTCCGATACCATTTTCTGTAACACCCCCAAGATATTCGAGGTGTATTACAGTGCCGTGGACCCCTACATGGGACCCACCAGGCTAACACAAGAAAAACACCACTCGACTAACCGTCTCAGTTAGCAAGGAAACAATTGTTAACCACAAGAACATAAAACAACACGTCCGGTACAACCGGCATAATAAACATCAACCGACAAATACAGTAACTCCAACGAAGACAAATCACAACCCGAAAGGAAAAGCCTAAGTACTCGCGAGTACCATCTATAAGTTTACAATTTGGAAAACATCCACATCAAAAGAGACGGTAGAAATTAACAAGACTCGATTGCACATGTCAAAAACCTTGGCCGACATCCTCGTACCATCCAGTAGCCCGCTCAAATGCCGAACATAACACCGAAATCTATAACAAGAATTTCCCCGACAACGGGTCCCCAAAGGGGTTAGCAATTACGCTAGTACAAGTATTCAAGGCAAACCAATCGCTTACACATTTCATAGTACATGCACCAATATCATTTCAAAAACCAAAACCAGACATGTCTTTTAGGAAACAAACAATACAATTAATTTGCCTAGGGCCGGACGAAGCCACGAATCCCACTCGAGGCCTCTAAGGACCCTCCCGAGCTGGCCACATTCACAAAACAAATCAAGCACCACACGTCACCTAGGACCGGGACGAAGCCACGAATCCCACTCGAGGCCTCTAAGGACCCTCCCGAGCTGGCTAGCGAATCAAACTCATGAATGCAGGACGAAGCCATAGATTCCCTCGAGGCCCCGTCGGACCCTCCCGAGGTGAGTAAAGCACACACAATATACATTACCATTTCACGTTAAGCATAAAGGTTTCCAAGAATTACTTGCCTTGAATATTTTGATGACGCAACGAACGGAAAGGATAATCACCGACGAACACTACAAATCAACGGAACCGAACCTAACGATTCGAAGAACATAATTACAACCAACTCTAGCCGAATACGGAAATGGAATACACCCGAAAACCCGCCTACGATTCATGTATATTCGCACAAAAATAACAACGAGGGCGGACCACAACCAAACCCTCTCGATTCCGCAAAACTATGAAAATATACCATGAATCCGTAGGAAAACTAATGATATCAACAATATTAATCATATTCATCATGAATCCACCAACAAAACGAAACGAATCGGAAGAAAATCCCAAAACCCCCAAATTAATCGAAAATAGGGTTCTAGAGATATTACCTTTGGAGATTCAAGTACTAAGATCCGTAGAACACGCATTAGATTGATAATTCGGGCCTCACAACCGAAGGAGAATGATGAAAATCAACCCCCGAATGAAGAATGCTTGAGAAGTTCTCCCCCCCTTAGACCTCTCTCTCTCGCGCAGGTGATGAATGGAGGAGAAATGGCCGATCTCGTCTAATAAGGACGAGATTGCAAAGTTGACCGCTTGGTGTGCCACGGCACAGGCCAAAAAATTACTCCTGTGTTTCGGCGGTGTCGCGGCAGCCACTGTCTTGCATGCACCGTCTGATCGGGTTTTGGTCGCAGATGTCATACGAGTGTGCCGCGGCACCGGACAGTGTCTTGCGGTCTTGGCAACCTTGTGCCGCGGATGGGTGTGCCGCGGCACACAGTACAGTTCACTCGACCAACAATTGAAGAAATTTGTGTGCCGCGGCGCACACACCTTGTGCCGCGGCCCACACCCCCTTTGGGGTCCTAAAATGATAAAAATGATCCGGAAAGAGAATAAAAACGATAGGAATCAATATTTGGGAACCAATAACACGAAATAGATCCACGGCAACCCCGAAACGGCGGTTCCGCACAACAATAACGAGAATACAGTTCAACAGTTGACAGGAAGGACACACTGAAAGGTACACGAGGGTCACTACGATCGAGAAATACACCAAAAATGAAAATACAAGGGAAAGAAAAAAAATGCGGATATTACACATCTAACAATCTTAACATAACTCTTCCTAGATACGATTATAATCTCCAAGTGTTCTTAAACATCAAGAACATAATCAACCTTAAGTATAAACACCAAGTTCTTAATGTAAGTTATAAAAACTCATCAAGAATCAAGCTATCCTCCATCCATCCATCAAAACACGAAGTAATCAACAATAGCAACATCATAATCTCGAGTTCAACACCAAATTAATGACATACCTCTTGAAGAAGTGAAGAACAACCTCAAACCATCAAGAACACTCCAAACTCCAAGTTCCTAAGCTTCAATCCAAGTTATGAAGCTCCAAAACAAGTTGGCAGGGGTTGGTTCACTAAGAGATGCAGAGGGATGATTTCTAGAGAGAGAAATCGAAAATGGATCGTGAGAAAATGAAAGACGAAACATGTCTTTATAATCTGCACATCACATTACGGTTCCTATACAACCCACTTAACGTAGGTTATATGTCTAACGTATGTTATATGTCTAACGTACGTTATCATCCTTAACGTACGTAACCAACACGGTTTAACGTACGTAACCTGCCACCCTTAATGCACGTAATGCTATGCATGTAGCATATGTTAGGTCCAATATACTTAGCCAAAAAAATCAAACTCCAAACTTGTAATATCCGGATAATTGTTGAGTATTTTTGTCTATATTTGAACCTTGTATTATTCGACTTTGTGATATCAATGATCGAAGTATGATCTTTCCCGTATTCATATCAACATGCATGATCGTATCAACCTTGCAAATTCAGGCATGCAACTACGTCATAACGTACGCTAGCTGGTAAGCTTAATGTACGTTATGAGCTACGGATAGCGTACGCTATGGACGAAGCATAGCGTACGTAAGGCAGCCAACAATGGTTAAGTATGGCGAGCACATGGTCCAATTGGTGGTGGGATCGGATAAGATTCCCGCGGCATGAACCTGGATAGCCTTTTTTTAAAATGGGTCAACGAGGTTTAACGTACACTAGAGGCTAGCGATAGCACACGCTATGTCCATACAATTACGTACGTAAAGGTGTTCATATAGCATATGTAAGAGAAGACCAGGATCGAGATAGTAGGCTATTATTGGATGTTAACATACGCTAAGGATTGCTAATAGCTTACGCTAAGATGATTACGTACGTAAAGCATTGAGGCTAACATACGTAATGTTCAAAGCATTATAAATGGGACAGCACCCCATTTCATTTCACCCCCGTGTTCTTTCATTCCTCCTCCGATTCCTGCAAACCCAGAGAACCCTCCTACTACTAAAACACTGATTTAACATCTCTACTTAGTCATTGAAGTTGGGAAGCACCTTGGATTGGTACTCGAGATTCCGGTGTTGGGTTTTCATCAAGTTTTCGTAATTGTCCTCTACATTAAGGTATGTTGATGTTTTCCAACCTCAAATTCTTATTCTTAAGGAATGATATGAACATGCTTCTGAGATCATTGAATTAGTTAGTAACCCATTAGGTTGAACACCATGCTTTTAGAAGTTAGGATGAACAGGTTTGAGACCTTCCATGATTAAGAAGATTTTAAGATTGAAATATGAGTATGCCGATCATAGGGGTGAGGTTTTCTGAGATTGTAACGTGCCTGTTATGGTGATTTCGAAATATTCATATGATGAGCATCATGTTAACTTTATCACCTATGTTAATAATATTCATGGAGATAAGTGTATTAGATGGATTTCCAAGTATGTTCATGTCTTGTAAAGATGGCCCAGATTCGATAATCTTCATAAGGATGATTAGAACAATGAGATTTTATTGATGACCATCGTGTTGAATATGAAACCTTGTATGTTAAACTTTCTCGCTGTAATACTCGTGACTTTTATAGCGCTGAAGCTCCCTTCACACACGCCGCCACATCCTTTTCCAACCGCACCCACCTACGGCCACCTTTTCCGACCGCCGCCACCACCAGCCGACTCGCCTTCATCCCGCGACCCTTCGCCGACCATCCTCAACCTCAACCAGCGCCGGCAGCAACCCCAGCGACGTTCGTAACTTTCACACACTAAAGGTGTAAATCGCCTTTAGCGTCGCCATGCTGTCCCGTTCTACTCCGGCATCCAACATCTTGCTGCACAGATCTTCTGTCACCACAACTATCCGCACACACTAGTGGTTTCATTCCATGTTCGTCGCCATCCCCTCCGGAGACTAAAACTCGTCTGCTCATGACAAGGAAGAAACGGGCATCCCGGACGCCCGAAAAGCCAACCACGATGACTCATGCTAAGTTTCAAGACGTTTGCTGCAACACAGCATCATCGCCATCCAGGTCGCCAACGCGTTCGCCATCGCGTTCGCCACTGGAAGTTCCGTCGCATGCATCGCGTTCGCCGCTTGAAGCACCGAATAGCAAAGGATTTCCTAATTCTAGTCTCACCGGAAATATTATTCCGTCGCCTCTGTAGAACTCCGACGTCGCCGTCCCGTGTTCACAGCAGCTACCGAAAACCCTAGTTGCAGGGTATGCGCTGTCGCTCACAACCCCAGCGGCGGATGAAATTCAGACTTTAAACAACATGATAGACGGAGGAGAGCCGTCCATATTAGGGCCACATCCATCCGATGGCCTGATTTCAACGGGCCTCCAATTAAAAAATGAAGCCCAGCACAAGGAAATGGAGGTTAGCCCAACTGCTTTATTACTTAATCACCATGGGCCTGCTCTACTTTGGCCCAGTTCTTACATGCAATCTGGCCCAATCGTACAACCTACTTTAAGCCCACACAACCTAAACACCAAATCTACTTCTAGCCCACACAACCTAAACACCAAACCTTCTGAGCCCATTTCGATTAATCCCAACCAGCCCGCCATTTTATTAACCCATTCACATAATTCCAAACCTCTTCAGCCCAAACCTTCAATTACTAAACCCAATACCATTTTAAATTATTTCAAGCCTAAAACTAAAATTCAAACCGGCCCACCCAAATTAAAACAGCCCAAGACCGATGCCCAAGCTGCGGCCCAGCCATCCGAGCCCCCTCAACCTATCTCTCTACAGCCCACAAACATCACCGACCCAAATAACCTCTTGCCCAATCCCTCTGACCCAGCCGGCTTCCACTCAACCCAGCCCAATCCCCATAACCCCAAACCACCAGCCCAGCCAATCCACATAAACCCAACCCAGCAAGCAGCTCCTATTTTATATAACCCGGTTCGTCAAGCACCACCGGCACCAGTCGCTTCCAACATCCATACATACATGAGCTCGGCGGAACTGACCCGACCGTCCGACCCAGATGCATCCGAACAGCTACACCCGAAGCCATCTTTCGCACAAATGGTCAACAATCAACATAGCTCGATGCATCCCGACTTCGCACACCAGCCCGGTTTGACAACGAAATCATTTAATTTTGACGGAGCTAAGGTTAATCCTTTTGGTACTCTCTCCTCCGTAAATGAGAAAACGCGTGTTACCTTTTCTTCCTCTGATATGATTACTCTTGCTGTGTCATGGGAACGTACTCTGATTCTTAAATTCTCACATGCTATTCCCTCCCCTCGAGATGTGACTACGGGTTTGAATGATATGAAACTGAGGGGTAAATTTAGTTGGAGTTGGATAAATTATTGTCATATAGCGATTAGGTTTGATAATGATGAGGATTTTAGACGTATTTGGCTAGGAACCTCTTGGAATTTTTCTGGATGTCCTGCCCGTGTTTTTAAGTGGTCACCTAGTTTTTCGGTAAGGACAAAGACTTCGATCTACCCGGTTTGGATTAGACTTCCGGGTTTGCCATTACATTTATTTCATCCACGCGCTTTATACACGATTGCCAAGGCTGTAGGCAATCCCATCTTAGTTGATGCTCCGACGGCCATACACGCACGACTTTCAGTCGCTCGTGTGTGTGTCGAGACGATCTTTTGGTGCCCAGAGTGCCAGAGATCGAAGTTGAATTTGACGATCACATTCTTACGCAGCGCATCATCTATGAGAGAGTTCCATTGTATTTTTCTCTTTGCTCTCATGTGGGGCACGACCCGTCCAATTGCTACATAGTTGGCAACAAGGAACGGCCTCCTCCGCCCCAGCGTAAGAGGCCTGCTGTTGTCACATCTAGATAGCAGAAGGCACAGCCAGCCCCTGCTAAAGCCCCTCAGGCTAATACCTCTCAGGCTGCTCCTAAGACTGCTAAAGGGAAGGAGCCTGCCGTTTGGCAGGTTGTTACCAAAAAAGGACCTAGAGAGACGGGGATGATCCCCAAGGGCACGGCTGCCACTGAACATCACTCGTACTTTGCATCGTTAGACTCCTCTGCAAGAGAAGAAGAGGATTTAGTAGGCACAAATGACATTATTAGCGTGGACAATAAAGATAGCGTGTTGGGTAGCGATGACATTGGTCGAGATAGCGATATTGAGCGTGTTTTAGAGGACGACACGGAATCCTCTATCGTCCCACACTTTTCTAGACTCGTTGAGTCTACCTCCCCCGCCATGACGGTGAGGGCTGCACGGATGATCCGATCATCGTGGAGCCTGAGACCCTTGCCATGGTGGTTTATGAGCCTCCTCCTCCTCCTCCTTCTTCTTCTTTTCCTTCTCTATCTCAGACTGAGTGTGCTCTTAAACGCACCCAATTTGAGATTTCCGAGTCCAGTCTCTCTTTCTCGGCGCTGGTGCCTCTTACGACTGCACCGAAGCCCCCGGTTAAGAGACGTCTGATGTCTTCTACTGCTGCTCCTGGTGTCACCACTAGGGGCAAAGCTGCTTCCGACTCCTCGATTTCCACACGAGGAAGAACAGCTTCTCGCGGACCCTCCTCCTCCTCGAAGGGGCGATCTTCATCGCCCTTGAAAGGGGGAACATCTGCCCGGCAGGATACATCTCAGAGACGGGGCCGCTCCAGTCAGCGTCCTAGGTCTTTGTCTGAGTTGGTTGGTTAGTTTATGTCGATACCCATTCTTACATGGAACGCTCGTGGTCTGGCTTAACACCGGAGCACAAAAGCGCATTCGACATCTCAACCGTGTTCATAGGTTTTCTTTTATTGGCATTTTAGAACCCATGGGTTCCAATGCTAATTTTGATTTTTATATTTGTTCTTTAGGTTTTGCGTCGGGGCTTTATAATCAGTCTAACAAAATTTGGTTCTTTTCTTCCCCTCACTTTTAGCACCAAGTTTTGTTGGATACCAATCAAGTCCTCCATCTTTCTATTTCTTCCCCCCTTCTTCCTCAGTCGATTTATGTCACCTTTGTCTATGCCAGCACTAACCGTGCTGGTCGTTACGCCCTTTGGGACACCCTCCGTGAGATTGCTTTGGAAGTAGAGGGGTTGCCATGGCTAGTCAGCGGTGACTTCAACATCTTGTTGCATTCACATGAGCGCAAGGGTAGTACCACAGATTGTTCTCCAGAGATTCTAGACTTCGCACAGACTATTGCTGACTGTGAGTTGATTGATGCGGGCTGCGAGGGCGATATTTTCACTTGGGAGCGCAATGGTTTGAGGGAAAGTCTAGATCGTGCTTTATTTAATGAAGCATGGTCGAACGTGTTTGCGGTTTCTACCGTCACTCACCTGCCTAGACTTCGGTTGGACCATGCACCCCTTCTTATCCAGTGTCGCTTCTCCGCGATTCATCACAAGTCGTCATTCTGTTTCCAGAGTATTTAGATCCGGCATCACACATTCCTGGACACTGTTAGGGAGGTCTGGCTTACCCCGACTGGATTATCTGGCATGTGTAACCTACAGGCCAAACTCCTTAGGGTTAAGCGTAGGCCGAAACAGTGGAACTGGTCTGTTTTTGGAAATCTTCATACGAAGTTGGATGAGGCCTTGAGGGTGTGGCAGCGAGGCGGCGATATGATTCGGATCCTAGTCCGGAGAATAGAACCGCTATGCACCATTTTCGTGCTGAGTACCATCTTCGTCTCTCTATGGAGGAAGATTTATGGAAACAGAAAGCCGCAGTTCGTTGGGTTTCTGAGGGCGAGCGCAACACCCGGTTCTTTCAGGGTTTTGCGAAGCAGAAGCATTGTCAGTCGCATATTCACAGCATTGAGGATGGCGGTACGATGATCGCTGTAGAGTTAGACATCCGATCATCCACTGTGAATTTCTTTAGGACTCTGCTTACATCCGATGGTGATGTTCTCGTCCCCCCGGATGACACTTGTTTTCCCTCTATCCTTTATTCTTTTGATTCTGATAGTTTGTGTGTCCCACCCTCTCCCTAGGAGATTCGTGCTGTGGTATTTGATATCGATCCTCACAGCGCTTCTGGGCCTAACGGGTTATCGTCTTTGTTTTTTCAGCATTGTTGGGAGATTGTCTCTTCCGACGTGGAGGGGGCTGTGCTCGAGTTTTTTGATGGTCATCCTATGCCTTCGGCTTTCACGGCAACTATGGTCGTCTTGATCCCGAAGAAGCTTGTTCCGAGCAGTTGGTCAGATTATCGGCCTATTAGTCTGTGTAATGTGACCAATAAGATTATCACGAAAATCCTTAATGCTCGGCTTGCTCCTCTCCTCCCTCCGATTATCTCTTCGAACCAGAGTGGATTTGTTCATGGGCGGGTTATTACTGATAATTGTAATATCCGGTATTTTTCTTTCCCTTGTATTTTCATTTTTGGTATATTTCTCGGTCATAGTGACCCTCGTGTATCTTTCAGTATGTCCTTTCTGTCAACTGTTGAACTGTATTCTCGTTATTGTTCATTGTTTCAACTTTCCTCATATGAGTTCGACTTTGTTAGATCACCATTAATTTTTGGTAACTCCAAAAATTCTAAATCCTTGCAATATTATAGAGCATCGAATTAGCTTTCCAATGGTTCAAACGGTGAGTCGATGGTCAGGACGAGAGAGTTATGATCGTTTTCGTTCACCCGCTCATTTTCGACTTTCGGCCGATCCTTGCCCGGCCGGACTCGGCCGTGTCGTCGACGGCACGTCTCCGTACTCGTCCGGATAAGCGGAAGCGGCGCCTCAGGACCGGCCGTGTCGTCAGGCCACGGCACATGCCGTACTCATCGGATAAGCGAGGCGGCGCTTGAGGCGGCCGTGTTCGAGGACACGGTCGGAGTCATTGCGGCCGGGACGGAGTCACTATCGGTAGGTCCCCTTGCGCGCAGCCGTGTCATGCGGGACACGGTCGAGTCCCTGCCCGGCCATTGCGCGCCACGGCCGTGTCATGTCGGACACGGTCGAGTCTGTCCGCCACTATAAATTCGTTTTCTCGGCATTTCACTCATTTTCCCCTTTTCTTCACGCAAGTAGAGAGAGAGAGCTTGAGGGAGAGTTCTTCCTTCACAAATCATTTGAGTGTTGATTTTCTTCATCTCCTTTTGATCGTGAAGCTTGGGACAACCAATCCAACGCGTGTTCTACGGATCTTAGTACTTGAATCTCCGAAGGTAACATCTCTAGAAACCTATTTTCGATTAATTTGGGGTTTTGGGTTTTTCTTCCGATTAGTCCGTTTTGTTGGTGGATTTTTGATGAATACGATTAATATTGTTAGTATCTTTAGTTTCCTACGGATTCATGGATAATTTGTGGATTTTACGGAATCGAGAGGGTTCGGTTGTGGTCGCCCTCATTGTTGTTTATATACGAATATACATGAATCGTAGGCGGGTTTCAGGAGTATTCCATTTCCATAATCGTTTAGAAGTGGTTGTGATTGTCTATTCAAATCGTTAGGTTCATTTCCGCGGTTCCTTGCGGTCGTGTTCAACTCTTAGTTTCGTTCGTGTCATCGTCTAATTAATCGAGGCAAGTATCCTTATGAACTTAAAATCTTGACATAGTAGTTTTGTATGAGAAATTGTGTGTGTGTGTATGCTCACTACGGGTTAGACTCGGCGGGGTCTCGGTAGGGTTCCACGAAGCCGTGGACCGCGAGCTTGCTTTTAACCACGTGGGTTAGATCCGACGGGGTCTCGCGAGGATCCACGAAGGCGTGGGTCCGCGGTTAATTGTGGTGCATTTTTACAAATGTGGTTTGATCATTGGCATTTAGGAAATGAGCGTTTTGGAAACTATGATTTCTTGATGGCATGCATTACTATGTGTAAGATGTAAAATGTTCATTTGGTTACTTGTACTAGCGTAATTGCTAACCCCTCTACGAGGACCGTTTTGGGAAATTCGTTTTATGAATTTGAGTCGGAGTTCATCGAGGCAATGGCGGACGAAGACACGGATGATGGCCGTGCGTGATGATGGTGCATGAGTGATGTTTTAGTGTCTTTTACCTTTTTGTCTTTTGTGGTTTTGAACTAATAGTTGTACTCGAGTACTTAAGGGGTTCTTGTTCGTTTGAATTGTATTGTTGCTTATTATGTTGTGTTGGATGATGATGTTATATTGACCGGTTGAACCGGGTGGATTGTTCTGTTTTGCGTCTTTATGACGTGGTGTTATTTTATCGTTTTTGTGAGTCGTGTATGATGCTGTTCAGCCTGGTGGGTCCCATATAGGGATTCACGGCGCTGTAATATACCTTGGATATCCTGGGGGTGTTACAATAATATCCTTTTGGCCCAAGAACTTATTCACGACCTCCACGTCGCGGACATTCATGGTGTCCCGAACCTTGCGCTGAAGCTTGATATGGCTAAGGCGTATGATAGGGTTCATTGGCAGTTTTTACGTGAGGTCCTGGTGAGGATGGGATTCCCGGCTAGATGGATTTTGTTCATCCGTCATTGTGTCAATAGTTGCACGTTCTCTATTTTGGTGAACGGTAGTCTGGCCGGCTATTTTGCCTCTAGTCGGGGTTTGCGTCAGGGCGACCCTATCTCTCCGTCGCTCTTCGTGCTTGCCGCTGATTATTTATCGCGCTGCTTGGACCGATTCATTCGTGACCATCATTTGATGAGGTATAGGACGGCTGGACGGCCTTTCCCCGTCTCGCACCTATCCTACGCCGATGACATCATTATATTCACACGGGCTGTGGATGGTGGTCTCGTTGATCTTATGCGTCTCCTGGATCACTACTCTATGGCTTCAGGCCAAATGGTTAGTATCCAGAAAAGCACTTTTATTCTTGTTCCTAAGCATGCGCCTCGTTAGCATCAGAGAGTTCACGATCTTACTGGTTTTCGCCAGGGCGATCTCCCCATCACCTATCTTGGTGTGCCCCTTTACAAAGGCTTTATGAGACGAGAGCTCTTTGCTGGGGTGAAGCAACAGATGTTGGATAGGATCTCTGGTTGGTCCCATCGCCACCTTGCTTTTGGGGGACGTTTGGCTCTTATTAAGAGCACTCTCTGCACGATTCCTCTACACCTGCTTCAGGTGTTGGACCCTCCACAGTACATTATCTAGGAGCTCGAGCAGATCATTGCGAGATATACAGGGTCTTTGTTGATGCGAAGAGAAAGACGCACTGGGTCCGTTGGCGGCAGATTTGTCGTCCAGTCTCTGAGGGAGGCCTCGGGGTTCGAAGCCTTTCGGATATGGCGAGAGCTTTTAGTTATAAGCTCTGGTGGCGGCTTCGCGTGGGCACGTCTCTGTGGGCGCAGTTTATGCTCCGTAGAAACTGCTTTGCTGGCCTTTATACGCCTATGCGTACCGCTCTTAAAGCTCGTGCCAGCCACCCTTGGCGCCGTCTCCTCTGAGTGGGTATTGAGGCTCAGGAGTTCATCCGCTGGACTCTTGGTCGTGGCTGCGGGGAGGTCAGTTTTTGGGATGATACTTGGATTGGGGATAGGCCTATTTCTTCTTTTCATCAGGTTACTGGTAGACCCCATCTTAGGATTCATGAGTTATGGGTTGATGGTGTAACACCCCAAACTAGGCGGATATTACAGTGCCGTAGATCCCCGACTGGGACCCACCAGGCAAATGAAAATGAATGAATTACACAAGATAAATGTAGTACCGAACCACATTATATTACCAAATACTCCGATGAGGAGTTTAAGTACAACACACCAGGACAATACCGAATACTAGTGTATTTTATGTGAAGATAAAATACACCACCCTGAATAAATAAACATTTCAAACGGAATTTTGCAGCGGAAAATACAAATGATGAAATAGTGCCAAATCGAAACAAACGAAATGATTGGGGCCCCCTACTAGTATCACGGGACTCGTCGCAATCAACATGCTCTTCCCATGCCTTTGCCTTGCCGTGACACGAAAACAAAATCCCCCAGCGAATCGATTCTGAGAACAACAATCCTCAAGGGTTGAAATTACACAATCATGAATTAAGCGAAGTTATGAAATATTCTTAATTATGAATTACGCCTGAAGAGGAGTATCATAGTACGCCCGTAATGTTACGTGCAAGTGTACAACACCCGTCAGTGTACCTAATTAGTCTCACGAGACAATATGACCCGTGTGCACGGTCTAATGTATCGGTGAACCCAATCTGATAACCATCGTGTGCGACTAAAAATTCCACAGACACACTCGGCCACGATATGAACCCGAGAAGGTCACATGAGCGAGAATGACCATAATGAATATCAATGAATAATAATTAGACAAGGCAAGAATGACTCAGAGATGAGAGTAATAATGAAATGAATGATAGCTCAGCGAAAAGATTGGAAGTCGTTCCTTATGGTCAAGTGATTAATTGACAATAACAAGTTTTAATATGATTAATCTGATGATGAATGAGTTATGATTATGAATGATCAACAACAAAGGTATGAATATCCTTTTAACCGAGTAAGAATTAACTTACACAACACCGATGAAGAATGTCCGTCCACGAACAACGTCCTAAATGAAGTGTCGGTCGCACGAACAACCTTAATTCAATACAATTACCGACAATCCGATCAATATACGAATTAAACACGAATATAACGAACTCAAAACGTCGATACGATTAAACTAAGTTCATTGGGGCATTATATCGAATCGTTGTATCCAACTCCGATTGTTTACAATCAAACCTCGATATCCCAATATCAAAATCCCCAAGAAGTGTTTCAAACCAACAAAACATCTCCAATACGATCAATAATCCGTTATGAATATCCAAAATGTGATTATAACAACAATTAGTCGAAAATCCCCAATTCCAACTCGATATTCAAAGTGTTCTTGAATAAACCCTCAATAATCCAATGAATCCTTATACAAACTCATAATCATATACATATCCTTCATATATCATGATTATAACGTCCAAAACATCCTATTTCAACACAAAATCGAAGTCGAAGTGTTGAAGGAATTACCTCTTGATGATCCAGTGCTTGATCAGAAGAATACGCGTTAGATTGATTATCGGGCTTCACGATCGAAAGGAGATGAAGAAAATCAAACACCCAAATGATTTGTGAAGGAAAAACCCTCCCTCAAGCCTTAACTCTCGGTTGAAGGTGAAGAAAAGGAAGAAAAATGGTGAAATCTTGAAAAAATGAATTTATAGGAGTTGGTGCTGCCGGACACGGCCGGTGCCGATCGGCACGGTCGTGTCGCCTGGGCCGGCAGTTGGCCGGCGATGACTCGGCCGTGTCCTGCCGACACGGTCGCGGCGTGAAGGCCTCCCGGCGATGACCGTCCGGCGGACTTCGGCATGACTCGGCCGTGCGAGCGACACGGTCGGGCGTCTTTGGCGATCGGTTACGCTTATCCGGAAAGTGCGACTCGGCCGTGCAGCGACACGGTCGGGTCTCGAGGCGAACGCCGGCACTTTCCGGACGAAGTGCAGCGCGGGCCGTGTCGGACGACACGGCCGAGTTCGTTCGGCGATGATCGGCCAATGAGCGGTTGAGCTAAAGCGACCATAACTCTCTCGTCGGACTCGATTGACTCACCGTTTGAACCATTGGAAAGCTAACTCGATGCTCTATAATATTGCAAAGATTTAGAATTTTTGGAGTTACCAAAAATTAATGGTGATCTAACAAAGTCGAACTCATATGAGGAAAGTTGAAGCGATGAACAATAACGATACTCAACTCGAAGTTTATACGAGCGGTGAACACGGTGAATGAACATGATTGATGAATGATTATAATTGAGTGAAAATACCGAGTGACAATTACGGTCGATAATTCTTGAATGAAAATGAATGAATTACAACCGGGTATTACATACTCCCCTTAAAAAGAGTTTCGTCCCGAAACTAAAGGGTCAAACAACTCGGGATAACTCTCGCATAATCTCCTCGGTTTCCCAAGTGGCCTCTTCGACTCCATGTCCTGGACCACTTTGAATCTTGACCAAAGGAATCGACTTATTTCTCAAGCTGTTTGATTCGCCGCTCTAAAACTCGTATAGACGCTCCTCATATGATTGATCGTCGGCGATCTCGATTCGTCGAGCTGCAGTATGTGACTCGGGTCGGCAACATACTTTCGCATCGAGAGACATGAAACACATTATGAATTCGGCTCGGGCGAGGTAAAGCCAATCGATAAGCTAACTCGCCTACTCGATCCAAAATTTCAAACGGTCGATGAATCTCGGACTCAACTTCCCCGTTTTCCGAAGCGGAAAATACCTCGACTCGGGGATACCTTGACCAAGGCGTGGTCACCCGTCTCGAACTCTAGTGGTCGGCAGCGATTATACGCATATGATTTACGCCGACTCGAAATGTCAACATACGACTCTTGATCAAAGCTACCTTCTCCCGGCTATAAGCATATCGGGTTCGGTGCGATTGATTCGACAAGTCATCCCAACACAAGGGAGATCGACAACGGCGACCGTACAAGGCCTCGTAAGGTGCCATCTTAATGGAAGCATGCCAACTATTATTATACGTGAACTCGATCAATGGTAGTTGGGCTTCCCGGTGTCCTTCCAATCGAGGACGCATGCCCTCAACATGTCCTCTAATGTACGTATAGTCCTCTCACGATTGTCCGTCAATTTGAGGATGAAAAGCTGATGCGAGATTGATTGAGTTCCCATAGCACGGTGATCGATTTCCAAAATGAGATACAAATCGTCGTCACGATCGGAAACGATACTCTTAGAGTACCGTGCGGTCTTACTATCTCCTTGATGAATAATCGGGCGATCTCTCGGGACCCCACGTATCCTTGATCTCAAGGAAATGGTGATTTAGTTAAACGGTCCACAATCACCGGATCGTATTCATGCCACGGCGACTCGTCGGCAAACTCGTGATGAAATCCATAGAAATGTCTTCCCACTTCCACTCTGGAATAGGGAGAGGTTTGACATACCCGCCGATGCCGATGTTCAATCTTGACTTGTTGGCAAGTTAAGCATCTCGAAACAAATTCGCGACTTCTCGCTTCATATTACTCCACGGTAATTTTGTTTCAAGTCCTTATACATCTTGCTAGACCGGATGAACGAGAATAAGGGGTAGCATGAGCTTCTCTCAAAATCGAGTTTTTCAACTCGTCATTCACGCTGGCACAACCGGTTCTTAAACCTCAAAAGTCCATCCTCGTGGACCACGAATCGAGGCTCTCCCCGAGCCACATCCTCACGAATGCGCAACAATCTTTGAGTCCGAACCACGATTCTCCTGATTGCATCCTCAAGAGATGATGAAATCTCTAACATACAAAGTGTCCACGAACTCGTTGAAGCCGGACCTCGATCTCGGGTCTAAGGAATTCCTGTTGGAGCTCCTTCTGAATTGTTAAACGAGCAAGCATCTGCTCCTGAATGGACTTACGACTCAAGGCGTCGGCGACAACGTTCGCCTTGCCCGGGTGGTAAAGGATCTCAATATCATAATCCTTGATTAGTTCTAACCACCGCCTCTGTCGCATATTTAATTCCTTGTGAGTAAATATATAGTTCAACTCTTGTGATTGGTGAAGATCTGACAAGTGATTCCATAAAGGTAACGACGCCAAAATTCCAACGCGAAAACCACGGTTACTAGCTCCGGCCGTGGGTTGGATAATTAACCCTAATCAGGAAACATCGGATTTACTTAATATCTTACGGAGGTTGCAAATCTCGGATAGCCTCCGTCTTCGAGGGTCGACAAGAACTGCGGAGATGAAATTACATGCCAGAAAGTCATTTCGGACCTCGAACTCACATTTGGAAAGCTTTCCATAAAGTTGCTCTCGTCTCAACACGTCGAGGGCTTGAAGAAAATGAACCTCGTGTTCCTCTCGGCTAAGAGAATAAATCAAAATGTCGTCGATGAAGACAACAACAAGCGATCTAAAAGTCGATGAAAACCCGATTCATTAACTCCATGAATACCACAGTGCAATAGTTAGCCCGAACGGCATAACTACGAGCTCACAATGACCATAGCGTGTATGAAAGCTGTCCTCGCGATATCCGACTCTCGAATCCGCAACTTGTGATATCCGGATCTTAAGTCGATCTTGGAAAATCGAAGCTCACGAAGTTGATCTAAAAGATCATCAATACGAGGTAAAGGTACTACTCTTGATCATCATACTGTTGACTCTTGGTAATTAATACACACACGAGACGAGCCATCCTTCTCCTTGACAGATCACACTGGTGCTCCTCACGGGGACGCAATCGGTCGGAGATGACCTTTCTCGAACTACTCCTCAAGTTGAATCTTCAACTCTCGCATTTCGGTCGGGGCCATTCGGTACGGTGCCTTCGATATCGGGGACGTACCAGGCTCCAACTCAATCGTGAATTCCACATCTCTCTGTGGAGGCAAACCAGGTAACTCGTCTGGAAATACATCGGCATATTCCCTTACTACTGGAATATCCGACAACATTACTGATGATTCCTCAGTTTTGGTCATATAGCACCAATAACCGACACATCCTCGATCGAGTAATCGCCTTTGCTTTCATCAAATTAATGACCTTACGAGCAGTAGGGATTACCTCCTGAAATACACATTCAACCCCATAAATGCGAAATGATAGTAATCATACGCTTACGGACACTAATGATGGCATCATGACGATCCATCCAATCAATACCCAAGATGACGTCGTCTCTCGGCAAATCTACGACGATAAGGTTCGGCGGCCATACGACCATGGCTGAATAGGACAATCTGAATCTCACGATTGCCGATGATTCGTCTACCATCGGGTAGACCAATGACATAAGGCTCACAACTAGTAGCACTACCCAGGGCGTAGTCTACTCAAACATGATTCGGAAATGAATGAATGCGATGCACCGGTATCAAAAGGGTACACAGGTTGAGATAGAATATCGAGTGTACGAGATCATTTGGGCCTCGGGATCATCGGTCTTCTTCATCTCATAAATCCGGGGTTTGCTAGTCCGGCAGGGACGCTCCGTCTGTGACTATAGGCTCCACCTTTAGTCGCTCTGTCGTTTTAAGCAGCCCGATTGAAGTGGCTTTGATTACGAGCCGAGTATTGTTTGGGGCACGAGATGGCGCTGAGTAGGTTTGGAGTCCCTACGGCAAAAACGGGCCTTATGCCTAGCAATCCCACAATTATGACACGTGATCGTGCATCTCGGACACTTGGTGCGAGGTGACCAAGTTCCCCACGATTATAACGGTGATGGCCGGCCGCTCGAGGCTGTGATTCGCGGGTTTAGGCGACACAGAGGTCGTTCGAGAAAAGCGGAGCCCGCACGGGGTTTCTTGAAAGTTGTCGACCGCCTTGGTGATTTCGATTCTTCGATTTCTTGCTAGCGACGAAGGTTCTTTGCTTAGCAATCTCTTTAGCGATAAGCTCATAGGTGAGAGCTTTCTCGATGAATTCGGCCAACGAGGTGCAATTATGATTAAATGGCGAAGTCTCATACGGGGTTTTGACCTCTTCTTTGAAATACTTGATCTTGTCCGCACGAGTGAATGATAGATGAGGCGACGGAAGAAGTTCTGAAATTTTCGGCAATGGCGAGAACATCATTATCCGCCGAAAGGTCGGGAGTGAGTAATTCCGACAACTTGGCCTCCCGAGTGGGGCCGGATAGTACCTCTCCATCATGAGAGTCTTGGTGATCCCAAGTACAAGATCCTTCGGTGGGCTTCAACGATAACCACCAAGAATGTGCGCTCTTACCTGGTAGTAAGTGCAGCGAAACTTTGTGTCCTTAGGACACTCCACCATAGCAAACAACTTCTCGAAATGTTCGAGCCAATGAATAATATCTGCCGGCTCGGGCAGGCCCTCGAAAGTCGGTGGCCTCTGGCGAGATGTCGCGATGATATTGCTCACATTCCTCTCTTGCCTCGGAGGTGGCGGCGGAGGAGCTGTTGATTTTGAGTAGTGGAGTTATGCATCGTCTCCATTAGTTGTGTCATCCGAGTCATCGGGCCATCATGCCTGCATAAAGGCGAGTGGATCGATCCGAACACCTTGGTGGCGGTGTCCCTGATCGACTCACGATAGAGAATGATCACGTCCAGGTGAATGAGTAGCGGCGTCGCTACTAGATGAATTAGCATTATTTCTCGCATTTGCACGTGTATTCGCACGAGTTCTCGGGATTCCGCCCGCTCCACGGCCTCGTCCTCCTCGTCCTCTGCCAGCTCTTTCCATACTGAAGTAGGAAAGTCACATGATGATTATACTTCCGCATGAATATCATGTTATGATTATATTATGAAATGATGAAAATGAGCATACACACTCCAATACGGCGATTACATGAATGATTAAGCGGCGTGACATGATTATCGATGAAATTCTTGAAATGATTATCTTGAATGAGTTAACAAGATTAATGATTTGATCTTTCAAATCAACAATGAATAATGAAATGAATTGAGTGATTAATGAGTCAACGACCGTTCGATCAAAGTGACAATGATGATTGAGGATTGTTAAGCGATGAATTATGAATGAATGATTAATGCGAGAAATTATACCATGGCATTAGAAATCTTCTGATTCTTGGTCCGATTGGCTCGGCATTTGCACAGGTCACACGTGACGCGAAAGTCCAATGATACTAGTCCGATGACGATGATTTCAAACGAGACATGACTTGGAGGGTAGTATTCAAAACCACGCTCTGATACCAACTCTGTAACACCCCAAACTAGGCGGATATTACGGTCTGTAGATCCCCCAGGACCCACCAGGCAAATGAAAATGAATGAATTACACAAGATAAATGTAGTACCGAACCACATTATATTACCAAATACTCCGATGAGGAGTTTAAGTACAACACACCAGGACAATACCGAATACTAGTGTATTTTATGTGAAGATAAAATACACCACCTGAATAAATAAACATTTCAAACGGAATTTTGCGGCGGAAAATACAAATGATGAAATAGTGGCCAAATCGATGAAACAAGCGAAATGATTGGGGCCCCCTACTAGTATCATCGGGACTCGCCGTCAACATGCTCTTCCCATGCCTTTGCCTTGCCGTGACACGAAAACAAAATCCCCAACGGGGTCGATTACGAACAACAATCCTCAAGGGTTGAAATTACACAATCATGAATTAGCGAAGTTATGAAATATTCTTAATTATGAATTACGGCGAAGAGGAGTATCATAGTACGCGTAATGTTACGTGCAAGTGTACAACACCGTCCGTGTACCTAATTAGTCTCACGAGACAATATGACCCGTGTGCGGTCTAATGTATCGGTGAACCCAATCTGATAACCATCGTGTGCCCGACTAAAAATTCCACATGGACACACTCGGCCACGCAATATGAACCCGAGAAGGTCACATGAACGAGAATGACCATAATGAATATCAATGAATAATAATTAGACAAGGCGAGAATGACTCACCGAGATGAGAGTAATAATGAAATGAATGATAGCTCAACGAAAAGATTGGAACCGTCGTTCCTTATGGTGAAGTGATTAATTGACAATAACAAGTTTTAATATGATTAATACAATGATGAATGAGTTATGATTATGAATGATCAACAACAAAAGGTATGAATATCCTTTTAGCAGAGTAAGAATTAACTTACACAACACCGATGAAGAATGTCCGTCTACGAACAACGTCCTAAATGAAGTGTCGGTCATACGAACAACCTTAATTCAATACAATTACCGACAATCCGATCAATATACGAATTAAACACGAATATAACGAACTCAAAGCGTCGATACGATTAAACTAAGTTCATTGGGGCATTATATCGAATACGTTGTATCCAAACTCCGATTGTTTACAATCAAACCTCGATATCCCAATATCAAAATCCCCAAGAAGTGTTTCAAACCAACAAAACATCTCCAATACGATCAATAATCCGTTATGAATATCCAAAATGTGATTATAACAACAATTAGTCGAAAATCCCCAATTCGACTCGATATTCAAAGTGTTCTTGAATAAACCCTCAATAATCCAATGAATCCTTATACAAACTCATAATCATATACATATCCCTTCATATATCATGATTATAACGTCAAAACATCCTATTTCAACACAAAATCGAAGTCGAAGTGTTGAAGGAATTACCTCTTGATGATCCAAGTGCTTGATCCAGAAGAATACGCGTTAGATTGATTATCAGGGATTCACGATCGAAAGGAGATGAAGAAAATCAAAAACCCAAATGATTTGTGAAGGAAAAACCCTCCCTCAAGCCTTAACTCTCGGTTGAAGGTGAAGAAAAGGAAGAAAAATGGTGAAATCTTGAAAAAATGAATTTATAGGGAGTTGGTGCTGCCAGGACACGGCCGTGCCGATCGGCGCGGTCGTGTCTACCTGCAACTGGCCGATTGGCAGCAGTGACTTCGGCCGTGTCACGCCGACACGGTCGCGGCGCGAAGGCCTCCCGGCGATGACCCGTCCGGCAATGACTTCGGCATGACTTCGGCCGTGCTGGCGACACGGTCGGGCGTCTTTGGCGATCGGTTACGCTTATCCGGAAGAGTGCGACTCGGCCGTGCGAGCGACACGGTCGGGTCTCGAGGCGAACACTTCGGCACTTTCGGACGAAATGCGGCGCGGGCGTGTCGGACGACACGGCCGAGTTCGTTCGGCAGTGATCGGCCAATGAGCGGTTGAGCTAAAACGACCATAACTCTCTCGTCCGGACTCCGATTGATTCACCGTTTGAACCATTGGAAAGCTAACTCGATGCTCTATAATATTGCAAAGATTTAGAATTTTTGGAGTTACCAAAAATTAATGGTGATCTAACAAAGTCGAACTCATATGAGGAAAGTTGAAACGATGAACAATAACGATACTCAACTCGAAGTTTATACGAACGGTGAACACGGTGAATGAACATGATTGATGAATGATTATAATTGAGTGAAAATACACTGAGTGACAATTACAGACTGATAATTACTGAATGAAAATGAATGAATTACAACCGGGTATTACAGATGGGACGTGGGACATGGGTAGATTGGAGTCTATTGTTGGAGAGGAGCTAGGATTTACCCCTCAGTTCATCCAGGAGATCTCCGCGATTCCCATCGCCGAGGAGGATTCGGATAGTATGTGCTGGACTCTTATCTCTTCGGATGCATTCTCATTGTCGTCGGCTTGGTCTCACATCAGGGTGAGGGGTCAGGCTAATCTTGTTTACGGGGCCATCTGGACTGCCTTACTTACACCGACCACTTCGGTGTTTATTTGGCGACTTCTCATGCGACGGATATCGACTGATGACATTCTACAGAGGAGGGGCGTTTCACTGGCTTCTAGATGTTTGTGCTGCTCGCATACCCTTACCCAGACCTACCATACCGAGACCATTGCCCACTTTTTATTGGAGAGTGATGTGGCTCGTGATGTGTGGGAGTATTTTGGCGCATGGACACATTTATCCCTACTCCATACTCAGAATATCTTTAAGCTCCTGAGTTTTTTCGCACACGGAACACACTTTAGGCACGCGACTTTCATTATTCCTTGTCTGAACCTTTGGTTCATCTGGATAGAAAGGAATAGTGCAAAGCATAGGGCGGTTACTTTTCTTTCGTCTCATGTTATTGTGCAGGTGGAGCGCCATTTTGCTTTATTGGCTTCTGCGGGGCTTATTTCATCTGAGTTCTGGGCGGGTTGCTCGCCGCCTGATCATTTCCAGCGAGCTACATCTTCCCCCGCTCAGACTCGTCGCCCCGTCCCGGTGGTTTGGCTTCGACCCGAGTCCCCTTGGATCAAGCTGAACACGGATGGTTCGTTCGATAGAGACACACAGATTGCGGGTGGGGGAGGTATGATTAGAGATCACCACGGAGAGCTCCTTCTTGCTTTCCATTCCTCTTTTCAGGCCCCTTCGAGTTTTGATGCTGAGGTCCAGGCGTTGGCGATTGGATTGATTCTAGCTTCCCAAAGATCGAGACATGTTTGGATTGAGCTTGATGCTGCTGCTGTGGTGACCCTGCTATCATCTGGCCATCGGGGCTCTTGGCAGGTTCGTCACACTCTTATGCGTATCCGACACATTCTCAGAGATATTCATTTCAGAGTCACTCACATTTTCCGGGAGGGCAATAGGCCGGCCGACTATCTTTCTGAGCTCGGTATGTCGTCCCTCGACATTCAGACTTATACTTACGATACTGCTCCTCCATTTCTTCTCTCCCTTATACGGATGGATCAGCTTGGTTATCCGTCTTTAAATTTAGATATGTTTATATTTTATTGATTGCTTGCTTACCTATTGGTCCGCACATTAGCCCACAGTTTTAGTGGTGCACCTTGTATTGATCTAGGGGGCCGTAGCACTTTAGATTTTAGGTTCCGGATTATGGCCCATTTTTGGTCATAATTCGGAGTTGAGTTATTTTAGTCTACGGGTCCGCACATTAGCCCACGGTTTGTGGTGCACTTTGTATTTCTTTAGCGGGCCGTAGATTTCTTCGATGTTTGGACCCGAATTATGGCCCATTTTTGGTCATAATTCGGGGCTGATACTTTGTATTTCTTGATTTCTTCTTATCTACAGGTTGGTGGGTCCCGCCTCAACCCCCCATCCACACTGGACACTTTTTCTTTAAAAAAAAGTTAATTCGACTATATCCATCCTTATTAAAAATCGTAGATTTTATCGAGCCATACTTTAGAAGCGATGATCGAGATTGGAATATGAATTATAATGACTTTCATATCCTTGAATTATAGACATCGACATTTTATCCCCGTGAGGACCCATCGTTTCGCTTGTAGTTCGGTATTCGTCCGACGTAGTAGTTAACCGGGGATCGACCGAACAATTAGGATCACTCTCGGTCGCTATCGGAATGTTTAGAATGTTCGTGTGATGGTCTTGTTACGTAAGTTGAGTTTGTGGTTACCTTATTTTGTGTAAGGTTCGAGCGTTGCGAACGGTTGATCGTAGGGACGGCCTCCGAGTTGGTTGAAGTCGTTGAAGTGCTTATTTTCTTGCCATATTTCTAAGGTAAGTACCTTAATTATATTTATTCATATTGATATCGGTTATGTTATTGTTGTATTGCGCATATGTGTTATGATTGTTTTGTCCACCATGCATTGGTCCGACGGGATCATCATGGGAATCTATAGCTATGTGCGCTGGATCGTTGGACAGGTATTTCCACCATACGTTGGTCCGACGGGATCATCATGAGAATCTATAGCTGTGTGCGCTGGATCGTTGGAATACCACAAGTATTTTGAGATTGATATGATATCTTGTACATTGTTACTATTTCTCGTTGGAGAGACTTGTTGTGATTATTGTTGATATTATTGACGTTATTATTCAGGGATTGTTGAATAAATTATTGTTGTATAATTATCGTACTTGTACTAGCATCAATGTGCTAACCCCTTCGGGGGTGAACATTTGTTTTATGTTCAGGATCTAGGAGAGCGGGGAAATAACCACGAGAGCTGCATGACGACGAGGGCGCGGAGTGATGTTACGACCGGAATAAATTGTCAATTGTTTGTGTTGTTTTAATAAAGTACTCGAGTACATTGTTGTTTTGTCGTCTTTGAAGTTTGTATTCAGACGTGGATTGATTTGTATGTTTTAGATTGGTGATGTAATACTTATTTCTATGATTGGTATTTAATAAATGTTGTTTTTAAATTCTTAGCCTTGTAAATTCTTATATCAAGGATTTACGGCGCTGTAATAATCCTGAATATCTCGGGGTGTTACAGAATATTGTATCGGAGCTAAGATTATGGACATCTTGGCCGTTGGGTTAAAATAGGGGTCGTATATGTCTTTTGAGGTGATCGGCCGCGTATAACATCACTGTACTGTCTATGTCTTCGTGCGAGCGGTGGTTGTAAGTTTCCTAAACTATTTCTTGTCCTTTTCATTTTATAACTTTTTATAACTTAAAATGTTAGGACGATATTATTCCTTGTATATAGAGTATTTATGCTTACAGTATGATGAAGGGAGGATGTGGACGTGGTCACGGTCGTGGACGCGGACGTAGGAATGCTGAGAGAGAGAAGCTTCACCTTCTGTCCCTGACTCACTGTCAAATCAGGCTAGCTACAACTCAGGTGAGCAATAAGAATTTGTTAACAACGAACGAGAGCAGACAGTGGAAACCAATACCGAACCTACTGTTCCCGACATCCTTCGTCAGGTGGTCAACTGGAAACCAATACCGAACCTACTGTTCCCGACATCCTTCGTCAGGTGGTCAACCAGATGACTCAATTTGCTCAAGTTATGGACAGGGTGCAAGTGGCGGTAGGATTGTAGCCAGGGGAAAGACAACAAGGCATCCCAGACTTGGGAAATCGAGGAGACAGATGGCTACAGGAGGTGGCAAAGATGCACCCGCCAAAATTCGATGGATTTTCTGAGACGCCGACATGGGATCACTGGTTGAGAGGACTGGAGAAAGTATTTGCCGGGATTAACTGTCCAGAATCCAGATGACCGGAGGCCCCCATTGCCCAGTATTTTCTAATAGGAGAAGCGTCTGAATGGTGGGAAGCCATCCGACCTGTTGATCATGATGCCAGTTGGAAAGAGTTCAAACTTATGATGGAAGCTCAATACTGCCCTCGTCCGGTGAGAGAAGCTAAGGTTCGAGAATTTTTCTCCGTGCTGCCTTCGGATGTGCCGATGGCTCAGGCGATTAATACATTTAATCAACAACTGACGTTTGTTCGACACCTGGTTAGAACTGATGCAGAAATGATGATTTACTTTGATATGAGAATGAAGCCGGAAATACAAAGGTACATGTCAGGTTTTGAAAGAACCACTCTCCGCCAGTACCAAGACAAAGCTTTGGCGTATGAAATAAAAGAAGCAGCTATAGAAACATTCTCGGAGTCCAAGAAGCAGAAAGTCTCTGGTAATTTCACAGAGCACAAGAGTAGTGGGCCCCACAAAGCCCAGTCATCCTTTCATTCATTTATGAGGCCCCCGCACCCATCCAAAGGCGGAAAGAACTTCATATCAGTATCAACACCGACAGATGTGGTAAAGAACTGTTTTAATTGTGGTCGCTCAGGACACCTTTGGCGTGATTGTTTCCGTTCTCCAGTGACATGTTATGATTGCGGACAGGAAGGGAATAGTGCGATGTTCTGCAGGGATGCCACTAGTTAATTGGAGATCGTACTTCGCAGCCAGCTCAGAAGGAAGCAAGTGTTCCGCAGACGCAGCAGAGTGTCCAGCTACCCCAGAGTTTTGGTCGAGGATGAGGCAGAGGACAGTTCGACCGAAAAGGAGCATCGAGTGATAGATCCGTTCCCCCACGCCTTTATGAGATGAGAAGGGCAGACGATCAGGATGCCGTTGTTGCATCAGGTACTGTTCAGATCCTTTCACAACGAGTTAGTGTTTTGTTCGATACAGGGGCTACACATTTGTTTATATCATTGTCTTGTGTTAATTGTTTGAATATTTCTTGTTTTCATAAATGTGAGTCTTATGTTGTGGGTTTACTGAGTGGGGAGAGAATTGTGGGGAACTTAGAAACTAGAGATTTTCTTGTATCAATTGGAGGCAAAGAGTGGCCCTCAAATCTGATTGTGATAGAGATACAAGGAGACGATCTGATTCTTGGAGACGATTGGCTTAATCGATATGGATCTATTGTGAACTACCGGAAGAGGAATATCTCGATGATAGCCGAAGATGGTTCCGAATTATTATTTAAGGGATGGAGACCAGAAAGCTCAGGGAAAGTGATCAAAGCTATGAAAGCCGTCAAACTGCTAAGACAGGGCTGTACTGGATAATGGTGTTACACAATGAAGAAAGAAGACGGAAAAGTAGAGCTTTCATCCATTCCTGTTGTGAGTGAATTTCCGGACGTGTTCCCTGACAAATTACCTAGACTACCTCCACGACGAGATGTAGAATTTACCATCAAGCTAGAACCAGGAGCTACAACGATTTCTAAGGCGCCGTATCGTTTGGCACCTATCGAGATGTATGAATTGAAGAAGCAACTGGAAGAGTTACTGGACAAAGGTTATATTCAACCAAGTGTTTCACCCTGGGGTGCACCAGTTCTTTTTGTCCGAAAGAAAGATGGATCGCTTCGATTGGGCATTGAATATCGGGAGCTAAACAAGATGACGATCAAGAACAAGTACCTGTTGCCATGGATTGATGATTTCTTTGACCAGTTGCAAGGAGATACAGTATTTTCCAAGATCGATTTGAGATCGGGATATCATCAGTTGAGGATTAAGGAATCTGATGTTCCGAGGTCATCATTCAGAACTCGCTACGGACATTATGAGTTTGTGGTGATGCTGTTTGGTCTCACTAATGTGCCTACTGTGTTTATTCAATTAATGAATCGAGTGTTCATAGAGTATTTGGACAAATCTGTAGTTATGTTTATTGATGATATTCTGGTATATTCCAAAAGTCCGGAAGAGCATGCGCAACACTTATGAATTGTTTTGGACCTTTTGAGAAGCGGGCAATTATGCGCCAAACTTTCTAAGTGTGAATTCTGGTTAAAGGAAGTGATGTTCCTCGGTCACGTGGTATCAGCGGAAGGAGTCCGAGTAGATCCCTAGAAAGTCGAGGTAATTTTGGATTGGAAGTCTCCTAAGAACGTAAAGGAAGTCAGGAGTTTCTTAGGACTTGCTGGGTATTATCGTCGGTTCGTGGAAGGGTTTTCCAAAATTATCCATCTACTTATTCGATTGCTGCAGAAAACCCAAAATTTTGAATGGAACGATATGTGCCAGGCCAGTTTTGATGAATTGAAAAATAGATTGACGATGACACCAATTTTAGCACCACAAGGAACTGAAGGGTTCATACTTTACAGTGACGCTTCAAATCAAGGTCTCGGGTGTGTACTGATGCAGAATGAGAAGGTGATCGCCTATGATTCACGACAATTGAATCCATATGAAGTAAATTATCCAATGCACGATTTGGAACTGGCAGCTGTGGTTTTCGCCTTGAAGATATGGAGACATTATTTCTACGGGACTTACTATCAGATCTTCATAGATCATAAGAGTCTCAAATACATCTTCAGTCAGAAAAAGTTAAACATGCGGTAGAGGAGATGGCCGGAATTGATTAAAGACTATGATTTGGAAATTCTTTATCACCCAGGCAAAGCAAACGTAGTGGTCGATGCACTAAGTCGCAAACCTGTTTCTATTCTAGTCCAGCATTCAACGAGAGTTGATTCGTGAAGGAATTGAAGTATGGTTGCAAGGAGTCCAAGGGCAATTGTGTGTGATGGAATTAATCTCATCATTAACTGAAGAAATCAAATCTAAACAATTAGATGATCCTCTGATGATTCGGTTACGTGATTAAGTGTGCAAGGGTAAGGCCCCAGGATTTGTGATTCACAATGATGGAGTTTTGGGATTCCAGAGTCGACTTTGTGTTCCCGATATTGATGTTTTGAAGCAGACAATCATGAAGGAAGCTCACAGTACGCCCTATTCTATTCACCAGGGCACTAGTAAGATGTATAAGGATCTGAAGCAGAATTTTTGGTGGGGCAACATGAAGAAAGATGT
Source organism: Orobanche coerulescens (assembly GCA_033398695.1). Taxonomy (NCBI): domain Eukaryota; kingdom Viridiplantae; phylum Streptophyta; class Magnoliopsida; order Lamiales; family Orobanchaceae; genus Orobanche; species Orobanche coerulescens. The sequence continues at coordinate 42,673,283 of CM065805.1, read as the reverse complement.
GGCGGATAACTTGTCAGCAGGTTAAGATCGAACATCAGCGACCTGCCAGAATGTTGAAGCCACTTCTGATTCTTTAATGGAAGTGGTAAGATATATCGATGGACTTTCCAAAGACCAGAACAGGGATGAACATGATTTGGGTGATAGTTGACCATCTAACTGTAATACCCGTAATTTCGATATCCGGTAATTTCTTTTTTCAGCGGAAGTCCATTTTGAAGACTCTCTCATGACCGTTTCGTCATTCTGAGAATGATTAATTCTACACTTTTTGTCATCCGAGTTCGTTTCGGTGTCGTTCTGTTGAATTCCGTGTTCTTTAGCGACTTTTCCACGTATGAGTACGACTTTGTTAAATCGCCAATAATTTTTGGAAACTCCAAAAATTCTGAATCTTTGCAATATTATAAATCATCGAGTTAGCTTTCCAATGGTTCAAACGGTGAGTCAATCGGAGTCCAAACGAGGGAGTTATGGTCGAAATAGCTAAGTCACTCTCATTCCCAGTTTTTGGCCGAGCACTCTGTACCTTGTGCCGCGGCACATGCCGGCAGGGCCACGACACACTGCCGGTAGATTTGGCCCTGTGCCGCGGCACACTCCCGCTGGGCCGCGGCACACTGTGCAGCTTATTTAAGGCCCTACAGACGGGTTTTTGGCCATTTTTCTCCTTCTTCTCCTTCTCTTCCGTGGCTGAGGGTGTGCTTATCATGAAGTCATGTTGTTGAACATCAAATCCACGAAGTCTTGGAGTTCATATCATCAATCATCAATCCTATAACATCCTCCGATCTATCGAATCAGGTCAGATTTCTTAGAAATCTAGTTTTGGGGAATTTGGGTGTTTTGGTTGTTTTCATCCGTTTAATCCGATTTAACTTAGGATTATGATGGATTGATGATTATTTAGATGTATTATATCATTTCCCTTGTTATTCAATGGTTGGATCGTATCGATTCGTCGTTTTGGTCGAGTTCTTGACCGACGCCTTGAAGGTGTCCGGTAGAATATCTTAAAGGGGTTTTCGGGCGTTCTACGATTATCCTTCCTCGTATGATTGTTGATTTATGGATTATATGATTTTAGGGTCGAGTTTCTTGAGAAGAAACCGTGTTGAACCCTTCCGTTCATTGTCGTTTTCCTTTTCGAAAGCATCGGGCGTTTCGAAGCTTTCCGGTTGAGCCGTGTTCATCGGTATACTTGCGTGCCGATTTTGAGGCAAGTACCTTGCCCATACTATTCTTGTTTTGTGGATATGATAATTGGTGATCGTCTAAATGTGTTTGTTTGGTCGTTTGAAAATTATTTTCAAAAGATTCGATTAGCCTTGTTAAAGGCTCTCGTTCAAAACGCGTGTGTTTTGTAAGTGTGTGGGTTGTAAGTGACTACGTGTATCCTTTGGATATGTTTGAAGTTGATGTGGTGTTTGATAATGCGTGTGTATGTATATGGCTTCATTGCAGTGTATTGCGGTTTTGACATGATGTGATGTTAGTTGTTACTCCTTTGAAAGGAGGTTGCGATGCTTAATGTTGTTTCGTTTCATAATCGATTATTGTTGTGTGCTTGTTATACGTGATGTGCCTCTGGGTAGGATTGTTGAATCTCCGGGATCCATACTTGCTAGTATAGGTCGGGCGAGACCGTAGGGTTATCCAATCCGGGTATGTCTTGCGGGGACTCCGAGGTTCGTGGCTTGTTAGCCCGATGCCGGGATAACTAGTGGGGTTATCATCGGGTATGTCTTGCGGGGACTCCGAGGTTCGTGGCTTGTTAGCCCGATGCCGGGATAACTTATGGTTGTGATATGTATGTGATTTGTTTAGCTAGCCAGTTCGGGAGGGTCCTTCGAGGCCTCGGGCGAGATCAATGGTATTACCCTGTTCCCAAGACGATGCATGTGTTGTGATTTGTTTAGCTAGCCAGCTCGGGAGGGTCCTTCGAGGCCTCGGGCGGGATCAATGTTATTACCCTGTTCCCAAGGCGATGAGCGTGCGCGATTATGTTTTGTTGATTTTTTATGTCCGTCGAGGACACGTGATGTTGGGCTCTGGCCCTGTGAATTGTTGTCGGTTTTCTATTTGCGAAAACAAAACCTTTGGGCTGTGACCCCTGTTGATTTTTGGAAAGAGAAAGATTCGGAAATCCTAAATTGTTTTCTATTAAAACTCCCGATGGCATTTTAAACTGTTTTATAAATTGTTTCTTTTGATTTGTGATCTTTCGGTTTTGGAATGTTTTACCAAACTCTTGCCTCGGGAAGTACTTTTCGTTACTTTTAGATCTTTGAGTATTCCTGGTTATTGTTATTCGTGGAATGTGAATTGTATGGCTCGTGTTAGCACTTTGTCCTTGCACTAGCAAAACAGTGGAGTTTTGCTAACCCCCGAGTATTCGGGGGGTGGATGTCTATTTTTGCATTCAGGTTTTGGAGCATAACACAGGGTCGGCACGAAGGATGATGAAAGATGATCGATACTAATCACATGAGGAACCATACTTTGTTTATTGGTTCAGTTGTACTTTATTTTCCGCTGCTATATTTTCCCCATTATACGGGAGCATTTTGTATTCGACCCCTGCGTGGGCATGTAATGTGTTAGAGTTGTATGTTTTTATTGAAAGGCCAAATCGGTCTACTGAGTCTTTTTAGCCTTAAAGGCATTGTCGAGTTGTTCGTTTGTTGTTACTATCCTGGTAGATCCTTGAGGAAAGGTTCTACGGCGTGTAATATCCCTGAGCGGATTGGGGGTGTTACATAAATGGTATCGAAGCTTAGGTTGTGGAAACCTAGGCTGCCGGGTCAGTGGTGTCTGTTGAGTTTTGTCTCGTCGGATTTTGTCTGACTGAGTCGTGTCGCGACGCGTCGTCTGAGTTTGTTGGTCGTGATTAGTATCGTGGGGCGATCATCATCTTCGTGCGACCTGTGGATGTAAGTCTCCCTTCTTTGTGTTGTGCCTCGTGTGACACGGGCTATTTTTATGATTATTTGTTAACTGATGGAATCCTCTTATGGATTTTGATTTCGTGATATGTGGTTATTTGACTCTCATATTTCGTTCGTATGAGGAGTATTGTTGCTAGAATGTGCATGTCGAACTGTATTTCTTTTATCCGCTGCGTGAGTTCTTTTGTAATGGCTTTCGGTATTTTACCGACTGAGTTTTATTTCGAAAACCGATTCCCTTAACCGAGTTTGTGGCATTATGGCCTTGATCGTTTTGGCGAAATTCTTATGACGGTATTTAGTATTTTCTAAATGGCTTTTGTAAGTTTTTGAAATATTACCGTCATCAGCCTTTTTGGCGTTTTTGTAAATGGTATTTAGCCTGGTGGGTTCTGGCGTGGGGCCCACGGCGTTATAACATTCCATGTAATTACCTGAAATTTTTTGGGCATTCTAGCCCATTGAATTATCTTTGAAAACCTTGAGTATCTTAGAAAATAAAATTCGAGACGTACTTTTAAATGGATTATATTTTCAAGGCGCCTGCTAGCGCAACAATATGTTTCAAAATTCTTCTATCCCGAGGACCAAAATGTTTTGAGATATTTTCAATGTTTTAGAAACACTTTTACTTAGACCCGAGGGTCGAATATTTCTGAAAGTTTTTCACTAAGAGAAAGTGTCCTCATTTTTATCAAATGCGAAATGGTTTTCAAAAGTCTCGATAACGATGTTTCACGTTTGTACTATTTTTTAAAGGTGATACTCAAGATCAACCGGCGTTTTTCTAAATTATTTTCGAAAGGATGTTTTCATTTTTAAAACCTATCCATTCCCGTTTGAGGGCTGGGTATGTATGTATGATGTTTGCTTTGTTGTTATGATGTTGCTCCCAAGTATGGTCGAATTGGTGGCATGAACGTCGAGGCGTTGCCACGCAATTGTTGCACTAGCCCTCTGTGAGAGGTGTGAACTGGTGTTTACTGTTTATCGCCTCGTGGTGATTTGCGTGTTGTCGCACGAGTATGAGTTGTTAAAGCTTGGATTTTTGTGCTTTTATGCACATGTATGATTGTTTCATGATGTTTGTAATTATGTGCTGGTTATCGTTTGGGCCGTTGAGGTCGCCGAATGATACCGTCGTTGCTGTAGTGTTTGTGTGTGTATTACTTTACGATGGTAATCATTGTATATGATATGTGTTATGATTCTTTGTTATGCTAAGTTGGCATCTCCGGTTTGTTGTTTTGTGATGTTATGTTCCATTGTATCTAGCATCTGTATTTTCGATATGCCGAGCCGAGGCATTTCGAACGTATTGTGCCGGGGGCATGTACGTGCAAATTGTCCTTCTCATCAGTAACGCTTTTCAAGTGTGGACCCGAGAGACACAGGATCCACTTTTGCGAGTTGGGTTCCGAGTCTTTCGGGGCGCGAACTTCAGTACAGATATCAGGATCGGCTCTGAGAGGCCCATGGGAGATTTTTCTGTCGGTTGCTTTTTGTGTTGTCACCTTGTTTCCGTTGTTGTGAGTTGCGGGGACGACATTTCTTTTATAAGAGGTCGAATATAATACCCGTATTATTTTTAGCTTATGCATTTCCTCTTTCTCAGGTCTATCGACTCGCTCGTGTTCGTTGATACTTTCTGAACTTGTTCTGTATTTCAGTTTCATCGTTCAAACGAGCTGTAATCTTGTTTTGGGTCGATCTGGTATCGCTATGACTTTTTCGAGTTCGGTTCTATTCTTGTGAACCTTGTTCAGGAGTGACATCATCTGGTTCTATTAGTTCTTTTATTCGAAGTAGATCGGATTTGGAACTCTTGTGTTTTCGACTTCGTCGACTCATTTATGTTCGTTGACATTTCTGAGCTTGTCCTGCCCCTTGCTTTTGTTGATCGAACGAGTGTGGTATTGTTTTGGAATAACTCGTTTGTCGTTGTGACTTTTCAATCGCTATTCCCTTTCCTGTGGATCTTATGGGAATGCATGTCTTGTAGCTCTCACCAGATCATCCTCGGAGTTGTTGTTTGAGTTTTATTATCCTTCGTGTTTCGGACATGATTGTTCGATTTTTGTTGTCTCGATCGTTTGTTTGTTCGGTTTTTGTTCTCGTTTTGTGATTGTTGAGCGTTCAGGCTCCTTCCTAATTCCCTTAAGTTCGGGAAATTAGTCTCGTTTTCGATCTTCCAACCCTTGGGCAATGGAATTCCGTATTTGTTCAGCATTTGGCTCGCGTTTTGATTGATGTACCGTTGGGTCGGTCAATCATATTGATTTTCGTTCGTTGTGTTTTGTGATTGTTCGGATAATTGACTTGACTATATTATCCGTTTGATGACGCTTGTCATTTGTTGGTTTTATTATATTCCTAATGGCGACGTTGTGTTGGTCGTCGTGGAGCGTGTTTTCACGCCGTATGTCTCTTTGCGTTTCTTGCAGCGTTTCGCCGTCGGGCGCGAGTTTTCGATTTTTGCGTATCTCGTCGAGTTTTCCTAGCAGGGGATATTGCTTATCCCTACTTATTTTAAGTTTCGGGACGAAACTTCTTTTAAGGAGGGTAGAATGTAATACCCGTAATTTCGATTTCCGGTAATTTCTTTTTTTCGGCGGAAGTCCGTTTTGACGACTCGCTCATGACCGTTTCGTCATTCTGAGAATGATTAATTCTACACTTTTTGTCATCCGAGTTCGTTTCGGTGTCGTTCTGTTGAATTCCGTGTTCTTTAGCGACTTTTCCACGTATGAGTTCGACTTTGTTAGATCGCCATTAATTTTTGGAAACTCCAAAAATTCTGAATCTTTGCAATATTATAAATCATCGAGTTAGCTTTCCAATGGTTCAAACGGTGAGTCAATCGGAGTCCGGACGAGGGAGTTATGGTCGAAATAGCTAAGTCACTCTCATTCCCAGTTTTTGGCCGAGCACTCTGTACCTTGTGCCGCGGCACATGCCGGCAGGGCCGCGGCACACTGCCGAGTCACTGCCGGCAGATTTGGCCCTGTGCCGCGGCACACTCCCGCTGGGCCGCGGCACACTGTGCAGCCTATTTAAGGCCCTGCAGACGGGTTTTTGGCCATTTTTCTCCTTCTTCTCCTTCTCTTCCGCGGCTGAGGGTGTGCTTATCATGGAGCCATGTTGTTGAACATCAAATCCATGAAGTCTTGGAGTTCATATCATCAATCATCAATCCTATAACATCCTCCGATCTACCGAATCAGGTCAGAATTCCTAGAAATCTAGTTTTGGGGAATTTGGGTGTTTTGGTTGTTTTCATACGTTTAATCCGATTTAACTTAGGATTATGATGGATTGATGATTATTTAGATGTATTATATCATTTCCCTTGTTATTCCATGGTTGGATCGTATCGATTCGTCGTTTTGGTCGAGTTCTTGATCGACGCCTTGAAGGTGTCCGGTAGAATGTCTTAGAGGGGTTTTCGGGCGTTCTGCGATTATCCTTCCTCGTATGATTGTTGATTTATGGATTATATGATGTTAGGGTCGAGTTTCTTGCGAAGAAACCGTGTTGAACCCTTCCGTTCGTTGTCGTTTTCCTTTTCGAAAGCATCGGGCGTTTCGAAGCTTTCCGGTTGAGCCATGTTCGTCGGGATACTTGCGTGCCGATTTTGAGGCAAGTACCTTGCCCATACTATTCTTGTTTTGTGGATATGATAATTGGTGATCGTCTAAATGTGTTTGTTTGGTCGTTTGAAAATTATTTTCAAAAGATTCGATTAGCCTTGTTAAAGGCTCTCGTTCAAAACGCGTGTGTTTTGTAAGTGTGTGGGTTGTAAGTGACTACGTGTATCCTTTGGATATGTTTGGAGTTGATGTGGTGTTTGATAATGCGTGTGTATGTATATGGCTTCATTGCAGTGTATTGTGGTTTTGACATGATGTGATGTTAGTTGTTACTCCTTTGAAAGGAGGTTGCGATGCTTAATGTTGTTTTGTTTCATAATCGATTATTGTTGTGTGGTTGTTATACGTGATATGCCTCCGGGTAGGATTGTTGAATCTCCGGGATCCATACTTGCTAGTATGGGTCGGGCGAGACCGTAGGGTTATCCAATCCGGGTATGTCTTGCGGGGACTCCGAGGTTCGTGGCTTGTTAGCCCGATGCCGGGATAACTAGTGGGGTTATCATCGGGTATGTCTTGCGGGGACTCCGAGGTTCGTGGCTTGTTAGCCCGATGCCGGGATAACTTATGGTTGTGATATGTGTGTGAATTGTTTAGCTAGCCAGCTCGGGAGGGTCCTTCGCGGCCTCGGGCGGGATCAATGGTATTACCCTGTTCCCAAGGCGATGCATGTGTTGTGATTTGTTTAGCTAGCCAGCTCGGGAGGGTCCTTCGAGGCCTCGGGCGGGATCAATGGTATTACCCTGTTCCCAAGGCGATGCGCGTGCGCGATTATGTTTTGTTGATTTTTTATGTCTGTCGAGGACACGTGATGTTGGGCTCTGGCCCTGTGAATTGTTGTCGGTTTTCTATTTGCGAAAACAAAACCTTTGGGGTCATGACCCTGTTGATTTTGGAAAGAGAAGGATTCGGAAATCCTAAATTGTTTTCTATTAAAACTCCCGATGGCATTTTAAAGCTTTTATAAATTGTTTCTTTTGATTTGTGATCTTTCGGTTTTGGAATGTTTTACCAAACTCTTGCCTCGGGAAGTACTTTTCGTTACTTTTGGATCTTTGAGGATTCCTGGTTATTGTTATTCATGGAATGTGAATTGTATGGCTCGTATTTGCACTTTGTCCTTGCACTAGCAAAACAGTGGAGTTTTGCTAACCCCCGAGTATTCGGGGGGTGGATGTCTATTTTTGCATTCAGGTTTTGGAGCATAACACAGGGTCGGCACGAAGGATGATGAAAGATGATCGATACTAATCACATGAGGAACCGTACTTTCTTTATTGGTTCAGTTGTACTTTATTTTCTGCTGCTATATTTTCCCCGTTGTACGGGAGCATTTTGTATTCGACCCCTGCGTGGGCATGTAATGTGTTAGAGTTGTATGTTTTTATTGAAAGGCCAAATCGGTCTACTGAGTCTTTTTAGCCTTAAAGGCATTGTCGAGTTTTTCGTTTGTTGTTACTAGCTTGGTAGATCCTTGAGGAAAGGTTCTACGGCGTGTAATATCCCTGAGCGGATTGGGGGTGTTACACTAACCAAATCGGCTCATTTTCTGGGCATTAAGGATACTTGGGGACCAGAAAGGTTAGCACACGTGTTTATTGCGGGGATAGTCTGATTGCATGGTACGTCAAAGACCATTATTTCTGACCGAGCTGGTCTCTTCGTGTCACACTTTTGGAAAGTGGTTCATAAACCTTGGGAACCGAGCTAAACTTTAGCACATTTTATCATCCTCAAATAGATGGACAGTCCGAGAGGACTATTCAAACAGTAGAAGACATGCTGAGAGCTTGTGCCCTAGATTGGTCGACTGAGTGGGAAGTTCATCTACCATTGATTGAATTCACCTACAACAATAGTTGGCATGCTTCCATTAAGATGGCACCTTTTGAAGCATTATACGGGAGAAGATGCAGGTCACCCCTGTGTTGGGATGATTCGTCAGACTTGATCAGTACGGAACTGGAGTTGATAGTACAGACTCAAGAGAAGGTAGCTTTGATTCGTGAAAGTATGTTGACTGCCCAGAGTCGGCAGAAATCTTATGCAGACGTGCGCCGTCGCCCGTTAGAGTTCGGTATTGGAGACCACGTGATTTTAAAGGCTTCTCCTACTTGGGGGATTTTTTGTCTTGGGAGAAAAGGAAAGCTGAGTCCGAGATATATCGGACCATTTGAGATTCTTGAAAGAGTTGGAGAATTGGCGTACAGGTTGGCCTTTTCGCCATTGTTGAGTCATGGTCATAATGTGGTTCATGTATCACAATTATGAAAATACATACCATATCCCAGTCATGTCATCGATTTCGTCGAGATCGAAGTCGATGAGGATGGCACGTTCGAAGAGAATCCAATCAAGATACTTGAGAGTCGAGTCAAACAATTGAGAAATAAACCAATCACCATGGTTAAAGTTCAATGGTCACGACACGGAGTTGAAGAAGCCACTTAGTCAAGATACCCAGAATTATTTTTGTCTTAAGTTTCGGGACAAAACTCCTTTTTAGAGGGAGAGTATGTAATATCCGGATAATTGTTGAGTATTTTTGTCTGTATTTGAACCTTGTATTATTCGACTTTGTGATATCAATGATCGAAGTATGATCTTTCCCGTATTTGTATCAACATGCATGATCGTATCAACCTTGCAAATTCAGGCATGCAACTACGTCATAACGTACGCTAGCTTGTAAGCTTAATGTACGTTATGAGCTGCGGATAGCGTACGCTATGATCGAAGCATAGCGTACATAAGACAGTCAACGATGGTTAAGTCTGGCGAGCACATGGTCCAGTTGGTGGTGGGATCGGATAAGATTCCCACGACGTGAACCTGGACAGCCTTTTTTTTATTTATTATTAGACGTTAACGTACACTAAGGATTGTACGCTAAGATGATTACGTACGTAAAGCGTTGCGGCTAACATACGTAATGTTCAGAGCATTATAAATGGCACAGCACCCCATTCCATTTCACCCCATTTTCTTCATTCCTCCTCCAATTCCTGCAAACCCAGAGAGCCCTCCTGCTACTAAAACACTGATTTAACATCTCTACTTAGTCATTGAAGTTGGGAAGCACCTTGGATTGGTATTTGAGCTTCCGGTGTTGGGTTTTCATCAAGTGTTCGTCATTGTCCTCTACATTAAGGTATGTTTTCCAACTGATGAGTCGATTTTTGATCGTCTCATTCTATTCTATTGAGTCGTGTTTTTATTTGTTTTTAAGTGTTTTTGTTCCTTTTATGCTTGGTATGTTGTGTTTTTGTTTTGTAGGCAGCCGAGCAAGATTGTGGTAAAAATAGGTGCTTTTTTGGCCAATATTGGAATTTATGACGATCAAGAACAAGTCGGGAGCAAAAACATAGCTCTGGCGATGAAGAACGAAGCAACTTCAGTCGTATTTTGAAAATTCCAGATTCTCTACTCCGAATTAGGATGTTTTCTATAGATGTATGGATTCTCATGAAATCAGCTTCGCAACTGTATATCATACGCTAAATTTTGAGGTGTATTGAGGGAGATATGGCTTCTAGACCACGGCTTCACAGTCCAGACCGCACACGTGTAACACCCCAAACTAGGCGGATATTACAGTGCCGTAGATCCCCAACTGGGACCCACCAGGCAAATGAAAATGAATGAATTACACAAGATAAATGTAGTACCGAACTACATTACAACAATAATTACTCCGATGAGGAGTTTAGTTACAACACACCAGGACAATACCGAATACTAGTGTATTTTATATGAAGATAAAATACACAACACTGAATGAAACGGAGTATTCAAATGAAAGTCTGCAGCGGAAAATAAAGGACAATAACATGAATAACTGAAAGATCGGGGCCCCCTACTAGTATCACTGGGACTCCTCGACGTCAGCGTGTTCTCCCCGTGCTTTTGCCTTGCCAAGACCTGAAAAACAAAATCCCCAAACGGGGTCAGTTACAAAGAACAACAATCCTCAAGGGTTGAAAATACACAATCATGATTATATCTGAAATTATGAAATATCCTGTCGAAACATACGCAATCAAACATGCTATATGAATCAACTAACAGTACGGCTCAAAGGGTGGCGCCACACTACGCCCGGGATGGAAATGTGTCCGTGCACAAGCCACCAACGAGTATCGATCAAATACACGTGTGGTCTTGTACCTAATCAGTCTCACGAAACAATCAATCTCGTGTGCACAGTCCAATGTGAGGCCACCAACCAACACACGACTATAATGTGCCCGACATGAAAATCCTACACATACCAACCGGCACGCCAGTATGACCCGGAATGCCACGATATAACAAAAGTGACATCGAAAATGAATAATGACTCACCGAGGTGGAATGGTAACGAAATAAATGACAGCTCAATGAAAATATTGGAACCGTCGTTCCTTATGACTGAAGTGATTAATTGACAACAACAAGTTTTTATACGGTTAATACAATGATGAATGAATTATGATTATGAATGAACAACAACAAAAGGGATGAATATCCTTTTAACCGAGTAAGAATTAACTTACACAATACCGATGAAGAAAGTCCTTCCACGAACAAAAGTCCTAAATGAAGTGTCGGTCGCACGAACAACCTTAATTCAATACAATTACCAACAATCCGATCAATACACGAATATAACGAACTCAAAACGTCGATACGATTAAACTATGTTCATTGGGGCATTATATCGAATACGTTGTGGCCAAACTCCCGTTGTTTACAATCAAATCTCAATAAGCCACTATTAATTCCCCCAAGAAGTGTTTCAAACCAACAAAACATCTCCAATATGATCAATAATCCATTATGAATATCCAAAATCGTGATTATAACAACAATTAGTCGAAAATCCCCAATTCCAACTCGATTTTCAAGGTGTTCTTGAATAATTCCTCAATAATCCAATGAATCCTTATACAAACTCATAATCATATACATATCCCTTCATATATCATGATTATAACGTCCAAAATATCGTATCTCAACACAAAAATCGAAATCCAAGGTGTTGAAGAATATTACCTTTGAAGATCCAAGTACTTTAATCCGAAGAACACGCGTTAGATTGATTATCCGGGCTTCACGATCGAAAGGAGATGAAGAAAATCAAACACCCAAATGATTTGTGAAGGAAAAACCCTCCCTCAAGCTTTCTCTCTCGGTTGTAGGTGAAGAAAAATGGAAGGAATGGGCTGAAATACAAAAAAAAACGAATTTAAAGGGGTTGAATACCCTGCCGGACACGGCCCATGCCGATCGGCACGGTCGTGTCGCACAGCTGGCTGACAGGGACTCGACCGTGTCCTGCTTGACACGGTCGCGGCGCGGAGGGCCTTCCGATAGTGACCCGTCCGACAGCGACTCGGCATGACTCGACCGTGTCCTGGAACACGGTCGGGCGTGTCGGCAGTCGGTTCTGGCTTATCCAGAAGAGTTCGACTCGGCCGTGCCAGACGACACGGTCGGGTCCTTAGGCAGAGACTTCGGCATTTCCGGACGAGTACGGCACGGGCCGTGTCGGACGACACGGCCGAGTTCGGTCGGCAGTGATCGGCCAATAACTGAAAAATGAGCGGGTGAGCTAAAACGACCATAACTCTCTCGTCCGGACTCCGATTGACTCACCGTTTGAACCATTGGAAAGCTAATTCGATGCTCTATAATATTGCAAAGATTTAGAATTTTTGGAGTTACCAAAAATTAATGGTGATCTAACAAAGTCGAACTCATATGAGGAAAGTTGAAACAGTGAACAATAACGATACACAACTCGAAGTTTTTCCCAACGGTGAACACGGTGAATGAACATGATTGATGAATGATTATAATCGAGTGAAAATACACTGAGTGACAATTACAGACTGATAATTACTGAATGAAAATGAATGAATTACAACCGGGTATTACATACTCCCCCCCTTAAAAAGAGTTTCGTCCCCGAAACTAAGGGTCAAACAACTCGGGATAACTCTCCCACATATTCTCCTCGGTTTCCCAAGTGGCCTCTTCGACTCCGTGTCTAGACCACTGAATCTTGACCAAAGGGATCGTCTTGTTCCTCAACTGTTTGATTCGCCGCTCTAACACTCGTACAGGACGCTCCTCGTACGAATGATCATCTGCGATCTCGATTTCGAATCCGAAGTATGTGACTCGGGTCGGAAACATACTTCCGCAACTGAGAGACGTGAAACACATTATGAATCCTGCTCAAAGCCGGAGATAAAGCCAATCGATAAGCTAACTCGCCTACTCGATCCAAAATTTCAAACGGTCCAATGAATCTCGGGCTCAACTTCCCCCGTTTTCCGAAACGGAAAATACCTCGACTCGGGGATACCTTGACCAAAACATGGTCACCCGTCTCGAACTCTAGTGGTCGATTTACGATTATCTCGCATACGATTTCGCCGACTCGAGTCACAACATACTACTCTTGATCAAAGCTACCTTCTCACGGGCGGCTAATAAGCATATCGGGCTCGGTGCCGATTGATTCTGACAAGTCATCCCAACACAAAGGAGATTGACAAAGACGACCGTACAAGGCCTCGTAAGGTGCCATCTTCATCGCAGCATGCCAACTAAACTGTACGTGGACTCAAACAACAGTAATTGGGCTTCCCAATCGTCTATTAATCGAGAACGCATGCCCTCAATATGTCCTCTAATGTCTGAATAGTTCTCTCTGATTGTCCGTCGGACTGAGGATGAAAGGCAATACTGAGATTAAGCTGAGTTCCCATAGCACGATGAACTGATTTCCAAAAATGGGAAATAAATCGTCCGTCACGATCGGAAACGATACTCTAAGGAGTACCGTGCAGTCTCACTATCTCCTTGATGAACAACTGAGCCAGTCTCTCAGGACCCCAAGTATCCTTGATCTCAAGGAAATGAGTTAAATTAGTAAAGCAGTCCGCGATCACTCATATCGTATTTATGCCACGACGACTCGTCGGAAATTCATGATGAATTCCATAGAAATGTCTTCCCACTTCCATTCTGGAATAGGGAGCGGTATCAGCATACTCGCCGGTCGCTGATGTTCCATCTTGACTTGTTGACAGGTTAAGCATCTCGAAACAAATTCTGCGACTTCTCACTTCATATTACTCCACCAGTAATTTTGTTTCAAGTCCTTGTACATCTTGCTGGACCCCGGATGAACAGAATAAGGGGTAGCATGAGCTTCTCTCAAAATCGAGTTTTTCAACTCATCATTCGCCGGTACACACATCCGATTCTTAAATCTCAAAAGTCCATCCTTGTGGATCACGAATCCAGAGGCTTTCCCCTAAGCCACATCTTCACGGATGCGCAACAATGAAGGGTCTGAACTCTGATTCTCTCTGATTACCTCCTCAAGTGACAATGAAATCTCTAACATACAAAGCTGTCCCTGAACTCGCTGAAGCCAGACCTCGATCTCGGGTCTAAGGAATTCCCTTGAAGCTCCTTCGAATCGCTAAACGAGCAAGCATCTGCTCATGAGCGGACTAACGACTCAAGGCGTCGGCGACAACGTTCGCCTTGCCCGGGTGGTAAAGGATCTCGATATCAAAATCTTTGATTAGTTCCAACCACCGCCTCTGTCGCATATTTAACTCCTTGTGAGTAAATATATACTTCAACTCTTGTGATTGGTGAAGATCTGACAGGTGATGCCATAAAAGTAACGACGCCAAATTTCCAACGCGAAAACCACGGTTGCTAGCTCCGGCCGCGGGTTAGATAATTAACCAGCTAATCCGAGGAAACATCGGATTTACTTAATATCTTTCGGAGGTTGCCAATCTCGGATAGTCTCCGACTTCTGAGGGTCGACACGAACTCTGTCAGATGAAATCACATGCCCGAGAAAGTCACTTCGGACCTCCAGAACTCACATTTGGAAAACTTTCCATAAAGTTGCTCTCGTCTCAACACGTCGAGAACCTGAAGAAGATGAACCTCGTGTTCCTCTCGGCTAAGAGAATAAATCAAAATGTCTTCGATGAAGACAACAACAAACTGATCCAAAAAAAATCGATGAAAACCCGATTCATTAACTCCCTGAATACCGCAGGTACAATAGTTAGCCCGAACGGCATAACTACGAACTCATAATGACCATAGCGTGTACGAAACGCTGTCCTCGCGATATCCGACTCTCGAATCCGCAACTGGTGATATCCAGATCTTAAGTCGATCCTGGAAAATACTGAGGCTCCCTGAAGTTGATCTAAAAGATCATCAATGCGGGGTAAAGGATACTCATTCTTGATCGTCACCCGGTTCAATTCCCGGTAATCAATACACAAACGGAACGAACCATCCTTCTCCTTGACAGATCACACTGGTGCTCCTCACGGGGACGCAATCGGTCGAAGATGACCTTCCTCGAACTATTCCTCAAGTTGAATCTTCAACTCCTGCATTCAGTCTGGGTCATCCGATACGGTGCCTTCGATAAAGGGGACGACTGGCCCAACTCACTCTGAATTCCCTACTCTATGTGAAGGCAACTAGATAACTCGTGCGAAATACATCGTCAATCGATGACAATGATACCGAATGATTGAACACTTCAATTGCCCTAGAATGGTCAATCGATAAAAAGAGATACCAATAATGATTGAACAACTCGATTGCCTTAGAAAGGCCAATCGATGAAGATGATACAATGAATGTTTGAATAACTCGATTGCCTTTGAAAGGCCAATCGATGAAAATGATACAATGAATGATTGAATGACTCGATTGTCTTAGAAAGGCCAATCGATGAAAATGATACAAAGAATGATTGAATAACTCGATTGCCTTAGAAAGGCCAATCGATGAGAATGATACAATGAATGATTGAATAGTTCGATTGCGGAATTTCTCTGCTTCCGCCATAATAAAAATTCTCTTTGGAACAACGGGGATTACTTCCCTGAAGCACACATTCGACAACCAACGACGGAAAGATAGCGACCAAACGCTAACAAACACTGAGGATAGTATCAAGACGGTTAAACCAACTAATACCGAAAATTACATCGTCCTAAGATAAGTTCACCACGATTAGATCCATCAACCAATCGCGGTCATTAAGCTTAATTCGGTATGATTCCGAAAATTCTTCCATCGTCAGGTAGACCGATGGTATGAGGTCCACAAGCAATAGAACTATCCCGAAATAAGTCTATTCAAGCATGATTCGAAAATGAATGAATGCGGTGTACCAGCATCAAAAGGTACACACAAGTTGAAATAAAATTACGAGTATACCTGAAATCATTCGGACCACCGGATCGTCGATCCTCCTCATCATATGAATCAGGACTTGCCGGTCCCGAACCGGACGCTCCCGTCTGTAAATACGAGCTCCAACTCTATTTGCTTCCATTGACTTAAACAGCGATGACAAAGCGCCGATTAAACGCTTGGTTGCTTCGGCACGAGATGCCGTCGAGCCGACTTGGAGTCCTTTTCGCAAAAACGGGCCTTATGCCCAAAATTCCCACAATTATAGCACGTGATAGACGGTTTGAGACACTCGGTGCTGAAATGACCCGGCGTTCCACAATTGAAACAGTGATGGCCGAATCGCCGCCGGAATGAGATCCCTCACGATTATGCGCCGTAGAGGTCGCTCGAAGCGATAGGACTCACACGAGGCTTCTTGAAGGTTGACCGACCGCCTTCGGATTGATTACGCCGTTGATTTCTGTTGACATATGCAGTTGCCGCCAGCCAATTTCCTTAGCGGTGGCTCGCACGGAGAGTTCTCTCGATTAATCCGGTCAGAGTGGCGCAATGATGATTGAGCAACCGCACATGGGTCATCATGGCCTGCATAAAAGTGAGTGGATCAACCCGAACATCTTCCGATCGAGCCGAGTCCCGGGCACGATTTCCCGGCCAGTGATTATTTCTCGGGTTTCGGTCCGCACCGCGCCTCTCCCCGTGCATCTCGACAGCTCTCTCCATACCGAAGTAGGAAGGTCGCATAATGATTATATTTCCCGCATGATTAGCACGTTATGATTATGTCATGAGATGATGAAAATGAGTATACATGCTCTAACTTAGTGATTATATGAATGATTTACTGAAGTTACATGATTATCTGATGAAATTCTTGAAATGATTATCTTGAATAACTTAACAAGATTGATAATATGATCATCCAGATTGACAACTGAGTAATAAAATGAATTGAGTAATTAATGAGTTAACATGATCGTCCTGATTATTAACTGAGTAATGAAATGAATTAAGTGATTGATGAGTTAACATGATCGTCCTAATCACAATGAATGATGATGTTTGAGGATTGTAAATTGATGAATGATGAATGAATGACTATTGCCAGAAATTATACCATGGCGTTAGAAATCTTACAATTCTTTCGGTCTGATTGGCTCGGCATTTGCACAGGTCACACGTGACGCGAAAGTCCAATGATACTAGTCTGATGACGATGATTTCAAATGAGACATGACTCGGAAGGTAGTATTCAAAACTTGGCTCCGATACCAACTCTGTAACACCCCAAAGTAGGCGGATATTACAGTGCCGTAGATCCCCAACTGGGACCCACCAGGCAAATGAAAATGAATGAATTACACAAGATAAATGTAGTACCGAACTACATTACAACAATAATTACTCCGATGAGGAGTTTAGTTACAACACACCAGGACAATACCGAATACTAGTGTATTTTATATGAAGATAAAATACACAACACTGAATGAAACGGAGTATTCAAATGAAAGTCTGCAGCGGAAAATAAAGGACAATAACATGAATAACTGAAAGATCGGGGGCCCCTACTAGTATCAGTGGGACTCCTCGACGTCGCCGTGTTCTCCCGTGCTTTTGCCTTGCCAAGACCTGAAAAACAAAATCCCCAAACGGGCCGCGATAAAAGAACAACAATCCTCAAGGGTTGAAAATACACAATCATGATTATATAAAATTATGAAATATCCTGTAAACATACGCAATCAAACATGCTATATGAATCAACTAACAAGACGGGCTCAAAGGGTGGCGCCACACTACGCCGGGATGGAAATGTGTCCGTGCACAAGCCACCAACGAGTATCGATCAAATACACGTGTGGTCTTGTACCTAATCGATCTCACGAAACAATCAATCTCGTGTGCACAGTCCAATGTGAGGCCACCAACCAACACACGACTATAATGTGCCCGACATGAAAATCCTACACATACCAACCGGCACGCCAGTATGACCCGGAATGCCACGATATAACAAAAGTGACATCGAAAATGAATAATGACTCACCGAGGTGGAATGGTAACGAAATAAATGACAGCTCAATGAAAAGATTGGAACCGTCGTTCCTTATGACTGAAGTGATTAATTGACAACAACAAGTTTTTATACGGTTAATACAATGATGAATGAATTATGATTATGAATGAACAACAACAAAAGGGATGAATATCCTTTTAACCGAGTAAGAATTAACTTACACAATACCGATGAAGAAAGTCCTTCCACGAACAAAAGTCCTAATTGAAGTGTCGGTCGCACGAACAACCTTAATTCAATACAATTACCAACAATCCGATCAATACACGAATATAACGAACTCAAAACGTCGATACGATTAAACTATGTTCATTGGGGCATTATATCGAATACGTTGTGGCCAAACTCCGGTTGTTTACAATCAAATCTCAATAAGCCACTATTAATTCCCCCAAGAAGTGTTTCAAACCAACAAAACATCTCCAATATGATCAATAATCCATTATGAATATCCAAAATCGTGATTATAACAACAATTAGTCGAAAATCCCCAATTCCAACTCGATTTTCAAGGTGTTCTTGAATAATTCCTCAATAATCCAATGAATCCTTATACAAACTCATAATCATATACATATCCCATCATATATCATGATTATAACGTCCAAAACATCGTATCTCAATACAAAAATCGAAATCCAAGGTGTTGAAGAATATTACCTTTGAAGATCCAAGTACTTTAATCCGAAGAACACGCGTTAGATTGATTATCCGGGCTTCACGATCGAAAGGAGATGAAGAAAATCAAACACCCAAATGATTTGTGAAGGAAAAACCCTCCCTCAAGCTTTCTCTCTCGGTTGTAGGTGAAGAAAAATGGAAGGAATGGGCTGAAATACAAAAAAAAAAAACGAATTTAAAGGGGTTGACTACCCTGCCGGACACGGCCCATGCCGATCGGCACGGTCGTGTCGCACGGTGGCGGCGAGGACTCGACCGTGTCTGCCCGGACACGGTCGCGGCGCGGAGGGCCTTCCGATAGTGACCGTCCGGCAATGACTCGGCATGACTCGGCCGTGTCTGGGAACACGGTCGGGCATGTCGGCGATCGGTCGCTTATCCGGAAGAGTTCGACTCGGCCGTGCAGGCAAGCAGTCGGGTCCTTAGGCGAGACTTCGGCATTTCGGACGAGTGCAGCACGGGCCGTGTCGGACGACACGGCCGAGTTCGGTCGGCAGTGATCGGCCAATAACTGAAAAATGAGCGGGTGAGCTAAAACGACCATAACTCTCTCGTACGGACTCCGATTGACTCACCGTTTGAACCATTGGAAAGCTAATTAGATGCTCTATAATATTGCAAAGATTTAGAATTTTTGGAGTTACTAAAAATTAATGGTGATCTAACAAAGTCGAACTCATATGAGGAAAGTTGAAACAATGAACAATAACGATACACAACTCGATATTTTTCCCAACGGTGAACACGGTGAATGAACATGATTGATGAATGATTATAATCGAGTGAAAATACACTGAGTGACAATTACAGACTGATAATTACTGAATGAAAATGAATGAATTACAACCGGGTATTACAACACGGGCCGTGTCACAGGACACGGTCGGGTCTGCTGTCCAGAGAGTTTTGCATTTTCTGGGACACTTGGACACGGGCCGTGTCCTAGGACACGGTCGGGTCACTTTTCGGTGCAAACTCCATTTTTTGACATTTTACACGGTTTGAATGGAATTTCTTGGCATTTTGGCTTGATAAAAGGCCTTGGACCAGACTTTTGAGGATATTCTGATCTTGTATAAGATATTGTGGGGAAAAACACATGATTTAGGGAGAGAAACACCAAAATAGGGAGAAAAGAGAGATTTTTCATCATCTTCTTTGTATGCCTAACTTGAAGAAAATTCATTTGTGAGTGAATAAAAAATCCTTGTATCATTTTGTTGTGAGTTCTTAAAGGAAGATCATCGAACCTTCATCGGGAATTCGATTTCGGCTTTTACAAGGAAAGTTTCTACCATGTTTTATTTTACAATTTCCATTATTATTGTTGAAATAATCATGAGTAGCTAATCATTTCATATGGGTTTTTAGATTGAGCCACACACATGTTATCGATTGTTAGTTCCTATTGATTTTCCGGGTAAAGTTTGGGATTGTTCCTCCTTGTTTGTTCTTCATTTAAGAACTTTTGATTTAGATCATCAAACCTATTTCATAGTTGTTATTATTGTAAAATCAAGGGTTTTTGTGGGTGTTCGCCATCAAATGACCCGATAGAAGCGATTGTCAATGTTCTAAACCTTTTTTTCGCGATCTTTTAGCGAATTACCCCATCAAAGGTATTAGCTAGTCAATTGTTAGTAGAGATTCGTCCCCATCAAGGAGTGTCTCTTATTTTCGTAAAGAACAATCGTGATTTTTAGAATTACCGCCATCAAACGGATTTCTTTTAATCGTGAGCAATCGATAATTCCAAACCTTAATTCTTTGAGTATCGGAACTAATAATTGATTACGTGTGTGTCGGTGATTCTAAACTCCCATATCATTCTCATAATTGTATTCTCTTAATTATCCAACCATTAATTCGGTGTTAACGTTTCGTTTATAATAATTTTCCGCGTTTTGTGATTTTAATTCTATCAAATCTTTGGTGTATTTTACTTTATTTTATTTTCATTAATTCGACTATTTGCCGAACATTATTGAATTTCAAACCATTTCCAACTCCTCGAGAGATCGACCTCGGAGTTACTTGCCACTTCCTACAAAAGCGATTCGTACAATTGCGAGTTTTTAATTTGTCCATCAAGTTTTTGGCGCCGTTGCCGGGGAGTTGGCATTTAATTTTTGATCTTGTTTTAATAATTGTTGAATTGTTTTTCTTGATCATTTTTCCGTTTTCATTATTTTTGATAAAGTCTAAAAAATTCTCTCTAACTTCTCTTGTTTATGCTTGGTAGGAGATCGTTGGGAAACCCGATTCTTCCACCCATAGATGAGGTTCAAAGAATTAGAGCACCAAAAACAATAACGCAATCATCAATGGAAAATGACGAGGAGAATCCGAATCTTGAAGAGCCCCAATTGCTCGAGGGAGAAAATATTCATCAACCGAGATTTTCGAGATATGAGAATGTTGGGCGCAATCAAGGGATACCCGAATCTCAACAAGGGAGATAATTTTATCCGAGACAACCACCCGTTGGAGTGCAATATGGAGCGAACTATTATCCCGGGCCTCAATATGGGATGGAAGCAAACTACAATATGCTGCAACCTCCGGTTGAGCATCTAATGCGGGACTATGCAAAGCCCGTGGTTAACACTGCCATCTCGTGCATCCAATTAGCACCGGCAGCAAGGACCTACCACATCAACGGATTTCACATCGAGCAATTGCCCTCATTTCATGGATTAGCACGTGAGGACCCGTTGTCTTTCATCCGTGACTTCTATGTAGCGATTGACAACTTCCCATTAAATGGATTGAGCGAGGATCAACTAAGAATGAAGTGCTTCCTTTATACACTCAAGGATGGGGCGGAACAATGGTTGATGACTTTGGCACCGGGCTCACTAAGAACGTGGGATGAAGTTTACGACAAATTCATTACCAAGTACTTCTCTCATTCGACGACTACACAATTGAGAACTCAAATCTCAACATTTGGACAACAATACGGAGAGGCATTTCACGAAGCATGGGACCGATTCAAGATGCTCCTCATTCAATGCCCACACCATCATTATCCGCTTCAACTACTTAATCAATTCTTTTACGATGGATTTATACGGGCATGTAGTAGTCTTTACTATATGCCAAGAAAGGATTCTATCTCCTGTTAGTGAGCAGGCGAATGTCCTATACGGTTAATGGCAAATAAGATCATAAGTCTTTGGCCAAAGCATTCTGATATAGTCGTATTAGATACACTATTGATCAGTCGGTCTTGATTTGCATTAACACATGTATAGAGTTTAGTCAACAGTAGGGTTTGACTTTACCGTGACCCGAAGACTTGACCGGGACATCTGATGAAGGGTCTATACGTATATAGTATTCACGACAAAATGGTTCTGGAATGATCCCTCCATTCGTTCTCAGTCGGGGTTTACAGTGCGGCCCGCTAGGCTGGCTAAGTGCTGCCCGCACTCATTGGTTCCTCCCAATGCCGGCTGAGACGGACCTACGGAGTCGCGCATCAGGAGCGTTGACGGATAAATGTGAATTTATTATCTCTCGATTAATATTAGATATTGGATATCTAATTATGATTTATTGGATAAATCAAATAACGGTTTTATGAATTAAAATTAAGTTACCGGGTAATTAATTTAATTCATAAATTATATTTCTTAGAGAAATATATTTGTATTTGATATAATTAATTAATTAGATTAATTAATTAATATAAATACATTTATAATTAAACGGGGTATATTTAACGGAGTTGTTTGACGAACGTCCGGTACACGAGCCGAGTGACTCGGCTCGTTTTCTAGGAAGCTTCTGTATGCCCCCCCCCCCCAACACCTCACATGGCCATTCCTTTTTTTCATATTAGGTTGTTGTAGTCTTGTAAATAATGGTTAATATTCCTCACATTATTTTTCAATGTTGATGAGTTGTTATGTTATTATATAACAACACTTATAATGACATAAAAAAAAGACTTCAATCATCTTTATGCAAAGAAGCTCCTGGCCGAGAGTTTTGAGGAGGGAGAGAGAGTTTTATTGTTTTCTTGTTTTTTCTTTCACTTTGAGTTGAGAAAAATTCAAGAAAAAGTGAGATGTAAATTCCTATAGTAATTCCTAGCCGTGTTCTTATGGAACAGATTACTATCGAATTTTTTCGGGCAACTTCCGATGCGTGTGAAGTAGAGGCTTCGAATTTTCGGTGCTTGGAACGAAGGGATTTCGTGTTCGGGACGGGGTTCGTGATCGTCATCTATATTTACGAAGATTTATTTCAAAGGCTTCAAGGGTATGATCTTTATCCTCGTATTTATATTTTTTTTCGTATATACGTTACTTGATCGATCCTGTTTGGGATTCGTATTTATTTCCGCTGCGTATTTCGTTTTATTTCCGGAATCCCAACAGTGGTATCAGAGCGAGGTCAATGATACCGTATATACGATTATTTGTGCATTTTGAATGCTTATGGTTGATGTTTATGATTTACAATCAAGTTTGGTATAATCGTAGATTTTTAAAATTGTTCGTTGTAGCATCACGTTTTTAGAAACGAGCCGAAAAACGAAGAAACGGTGGCGGTGGTGGTGCCGGCAAGATCGCCTGGCCGCTGCCAGCCGCCGAGCGTGCTCGGCCATGACTCGGCCAGGGGCTGAGAGTGCTCGGCCAGGGGGCCGAGAGTGATCGGTCAGGCTGCCGAAGAGGACTCGGTGCAGGCACCCCTCGGCTTTTTGGCCCGATTTTGAATCGGGCCGCGGGCTGGGCCTAAAACCGGATTGTCCGTTACTCCGTTTTAAGTTTATATTTTGTTGTAATTATTTCCCAAAATTTAAATTGGATTTTAATTTGACTAAATTAATATTTGGAATTTTTTTTAGTTAAGGGAAATAAATTAAACGAAAATATTATTTTGGCCGGATTACTTCGAATGAATTTAAATAACGATTATTTGTATTAATTGAATTAATACCATTAAAATTGAATAGATTAATTTTATATTGATTGGATTAATATATTAATTGATTATTTAATTTTAATGCCACTTTATATTAATTGGATTAATATAGTAGAAATTGAATAGATTAATTAGATTAATTTATATTAAAATTAATTGTTTAATTTCGTTGCCATTACATGTTGTATGGAATCCTTATGTGATGGTGATATAGCTCGTGGACTTAGTTTTTGATCTGTTCGATTCGATTGGGTTGTAAAGGCCGTTTTAAGCCTATTTATATTTACTAGAAAAATTTGTATAGGATGCAATTTTTCAATGATGTAATTATTATTTTGGGTATGACGAAGACCGAAGACAACCGACTGAGAAGACGAAGATTCGAAGACTGTGTTTTTTATTTATTGGGTCATTCGCTTGGCCCAGTACTTAGGAATTAGGTCCATGAGCTATATGTTGGTAGTAACTAGGTTACTGTTTTTTGTTTTTCATTTTGAATGATTGACAAACCAACAAACGCGCGTATAAATGAATTAATGTGCAAAGTGTAACATTAATCGCGAAATTCTCCCGACTACAAACACACTAAGTTATAAAGGTTACGAGGTTTCCTACCCTCCATCAAACTCATGGAAAATTGAAATCTAAACCGGAATATTATTCTTCCGAGTATGTCGGGGTAATATTTTTGGAGTAAGTTGATAAATTCCTAGAGTGCATTAGATGCCTTTGGTTGTGACAAATCAAACCCCTATAAACCGTATGGGTTGCCGGGTAAGATTCAATTGTCAGACTAATAGGAGTTGACGGTTTAAACTTAGATAGTTCAGCGAGCCATAGAAACCGAATGGGTTGAGGGCAAGTGAACTAGGGGTAAAAGAAGATCGAATCATCCATTAGATGAGTTGGTATTAGACACCACTTTATAAAGAATAATAGAATAGAAACCGTATGGGTTGCCCTCTATTAAACTTTGTAAAGAAATCGATCACCACTATGAAGTCACCCAAGACTTCCGAATTTAACATGGGAGTATGTAAATGCCGATAAAATAGTGGGAGCCGAGTTATGAATAAAGAAAGCCCTTAAATTCTTTACTCGGATCATAATTAAACAAGTCACTAATTGAATCTTGTCTAAATCTTTGCAGAAAACGAAACTGGATCTCTCTAAAAATGGCTAAAAACCCACTTGTAATACTACTTGAAAAGAATCTCCTAACTGGACCCAATTTTGTAGACTGGTTGCGGAATCTGATGATTGAACTCGGTATGGAGTTTCTGGGATACGTCTTGGAGGTGGACATTCCACCGACTCCAATCCGAACCAGGGGTAATCAGGAAGATATTGACTTCCATGAAAAATGGGTCAAGGATGACGTGCTAGTCCGTGGCTTTATGATGGACTCGATGACAAATGAGCTGCAGAGAGCGCACGAGAAAATAACTTCTGCTAGGCAGATTCTCGCACACTTGACTGAACTTTATGGAGAGCATAGTAGGACTGCTAGATATGAGATATCAAAGCAGTTGTTCAGTGCTAGGATGAAAGAAGGAGAGAAAGTGGGAGACCACGTCCTCAAGATGATCTCTATGATTGAGAGGCTCGAGGTGCTCAACTTTAATATGGATTTATCCCTTGAAATTGATCTCATCCTTCAATCTCTCCCTGACTCTTTCACGCAGTTTGTAATAAATTTCAACTGTAATGAAATTACATGCACATTAGCTGGGCTAATGAATAAACTGGTGACAGCGCAGTCTAACATGAAGACTAAACCGAGAGAGGTTGCTCTTGTGATTTCTTCTGGGCCTCGGAGGTCCAAGAACAAGAAGAAAAAGACCTAAGAGCAGTACAAACCCAAGAAAAAGGGTACAGAAAGGAAAGGGCAAGGCCCAAAAGGTTTAAAAGGTAGGCGGTCTAAAATCTACGGACAAATGCCTTGAATGTTGTGAGATGGGTCACTGGCGAAGGACTTGTCCTAAGATTAATGGCGCATCAGGTACGGAACTTTTTGTTTTTGAAACTAATTGTTCTGCTACTGTATATTCTGCTTCATGGATTCTGGATTCAGGTGCCACTTCTCATATTTGTACTATGAATCAGGATCTGGAACGAAGTAGAAAACTTGAAGCTGGGGAAATAATGATCACTGTCGGAAGCGTACAAAGTGTCGAGGCAACCGATATTGGATCAATCCTACTGGGTTTAGAATCCAGTTTTATTTTGACATTAGATGAAGTACTTGTTTTGCCCAAGGGGCATAAAAACATTGTATCCATTCCAGTCTTGGACCGGAAAGGATTTTATTTCTTCATTGGAAATGGTAGTTGTAAAATTTATTTTCGAAATAAATTGGTTGGCACAGCTACATTGTTGAATGGTTTATATCATCTGAAGATGCAAAATAAAATAGCAGTGAACACTATAACTAGGAAACGTGGTAGGCAAGATACTAATCAAGCTCTTAAATGGCACCTTAGACTTGGTCATGTTGGTCAGACCAAGGTTCAGAAAATCGAGAAAGATGGACTTTTAAGTCTATTGGGTGTAGAACCCTATCCAACTTGTGAATCTTGCCTTAGAGGCAAAATGACTAAATCCCCCTTCACAGGGACTTTTGAAAGGGCTGCCGATAAACTTGGATTGGTACATACCGACGTTTGTGGTGATCTAGAAGTAGCTCGAGACGGATATCAATATTTCATAATGTTCACAGATGATCATACTAGGTATGAGATTGTGTACTTAATGAAACATAAATCCGAAGCCTTTACTAAATTCAAAGAATTTAAGGCCCTAGTTGAAAACAGACTGGATGTCATATCAAAGCACTTCGGTCGGACCGAGGTGGCGAATATATGAGCACAGAGTTTGATGAGTTCCTTAAGGAACATGGAATAGTTTCACAATTGACGCCGCCAGGAACCCCACAGTTAAATGGTCTTTCAGAAAGGAGAAATCGAACTTTGTTGGACATGGTTCGCTCTATGTTAAATTACACTAATTTACCTATTTACCTGTGGGGGTATGCCTTACTAACCGCTACCTATATCCTTAATAGATGTCCTTCCAAATCCGTTCCTATCACTCCGCATGAGATGTGGAATGGTAAGAAACCAAGCCTTAATCACATAAGGATTTGGGGATATCCAGCCTATGTCAAGAAGGCTAAGGTGGACAAACTGGAAGCGAGGTCCATCAAAGGACGTTTCATTGGATACCCAGAGGACTCGATGGGTTATCTATTCTACATGCCAGATGACCATAGGGTCGTTGTGGCATTACAAGCGTACTTCCTTGAGGATGAATTCATTCAGGAAGGTGGCTCGGGTAGAAATATCTCTTTGGAAGAGCATAATGAAGGTCCTAAGGATACATCTGATCAGGGATAAGGAACCGAACCTATTGTAACACAACCTCCACTTCGAAGGTTTGATAAGGTGTGTAAGCTGCAACGAGCCATTTATGGGATGAAGCAAGCTTCTCGGAATTGGAACCTTCGATTTGACGAAGCAGTCAAGGACTTTGACTTCGTATGAAATGAGGAGGAACCGTGTGTTTACAAAAAGGTCAGTGGGAGCAACATTGCGTTCTTAGTACTATATGTAGATGATATTCTACTTATAGGAAATAACGTAGCAATGCTCAGCACTGTGAAAGCTTGGCTTTCTAAAACGTTCTCCATGAAAGACTTGGGAGAAGCTTCCTATATTCTAGGGATCCGTCTTTACAGAGATATACTGCGAAGAATGATAGGACTTTCCCAAGCCCTCTATATAGATAAAATGCTGAGAAGATTCAAGATGGATGAATCTAAAAGAGGGTTCCTTCCCATGTGACATGGAATTCATCTCACCACGAAAATGTGTCCTCAAAGTGAGGAAGACAAGAGAGATGAGTAAGGTACCCTATGCCTCAATAGTGGGTAGCCTCATGTACGCTATGTTGTGAACGAGACCAGACTTAGCCTACGCTGTGAGTATGGTAAGCCGATTTCAAGCAAACCCGGGTAGGGAACACTGGACTGCCGTAAAGAACATTCTTAAGTACTTAAGAAGAACTAGAGATTTGGTTCTTACTTACGGTGGTGAAGAACTGAGAGTAATTGGATTCACCGATTCTGATTTTCAAGGAGACAATGACGACTCTAAGTCGACATCTGGGTATTTGTTTACTCTCAATGGAGGAGCAGTATCTTGAAGAAGCTCCAAGCAAACCGCTACTGCAGATTCTACCTGCCAAGCAGAGTATCAAGCTGCCTCAGAGGCTAGCAAAGAAGCATTTTGGATGCAGAAGTTTATGCAAGAACTTCAAGTGGTGCCTAATGCGGAGCTGCCTATATCACTATTCTATGATAATGATGGAGCTGTCACCCAAGACAAGGAGCCTAGGGCTTACCACAACACCAAGCATATAGATAGAAAATACCACATCGTTTGAGAGATGGTGGAAAAATGATATGTTTCATTGCAAAGAGTAGAGTCAGGAGACAATGTCTCTGACCCGCTGACTAAGCCATTATCTCAGGCCGTCTTAGAAAGACATCTGAAGAACATGGGTATTGGATACCATGATGTGTGGCATTGAGTGCAAGTGGGAGATTGTTAGGAATATGCCCTCGAATTCCACTCAGGGGATGAGAGAGTAAGGGCATTGTACTTGTAATTATGGAATAATTAATAAAAAGGCAATACGATTCATTCATTGTTTATTATATTTCAATTGTATTCTTGACTTGGTAAACATTGAAGTGAAGTCCATGTAAATAAATCGAACATTCCATTCTCGTTATGGGATAAGAGAAAATACACTGGAAGTGTTTAAAGTTTATTTACGTAAATTGTTCGCAAGTCAATAAACTTAAAATGGACATTAAGTTTTAATACGACTTGTATAACTGATGCTAGGACGTGTGCACATCTTGATAGCATAGTTATAAGTATATTGGTGGGGCCAGTATACTCGAACACGACTCATACTCGATTCAGTCACACGGTATTCACTCTCGGAGAGTCGATGACGAATCGAAAGGTTGTGATAGTATACGTGGACCTTTGACTTGAGGGTTCAGTAGAAGATGTGCCTGTGACGTTTAGTTTGTCATTAGAGTAGTTAGACTCATTTGCTTAATTGCTGATTCGACCTCGAAGTGCGGACTATACGGGCAGGTAGCAGTCTTACCGTACGCCAAGAAAGGATTCTATCTCTGTTAGTGAGCGGGCGAATGTCTATACGGTTAATGGCAAATAAGATCATAAGTCTTTGGCCAAAGCATTCGATATAGTCGTATTAGATACACTATTAATCAGTCGGTCTTGATTTGCATTAACACATGTATAGAGTTTAGTCAATGAGGGTTTGACTTTACCGTGACCAAGACTTGACCGGGACATCGATGAAGGGTCTATACGTATATAGTATTCAGGACAAAATGGTTCTCGAATGATCCCTTCATTCGTTCTCGATCGGGGTTTACGGATGCCCGCTAGCCGGCTAAGTGCCGCCACACTCATTGGTTCCTCCCAATGCCGGCTGAGACGGACTTACGGAGTCGCGCATCAGGAGCGTTGACGGATAAATGTGAATTTATTATCTCTCGATTAATATTAGATATTGGATATCTAATTATGATTTATTGGATAAATCAAATAACGGTCTTATGAATTAAAATTAAGTTACCGGGTAATTAATTTAATTCATAAATTATATTTCTTAGAGAAATATATTTGTATTTGATATAATTAATTAATTATATTAATTAATTAATATAAATACATTTATAATTAAATGGAGTGTATTTAACGGAGTTGTTTGACGAACGTCCGGTACACGAGCTGAGTGGCTCGGCTCGTTTTCTAGGAAGCTTCTTTATGGGCCCCTCCACCACCTCACATGGCCATTCTTTTTTTTCATGTTAGGTTGTTGTAGTCTTGTAAATAATGGTTGAGATTCCTCACATTATTTTTCAATGTTGATGAGTTGTTATGTTATTATATAACAACACTTATAATGACATGAAAAAAAGACTTCAATCATCTTTATGCAAAGAAGCTCCTGGCCGAGAGTTTTGAGGAGGGAGAGAGAGTTTTATTGTTTTCTTGTTTTTTCTTTCACTTTGAGTTGAGAAAAATTGAAGAAAAAATGAGATGTAAATTCCTATAGTAATTCCTAGCCGTGTTCTTATGGAACGTATTACTATCGAATTTTTTCGGGCAACTTCCGATGCGTGTGAAGTAGAGGTTTCGAATTTTCGGTGCTTGGAACGAAGGGATTTCGTGTTCGGGACGGGGTTCGTGATCGTCATCTATATTTACGAAGATTTATTTCAAAGGCTTCAAGGGTATGATCTTTATCCTCGTATTTATATTTTTTCGTATATACGTTACTTGATCGATCCTGTTTGGGATTCGTATTTATTTCCGCTGCGTATTTCGTTTTATTTCCGGAATCCCAACAGGATTGACTCAATATTGCTAAGGTGCGGTGGATAACGCAGCCGGTGGTTCGTTTTGGGGGTTAACAGAGAGACAAGCTTATGACGTATTTGAAATATTAGGAGCTAATTCTCAATAAAAAAGTGTGCGCGCTTGTAGGGGAGTTGTGAACCAAGTAAGCGAAAAGTATGAGATGTAATCTAAAATCGATGAGTTAACGAAGGTATTAAGACAACTCAAGACCCAAAATAAATCTTCGAGCTCACGAGTTTGTGAAATTTGTTGGGGACCCGGACATGATGCTAATTCTTGCCCACATACTTTTCCAGAAGAACAAACCGAACAAGTGAATTGGTCTATGGGACAAAGCACGGGAAGACCCGAGTGGGAGGAGAGGAGAAATAATTATGGCAGAAATGCAAGAAATGCACCTCTCCTGAACACTTATCATCCTGGGCTAAGAAACCATCCGAATTTCTCATGGAGAAACAACAACCCGATACCATATGACACAAGTGCCCAAGCTCAATACAACAGAGGAAACTAAGCCCAACAAGCAACACAAAGTGAACAACCTCTACAACAAAGGAACTCTCTTGAGGAGAGTAATGCGGCATTCATTAAGGAGAGCAGGGAAAACCGAGCGGAGAACAATAAAAGGTTCGAATCTTTAGAAGCTTCGGTGAAGAAAATGGAGATTCAAATTGGGCAAATCGCTACCATTGCACGCATACAAGAACTACCAAGTCAGCCCGAGCAAGCTCAAGCTATCACTACTCTTCAGAGCGGTAAAGTAATAAATAAGGAGGATCTAGAAAGCTTTGACATGGAAGTACTTTTCGAGGAGAAAGAAGTTCCCACCACGAAATTAGGAGCGAGTATTAATTTAACGCAAAAACCAATATACTCGCAACTAGGTTTGGGGGAGGTGATATACCCGATGGATTTCGTGATACCAAACATTGAAGAAACATCACCAACAAAAATCACGTCACTTATTCTTCAAGAAAAATATTTCATAGTGATAATCATAATGAAAATTGAAATGGTGACAAAAGCTCTCACAATAGAAGTCCATGGAACCACTATCCATATCTTGACAAAGGAAAACGAGCGAAAAATGACGAGCTATGTGGATGGACCTGGCACATTTCCATTGAATCCAGGATAGAAGAAGCCGAAGAAGTCGAGCTAAAGACTATAAAAAAGCACTGCTTGGGAGGCAACCCAAGGGAATTTTTTAATTTTTATCGCTTTTATTATTATTATTACATTAATTTTATTTTTGTCTGTGGCGTGTGTAGGTAATCCAATAAGGAGGGTATTTATGGAAGGAAGAAGCCTAACCTATTGAAAGTTGAGACCCGAGTACAAAAGCATGGTGGCCCGCGATAAAAAACAACACTTCTTAATCCGGTAGTTTTATTTCTTTCTTTTTAATTTGTGTTTTAGCATTTCTCCCAACTTATCTAATTTTGCTTGGGGACAAGCAAAAGTTTAGGTTTGGGGGGGACGTGCAACTTCTTTGATTTTCATTTATTTTAGTTTGCATGATGTTTGTGTCTTTGGTTTTATTTTATTTTTCTCTTGCGTGATGTGTAGTTGGATTGCAATAACATTGTTAACTGTTGGGTATATGGATGATTAGTCGTGTTTGTACTTGACTCGTGGAGTTTTATAAATCTAATTGATTGTTTGACCTTGCGTGTGAATGTATAGTCTTGGTTACTTGATTTGATATGGAAGGAATGAGTGTGGTAGTCCAAAAGCCGTGAGTTCTTACTTTTAGCGGTAAAATTCTTTCATGTATAATTTCTCTTCTTATGGTTTATATTCTTTAGAACTTGCATAATTCTGTCGAATAGTGTGTTGATATTTACATACATGAGAAATGATTAGGGCTGTTCATTCTTTGTTATGAACCTACTTATCTAAAAATACCCACCATTTCATATCAATATCCTTTGCTAGCCCCATTGAGCCTTTAGCCGTATTTTTGTTCGAAAAACCCACATCTTATAGCTCCATTTCCAAAAGCCATAACTTACCCAAGTATTGGTCCTTGTAAGAGCATGAGAGGGTATATTTGAAAAACGAAGGTGTGCAAAGTTTGTGGTGTATAAAGGCAAAAATCGTCTCTCCCGCTCCCCTGAAAATAATGAGCCCCACTAAAAAAAATAAAAATAATAGTAATAATAGTGGGATAGAAAAGATAGGGGAGGTGAGGATTAAGCCTAGGAAAAACAAAAGGGATAGTCGTTGGGTTGTGTGAAATAGGCCAATATCAAAAGAGTTGCGCTTACCAAGGCCTTGAAAAAAAAAATATATATGGGAAAATTGAAGTGGAGTGATCGATGTTGCTTGAGAGTTGATTTCATATATGTGAGGATCGTATATGCTCTACTTAGACTGAACTTGTAACTACTAGCCAGATTTTCCCAACCTGAGCCACAACCCCATTACAACCAAAAGTAAGACCCTATGACTCGTGTTTTGTGAATATCGATGCGATTGGTGAGAGAAGAAGTGCAAGTATATAGTGAAACTTTCCATTCGAATCGAGTTGAGAGTATTGACCTATCTAAACACTTGAGAGTTGAGTGAATTGATATAACTCTGTGAGGGACTACTAAGAATTGATTCCTTGCATGTTCGATCAAGTGCCATTACTTTCCATTCATTTGTGAGTTTAGGCTTCCATGATGAATTACGAGACTTCACGATACTTTTACATTTCCGATTGATTGTATGTATACCCGATTATTAACTTAATTATTCAATCCTTTTCATTTTATTTGTCGTGCATGTGTTTTATTTCTTTCTTTGCTTGGGGACAAGCAAAGTTTAGGTTTGGGGGGATTTGATAAGTCGATTTTTGATCGTCTCATTATATTCTATTGAGTCATGTTTTTATTTTTTTTAAGTGTTTTTGTTACTTTTATGCTTGGTATGTTGTGTTTTTATTTTGTAGGTAGCCGGACGAAGATTGTGGTAAAAATAGGTGCTTTTATGGCCAATATTGGAATTTATGACGATCAAGAACAAGTCGGGAGCAAAAACATAGCTCGGGCGATAAAGAACGAAGCAACTTCGGTCGTATTCTCTAAATTCCAGATTCATTACTCAGCATTAGGATGTTTTCTATATATTTATGGATTCTCATGAAATCAGCTTCGCAACGGTATATCATACGCTAAATTCTGAGGTGTATTGAGGGAGATATGGCTTCTAGACTACGGATTCACAGTCCAGACCGCACACGGGCCGTGTCACAGGACACGGTTGGGTCTGCTGTCCAGAGAGTTTTGCATTTTCTGGGACACTTGGACACGGGCCGTGTCCCAGGATATGGTCGGGTCACTTTTCGGTGCAAACTCCATTTTTTGACATTTTACACGGTTTGAATGGAATTTCTTGGCATTTTGGCTTGATAAAAGGCCTTGGACCAGACTTTTGAGGATATTCTGATCTTGTATAAGATATTGTTGGGAAAAACACATGATTTAGGGAGAGAAACACCAAAATAGGGAGAAAATAGATATTTTTCATCATCTTCTTTGTATGCTTATCTTGAAGAAAAATACATTTGTGAGTGAAAAAAATCCTTGTATCATTTTGTTGTGAGTTGTTAAAGGAAGATCATCAAACCTTCATCGGGAATTCGATTTCGGCTTTCACAAGGGAAGTTTCTACAATGTTTTGTTTTAAAATTTCCATTATTATTGTTGAAATAATCATGAGTAGCTAATCATTTCATATGGATTTTTAGATTGAGCCACACACATGTTATCGATTGTTAGTTCCTATTGATTTTTCGGGTAAAGTTTGGGTTTGTTCCTCCTTGTTTGTTCTTCGTTTAAGTACTTTTGATTTAGATCAACAAACCTATTTCATAATTGTTATTATTGTAAAATCGAGGGTTTTTGTCGGTATTCGCCATCAAACGACCCGATAGAAGCGATTGTCAATGTTCTAAACTTTTTTCCGCGATCTTTTAGCGAATTACCCCATCAAAGTTATTAGCTAGTCCATTGTTAGTAGAGATTCGTACCCATCAAAGGAGTGTCTCTTATTTTCGTAAAGAACAATCGTGATTTTTAGAATTACCGCCATCAAACGGATTTCTTTTAATCGTGAGCAATCAATAATTCCAAACCTTAATTCTTTGAGTATCGGAACTAATAATTGATTACGTGTGTGTCGGTGATTCTAAACTCCCATATCATTCTCATAATTGTATTCTCTTAATTATCCAACCATTAATTCGGTGTTAACGTTTAGTTTATAATAATTTTCCGTGTTTTGTGATTTTAATCCTATCAAATCTTTAGTGTATTTTACTTTATTTTACTTTCGTTAATTCGACTATTTGCCGAACATTATTGAATTTCAAACCATTTCCAACTCCTCGAGAGATCGACCTCGGAGTTACTTGCCGCTTCCTATAAAAGCGATTCGTACACTTGCGAGTTTTTAATTTGTCCATCACCAACCTCAAATTTTTGTTAAGGAATGATATGAATATGCTTTTGAGATCATTGAATTAGTTAGTAACCCATTAGGTTGAACACCATGCTTTTAGAAGTTAAGATGAACATGTTTGAGACCTTCCATGATTAAGAATATTTTAAGATTGAAATATGAGTATCCGATCATAGGGGTGAGGTTTTCTGAGATTATAACGTGCCTGCTATGGTGATTTCAAAATATTCATCTGATGAGCATCTTGTTAACTTTATCACCTATGTTAAGAATATTCATGGAAATAAGTGTATTAGATGGATTTCGAAGTATGTTCATGTCTTGTAAATATGGCCTGGATCCGATAATCTTCATAAGGATGATTAGAACAATGAGATTTCATTGATGACCGTCGTGTTGAATATGAAACCTTGTATGTTAAACTTTCTCGCTGAAGAACGAAACCCTTGTGTTAAGTTAATTCGACTATATCCATCTTTATTGAAAATCATAGATTTTATTGAGCCATACTTTAGAAGCGATGATCGAGATTGGAATATGAATGATAATGACTTGCATATCCTTGAACTGTAGACATCGACATTTTAACCCCATTAGGACCTGTCGTTTCGCTTGTAGTTCGGTATCCGTCCGACGTAGTAGTTAACCGGGGATCGACCGAACAATGAGGATTACTCTCGGTCGCTATCGGAATGTTTAGAATGTTCGTGTGATGGTCTTGTTACGTAAGTTGAGTTTGTCATTACCTTCTTTTGTGTAAGGTTCGAGCATTGCGAACGGTTGATCGTAGGGACAGCCTCCGAGTTGGTTGAAGTCGTTGAAGTGCTTATTTTCTTGCTATCTTTCTAAGGCAAGTACCTTAATTATATTTATTCGTATTGATGTCGGTTATGTTGTTGTATTGTGCATATGTGTTGTGATTGTTTTGTCCACCATGCGTTGGTCCGACGGGATCATCATGAGAATCTATAGTTGTGTGCGCTGGATTGTTGGACAGGTATTTCCACCATGCGTTGGTCCGACGGGATCATCATGGGAATCTATAGCTGTGTGCGCTTGATCGTTAGAATACCACGAGTATGTTGAGAATGATATGATATCTTGTACATTGTTACTGTTTCTCGTTGGAGAGACTTGTTCTGATTATTGTTGATATTATTGACGTTATTATTCAGGGATTGTTGAATAAATCATTGTTGTATAATTATCGTACTTGTAATAGCATCGTTGTGCTAACTCCTTCGGGGGTGAACACTTGTTTTATGTTCAGGATCCAGGAAAGCGGGGAAACAACCACTAGAGCTGCATGACGACAAGGGCGCTGAGTGATGTTATGGCCGAAATAAATTGTCGGATGTTTGTGTTGTTTTAATAAAGTACTCAAGTACGTTGTTGTTTTTTCGTCTTTGAAGTTTGTATTCAGACGTGGATCGATTTGTAGGTTTTATATTAGTGATGTAATAATTATTTCTATGATTGGTATTTAATAAATGTTGTTTTTAAATTCTTAGCCTTGTAAATCCTTATGTCAAGGATTTACGGCGCTGTAATAATCCTGAATATCTTGGGGTGTTACAAAACTCACCAAGCAACATCCAATTGGCAACACAATACCGACGACAAGTATAAATATTTCGATTTCGAAATATCTCAATACAATATACATTGTATCAGTCAAATACAACACCACTTGCACGATTCCAAATGAATACGTACAATACAACAGTGAAAATGGAAAAAATATCCCCGGATATTACACGTCGAACCGTCCCTGGGTGGAAAAACAACAACACACACACGATATCACAATTCATCATTCGTATCGAAGTCGTAACGCACACAACAGAATGTAATATATGTACTTGCCTTGAATAACACGACGTGAAGGAAACGATGAAAGGAAAAGGTTTGGTCCGAATAATCTTCACAGTCTCGCTCCTATCACAATAACGATATAAAATCAACCACGACATTGCGAAAACGAAAGAATTCACCATAAGTTCTGCCCATTGGAACAATTTATCGAACACTACGAGGGCATTATCTGGATATAATTGAATAATGGAAGGGTTTATGAATTATATTCCACAAACTCATAACAATTTCAAGGATAGTGAATACACAACACTAATCCAACAACAATATCGACTGGATCAGAAAAAAATAAGATGAAGTTACAAGAAAATCCCCCTAAATTCCCAAAACTAGGGATCAAGCCGATTTACCTTGATTCGAAGATGAACAACGAATGATTTGGTGTTAAAGTAGTGTTATGATGCTCGAATATACTTCTCCAATGGAGTTTGGGAGGAAATCGGACGATCCCTAGGATGTAGAATCGCTCCCATCGTGCAAACAGGAGGAGTAAAGTGAAACGTGAGCAAGAAAGGCCGGTGCCCAGTTTATATACTGGGCAGGCATTACGGCCGTAACATGGGCACCTTTACGGCCGTAAGGGTGTTCACGAACTCCCTGGACAAACTGCACACCTGCATTATGGCCGTTACAGAAAGGACATTACGGCTGTAATGTACGAAGTCTTACGACCGTATTACATATAATCTTATGGCCGTAACTCGGCCCTGGCAGCAGGTTAATCTGGTTTTGAAACAACGACTCGACAACAACTGAAATGAGAGTGCAAGGGGTGAAACCACAAAAATACGAAGATCTTTTACTGACGTGATAAACATAAAAACCATCACATGACCCCAGCCATCCGAAGGTCAGAATAACGAATTTTAAC
This sequence comes from Orobanche coerulescens, assembly GCA_033398695.1. NCBI lineage: Eukaryota > Viridiplantae > Streptophyta > Magnoliopsida > Lamiales > Orobanchaceae > Orobanche > Orobanche coerulescens. The sequence continues at coordinate 42,636,078 of CM065805.1, read as the reverse complement.
ATTAACGCCCAAAATACTAGGAATTTACAAGACGACCCAAACATTCAGAAATCTAGATTCGAGGTCTGACAACATCTCCAAAAACCGCAACAGGTCTGAAAATATTACATAGACTCGTAAGAACAACGAAGTGTTAGCTTCGAACAAGATTCGCGAGGATCGAGCCTCCATACGGAAAAGTTACAATAATTGCATATACTCATAAATCGACTCTGAACTCGTCTGGATGGTAAAGAATGTAAAACGAAATAGTTTCAGCACACCAAAATAATTACAAGCGAGTCATCCAGAATGGAAATGTACCAACAATGGAAATATACTAAAAATAAAAAGTACGAATATTACATTCCCTTCCTCTAAAAAGAAGTTTCATCCCAAAACTTAGAGAATAAAAAGCTCGGGATAACTAGCACGCATACTCTCTTTGGTTTCCCATGTTGCTTCCTAAATCCCATGCCTCGACCTCTGTACCTTAACTAAGGGGATGGTTTTGTGCCTAAGTCGTTTTACCCAATGTTCCAGAATCTGAATCAGTCTCTCCTCAAATGTGATGTCGGGGCCCAATTCAATCTCTCCAAAATCGATAATATGGCCAGGGTCCGGTACATACTTCCGAAGCTGGGGGACATGGAATACGTTATGCACATGACTCAAGGACGGTGGCAGCCCCAACCGATATGCAAGATCTCCAACTCTCTCTAAAATATCGAACGGTCCAATATATATCGGACTAAGTTTACCCTTCTGGCCGAAGCAGTAAACTCCCCGAGTCGGCGACACCTTCAGTAAAACATGGTCTCCGACCTCAAAATCTAGTGGCCGGCGATGCGTGTCGGCATAGGACTTCTGTCGACTCTGGGCCGTTAACAACCTATCACGAATTAAGGCAATCTTTTTTCTCGTCTCAACTACCATATCAGGTTCAATGCCAATCAATTTGGATGCATCATCCCAACATAACGACGACCTACACCTCCTTCCGTACAACGCCTCAAATGGTGCCATTTTGATCGAAGCGTGCCAACTATTGTTGTATATGAATTCGATCAATGACAAATGTGACCCCCAATCATCCTTCCAGTATAAGGCACATGCTCTCAACATACTCTTAAGTGTCTGAATTGTCGGCTCTGACTGCCCGTCTGTCTGGGGATGGTAGGATGTACTGAGCCTCAATTCATTCCCCAGAGCCCGATGAACAACCTGCCAAAAATGTGATATAAACCGACCATCTCGATCCAAAATAATACTCTAAGGAGTACCATGCAACCTCACAATCTCTGCAATGAACACTTGGGCTAATCTCTCCGGTCCCCACGTATCCTTAATACTCGGAAAATGAGCAGATTTGGTTAGTCGATCGACAATAACCCAAATCAAGTTCATTCCAGTCCGAGTCCTAGGCATACTGGAAATGAAACCCATATAAATATCCTCCCACTTCTATTCTGGAATTGGAAGCGGCTGCAATGATCTCGCGGGTCGTTGATGCTCGATCTTAACCTGCTGACAGGTCAAACACTTTGACACAAACTCGGTAACATCCGTCTTCAAGTTACTCCACCAGTAGTTACTCCTTACATCCTTGTACATTTTGCTTGTACCAGGATGTATGGAATAAGGCGTAGTTGAGCTTCTTTCAAGATTTTTTGTCTCAACTCGGCATCACACGGTACACATAATCTGCCTCGAAATCTCAGAATTCCATCATCCTGAACCACAAAAATCGGAGCTTTCCCTTTGTTCACATCCTCCCTTATCTGGACTAAAAATGGATCATCATACTGTCTCGCCCTGATATCGTCAATAAACGACGAAGTGATTTCTAACGTACACAACTGACCTTGAACTTTATGAACCCAAACCTCGATATTCTGACAAATCAAATCCCTCTGGGTCTCGCTTTGAAGTGTAAGTACCTCTAGCATCTGTATAGCTATCGACTTACGACTCAACGCATCTGCCACTACATTGGCCTTGCCAGGATGATAAAGAATCTCGAGATCATAATCTTTAATTAATTCTAGCCACCTACGTTGCCTCATGTTCAGCTCCTTCTGACTGAAGATGTACTTCAGACTCTTGTGATCAGTGTAAATCTTACACAACGAACCATAGAGATAATGCCTCCAAATTTTTAAAGCGAAAACGACTGCAGCTAACTCCAAATCATGAGTAGGATAGTTCGCTTCATAAGGTTTCAACTGAAGAGACGCATAAGCAATAACTCTATCTCTCTGCATCAAAACACATCCAAGCCCGAGGCCTGACGCATCACTATAAACCATAAAATCCTCGTTCCCCTGAGGCAAAGCTAAAACTGGCGCGGTGGTCAACCGTTTCTTCAACTCATCAAACCTATATTGTCTATCTGCGTTCCACTCAAACTTCCGAGTTTTCTGAAGTAATTGCATGAGTGGTCGAGCGATCTTAGAAAATCCTTCAACGAACCTGCGGTAATAGCCCGCAAGTCCCGAAAAACTCCTCACTTCTCTTACATTCTTAGGCGGTTCCCATGACAATACCGCCTCTATTTTCTGTGGATCAATCGAACTCCCGCTGAAATCACATGCCCGAGGAATGTTACCTCCTTGACCCAAAACTCATACTTAGAAAATTTCGCATACAACTGCTCAGCTCTCAAAATGTCTAACACAATCTGGAGATGTACTGCGTGTTCCTCCTGACTCTGGAAATACATAAGGATGTCATCGATAAAGATGACTATGAATTTGTCCATATACTCGATAAAGACTTTGTTCATCAACTGCATGAACACTACCGGGGCATTGGTTAGCCCGAAAGGCATGACCACAAACTCGTAATGGCCATATCTAGTCCAAAAAGAAGCTTTCAATATATCACTATCCCGAATCCTCAACTGGTAGTAACCCGATCGTAAATCAATCTCCGAGAAGACCATCGCTCCCTGAAGCTGATCAAACAAGTCGTCAATCCGAGGTAAAGGGTATTTGTTTCTCATTGTCAACTTGTTTAATTCTCGGTAGTCGATGCATAAATGAATCGACCCATCATTCTTCTTAACAAAAAGCACAGGCACACCCCAAGGTGAAGCGCTCGGTCGTATATACCCTTTATCCAGCAATCCTCCCAATTGTTTCTTCAACTCCAACATCTCTGATGGTGCCATATGGTACGGCGCCTGAGAGACAGGTGCCGAATTCTGCTCTAGATCAATAGGGAACTCAATTTCCCGCTGCGGTGGTAATCCCAGCAAGTCATCCGAAAATACATCAAAATATTCGTTCACTACTGAAATCGACGACATGTCAACTCCACCACCTTCTGATTTTAAAGCGCAACACCAATAGCCTACACAACCCAGGTTAGAAATTTCACCGCCTTCATGGCGCTAATCACATTCCCTGATCTACTCGGCTTACAACCCAAAAATTATGCTTCGTGCCATCCTCAGCCACTATCGAGATGGTACGAGTCCGATAGTCCATGATAGTACCATGGCCATCCAGCCAATCGTCCTCGCCTTTTAAGTCTACCACAATGAGGTTCGAGGACCAATCTCGGTTCCCGATCCTCACTGGGCAATCTCTAACTTCTCGGTTCCCGACCATATGATCCCGCCTAGGCATACCCACTGCGAACGGCTCACACTCAAACAAGCAATCAATACCGACACGACATACATAATCCGAAGAAATAAAAGAGTGAGTAGGACTCGAATCAAAAAGCACTGAAACCGGATGAGAAAGGATCTTAGTGGTACCTGATGCCACTGGAGCGTATGTCTCCTATGTGCATCTCATCTGATATAACTAGGGGTGTACTGAGCCCGAACTCGATGTTGCATGGCGGTCCGGCTGACCCCGACCCCTAACGCGGCCTGAACTCTGAGGAACCTGAGTGACTGGAGTCCTCTGGTCAACACCATGTTCCTTCTGAACTGCAGTGTTAGCCAGCGCTCTAGCGGCCCTGGTAGCCTTCTCACAATGTACTGTCCGATGTCCGGTCTGTCCACAAGTAAAGCAATTAACTAATGGGAGTGGACAATCCTTCGCCACATGCTCATATTGATTGCAGTTAAAACAAACTCTACCACCAGGTGTAATGGACTGGACTGAGCGATTACCGTGAGACCCTCCGATCTGATGAAACGGCCTCTTCCCAGATACCGGTGCAGACAAAGATCTCGAAAACCGACCACCCTTACTGGCCGAGAAACTGCCAGTAGTCTTTTATTTCTTCACCTCGGAACCAGCCTCTGACTCCGGGACAGCCATCTCAATCACTAGAGCACGATCTTGGTACTCCTTCAATGTGGCATACATGAGTGGTGCCATACTCTGCCTCATATGCGGCTTCATGCGCATATTGAAGTGGCAAATTTTATCAGCCTCGGTCCTCACTTGCTCTTTCACGAATCTCAACTGCTGGTTGTAGGTGATGATGGCCTGAGAGATCGGCACATCCGGAGGCGTAGCAGTAAAGAACTCCACAATCCTATGCTCCCGGACTGGCGGTGGATAGTATTCTGCTTCCATAGCGGTCTTAAACTCCTCCCAGGTTGCTACTGTAACACCCCTAGAATACGTCCGGAAATGCTACACGCCGTAGGCCCTTCTCACAAGGATCTACCATGCTAAACTCCACTAGACTACACAATGATTGACCGACCGGGGTCAATCTAAATACAACGCAGACCGACAAGGTCATTAAACGATTCAGAAACTAATGAATTTTACATCTCAATGACAAAAATAAACTTTCACAAAAAAGGGATGACAACTCCATTTAATAAATGAAAACCTACACCCGTGCAAGGGTGAATACTCAACTAAATGGAAAATACTGACCCAGATGGAAAGAAAGAAAAAGACTCTAACTCTTGTGTGATTAGTATCGTCGTCTTCCATCTCCTTCCAAGCTAATACCGTGACTGCTCCCGAGCTGCCAAAACCTGAGCGCATAACAGGCACCCACTCCCCGAAAACTCGGGGGTTAGCAAACTGGAATTTTGCTAGTGCAAGTACATAATATACAAGATATACGAGCAATAACAACACAAAACTCAACCGTCGCGAAGCCTTAACACAGACCATACATACCCATAGTCAACACAGAGTAGCACTCGCATACACAAGGTGAAAGATAATCACATAGTCATATTCTCTTTACAGAACATAACATCAATGAAACTTTAAACGAGCCCAAGGAGTCAGGAAAATCCCTTTTCTAAAAGGAAAAGTATTTTGATAAGATAGTTTGAAAACGTTATTATTGACTCGGGCCGTCTTGGGGTTTTGAAAATCGAATGGGAACACTTTTGGAAAATAATTTCAAAAGCTCTAGGGTCCTTGACCCAATATATGGAAAACAATTACACGAAAACCATGTCACGTTATTCGGGGTCCTCGACCGAATTTATAGAACACTGCCACAAACAAAATCATTACAACATCTCACACGGTTCTCAACCTAATCCAAATAACATCATCACGAGATCAATCATCTCAACATTTCACAGGGCCCTCGACCCAATACACAGAATGGCACCACAATACAATCAACGGTACAATCTCTCATTCGACATATCCTGCTCAAGACCCCCGATTAATTAACCCTCAGAGATTTCGTCAAACCTCCTTGGTTAATTAACCCTAATACCAACGCTTTAAAAACAAGTTGAAACAAACTTTAAAAAAAACACGAATCGCGGTCTATAACAAGACAAACATTTAAAAGTGAGTTGAAAGAATTTGAGATACGAACATCGTTCGGTGATGGGGTCTTAGCTATCACTCAAATACCCGTAACCAATAAGCCTGCCAGGCGCCTCCCTTGCGCACCTGTGCACCGGGGTTCACTCCACTATGTTGGCCGCTCCTTGAACATGTCACCGCACCGGCGATCACTCCCGTAAGAGCCGCCCCTTGCGCGCGCATTAGGTAACACCGGCGTTCACCACCCATATGGAGCTGCACATTGCAGCATACACCAGGCCGGACTGCACGGCCCACCCTCAGAGGTTCCCGGATACGACGTTTCTCACAACAAGTATCCACATTATTTCAAACATCAAGCATACAGACAAACATCACAACAATTATCAACTCGGTACATCAAGTCACACAATTTCTCCGCCAGTCCATAACCACACAAATAAACCATAACACACACGTTATCAATCAAACTCAATCACAATAAGCCTTCAAGCATAACCAATCAACACCGCACATATATCCCTATATCATAACTCGACCGAATGCATAAACCGTACTATATTATCTCTATAATTATGGTTCGTACTTTAATCCAAGTTGAGTACTTCAACTAGTATCGGTACTAATCACTCGACATTCACCGACATATGTATGTATTTATCTATATACATGTATACATACATATATATATATATATATATACGCATATCTATATACATACATATATTTAACATATAAATATATATGTATATGTATATTCATAAAATAATTCACACACTTCGGCAACAATGATTTCACATAGTTATAATTCATATATAAAGGTACTTGCCTCAAATCCAAAGCACGCGAAGCAACAGGAAAGCTCGACCGGAAACCCCCGAATCTTCCAACTAGGTCGAAAACACAAGAATAACATAATCACTATAAGATCGATCGTAAGGAAGATGCAAAACACACGAAATTCTCAACAAGAATTAGTAGAGACGAAGGATCGAACACTTAGGGCTCAATGTTTCCCAAAGAATATCAAGAACATTATCCGAACCCAAATACGGTAAGAAATACGAATCAAATCATAAGGAGAGAATCAATACAACCAATTGATGATATACAACAGCACGATTCATGAAGAACAACCCGAATCTTGAAGATTCACGAAATATAGAGGTAGGTTTTACAAGATGATTACCTCGAATCGAAGACGAAGAACACGGATTGATGATGTTAATCAACACCAAGAACTAAAGGAAGATGTAAACTTGGAGTTACAGGACTCCAAAATCGCCCCTAGATCGCCCACAAATCGCCTCAGCCGCGGAGGAGTGAAGAAAGGGTGAAAAATGACGAACACGGTCAACCCTCGGTATATAAATACGTGCACATGAGTTACGTACGTTAACCAAGAAGAATAACGTACGCTACCTGTATTATGTACGTAATGCATCAAAGATTACGTACGTAATCGATAACCAGACACTCCTGTCCAAAATAGCGAAGACCCTTACGTACGTTATGGCGAGGGCTTAATGTACGTAAGGAGCACAGTTAACGTGCGCTATGATCAACACATAGCATGCGCTATCGACGGCAAGAACTCAATGTCTGAACTGGTAAGACCCTTACGTACGTAAAGGGAAGGTCTTAACGTACGTAATTCGTATGATGATAACGTACATTATGCTTATAGCATAGCGTACGTGAGTCACTTAGCAGTTCCAGAACTGCTAAGTTCAGCACGTCGAGCGCGACGAAACCGCAAAACAACAATTACAACACAAGACGAGGACATGCATACGAAGAGTGCAGAACGACGGATTCAAGCGTTAAAAGAAAGTACGATTCCGACAACCCGAAGGTTCGGAATACGATAACAGAAGTAATCACCCCCAGACTTTAGGAAATTATGAAACGACCCAAAACGTTCGTAAATCACGATATGACATCAAGAAACCAAACCGAAGCTCACAACATGCATAATAAATCTCAACGGACTTATAGGAAACACGAAACCATAGTTTCGAACCATCATCACACGAAATGAACCAAATAGCGGGAAAAGTCGCTCAAAACACGGATTCGGGTAAAACAGCCCCGGAACCACTCGGATGACCAAACACGCAGAACAAAACATTATCAAAATGTCAAAACGCTCGCAAGTGAGCTTCTGGAAACCAGAAAGATGCCAAAAACGAAAAAGTACCGAAAGAGAATATCACGGGTATTACATTCTACCCTCCTTAAAAGAAGTTTTGTCCCGAAACATAAAATAGAGAGCGATGGAACAATAGATTCAAACAAAATTTGGAAGAATCAAATTCGGATGTGGAAAGGCCACAATAATCCACGAGATTTAGCAAAACAGCTCCGAAATTCGTTCGGAGGACGGTAGGCTAAGTAGAACAAGGTAGTTTAAAATCGTCGAGAGGATCATAATTGAATTACCAACAATGAAAAGTCACACAATACCGGAAATACTAAGAAAAGTACGGGTAATACACTCCCCCATACTAAAAAGACATTTCGATCCCAAAACTTAGAACAACAAGAGTTGGAAACGTAAAGCAATGAAATGAAAACGATCAAAGTCACGATTGTTCAAAACAGCAACGATTAGGACATATTACAAAATCTTCATTCTCCCATGCTAGGATATTCAGAAGGAAACATAGGGTTTCGGGACACTTTCCAGTCACTACCTCTGCTCTCTCTTAGGGCGGCATTCTTTGCCAATTCGTAAACTGTCTCACAGTGTTTCTCCCGATGACCTTCACACCCGCACCGGTAACAAGTCAAGAGTGGAGAGGGACAATTTGCACTAACATGTCCCTGACAGTTATAGTTGAAACATCTTCTCATCTTACCGAGAATCAGTGATGCTGGTTTGGGATTTCCAGCGCTCACTCCCGACCGCGAAGACGACGCCTTCGAACGACGTGGGGGTTTGGGAGCCTTAGACTCTTCACCGCCCAAAAATTTCCCAGAGGTCCTCGGTCTCTTCGCTTCGCTCGTGGGCTCGACCACTGAGGAGATTTCATAGGATATCATTTGATCTTGATAATCCTTCACTGTAGCATGGATAGTTGTCGTACGAACCACCTTGTCGCTTCCACTTCCGTCATGACACTTACGTCCGCCAAGGCTCGACATACTAAAATAGATAGTACCGTTCAACATTATCAAATAATCAGTTGTACAGTATACCACAATTATCAACACAAGGTTTAATTAAAATTTATAGAATAACGTAAAGCGTAAAGTTTTCTGAAGTCAATCCTGAGTCCTTCGACGAGGACGATCATTATATGCATGCACTTAATGAAAACAAATTTTTGAAAAAAAAGAGAGCGAGTCACGTTATGCCCAAAGCTTGTAAATACTGTCCTTTATTTGGAAGAGGGAGTTTATAGAACGACTTTAAAAATTATTTTCGAGTAATGTATAAAAGAAAATTGAAAGTTGAATCGTAACTAATTTGAAATATTTCAAGTGTTGAGTTCCAAATACCACAATTTGAAAATCCTTTCTCTTCTACCAAAATGTCTAATCGAAATGATTTTTCACCGAAATACGTGACCATTTGACATGACTACATTAAATCATGGGCTTTCACAATATTATAAAATTTCGTAGCACCACTTTAAAATGTTCGTGACATTACAGTACCGTGGGCCCCGCACCGGAACCCACCAGGCTGAAAACCATTTTTAAAACGTTCAACATGCCAAAAGGCCGATGACAGTAGTATTTTCAAATAATCACAGGAGTCATTTATAAAATATCAAATACCGTTATAAGAATACCATCAAAACATGCAAGACCAAAATGCCAAAATTCGGTTTAGGGAATCGATTTTACGAAATAAAATTCAGTTTGCAAGATACCAAAAGCCATTTCAAAATACTCACGCAGCGGATAAAATTAACACTCAAAGATTTATTGTAATAAAATGTAGAAATTGGTAAGTACGCTCGACTTCCGAAACATACTACATAACCATTCTCAATCGGACCGTATACGCATGTTATATCCTAAAACAATAATATAACCAACAAGTTCCAATCCCTTGTTCGCGTTAAACACATTAGCACGATATACTCAAATACGTATATAAGGGGACTTACGATCGGGAGGCTTACCATCATGGATTGCCTGAAGATGATGTCGGAACCACGATACTAATCACAACTCTGACGCGCGCGACTTACACAGGACATAGACTTGACCCAACGGCCTAGGTTTTTCACAAACCTAAGCTCTGATACCATAAATGTAACACCCCCAGAATACGTCCGGAAATGTTACACGCCGTAGGCCCTTCTCACAAGGACCTACCAGGCTAAACTCCACTAGACTACACAATGATTGACCGACCGGGGTCAATCTAAATACAACGCAGACCGACAAGGTCATTAAACAATTCAGAATCTAATGAATTTTACATCTCAATGACAAAAATAAACTTTCACACAAAAGGGATGACAACTCCATTTAATAAATGAAAACCTACACCCGTGCAAGGGTGAATACTCAACCAAATGGAAAATACCGACCCAGATGGAAAGAAAGAAAAAGACTCTGACTCTTGTGTGATTAGCATCGTCATCTTCCATCTCCTTCCAAGCCAATCCCGTGACTGCTCCCGAGCTGCCAAAACCTGAGCGCATAACAGGCACCCACTCCCCGAAAACTCGGGGGTTAGCAAACTGGAATTTTGCTAGTGCAAGTACATAATATACAAGATATACGAACAATAACAACACAAAACTCAACCGTCGTGAAGCCTTATCACAAACCATACATACCCATAGTCAACACAGAGTAGCACTCGCATACACAAGGTGAAAGATAATCACATAGTCATATTCTCTTTACGGAAAATAACATCAATGAAACTTTAAACGAGCCCAAGGAGTCAGGAAAATCCCTTTTGTAAAAGGAAAAGTATTTTGATAAGATAGTTTGCAAACGTTATTATTGACTCAGGCCATCTTGGGGTTTTGAAAATCGAATGGGAACACTTTTGGAAAATAATTTCAAAAGCTCTCGGGTCCTTGACCCAACATATGGAAAACAATTACACAAAAGCCATGTCACGTTATTCGGGGTCCTCGACCCAATTTATAGAACACTGTCACAAACGAAATCATTACAACATCTCACAAGGTTCTCAACCCAATCCAAATAACATCATCACGAGATCAACCATCTCAATATTTCACAGGGTCCTCGACTCAATACACAGAATGGCACCACAATACAATCAACGGTACAATCTCTCATTCGACATATCCTGCTCAAGACCCCCGATTAATTAACCCTCAGAGATTTCGTCAAACCTCCTTGGTTAATTAACCCTGATACCAATGCTTTAAAAACAAGTTGAAACAATCTTTCAAAAAAAAACACGAATCGCGGTCTATAACAAGACAAACATTTAAAAGTGAGTTGAAAGAATTTGAGATACGAACATCGTTCAGTAACGGGGTTTTAGCTATCACTCAAATACCCGTAACCAATAAGCCTGCTAGGCGCCTCCTTTGTGCACCTGTGCACCGGCGTTCACTCCACTATGTTGGCCGCTCCTTGAACATGTCACCGCACCGACGATCACTCCCGTAAGAGCCGCCCCTTGCACGCGCATTAGGTAACACCGGCGTTCACCACCCATATGGAGCCGCACATTGCAGCATACACCAGGCCGGAGTGCACGCCCCGCCATCAGAGGTTCCCGGATACGACGTTTCTCACAACAAGTATCCACATTATTTCAAACATCAAGCACATAGACAAACGTCACAACAATTATCAACTCGGTACATCAAGTCACACAATTTCTCCGCCAGTCTATAACCACACAAATAAACAATAACACGCACGTTATCAATCAAACTCAATCACAATAAGCCTTCAAGCATAACCAACCAACACCGCACATATATCCCTATATCGTAACTCGACCAAATGCATAAACCGTACTATATTATCTCTATAATTATGGTTCATACTTTAATCCAAGTTGAGTACGTCAACTAGTATCGGTATTAATCACTCGACATTCACTGACATATGTATGTATTTATATATGTACATGTATACATACATATATATATATATGCATATCTATATACATACATATATTTAACATATAAATATATATATGTATATGTATATTCGTAAAATAATTCACACACTTCGGCAACAATGATTTCACATAGTTACAATTCGTATATAAAGGTACTTGCCTCAAATCCAAAGCACGCGAAGCAACAGGAAAGCTCGACCGGAAACCCTCAAATCTTCCAACTAGGTCGAAAACACAAGAATAACATAATCACTATAAGATCGATCGCAAGGAAGATGCAAAAGACACGAAATTCTCAACAAGAATTCGTAGAGACGAAGGATCGAACACTTAGGGCTCAATGTTTCCCAAAGAATATAAAGAACATTATCCGAACTCAAATACAGTAAGAAATACGAATCAAATCGTAAGGAGAGAATAAATACAACCGATTGATGATATACAACAGCATGATTCATGAAGAACAACTCGAATCTTGAAGATTCACGAAATATAGAGGTAGGGTTTACAAGATGATTACCTCGAATCGAAGACGAAGAACATGGATTGATGATGTTAATCAACACCAAGAACTAAAGGAAGATGTAAACTTGGAGTTACAGGACTCCAAAATCACCCCTAGATTGCCCACAAATCGACTCAGCCGCGGAGGAGTGAAGAAAGGGTGAAAAATGACGAACACGGTCAACCCTCGGTATATAAATACCTGCGCATGAGTTACGTACGTTAACCAAGAAGAATAACGTACGCTACCTGTATTACGTACGTAATGCATCAAATATTACGTACGTAATCGATAACCAGACCCTCATGTCCAAAATAGCGAAGACCCTTACGTACGTTATGGCGAGGGCTTAATGTACGTAAGGAGCACAGTTAACGTGCGCTATGATCAACACATAGCGTGCGCTATAGACGGCCAGAACTCAATGTCTGAACTGGTAAGACCCTTACGTACGTAAAGGGAAGGTCTTAACGTACGTAAGTCGCATGATGATAACGTACGTTATGCTTATAGCATAGCGTACGTGAGTCACTTAGCAGTTCCAGAACTGCTAAGTTCAGCTCGTCGCGTACGAGCGCGACAAAACTGCGAAACGAAAATTACAACACAATACGAGGACATGCATACGAAGAGTGCAGAACGACGGCTTCAAGCGTTAAAAGAAAGTATGATTCCGACAACCCGAAGGTTCGGAATACGATAACAAAAGTAATCACCCCCAAACTTTGGGAAATTACGAAACGGCCCAAAACGTCCGTAAATCACGATATGACATCAATAAACCAAACCGAAGCACACAAGATGCATAATAAAGCTCAACGGACTTATAGGAAACACGAATCCATAGTTTCGAACCATCATCACACGAAATGAACCAAATAGCGGGAAAAGTCGCTCAAAATACGGATTCGGGTAAAACAGCCCCGAAACCACTCGGATGACCAAACACGCAAAACAAAACATTATCAAAATGTCAAAACGCTCGCAAATGAGCTTCTGGAAACCAGAAAGATGCCAAAAACGAAAAATTACCGAAAGAGAATATCACAGGTATTACAACTACACGGTCACTGGGCATCACGGCTTCCCACCACTCTGCAGCTTCCTTATCCAGGAGGTACTGAGCAATAGGTACCCTCCTGTCATTGGAACAAGCTAATGACAGAGAGGGGGTGCATCTTAGTCACTTTCTGAAGCCATTTACTAGACTCATCTTTCGGGGTCGGGGGTGGATTTTGACATCCACCTTGAGCTATCTACCCGATGGTTGGTCCTGACTGACTAATAAGTTTTGTTGCCCATCAAAACTCAAGGGTAAGGTATTCGGCACTGAATGTGAGGCCGAATCTGAGGACGACTAAGAAAGCACAACTTCCTCACTAATAGCGCCATGACCACGGCCTCGACCGCATACCCTATCTGGTCTACCACGACCTCTTAACATACTAAAGAATAAGAAATATAAAGAGCAAAGTCAACGATATTCACAATTTATAAGGTTGGTACCACAACTCACAATTCCAATCTACACCAAAGAAGTAAAATACTGAAATGTAAGAGTTCGAAGGGACTTACAGCCACGGGTCGCATGAATAGGTGGTAGCACGATGATATTAGGCTTAACAACTGACTCTTACGACACAACTGACAGACCCAAAATCAACCAACGGCCTCGGTATTAACAACCTAAGGCTCTGATACCATAAATGTAACACCAATCTCATAAGGGACATTACACGCCGTAGAACCTTCACAAGGTCTACCACGCTAACACATGACACATAATTCACAAAGAAAACCCATAGGACACATTAATGATAATAAGTAGGGCCGTGGCCTCGGTCAAAACATTCTGCTTCAATACTAATAAAACAAAGAGTGAGATGTATTCAATGCCCACGCAGGGGACTTCAATGACATTATTAACCAATAACACGTTCACTCGACTACTTCAACCAACAACCGAATGAACATAATAAAATAAGGAACATCGACTCGAGTGTCATCGTCATGTTGGGCTATCCTTTGCATGCGTATCCCGCACCTGATCCTCAGCTCGCCCGATATCTGAAATGCATGAAACGTATTTACCCAATTTAAGGGGTTACAATTCGAATAGCTAGTGCAAGTACACGATTACACCAAATTATATACTAATACGATTCAACACAATCAATTCTTTTTGGAAAACATTTGCAATCAATATTCCGAAATATCAAATTTACATCAAAATAGTATATCAACATGTTTCAAAATCACAACTATCCACACTTGGTAACCCGCGGCCGTACCCATTAGTATCGACCCCCAGAGGTCCCGTCGAACCGTCCCCGGGTGCGAAACCACTTCCACGTCTGTACCCATTAGTATTGGCCCCCAGAGGTCCTGTCGAACCATCCCCGGATGGAAGAACAACAACACATATGCGATATCACAATTCATCATTCGTATCGAAGCCGTAACGCACACAACAGAATGTAATATATGTACTTGCCTTGAATAACACGACGTGAAGGAAAATGGTGAAAGGAAAAGGTTTCGGTCCGAATAGTCTTTACAGTCTCTCTCCTATCACAATAACGATATACAATCAACCATGATAATGCGGAAACGAAAGAATTCGCCCTAAGTTCTGCCCGTTGGAATAATTTATCGAACACTACGAGGGCATTATCCGGATATAATCAAATAATGGAAGGGTTTATGAATTCTATTCCACAAAATCATAACAATTGCAAGAATAGCGAATACACAACACTAATCTAACAACAATATCCGTTGGATCGGAAAAAATAAGATGAATTACAAGAAAATCCCCCCAAATTCCCAAAACTAGGGTTCAAGCCGATTTACCTTGATTCGAAGATGGACAAAGATGATTTGGTGTTAGAGTAGTGTTATGATGCTCGAATATACTTCTCCAACGGAGTTTGGGAGGAAATCGGATGATCCATAGGCTGGAGAATCGATCGCGTCGCGCCAACAGGAGGAGGAAAGTGACATGTGAGGAAGAAAGGCCACTGCCCAGTTTATATACTGGGCAGCATTACGGCCGTAACATGGGCACTTTTACGGCCGTAACAGTGTTTACGAACTCCCTGGACAAACTGCACACCTGCATTACGGCCGTTACAGAAAGACATTACGGCCGTAATGTACGAAGTCTTACGACCGTAATGCATACAATCTTACGGCCGTAACTCGGCCCTGGCAGCAGGTCAATCTGGTTTTGAAACAACGACTCGACAACAACTGGAATGAGAGTGACAGGTGTGAAACCATATAAATACGAAGATCTTTTAATGACGTGATAAACATAAAAACCATCACATGACCCCGGCCATCCGAAGGTCGGAATAGCGAATTTTAACATCAATGCCCAAAATATTAGGAATTTACAAAACGACCCAAAAATTCGGAAATCTAGATTCGAGGTCTGACAACAACTCCGTAAACCACAATAAGTCTGAAAATATTACATAAACTCGTAAGAACAACAAAGTGTTAGCTACGGACAAGATTCGCGAGGATCGAGCCTCCATACGGAAAAGTTACAATAATTACATATACTCATAAATCGACTCTGAACTCGTCCGGATGGTCAAGAATGTAAAATGAAATAGTTTCAGCACACCAAAACAATTACAAGCGAGTCATCCAGAATGGAAATATACCAACAATGGAAATATACTAAAAATAAAAAGTACGAATATTACACTTCCTAATGATCATTACTTGGATTACTCGAGTACCTGCTAAGTCTATTTACTGTGCAGGCTAAATCAGGACGTGTGCAGTTTGTTAAATACATCAAACTGCCTATTATTCTCGAGTATTCCAATTGTGATATGGGTTCACCTTGATTCTTCTTTAAATGTAAATTTACATCTATCGGTGATTTTATTGGCGTCACATCATATGAGTTGAATTTTCTAAGCACATTATCAACATAATGAGATTGAGTTGGGATAATTCCCTCATGCGTTCTAAGAATTTTAATTCCTATTATTACATCTGCCAATCCCATATCTTTCATATCAAAATGTTTTGTCAACATTTTCTTTGTGGCCATAATACCTTCGTGTTTACTTCCCATGATTAGCATGTCGTCTACATAAAGGCATATAATTACATATGATTCTGATGTGCCTTTTATGTAGACACGTTTATCACACTCGTTAATCTTAAACCCATTTCATAACATTATTTTATCAAATTTTTCATGCCACTGCTTTGGTGCTTGTTTAAGACCATATAGGGATTTAATGAGTCTACACACCTTTTTCTCTTGACCGGGAGCAATAAACCCTTCAGGTTGTTCTATGTAGATTTTTTCCTCTAATTCACCATTCAAAAATGCTGTCTTGACATCCATTTGATGTATTTCAGGATTATTTAGTGATGTAATAGCAATAAGAACTCGAATGGATGTAATCCTTGTGACTGGTGAATAGGTATCAAAGAAATCAGCACCTTCCTTTTGTTTGAACCCTTTAGCCACCAGTATTGCCTTGTACTTTCATATTGATACATCTTTATACTTCCTTCTAAGAATCCACTTACATCCTAGAGGTTTGCTACCTGGTGGGAGGTCTACCAATTCCCAGGTATGATTTTGCATAATGGAATCAATTTCACTATTGATATCCTCTTTCCAGAGTGGCGCTTCTGGAGTGGACAATGCTTCTTTGATTGTCCTGGGTTCATTTTCTAACATGTATGTTAGGTATTCAGGACCGAAACTTTTCTTCTTTCGGTTTCTCTTACTGCATCTGGGTTCTACTTCATTGTTATTTTAACTTGAACCAATCGCAGTATCATGATCCTTTTTTCGGGATTCTTCTGTCTTCTTATCTTTCCGAGGAAAGATATTTTCAAAGAAATCAGCATCCCTTGCTTCAATTATAGTGTTTTCATGTATCTCTGAGATTGCTGATTTGTACACCAAAAATTGGTACGCACTGCTATTGCTAGCATATCCAATGAAAATGCAGTCTATCGTTTTAGGACCTATAGTCACCTATATAGGTTTGGGTACCATTACCTTTGCTAAACACCCCCACACTTTCAAGTATTTGTAAGAAGGCTTTCGATCTTTCCATAACTCATATGGAGTTTGATTTATCTTCTTATGAGGGATCTTATTAAGAATTCGGTTTGCAGTTAGAATAGCTTCCCCCCACAAGCTCTGGGGTAAGCCTGAATTAATCAACATGGCATTAATCATTTCTTTAAGTGTTCGATTCTTACGTTCTGCAATGCCATTAGACTGAGAAGCATATGGTGCTGTAGTTTGATGAATAATTCCATATTCGGAACATAACTCTTCAAACAGAGAAACATATTCTCCCCCTCTGTTACTTCGAACCATTTTGATTTTCTTGCCAAGTTTATTTTCAACCTCATTCTTATAATTCTTAAAGGCCTCTACTGCTTCATCTTTGCTTTTCAAAAGATAACAGTACTTGGTGCAATCATCTATAAAAGTAATAAAATACTTTTTACCTCCTCTAGTTTGAACCATTTTCAAATCACATATATCAGTATGTATTAATTCTAGAGGAGTAGTATTTCTTCCCACTGAAGAAAAAAGGTGTTTTAGCCAATTTTGACTCCACAAATACTTCACATTTTCCTTGTGAATCAAATTTAAACTAAGGAAGCAAGTTAAAATTTACCAATTTTCGCAATGAATTAAAATTCACATGTCCTAATCTACAATACCATAAGTTAGAACACTCAACCAAATAATTAAAATTATTTATTTCATTGCCAACAACATTGCGCCTCACAGGCATTACATTCATCTTGAATAGTTCATTTTCAACATAGCCTTTTCCTATGAACTGTCCATTCTTAGTCATTACAAATTTGCCAGCCTCAAAAACCAACCTAAAGCCTGCCTTAACCAACAAAGAACCAGAAATTAAATTCTTCCAAATATCAGGAATATGCAGCACATTGTTCAATGTGAGCTCCTTTCTCGAAGTCATCTTGAGGACCACTTTTCCCGTTCCAGCCACATCTAAGGTTGATAAATTTCCCATGTACAACTTCTTGCCACTTGCAGGAGCATATGTCGAAAACATGCCCCTTTTAGAACAAACATGTTGAGTCGCACCGGAATAAATCTACCATGCCTTAGTGCTTCAACAACATTTGTTTCAAACACCATGGCGCACAAATTCAACTCAGACATATCAATGGGAACATTACGATCCTCTGTCACATTTGCTTGATTCTTGCCCTTTATATTCTTCGGATAACGTCAATTCTTAGCCTTATGGTTCGGTTTACCACAATTGAAGCAGTTCCCTTTGAACTTCTTCTTCTGATTCCAATTCTGTGAAGATCCTTCACCAAAGTGCTTCCTTTTCTTATTCTTCTTCGCCTGAACCAAATTTACCTTGGCCGGTTCACTAGACTTTTACTCAGAGTTTTGATTATCTTCTTTAATCCTCAGTCTGACGATCAAGTCCTCCAGCCCCATCTCCTTGCGTTTGTGCTTGAGATAGTTTTTGAAATTCTTCCACCCAGGGGGTAATTTTTCAATGATAGCAGCCACCTGGAAGGATTCATTCATTATCATTCCTTCAGCCAATAAATCATGCGAGATTATCTGAATCTCTTGCACTTGGATTACAATGGTCTTGCCGTCCACCATTTTAAAGTCTAGAAACTTGCCAACTACAAACTTCTTTGTCTCGGCATCTTTGGTTTTGTACTTCTTCTCCAAGGATTCCCACAGTTCCTTGGCCCTCTTTGTATGACAATACACGTTGTACAACGTGTTGTCCAAGCCATTCAGGACATAGTTGCGACACAAAAAATCGCTCTGTACCCAAGCATCAAAAGCCATTCGGTTCTGAGTATTTGTTTCATCTTCAGCCACAACCGGAGTAGGATTGGTAACATATTTAACCAAGCCCAGCGCGATGAGATAAAACAGCATCTTTTGCTGCCACCTTTTGAAGTCAACACCGGAAAATTTTTCTGGTCTCTCAGCATGTGCAGTCGGATGAGTAGGTATGATAGGAGCAACATGAGCCAACATAGTGGAAGTAGTAGGAACAGTCACAGAGTTAGTAGCCGTTGGGTATATTGTGAATAAAGTGGCTTTAAACCAAAAAGAAAATAGATAACAAAAAATATGTAGGAAGTGGAGGCAAGAGTGAAGTCTCTATCTTTAAGATGAATTTGCCCTGTACGAATGCTTTCAGTTTGAATGGCAATCGTCTCACAAGATACAACCACTTATAACTTTTCTGAATAGCAGCACAACAAATTCAGAAAACAAACGAACTGGACTTATGTGGAACTCTCTTTTTAATATGCAGAAAGGTATATGGAATGACAGGATATTATGCTACAATATGGTAAAATTCGTATGGATATTTATAATGCATGAAAGTTGCTTCAAAGGTTGCAACTTTCTGTACTAAAAAGGTGCACGTTTTCTGGACCGAAAAGGCACCTACTGAAGTTGAAAGGGTTCCAAAGGAACCTGCTGGAATCTCCAGGGGCCAATCTGATAATAATCGAAAGGTTGTGCCATTTCGATTATTCTGATGAATCTTTTCATAATATTTAAAAGTTCATGTCCATTTTTCATGTCCATTTTAGTAATAACTTTTCAGAGGTAATTTAAATTACTAATTAATTAATTTAATTATTAATTTTCGTAGCCCAAAAAATAATAAGCCCCAAAGCCCAAAATCCAAAGCTCAAGCCTCAATCCCAGGCCCAGACCCAGGCCTGAGCTCAAGCTCGAGTTCGAGCCCGATCCCGAGCACGGCACGGCACGGCACGGCCGGCCGACCGGCGGCGGCGGCGCGCGCCCGCGCGTGTGGGCTTCACCGAACCTACATGTGTGTAGGTCCTTTCCCCTCTAAAAACTTGGGTGCCCCTTGGAGCCCAAACCCAATACTCAACCAAGGGTAAATAAACCCTTCAAAGTTATTTTTTCCCTCCAATGTGGGATGGAACACTTTCCCATCCCTTCAACTTCCATTTTCTACTCCAAGTAGCTATTTTCGATCCTAAATATCTCATTCACCCGAAATTGGTTTTGAGAAATTTAAAGTGCTAAATTCATCTACATCAAATGTAGATTCCAAATATATACTTGCTTATATATTTACATCAAAGATTTCTACTTCAATTATTTATTTTAAATTGGTAAATGAACCAATTTTCCAACATTAGCACCGTTTATGGGGTGTGAAGAAGGGGGAGGCAACAACGATGATCTGAGGGGCTACGGTCTAATTAGATTTGGCTAGGGTTTCCCGACATTTTTTTTTCTTGTTTACGAATTTAATTTCTAGAAGCTACTCCTACGTTGAAGGAAAACCGCAAGGCATAACTAGAGCAAAAGATTGATCAATTCTCATTAAATTCTATATAAGGTGAGAGTATAAATTCTAAATATTCCATCCAGCCATAGTCCAATTGCACTAGATATATCATAACTAAAAAGCTCCATTTATAACACACCGGACATATTCAGGGATATTACACTCTGTTGGCTCCATGCGGAACCTACAAGGCAAAAAATATTTTCAACAAGCTAACAACAGTAATATCTTTCGAAATACCAAAATACTTCGAAATTTATTTTTCATACTATCATAAAATTCCATTTAAAATTACAAGGCCATAATATCAAAACTCAAGCGGTTTTTCAAAATGTACGTTGATTCCCGTTTACATGTCCTGAAAAAAATAGTTAGTGAATTAGTTTTCCAAAAATATACTCAAGCTCGTAAAATACCAGAAAACTATTTAAGATACACATGCAGCGGATGTAATTAACACTTAAAAATACATTGGCAATTGAAAATAATTATTAGTCAAAATACTCAATTCCTAATCACATGTCATAGTAGTATCTATCAAGAAGCTCACCTCTTTACGACCGCTACAAGCTCGATTCTCAAGTACCTAATAAAATCGTGATAGAGTCATCAACAACAATATTCAATAATAATAACAATCACATTTACATTACTAATTACATATCAATGCAATCACAAAGTGTGGAAGACTACAATATATTATACTGCCATAACCTTTCCAACTTGTAGTAATCAACATCAAATCAATACTTACCATATTCCACATCCCTCAAATGAGGAAATTAACTTACAAAATTTTGTATTATATCTTGCCAAAATTCTCAAAACATCATCATAACTCACAAATATGAAATATGCAATTTTTATCCAATCCATTCAGATGATATTACAAAATCTTAATCTATGATAATCAATACCAATATAGACAAGTACCAATAATGAATACACAATAGCTCAATGAATATAACATAGAAGAAAACACAACATAACACAACACAACAAAATAAATCCACCGCCCGCTGCACTTAATCCTGTAGTAATTCAAATTTTTCAGGTTAGAAAATCGGGCAATGTCAAGTGTGGAGATAGTGATGATGGGGTAATAATTTTATTTTACTAAAATATATTTCTGGTGAAATAAAACTTTATAATTTTTTTGATATGTGAAACAAAAGACTCATTTTACTTTTGTATACCAATCATTATGTTTGTTTTATTTGGAAAAAGGGGTGTTACTAGAGATTTCAAAGGATCCTCCATAGTCGGATTGTAAATCTCAATATCATATCTCATACCTCATATCTCATACCTCATATCTCATGTCTAATATCTCAGTTTTCAAATCTCACATCTTATTTCTTAAATCTCATATCTCTCAAGTATAAACTTGTCATTTGCTGCACTCTAACCTCTACAAAACACTAGAAATCTCAAAGGATCTTCCCTAATTGGATTTAATTAAAGAAACATAAATCTCAAAACATAATAACTCAAATCACAATATAGAAATATAACATAGTACTCAATTACTTGCTAAGATTGGACTTCTCAATTATCACCTACAGTGTCCAACTCTTATTACATACTCGTGATCATCAGTTCTCACAAGATTACAAATCCATTCAAGATAACCAGAATAGTTAAGTACATTGATACTCGATGTGTCCACATTCCATAATCCGTAGATAATTCATCTTTGTCTTCACCAAACTATATACTCAATACTCGAGTATACAAATAAGACTTGTATCATTTACATGATGATTTGACTTCAAAATCAAAGTACAACATAAAGTCTTCTATCGAAAAAGTTCACACTTATGAAAGTATTGCTGTGTGAATTATAAATCTAATGAAATCGAAAATATTCATTAAGCATCATGAACCAAATAAGTATGCAACTTGCCTCAATAGCAATGCAATCATAGTGAAGCTGTTACCAAATTCATTGCCTTCGTCTACGAGCTTCTCGACTCCGACTAAAGCAATTCATGAACATCTCGAATTCAACTGCAACATAACGGTTATAAACAACAAGCAATTATCAAAACCTATTACAATAATCAATCAACAACATATCGAATAATAATCAATAATTTACAAGAGTCTCGAAAAAATGACCAATAACCGCATACGGCTAGATAGTATTTCAACTATACATAAAACCGAATAAAGATATCCAATCGACTATGAATTCATATCCATAATAAGATTTATAATTAGATAACCATATCATCATGATATCAAGACTTATAATGTTCTCAAACTCATTAAACCTTGAATACGAAATAATAAGATTATTCCTTGTTATATTCTTCAGTTCATAATAAGAATAATATCAAAATTACAACAATCCAAAACATTTAACTGGTTTACTATAATGACTTACCGAGTTACTAAAATGCCGTAAATTTCAAGTGGGACTCACAAAGCTATTTTAATAACATAAACAACTTAATAAATTCGAACAAATTAATTTCAAGAACCAATCCCATAATTTTACATTCAAAGAATACATTCGTAAATGAAATTTTGTTCATAATTATTACATAATAATAGTAAGGGAATTTAACTTTATTTTCACGAAGGAACTTTACTTGTTAATCACAGTCTAACGCTCAATCAAGAATGATCAGAACTCTCAGGATATCCTGCATATAAGCAACATATTTGTAGTATCCTAGAATTTCGCTATGAATTTTTCGCATTGTTTTATCTGAGTTGTACTATATAGAGTGGGACCGATGCAGTATAGATGAATAATTTTGGGAACTGTGACAGCTGTACCAATATATCTCTCGAGGTTATATGTAATTCTAGGATATTACATGCTTGATATGTCTTTCGATGTCGGGTATACTGTATGAGTATTGGTATAATTGTCGTACTTGGTCGACGATTGCATTTGAGGGTATCATGCATCAGGCTTATCGTTTGAGAATGTTATCGGAACGAGTGTATGTATTCAGTATGTCACGTGTATGTGTTCGGTGTAACACCCTCAAGATATTCGAGGTATATTACAGTGCCGTGAATCCCTATATGGGACCCACCAGGCTGAACAGCATCATACTCATCGACTCACATAAACGACAGAACAATACCATGTCATAAAGATGCAAAACAGAATAATCCACCCGGTTCAACCGGTCAATATAACATCATCATCCAACACAACATAATAAGCAACAATACAATCCGAACGAACAAGAACCCCTTAAGTACTCGAGTACAACTATTAGTTCAAAACCACAAAAGATAAAAAGGTAAAAGACACTAAAACGTCACTCGTGCACAATCAACACGCACGGCCATCATCCGTGTACTGGTCCAGCGCCCGCTCGTCTCGATGAACCTGACCTGAAATTCATAAAACGAATTTCCCCAAAACGGGTCCCCAGAGGGGCTAGCAATCACGCTAGTACAAGTAACCAGATGAACAACTTACATCTTACACATATAGTAAATGTATGCAATAGAGAAAAGCGTTCGAAAACGCTTATTTCCGGAAATGCCATAAATAAGTCACATTTTTAAAATTCACCACAATTAACCGTCGATCCACACCTCCGTGGACCCCTACCGAGACCCCGTCGGATCTAACCCGTAGTGGTTAAAAGCAAAGCTCGTCGATCCACACCTCCGTGGACCCCTACCGAGATCCCGTCGAGTCTAACCCGTAGTGAGCATACACACACACACACAATTTCTCATACAAAACTACTATGTCAAGATTGTAAGTTCATAAGGATACTTGCTTCGATTAATAGACGTTGACGCGAACGGAACGGAAGAATCAAGCACGACCGTGAGGAACCGACGAATGAACTTAACGATTCGAATAGCACAATCACAACCACTTCTAAACGATTATGGAAATGGAATACACCCGGAAACCCGCCTACGATTCATGTATATTTGTACCAAAAATAACAACGAGGGCGGACCACAACCAAACCCTCCCGATTCCGTAAAAATCCACAAAATATCCATGAATCCGTAGGAAAACTAAAGATACTAACAATATTAATCGTATACATCAAGAATCCACCAACAAAACGGAACGAATCGGAACAAAAACCCAAAACCCCCAAATTAATCGAAAATAGGGTTTTAGAATATTACCTTAGGAGATTCAAGTACCAAGATCCGTAGAACACGCGGTAGATTGATTTCCCGGGCTTCACTACCGAAGAAAAATGGTGAAAATCGACCCCCCAATGGATAAGGATGAAGAACTCTTCCCCTCTCTCTCACTCTCTCGCTACCGCAGTGAAATGAGGAAGAAGACGGCCGATTTCGTCTAATAAAGACGAAAGGCGCATTGACCGCTTTGTGTGCCGCGACACGGCTTAGGTGTGCCGCGCACGTGCCAAAAATTTACTCCTGTGTTTCGGCGTTGTGCCGCGGCACGCTGCGTGCCGCGGCACCAGTCTGATTGGGTTTAGGTCGCAGAAGACACACGAGTGTGCCGCGGCACCGACAGTGTGCCGCGGCACTGGCCTGGCACCGTGCCGCGGCACCGGATGGGTGTGCCGCGGCACACGCATGCTTTGTCCGACCAACTATCAAGGGATTTGTGTGCCGCGGCGCACACACCTTGTGCCGCGCCCACACCCCCTTATGGGTTCCAAAATGATAAAAATGCTCAGGAAAAAGAATAAAACGATAGGAATCAATATTTGGGAACCAACAACACGAAATGGATCCACGGCAACCGAAACGGCGGTTCCGCACAACAATAACGAGAATACGGTTCAAAAGTTTGACAGAAGGACACGAGAAGTACACGAGGGTCACTACGATCGAGAAATACACCAAAACGAAAATACCAGGGAAAGAAAATACGGATATTACATTCTACCCCTCTAAAAATAAGTTTCGTCCGAAACTTAAGAAACAAACAACTCCGGTACCTAGCACGCATGCTATCCTCGGTTTCCCAAGTTGCTTCCTCGACACCGTGTCTCGACCACTGCACCTTGACCAAAGGGATGGTTTTATGCCTCAGTCGTTTCTCACGATGCTCCAAAATCTTCAAAGGACGCTCCTCAAAAGGAATATCTTCAGCAATATCAATCTCGCCATAATCGATGACGTGACTAGGATCCGGGACATATTTCCTCAACTGGGAAACATGGAAAACGCTATGAACATGACTCAAGGCCGGAGGTAACGCCAAACGGTATGCCAATTCACCGACTCGCTCGAGAATCTCAAAGGGTCCAATAAATCTCGGACTCAGCTTCCCTTTCTTCCCAAAACGAAAAACTCCCTTCGTCGGCAACACCTTTAGCAAAACGTGGTCTCCCACCTCGAATTCCAAAGGTCGACGACGGACGTCGGCATACGACTTCGCCGACTCGGCGCCAACATCCGTTCCCGAATTAATTCTATCTTCCGCCTCGTCTCTAAAACGACATCCGGCTCGGTCCCGACCAAATCGGACGCCTCATTCCAATAGATCGGTGATCGACATCGCCGCCCATAAAGTGCCTCATACGGTGCCATCCGACCGACGCGTGCCAACCGTTGTTGTACGTGAATTCGATCGGCAAATGTTCCTCCCGATCACTACTCCAATCGAGAGCACAGCACGCAACAAGTCCTCGAACGTCCGGATAGTGCTCCGATCGGCCCATCCGATCGGGATGAAAAGAGGTACTCAAACGCAACCGGTACCAACGCCTTATGCACCGCCTACCGAAGTGCGATACAAACGGCCGTCACGATCCGAAACAATAGACTTGAGTACCGTGAAGTCTCACGATCTGCGCGATAAACACACGAGCTAACTTCTCCGAGCCCCAAGTGTCCTTGATGCCCAGAAAATGTGCCGACTTGGTCAGGCGATCAACAATCACCCATACCATATTCATGCCCGACCTCGATCTCGGCAAACTCGTAACGAAATCCATCGATATATCTTCCCATTTCCATTCCGGAACGGGAAGTGATCGCAATAACTCAAATGGCCGATGCTCGATCTTGACCTGCTGACAAGTCAAACATCTCGCTACAAACTGTGCGACCTCATCCTTCATATCATTCCACCAGAAATTTCTTCTCAGGTCCTTGTACATCTTACTCGAACCAGGATGAACGGAATAGAGTGTAACATGGGCCTCCCGCAAAATACTCTGTCTCAACTCTGAGTCGTTCGGCACACAAAGCCGACTCTGAAATCTCAAAATACCATCCTCGTGAATCACAAACCCAGGAGACTTTCCTTTAAGAACATTCTCTCGGATTTGAGTAATCATCGGATCCTCTGACTGCTTCAGCTTAATCTCATCGATCAAAGACGACAAAATTTCCAAAGCACGAAATTGTCCGACAGTTCCCGGCAACAGAACCTCAACATCTAACTCGATTAAAGCTCGCCGAAGCTCGGACTGAGACGTAAGGATCTCAAGCGATCGCAATGCAATCGGTTTCCGACTCAAGGCATCGGCCACGACGTTCGTCTTGCCCGGATGATAAAGGATTTCGAGGTCATAATCCTTAATCAGCTCTAACCACCTCCTCTGTCTCATATTCAACTCCCGCCGAGTAAATATGTATTTCATACTTTTATGATCGGTAAAAATCTGACATATAGAGCCGAAAAGATAGTGACGCCAAATCTTGAGCGCAAATACGACTGCCGCTAACTCCAAATCATGAGTAGGGTAGTTAAGCTCATACGGCCTCAACTGTCTCGACGCAAAGGCAATGGTCTTGCCGTGCTGCATTAATAAGCACCCAAGACCCTGACCCGAAGCATCGCTATAAACGGCGAATCCCTCGTTGCCACATGGCAACGCCAAAACCGGAGCTGAAGTCAAACGCTTCTTCAGCTCCTCAAATCGAATCGCCTCTCGTCATTCCGCATTTAACTTCTCGGATTTCTGGAGCAACTGTGTAAGTGGTCGAGCCAGTTTCGAGAAACCCTCGACGAACCTACGGTAGTAGCCAGCCAAACCCAAGAAACTTCAGAGCTCTCTCACGTTTTTGGGCGGTGCCCAATCCAACACGGCCTCAATCTTCTGCGGATCCACACGAACCCCTACCGAAATCACGTAACCTAAAAACATCACTTCCTTCAGCCAGAACTCACATTTCGAGAACTTTGCATAGAGTTGCTCGGTCCTCAAAATGTCTAATACTACCCGCAAATGATGGGCATGCTCTTCCTCATTCCTCGAATAAATAAGAATATCACAATAAAGACGATTTACGCACTTATCCAAATACTCGATAAAAACTTTGTTCATCAATCGCATGAACACCGCCGGCGCATTAGTTAACCCGAAAGGCATGACTACGAACTCATAATGTCCGTACCTCGTCCGAAAAGTCGTCTTGGCACATCGGACTCTCTCACCCGAGTGATAGTACCCGATTTCAAATCAATCTTTGAGAATACCGCAGCTCCCCGCAATGGTCGAATAAGTCGTCAATTCTCGGCAAAGGATACTTGTTCTTGATGGTCACCTTGTTTAGTTCGCGATAGTCGATACACAAACGTAGTGAGCCATCCTTCTTTCGCACAAACAGGACCGGTGCGCCCCAAGGCGAGGCGCTCAGTCGAACATACCCCGACTCAAGAAGCTCACTCGACTGCTTCTTCAACTCGGACATCTCTGAAGGTGCCATGCGATAGGGCGCCTTCGAAATAGGAGCCGCACCCGGCTCTAACTCTATAGCGAACTCGACCTCGCGTTCCGGTGGCAATCCCGGTAACTCGTCAGGAAATACATCCGGAAACTCATTAACGACTGGAATCGATGAAAGCTCGACTCCACCATCCTCCGCCTTCAAGGCATAGCACCAATAACCAGTACACCCCTTTCGCAGGAGACTCATCGCCTTCAAGGCGTTAATGATGAATTTCTGTTTCCCCCTCTTTCGCCCGGCGAAAGAGTGCTCGGTGCCATCCTCGGCTAACATGGTGATGATCCTCGTGCGGTAGTTCATGATTGCGCCATGCCGCTCGAGCCAATCATCCCCGAGAATCAAATCTTCACCCTCAATATCCACAACAATAAGATTAGAGGGCCAAGTCCTCTCACAAATAAGTACAGAACAGTCTCGAACCTCCTGATCACCAACGATCCTATCACCACTAGGAAGCTTAACGATGAAGGGTTCACAAGGCATCAAACAATCGAGACTCAAACGGCGTACACAATCCAAAGATATGAACGAATGCGTAGCACCGGAATCGAAAAGCACACTGACAGGATGAGAAAGAATATAAACGGTACCTGTCGCCACGGTAGCCGCTGGATCATCGGCTTTCCGCATCTCATAGACACGCGGGTGGGCTGAGCCGACACTGGAAGCTCCCCCCTTAGAGGGCTGACCCCGACCTCTCCCCCGACTAGCACTCGGCGGGGATTGAGGAGCAAACGATCCCTGATTCACACTTGGTTCCCTAGGCGCTGGAATGGAAGCCCGGGCACCAAGAATTTTCTCCCTCTCAGCACAGAAAGCAGCTTTGTGGCCCGGCTGGCCACACTGATTACACGTCAGCAAAGGGCTCAAACAAGTACGGCTGATGTGGCCTGTACGACCACAATTGAAACACTTCACATCACGAAAAGGAGCACTGGTAGTTCCACGAGGACCCCCAGCGGAACGAGCTGGACCACCGCCGGCGGGGAAGTTAGCAGATTGGGATCTCTGCTGACCCCCACTCTTGAGGCCCGAAAAGTTCCTGCGGACTTCGCTTCTTACTCTCGCGGCCGCCTCACTCGCCGTCACGGACTTATCATAAGCATTGGGCCTGCTCTGGTTATCTTTCTATGTAGTGCATAGAAGCCCCGACATATAGTCCGGAATCGGCATCTTCATCTGTCTGGTGAAATGGTAAATTTTGTCGCTCTCCTCGATAACTTGGGTCTTCAAATAACCCAACTCCTTGTTAAAATCAGCAATGGCTTGAGATACGGGATATCCGCGGTTGAGCATCATAAAAGCATGTACCCGAGCACGTCCGATCGCCACGGCAATATTCGGTCTCCATCAATTCTTGAAACTCACCCACGAAGCAAAGATGGTCTTTGGGCCCAACGGCCTCCCACCGGTCCGTGGCGTCCCTGTGAGAAAGTATTGAGCAATAGGGACTTTACGGTCCTCGGGACGCTTAGTGGCAACGAAGACCTTAGATATCTCCTTGATCCACCCTTCCCACCCAATCGGGTCCAAGCTCCCGAAAACCGAGGAGGATGCATCTTGATGACATCTTGGAGCCAACGGTCCGCTCCGCCCGATTAGCATGGGCCTCGATCCGGTTCAACCGCCCGAGCTATTGCCGCCATTTGGTTCACCATTTGTTGCATAACGGCCGCAATACCAAGATCGCACGCTCCCGAGAAGAAGCATGGCTATGACGGTCGCGTGCACGCGGCTCCCGAAGACTGTGACGTGGCCGCTCCACCGGCTACCCCACGTCCCCGGCCGCGTCCACGACCACGACCGCGACCACGACCTCTTCCGGCATCCATACTGGAGTTAAATAAGTAGCAAAAGCCATACGAGGGTAAGTACGAGAAAAGAACAATCACAAGTCGAGAATCAAAGGTACGATACAAGGAAATAATGAACAGAGGAAGGAAAACTTACGGACACTGGTAGTACCGGAATCATGGCAGCGTGACGATGATGTGCAAAACAAAACACCACAAGACCCAATAAACCGACAAGCCTGGGTATCCATAAACCTAGTGCTCCGATACCATTTTCTGTAACACCCTCAAGATATTCGAGGTATATTACAGTGCCGTGAATCCCTATATGGGACCCACCAGGCTGAACAGCATCATACTCATCGACTCACATAAACGACAGAACAATACCATGTCATAAAGACGCAAAACAGAATAATCCACCCGGTTCAACCGGTCAATATAACATCATCATCCAACACAACATAATAAGCAACAATACAATCCGAACGAACAAGAACCCCTTAAGTACTCGAGTACAACTATTAGTTCAAAACCACAAAAGATAAAAAGGTAAAAGACACTAAAACGTCACTCGTGCACAATCATCACGCACGGCCATCATCCGTGTACTGGTCCAGCGCCCGCTCGTCTCGATGAACCTGACCTGAAATTCATAAAACGAATTTCCCCAAAACGGGTCCCCAGAGGGGTTAGCAATCACGCTAGTACAAGTAACTAGATGAACAACTTACATCTTACACATATAGTAAATGTATGCAATAGAGAAAACCGTTCGAAAACGCTCATTTCCGGAAATGCCATAAATAAGTCACGTTTGTAAAATTCACCACAATTAACCGTCGATCCACACCTCCGTGGACCCCTACCGAGACCCCGTCGGATCTAACCCGTAGTGGTTAAAAGCAAAGCTCGTCGATCCACACCTCCGTGGACCCCTACCGAGACCCCGTCGAGTCTAACCCGTAGTGAGCATACACACACACAATTTCTCATACAAAACTACTATGTCAAGATTGTAAGTTCATAAGGATACTTGCTTCGATTAATAGACGTTGACGCGAACGGAACGGAAGAATCAAGCACGACCGTGAGGAACCGACGAATGAACCTAACGATTCGAATATCACAATCACAACCACTTCTAAACGATTATGGAAATGGAATACACCCGGAAACCCGCCTACGATTCATGTATATTCGTACCAAAAATAACAACGAGGGCGGACCACAACCAAACCCTCCCGATTCCGTAAAAATCCACAAAATATCCATGAATCCGTAGGAAAACTAAAGATACTAACAATATTAATCGTATACATCAAGAATCCACCAACAAAACGGAACGAATCGGAAGAAAAACCCAAAACCCCCAAATTAATCGAAAATAGGGTTTTAGAATATTACATTAGGAGATTCAAGTACCAAGATCCGTAGAACACGCGGTAGATTGATTTCCCGGGCTTCACTACCGAAGAAAAATGGTGAAAATCGACCCCCCAATGGATAAGGATGAAGAACTCTTCCCCTCTCTCTCACTCTCTCTCGCGCTGCAGGTGAAATGAGGAAGAAGACGGCCGATTTCGTCTAATAAAGACGAGTTGCGCAGTTGACCGCTTTGTGTGCCGCGGCACAGCTTAGGTGTGCCGCGGCACAGGCCAAAAATTTACTCCCAGGTTTCGGCGTTGTGCCGCGGCACAGCCTGCGTGTGCCGCGGCACCCGGTACAGTTGGGTTTAGGTCGCAGAAGACACACGAGTGTGCCGCGGCACCGGACAGGTGTCTTTGCGGCACTGCCGCACCGTGTGCCGCGGCACCGGATGGGTGTGCCGCGCACACGCATGCTTTGTCCGACCAACTCGAAGGGATTTGTGTGCCGCGGCGCACACACCTTGTGCCGCGGCCCACACCCCCTTATGGGTTCCAAAATGATAAAAATGCTCCGGAAAAAGAATAAAACGATAGGAATCAATATTTGGGAACCAACAACACGAAATGGATCCACGGCAACCCCGAAACGGCGGTTCCGCACAACAATAACGAGAATACAGTTCAACAGTTTGACAGGAAGGACACGCTGAGAAGTACACGAGGGTCACTACGATCGAGAAGTACACCAAAAACGAAAATACCAGGGAAAGAAAAATACGGATATTACATTCGGCATATTGAGACGGCAGACAGGAGCAAAAATGGCTAAGTATAAAAGCCATTACGTACGTTAAGAATAGGAGCTTACGTACGTAAAGGTGCAAGTGTAGCGTACGCTAAGCAGAGGAGCTTACATACGTAACGAGGGGAGCTTAACGTACGTTAGGTTGAGTACATAACATACGTTATGAACGGAATCGAACAGTTCGAGCTGTGGTCGGCAGTTGGGCCCGGTGTAGGCAGCTTTCGGTGCGGAATGTGGACAGCTAGTCAACCTCGAGCCTTACGTATGTTAAGGATATGCCATTGCATCCGTTAAGCAAGTATGGCACTGTAGCAAGTCAACCGCTACATTACGTAGGCTACCGTAAGGAAATTACGTACGTAATGCATGCCACGAAATAGGACAGTGAACCCTGGATGATGATTATGTACGCTATGCAGGACATGTAGCGTACGTTAAAGTCTCTTACGTACGTTAGGGTTGGGCCTTAAGGTACGTAACTAGCTGTGCAGATTATATATTAAGAATTGGTCTTTCATTTCTTCACGAGAGGAAACACATTTTTTCCACCCCATCTCGTCCCTCTTCACTTTCAATCCCATTTTAGACCCTTCTACCTTGGTGGAGACCTTGGTGATTTGATTAGAAGCTTGAAGCTTGGAGTTCTTGATGTTTCTTGAAGTGTTTGATCCTTGTAGTTCTTCTTTAGGAGGTATGCTGAAAAACTCCTCTCCTTGATTTGGATTTGATATTGTTGTTGATGTTCTTCTTCGTATGATGATGGTTATGGTGTGTTGTTGTGATTCTTGAGGTTATATGAATTGTATATTGAAGAAAAAAATGACATATGCCTTGGATTATGAATTAGATGATGGTTTAGATGTTAAAACACGTCGGATTACGTCATTTTGTTGGCTGCAAACATGATTATGGATTATTTCATGTTCTTGAAGAACTCTTGAGTTATATATGTCGTGATTTTATGGAAAGTGGAATGATTACGGTTAATTTTGGTATATGATTGTTCGTAATAATAAACAACAATTTGTTTTCTATGAATTTATGAATATGAACAAGAAGGAACCTTGTTAAAACCGTAATTAAGGTTGAAGTCAGATTCGAGAATGTTAAAATTGATTGATTATCGAATTATGGCTTGTATTCGTATTGTTTGAGATATAATGGTCTAGTTTCGTATGATCGAGATATCATCGAGCCGTTGAGTTTGATTGGTCGGTTATATCGGTTGTTGAATGTTATCGAACGTATTGTTAATTGATTATTGCATTAGGTTGCGATAAGTGACCGTTGATGATTAACCGTTGTGCTGCGGTTGAGATCAGAGAATGCATGTATTGCCTTGGTCGGGGCTGAGGAGCTCGCAGATGAAGGCAAGGGAACTTGTAACGGCTTTGTCGTATCGGTATCATGGTAAGTTATGCTTGCTCAGTTCATAATGTTTAATAAATGGTTTTGATTTCATTTCATTTATGATTCATATAGCAATGATATTATGAATATGAGTTGTCGGGATGATGGTATGTATATTGTGCCTTGAATTGGGCTAAATCGTAATGTATATGATTTAATGATGCCTGATGAAAATGGAGAGGTGAAGTATCTTTGGTCTATAATACGAAATGTTGGATATCGAGGACAGTCACCGTGTCGACATTGATCTCGAGGTGATGGGTTTTGATAGTGATGAACTGTACTTCCTTCTGGACTATTCGTATAACTTTGTATTTATTCAGGGGTGTTGTTCGTGGAATCATTACTGTCTCCGGATTTGAGGTAATTTAGTATTGCCCAATTATGAGAATAATTATCCTGTTGCATTGTTGTATATGTTGTATGTTGATATTTCATGTAATGAGTGTGCATCATTGTCCGGACTATTCCCGTGTAGATGCTTCCGTGACCCTTGGCTACGGCCTTGGGAGTTTATGTGATAATGTCCGGAGTATTCCTGTGTAGATGCTTCCATGACCCTTGGCTGCGGCCTTGGGAGTTTATGTGATAATGTCCGGAGTATTCCTGTGTAGATGCTTCCATGACCCTTAGCTGCAGCCTTGGGAGTTTATGTGATATTGTCCGGAGTATTCCTGAGTAGATACTTCCGTGACCCTTGGTTGCGACCTTGGGAGTTTATGTGCTAATATTATATGCATTTTTGAGCATGTTGTGAATTGTTGTCTAGTGGGGATACGACATTGTGGTCGTGTGGGTGTTTCATGATCGAGTTATCGTTGCTCACTGGGAAAGTCTTCTGATCCTTGTTGGATATGCATTTCTTCGAGATTCGTTGTCATGTTTTATCGTGACATATCTGGAGTCAGATACGTTCTGATCGGTCATGTGTAGGATTTTCAGGGCGGGCACGTGTAGCATGTGTTGGTTTCGACCTCATATTGAACCGTGCACACAAGACGTACTTCATGAGGCTGATTAGGTACGAGACTAGACGCGTATCTGATCAATACCCGTGGTTGGATTGTACACGAACACATTTCCAGATCGGGCATATCGTGACGTCCATCTTGAGTCATATTGATTGGTCGTATATAATCCATGTATAATCAGATCTGTTCGATAGTCGGGTTTGTCTTCGAGATCCCATATACGTGATTTGTATACGGTTGACAATTTTATTCTCTCGTGTATCTGTCCCTGTTGATCCTTTATCGATCTCGTTTGGAGTTACCATATCGTTGGTAATCTCGTTTGTTATTGATTCCCTACTGATCTCGTTTGGAGTTACCATATCGATGGTCAGCTCATTTGTTATTGACCCTTTATTAATCTCGTTTGGAGTTACCATATCGTTGGTCAACTGGTTTGTTATTGACCCTTTATTAATCTCGTTTGGAGTTCACCCTATCGTTGGTCAACTCCTTTGTTATTGATCCTTTATTAATCTCGTTTGAAGTTTACCCTATCATTGGTAATCTCGTTCGTTATTGATCCTTATTGATTCTATTTGGAGTTTGCCTTACTGTTGGTATTCTCGATCTTTGTTGATCCTTTATTGATCTTGTTGGAGTTTACTGTATCGTTGGTATTCTTGGTTGTTTATCCTTTATTGATCTTGTTGGAATTTACCATATTGTTGGTATTCTCGGTCGTTGATCCTTTATTGATCTCGTTGGAGTTTACCACATCAATAGTATTCTCGTTCGTGGTTAGTCCTTTGTCGATCTTGTGTGTAGTTATCATGCTATTGATATTCTCGTTCTGATGCATTGGTTATTTATTATTATTTATTGTGTGAGCATTCATACCTTGTATCGATAACCGGGACTTGTCATTATTTTCGGGCAGTTGATCAACATATGCATCGTGTGTTATTGATTTTATCAGAATTGGTATTCGATTGTGCGATCCAGCGGATAGAATTGGACATGGACAGATTATTCCATATTAGATATATATTATGTTTGAGAATCTTGGTATCGTTTTGAAT
The DNA here is from genome assembly GCA_033398695.1 of Orobanche coerulescens. Lineage (NCBI taxonomy): Eukaryota > Viridiplantae > Streptophyta > Magnoliopsida > Lamiales > Orobanchaceae > Orobanche > Orobanche coerulescens. The sequence continues at coordinate 42,600,366 of CM065805.1, read as the reverse complement.
ACATTACAAATGGTTATTTGCGAATTCATTCGTCATTTGAGAATACGAGGTGTGAATTAAGGTGAGGGTTGATTTGATATGAGTTACCACGAATTGGTGAGGTTACTACGGTAAGATTACACTGGAAATATTCTTACCTTGTAATTACATTGATATGTAATTGTTTATGTTGATGTGATCGTTATCATTGTTGAGTACTGTGGCTGACCCCGTCCTGGGCTTTATCTTTTAGGTACTCGGAGATCGAGCTAGTAGCGGTCGTGAAGGGATGAGCTTCCCGGTGATACTGGCTATGGCATGTGTTTGAGAACGAGTATTTTCCTGACTGTTTTGATTCTGCTGCAATTGTATCTTATTATGATTATATCCGCTGCGTGTATATTTTTTTATGGCTTTTGGTATTTTACCAACTCGTGTATACTTTCTAAATGCCCTTTTGGCATCTTCGCCTTGTGCTTTCAAATGGTATTTTCTGACGGTATTTGTGAACTCTGTTTGTGAAACATTTGGGTATTTAAAATATTACCGTGTTTGCCTCTTTGGCGTGTTTGAAACGTTTGCGAAAATGATTTTTAGCCTTGTGGGTTCCGGTGCGGAGCCCACGACACTGTAATATCCCCAGTTGGTTTTGGGGGTGTTACAGAAGATGGTATCGGAGCTTGGGTTTCATAAAACCTGGGCATGTGTGTTATGTGGCTCTACGAGTACAGTAGTAGCGCGGCTTTTGAAAATGATTTTATGACTTTTGAATCAAACCGATTTTTCGAGGTTCCAAAATTTTTGAAATATTTTCAAATTGCTATACTTGCGATGCCCGTGTGTTGTTATTGTGATTGAGGCTTTGTATGGGATTCGTATGCCAGTATCACGGGAGATCATCGACTTCACGGACCTGTAAGTATGTTCTTTCAGTTATTTGGTTTTGATGATTATTTGAGCATGGTGGCACGATTTTGAGATATTTCGGGATTGAGATATTGATTATGACAGGATTTTAAGTTTCGAGGACGAAACTTATTTAAGTGGGAAGATATGTAATATCCTAGAATTTCTCTATGAATTTTTTGCATTGTTTTATCTGAGTTGTACTGTATAGAGTGGGTCCGTTGCAGTATGGATGAATAATTTTGGGAACTGTGACAGCTGTACCAATATATCTGTCGAGGTTATATGTAATTCTAGGATATTACATGCTTGATATGTCTTTCGATGTCGGATATACTGTATGAGTATTGGTATAATTATCGTACTTGGTCGACAATTGCATTTGAGGTATCGTGCATCCGGCTTATCGTATGAGAATGTTATCGGAACGAGTGTATGTATTCAGTATGTCGCGTGTACGTGTGCGGTATATTGAGACGGCAGACAGGAGCAAAAATGGCTAAGTATAAAAGCCATTACGTACGTTAAGAATAAGAGCTTACGTACGTAAAGATGCAAGTGTAGCGTACGCTAAGCAGAGGAGCTTACACACGTAACGAGGGGAGCTTAACGTACGTTAGGTTGAGTACATAATGTACGTTATGAAGGGAATCGAACAGGTCCGAGTCCGAGCTGTGGTCGGCAGGTGGGCCCGGTGTCGGTAGCTTTCGGCGCAGAATGCGGACAGGTGAGTCAACCTCGAGACTTACGTACGTTAAGGATATGCCATTGCGTACGTTAAGAAAGTATGGCACTGTATTAAGTCAACCGCTACATAACGTACGCTACCATAAGGAAATTACGTAAATGCATGCCACGAAATAGGACAGTGAACCCTGGATGATGATTTCGTACGCTATGCAGGACATGTGTGAAGATTATATATTAAGAATTGGTCTTTCATTTCTTCACCAGAGGAAACACATTTTTTCCACCCCAGCTCGTCCCTCTTCACTTTCAATCCCATTTCAGACCCTTCTACCTTGGTGGAGACCTTAATGATTTGATTATAAGCTTGAAGCTTGGAGTTCTTGATGTTTTTTGAAGTGTTTGATCCTTGTAGTTCTTCTTCAAGAGGTATGCTGAAAAACTCCTCTCCTTGATTCGGATTTGATATTGTTGTTGATGTTCTTCTTCGTATGATGATGGTTATGGTGTGTTGTTGTGATTCTTGAGGTTATATGAATTGTATATTGAAGAACAAAATGATATATGCCTTGGATTATGAATTAGATGATGGTTTAGATGTTAAAACACGCTGGATTATGTCGTTTTGTTGGCTGCAAACATAATTATGGATTAATTCATGTTTTTGAAGAACTCTTGAGTTATATATGTCGTGATTTTATGGAAATTGGAAGGATTATGGTTAATTTTGGTATATGATTGTTCGGAATAATAAACGGTAATTTATTTTCTATGAATTTACAAATATGAACAAGACGGAACCTTGTTAAAACCGTAATTAAGGTTGAAGTCGGATTCGAGAATGTTATAATTGATTGATTATCGAATTGGGGCTTGTATTCGTATTGTTTGAGATATAATGGTTTGGTTTCGTATGATCGAGATATCATCAAACCGTTGACTTTGATTGGTCAGTTATATCAGTTGTTGAATGTTATCGAACGTATTTTTAATTGATTATTGCATTAGGTTGCAATAAGTGATCGTTGATGATTAACCGTTGTGCTGTGGTTGAGATCGGAGAATGCATGTATTGCCTTGGTCGGGGCTGAGGAGCTCGCGGAAGAAGGCAAGGGAACTTGTAACGGCTTTGTCGTATCGGTATCGAGGCAAGTTATGCTTGCTCAGTTCATAATGTTTAATAAATGGTTTTGATTTCATTTCATTTATGATTCATATAGCAATGATATTATGAATATGAGTTATCGGGATGATGGTATGTATATTGTGCCTTGAATTGGGTTAAATCGTAATGTATATGATTTAATGATATCTGATGAAAATTGAGAGGTGAAGTATCTTTGGTCTATAAAAAGTGCTGGAAACTGGGCACGAAATGTAAGAAAGAAACATGTTGCAATATGTGATATGCTTGTATTTCGTTCTACGTTGTGGTGTATGAAATGAAATGCATAAGACCCCATTTTATAGGGTACAATTCCACTCCATCAGGTGTGGAGTTACGACATATTATAGTGCCATTAATTCTTTTTAATCCTTCAGCTGAAGAGTTACCTCCATAAATTGTCTCATTTAATTCAGACGTTACATTATGGAGTGTGAAGAGTCATATTCCAGAAGCTATGTTCTCAATCTGCCTCATTTCAGCCGAGATCAAATATCAACTGGGTTTTCAGCCTCAAACTTCAGCTGGGTTTTCAACCACCAAAAGTTAGCTGAGTTTTTATCTTGAAAATATCAGCTGGGTTTTTCAACTTCTAAACATCAACTGGGGTTTTCAACCACCAAAAGTCACCTGAGTTTTTATCCTGAAAATATCAGCTGGGTTTTCAACTTCCAAACATCATCTGGGTTTTTCAAAGGTGAATTTTCCTCCACTAAAAATCAGTTGGGTTTCTAACCTTGGATGATTGCAGTTAGGTTTCCAAACTTTGCTGATTGCAGCTGGGTTTCCAACCTTCAAAATATCACTTGGGTTTTTAAACCTGGATGATGACATTGGACTTGGCTGCAAAAATTGATCTAGTTATAGCCCAAGCTCCCAAGTCGCCCAAGTCCAGCCCAAAGTCCAATTGCCAAGAACCAAGAACCAAGCCCAAGCCCAAGCCCAAGCCCGAGCCCATGCCCGTGTATGGGCCGAGCCGAGCCAACCGACGGGCGGCGGTGCACGTGTGGTCTTTGCATTGTTGGTCCACTAGTGTATACTACTAGCTTGTTGAATTATCCATGCACCTTCTTACTAATGAACTAGTCAATAAGGCTTTATTTTTCCAATGTGGGATAACTTTTCATATCCACTTTAACTCTTCACCATTTCAATTAAATGGCCAACTTTAATCATTTATTCCTCACTCATCGGAAATTGGTTTTCAGAAAAGTAAAATCCAACTTTCATCTTCTCGTAATGTAGGTTCACAATTTATTATTTAATTTCCAAGAATTAAATATTTTTTCTTTATTAAATTGGTTTAAACTTTAAATTGAGTCAAAACTCATTTTTTCTAAAACCAATTTCCAACAATCCTCACATGAGTGGAAATAAATGCATGCATGAATGCAGACTCACATATCCAGTTTCCGTGAAACACTGCGGCATGGGAAAGGGTAGTTTGTGGCTTTGAACCTTCTTTAGTAAAATATCATCGGATATACCGGCAGCCTAATGGACACGGTGCCTTGAACTGTCTCCGGATTGTGTTAGACATTTTGAGAGCTGAGCAGTTGTATGCGAAATTTTCTAAGTTTGAGTTTTGGCTCAAGGAAGTGACATTCCTCGGGCATGTGATTTCAGCAGAGGGAGTTCGGGTTCATCCACAGAAAATAGAGGCGGTGTTGGCATGGGAACCGCCTAAGAATGTAAAAGAAGTGAGGAGTTTTCTAGGACTTGCGGGCTATTATCGTAGGTTCGTAGAAGGATTTTCTAAGATCGCTCCACCACTCACGCAATTACTTCATAAAACCCAGAAGTTCGAGTGGAACGTGGACAGGCAGGATAGTTTTGAGGAGTTGAAGAGACGGTTGACTACCGCACCAGTTTTAGCTTTGCCTCAGGGGAAGGAGGATTTTGTGGTTTATAGTGATGCTTTAGGCCTCGGACTCAGATGTGTTTTGATGCAGAGAGATAGAGTTATTGCTTATGCATCTCGTCAGTGCCTTATGAAGAAAATTACCTTACACATGATTTGGAGTTAGCTGCGGTCATTTTCGCTTTAAAATTTTGGAGGCGTATCTCTATGGGTCATCATGTAAGATTTATACAGATCACAAGAGTCTGAAGTACATCTTTAGGCAGAAGGAGTTGAACATGAGGCAGCGTAGGTGGCTAGAATTAATCAAATATTACGATCTTGAGATTCTTTACCATCCGGGTAAGTCTAATGTAGTGGCGGATGCTTTGAGTCGTAAGCCGATGGCTTTACAGATGTTAGAGGTACTTACACCTCAAAGTAGAATCCAGTGGGATTTGATTTGTCAGGATATCGAGGTTTGGATTGAAAAAGTTCAGGGTCAGTTGTGTGCATTAGAGATAACTTCATCGTTGATTGATGATATCAAGGCGAGTCAGTATGATGACCCACTTTTAGTCCTGTTGAGAGAGGATGTGAAGAAAGGGAAAGCTCCCGGGTTTGTGGTTCAGGATGATGGAATTCTGAGGTTTAGAGGCAGATTGTGTGTACATAGTGATGTGGAGTTGAGACAGAAAATCTTGAAAGAAGCTCATACTACGCCTTATTCCATACATCCTGTTACAAGAAAAATGTACAAGGATGTAAGGAGTAAGTACTGGTGTAGTAACATGAGGACGGACGTTACCGAGTTTGTGTCGAGGTGTTTGACCTGTCAGCAGGTTAAGATCGAGCATCAGCGATACGCGGGGTTATTGCAGCCACTTCCTATCCCAGAATGGAAGTGGGAGGATATTTCTATGGATTTCATTACCAGTATGCATAGGACCCGGACTAGAATGAACATGATTTGGGTCATTGTCGATCAACTAACCAAATCTGCTCATTTTCTGGGTATTAATGAACTTGGGGACCAGAGAGACTTACACGGGTGTTCATTACAGAGATCATGAGGTTGCATGGGAATCCTAATAGTATTATTTCGGATCAAGATGTCCGGTTTATATCACATTTCTGGCAGGCTGTTCATCGGGCTCTGGGGACTGAATTGACTCAATACATCCTATTATCCTCAGACCGACGGACAATCGGAGCAGACGATTCTGACACTTGAGGACATGTTGAGAGCATGCGCCTTAGACTAGAAAGATGTTTGGGAAGTGCACTTGCCGTTGATCGAGTTTACTTACAACAACAGTTGGCACGCTTCGATCAAAATAGCACCATTTGAGGCATTGTACGGAAGAAGGTGCAGATCGCCGTTATGTTGGGATGATACATCCGAATTGATTGGCACCAAACCAGATTTAGTCATTGAGATCAGAGACAAGATCGCCTTAATTCGTGGTAGGTTGTTAACGGCCCAGAGTCGACAGAAGTCCTATGCCGACATGCGTCGTCGGCCGTTAGAATTTGAGATTGGAGGTCATGTTTTGATGAAGGTGTCGCCGACTCGGGGAGTTTACTGCTTTATCCGGAAGGGTAAACTTAGTCTGAGATATATTGGACCGTCCGAGATTTTAGAGAGAGTTGGAGAGCTTGCATATCGGTTAGGGTTGCCGCCGTCCTTGAGTCACGTGCATAACATATTTCATGTTTCCCGTCTTTGGAAGTATGTACCGGACCCTAGCCATATTATTGATTTTGGAGAGATTGAGTTAAATCCCGACATTACCTTTGAAGAGAGACGGATTCAGATTTTGGAGCGTCGGGTGAAACAACTTAGGCACAAAACCATTCCTTTGGTTAAAGTGCAGTGGTCGAGACATTGATCTAAAGAATTGATGTGGAAACTGAGGACAATATGAAGGCAAGATACCCCGAGTTATTTGTTTTATAAGTTTCGGGACGAAACTTATTTTTAGGGGGAGAGAATGTAATATCCACACTTTTTATTTTTAGCAATTTCTATTTTTAGTACATCTTCATTTCGGACGACTCGCTTGTATGTTGCAGTATTCTGAAACAATTTTGTGTTGCATTCATGACCATCCGGATGAGTTTCAGAGTTGTTTTTATGGGATTTTACTTATTGTGTAACTTTCCACGTTGAGGCTCGATTCTCGTAATCTCGTTCTAACCTGGCATTTTGTTACCTTTGCGAGTTCCTTTACTATTTCTGGTTATGTTACGACTTTCTGAGATTGTTGTTCAGGTCTCGAATCTAGATTTTTGAATATTTGGGTCATTTTGTAAATTCTTATTATTTTAGGCATTGATGCCAATCTTCATTTACTCCGGCCTTCGGATGGCTGGAGGCATGTGATGGTTTTTATGTTTATCTCGTCAGTAAAAGATCTTCGTATATTTGTGGTTTCATCCCTTGTACTCTCACTCCGGTTGTTGGCGAGTCGTTGTTTCAAACCAGCCTGATCTGCTGCCAGGGCTGAGTTACGGCCGGAAGATGGTATGTATTACGGCCGTAATGTCCTTTTCTTAGCGGCGTATTTTGGGCAGTAAGGTTGTGAATACCATTACGGCCGTAATGGTATAGGTATCACGGCCGTAACACCTGCCCAGTTTATAAACTAGGCAGTGGCCTTTCTTCTTCATTTTTTCATTCTTCTTCTCCTTTTGCGCGACGGGAACGAGTCTTCAGGCTAGGGATTGTCCGATTTCCACCCAAACTCCATTGGAGAAGTATATTGGAGCATTATATCATCACTCTAACACCAATCATCCGTGATTTCGCCTTCAAATCAAGGTATATTCCTAGAACCCTAGTTGTTTTGGGGATTTTGGGGTTTTGACGTGATTTCGTCCTTCTAACCCGATTTGGCTCAAGATAGTTGTTAGATTTCGATTGGGTAATCGTAATCCCTTGCTTTCATTGTAGTTTAGTGGATTAAACTTTGAGGTTTGTACCGTTAATAGATTGGGATCGTTTATGACCTCGTAGTGACCGATGAATTGTCCCAACGGATAGAACTTAGGACGAATTCTTACGTTTCAGCAATGTTATGGTTGATTGTATATCGTTATTGTGATAGGAGTAATATTGTGAAGATTATTCGGACCGAAACCTTTTCCTTTCACCATTTCCTTCACGTCATATTATTCAAGGCAAGTACATGTATTACATTTCGTTATGTGGTTTACGGTTTCGATACGATCATGAATTGTGATGCCGTGTATATGACACCCCGAGATATTCGAGGCATATTACAACACCGTGGACCCCTACGTGGGACCCACCAGGCTAAAACAAGAAACACCACTCGACTAACCGTCTCGATTAGCGATGAAACATGAAATAATAATAGGAACATACAATGACATGCCTGGTACAACCGGCATAATAGACATCACTCAACAAACATAGCAACTTCAACAAAAACAAACCACAATCCGGAGTGAAAAGCCTAAGTACTCGCGAGTACGGTCTATAAGTTTGCAAAGTAGATAACAACCAGATCGAAGGGAAATAACAAAAAAATGAAAGGACTCAAGTGCACATGTCAACGACCTTGGCCAAAATCCTCATACTATCTCAGCGCCCGCTCGTCTGGCTGAACATGACCTGAAATCCATAACCAGAATTTCCCAAAACGGGTCCCCAAATGGGTTTGCAATTTAGTACAAGTAATCAAGGCAAACCAATCGCTTACACATTTCATAGTACAATGCATCAAATTCATTTCAAAACCAAAACTAGACATGTCTTTTCCAGAAACAAACAGTCAATCAATTTGCCGTGGGAACAGGGCTGTACCATTGATCCCACTCCGTGGCCTCTAAGGACCCTCCCGAACTGGCCATATTATAAAACAAATCACGCATGCGCATTGCCCTGGGAACAGGGCTATACCATTGATCCCGCTCCGTGGCCTCTAAGGACCCTCCCGAGCTGGCTAGCGAAACAAACTCGTGAATCCAGGGCTATACCATTGGATTCCCTTTGTGGCCCCATCGGACTCTCCCGAGGTGAGTAAAGCACACACAATATACATCACCATTACATGTTAAGCATAAAGGTTTCCGAAAATACTTACCTTGAATAATTGACGATGCAATGAACGGAAAGGAAAATCACCGACGAATGCTAGGAACCGACGAAACCAAACCTAACGATTCGAAGAACATAATCGCAACCACTTCTAAACGATTAAGGAAATGGAATACACCCGAAAACCCGCCTACGATTCATGTATATTAGAATAGGAACAACAACGAGGGCGGACCACAACCAAACCCTCTCGACTATGCAAAAACTACGAAATATACCATGAATCCGTAGGAAAACTAAGAATATCAACAAAATTAATCATATTCATCATGAATTAACCAACAAAACGGAACGAATCGGACGAAAACGTGAAAACACCCAAATCTCCCCTAAAATAGGGTTCTAGAAGATTTTCCTTGGATTAGGATGAAAGATTCAAGTAGAGGTCGATAATCTTCAACAAAAACTCGAGGTGGATGATCTCTTCAAGTTTGGAGATGCTCAAATCGCTCAAAATCGCCCTCAAAATCACCCTAGACGGAAGGAGGAAGAAGAGAGGAGAGAAATGAAGTTTTCTCCTCGACATCCGCTGAAAAAGTGCAGAAAAAGCCCGTGTGCCGCGACCCACGGCTAAAAAAAAGTAGCAGGATTTCCACTAGGGCCGCGGCCGGCCACTTCGTGCCGCGGCACGCAGTACATGCATCCTGGCCGAAAATTGTGCTCGGGCTGTGCCGCGGCTCACAGCTCTCTGTGTCGCGGCACCCACTGTTTTTGGCCGAAAATGATGAAAAACGACCCCTAAACATGATATAATCAATCGATGCATAATCCCAACTACTTAAAGGTCTAAAAGGACTATCATGAACCCTCAAATGGCGACTACACGACAAACACGGTCTGTCCAAAACATGACGATAACATCAAACGATCCGAAAGAAGAACCAACGAAAGGGAAACTCAACTTTGTGATATTACAAAATGGCCCAAATCATCAGAACACGCGATAGATGATCGAAACTACAACGAAAGTTCCAAAACAAGTATAATATTATGAGACGGACCTGTGGAAACCCCGAAACGGTGGTTCCCAACAACGGTTACGAGAATTGAACAGAATAACGATGGAAAGACAACAAACACCAAATCGAGTAAAACAAGTCCGAAACAAACTCGAACGACAAAAAGTCCGATACTAATTATTCTCGAAATATCAATACGGTTACAAGCGAGTTGTTAAAAATGTAAAGAATACACAAAAGAATGAGAATATAGGAAAAGAAAAATGCGGGTATTACATTCCACCCCTCTAAAAACAAGTTTTGTCCCGAAACTTAAGAACAAACAACTCGGGGTATTTAGCACGCATGCTATCCTCGGTTTCTCAAGTTGCCTCCTCGACACCATGTCTCGACCACTGCACTTTGACCAAATGGATGGTCTTATGCCTCAGTTGTTTCTCACGGTGCTCTAAGATCTTCAAGGGACGTTCCTCGAAGGTAATGTCCTCGGCAACATCAATCTCGCCATAGTCGATGATGTGACTAGGATCCGGGACATATTTCCTCAGCTGGGAAACATGAAAATGCTATGAACGTGGCTCAAGGCCAGAGGTAGCGCCAAACAATATACCAACTCACCGACCTGCTCGAGAATCTCAAAGGGCCCAATAAATCTCAGACTCAACTTCCCTTTCTTTCCGAAACGGAAAATTCCTCTCGTCGGCGACACTTTCATAAAAACGTGGTCTCCCACCTCGAATTCTAAGGGTCAAATACGGACATCGGCGTATGACTTCTGTCGGCTCTGAGCAGTCAACATTCTCTCCCGAATCAATTCCACCTTCCGCCTCATCTCTAAAGCAATATCCGGTTCGGTCCCGACCAAATCGGATGCCTCATTCCAATAAATCGGTGATCGACAACGCCGCCCATAAAGCACCTCATATGGTGCCATCCGAATCAACACGTGCCAACTATTGTTGTACGTGAATTCGATCAATGGCAAATGCTCCTCCCAGTCACTGCTCCAGTCAAGGGCACAATCACACAACATATCCTCGAATGTCTGGATAGTGCGCTCTGACTGTATGTCTGACTGAGGATGAAAAGAGGTACTCAGACGCAACCGGGTACCCAACGCCTTATACACCGCCTGCCAAAAATGCGATACAAAACGGCCATCATGATCCGAAATGATAAACTTCGGAGTACCATGAAGCCTCACAATATGTGCGATAAACACATGAGCTAACTTCTCCCGACCCCAAGTATCCTTGATGCCCAGAAAATGTGCCGACTTGGTCAGACGATCTACAATTACCCAGACCATGTTCATGCCCAATTTCGATCTCGGAAAACTCGTAATGAAGTCCATCGATATATCTTCCCATTTCCATTCTGGAACGGGAAGTGACTGCAATAACCCAGCCGGTCGATGATGCTCGATTTTGACCTGCTGACAAGTCAAACATCTCGCCACGAACTGTGCGACCTCCTCTTTCATATCATTCCACCAAAAGTTCCTCCTCAGGTCCTTGTACATCTTACTCGAACCAGGATGAACGGAATAAGGTGTAGCATGGGCCTCACGTAAAATACCCTATCTCAGATCCGAGTCGTTTGGTACACAAAACCGACTCTGAAATCTCAATAGCCCATCCTCGTGAATCACAAACCCATGAGACTTTCCTTTAAGAACATTCTCTCGGATTTGAGAAATCATCAGATCCTCCAACTGTTTCAGTTTAATTTCGTCGACCAACGACGACAAAATCTCTAAAGCAGAAAGTTGCCCGACTGCTCCTGGCAATGAAATCTCAACACTCAGCTCAATCAAATCCCGCTGAAGCTCAAACTGAGACGTAAGGATCTCAATCATCCGCAATGCAACCGGTTTCCGACTCAAAGTGTCGGACACGACGTTTGCCTTGCCCGGATGATAAAGGATCTCGAGATCATAATCCTTAATCAACTCTAACCACCTCATCTGTCTCATATTCAACTCCCGCTGAGTAAATATGTATTTCAGAATTTTATGATCGGTAAAAATCTGACATGCAGAGTCACAAGGATAGTGACGCCAAATCTTGAGCGCAAAAACAACTGCCATTAACTGCAAATCATGAGTAGGGTAGTTAAGCTCATACGGCCTCAACTATCTCGACGCAAATGCAATATTCTTTCCGTGCTGCATCAACACGCACCCAAGACCCTGACCCGAAGCATCGCTATAAACGGAAAAACCCTCGTTGCCACACGGCAATGCTAAAATCGGAGCTGAAGTTAATCACCTTTTCAGCTCCTCAAAACTCGCCTGCCTCTCGTCATTCCAGACGAACGTCTCGGATTTCTGAAGCAACTGTGTAAGTGGTCGATCTAGTTTAGAAAACCCCTCGACGAACCTACGGTAGTAGCCTGCCAAACCCAAGAAACTACGGACCTCCTTCACGTTCTTAGGTGGCGCCCAATCCAACACTGTCTCAATCTTCTGCGGATCCACACGGACCCCCTCGGCTGAAATCACGTGACCTAGAAACATTACTTCCTTCAGCCAGAACTCACATTTCGAGAACTTTGCACAGAGTTGCTCGGTCCTCAAAATGTCTAACACTACTCACAGATGATGTGCGTGTTTCTCCTCTTTCCTCGAATAAATAAGGATATCGTCAATGAAGACGACGACACACTTATCCAAGTACTCGATAAAGACCTTGTTCATCAACTGCATGAACACCACCGGCACATTAGTTAACCCGAAAGGCATAACTACAAACTCATAGTGTCCGTATCTCGTTCGAAAAGTTGTTTTCGGAATGTCGGACTCCTTCACCCGAAGCTTGTAGTACCCCGATCTCAAATCAATCTTCGAGAATACCACAGCTCCCTGTAACTGATTGAACAAATCATCAATACTCAACAAAGGATACTTGTTTTTGATGGTCGCCTTGTTTAGCTCGTGGTAGTCGATACACAAACGCAGTGAACCATCCTTCTTCCTCACAAACAGAACCGGTGCGCCCCAAAGCGAAGCGCTCGGTTGAATATATCCCGACTCAAGAAGCTCACTCAACTGCCTCTTCAACTCAGCCATCTCTGAAGGTGCCATGCGATACGGCGCCTTCGAAATCGGAGCCGCACCTGGCTCTAACTCGATAGCAAACTCTACCTCAAGGTCCGGCGGCAACCCCGGTAACTCGTCAGGAAAGACGTCAGGAAATTCACTAACAACTGGAATCGATGAAAGCTCGACTCCACCACTCTACGCCTTCAAGGCGTAGCACCAATAACCAGTACACCCCTTCCGCAGGAGTCTCATCGCCTTTAAAGCGTTAATAAAAAGTTTCTAGTTTCCCCTCTTTCGCCCCACGAAAGAGTGCTCGGTGCCATCCTCGGCTAACATGGTGATGATTCCCGTACGGTAGTTCATGATCGCACCATGCCGCTCGAGCCAATCGTCCCCGAGAATTAAATCCTCACCCTCAATTCTCACAACAATAATATTAGAGGGCCAAGCCCTCTCACAAATAAGTACAGAGCAGTCTCAAACCTCCTGATCACCAATGATCCTATCACCGCTCGGAATATTAACGATGAAAGCCTCACAAGGCATCAAACAGTCGAGACTCAAACGGCGCACACAATCCTGAGATATGAATGAATGCGTAGCACCAGAATCAAAAGGCACACTGACAGGATGATGTTGGAACAATATTTTTTAGATCGTTTTGATGATGTGTTATTAAAACCAAAATTTACTTAAAACATACTTTCTCTTCAGTTAACGTACGTAAAACATATCACATTAACGTACGTACCGTACTATAGTTAACGTACGTAACGCATCTCTTATAACGTACGTAACATTCACTATTTTCGTAAGTTTTTTTTGTACAGGTAACGTACGTAACCGGGATCATATAACGTACGTAAGGCTTGAATTATTCTGACCGTTGGAAAAGCCACTATCCGTTGCAACAAGTCGTCTCAATCAACGGATCTTTGACCAGGATATTACGTACGTAACCATGAGGTTCATAACGTACGTAACGCATTTCACCATATCTCACTGGACAGTTTCGGCACCTTCATTACGGCCGTTATTCGGCTCATATAATGTACGTAACGTACGTAATCAGCATCATCTAACGTACGTAAACCTCTATACTGTTCCAACGGGAAATTGAGCTCAAGAAGGCTATAAATAGGCACCTTCATGGAGATTGAAGATACACAAGAATTCTAAGCTTACAAGCATACTCAAGCAATATCAAGCAAACATTCTGAGAGATATTCTTATTCTAGATTGTGATACGAGAAGATTTGTTCTATAATTTCCAATCTTCATTCTTGTATCTTAGAGCGATATATCGTGAAAGCCGAGTTTCTACTCGCACTTATTTTGTATTGGTTATCTTGTACCTAGAAAAACAAGAGTGTTTTTGTGAGGTTGTTCTTGAGCCCGGAAATCAAGAAGTTGTAAGAAGTTGGCACTAAACTAGAAAGTGCAAATTCCAAGTTCTAAGAAAAGTCCTAGTCGATAAAACTAGGTAGGGGACGTAGGCTTCGTTAATAGCCGAACCTCTCGAACAATTCCTTGTGTTCTTTCTTACCTGCACTTTTATTCTCCGCTATTTTTGCTTCCGCACGAAAAAGAGTACAATACTCTTAACCGCACTATTCAACCCCCCTTCTAGTGGCGGTATCAATCTAACAGATGAGACTAAATATGAACGGTACCTGTCGCCACAGTAACCGCTGGGTCATCGGCCCTCCTCATCTCATAGACGCACGGATGGGCGGAGCCGACACTAGAAGCTCCTCCTCTAGCGGGCTGACCCCGACCTCTTCCTCGGCTAGCACTTGGCGTAGACTACAGAGCAAACGAGCCCTGGTTCACACTCGGCTCCCTAGGCGCTGGATGAGAAGAACGGGCATCGCGAATCAGTCTGATCTGTTCACAAAAGGAAGCCTTGTGGCCCGACTGACCACAAGTATGACAAGTCAACTGGGGACGAATCCACTCCCGGTTCTTATGGCCCGACAAGCCACAGTTAAAGCATATGAGTTCCCGAATAGAGTTTCTACCAGTACCTTGAGAACTCCTAGAAAAATGAGCCGAACCGCCCGCAGGAACATTCGCAGACTGAGATTTCTGCTGGCCTCCGCCCTTGTGACCAGAAAAATTTCCGATGGACTTCTGCTTCTTGATCTCACGAGCCACTTCACTGGCCGTCACCGACATATCGTACGCAAGAGCCCTACTCTGATAATCCTTCAAAGTGGTGCAGACGAGCCCCGACATATAGTCTCAAATTGACAGTTTCATCCATATGGAAAAGTGAAAAATTTTGTCGCTCTCCTCGACAACTTGGGTCTTCACATAGCCCAACTCTTTGTTGAAATCGGCAATAGCTTGAGAAACAGGAACATCCTTAGGCTGAGCATCATAAAAGTCATGAACTCGAGCCTTTCTATCCGGCCATGGGCAATATTCAGTCTCCATCAAATTCTCGAATTCAGACCACGAAGCAACATGGTCTTTAGGCCCAACAGCCTCCCACCAGTCAGTAGCATCCCCAGTGAGAAAGTACTGGGCAATAGGGACCTTGTGGTCCTCGAGACAGTTGGTGGCAACAAAGACTTTGGATATCTCCTTGATCCACCTCTCCCAGCCAATCGGGTCTGAAGCTCCCGAAAACTGAGGAGGATGCTTCTTGATGACATCCTGAAGCCAACGATCCACTCCGCCCCGATTAGCATGGGCCGGATTCGGGTTCTGAACCGCATGAGATATCGCCGCCATTTGGTTCACCATTTGTTGCATAACGGCCGCAACACCAAGGTCGGCGCATTCTTCAGAAGAAGCATGGCTATGACGGTCATCGGTACTACCGTCTCCCAAAAAGTGCGACGTGGCCGCCCCACCGGCTGCCCCACGTTCTCGGCCGCATCCACGACCACGACCTCTTCCAGCATCCATACCGGTGTTAAATAAATAGCAAAAGCCATACAATGGTAAGTACGAGAGGAAAAACAACTACAAATCAAGAATCAAAGATGAGACACAAGGAAACAAGGAACAAAGTAAGGAAAAACTTACGAGCACTGGAAGTACCGAGATGCTGACAGCGGTGTGACAATGTGCAAAACAAAATACAACTAGACCCAAATAACTGACAAGCCTAGGTATCCATAAACCTAGATTCTCGGATACCATTTTCTGTAACACCCCAAGATATTCGAGGCATATTACAGCGTCGTGGACCCCTATGTGGGACCCACCAGGCTAAAACAAGAAACACCACTCGACTAACCGTCTCGGTTAGCGATGAAACATGAAATAATCATAGGAACATACAATGACATGCCCGGTACAACCGGTATAATAGACATCACTCAACAAACATAGCAACTTCAACAAAAACAAACCACAATCCGGAGTGAAAAGCCTAAGTACTCGCGAGTACGTTCTATAAGTTTGCAAAGTAGATAACAACCACATCGAAGGGAAACAACAAAAAAAATGAAAGGACTCAAGTGCAGATGTCAACGACCTTGGCCAGAATCCTCATACTATGCCAGCACCTGCTCGTCTTGCTGAACATGACCTGAAATCCATAACCAGAATTTCCCCAAAACGGGTCTCCAAAGGGGTTAGCAATTACGCTAGTACAAGTAATCAAGTCAAACCAATCGCTTACACATTTCATAGTACAATGCATCAAATTCACTTCAAAACCAAAACTTGACATGTCTTTTCCGGAAACAAACAGTCAATCGATTTGCCGTGGTAACAGGGCTATACCATTGATCCCACTCCGTGGCCTCTAAGGACCCTCCCGAGCTGGCCATATTATAAAACAAATCACGCACGCGCATTGCCTTGGGAATAGGGCTATACCATTGATCCCGCTCCATGGCCTCTAAGGACGCTCCCGAGCTGGCTAGCGAAACAAACTCGTGAATCCAGGGCTATACCATTAGATTCCCTCCGTGGCCCCTTCGGACCCCCCTGAGGTGAGTAAAGCACACGTTAAGCATAAAGGTTTCCGAAAATACTTGCCTTGAATAATTAACGATGCAACAAACGGAAAGGAAAATCACCGACGAACGCTAGGAACCGACGAAACCTAACCTAACGATTTGAAGAAAATAATCACAACCACTTCTAAATGATTACGGAAATGGAATACACCCGAAAACCCGCCTACGATTCATGTATATTCGAATAGGAACAATAACGAGGGCGGACCACAACCAAACCTTCTCGACTACGTAAAAACTACGAAATATACCATGAATCCATAGGAAAACTAAGAATATCAACAAGATTAATCATATTCATCATGAATTAACCAACAAAACGGAACGAATCGGACGAAAACGTGAAAACCCCCAAATCTCCCCTAAAACAGGGTTCTAGAAGATTTACCTTGGATTAGGATGAAAAATTCAAGTAGAGGTCGATAATCTTCAACAAAAACTCGAGGTGGATGATCTCTTCAAGTTTGGAGATGCTCAAATCGCTCAAATTCGTCCCCAAAATAGCCCTAGACAGAAGGAGGAAGAAGAGAGGAGAGAAATGAATCTTTTTCCTCGACATCCGCTAAAAAAGTGCAAAAAAAGCCCGTGTGCCGCGGCTCGGGTCGAGTGTGCCGCGGCCCACAGCTAAAAAAAAGTAGCAGGATTTCCACTAGGGCCGCGACCGGCCACTGCGTGCCGCGGCACGCAGTACAGGCGTCCTGGCCGAAAATTTTGCTCGGGCTGTGCCGCGGCTCACAGCTCTCTGTGCCACGGCATCCACTATTTTTGCCCGAAAATGATGAAAAACGACCCTAAACATGATATAATCGATCGACGCATAATCCATACTCAAAGGTCTAAAAGGACTATCATGAACCCTCAAATGGCGACTACTCGACAAACACGGTCGGTCCAAAACATGACGGTAACATCAAACGATCCGAAAGAAGAACCAACGAAAGGGAAACTCAACTTTGTGATATTACAAAATGGCCCAAATTATCCGAACACGCGATACATTATCGAAACTACAACGAAAGTTCCAAAACAAGTATAATATTATGAGACGGACCTGTGGAAACCCCAAAACGGAGGTTCCCAACAACGGTTACGATAATCAAACGAAATAACGATGGAAAGACAATAAACACCAAATCGAGTAAAACAAGTTCGAAAAAAATCGAACGACAAAAAGCCCGGTATTAATTATTCTTGAAATATCAATACGGTTATAAGCAAGTTGTTAAAAACGAAAAGAATACACAAAAAAATGGGAATACGGGAAAAGAAAAATGCATTTATTACAGTGTATGTGTTGATGTTCTTCCACCCAGGGATGGTCCGACGGGGCCTCTGCGGGCCGATACTAATGTACGACCGTGGAAGTGGTTTCCCACCCAGGGACGGTCCGACGGGACCTGTGGAGGTCAATACTAATGGGTACGGCCGCGGGATACCAAGTGTGGATAGTGGTATTGATGAAATGTGTTGACATACTATTTTGACGCAAATGTGATATTCTGGAATATTGTTTTCAAATGCTTTATAAATGAGTTAACTGTGTTGAATTGTATCTGTATCTAATGTAGTGTAATTGTGTACTTGCACTAGCTATTCAAATGCTAACCCCTTAAATGGGGGAAATGCATCTTATGCATTTAAGGTATCGGGCGAGCTGAGGAGCCGGCACGGGACACGCATGCAAAGGATGGCCCAGCATGATGATGAGGCTCGAGTCGATGTTATTTCCTTTTACTATATTTATTTAGTTATTGGTTAATGATGTTGTTGAAGTCTTCTGCGCGGGAATTGAATACATTTCACTCTTTGTTTTGTCGGTATTGAGCTAAAATGTTTTGGCCGAGGACACGGCCCTACTTATTATTAATAATGCATCTTATGGAATTTATTTTATGGATTATGTGTCTTGTGTTAGCCTGCTAGACATTGTGAAGGTTCTACGGCGTGTAATATCCCCGTATGAGATTTAGGGTGTTACACGAATGATAGAATCACATGGTTTCTCCCTGAACCATAGGTCCAACTTCTTCAGAGCCTCACTATTTCTTGGAGGCGCCACCACAAAAGGCTCTCGAAGAGCAGCAGAGGGTCGACTCACTCACGGTGGAAGACTATGCTCATCCAACTGCTGCAGCCTGGCACTCTCACCAATATCATCACCCTCATCATCCCTCTAACAATTATAACGATAAGAGACCTGAACAATCGAATGCTCGATCTAAAAAACTGGATGCTCGATCTGAAATACAGGCTGCTGTTGAGAACTACTACTCTGGATGGGAAATATCATACTATAATGATGCTCGTCCTGAAACCAATAAAACATCGCACTACACTGCTAAAACGGCTCGTCAAATGGCTGGTACTGATACTCATAATCCTGAAATGCAGAGTCGACTAAAAAGGCTGCTCAGCCCGTACAAAAGAATGCTGAATCTGAGAATGACTGTGATGACTCTGAGAATGGTGACTGGGCTGACTCTGAGAATGGTGACTGTGGGCTACACCAGAGACTGAGTGACGTGGAGGGCCATGAATCCTCCACTGGGCACTGCTAATAGATGAAAAATGATGAGGCTGATCGGGAAACCTATCATGGCTCCCAACAGAATAGTACAGCGAGCTCCTAGAACGCCTGCGTAAGTTCGAAGCAATCCACGATCCTAGAAAGGACCCGATGAGAAACTCGAGAAATAATTCCTGTCTCAGACTCGTCGTACATGATCGCTTTCCATTAGTGATGGTAGTCCATTGATACAACACACTGTCTCTGGCTGCCTCTCCCATTCAGATGTCTCTGCACCATCTACTGGTGGGGTACTCTGTCGGTGTCGCTTCGACACTTTATGTGCCGACTCACATGTAGTTATTTTCCCAGCAGTCTTCTTCAACCTATCCATAAATTCCTTTTTCGGCTTCGGGTGGGCTCATCTTCCTTGTCCTTCACAGCTATTCGTATAAGCTTTATGAACTTAACATCGTATGGCGAGCTATTCCCAAAACACAGGTAGTAGTACTCATCCTCATCCTCCTCCAGATGCGGTAGAGTTTTATGCTGCAGAAAAGTCATTAAAGCATACCATTAAAGTAAAATCACACAACGTTGAAGAAACAAGTGAAGTCACAAGAAAATACTTTTATAAATTTACGTACCTTTTCATTGAAGAAATATGTGAAATCACATAACGTCTTCCTCGTAGTCCACATCTAACACCGGGAAACATGGACATATTTATGTTGAATTACACACAATTCTTCCATTGAAGTAATCATCTCGTACGACCATATTGTAAAGCCCAAACCTGACCATAGAAGTGATAGTCTTTATGTTCCTTTCCCTCCTTCATGGCCACATTGTCTATATAGTAAGACAAAACCCCAAAGCCATAAGAATCCCAAGAAAACATATACCACTCTTTGAATTCCTCAACTAATGCCCATGCCCATGTCTCGACCATCTTGTCGTCACGACATAGGATAAAGTACTAGTATATTAGTAAATTGGCTACCTTCACATAATCTCTTATGTATCTACAAAAATCTAGAGCATTGAACTTCTTTCGCGGAACACTAACCTTAATATTTTTTGTCATGGAGTACTTTGTGCAAAATAACGTGAGATCGAAGGAGATGGTTATCCTATGAATGGAAGGTAGAGTTTCCAAAGTGTAGTCCAGTGATCAAGGCAAAATAATGGGCCGTAAAATGAATGATCCTCCCGCAAACCTGGAACCACGACTCGTCTGGGGGGATTTGATCACCCTCCAACTGACGGGCAATCAAATGATGTAGGGCAGTATTTGTACTCCCATTTCTCCTAACTTTAATCAAACGTCCAAGGAGCCCCTCGGTCAAGCTCTCGATTGCTCGATCACCAACTGCAGAATTGCGACCAATACTTCTTAATGTCTCAAATATCTCTTTAAATACCGCCTCCCGTATGTAAAGATTGACTTTCCGTGTAACAAAGCGCATTGTAGGTCTCTTTCATGCGCTACCAGTCTGCAATATAGACATACAAATCATAAGAACCGTGATAGAATGCCTAAGGAAATGAACAAAAAAAGGCCACTGTCTTGCACACGATGGCATGCACATGATCGACGCCCATTGCGTAAAGGCCATCGTGTGCCACAAGACGGCTCACATGATCGATGCCCCTCGTGTGTAGACCATCGTGTTCAAGGCAGAAGACTTTGGTCTTCTTGACCACGACGGCTAACACGATCGATGCCCGTCGTGTGTAGACCACCTCATGCAAGGAAGATGCCTTTGGTTTTCTTGCCCACGATCGACACTCGTCGTGTGTAAACCATCGTGCCCACGAAAGACCACCGTGCACACGAAATATCATCGTGCACACGATGGTGTCATCGTGTTCAGCACCATCGTGAGATGATGAACAACCATCGTGGGTGCGACCGTGTGTGACTAAATTGCACTAATCCAAGGCTCATTGACAATAGCCTCTTCAGATTGGGTGTCACTATCGTGTGAGAAACTTCTGTAGTGTTCGGATTCTCGGTCGTAGTCGGAGTCAGACATTCTCGTCGGCGATAGGTTTTGGTTGGGACGGTCGGGTTTTGTGACACACAGAGAGAGAGAGTGTGATTTTTTTTGGACGAGAGGGAGGGGTTGTGGGGCCGATTATTATTTTATTACTTCTCTATTTCTTTTTTGTTTTTTATCTTTTAGTAGTAGACTTAAGGGTAATAATGTCTTTTAACACATTTTGGTATCAAACTTATACTCTTATGAATGAGGATATATAACATGTTACTTTTATGGTTTGGTACTCAAAAGGATATAGCCCATAATATATATTCAAAATAATTTAGTATTTAACGAATTTGATTTTATTACCATGCAATATATATATATATATATATTTATATCCATATAATTTTGTTTTTAATGCATATGCTATAAATATGATTAGGACCATAAATTCTATATATCAAATAATTTCAGAATTATATACTTCTACTCAAAATAATTAAATTTAAATAATATACCAATAGGATAGTATTACCATGAAATATATTTATTTATATATATATATATATATACATATATACACGCAACAAATACCATATTATTATCATAAATTCTGTTAATCAAAATAATTTGAGTTTAATCAATAACCATAAATATAATTTTGTTATCATAGAATATATATGTATTATTATTATTATTATAATTTAGAATCAATTATATATATATTAATTAAATTTTGTATATATTATATGGTAATAGAATCATATTCATATGATTTTATTACCATAAAATCAATTTATAATTTTAGGAATTAATATACAACAAAATAATATCATATTTACCTAATATACGATATATATAATTATATGACCATAAAATATATATACCAAAATAATTTTGAAGTTAATATATAACTCACACACAATTCTATAAATAGTAACCATAATTTTGGCCGGGAAATTTCTTACTACTATTTTGAGCATTGATTCTCTTTATATATATATATATATATATATATCAATCATTACTGAAAATACACTAAATATACACTTTCTGTCAATAGAGAGAGACACACACACACACACAGAGAGTATACTATTTTTTTCGGAGGGAGGTTGTTTCAAGATTTTTCTAAGGGCCTATTATTACATAAGCATAAAAGTGGGCATCGTCAAAATAAGTAAATATTTCAATAGTTGTAATATTATCGAGAAAATATCTTTTTTCGCGTGCACATGTGCGGGAATCCAACTTTTTGAACATGGCTTTTCGTGTGCACCCCGCACTTAAAGTTTCTAGGCCCCACCTTATTAATTCTTCCCCTCTACTCGCCGCCGATACTAACTTGCACACATCTCGCCACACCAACGTGTAACAAAGTCTACAAGTAGGTGATTTGACCCATTTCCATATATTTGGTACTTTTTCCGTGAGTTTAAAATTTACGTTTCTTTTAAAAAATATCCTCTTAGTTATATATATATATATATATTATTTCTTATGATGAAATCAAACAATCACTTTTTACTTTTTAATATCCATCATATATTCATAATAAATACTTTTTATTTTTTAATTTTTGCAACATATTTACTATTTATTTATATCAATTTTATAACCCCAAGATATCCAAGATATGTCACAGCACCGTGAACTCCTACTTAGAATCCACCAGGCTATGTTACCAACATGAACACATATCAACCATTTTAGTTGATGAAACCAACACATCAATAAATGCGCAATACACAAACAATGACCCGATTCGACCGGTAACCCCTCCAAATTCAAAGATCATAACTTAAAATAATAGGAAAGAATCCCAAAGTAAGACAATTTGACAAAACTCTCAAAGTACTGGAGTACTATCTATCAAGAAAGACATAATTCAAAAATGACAGTTTTAAAAAGACGATCAGATGACTCAACACAAATCATGCTTTGTCTTCATCCTCGTACTATCCTGTACTCGCTCGTCCAGACGCTCGAAGCCTAGAATACATCTAGCGTATTTTATCCGGCAAAGGAGTTACCATTTGAATGGTAGTGCAGGTAAATACATATGAAGCACTACAAACTTTCACATTCAAGTACAAGCATGAAAGTTTAAAAGGCCAAGATAATGATTTTTGAAAATACAATTATCTAAAATATCATCATCACAAAAACAAGCACATAATTAACCGTGGATCAGGCCATAGGTCACTGATCCCACCAGAGGCCCTGATAGACCCTCCTGGAGTGGCTAACCCAATAGTTCGTGAGCCAGGCCGGCGGCCACTGACTCCTACGAGGCCCCATAGGACCCTCCCGAAGGGAACATAAACAAACATGCATTACTTTTGAGACATGACGAAGATTTCTATGCTACAATAATCAACCGCGTTTTAAAGAAGCTGAAGACTCCGAGCCTAAATGATTCGTAAAGCAACTATAAACAACCACACGAATGAATTCGAAACTGAAATACGCTCGAAACCCCACCTATTGTAATAAAGCCCCAAAACCATAAGGGAATGTCACACGCCGTAGACCCTTTACGCAAGAATCTACCAGGCTAGACGCTACAATAGGTATCATAATATTGGCCAGGATCAAACTACATAACAATACAGACCGATAAGGTTGAAGATTTAAAATACATGGACCGATGAGGTCACACCCAAGACATAAGTAACACAACTTGAACAAATTATATCATATACCCACACAGGGGTTAGAATACAGTAGCGAAAATGCAACATAATTCAACAATATAAAGAACTATGACTCCTAATTGATTAGTATCATAGATTGTTATCTTTCCTACCAACCCTGTGAACTACAGATACCTGAAATACATAAAATGCATTTCCCCCGTTTAAGGGGTTAGCAATTCGAATTTGCAGTACAAGTATTCTAGTCATACAAAATACACTGCGCAAATATCAGTCATAGTCGAACAACAACAAATATGAAGAGAAATTCCCGAGAGGTTTTAATGTTTGGAAAACAAATTTAGTTCCTTAAAAAAATCATCTCGGGCGTTTCAGAAAACAGAAAAGTCTTTTAGGACCTCAAGTTCGAAGTTATAAAACCTTTTCAAAATCGATTGGGTCTCGGCCTAAAGTCATTTTCCATAAAACATCCTTTCAAAATACTTAACTTCCAAAACAATTTAGTATTCCAGAATATCTTTCATTTCATCACATAAACTGTTGGGGTTCATCAACCCAAAACCATTTCATGTCGCTCCGAGGATTATCCATGTTCCACCCTTCAAGGTATGAAACCCTATACGCACCGTCGGACATCCCTAGATGGAGAATCTCGGCTCAACATTCATTTCCACAACACTCAATGGTTATACTTGTTCCACCCCTCAAGGTATGAAATGTTATACGCCCTGTCGGACATCCCTAGGTGGATAACCTCATGTTCGCGATTCGCACCCCAAGGTATGAATCCCTATACATATTGGACATCCCTGGTGAACAATACAACCTTTCTCACTTGTATGCATGATCCGATGATCATTCGTGTTTTGCCACTTAAGGTAGAAACGCTATACGCCCCGTCACACATCCCTAGGTGGATAATCTTGGCTCAACAATTGTTTTCCACTTATACACACAATCAACATCACAATAGCCATCACGAATAGTACATGTTCAATCACACCATAAAATACACAAACAACATCGTGACAATCATTACAACAACACACCATTAACCTAACACGTCCAACGATCAACCCACAGTTAAAATACACATCCAAGTATATGAGCATACCAACTCAACAAATATCCGTCGATCCCAACTCGGCACAATATACATCATAAGTATAATAAACCAACTAAATCATCACAATTGACATAATACCACAACAAGGAACGATCAGACACATCAGTACATAACTAGACACCAACGACGATAATTCACATAATGTAAAATCGACGAGAATGAGCAACTATCATAAATTCATTACTCAACTTCAATTCGCAAGATAAAAATTGTATAGACAAGAATACTTGCCGCAGAATCACCACACGAATATTCCCACGAACATGACTCGACCGGAAAGCCCCGAAACCTACAACCTCCGTGACAGAGTACCAACAATACAATTACTACAAGAATGACAACCAATAACGCCAGAAAACACACCCACCACTCGAAGAAAAACTCATTGAAATATTTAATCGAACATTAAATTTTCAAAGTACGACAATTCACATAATGAACAATCAACAAAAATGAGCAACTGTCATAAATTCATTACTCAACTTCAATTCACAAGATATAAATCGTATAGACAAGGATACTTGCCTCGAAATCACCACGTGAATATTCCCACGAACACAGCTCGACTGGAAGGCCCTAAAACCTACAACCTACGCGAGAAAACACTAGCAATACGATTACTACAAGAACGACAACCAATAACAATAGAAAACACACCCACCGCCTGAAGGAAAACTCATTGAAACATTTAATCCAACATTAAATGTTCAAAGTTTCTCAAGAATGCAAAATCTGTCAATCGAGTTGAATGAATAAAATATATGTATATTAATCCATAGAGTACGACCAAAAAAATCAAACAAAACCAACCGATTTATTAAAATCGGACTAGAATCAAAATCAAGAACAAAATGCCAAAAAGTCAAGTCTAGGGATTCAAGAACATTACCTTCGATCCGATGAAGAACAAAGGATTAGATGATGTTAATCCTTACTAGGAACCCAAGTACGTTGATGGATGATGAAATATCAACCAACCCTCGCTCCCAACTCACTCGTTCGGCCGCATCAAACAGAAGAATAAAAGAGTGAAAATGATGAAGAAAGTCTGCTGCCCACCTACATATAGGCCACAGTACGTTACGTACGCAATGCCTTAAGGTTAACGTACATAACAGACCTTACATACAAACAACCAAATATTACGTATGTAATGCTCTACTCAGAGCTCACTGCCCCGATCTATATGTAATTTACTATACAATTGCCCCACTGTTATATACGCAAACAACGAATAACGTACGTTATGCTCCTCATGCAGCATACGCTAAAATCTCTTCAGAGGCTACTGCCTCAACCAACATGTATGTTAATGTATGTTAACTATGCACATAGCATACGTCAACCTTCATTGGTTACATACATAATGCCTTGTTAACGTACGTAACATGTGCTGACGAAAGCACGGTCTAAAATTATTACAACGAAGCAATTACCTGACAAATAGCACGAACGTACGTAACATGTGCTGATG
The DNA here is from genome assembly GCA_033398695.1 of Orobanche coerulescens. NCBI lineage: Eukaryota > Viridiplantae > Streptophyta > Magnoliopsida > Lamiales > Orobanchaceae > Orobanche > Orobanche coerulescens. The sequence goes on along the minus strand of CM065805.1, from coordinate 42,573,927 downwards.
ACAGCACGGTCCAAAATTGTTACAATGAAGCAATTACCTAACAAATAGCACGAATCCCAGTTTGCAAGGAAGCTCTGATGGTCCACAATGAGAACAATCATACGACAAAACACGACATACATTGTCACACGTACAAGCATACGATCAATACGACTAATGCAATGACAAGTTGTACTTGACAAAAACAGGACACGACACACCACACATTATACAATGGAGAAGTAATTCCACATAATTATCATCGAGAACAAAATATCCAGCACAAAACAATTAATAATCCCAGACAACAGAAATAAAATTCTTGGATATTATACCTATGAATGATGTAATTCATCAACTCAACACATTGAGGGTTGATCGCAACCAAATCCTCTTAATTTTCACAAAATTCAAAAATTACCCCATTAATTCATGGAGGACACATGTGTTGGAAATAGATAACTCATATACATCGTGGTTCTATGAATAATTCGTAAAGTAACATATAAAAATAGCAAAACCCATTAAATCTCAAAATTTAGGATTCTGGAGATTTACCTCGAATCAAGGAAGAAGAGGGTGATTTACTGATGTTGATCCACACCAAATACTCAAACATGATGATAGATGATGTTTGATTGAAGTTCCAAAGTGAGGAAATCACCCAACCCTCTAACTCTCGTTGCATGAGGGTTTGAAAAGAATGCAGAAATTTGTATTATGGACTACCTACTGGACTTATATCTGTCTAGCATTATGATTGTAACAAGAAGCGGATTACGGCCATAATAGAACCTTCCTTATGGCCGTAACATCCTGTCTGTAACCTGCTTGCTGACAGCATGGTAATTGACCTACTACACTGGTCAACCCGAACAACCCCAAAACGCATCAATTCGAGGAGTGTAACAAAGCGATTACGAAGAGTCCCCAACGACGAGTCTAAGTGCCAATCAAACATGAAATTTTGACACCCCGAAGGTATACGTAAACTAATTACGAAGACAATTACCCAAAACTTTGGGAAATTACAAAACGGCCCAAATATATGAAAATCACGATTCCCGATCGAATGACAATGCTAAGGCTCATGACATGTCTAAATATGTTAAAATGAACTTATAGCAGTAATGAAACGACAGCTTTGAACAATATTTACAAGAATCGAACCAAAATACGGTCAAGTCACAACATTACACGGATTTATTAAAAACTATCTCGATACTCATCTTAATGATAAAAAGTGCAGACAAATTAGTTTCAAAATGTCAAAAAAATTACAAGCAAGTCATCTAAAATAGAAAAATACACAAAATAGAAATTACTGAAAATAAAGAAACCTTGGGTATTACATTCTCCCTCTATAAATACAAGTTTCCTCCTGAAACTTAAGAAATGAATAACTAGGGGTACCTAGCACGCATGTTATTCTCAGTTTCCTAAGCCAGTTTCTCGAATCCATGCCTCGACCACTGCACTTTAACCAACTGGATGATTTTGTCCGAAGTTATTTCCACGATGTTCAAGGATTTTCACCAGTCTCTCTTTGAACGTGACATCATCAGCTATATCAACATACCCATAATCAATTATATGACTCTGGTCCAGAACATAATTTCTCAAATAAGAATCATAAAAGACGTTATGAACATGACTCAAAGCTAGAGGTAACGCCAAGCGATAAGTTAACTCCTGATTTTGTCTAAAATCTCAAATGGCCTAATATACCTTGGACTAAGCTTCCGTTTTTCAGTTGGTACCACCACTAGAAGGGAGGGTGAATAGTGCGGTGAAGAGTAATGAACTGTTTTTTGTTTGTGGAAGCGATAGATACGTGCGGAAAATAAATGACACATAGATTTATAAAGATCCAAAAACTTGCCTACATCTTCTCTCCTTCACTATCTTTTTCTCTAGGTTCAAGATAAACCTTTCTGCCTTGTGTTCGATTGGTCCGAGGTGAACTGTTACAATCTTGTGTTCTATGGTCCAAGATAAACCGTTACAGTCTTGTCTTCTAATGGTCCAATATAAACCATTTTTTCTTTTCTATCGGATAAGGAAACAACCTTTCTAGATTTCTATCGTAACTAGAAAAACCTCACCGATTTTAGATTATGATTTTAACTATGTCGGATCCACGATCCTAATAACTCCGAATCAAATCTACAATGCTTTCTTTCCTCTCGTGTATGAATGAGTGAATCAAATACTCAAACTCTTATCAATTAAGCTCAATTGCAACAACAATAATGTATATAAATATCTCAGATAAATATATAAGTTGATTGAAATTGTTGTATCTTCAATACCAAATGAAATGGTATTTATAGGCTTGAAGGCCTAAACTAGCCGTTGCTGCCTGCTACTTTATAGCGTACGCTACACTGTTACCTTAGCGTATGTTAAGTTCATTACATACGTTAACCTTGTATTGTTACGTACGTTATCATCTGTTCAGTGCAGCCAAGTGGCTACATTTCTTTCCATTGCGTACATTAGCTCTTGATGTTATGTATATATAAGTACAACGGGCATATGAACATTGTACGAGTTGACCTTTTACATTTATCCAACGCGCTGATATTTGAATTCGCATTTCGAACTTCATAGCCATAATGACATGTACATACCGTACGTTAGGCTATGTCTATAGCATACATTGTTATTTCTTATAGCATGCATAAATATGCCTGGGTGCATTTTTTGGATTTCTTCGGTGCAACTCTAGCGTACGTTAATCTAGTTGGTAATGTACATTATCTTTGTTTTCTTTCATACTTTCATTAATTCTAGTTCGTTGTGTATCCTGTTGAAAAAAATATAATACCTTGTGTTGTGATAAATGCACCCTGCAGCCTGTCCCTAAAGCGCAAAATCATACAGCAACCCAAGAAGATAAATCCTACAGCTAAAGCCTTTAGAATACAGCAAAAGGAGACGTTGGCTACAACAAACAATGCTGTAGGTGTTTTACTTAGGAAAAGTAAAACACAAAACCAACAGGACTTAAAAGGAACTTTAAACCATTGTGAAACAAACTTTCTTTATTGATAAAGTATTCATGGTTTTAAAATATCATTTAATGCTGACAAGATAGGACTTGATGCGGCCAAATAGACTATAGACAGAAGAGCTTTAATGCAGATCAAAGAGAATGTCTGAAGCATTAAAATACAAAACATATTTAATTCAATCATCCTGAATCCACCAATCAGAGTTGTATAAATCTGACCAACCGGCTAATGGCTACATTTATAACAGATCTATTTGTTGGGAATATTGCCCTAGGACATTCGATGTACCTAGATTTGTAATTGTTACATTTAAATAAAGTTATTTGATATCATTTATTTCTCGTTGATTATTATAATGTGTGCATGTTTTAATATTATAATAATCGAATAATAGTTATTCACGAATAATAAGATTACTCAAATGTCCCTGGTACAATCGCGTTGAGTAGAGACTCAAGTGATTAATATAATAGTACAAGTTTGGTTGATAATCATCATATGGTTATGCGTATGGTACATATCAATCTTATGAGTATTGGTTGGAGAACTAGTACTGGAGAGACCCACATTGAGATCACTGCATGGAAATATCATAAGTGAATCTCAATACAACAGTATGTCAATAAATCCTTGAACCTGAGATTATCATAGAGTCCAACATGATAACTGCTTTGCCTTGACGTAACCCAACGTCATCTGAAACATGGTGATCATAAAGGTTAGCTAGCGGGATTAGTGGGAGTCATGTAGAGGGCAATGAATAATCAAGATGGGGATTTGTCCCTCTCTTTAGTGAGAGAGATATCTGTTGGGCCCCTCGATAAGTAGGACTGAAGGAAATGCATGGCCATGCTCAAATAAAAAGTGATTTGATTCAATCAGTCTACTTATGATCGAGAAAGCATTTGAACATAATAATTATGACAATCTCCATGACTTAGTTCAAATATGATATTGCGTGACAAACGGATTTGACACGTTATAAAGTTTAATGGACTATTAACTTATATTATTTGGGTAATCATAATGTTTTTCTAGAGGCCGCTTATGATTTATTATTTAATAAGGTATTAAATAATTGCCAACATAATATAAGTCTTTGGGTCGCACGTACGACAATTATAGACAAGCAAGAATAAATATCAACTGGGAATAATAAATATAATATTAGATATTATATTTATAAGGAGATTAATAATAAGTAATATATAATATTGGATATTATATATATTGTATTATTTAATAAGATGAGGGGTAACTAAGAAAATACAAGATTCTTGAATCTAGGGATTACTTAGTATAAATAAGAGATCCATGACAAGGAGTTGTCATAAGAAATCAAAGATAAAATCGCCCCCCCTCCCAAGAAGAAAGAAAAAAATCGACGTCCATCTCTTACAGTAGGAGAACGACGTCGGTCATCTGATCTTCTTCCCTTAGTTGATCTTGGTCAATAGTACAATCCTTCTAGTACGAAATTTGTGTTGTACTATTTATCAATATTATTCGTAAGGATCTAGCAATCCAGCTTGTGGAATTGTTCGTGTGTGGATCACCCAAAGAGGAATGAGATAATCATCTACTTCTAGTCCGGATCTAGATCTGTTTGTTGGATTTAGGTAATTCGATTAACCAGTTAATCCAACAATTAACTTACTGCATGAGATCCTAAATTGGGTTTTCTTATTTTTTCTTCCGGTGTGTTTTTACTGCTGTTTTATGTATTCGATGCATGGAAAACCCAATAGTGGTATCAGAGACAACTTGCAAGTAATTTAATTATTTATGTAGAACATATTTATGTGTAAATTATGTTCTTGATTATGTTTATAAAATATAGATTTTAGAAAATAATTTTTCTGGTTTAATTTGATTAAATCGGATCATCAAAAATTAATTTTCTGGACTGTTTTTTGGATAAACTGCTGTCCAGAACTGTTCTGGAGCAGCACAATGAAACGGGTCAGTTCGGGCAGGTTTGGGTTGTGTCCGGGTCGGACCAGGACCCGCGGGCAGCGATTAAATCGTAAAATTGTGTCATGTTGTTGAAGGGAATCTATCTCGCGGGGATCGCGCCACAAACCTCGTCCAGACCGTCTGGACTGGAGCAACTTCTGGGTATCTAGTTCACTGATATTATAGTTAACTTGTTTTGTAAAATTAAATTAAATGTTTTAAAATGCATTTTTGTGGCCAGCGGGATTTGAACCCACGCGGCCGTGTGCGGGTGAAGGGCGCTCGGCCATCTGGCTAGCAATCCAGTTTGTTGATTTTTGATCGGATATTAGTCTTAAACATGACAGTCAGGCAGATTAATATTGTGTTTAATTAATTATTTGATAATTAATTTTAATAGTATGATTAATTAATTATGTGATGATTATTTTTTAGTATATGTTTGGTGTATGGCATGACCATAAATTGACCAATGTGATTGGATGTTTTTAATTTAAGTTTCGGTTGGTTTTACGACCTGCGTGTCGTTTAATTATAATTGGTTTTTATGGCATATGATTCGTATTTTAATTATTGTTATATTTTACGGCCTGCGTGTCATTTGCACCTCTTGTAATTTAATTTACTAGTGTAGTATTAGAATTCATTAATGTAATGAAGACAAGAAGGATGATGAGAAGGATGGACTAGAGGAGTCAATTGATCGCGTATGACGTTCCAAGGAGTTTGGAAGATCAATGAAGGCCAATTGCAACCTTTTAGATTGACCCTTGTAATTTTCATGTTGGCTCATGGAAATCACGTTAGGTATTATGGTCATGCTATACTAGTGGCAAAGGTTATAGACAGGTTCATGGTGTTGACTATGATTAGACTTTTTCGCCGGTAGTCATGCTTAAATCAATTAGAATTTTATTTGCCATTGCCGCATACTATGATTATGAAATATGACAAATGGATATCAAAACAGTATTCCTTAATGGAAACTTACTCGAGGATGTGTACATGACACAACCTGAAGGTTTTGTTCATCCAGAACATTCTAAGGTTTGCAAGCTTCAAAGATCCATTTATGGGTTGAACTCGGAGCTGGAATCTTCATTTTGATGAAACTGTCAAAGAGTCAAGACTTGGTTGGGAAGTTGTTTCTCAATGAAAGACTTAGGAGAAGCTGCTTATATTCTTGGGATAAAAATCTATAGATATAGATCAAAGAGATTGATTGGTCTGAGTCAATGTACCTACATTAATAAAATATTGAAGAGGTTCAATATGTAAGACTCCAAGAGAGGACTCTTGCCAATGTCACATGGCGTTCATCTGAGTGAGACTCAGAGTCCTTCGACTCCTGATGAGCGAGCCCGTATGAGCAAGATACCATAGGCTTCGGCCATTGGATCGATCATGTATGCCATGATTTGTACTCGACCATATGTATCATTTGCCCTTAGCATGACAAGTCAATACTAATCAAATCCAGGTGAAAGTCACTGGACAGCAGTGAAAACTATCCTAAAGTACTTAAGAAGAACTAAGGATGATTCCTAGTTTATGGAGGGGTGGGAAACGAGCTGACTGTAAATGGTTATGCTGATGCAAGTTTTGAAACCGACGAAGATGATTTTAAATCGCGAACTGGTTATGTGTTTGTATTGAATGGAGGTGCTGTGAGTTAGAAGAGTTCCAAGTAAAGCACAGGTGCTGATTCCATTATAGAAGTTGAGTACCTGGCAGCATCGGATGCAGCTAAGGAAGCCGTATGGATCAAGAAGTTCGTTACTGAACTAGGAGTGGTGTCGACCATCCAGGGTCCCATAAGCCTTTATTGTGATAATAATGGTGCTATTGCACAAGCCAAAGAGCCTAGGTCCCATCATAATTCCAAACATATACTCAGAAAATATCACCGAGTCAGAGAGATCGTTAGACGAGGAGATATTACAATATGCAAAGTAGCAACGAAAGAGAATGTTGCATATCCACTTACCAAGCCTCTCTCACAAGGAAAGCATGTTGAGCATGCTAGAGCAATAGGACTAAGAGTCATGAATGAATGGTCGTAGTAAGTGGAAGATTGTTGGGAATAGTGCCCTAGGACATTCGATGTGCCTAGATTTGCAATTGTCACATTTTAATAAAGTTATTTGTTATCATATATTTCTCGTTGATTATTATAATGTGTGCATGTTTTAATATTATAATAATCGAATAATAGTTATTCACGAATAATAAGATTACTCAAATGTCCCTGGTACAATCGTGTTGAGTAGAGACTCAAGTGATTAATATACTAGTATAAGTTTGGTTGATAATCATCAGATGATTATGTGTATGGTACGGATCAATCTTATGGGTATTGGTTGGAGAACTAGTACTGGACAGACCCGCATTGAGATCACTGCATAGAAATATCATAAGTGAATCTCAATATAATAGTATGTCAGTAAATCCTTGAACTGAGATTATCATAGAGTCCAACATGATAACAGCTATGCCTTGACGTAACCCAACGTCATCTAAAACATGGTGATCATAAAGGTTAGCGATCGCGATTAGTGGGAGTCATGTAGAGGGCAATGAATAATAAGATGGGGATTTGTCCCTCTATTTAGTGAGAGAGGTATCTGTTGTGCCCCTCGATAAGTAGGACTGAAGGAAATGCATGACCATGCTCAAATGAAGAGTCATTTGATTCAATCTGTGTACTTAAGATCGAGAAAACATTTGAGCATAATAAGTATGACAATCTCCATGACTTAGTTCAAATATGATATCGCGGACAGGGATTTGATACGTTAAAAGGTTTAATGGACTATTAACTTATATTATTTGGGTAATCATAATGTCTTGCTAGAGGCCGCTTATGATTTATTATTTAATAAGGTATTAAATAATTGCCAACATAATATAAGCCTTTGGGTCGCACGTACGATTGTAGACAAGCAGGAATAAATACCAACTAGGAATAATAAATATAATATTGGATATTATATTTATAAGGAGATTAAATAAAAAGTAATATATATAATTTTGGATATTATACATATGGTATTATTTAATAAGATGAGGGTTAACTAAGCAAATACTAGATTCTTGAATCTAGGGATTACTTAGTATAAATAAGAGATCCATGACAAGGAGTTGTCATAAGAAATCAAAGATAAAATCCCCCCCCCCCCCCCCAAGAAGAAAGAAAAAAATCAACCTCCACCTCTCACAGTAGGAGAACGACGTCGGTCATCTCATATTCTTTCCTTAGTTGATCTTGATCGATAGTACAATCCTTCTAGTAAGGAATTTGTGTTGTACTATTTATCAATATTATTCATAAGGATCTAGCAATCCGTCTTGTGGAATTTGTTCGTGTGTGGATCACCCAAAGAGGAAGGAGATATTCATCTGCTTCTAGTCTGGATCTAGATCTATTTGTCGGATTAAGGTAATTCAATTAACCCTTTAATCAAACAATTAAATTACTGCATGAAATCCTAAATTGGGGTTTCTTATTTTTTCTTCCGATGCATTTTTACTGCTGTTTTATGTATTCGATGCATGGAAAACCCAACACTAGTTCCAAGGTTATAAATAGCCCAAGCAAGAGGACTTTGCTAACTACTGAAAACTGAACATTTGCTATACTGAACATTGAGCTTGTCATCTAAAGAGCAATATATATCTTCAAGCATACAGCGTATATCTTGAGTGGAGAAAAATATACAAGTCCTCAACAAAGAACATCAAATCTACAGTGAAGCTTACCAAGCCTACAACTATTGTTCAATTCGTGATACTTCATAAACATAATGTTGAGATCCGTAGCCCTATGTGGACTAGTCAAGCTATTCTGACCTATGTGGGGAGAATAAATTTAAGGACGAAGCTTCACTCTGTGTGAGAAGAAGCGAGTCGAAGAAGCCCAAAGCCAGTCTGTGTGAACGGCTCAAGCTGCAGTCGGCTATATCAATCTGTGTGAATGATACAACGACGAGTTTAGTTAAAATCATATATTTGTGTATGCATTGATTTTAATAAATTTTTTACTCCTATGTGGAGGACCTGTGGACATAGAGAGGAATACCTCGAACCTCATTAAGCTATGTGTCATTACTTTTTGCACTTATTGTTTTCCTACTGCCTATGATTTTAGTATACTTTTATCTTGAAAACCCTGTAAGCACCAAGCTACAGGAGATTGTCTAGTGGTTGTATTTACAGCAACTTAGTTTTAGACTTACGCTACGCAAACTTAAAAATTCAAAAAAGAATACAGCTTATTCAACCCCTCTCTAAGGTGTATAATTATAAATTATGGTCAACAAGTGGTATCTGAGCGGTTAATTTTATAAAGAAACAGTCGATTGTTTAACCTGAATCAGATCCACAAATCACTAGATTTTGAAAACTTTATTTTTAATCTGTATCATTCATCCTACTATTGCCATGGATACATCTATGATCAACAAAGTTCTCATATTTTTTATTAATAAATTTGATGACTAGACAATCAGGAAGCCCATTTTGCCGAATGCACGAAGAAATGATCTTTGTCATTCAAGAAGGACCTATCAAAATCATGAAGGTCAATCCAACAGCCAGAATAGAAGGACAACCTCACGCAGAAATGCTTGATAAAGAAAGGGAACAGAGGACAATCCATGATCGCAAACATGTGAATCTAGACAACATCGCCAATGCGTTATTTGTCACTCTTGACAAAGACACATTATCCAAGATAAAGAGTTGCAATACAGCCAAGGAAATAAGGGAGAAACTCAAGCTAATATGTGAGGAAGCTGAGCTCTCAAAACAAAATAAGATTTCAAAACTCACTTCGCAATTTGAATATTTTGAAATGAAATCTTCTGAAACACTTGAGGAACTTGACCTCAAATTTACCGGCATTGTCGGTGAACTTGAAGCATTCGGTAAAGTGTTTACCCCAAAGGAGAAAAATTTAAAAATAAATTAGATCACTCCCTGCCCGATGGGACATTAAGACCGCAGCTATCCGTGTGTCTTCTAATTTAAATTATATATCTAATTTCGATCTCTTCTCTGACCTCAAGGCCTTTAAGTATGATATTGACAGGAGAGAAAAAAGTAAGGAATCACCTAAAAAGACTAAACACTCGCTGCTGTATCTGACAGGATACACAGATCTACCCCTAGTACATCCAAAGCTGCTTCTAAGGCAGCTGACAGTGATGATGACATCCTATCACAAGATGAAATGGCATTGTTCATGCACAAATTTCGGAAATTCATTAAGACATACGGAAAGGCTCCCTACAAGACTAAACCTTTCGACAAGGTGAGTTCTGAATAGCCATCATCCGAAGATTCTAATCTTTGCTATAACTGCGGGAAACCAGGACACTATACAAATAGATGTCCTCATCCTAAAGTACAGAAGATGCCCGAAGCTGAACAACAAGAGAAGGACGAGAAAAGGCGTGTCTGGAGAAGCAAACTAAAGGTACTGATCGGAAAACCAGAAGCCTCGCCCTTATCTATCAAGACAGAGGATGCCTACAGGAAATTGCCGATAGTGACTCATCTGATGATGAATTCAAAGATAAAGCTCAACCTCAGTTAACCCTATTAATGCATCACATACCTTCGAAAAGATGATGATTGAATTTAGGACCATTCAAACATCCCATGAGATGCTTAAACAAGAAAACCTTTAACTCACACTTTCAAATCTATAGCTGAAGGATGAAAATGATCTGCTGAAAAATAATTATGAAAATATGTCTTTGGATTGCGAAAACAGTAAGATTATTCATGAAAAACTCATGGAAAGCAATCATCAACTTGCAACTGAACATAATGAGGTAAAAAATCATAATCAATGCAAGACAAATGATTATGATTTCATGGAGGCTAAAATACACCTTCTCGAGAAAAGAGAAGGAGAACTCGAGACCATCCTCAATTCTTTTGAGAAGTCATCGAGGAGGATGGAAGACATCCTAAGCACTAGACAACTTGTCCATGACAAATGTGGCTTGGGATATGACTCATTCTCCAACAAAAGGAAAATTACTATGTTGTTTGTCAAAGGAGTGGAACCCATTCGTGAAACCAAAGAAGCCCCGAAGGTTGCTCCTGTAAAGGCTACAACTGCCCCTTCTCAAAAAGCAAAGGCTGCCATTCCGCCACCTATCTCATATCATAAGCAGCGGAAAACACAGTCCTATAGACTTGTACGATGCAATACTGAATATCAATAGTATGCTCCTCGAGCATACCAACAACATCAGTAGCAGGCTAGAAGGAAGTCTATACCTAAGTACCATCAACATCATGCACCTCAGTACTACCAATAGTACAATGCTCTTAAATTGGGTACAGGAAACCAAGTATCTGTTCAGTAAGCAAGCTGCCGCGCAGTTCTACCAATAGCAGGCCTAGGAATGCAATTGAAACCCAGAAGGCATGCAAACAGTAAAAAATATATGGTTCCTCCTCCTAGACAACAACTGTACAGGAGGAAAAATTCTAAATTTTAGATGCATAATAACAATGATTGCAGTAATTACATGCCTTCCCCATGTAAACCTCGCAAAAGAGGACCAAATACAACCTACAACAAACCCATTGCTTTCAGGCGAATATGTGTACCTAAAGGCACTAATAACCAAGAACTCAAAAATCAAAAGGAACCTTAATTACTTAATATTTTGATCACAGGATATCAAGGAGACGGACATCTGGTATTTCGATAGCGGATGCTCTCGCCACATGACAGGAGATATCACCAAGCTGTCAGATTATGTAGAAGGTCGCGGTCCAAAGGTGCGACTCGGTGACAAATCCAAAGGAATAACAAGAGGGAAATGAACCCTTCTTATAGGGAAATCCAAGGTCACCAACATAGCCTACGTAGACGGACTACAGTACAATCTTCTTAGTATTAGCCAGTTCTGTGACAAAAAGTTATCGGTCAAATTCTATGTAGATCACTGTAGGTTGAATGACATAAAGACTAAATAAATTATCCTTACAGGACGCTAGTCAGGTAACATGTATATTGCTAACTGGAAATCCACAAGTACTGAGATTCCTTGTTTTGTTGCCAAAGGCACTGCAGATCAAAGCTGGCTATGGCACAAAAGGATGTCTCGTATCAATTTCAAGACCATTAACAATAGCTTTACAGGGAATGGTTAGAGGCTTGTCCAGTGTCTCATTTCATAAAAACATTATATGTGGACCCTGTCAGAAAGGCAAGCAGGTCAAGACCTCTCCAAATGAGCAAATCATATCTTTCAACCCACAGGGTCCCGGACTTGCTACATATGGATCTTTATGGTCTAGTAGATCCTGTCAGCCTAAGAGGTAAGAAATATTGTCTTGTCATTGTTGATGATTTTTATAGGTACTCTTGGACCATCTTTCTGAATAAGAAGAAAGAGACAACTACAAAGTTGTCGGAACACCTGAAAAAGCTTCAAAATGAGAAAGGCTGAGTAATGTATCCATTTGTTCGGACAATGGCATACAACATGAATACTCAGCAGTTTGCACTCCTCAACAGAATAGTGTTGCAAGCAAAAGAACAAGACGTTGAAGGAAGCAACAAGAACCATGTTAGCTGCAAGCAAGTTGCCACAGCTGATCTGGGAAGAAGCAGCAAATACATCGTGTTATACACAAAACTGTTGTATCATCAACAAGCACCACAACAAAACCGCATATGAGGTATGGAATAATATAACTCCAATGGTTGCGTATTTTCATATTTTTGGATGCAGGTGTTATGTACTTAACAATGGGAAGGATCAATTCAAGACCTACGATGAAAAGTCATATGAAGGTTTTTTCGTTGGATACTCATATATCAGCAAGGCATTTTAGATATTCAACAAAAGGAGACTGCAATAGAGGAGTCAGTCCATGTAGTCTTTGATGAACCCCATTGCGACCCTACAGGCATTGAAGACCTAAACCAAGGCATCCAGACACTATCCATTGAGGAAATCCCATAGACTCAAGAAGAACCTGTTATGAATCTAGAGATTAATCCCGTTGCTGTAAGAAATGAAGAAGTAGTCGAAGTTGACGCTGTAGAAGCTGAAGCTAAAGTTATAGCTCAATAGGACATGGCAATGGATGCTGAATTAGAACCCGACTATAGGTGGTTATGAGATCATCCTCAGGAGCTAATAATTGGTGATATTGATGCTGATGTATCCACCAGAATAAAAATATAGAGTACGGAACTATACTCTTTGCCCAAGAAGATATAGAATCAAGTTCTAAAAAGTCTCCATTCCCTGTATGAAAATCCCAAAATGAACTTAGGAGACTTGCCATGTGCACTCTAGATATATTCCTACCACAATCTGAACCTGTTTAGACCAATGAGGCTCTTAATAATTCTAACTAGATCACTTCTATGGAAGACGAACTCAATGGTTTCAAAAGAAATAATGTTTGGTACATATTCCCTATACCAACCCATCAAGATGTCATAGGAACCAAATGGCTATTTCGGAACAAAAAGGATGAAAATGTCCTTGTCATAAGGAACAAGTCCAGATTAGTTGCCCAAGGCTACAAACAGGAAGAAGGAATGTACTATGATGAAACATTTGCCCCTATAGCAAGACTAGAAGCCATTAGTATATTTCTAGGTTTTGCGGATCATAAAAATCTTATCGTATATAAATTGGATGTAAAGAGTGCATTTCTAAATAGAGACCTAGCCGAAGAAGTTTATGCCGAACAACCTCCAGGGTTTGCCAACATAGAAGGAGCAGATCTTGTGTATAGGCTAAGGAAAGCGCTGTACGGGCTTAAGCAAGCACCCAGAGCATGGTATGAAACCTTTTCAATGTATCTCATCAATAAAGGATTTGAGAAAGCTGCGGTTGACAAAACCCTCTTCAAAATCTAAGAATGTTATGATCTACTTATGGTGTAAATACATGTAGATGATATTATTTTTGGTTCAACTAACCTTGTTCTGTGTCAAAATTTCTCTCATCTCATGCAAAGTAAATTTGAAATTAGTATGATGGGGGAACATAGCTATTTATTAGTGTTCAAGGTTAAACAACTTCCTACAATTATATTTATCAACCAGGAGAAATACAGCAAGGAGCTGCTCAACAAATTTGGAATGAATAGTTCTAAGTCCTCATCCACCCCCATGAGCACTTCCACACATATAAGTGCTGACGAAGCTGGTAAACCAGTTGATCAATCACCCTACATGAAGATTATAGGCTCACTCCTATACCTAACAGCCAGCAGGCCTGATATCTAATTTTTGTAGGAGTGTGTGCTCGGTATCAGGTAGCACCTAAAGAGTCACACTTCACCATAGCCAAGCAAATTCTTAAGTACGTTAAAGGAACAATCAATATAGAATTATGGTATCCTAAGGAAGGATATTTCAATTTGATGGGCTACAACGACTCGTATCTCAGAGACTATATGTTGGACAAGAAGAGTACGAGCAGGACTTGTCACTTCATTGGACCAAGACTTGTGTCATGGTTCAGTAAGAAATAATTGGTCAACTCGCTTTTTACAGCTGAGTCAGAATATTATGCTGCTGGAAGCTGCTGTATGCATATCTTGTGTATGCAGCACAACTAGAGGACTATGGCATTCAAGCAAGAGAAACTCTAGTCATGTGTGACTACACGAGTGCAATCACAATCATGCACATTTATGTATTGCACTCACGGAGCAAGCACATTGATATGAAGCATCACTTCATTAGGAATCATGTGGAGAATAAATATGCTCGGATCGAGAAAATTCATACAGATATTCAGTTAACCAACATCTTTACAAAGCCTCTAAGCACCACAAAATTTTGTATGCTCCGCCAAGAATTGGGAATGCTACAGCTCGACTAAAACTCCCTGTAAGTTTTTAATTTCACTCATCAATTGAGGGGAAATTCTATAAGACCTATGAATATAGTGTCCACTTTAATTGATTTTACACTCAGAACTACGAGTTATATCCTTATTGTAGGAAGAATAAGGTATAATTACCTTTCTACAGATGAAGTGTGCATTATTTAAGGGGGAACACAATTAGACCTAAGAATACATCATCAATCATCAATTGCTGTAAGAATTGAATACTATATGCACCTTTTAATGGGGAATGTTGTACTTTCGTGGATACAAGACAAACACTGTAGGATTTCAATAAATATTTTAAGCGTATCAAATTTCATACACTTAAACCTTTTCAAAATAGTTTTTAGTCTACGTGCATCGTCTGAATTTAAAACGATTTATTTTTCGATAATGAAACTACGTCTGGACTTTAGTACCTTAAATCTTATTATTTTAGAATTCAAATCGCCTAAACATGCAATAGTGGAAGCTAAAGTTTGTCATAGGTGGGAGCGGGCATCAATTTCGAAAAAATATGGATTAGATGTAACAATTACATCTGAATTCATATTGTACGTTTATTCAAAGATGGTTCCCATCATTTAAAAGACGACCATTCGCTGTGACCTAGCCTTTCGGCATACTATAAAAGGACCAGTATGCTGATTCACAAACTCTTTATGCTTTCTACATATTAAACGAGCCTATAGCATACGAATTCTATATTATTAATCTTTATATCTACTCTCTCTACAAAATGTCTTCTTCACAAACTTCATCTCTTTCTCTGAAGAAGAAGGACATCATTATCGACAGACGAATCTTCGCTCGCCCTATTCTTCAAGAGCGCATCATCTCTGAGGATGAAGGTATGACTGGGATGAACCTGGTTATTTCTCGCGTCAAGTCATCCAGTATGTACAAACTGGGTAGTCTTCACCTAGAAAACTATGATGAACAGATCATGGAGGAATTCTTCCTGGATGCTGAATTCCATTATGCATCTGAAAAGAAGGGCTCTGTCCTTACTAGTATTGTATGCACTATGCAGCATAAGTAGATCCTCATAACTCCTTGAGAAACTATACAAGTTGCCCTATGATGGACTGAATTAGAAGGAGTTGGAAACCTTTGGCTCTTAAGACCTGCTGGAAGCCTACTAGAATATTTTCATCGGCAACTTCCTGCCATCTCAAGTCCATCTGTCATGCCACAAGATCAACTTCTCCCCTACCTTTATCTTCATGATTTCTATTACAAGGTTATGGAGAATCGCATTAAAGCCTTCGAGATGTGCACCAATCTGATGTTTCGTATGATGGTCACCATCATGTCTGGAGAAAAATTTAGTTGGCGCCAAGTGCTCATGAAACGTCTTCAGGAGGAGGCTTCCAGGCCAGATTCTGTAAGGAAGTTGTTTGGCCTGATTTTGAACTATATTATGACTTACTGTGGCATACAACAGTCACCTGCTGCCAAGAAGATCCATGCTGGAAAGTTCTTAGGTGGTTCCAAGCCCACCGTATTCAACAAAGTGACTCTTCTTGCCGACAGGCCCAACCCCTTCTCTCTACCAATGTTGAATGATCCAAGAGACGTTACCGATCATTCCTCGAAGACGAAGGCTAATGAAAGTAAGAAGAAGCTCGTCAATAAAAAGAGATCTAATTCCAACAGCAGATCTCCTACAGCTGCCGACAAGAATAATAAGAAGAAGCTGAAGAGAAAGAAGTCTTCAAAGTCAGAAGTTGTTCCTACAGCACCCCATGTGACTACAACAGTCATTGAGGCAGTTCCGCCTACTGGACCTTCTGCCGCAATAGCTGACCCACAGGATGCAACTCCTATAGAAGTAACACTTGCTACTCCCATAGCAGTTCCTGAGCCTGTAACGGCTATGAGCTGCTATAATTGCTTTAGCAGGAGCTGCTGGATGACCAGTTTGTCAAGTTCTAAGGTACTGGCGAATCAGCTACCCCTTCTGAGCCGATAGCTACCACTCCTAATAGGGCCTCGACCCTCGTAAGGAGACCCTCTCATAACAGGGAATCCCACCCTGTTAGGGATCCCTCTCCTAAACAAGCTCCCATACATGTAGAGGATCCCAACCAGATATTAGAACCCTCTAGTCTTCGGAGTCCCTCCCCCACCCACATCACTAATCAGACAGTTCTCCAAGTGCAGATTGATGAAGCATTCAAATGCTTCAAAGTATGGAAAGCATATAGGGTAGCACCACATGACTCTCTGTATAACTGAGAGGACTGGAAGCAGAAAGAGCTATTTGTCCTGGAAGTCACGGACACCCAAAACGTCGAGAACCTGATCAGATAGGATGATTTCTTTTGCCATGAGTTGATCACATTGTATTTCGTGGAAAAGTAAAGGCCCTGTTGGCCACATAGTATACAGTAAACAGCTTAGATTGTAAAGATATAATAAGCTGTACAATTTTCGATATTAATTGCGTAGTAGAAGTCTGTTTAGTGAGTTGCTATAAGTACAGCAACTAGGTGTTCTCCTGTTTGCGTGATACGTACACTGTTTTACAATGTATACTAATAAATCACAGTAGAATGAATACATTAAAGATAGTAGGTAAAACACACACAGTTTAAAGTGGTTCGAGGTAAACCCCTCTACGTCTACTGGTCCTCCACACTGGAGTAAAGAGTTTATTAAAATCACTACATACATAACTACGTGACTTTAACTAAACCTGTCTTTGTATCATTCACACAAATTGATATAGGGACTGTAGCTTTGGACCGTTCACACAGATTGGATTGAGCTCTTTCGACTCGCTTTTTCTCACACAAATAGAAGCTTCATTTTCAATGATATTCTTCCCACACAGGTTGGAATACACGAAGATTTTTAATCCATACAGGGCTAATGATAATCTCAATGGTAAGGGTAGAACAATTCTAAACAGCAGTTGTATCTTTGATGAACGTTTGCTGTATGTTGTGCTGTTTGTGTTGAGGACTTAGTATATTTCTTTGCTTGGATACTGCTGTATGCTCACAGAATATACTGCTCTTTAATATCTTGATCGTCAGAGTAATCTGTCAGAGTATGCGCGAGAGTGAGTAATACTGAGTATGTGAAGTCCTCTTGCTTGGGGCTATTTATAACCTTGGAAATGTATCCGTTATAAATTTAGCCATTGTTGGTTAGTGAGATGTTGACGTCTCTGATTGGCGGCTGATGAATGTTTGAATTAAAGCAGATCTCATTTAATGCTTCAGATATCCTTTATGTCTTTGCATTAAATGCTCTTCAGAGAGTTCAAACTTGTCTCTCTCCAGTCGCATTAAATGTTGTCCTATCAGCAATAAATGTTGCGTTTAACCATGAATACTTTATGAATAAACAATATTTATATCACAACGGTTTAAAGCTTTTTCCGTTCAGTCCTATTGAATGTGTTCTACTTTTTCTAAGTAAAACACCTACAGTATGACTGTTGTATCCAATGTACTATTTCTCTTGCTGTATGAAGTAGGCTCTGTAGGATGGACTCTGTAGAAGATATCTTTGCTGTATGGATGGGCTGTATGACGAATCCTAGCAGCTTCCATACTTAATGATATTCCAACATTTTTAAGACTTCTTTGCTGTATGTTGGCAATTATCAAAACATGAATATTTATCCTAACAATTTCCCCCTTTTTGATAATGCCAAAACTTCCTCTAGATACCTCATTCTGGATACAGAGAGGCGGTCTTCAAGTCTTCTGTCGATTAATGTGATCTTCATTACTTAGTCTAGAAATTTGAACTGCTCGCAGACAAGTTCTAAAATAAATATTCTACATGACTTAAGTGTGTTACAACTGATCTTATGATTGGCGCGTAGGCACAATCTTACAGAGTAAAATCTAAATTGCATACAACTTAATATATGAACTGTTCACAGACAAGTTCTGACAGCTTTTAGCATTAACAAGTTTGTACTTGTCGAAATATAGCAAAACTTCGTAATCAAACTGTAAAAATAGTAAACGTAGATTACGAGCTATAATCTTTCAAGAAACTAAGTTTATTGATAAAGATGGTCGAATTACAAGTTCTTGAAATAAAAAGATGCAAAGAATAATGCATACTGCATTGGTAAGCCTACAGGAGAAAGAAATACATTTTAAAAGCTAACAGGATAGCTCCAATATTGAGAGTGCTTCCAAGGCCTCCAGTCAGGATCATTTACAGTTCCTTTCCACCAGTTGACTAGGGAGTCTTTACCTCAATCCCGATAAATACTTCTTCCTTCACGGGATTGATCGTAAACAATCAAGTCTTCCGGATGGGTGAGCCGTTCACCTTTATTGTGCCTGGATTTCATCAACATATGTAGGGGAGCCTTCCTTCTGCCAATAGCCTTGAGAATTCATTTGCGGCATCCTCTAGGGTATTGAACCTATTGAAGAGGGCAGACTCCCTGATGATCATACAGAAGTATCTCATCAGTTCATTTTTCTTCCAATTCTTAAGATCATCGACTGCAGGCTGTCGGTCAATGGGCATCAGAATCTCGGATGGCTTACGCACATTGTTCTTCCATGGGATATTGGGATCCTAGAACTCAGGTCGAGAGCCAGTCACCCTGTATGTAATACCCGGTTGTAATTCAGTCATTATCATTCAGTAATTTCATTCGGTAATTGTCACTATTTAATTTTCACTTGATAATAATCATTCATCCATGTTCACCGTTCGGAATAACTTCGAGTTATGTATCGATATTGTTCATTATTTCAACCTTACTCGGATAACGAGACAAGAGTATTATCTTGATTGTTGTAATTGATTCATTAGCCGATGTTGACGTTGGAGTTCATGTCATTTCTAATCTCCTCATTGTTCAAATTGTGTTTTTGTTGGACGAACCCTTGTAATCATGGATTGGAACCACTGTTTTGGGGTTTCCATACTTCTATTTCGTGTTATTGTTCCCAAATATTGATTCCTATTGCTTTTATTCTCTTCCCGGATCATTTTTCATCATTTTAGGACCCAAGGGGGGGTGTGGGCCGCGGCACAAGGAGTGTGCGCCGCGGCACACATATTTTCCAGTTTTGGCCGAGCAGCCTGTATTGTGGGCCACGGCTCATGCCGGCAGGGCCGCGACATACTGCCGAGTCACTGCCGCGGCACACTCATCCGGGCCGCGGCACACTCATGTTGCAATTCTTCGGCCAACCGTCTGTACCGTGGGCCGCTGCTCATGCCGACAGGGCCGCGGCACACCGCCGAGTCAGTGCCGCGGCACACTCGTCTGGGCCGCGGCACGCTGCCGATCACTGGGGGCAGTTTTGGCCCTGTGCCGCGGCACACTTCGGCTGGGCCGCGGCACACAGTGCAGTCAGCACTATAATTGCAGTTTTTGTGCGGATCAACTCATTTTTTTTCATTTCTTCACTTTGGTCCGAGAGAGAGGCTTGAGGGAGAGATTTTTCCTTCATCTATCACTTGAGTACTTGGTTTTCTTCATCTCCTTTCTATTGTGAAGCCCGGATAGTTGATCTAACGCGTGTTCTTCGGATCAAAGTGCTTGGATCTTCAAGAGGTAATTTCTTCAACATCTTGGATTTCGATTTTGTTTTGAGATATGATGTTTTGGTTGCTAAGATCATGTTGTATGAAGTGATATACACATGATTATGGATATGTTTGATTATTCATTGGATTATTGAAGGATTATTTAAGAACACTTTGAATATTGAGTTGGATTTGGGGGTTTTCGATTAATCGTTGTTGTAATCACGAATTTGAATATTCATATTGGATTATTGATCGTATTGAAGATGTTTTGTTGGTTTGAAACACTTCTTGGGGATTTTATGTTGGTATTATTGAGGTTTGGTTATAAACAATCGAAGTTTGGCCACAAAGTGTTCGATATAATGCCCCAATGAACTTGGTTTAGTCGTATCGACGTTTTGAGTTCGTTATATTCGTGTTTGATTCGTATGTTGAATGGATTGTTGGTAATTGTGTTATTCAAGGTTGTTCGAGTGACCGATATCTCAATTAGGACGTTGTTCGTAGAAGGATAATTGTCACCGGTGTTGTGTAAGTTAATTCTTACTCAGTTAAAAGGATATTCATTCCTTTCGTTGTTGTTCATTCATAATCATAATTCATTCATAAGGTACTAACCGTTTCAAAACTTGTAATTGTCACTTAATTACTTCATTCACGAGGAACGACAGTTCCAATCATTTCATTGAGCTGTCATTCATTTCACCATCATTTCATCTTGGTGAGTCATTATTCATGTTCGATGTCACTTTTGTTATATCGTGGCATTCTGGGTCATACTGGCATGCCGGTTGGTATGTGTAGGATTTTCATGTCGGGCACATTTAATTCGTGTGTTGGTTGGTGGCCTCACATTGGACTGTGCACACGAGTTGATGGCTTCGTGAGACTGATTAGGTATAAGACCACACGTGTATTCGATCGATACTCGTTGGTGGCTTGTGCACGACACATTTCCATCCCGGACGTAGTGTGGCGCCATTCCTTTGAGCCGTACTGTTAGTTGATTCATATAGCATGTTTGATTGCGTATGTTTCGACAGGATTGTGTATATTCAACTCTTGAGGATTGTTGTTCTGTGTAACTGACCCCCGTTTGGGGATTTTGTTTTCAGGTCATGGCAAGGCAAAAGCACGGGAATAGCATGTTGACAGCGAGGAGTCCCAGTGATACTAGTAGGGGGCCCCGTTCTTTTCAGTCATTCATGTTGTTGTCATTTATTTTCCGCTGCAGATTTTTATTTGGATACTCCGTTTCATTCAGTGTTGTGTATTTTATCTTCATATAAAATACACTAGTATTCGGTATTGTCCTGGTGTGTTGTACTTAAACTCCTCATCGGAGTAGTTGTTAATATAATGTGGTTCGGTACTACAATTATATTATTTAATTCATCAGTTTTCATTCGCCTGGTGGGTCCCAGTTGGGGATCCACGACACTGTAATATCTGCCTAGTTTGGGGTGTTACAAAGTTGGTATCGGAGCGTGGTTTTGAATACTACCTTCCGAGTCATGTCTCATTTGAAATCATCGTCATCAGACTAGTATCATTGGACTTTCGCGTCATGTGTGACCTGTGCAAATGCCGAGCCAATCAGACCGAAAGAATTGTAAGATTTCTAACGCCATGGTATAATTTCTGGCAATAATCATTCATTCATCATTCATCAATTAACAATCCTCAAACATCATCATTCATTATGATTAGGACGATCATGTTAACTCATTAACCACTAAATTCATTTCATTACTCAGTTGATGATCAGGACGATCATGTTAACTCATTAATTACTCAATTCATTTCATTACTCAGTTATTGATCTGGAAGATCATATCATTAATCTTGTTAACTTGTTCATGATACTCATTTCAAGAATTTCATCAGATAATCATGTCACCTCAGTTAATCATTCATGTAATCACTGTGTTAGAGCGCATATGCTCATTTTCATCATTTCATGACGTAAATCATAATGCGGTACTCATACGAGATCTATGATTATCATACGACCTTTCTACTTCAGTATGGAGAGAGCTGTCAGGGGATGCCCGGGGAGAGGCCGCGGTGCGGGCCGGAACCCGGGGAATAATCACTCACTGTCAGGAAGACGTACCCTGGACTCAGCTCGATCAGAAGATGTTCGGGTTGATCCACTCACTTTTATGAAGGTCATGATGACCCATATGCAATTGCTCAATCATCATTGCGCCACTCTGGCCGGATTAATCGAGAGAACTCTCCCGTATGAGCCTGCTGCTAAGGAAATTGCTGAGCAACAACCTTCATCTGTCAGCAAGAAATCAACGAAGCGTAATCAATCCGAAGGCGGTCAGTCAACCTTCAAGAAGCCTCGTGCGGGCCCTATCGTTTCTGAGCGACCTCCTACGGCGCATAATCGTGCGGGATATCAGTCCCGAGTGGCCAGTTCGGCCATCACCTGTTTCAACTGTGGAGCGCCGGGCCATTACAGCACTAAGTGTCTGAAACCATCTATCACGTGCCATAATTGTGGGATTTTTGGGCATACGGCCCGTTTTTTCCGAAAGGACTCCAAGTCGGCTCCGGCGGCATCTCAGGCCCCGAAGCAATCAGCGATTCAGAATCAGACTGCTCTATCAGTGTTGTTTAAGACGATAGAAGCGAATAAAGTCAGAACTCATATTTATCAGACGGGAGCGTCCGGTTCGGGGGCCGGCAAGTCCCGGATTCATGTGATGAAGAGGATCGATGATCCGGTGGCCCGAATGATCTCAGGTATACTCGTAATTTTATTTCAACCTGTGTGTACCTTTTGATACTGGTGCACCGCATTCATTCATTTTCGAATCATGTTTGAATAGACTTAATTTGGATAGTCCTATTGCTTGTGGACCTCATACCATCGGTCTACCTGGTGATGGAAGAATTTTCGGAAATCATACCAAATTAAGCTTAATGACCGCGATTGGTTGGTGGACCTAATCGTGGTGGACTTACCTAAGGACGATGTAATATTAGGTGTTAATTAGATGGATTATCATGATACCATTCTCAATGTTCGTAAGCGTATGGTCACTATCATTTCCGTCGTTGGATGTCGAATGTGTGCTTCAGGGAGGTGATCCCTGTTGTTCCGGAAGAATCATTAATATGATGGAAATAGTGAAATTACTCAATCAACGTGTTCACTAATTCATCGTATCATTTTCATCGATTGGCCATTCTAAGACAATCGAGTTGTTAAATCATTCATTATATCATTGTCATCGATTGGCCGTTCATAGGCAATCGAAATATTCAATCATTCATTATATCATTGTCATCGATTGGCCGTTCATAGGCAATCGAGATATTCAATCGTTCATTATATCATTGTCATCGATTGGCCGTTCATAGGCAATCGAGATATTCAATCATTCATTATATTATTGTCACCTATTGGCCGTTCTAAGGCAATCGAGTTGTTCAATCATTCATTGTACCATTTTCATCGATTGGCCGTTCTAAGGCAATCGAGTTGTTCAATCATTCATTGTATCATTTTTATCGATTGACCGTTCTAGGGTAATCGAAATGTTCAATCATTCGTGGTATCATTGTCATCGATTGACGATGTATTCCCAGACGAGTTATCTGGTTGCCTTCATAAAGAGTTGTGGAATTCACGAGTGAATTGGAGCCCGGTACGTCCTCATTATCGAAGGCACCATACCAGATAGCCCCGACCGAAATGCAAGAGTTGAAGATTCAACTTGAGGATTTGTTCGAGAAAGGTTATCTCCGACCGAGTGCGTCCTCGTGGGGAGCACCAGTGTTATCTGTCAAGGAGAAGTATGGTTCGTTTCGTGTGTGTACTAATTATCAGGAGTTGAACAGGATGATGATCAAGGATAAGTATCCTCTACCCCGCATCGATGATCTCTTAGATCAACTTCAGGGAACTTCAGTATTTTTCCAGGATCGACCTAAGATCTGGATATCATCAGTTGCGAATTCGAGAGTCGGATATCGCAAGGACAGCGTTTCGTACACGTTATGGCCATTATGAGTTCGTAGTTATGCCATTCGGGCTAACTAATGCCCCTGCGGTATTCATGGAGTTAATGAATCGGGTTTTCATCGACTTTTTGGATCAGTTTGTTGTTGTCTTCATCGATGACATTTTGATTTATTCTCGTGACCGAGAGGAACACGAGGTTCATCTTCATCAGGTTCTCGACGTGTTAAGACGAGAGCAACTTTATGGAATGTTTTCCAATTACGAGTTCTGGATGCCCGAAGTGACTTTTCTCGGGCATGTAATTTCATCAGATGGAGTGCGTGTTGATCCTCAGAAGACGGAGGCTATCCAAGATTGGTTACCTCCGAAGAATGTTAAGGGAATCCGAAGCTTTCTCGGATTAGCCGGTTATTATCGGCGGTTTGTGGAAGGATTTTCTAAAATCGCTCAACCAATGATGAACCTGTTGCGAAAGGATAAGAAATACACGTGGTCCGACGCATGTCAACGGAGTGTTGAGCAACTCAAGAGCCGGTTAATTTCAGCACCTGCACTTTCCTTGCCGCAAGGGACGGAAGGATTTGTGGTTTATAGTGATGCATCCGGGCAGGGTCTCGGATGTGTACTCATGCAGAATGGGAAGGTTATTGCTTATGCTTCACGGCAATTGAGACCTTACGAGGTTAATTATCCGACCCACGACCTGGAGTTGGCAGCCGTGGTTTTCGCGTTGAAAATTTGGCGTCATTACCTTTATGGCGTCACCTGTCAGATCTTCACTGATCACAAGAGTTTGAAGTATATATTTACTCAGAAGGAGTTAAATATGCGACAGAGATGGTGGTTGGAATTAATCAAAGATTATGATATCGAGATCCTTTACCACCTGGGCAAGGCGAATGTTGTCGCCGACACCTTGATTCGTAAGTCCATTCAGGAGCAGATGCTTACTCGTTTAACAGTTCAGAAAGAGCTTCAACAGGAATTCCTTAGACCCGAGATCGAGGTCTGGCTTCAGCAAGTGCAAGGGCAACTTTGCATGTTAGAGATTTCATCGACACTTGAGGAGACAATTAGAGAGAATTAGGGTTCAGACCCATCAGTGTTGCGCATCCGTGAGGATGTGGCTCAGGGGAAAGCCCCTGGATTCGTGGTCCATGAGGATGGACTTTTGAGATTTAAGAATCGGTTGTGCGTACCGGTGAATGACGAGTTGAAAAACTCGATTTTGAGAGAAACTCATGCTACCCCTTTTTCTGTTCATCCGGGGTCTAGCAAGATGTATAAGGACTTGAAACAAAATTACTGGTGGAGTAATATGAAGCGAGAAGTCGCGGAATTTGTTTCGAGATGTTTGACCTGTCAGCAAGTCAAGATTGAACATCAGCGACCGGCGGGTATTCTGAAACCGCTCCCTATTCCAGAATGGAAGTGGGAAGATATTTCTATGGACTTCATCACGAGTTTGCCGACGAGTCGTCGTGGCATGAATACAATCTGGGTGATTGTGGACCACTTAACTAAATCAGCTCATTTACTTGAGATTAAGGATACGTGGGGTCCCGAGAGACTTGCCCAGCTGTTCATCAAAGAGATAATAAGACTGCATGGTACCCCTAAAAGTATCGTTTCCGATCGTGACGGATGATACGTGTCTCATTTTTGGAAATCAGTTCATCGTGCTATGGGAACTCAGCTTAATCTCAGTACCGCTTATCATTCTCAGTCCGACGGACAATCAGAGAGGACTATTCAGACATTGGAGGACATGTTGAGGGCATGCGTCCTCGATTGGAAAGATGATTGGGAAGCCCAACTACCGTTGATCGAGTTCACATACAACAATAGTTGGTATGCTTCGATTAAGATGGCACCTTACGAGGCCTTGTACGGTCGTCGTTGTCGATCTCCTTTGTGTTGGGATGACTTATCAGAATCCATCGGCACCGAGCCCGATATGCTTATAGCCACCCGTGAAAAGGTAGATTTGATCAGGAGTCGTTTGTTGACCGCTCAGAGTCGACAGAAATCTTATGCAGACAATCGTCGTCGACCACTAGAGTTCGAGACGGGTGACCACGTTTTGGTTAAAGTGTCCCCGAGTTGAGGTATTTTCCATTTTGAAAAATGGGGGAAGTTGAGTTCGAGATTTATTGGACCGTTTGAGATTTTGGAACGAGTAGGCGAGCTAGCTTATCGTTTGGCCTTACCTCCGGCGTTGAGCCGAATTCATAATATGTTTCACATCTCTCAGCTGCGGAAGTATGTTGCCGACCCGAGTCACATACTTCAGTTCGACGAAATCGAGATCGCAGATGATCATTCTTATAAGGAGCATCCCATACGAGTCTTAGAGCGGCGAATCAAACAGCTGAGGAATAAGGCGATTCCTTTGGTTAAAATTCAGTGGTCTAGACACGGAGTCGAAGAGGCTACTTGGGGAACCGATGATAGTATGCGGGAGAGTTATCCCGAGTTGTTTGACCCTTAGTTTTGGGGACGAAACTCTTTTAAGGGGGGGTGTATGTAATACCCGGTCGTAATTCAGTCATTATCATTCAGTAATTTCATGCGGTAATTGTCACTATTTAATTTTCACTTGATAATAATCATTCATCCGTGTTCACCGTTCGGAATAACTTCGAGTTGTGAATCGATATTGTTCATTGTTTCAACCTTACTCGGATAACGAGACAAGAGTATTATCTTGATTGTTGTAATTGATTCATTATCCGATGTTGACGTTGGAGTTCATGTCATTTCTAATCTCCTCATTGTTCAAATCGTGTTTTTGTTGGACGAACCCTTGTAATCATGGCTTGGAACCACCGTTTTGGGGTTTCCGTACTTCCATTTCGTGTTATTGTTCCCAAATATTGATTCCTATTGCTTTTATTCTCTTCCCGGATCATTTTTCATCATTTTAGGACCCAAGGGGGGTGTGGGCCGCGGCACAAGGAGTGTGCGCCGCGGCACACACATTTTCTAGTTTTGGCCGAGCGGCTGTCATGGGCCGCGGCTAATGCCGGCGGGGCGCGGCACCTGCCGAGTCGCTGCCGTGCTTTACTCGTCCGCGGCACACTCATGTTGCAATTCTTGACCGCCGTGCATGCCGTGGCTGCGGCTCATGCCGCAGGCCGCGGCACACCGTCGAGTCACCGCGCGGCACACTCATCCGGCCGCAGCTGCCGATCACCGGGCGATTTGGCCCTGTGCCGCGGCACACTTCGGCTGGGCCGCGGCACACAGTGCAGTCAGCACTATAATTGCAGTTTTTGTGCGGATCAACTCATTTTTTTTCCATTTCTTCACTTTGGTCCAAGAGAGAGGCTTGAGGGAGAGATTTTTCCTTCATCTATCACTTGAGTACTTGGTTTTCTTCATCTCCTTTCGATCGTGAAGCCCGGATAGTCGATCTAACGCGTGTTCTTCGGATCAAAGTGCTTGGATCTTCAAGAGGTAATTTCTTCAACATCTTGGATTTCGATTTTGTTTTGAGATATGATGTTTTGGATGTTAAGATCATGTTGTATGAAGTGATATACATATGATTATGGATATGTTTGATTATTCATTGGATTATTGAAGGATTATTCAAGAACACTTTGAATATTGGGTTGGATTTGGGAGTTTTCGATTAATCGTTGTTGTAATCATGAATTTGAATATTCATATTGGATTATTGATCGTATTGAAGATGTTTTGTTGGTTTGAAACACTTCTTGGGGATTTGATGTTTGTATTATTGAGGTTTGGTTATAAACAATCGAAGTTTGGCCACAAAGTGTTCGATATTATGCCCCAATGAACTTGGTTTAGTCGTATCGACGTTTTGAGTTCGTTATATTCGTGTTTGATTCGTATGTTGAACGGATTGTTGGTAATTATGTTATTCAAGGTTGTTTGAGCGACCGATATCTCAATTAGGACGTTATTCGTGGAAGGATAATTGTCACCGGTGTTGTGTAAGTTAATTCTTACTCAGTTAAAAGGATATTCATTCCTTTCGTTGTTGTGCATTCATAATCATAATTCATTCATAAGGTACTAACCATTTCAAAACTTGTAATTGTCACTTAATTACTTCATTCACGAGGAACAACGGTTCCAATCATTTCATTGATCTGTCATTCATTTCACCATCATTTCATCTTGGTGTGTTATTATTCATGTTCGATGTCACTTTTGTTATATCGTGGCATTCCGGATCATACTGGCGTGCCGGTTGGTATGTGTAGGATTTTCATGTCGGGCACATTTAATTCGTGTGTTGGTTGGTGGCCTCACATTGGACTGTGCACACGAGTTGATGGCTTCGTGAGACTGATTAGGTATAAGACCACACATGTATTCGATCGATACTCGTTGGTGGCTTGTGCACGGACACATTTCCATCCCGGACGTAGTGTGGCGCCATTCCTTTGAGCCGTACTGTTAGTTGATTCATATAACATGTTTGATTGCGTATGTTTCGACAGGATTGTGTATATTCAACTCTTGAGGATTGTTGTTCTGTGTAACTGACCCCGTTTGGGGATTTTGTTTTCAGGTCATGGCAAGGCAAAAGCATGGGAATAACATGTTTACGGCGAGGAGTCCCAGTGATACTAGTAGGGGCCCCCGTTCTTTTCAGTCATTCATGTTGTTGTCATTTATTTTCCGCTGCAGATTTTCATTTGGATACTCCGTTTCATTCAGTGTTGTGTACATATAAAATACACTAGTATTCGGTATTGTCCTGGTGTGTTGTACTTAAACTCCTCATCGGAGTAGTTGGTAATATAATGTGGTTCGGTACTACAATTATATTATTTAATTCATCAGTTTTCATTCGCCTGGTGGGTCCCAGTCGGGGATCCACGGCACTTTAATATCCACCTAGTTTGGGGTGTTACATTGTACTCCTTTGTAGCTTGACTTGACCCGGTTGCGGCCAGTCATCCAATTGCAGCAACAACACTCTCTTATAGTGCTGCATCCATTTCTCTCTCCAATCTCCATCTTCGGGCAGCCTCTCTGGACTTTCCCCCCCTTTTTGGTATCATCAATATCAGATACCTTGGTGTTGGCCACTAAATATACAGAATACAGCTTGGAAAGTGATTTAAACAACAGACTGTACGATTTTCAAATCTGAGTGCGTAGCGGAAGTCTTGTTAAAGTAAGTTGCTGTAAATACAACAACTAGATATGAAGTGTATACTTAAAAATAATCACAGATATTAAAACAGTAAATACAGAAGGTAAATGACACAGTAATTAAAGTGGTTCGATAAACCCCTCTACGTCCACTGGTCCTCCACACAGGAGTTAATATGTTTATTATAAATACTACGAACACAACTACATATTTATCAAACCTATCAATGTATCGTTCACACAGATTGATACAATGATCGATGATTTCAACCTTTCACACAGATTGGTTTAGGCTTTCACTTGACTAACTTCTTCACACACAGTTCCGAAGCTTTGTCTCTTCAATGCAAGTTCGTCACACACAGTTCGGGAAAAACAATGCTTTCTCAGTCCACATAGGGCTGATGGGTTTGTTCAATGATAGAACGATGGTTTGAACAACAGCTTGACTTTCTTGATCTTTAGCTGATGATGTGTTGTTCAAGGTTGAGCACTTTAGATATTTCTACTCTTAGACTATGCAGTATACTTGAAGAAATATGTATGCTCGGAATATTCGTGTAAGCACTTGTTGGTTGTTGTTAATCAGTTACTGATCTTCAAACTATGGAGATATATATATATATATATATATATATATATATATATAGCTGCTGAATGGATCCGTTGGAAATAGATCCATTGTCACGCCCCCACACCGGGTTTGGACGAGAACGCGACAGTTAACGTAATAAAATTCCAATAAAGCATACAAGTGCCAGATCTTATCCCGGTGAACTAAGACTGGTTATACGATAGAAGAAATATTCATGAGTACAGCGGAATGATTACATCAAGTGCAAAAGGGTACAGCGGAAATCAGAATACATTGACACAGGAATAAAAAGAAACATTTATTCTAACATCATAATTCCTATGTCTTGGCAATTCTTCGACGACGGTCTTCAATGGTTGTCAGCATCTATCTCTTCTTCCTCTTG
The DNA here is from genome assembly GCA_033398695.1 of Orobanche coerulescens. NCBI lineage: Eukaryota > Viridiplantae > Streptophyta > Magnoliopsida > Lamiales > Orobanchaceae > Orobanche > Orobanche coerulescens. The sequence continues at coordinate 42,543,461 of CM065805.1, read as the reverse complement.
ATTCTCTTCATCTAGTGGGGTTTTAGAAAACAATACAAAATGGGGTGAGAATAATGGATTCTCAGTGAGTGGGGTTTGAGTATTTTCCAAATTTATAACTATTTTGAAATATAATATTATTACTCCCACTTTTGAAAATATTATTGTTTATGGTTGGCACAAGTTTTCAAGAAATGCAATAAATTGTGGTATAGGTGTACATTCAATCTCCGTAGATTGCTATTAAGTATAACAATATGTGGCGTCGAACGCCTAGTCAATATTTAGCTTCGGGAGGTTGTCTATTTGACTAAGTCCCTTGGTCTCCTTATAACGTCTTAGACCGTTATCAGTGTTTGGCCTTTGACCAATGCCATGACCTTTGGTTTATTGACCGTAGCCTTGGGCGTTTGTCGGACCGTCACTATAACTTTGGCCTTTGAGCTTAACGCTCTCACGCTTGGTGACGTGCTTCCTTATTTCTTATCTGGGTTCGGTATGTCCTTAGCTTGGGTCTACGCTAGGATCATACCATAATCGCGATTATACCCTAAGTCTACGACCCAGTCACCTCAGGAACACTCCGTCCGTTGGCTTCAAGGGAATATTATACGACGGTAGCCTTGTTCATGAACCGCAGCCGTGCTGCTCGATTCAAGACTCGGCCTAACAGTCCCTGACACAATTTAGGGACTCTAGAGGTGGCTTCTACAGCTCAAGAGATGGCCCCCAGATTGAAGGTTGGCTCTCTGGTTCGTATGGGTTCAAGAGGTGGCCCCTGTCCGTCGACGTGGCACTTTGTCCCGATCGAGTTAGATGCGGACCCATCCGTAGCACTTTGTTTGTATAGCACTTAGTTCCCGGACAGTCACAGTTATCAGTTAGACGTATTCAAGTGAGAATACTCATACATTCGGTTAGTGGGGGTTAATGGCATCTTTGATTAAGTATGAATTATGGATTATTTATACTTATGGCACGATAAAAAAAATAACTTGTACTTAGTTTTAAAAATATTCCTAATATTTTATTAATGGTTTGAGGAGTTCAGTTCAGATATATTAAATTAGTAGGTTTGACGAAATGAAAACGAAGACTTTCTGGGATAGGTTGAAAGGACGTTTTACCCTTAGGTTCGAGCCTAGGCGTTTGGAATATGAAACGAAATCGGATGGTCATGAAAATTTATGAGGAAGTCAAAAATACTTCTTCGACTCCATATTTGAGGAAATATTTGGAATTTCCAGTTTCGGGACTGAAATTTTCAGAAATTACGATATCGCCCTAAAACTTAAGAAAATCGTTCCGAGCCTTATAGAGCTATGAATTTAACTCGGAACTTAACTAAATTTCACGAGATGACTCGTGATGAACCTGAAATTCCAGATTTGTGAAAATTCCAGAAAAATTCGGACTTGACCCAGAATTTTGTTTTCTTGCATTTTGACCCCAAAATTTTTTAAATTGCAATATTACTAATAAGTTTGGATATCGAACTCCGGATCACTTGAAAATTTACGAACAGCTCATACATGATATAATGTATACTGTAAAAGGTCCAGAATATTTTATTTTTTGTAAATTTTTAGTTGGTCCCCAACCTTAAAAAAATTTACGTTTTATACCCGAAAGTTCCGTATGCTTGATTAAGGTACCGTTTTGGCCACAAGTAAATTATCCACATATCATTTCTTAGTCATGTAACACAATTTTCCAGATTTATGGCAAGTTTAAAAAAAAATACAAAGAAGTCGTGAGATCTTCAACTTATCATATAATTGGGATCCGACTACCAAATCGGATGACATTTAAATTCAATAAATCGTATTGCATGTTATTATAACCTTAACACACATCCATAAAACATACAATTACACAAGAAATTCCAAATTTAAGTATGCTTCCATATTTTTCATAATATATAGGAATTAAGTTTAAGAAAAACGTAAAAATCTTAAACTATACACAATATTATAACACATGCACCTTTATCGTGACGTATATGACATAATCATATCATCAAGGTATCAAAATAGTTCAGATTATAACATGCATCACAAGGTAAGTAGGAATCATCATTATTTTTCAAGGGTTTTTGAAAGAGTTTTTACCCACCTCGATTTAGCCGAATTTCGTCGGTTCTAAGTCTCGGAAGTGGAAGAACGACCTCCTATCTTGCACTAAATGGTTCGGCCGATCACCATACACCCCAAGATGAGTATTTAGTTTTCATGTTGTTAGAATTAAGTTAGTATATAGAGATTTTATAAGGCACATATTATAGAAGAGATTAGGGGAAGGAAGGTTACCTAGTTTACCTGAACCTTGTTGAACTCCTTCTTTCTCCGTCTTCTCAATTTTTTTTTTTTCGCACTCTCTCTCTCTCTAACTATGTGCAGATTTTTTTTTAGGAGGTGTAAAATGAGGCTAAGGGTTGGGTGGTGGTATTTATAGGTGAGATACATGAGGGCTTGGGAATTGAAGGTGTAAGTGAGGTCTCTTGTATGGGGGGCATGTGGTTCTAGAAAATTGTTGATTCCCCTCTTTTTCTCCCCATCTTGGCTGCCCATTTAGTGTGTGTTTTTATATATATATATATATATATATATATTTGTTTTATTTGTTATAGTTATTGTTGTAGTTGACTTGATTAGTTGGGTTTTGAAGTGTAATTTCAAGCCTTAGGAATTTCATTAAGTTGGGCTTGAGCCTTATAGTGTGTTTATGTGTACGTATTGATACACATGGCCCATTAGGAATTTATGTTCCCACTTCAAATTTTAATTAATTTATTATTTGATTCATAAAATAATTTACGAAATAAATAAGTAAAATAAAATGAGACTAGATGTAGATTATAAACAATTATTATTAGAGTACATCATGATTTAGTATATTGTACATGTGATAAGCCATCGAATTTAGGGGGTTTTACATCCTCCCCTCCTTCGAAGAATTTGATCCCCAAATTCCTACTCAAATAGTTCGGGATAGGATTTCTTCATTTCTTCTTCAGCCTCCCACGTAGCATCTTCCTCCCTGTTGTGATTTAACCAGACGACTTTAACTAAGGGAATCTGCTTCTACCTCAATTCGCGCACTTGTCGGTAGAGGATCTTGATCGGCTTCTCTTCGTAAGACAAGTATTCTTTGATTGGCGGAATGTCGGTGGTGAGGATGTGTGCCGGGTCTGGATGATACTTCTTCAATCTTGAGATATGGAAAACGTCGTGCATTATAGCCAGGTTGGGTGGTAACTCTAGCCGATATGCCAATAAACCAATCCTTTCTGTGATTTTGAATGGTCCGACATATCGGGGACTCGACTTTCCTCCTTTCTTTTACACTATTAAGCCCTTCCGTGGTGTTAGCCTCAGGAAGACTTGATCTCCTACTTCAAATTCGAGGTCCTTTCTACGATGATCGGCATAACTCTTTTGTCTACTCTGAGCTGTACGGATCCTATCCTTAATCACTCGTACTTTATCCATGGCTTCCTTCACCAAGTCTGTTCTCATCACTGAAGGTTCTGTTCGTTGTGTCTTCGGCATCCACTGGTCATCAATTTCCCAATGGAGCGGGGATCGACACTTCCTTCCATACAGAGCTTCATAAGGTGCCATTCCGATTGTCGTTTGATAGCTATTGTTATATGCGAATTCGGCCAATGGTAGATGATGATCCCAATTTCCTTGAAAGTCTAATATGCAAGCTCGTAACATGTCTTCAAGGGTCTGGATGGTTCGCTCGGATTGTACGTCGGTTTGAGGGTGAGCGCTAGTGCTGAAACTTAATGAAGTTCCTAATTCCTTATGAAAGACCTTCCAAAAACGAGATACGAATCTAGGGTCTCTATCAGATACTATGTCTGATGGCACTCCATGGAGTCGAATGATTTCTCGGATATAAGTCCTAGCCAGCTTTTGCAAACTGTCATTCTTTTTCACTGGTACGAAATGTGACGATTTTGTCAATCTGTCGACGATTGCCCATATGGTGTTATATCCTCCTCTTGTTGTTGGCAAATCTGTGATGAAGTCCATGGTTACCATTTCCCATTTCCATTCAGGTATTTCCAGTGGCTGTAGAAGTCCTGAGGGTCGTTGATGTTCAGCATTGACCTTCTGGCACGTGAGGCATCGAGTCACGAATTCTGCTACTTGATTCTCCATGTTCACCCACCAGAAGTGTTTCTTCAAGTCTCGGTACATCTTATTAACGCCTGGATGAATTGTATACCGAGAGCAGTGAACTTCTGCTAAAATTTTCTTCTTGAGTTCGTCATTATCGGGAACACATATACGATGTTTGAAATTTAGTGTTCCATCATCCGACATGCAAAATTCAGATTTCTCGCCTTGTGCTACTCTTTCCTTAAGGTTACATAATTTGCCGTCTTGTGTCTGTGCTTCTTGGATTTCCTTAAGTAAATCCGGCTTCATTGACAAATTAGCGTATAAAACGTGTGTCTTAGCCTGCCTTGGGTTCCATTGGATTATTTCTCTCAGGGCATTCCATTCTCTTATCGTGAGTCTAACCACGCTCGCTTTCCTACTCAAGGCGTCTGCTATGACATTGGCCTTGCCTGGATGATGCTGAATGGTGAAGTTATAATCTTCAAGAAGTTCTATCCACCGTCTCAGTCTTAGATTCAACTCCTTCTAAGAGAACAGATATTTGAGACTCTTGTGGTCGGTGAAGATGGTGAATGTAGCTCCATACAGGTAGTGTCTCCATTTCTTCAAAGCAAACACTATTGTTGCTAGTTCAAGGTCATGGGTCGGATAATTCATCTCGTGGATTTTCAACTTTCGTGATGCATAAGCTATAACCTTGCCGTTTTGCATCAGCACAGCTCCTAATCCTTCTTTTGATGCATTACTATATGCCACAAACCCCTCGCTCCCTTCGGGAAGTGTTAGTACAAGTGCGATAGTGAGTTTTCTCTTAAGCTCCTGGAAGCTCGATTCACACTTATCGTTCCACTCAAATTTGATGTGTTTCTGCATTAGTCTCATAAGTGGCCCTACGATTTTAGAGAAGTCTTTAATGAATTTGCGGTAATAACCTGCAAGTCCAAGAAAGCTCCGAATTTCAGTGACTGTTTCTGGTCTCTTCCAGTCCAAAATAGTCTCCACCTTTGATGGATCTACTGCGACTCCATCTCCAGATATTATGTGTCCTAAAAATGCTACTTCTCTTAACCAGAATTCACACTTGCTGAGTTTGGTGTACAATTTATGCTTCCTTAGTGTCTCTAGCACCAATCTCAAGTGAGTTTTGTGATCTTGATCCGATTTGGAATAAACGAGTATGTTGTCAATAAATATTACTACGAATTGATCCAAATATGGTTGGAATACGCGGTGCATTAAATCCATAAATGCAGCCGGTGTGTTGGTCAATCCAAAAGGCATTACCACGAATTCATAATGACCATACCTAGTTTGAAAGGCAGTCTTTGGTATGTCATTCTCTTTGATCCTCAATTGGTAATATCCCTGCTGAAGATCAAACTTTGAGTAGACCGTTGCTCCTTGTAGTTGGTGGAATAGTTCGTCGATCCGGGGAAGGGGATACTTTTTCTTAACGGTAATGTTGTTAAGTTCTCGGTAATCGATGCACAATCTTAGTGTGCCATCTTTCTTCTTCACGAATAGCACTGGTGCTCCCCATGGAGACACGCTTGGTCGGATAAATCCAACCTCTAGCAATTTATTCAACTGAACCTTCAGTTCTTGCAGTTCTAGTGGTGCCATTCGGTATGGCATTCTAGCCACATGTGCCTTTCCTAGTAAGATATCTATGCTAAATTCAACTTCCCTATCTAGAGGTAGAGAAGTGAGTTCCGTGGGGAAAACATCAGGGTATTCTAATAGTACTCGTATTGCTTCAGTCTCCAATTTGCTCTTAGGTTTGTTCATGATAAAAGCTAGATATCCCGCTGCTCCCTTCAAAATGGCCTTTCTCGCCTTTGTGGCAGATATAATTGGGTCTGAGTTAGTTCTAGCATTCCCGTGTAGTTCAACTACAGGGTGATCGGGTTTGCAGAATCGAACTATCTTAGAATGGCAGTCAAGTTGTGCATAGTTCTTAGATAGCCAATCCATACCAAGTATGAGGTCATACTCAAGTATAGGAAGTAGAATTAGGTCAGTAGGAAAACAATGACCCTGAACTACAACTTCACAATCCTTAAATACCAACTCCGTTTCTTGGCTCGTACCCATAGGTGTGGATACTTCTAAGCTTACTGGTAGTAATTCCATACGTACATTCAATTTTTTTGCGTAATGGGGTGCAACAAAAGAATGTGATGATCCTGGGTCTAACAATGCATGAGCAGAGTGGTTTGACACAAGAAATGTACCTTCCACCACGTCTGTTGCGTTAGGGGCTTCTTGTCCAGCTAAGGCAAAAACTCTTGCTGGTGTTTTCCCCTTGCCTTTACGATCATCCTTCTTAGCCGCACTTTTCTGCTGATTGTTGCCCTGTGTCTCCCACCTTGGGCATTCCCTAGTCTGATGTTGATTGTCTCCACAGAGTATGCACTTTCCCTGATTCTTCCAGTAGTCCTCCGGTTTATGTCCCATCTTATTACAGTGCGAACATGGCGGTAGGTTATTCACAGGCCTCTTTTCGGTATTCTGTCCAGTAGTCTTGCGTTGAAATTTATGCAGTGGTCTGGATGATGGGTTTGACGCAGACCTCTTGAACTTTCCAGCGGTGCGATCCTTCGCCTGTCCCAGACGTGTCAACCCACTTTCGTTTCGGGTTGCAGCTTCGACTGCTTCCGCCATAGTCGTTACTCTCACTGGTAGCAAACTCTGTTGTAGAATAAACCTCAATCCTCGGGTAAACTTGTATAATTTATCCTCCTATGTGCTTACTAGTCCTGGTGCATACTTAGAGAGCTGGTTGAATTGGGACTCATACTGAGCTATAGTCAAAGATCCTTGCTTCAAATGGTAAAATTCATCTCGACGAGCCTCTCTAGCCGCTGCTGAGACACACTGGTTCCGAAAATCAGTAAAGAAGTTGGCCCAAGTTCTGGCACGATCCTCTCTTATCCAGCGGGCACTAACGATTTTCCACCAATCATGCGCGGCAGCCTCGAGTCGAAATGTGGCCAACGTTATGCGCTGATCATCAGTGTACTGGGACGCATTGAATATGCTCTCCATCCTTTCTACCCATAATTCTGCCTTGATGTCATCTGGTTCTCCGTCAAACATTGGTGGACTGAAACGTAAGAATCTCTCCAACATACGATCTTGTGTGCCAGCCGCCGTTCGGTTATTGTCAGCTTGTTGTTGACGGAAGTTTGTCAGTTGGGTTAGAGCTTGTGCTATGGCATCATTCGCAGCCCCTCCTTCGTTATCGCGTTGGTTTTGTTGTTCATCACGGTTAACTCGCGGGCATCCTCTACGTCTATCAGCTATCTATAACAGTTAATGGTTATTATAGTTAGCTTAATTCGAGTTGTAAATACAGAGAATTTAAATGTGCACACATTACTTCAAATCTTATTATCGTAGATTATGAATATCATATCATCATAGTTGGTACATCCATATGGTCCATTGTGACATGGAAATTACGGTTTCGGATAGGGATAAATTAGAAAATTACCCTAGCTGACCATCGCCTCACAATACTTGAGAACAAAAATATCCAGTACATCATATCATTATTATAATAGTTAAACATCATAATAAGAACAAAATAACAGTACTCTCAGTCCTCTACTGGCTCCATCGGATCCTCCTCAGGGTCCTCTTCCTCAGAGCTAGAGGATACATCGATCCTCTCTCCTGGGGGTGCAATCTCGATCCCTGGAATAAGCTCCACTAACTCGACCACCCGTGCACGTATCGCGTCCAAGAACTCTCTATCCATAAGGTGCTCCGCAGCTAGGGTACACTCCAGTGTCTCAACTCGGGAGTTCAGCTGAGGTCGAACATGCTGGAGGCTCCTGATGGCGGCCTCTCGTCTATCAGCCTGTGTGTCCCGCTGATGCATTGCCAGCTCCAAACTCCTGCACTCCTCACGTCGGGACTCTAGTGCCTGGAACGCCTCATGTCTCTTTCCTCGGTACGAGTTTGCCTCCTGTCTGGTCCTATCCAGCTCTCCTGTCAAGGTCTGAATTTGCTGCTCGAGTCTCTCAATCCGATCCTGGTCCTTTAGCTTTGCTCGGCCCAGTGCCTTGACTCTCTCGCGATAAGTAGCTTTGCTCTTCTAAGAGCTTGACCTTCTCCGTTAAATGCGTGAGCTCAATGATCATCTCTATTTCGGAATCCATACCTACAAAACCAAGGTCTAAGTCAGTATTGCCAAAATCTAATGTCCAATATAAACTCTATTAAGCACGAATAATCATCAAGGCAGTGAACTTAATGATTCAACAAATATGCTTATATGATATTGATGACAAAGGAACAATAACACTCCATTTTAAGAAAGTGATGAAGTTTAGTGGAGATTAAAGGTCAATTTCGATTGAATAGTGATGTGACTTTGAGAAATGGATAAGTGAAATAAACTATATCCATTTTAAGAGTTCAATAGAAGAATCAATTCAGTCGGGGAATGCCGTGAGTACTCTAAGTATCTCGGCCAATGGTTTTGGAGTTTGAATTTGACTACACATATTCCAAGTGAATAGCGACAAGTCGAAAGAAATATTAATAATAATTGACTCGAGAAACCTACTTTAGGTTTCAATCCTATGGTTCATTTCGTCCTAGGTGGAATTCCCTTCTAAGTCCGAAGAATCTTATCCTGGTTAGCTCGATGTAAGTGTCGTTCTTACAAACCGAGCTCTGATACCACTCCTTTCATGCCCCCACACCGAGGTTGGACGAGAACGCGGCAGTTAACGTAATAAAATTCCAATAAAGCATACAAGTGCCAGATCTTAGCCCGGTGAACTAAGACTGGTTATACGATAGAAGAAATATTCATGAGTACAGCGGAATGATTACATTAAGTGCAAAATGGTACAGCGGAAATCAGAATACATTGACACAGGAATAAAAAGAAACATTTATTCTAACATCATAATTCCTATGTCTTGGCAATTCTTCGACGACGGTCTTCAATGGTTGTCAGCATCTATCTCTTCTTCCTCTTGATTCTCTTCATCTAGTGGGGTTTTAGAAAACAATACAAAATGGAGTGAGAATAATGGATTCTCAGTGAGTGGGGTTTGAGTATTTTCCAAATTTATAACTATTTTGAAATATAATATTATTACTCCCACTTTTGAAAATATTATTGTTTATGGTTGGCACAAGTTTTCAAGAAATGTAATAAATTAGGGTATGGGTGTAGAGTCAATCTCCGTAGATTGCTATTAAGTATAACAATATGTGGCATCGAACGCCTAGTCAATATTTAGCTTCGGGAGGTTGTCTATTTGACTAAGTCCCTTGGCCTCCTTATAACGTCTTAGACCTTTATCAGTGTTTGGCCTTTGACCAATGCCACGACCTTTGGTTTATTGACCGTAGCCTTGGGCGTTTGTCGAACCGTCACTATAACTTTGGCCTTTGAGCTTAACGCTCTCACTCTTGGTGACGTGCTTCCTTATTTTTTATCTGGGCTCCGTATGTCCTTAGCTTGGGTCTACGCCCGGATCATACCATAATCGCGATTATACCCTAAGTCTACGACCCAGTCACCTCAGGAACACTCCATCCGTTGGCTTCAAGGGAATAAGATACGACGGTAGCCTTGTTCATGAACCGCAGCCGTGCTGCTCGATTTAAGACTCGGCCTAACAGTCCCTGACACAATTTAGGGACTCTAGAGGTGGCTCCTACAGCTCAAGAGGTGGCCCCCAGATTGAAGGTTGGCTCTCTGGTTCGTATGGGTTCAAGAGGCGGGCCCTGTCCGTCGACGTGGCACTTTGTCCCGATCGAGTTAGAGGCGGACCCGTCCGTGGCACTTTGTTTGTATAGCACTTAGTTCCCGGACAGTCACAGTTATCAGTTAGACGTATTCAAGTGAGAATACTCATACATTCGGTTAGTGGGGTTAATGGCATCTTTGATTAAGTATGAATTATGGATTATTTATACTTATGGCACGATAAAAAAAAGAACTTGTACTTAGTTTTGAAAATATTCTCAATATTTTATTAATGGTTTGAGGAGTTCAGATTGTTAGGCGTATTTTTATGCGCTTTTATATCATTATTTTATATCTATCTTGAGCCTAATTCAGCATAAATGAGCTTTCAATGCACTATTCTTATATATTTTGCAGGAAATCGGAGTCCGGAAGCCGAAACAATGAAAAAACGGGCGAAAACAGCAGTTTTTGGTCATGAGCCGCGGCACAAACCATGTGAGCCGCGGCACAGGAAGATGGCCTGAAAGCGCCCAGGCAAACTGTACTCTGAGTCGCGGCACAGACAAGCTGAGCCGCGGCACAGGAAGGAAAACCAGTGCCCAGGTTTTAATCTGTGCCCCGTGAGCCGCGGCACAGCTTAAGTGAGCCGCGGCACACGGGGCGGTTTTGGTGTACTCCGCGCGGGTTTGGGCCGTTTTGGAGCCTGTTCTCGACCTAATCACACGGACGCGTTTTGGAGGCTAAGGACGACTATAAATAAGCATCATAGGGCTGAAGAAGAGGGGATCGATCGGGAGAAATTCGGAGATGGATCGATAGCTAGGGCGAAGAACACAAGGAGGAGATTTTTGGGCGACGACAAGGCCACGGATTCTCTACGGTTCTTCTTAGTTTTTCTGCATCTTAGTTTTTAGATCTATTCGAGTAGGATTTTGATTATAGCCGATTTCATGACGGTTTGATTATTTATTATTATTTCGATTTACTCGTTATTCTATTGAATTTGATTCTTCTTACTGTTCTTAATGCTATTTAATTGTCTGGCCAACAGTTAATTTGTTTTGAATGTCTTTATGGATTTGGGAGATGAAATTTAGGCATAGTTCTTGTGAGACGAATCATAATTTTCATGAGATAGGGATATACTTATGAGAATTGTGAAGCCTTTTATTGTGGGAATTCTTGAACTGTTTTAGATATAAATTATCTAATTCGAATAGGGATATATCGAGTTAATAATTCGTAGTATTTTCTATCGACCTTGGGAAAGGCTTTAGAATAATTTAGGAATTCCTGGCTTACAATCAATTGAATAACAGTGAATTGAATTGAATAAATATCATTCATGATTGTTTGAGGTGAAAATCATAATCCTACTCCCATATTAGTATTATTATTATTATTAGTACTATTATTTATTAGTTTAGGTATAAATTCCGTTTAATTGTTCTTCAAATAAAATTGTGAGTCGACTCTATTTTGGTACTTAGTGAAATCAGTCCTCGAGGGAACGATACTTTACTTATCACTTTATTACTTGTTGACACCGTGCACTTGCGGCATATTGTGAGGGAATTTCCCACAACACAGATCAGATATATTAAATTAGTAGGTTTGACGAAATGAAACCGAAGACTTTCTGGGATAGGTTGAAATGACGTTTTACCCTTAGGTTCGAGCCTAAGCGTTTGGAATATGAAACGAAATCGGATGGTCATGAAAATTTATGAGGAAGTCAAAAATACTTCTTCGACTCCATATTTAAGGAAATATTTGGAATTTCCAGTTTCGCCCCAAAACTTAAGAAAATCTTTCCGAGGCTTATAGAGCTATGAATTTAACTCGGAATTTAACGAAATTTCACGAGATGACTCGTGATGAACCTGAAATTCCAGATTTGTAAAAATTCCAGAAAAATTCGGACTTGACCCAGAATTTTTGTTTTCTTGCATTTTGACCCCAAAATTATTTAAATTGCAATATGACTAATAAGTTTGGTTATCGAACTCCGGATCACTTAAAAATTTACGACCAGCTCATACATGATATAATATATATTGTACAAGGTCCAGAATATTTTATTTTTTTGTAAATTTTCAGTTTGGTCCCCAACCTTAAAAAAATTTACGTTTTATACCCGAAAGTTCCGTATGCTTGATTAAGGTACCGTTTTGGCCACAAGTAAATTATCCACATATCATTTTTAGTCCTGTAACACAATTTTCCAGATTCTTGGCAAGTTTAAAAAAAAATACAAAGAAGTCATGAGATCTTCAACTTATCATATAATCGGGATCCGACTACCAAATCGGATGACATTTAAATTCAATAAATCGTATTGCATGTTATTATAACCTTAACAAACATCCATAAAACATAAAATTACACGAGAAATTCCAGATTTAAGTATGCTTCCATATTTTTCATAATATTTAGGGATTAAGTTTAAGAAAAACGTAAAAATTTTAAACTATACACAATATTATAACACATGCACCTTTATTGTGACGTATATGACATAATCATATCATCAAGGTATCAAAATAGTTCAGATTATGTATCACAAGGTAAGTAGGAATCATCATTATTTTTCAAGGGTTTTTGAAAGAATTTTCACCCACCTCGATTTAGCCGGATTTCGTCGGTTCTAAGTCTCGGAAGTGGAAGAACGACCTCCTCTCTTGCACTACATGGTTTGGACGATCATCATACACCCCAAGATGAGTATTTAGTTTGCATGTTGTTAGAATTAAGTTAGTATATAGAGATTTTATAAGGCACATATTATAGAAGAGATTAGGGGAAGGAAGGTTACCTAGTTTACTTGAACCTTGTTGAACTCCTTCTTCCTCCTTCTTCTCAATTTTTTTTTTGGCCTTCTCTCTCTCTAACTATGGTGCATATTTTTTTTTAGGAGGTGTAAAATGAGGCTAAGGGTTGGGTGGTGGTATTTATAGGTGAGATACATGAGGGCTTGGGAATTGAAGGTGTAAGTGAGGTGTCTTGTATGGGGGACATGGGGTTCTAGAAAATTGTTGATTCCCCTCTTTTTCTCCCCATTTAGTGTGTGTGTGTGTGTGTGTGTTTATATATATATATATTTTTTGTTTTATTTGTTATAGTTATTGTTGTAGTTGAGTTGATTAGTTGGGTTTTGAAATGTAATTTCAAGCCTTAGGAATTTCATTAAGTTGGGCTTGAGTCTTATAGTGTGTTCATGTGTAAGTATTGATACACATGGCCCATTAGGAATTTATGTTCCCACATCAAATTTTAATTAATTTATTATTTGATTCATAAAATAATTTACGAAATAAATAAGTAAAATAAAATGAGACTAGATGTAGATTATAAACAATTATTATTAGAGTACATCATGATTTAGTACATTGTACATGTGATAAGCCATCGAATTTTGGGGGTTTTACATCCTCCCCTCCTTCGAAGAATTTGGTCCCCAAATTCCTACTCAAACAGTTCGGGATAGGATTTTTTCATTTCTTCTTCAGCCTCCCACGTAGAGTCTCCCTCCCTGTTGTGCTTTGACCAGACGACTTTAACTAAGGGAATCTACTTCTTCCTCAATTCGTGCACTTGTCGGTCGAGGATCTTGCTCGGCTTCTCTTCGTAAGACAAGTTATCTTTGATTTGCGGAATGTCGGTGGTGAGGATGTGTGCCGGGTCTGGATGACACTTCTTCAATCTTGAGATATGGAAAACGTCATGCATTCCAGCCAGGTTGGGTGGTAAATCCAGCCGGTATGCCAATAAATCAATCATTTCCATGATTTTGAATGGTCCGACATATCGGGGACTCAGCTTTCCTCCTTTCTTTGACACTATTAAGCCCTTCCGTGGTGTTAGCCTCAGGAAGACTTGATCTCCTACTTCAAATTTGAGGTCCTTTCTACGACGATCGGCATAACTCTTTTGTCTACTCTGAGCCGTACGGATCCTATCCTTAATCAGTCGTACTTTATCCATGGCTTCCTTCACCAAGTCTGTTCTCGTCACTGAAGGTTCTGCTCGTTGTGTCTTCAGCATCCACTGGTCATCAATTTCCCAATGGAGCGGGGATCGACACTTCCTTCCATATAGAGCTTCATAAGGTGCCATTCCGATTGTCGCTTGATAGCTGTTTTTATATGCGAATTCAGCCAATGGTAGATGATGATCCCAATTTCCTTGAAAGTCTAATATGCAAGCTCGTAACATGTCTTCAAGGGTCTGGATGGTTCGCTCGGATTGTCTGTCGTTTTGAGGGTGAGCGCTAGTGCTGAAACTTAATGAAGATCCTAATTCTTTATGAAAGACCTTCCAAAAACGAGATATGAATCTAGGGTCTCTATCAGATACTATGTCTGATGGCACTCCATGGAGTCGAACGATTTCTCGGATATAAGTCCTAGCAGCTTTTGCAAACTGGCATCCTTTTTCACTGGTACGAAATGTGACGATTTCGTCAATATGTCGACAATTGCCCATATGGTGTTATATCCTCTTGTTGTTGGAAGATCCGTGATGAAGTCCATGGTTACCATTTCCCATTTCCATTCAGGGATTTCCAGTGGCTGTAGAAGTCCTGAGGGTCGTTGATGTTCAGCTTTGACCGTCTGACACGTGAGGCATCGAGCCACGAATTATGCTACTTGATTCTTCATGTTCACCCACCAGAAGTGTTTCTTCAAGTCTCGGTACATCTTATTGCCGTCTGGATGAATTGTATACCGAGAGCAGTGAGCTTCTGCTAAAATTTTCTTCTTGAGTTCATCATTATCGGGATCACATATACGATGTTTGAATTTTAGTGTTCCATCATCCGACATACTAAATTTAGATTTGTCGCCTTGTGCTACTCTTTCCTTAAGCTTACATAATATCCCGTCTTGTGTCTGTGTCTCTCGTATTTCCTTAAGTAAATCCGGATTCATTGACAAATTAGCGCATAAAACGTGTGTCTTAGCCTGCCTTGGGTTCCATTGGATTATTTCTCTCAGGGCATTCCATTCTCTTATCATGAGTCTAGCCATGCTCGCTTTCCTACTCAAGGCGTCTGCTACGACATTGGCCTTGCCCGGATGATGCTGAATGGTGAAGTTATAATCTTCAAGAAGTTCTATCCACCGTCTCTGCCTTAGATTCAACTCCTTCTGAGAGAACAAATATTTGAGACTCTTGTGGTCGGTGAAGATGGTGAATGTAGCTCCATACAGGTAGTGTCTCCATTTCTTCAAAGCAAACACTATTGCTGCTAGTTCAAGGTCATGGGTCGGATAATTCATCTCGTGGATTTTCAACTTTCGTGATGCATAAGCTACAACCTTGCCGTTTTGCATCAGCAAAGCTCCTAATCCTTCTTTTGATGCATCACTGTATACCACAAACTCTTCGCTCCCTTCGGGAAGTGTTAGTACAGGTGCGGTAGTGAGTTTTCTCTTAAGCTCCTGGAAGCTCGACTCACACTTATCGTTCCACTCAAATTTGATGTGTTTCTGCATTAGTCTCGTGTGTGGCCCTGCGATTTTAGAGAAGTCTTTAATGAATTTGCGGTAATA
The DNA here is from genome assembly GCA_033398695.1 of Orobanche coerulescens. Taxonomy (NCBI): domain Eukaryota; kingdom Viridiplantae; phylum Streptophyta; class Magnoliopsida; order Lamiales; family Orobanchaceae; genus Orobanche; species Orobanche coerulescens. Next base: position 42,528,072 of record CM065805.1, on the reverse strand, counting down.
ACCTGCAAGTCCAAGAAAGCTCCGAATTTCAGTGACTGTTTCTGGTCTCTTCCAGTCCAGAATAGTCGCCACCTTTGATGGATCTACTGGGACTCCATCTCTAGATATTATGTGTCCTAAAAACGCTACTTCTCTTAACCAGAATTCACACTTGCTGAGTTTGGCGTACAATTTATGCTTCCTTAGTATGTCTAGCACCAATCTCAAGTGAGTTTCGTGATCTTGATCCGATTTGGAATAAACGAGTATGTCGTCAATAAATATTACTACGAATTGATCCAAATATGGTTGGAGTATGTGGTGCATTAAATCCATAAATGAAGCCGGCGCGTTGGTCAATCCAAAAGGCATTACCACGAATTCATAATGACCATACCTAGTTTGAAAAGCAGTCTTCGGTATGTCATTCTCTTTGATCCTCAATTGGTAATATCCCTGTTGAAGATCAAACTTTGAGTAGACCGTTTCTCCTTGTAGTTGGTCGAATAGTTCGTCGATCCTGGGAAGTGGATACTTGTTCTTAACGGTAATGTTGTTAAGTTCTCGGTAATCGATGCACAATCTTAGTGTGCCATTTTTCTTCTTCACGAATAGCACTGGTGCTCCCCATGGAGACACGCTTGGTTGGATAAATCCACCCTCTAGCAATTTCTTCAACTGAACCTCTAGTTCTTGCAGTTCTAGTGGTGCCATTCGGTATAGCATTCTAGCCATAGGTGCCTTTCCTGGTAAGATATCTATGCTAAATTCAAATTCCCTATCTGGAGGTAGAGAAGTGAGTGCCGTGGGGAAAACATCAGGGTATTCTGATACTACTGGTATTGCTTTAGTCTCCAATTTGCTCTTAGGTTTGTTAATGCCAAAAGCTAGATATCCCGCTGCTCCCTTCAAAATGGACTTTCTCGCCTTCGTGGCAGATATAATTGGGGTCGAGTTAGTTCTAGCATTCCTATGTAGTTCAACTACAGGGTGATCGGGTTTGCAGAATCGAACTATCTTAGAATGGCAGTCAAGTTGTGCATAGTTCTTAGATAGCCAATCCATACCAAGTATGAGGTCATACTCAAGTATAGGAAGAAGAATTAGGTCAGCGGGAAAACAATAACCCTCAACTACAAATTCAGAATCCTTAAATACCAAATCCGTTTCTTGGCTCGTACCCATAGGTGTGGATACTTCGAAGCTTACTGGTAGTAACTCCATACGTACATTAAATTTTTGTGCGTAATGGGGTGCAACAAAAGAATGTGATGATCCTGGGTCTAACAATGCATGAACAGAGTGGTTTGACACAAGAAATGTACCTTCCACCACGTCTGTTGCGTTAGGTGCTTCTTGTCCAGCTAAGGCAAAAACTCTTGCTGGTGCTTTCCCCTTGCCTTTACGATCATCCTTCTTAGCCGCACTTTTCTGCTGATTGGTGCCCTATGTCTCCCACCTTGGGCATTCCCTAGTCTGATGTTGATTGTCTCCATAGCGTAAGCACTTTCCCTGATTCTTCCAGCAGTCCTCCAGTTTATGTCCCATCTTATTATAGTGCGAACATGGCGGTAGGTTATTCACAGGCCTCTTTTCGGTATTCTGTCCAGTAGTCTTGCGTTGAAATTTCTGGGGTGGTCTGCATGATGGGTTTGACGCGGACCTCTTGAACTTTCTAGCGGTGCGATCCTTCGCCTGTCCCAGACGTGTCAACCCACTTTCGATTCGGGTGGCAGCTTCGACTGCTTTCGCCATAGTCGTTACTCTCACTGGCAGCAAACTCTGTTGTAGAGTAAACATCAATCCTCGGGTAAACTTGTACAATTTATCCTCCTCTGTGCTTACTAGTCCTGGTGCGTACTTAGAGAGCCAGTTGAATTGGGACTCATACTGAGCTACAGTCAAAGATCCTTGCTTCAAATGGTAAAATTCGTCTCGACGAGCCTCTCTAGCCGCTGCTGAGATGTACTGGGTCCGAAAATCAGTTAAGAAGTTGGCCCAAGTTCTGACACGATCCTCTCTTATCCAGCGGGCACTAACGATTTTACACCAATCATGCGCGGCAGCCTCGAGTCGAAATGTGGCCAACGTTATGCGCTGATCATCAGTGTACTGGGACGCATTGAATATGCTCTCCATCCTTTCTACCCATAATTCTGCCTTGATGTCATCTGGTTATCCGTCAAACGTCCAAGAACTCTCTGTCTATAAGGTGCTCCGCAGCTAGGGTACACTCCAGTGTCTCAACTCGGGAGTTCAGCTGAGGTCAAACGATGTTTTTCCCTTCAGTCCATTGGATATGTTACTTTTCTTAAGTAAAACACCTACAGTCTGAACGTTGTATCCAACGTACTATTTCTCTTGCTGTATGAAGTAGGCTCAGTAGGATGGACTCCGTAGAAGATCTCTTTGCTGTATGGACGGGCTGTATGACGAATCCTAATAGCTTCCATACTTGACGATATTCCGACATTTTTAAGACTTCTTCGCTGTATGTTGGCAATTATCAGAACATGAATATTTATCCTAACAGGCCCGATTGAAAGGGAAGAAACAGTTTGACGACAAGCCTCAGAGATCCAGCCATCATTCTGATCCCGACTCATATGGGGATGACAACGTCCTTCAAACAGGTCTGAGGATGAACTGCAAAGATACTCGCGAGGAAGAGATTGCTAAGTCCAAGGCTGCCGAGAGCTAGGGGACATCATCTGGTCTAGATGCACCATACCAGCAACCATAGAAAACATCATTTCCCGCATATGAATCAGTCCCTTCGACTGAGGAAGATGAATCATGCGCCGTCCGACAGAAGGATTCAGTCCCTTCTAAGGAATAGATGGAAGCTGAGAGCCAAAATGAGGAATCAGTCCCTCCTGAACAGCAGGCTACAGACACCAAAATGAGGCAGGAGGAATCGATCCCTTTTTGTCTCCTAGACAGTAACACCGGCTGAACCAACCGAGGTTCCAGACCCCGAACAGGTATCGACTCCAATACTTACAGGTTCACCATCCGAATCAGATGTTGATTTCCATGCTGACGACAGTCTGCAAAATCCAAACCATAAATTCGTCATCAAACAACTAGGAGAGCCCTCTGACTCCAAAATTTCTCATCCCCACTCTCCCTACACTGAAGCTATAATAGAGCAACTTCAGCAAATCGGTCGCCAAACCATATTCTTACAAGATGCTATCAAAGCTTTATATGATGTCGTCAAGGAACTCGACTGGATGCAAAAAACTGCTCAGGATGAACTCCCCAAGTTTCAAAAATCCATACAGGATGTTGAAGAAGGATTCCACCCCATGCCGAATGCCTTATGGTAGGCACCAAACTAGCTTAAACAGCATTAGGAGAGGATCCTGAAGCAGGAGTAAGAAAAGTTGAGAGTAGTGAAAGCCAAGAAGGTCGCCTCCCCCGAGTTCACTGGATCTGTACTCACTGCTCATGATCATAAAGTTGAAGACCTAACAGCAGTGATCGCTAGTCTAGTACACTCGGTGAAAGATTTTAAAGAAAAACAGCCTGAATCAATGGATATTTTTTGAGATATTCGTGGTGAAGTCACTGATCTTGATAATACCAAATATGGGGAAGAGGTTTGTGAGGCTATAAGGAGATGGAGAATGGAGAAAGAAAAGGAGATGGAAGCCATACTGGATGACAGTGTTGCTACAACCATCGACAAACTGGGCGGACCCGGGCTAGGTAAAGGAGTAAGAGGGTATACGGTAACTGATTCTCGTCCTGAGTTCCAGGATTCCAATTTTACGTGGAAAAATACAGTGTAGAAGGCTGCTGAGATATTATTCCCTACAGATAGGCAGCCATCAGCTGAAGAGTTGAAGGCATGGAAGAACAATGAACTGTTGAGATACTTTTGTACTCTCATAAGGGACTATACACTACTACAAAACAGACTTTTAACAGCGGTTATTTGGGCCAATTAACAGCGGTTCTGGAACCGCCGTTGTATGTACCGCTGTTAAAATTAATAGTGGTTTTGTAACCGCCGTTGAATTATAAAAATAACGAAGGTTAAGTGTAACCGCTGTTAAACATGCCATTTAACAGCGGTTTCTGGTAACCGCTGTTAACAGCTGATTCGTTAAAGAACCGCCGTTATGTTTACAAATTAACAGCGGTTTTGGCGGAGCTGCTATTAAAGTTTCATAGAATTTAACTGCAGTTTTGTTGAACCGCTGTTATTTTGTCCAGATTTTCCCCAAATTTTTGCATTATTTTGCACAATCCAGTACCTGACTCGGACCCTTCATACATGATATGTTGGGAGAAGATCCTTAATACGAAAGTTAACATCTATCCCAAAGGGAGAAGATCCTTACGACATTAACCACGTCTATCCCCAAATAATTCGTGTTTCTAAAAACAATGTTGCCGTACACACTGAAATATTTACACACACACAGCACGCACACACACACACACACACTGCACACACACACACACATCACACACACACTGCGCACACACACAACACAGAAAAAAACACCAACACAAACACACAATACACACACAAACGTAAACACACACAGTACACACAGCACACACACTGCACACAAACATACACATACACACAGTACAGACGCACACATTGCACACAAACAAACATACACAAACACACACACACACAACACACATACACATACACACACGCACACACAGTACACACAGCACACAAACACAGATAAACATAAACACACACACACACACACAGCACACAAACACAAACACACACACACACACACAGCACACACACACACACTGCCACTGCACACACACACTGCACAGAAAAAAAAACCAACACAGACAAATGGACACTTCATACACGATATGTTGGGAGAAGATTCTTAGGACGAAAGTTAACATCTATCCCAAAGGGAGAAGATCCTTACGACGTTAACCACGTCTATCCCAAAATAATTCGTGTTTTCAAAAACAACATTGTCGTACATACTCAAATATTTACACACACAAACACACATATTTACACTCATGTAATTAAATGTATTACCTTGGGATATATCCAACTAACCGTCTGCTTCGATTTACTTGTATACATACCATCCATGGTCTTGAATGCGGTCACGGCACTGCTTAAAAGTAACAATAATATATTGAGTCGTTGATATAAATTTTTCAAGCAAATATGTTATAAATAAAATCTTACTTTTGGAGTATGGCCTTAATGCGAGAGTCAGGCCTACTATATAGTGAGCAAAACCATATAATAGTTCCTCTTACTGGCACAATGACCAGAAGTTGCCAATGATGCCTACATTGATAAATGCATTTGAAAGAAAAAAATATATTACTAAACTATGTTGTAAAAAAATAAAGAAATAGTTTTGTTAAAAAGAAAATATTTTGAAATTTACAATATTTAACTTACTTATGATGGTAAGCTACCATGTATATTTGCTTCTTCGACTCAAGCATACGCGTCGATATATATCTCGAGATCTCCTCTTCCCTCTATCCCATATTTTGTATGGATTGAGGATCAAAATATCCATACAAATCCTCGTCTATCGTGCCCACATTCATATTAGACAAATACCTAATTTGTTAAACAAAATATTAATATAAAAAAAACACTCCACACATTACACACAAACACACACACACACTGCCACACATTAAAAATACACACACACACTGCCACACAATAAAAACACACACACATGCATACTGCACACAAACACACACACACACAACAGCCAAACATAGCTGCATCCCACGGCACTGATAACAGATTATTGTAAAATCTCGACGTAGCACTAAGTAAGTCTTTCATGATGTCATCTTTGGTCCTCGACCCGTCATTGTGACGAGCCTGCTTCCTTGGTCGCTGAATATCCTATTTCATATAGTAGAGTGTAAAATACAAGTACATTTGAACTAATTTATTTTGTTTGAGTTACTAAAAAGAAAAAGAAAATATTTACCTTTGAAAAATCGGAGAAAATAAAATCTCGTGGCCATGTAATAAATCCACCTAAAGCTTCCCCCACGACTCTCACCTCATCAGTCGCCACAGGGACTTCAGCGCTGGCATCCACGGCCTCCTCAACCACTACCTTAACCAAATGAGCTGGTAAAGGAGCACAATGTAGGGTCGAATCGCCCTGAATAACCCTACCGATAGCAACTAGACGTGGAGGATTCTCGTCCACATAAAATCAAACTTGATGAGTGTCTCCAGTCGCAAGTCTCTCTTCGTAAGGGCCAGAAATAGCATCAGCACAACTCCCCTTCGTGCTAACACGAGTAACCTCATCCGGTGTATGAATATCAACAGGCCGCTGGGAACTAGCACCCATTGTCTGGCCGAACTTTTTCATCAAAGTTTGTGTGACATCAAGGGTGATCTTCTTGCTTAGCTGCTCCAACACATATTCACTTATGGTTTTTTTGCAACCGCCTTTAGATGTCCGAATTTAACAGCGGTTTCTGTATTAATCGCTGTTAATTTTTTATAAAATTTACGATTCGTGCCACCGCACAAATTTAACAGCGTTTTTGGCATAACTGCTGTTAATTGTCTGCTGTTAAATGGGTATTTTATAGTAGTGATACCATGTTCAATCACTTCAAAACTCTAGAGGGTGCTGCAAAGGAGTTCTCAAGGTTACTGTCAGAAGGAAAGATTCCCTTGCAAATTAAACTGAAATCTAAGCATCTAAAGGGTGATTAGTTAACTCACCCACAAGACTGGATTCTCGCCTTCGATGTCTCCCAGGAAGGAAGAAGCATCTATAAAGACCGAGGCAGAGACTCCTTAGTCAACTGGTGGAAAGGAACCGAGCAAGACCCATCTGGAAGTCTTGGAAGCATCAGCATTATAGGGGATAACTCCTAATAGTCGTATTTATTTTCCTTCCTGTATGCTCTCCGATGTACTATTTCAATTCCGAACAGCACTGTAATCCAAACTATTAATGAAAAATATTATTTTACCTCAAAAGATTACAGCTAGTGATCTTCAATTACAGCATTGATTACGATTCATATTGAAATATTTACTAAGTATAAAACCTTGCTAAGTCTTAAGCTGTAAGAACTTGTCTGCGAACAGTTCATAGAGTAAGTTGTATTCAAGTAAGATTATTTCCTGCAAGATTGCTCCTACGAGTCAATCATAATTTAAGTTTTAATACACTTAGTCTTGTATGATTTATAATTTTAGAACTTGCCTGCGAGCAATTCATATTTTAGTCTAAGTCTCAAAGATCAGATCATTCGACAGAAGACTTGAAGACAGCCTAATGTTTTCTAAAGGGTTTTGGCATTATCAAAAAGGGGGTAATTGTAGGGAAAAATATAATACCCTGTGTTTTGATAAATGCACCTTACAGTCTGTCTCTACAGTGCAAAATCATACATCAACCCAAGAAGACAAATCCTATAGCTAAAGCCTTCAGAATACAGCAAAAGGAGACGTTGGCTATAGCAAACAATGCTGTAGGTGTTTTACTTGGGAAAAGTAAAACATAAAACCAATAGGATTTATAAGGGACTCTAAACCATTGTGAACAAACTTTCTTTATTTATAAAGTATTCACGGTTTTAAAGTAGCATTTAATACTGACAAGATAGCATTTAATACGGCCAAAGAGACTACAAACGGAAGAGCATTTAATGCGGATTAAAGAGAATGTCTGAAGCATTAGAATATGAAACACCTTTAATTCAAATATTCTAAAGCTGCCAATCAGAGTTTTCTAAATCTCACCAACCGGCCAACGACTACATTTACAACGAATCTATTTCCAAGGTTATAAATAGCCAAAGCACGAGGACATTGCTAACTACTGAAAATTGAACATTTGCTAGACTGAACATTGAGCTTATAATCTAAAGAGTAATATATTTCTTGAGGAATACAACATATATCTTGAGTGAAGAAATGTATAAGTAGTCAACAAAGAACAACAAATCTACAACGAAGCTTACCAAGCCTGCAGCTGCTGTTCAATTCGTGATACTTAATAAAACCTATTGTTGACATCCTTAGACCTGTGTGGACTAAGTCAGGCTATTCCGACTTGTGTGAGAATAATAGAGTTAAGGACGAAGCTTCAATCTATGTGATAAGAAGTGAGTCGAAGAAGCCCAAAGCCAATCTGTGTGAACAACTAAAGCCACAGTCAGTTGTATAAATATGTGTGAACGATACAGTGACGAGTTTAGTTAAAATTACGCAGTTGTGTATGTCTTGATTTTAATAAGCTTCTTAATCCTGTGTGGAAGACCTGTGGACGTATAGGGGATTACCTCGAACCATATTAAGCCTTTTGTCATTACTTACTATACTTATTGTTTTCTTAGTGTACTTATTGTTTTCTTACTGCCTGTTATTGTTTTCGTTACCAGTATCAAAAAGAACACAAACGGGATGAGAGCGGATCTTGAGAGTACCTGCAGTCATGCTGGCTTCGATATCATCAGCCCTTTTCATTTCAAAGACTCTGGGTTTTGCAGCTCCACGACCCATCCCTCTGTTCGCCCCGGTAGTCTGATAGGAAGCGGATGGAGGTACACGGTCCTGAACAAAAGACTGAATTGGAGCATGAGAGGTTACTGGAGCACGTCCCGATCCACCCGTGCAATAACGAGCACGATGCTCATTCTTCCCACACGTATGGCATGCAACGGCCGGGTTCGGACATTTGGAGCTGATGTGTCCCTGCTCCCCACAGTTATAGCACACAACAGATGAGCTGACCGCTCGAGAGTGCGATCCTTCCAGTTTCGATGCCACAGGTAGCCGCTCAGAAGAATTCGGCATAGACCAAGGCTTCCTGAACGTCCCCCGGTTACTGTCTACCTGGGTCTGGTTCCTGGATCTCTTATTGGAGGACTGTGGATGCTGCTTGGAAATCTCCTTCGCAGTAAGTTCGTATTCCAGAGCTTCTCGATGAAATCTGGTAGGGTCATACAGTGGTGGTTAAGCAACTTCATCCTAATTCGGGGTTTAAGCCTCTTAAGGAAATATTTGATCTTATCTGCTTCCTTCCGAACAATCAACGTAGCGAATGGAAGAAGTGCCTGGAATTTCTCGGCAACCGCTAACAGATCTTAGTCCTCAGATGGGTCGGGGTTCAACAACTCTGACAATTTAGCTTCACGGAGTGGAGTTGGATAGTAACGGTCTAACACGAGGTTCTTGAATTCCTCCCAATTACTCACGCCGTCAGCTGGCTTCACTGAAAGCTACCAAGTATGTACACTCTTACTAAGGTAGTAAGTCGCCATGGAGACTCAATTCTCTTCTCGGCATTCCACCATCTCGAACATCTTCTCGAAATGCTCTATCTAGTGTACAATATCAGCAGGTTGAGTGGAGTCTTCAAAGATCGGAGGTCGCTGTCGCGATATGTCGCTAATAATCCGGCTCACGATTCCGCCGTGCACCAGAGGTGGAGGCTACTGTCCCTGCTGCTAGCTAGTAGTGGCAGCTCTCTGCATGGCTTCTATCATTTGACCCATCTGGGTCATCTGGTTCATCATACCCTGCATAACAACATAAGGGTCGACACGCGCCCCCTCGTGTCGATCGGTGTGGTGAGACTGGTTCTCAGAAGGCGAGTCTCTGCCTTCTGAACTTTGTCCCACATTCGAACAGGTATTAACTTGAGGCCTTGGGATTCGGACCCTTCCGCGACCTCGTCCCCCTCTACCACGGCCCCTCAAATTTCTATCCATACTGAGAAAATCAAACAATAATCATAAGCACAGTTCACAATCGTCTTTACGGTCTTATCACAATTCACGCTAATTTAATTAGAAAAAATGAAATTACAAGTTCAGAAAAGTAATCCATCGCGAATTATCGGCTTCACAAGTGTTCCACAAAATATCACACCGACATCAAGTCAAAACAATTTCATTCACATAGTTAGTCCGAATTTTCCTCGGAATATCAATGAGACAAATTCCGCCAAAATTCTTACATAATTTCAAGATCAATAAAAGATCAATTCTGCTATTCACAGTTTGCCAGTAATTAAACCATGGCATATAAGTAACATACCGTTTTAACTTGCAAGGTCAGGCGCTTGCACGGGTCACACGTGACGCGAAGGTTTCTTGATATTAGTTCAATCCACAACAAATCAAAAGAAAACGACTCTCTAATCCCATCTTCTGTAACACTCCAAATCTGGCGGCTATTATAATGCCATGGACTCCACACCGGGACCCACCAGGCGATATCAAAACATGATTTAAACATCCCATATATGTGGTACCTAACCACAATATAATAATCATAACCCCGATTAGGAGTTTATACAGTATACAACGACTTCTTCAACAGTACACAGGACCCAAATCCGGTATAAAACATATGGAGATGGAATATACCCAAGTTATAAATAATACAATCATCCGAATTTTGTATAAAATGAAAAAGTGAAATTTCAAAGTTTATACATAACTGACCAACAAAAGACTTGGGGCCCTCGAACTATCATCCTTCAATACCCTTTGCCGTCATCATGATCTTCATGTGCCTTGCCCTTTCCTCGCCCTGAAATACAACACAAGTATTTCGCCCAAACCACAGGGCCAGCTATACATGAATAATAATTCTCATGATATTATACAATTCATATATATATATATATACAAGATCTCAATGAAACAACCATTCACTGAACATACCCCTCGGGCATATGAACAATCAGTACCAAACTGTCGGACATATCCAATCGTACATGGAATATGAACGACCAATCAACATGGCTCAAGATGGATGTCACAGTACACCCGATCCGGAAATGTGTCCGTATACATGTCCATCCCGTATATGGAGTCCATAATATATGTGGGACGATGTACCTAATTAGCCTCACGAACTACGTCTCCTGTGCACGGTCCAATGCGGAAACATCCACGCATGACCATCATGTTCCTGGCTAAAAATCCTACATATAACCAATCGGCACGCAGATATGACTCCAGAGATGTCACGATGCAACATGACAACGAAACTCAACAAATTACACATCCATCTAAGAATTGAAAGAACTTACTCAAGTGACAACCATGCTCAACGAGACCAACGGTATCAAAGGCGATAAACTTGGGAATACAATCCCGCTACAAAACGGTAATACGGTCAAGAACAACACCACATCATGAATTGTAGATTCATAGAGCATTACATATACACGAAAAGTATAATGTTCACAAGAATTCAATCATCATTATAACCAATCAAGATAACTTACCTCAATTCTGTAGACGAATAGTCCTTCTTTGAACGAACGAACGTACGGTATCCTCAAAATAATACTCACTCAAGCAAGCAACTTTAGATTAAATGTAATTCATTCAACAACACATTCATACAGTAATGATATCAATCCATAATAAATGACACCCGAAATATTACTCGAATAGTTCATCCCATCGCAATGAACATTCCATATTTTCATTAATAAATTTCAATATACCAAATTCATTTTCAAGAACCGGATTTACCAAGTTCTTAAGGTTTTTCAATATTTACATCATCTATTACACAAGGATTATCGTAGTTGAATTCGACTATTCATTCCATTATGACATTGTCATCAATAATCATCATATCTTCCCAAGAACACTATCAACTTATGAATACGATGATTAACACATTCTTAAGTCATCAAAATAGCCGATTAATTTGAACATATATAAAGGTTATATTTGTGTTCTTCATAATCCATTACTATCTCCTAAAGAATTTGTTCAAAACATAATTATATCATAGGATTTCTGAAACTTTAAGGACATCATTCTAGTCTTCAATACTCATCAAGTTCTTCCCAAGGAGTTTTGTTAAACCCTATAAAATGTATGGTTATAACATTATAGAATTCTACTAGCATTAAGAGCATACTCATAAACCCTAATCATCCAGTTTTTATCATTATTTCCTAAGGATTAAGAGCAAACATGTTATTCTACAACTTCTCCAACCACTCAAGAGGCAATACTAACAATATTGTCATGTTCTTCACTTAGTTTGTTCAAAATTCCAATAACTATCATGTTATACTAGATTAATCTAACACTATATGCATTTCTCCTTACTAACATCATCAATAGTATGAAAACAACATGAGTTTAGATAACCAACCTCAAGAAAAATGGAGAATAGCACCAAAACTCCAAGAACACACTCCAAACTTCTAATCACCAAGCTTCAATCTAAGTGACGGGGCTCCAACATAAGATGGAAGGGGCAAAAATTGATTTATCAAGGCAGGGGACCGATTTCCAGAGGGAGAGGTTGAGTTTGGTTCGTGCAGAAATGAAAGACAAGCCATGCCTTTATAATCTGTGGTTATCATTACGTACGCTTATCTCCAAAAATATAACGTACGTTACCTGCATTACGTACATAATCCTGGCGATGTTACGTACACATGTACTATTACGTACATTTCCCAAATAACGTACGCAAAGCTCACGTACCTTACATACGCTAACACTTAGCCATTACAGACGTAATGGCCGTTGACTGGGCTGTCACAATCGGATCACCAACCCCCGCTCACGCCTGGTCCCACCCGCTGAAAGGCGAGAAGCTGTCGGATAAGCCATATTACGTACGCTAACCGTAGAGTCTCACATACGTAACATCACACATATACGTTAACGTTAAAACATAGCGTACATTAAGCACCAAATAGTTAGCCAAAAATAAAAGAAAATCCTACAATACTATCTATCAATCATCTGAGTGCAAACAATGAATATTATTATTAATTCGATTTAGTGTCACAACATTGTAATCATTAATACTAAGAGCGATTACGATACGACGATATTCGAATCATTGGAGTAATATAACGTAAAAATAGAAAATTACAACCGGATATTACATTGATGATGTTTGATATTGTTGATGTATAAAAATGTGTTAGTAATCATTCTTTTTAAAAGAAAAGATTATGAGTATTCCCTCGAATGCCACTCAGAGGATCTTGAGTGAGGGCATTGTAATTGTTATTATGTAAATCATTAATATAAGGCAATGAATGTTTCTTTATTTACTGGTAGTTACTGACATTCCTAACTCGTCAATATACATATAGAAACTAGTCCATGTATTTGAGAGCAAAACGTTCCACTCCTTATTGGATAAGGAGGTCGGCACTGGAAAGGTGTATAGCTCAAATACTTAATCGTTCGCAAGTCGATGAAACTTGACTGGGCGTTAAGTTTATGTGATGACTTGTGTAATGTGTTCTTTGACACGGAGAATGCCTGTCGAACACTAATGGTTAGTGGGAGCACACATTATACGTATGCTAATTGGATTAGTATACTATTACGGACTCACCCTCGATTCGTCACACGGATTTCACTCCGGGACAGTCAATGACGGAATCGAAAGGTTGTGATAGGTATTCGTGAACCTTCGACTTGAGGATTTAGTAGGGATGTGCTTGTGACGTCAAGATTTTCATTAGAATAGTTCGGCCCTGTAAATCGGAAGGCGGGGGTCAACCTCGACGTGCATCTTGATGGGCAAGTAGCAGGTCCTACTGAATACCAAGATAGAATTATTTCTCCCGTTAATGAGCGGGTTATATGTCCTATGCGGTTATTGGCAGATGAGATCATAAGTCTTTGGCCAAAGCATTGGAGCTAGTTGTATTGGATACACGAGAGCTCAATGATCTCGATTTGCATTAACGCATGCATAGCGTCAAGTATAGATAGGGTTTGACTGACCGTGACCCTATAATTTGATCGGGATATTTGAAAGAAGGGTTTATACATATACTGGTATTCACGACATAATGGTTCTTGAATGATCCCAATCATTTGTTCTTAGTTGGGGTACAGTGTAGGCCGCCAGGCTGGCTAGGTGGTGCTACTACTCTTTGGTTCCTCCCATTGCTGACTGAGACGGACCTACCGAGTCGCACAATAGGATTGACGACGGAATGAATCGAGCTTAATCTCTCATTATGAATATTAGATATTGGATATCTAATTTGGGACATTCGATGTCTAAATTGATTTATTGGATAAATTAATTTATGGCCTAATGAATCAAATAAATCACCGGGTGATTAATTTAATTCATAAATATAATTATTTCTTGGAGAAATTAATTATGTCATTATGTATTTGATATGATTAATTAATTGGATTAATTAATCGATATAAATACATCGGAACGGAATCAAAGTTTATCAGCTTGGACTCACGGGAGTCCGAAACGAACCAAATTCGTCCCATTCCTTCTAGAGGCCACCCCACTTTATTCCTTTCACTTTTGGTCTTAGTCTTGCCTTTGGTAGATGAAGGACAAATGACTTTAGAGATATAGTATCTCTTATAATATGGAAAAAGGAGATTTTGGGGTGATAATGTTGGGAGAATAAATGAAGACTTGAAAACTCTCATCTCATAAGCTAAGCCAGGTTTTTGGCAAGAAGAAAAGAGAGAGGAAATAGTTTCCAAAGGCTTTATACTATTCATCATCTTCTTCATTATACATTCATAAGTTTTCTTGGAGGAAATTTTATGAGATAGACAGATCAAAGATTAAACACTTAGAGTGTTGTAATTTTGATTAGAAAAGCTTCTACAACCTTGTTCTAGCCTTATCCTTGGAGGATAACAAGGTTTACTCATTCCGCTCGTTTCTCCGGCGCGTGAGAAGTAGAAACGTTGTCTTTTCGGCGTTGGATCATTCAAGTGCTTGGAGCACATTGGATCGTAGGGAATTCATTTCATGTTTGGGTAATAGCTCAAGAGAAGGAATCCATTTAATCAACGGACTACAAGGGTGAGTCTCTTATGTCTCTTGTATTTCGTTTTAATATTCGTATATACGTAGCTCGATCGATCCTCGTAGGGATTCGGATCGAATTAATTTTCATTTTACCGCTTCCAATGGGTCTTCGATTTAGGCACCGAATTCCAACAAAGCTCACGTACCTTACGTACGCTAACACTTACACATTACGGACGTAATGGCCGTTGACTAGGCTATCACAATCGGATCACCAACCCCCGCTCACGCCTGGTCCCACCCGCTGAAAGGCGAGAAGCTGTCGGATAAGCCATATTACGTACGCTAATTGTAGAGTCTTACATACATCACACATATAACATACGTTAACGTTACAAAGCACCAAATACTTAGCCAAAAAGAAAAGAAAATCCTCCAATACTATCTATCAATCATGTGAATGCAAACAATGAATATTATTATTAATTCGATTTAGTGTCAAAACATTGTAATCATTAATACTAAGAGAGATTATGATACGACGATATTCGAATCATTGGAGTAATATAACGTAAAAATAGAAAATTACAACCGGATATTACATTGATGATGTTTGATATTGTTGATGTATAAAAATGTGTTAGTAATCATTCTTTTTAAAAGAAAAGATTATGAAATGGAGTTCGTAGTGTCAAGAAGCATGCTTGTATGTTGATTCCTATATGTGTTATAAGTATTATAAGCATGATTAGAGTTTACATGTTTAGGGGTTTCGTTGCTAGAAACGACTTCTAGATTAATATGATGTTTTTCCTATTTTCGCCGGAAATTGGCAGTGTAGCCACACTTCACGGAAATGGCCATAACTTTCTCTACGGTTAATATTTTTGAGATCCCTAATATAGACATGAACCTAGACTTCAGTGGATTTCCGGTGGTATAAGATATACTATCCAATTCTTATTGTGCAGTTACATAATTCTATATCGTTACAGCCTTTGTGCACATTATGTTTTGATTATGTTAAGTGTTTGATAATGGTTTTCGAACCAAGGAATGTGTAACGGGATCGAGTGTCGGTTACCGTTGTTAGTATCTTTATATGTCATATGGTCATTCGGGTTCTCTAAGATAATCATAGCTTTTATTATTAAATTTAAGTCGAATGCAAAACCCTAAAGTCCAAACATGTAGATCGAGTCCATTGTCCGTTAGGCTTCGTTAAGCTCGATCGACTGCTAAACTTAGTTGTTTTCGATGAAATGTGGAGCAGCAGATTGAAGCATAAGGAATAACCGAGAATCATTTTTCTTGCATTTATTACTTCTCCAGGTGGCTTTATATACGAAAATGATTTGAGCTTTGCTCTAGCTTGATGAAATATTTTACAAGCAAATTATGATTTCAAATGATTATGATGCATAAAAACTTTTATGTAGATTCTTATGAACCTATCACTGTTGGCTTGCCAACCTATGAAATGATTGGATCCTGAGCTAGACAAAGGTCGATGGCCAGGGTTAGTGTATCCGATGATATGTGCAATGAAACGAAATGATTTAGTAAACATGGCCTTTCTTAAACCCCCGTGTGTTACTGCTTATATGCATGATGACAAGTATGTAAATATGTTTTATCTTTTGGCATTATGTTCACGGAGTACATTGTACTCAGCCCTATATATCTTTTAAAATGTGCAGGTTGAGAAGGGCATATGACGGAGGGTGTTGAGTGAAAGTCTTTTGTCTATAAACGATGTTAAGTCCTGATTACATATCTTCATATATGTAACCAACCATGTTTTTTCGCTGTAAATACTTTTTATGATTTTGCTTTCTAAGTCACGTCGTTTGTAATGTAGTATGAAGCCTTTTCTAAACTACAAGACTAATAATATTACTATGTATTCTTATCTTAGAATCCCAAGTCACTCCTACGGGATTGACTCCCATTCGTGATGCCTTGATAGGTTATTCGTGGAAATCCACCCTATTCTTTATTAAACGTATGTTTCCCCCTTTCTTCCCCGCTTCTTAATTTCTACCCTGGGTCACGCCTTGGCTGTGCCATCCTTAGGGATAAGGGGCCGTGACACCAAGTTCAGGTTCTTTTTCCCCTGGAGATGAAGTTTTCCTTCTCGAGGAATCCGCACCCGAATCCGAATCTATACCCCATATAGCATTCAGTTGATGTATCACACCAACACAACAAACCTCGTCCATCTAGTCTGTCTCTAGCACAGTTGCATTAAACTTAGTAGCCTGCTACGGACACTCCCGCATCTAATGCCCTGAAGCAACCTTCAAGGTAAAACATCTTCGTTGAGCCTTTCTCGGACTCGCCATTACTTGACTCAATGCCTTTATGTAATACCACCAGTATTACATGTTGTTCACGATTGGGGCTCACTTCTATTTCTTCTATTTAATAAAATAAATGTACTCCATCGTGATAAATGTATTTTTGTATGAATGTTCGTACTCTATTTTCATGAATAAAGCTTGTTCGCACCTGTTATTCGTGTATCGTGATTATGTGATGATTGACAATTTGTCGGTGACATACCTTGATGTCGTTGGGCAATTATTGGTGCGAATATGAGGGTGGCCAACGTCTTGTTCCCCGAGGAATTACCTGACGACATTGAGAGGGAGTCGCGTTATAAGAAATTAATGTGATAATAACTTAGTGAACAAAACTGAACCTTACATACGTTATCCGCCAACTATTACGTACGCTAAAGGTGAGACATTACGTACGCTAAAGATTGTAACTTACGTACGTAACGTGGTCTTCAGTCTTCGGACATGAATCTTCGTCGGATAGTACGTGTTTCCGACCAACTTTCGGCGCGATGGCGACAGGCAAGTCAATGGGTGTTACGTACGTTACCCGACTTTCATTACGTACGTAACGATGTGTGTAAATTAGTCCAGTGAGTTCTGAGTTTTTCCTTACGTATGTTAATCCTTCTTCATAACGTACGTAAAACACCATACATACGTAAGTCTTCAGACATAACGTAAGTAAAGACTTTCTGAGTTTATAAAAGGACACTTTTCCTTTCATTTCTTCCGACCCAAAAATCATTCCTCCCTCATGTACACTGCTCTCCACCACCCTTAAACCGATTTCAACCTCCCAAATCAAGTGCTAACCTATTAGATTGCGTTAATCAAGCTTCAGAGAAGGTCTTGAAGGTGTTATCCTCTCGTTCTTCATCGTCCTTCATCGTTCTTCATTGTTTTTTGTCAATTAAGGTAAGTTATCAAACCTTGAACTCATTTCAGTGTTGTTTAACGAGTCATGTTAAATTTCGGATGCCTTGGGTAGCTAAGAACTTTCGTTAATGATCGGACCGGTGTAAAACTATCACAATTGTTAATCGATATCTATCAAAGCTAGTAATTAGAATGAATAATGGTAGTACTCATAGTTAGATGGAAGAACTCACAATCGGTTTGTTAATCACCAACTTCTCGGGATCATCTTGTTAAGAATTTCATTTATAACCATATTATCATTGATAAATCCTTGATAAACTCACTAACGATTGTCTAGACGTATAGATGTCGAACATGTTAAGATTTCGGAGATTAACGCTTAATCATTCTATTCTGGACCTTCGAATTAGAATAAGTGATGAAATTACGGTGGTTGTTAGCCATAATCAACGTAGGAATGTTGTATTAGAACATTGTTGTTCAACAGGATAACAAATTGTAAAATGGCGAACCAAAGATTTGGTAAAATGCATTGTGGTCAAAAACAGAGAATTTCGATCTCGGCAAGAAAATCAACCAAGTTTAGGATCCTAACAGGACGGGGAAATTATCGTTAACCATCATTATTACCGTAGGTATTAATCGACGAATATGTGATAGGTTGAACTTTCGGGTGTGGTCGATCGAGCCGTTGTGTTAGCAAAGGAGTAACTCTCATCGGACTTGAGGCAAGTGAATCTTGCTCAGACCTTACGTCTTGAAAATTTAGAATATTGTATGTATTACTATTTGTGGAATGGTGCTCGTTCGATTTATCCTATCCGGAGTATTCCTGAGTAGATACTACCGTGACCCTTGGCCGCGGCCTTGGGAGTTTATATGTTGATACATTTTGTGGAACTGTGTTGCGGGATAAAACCTGAATGGTACCCACGTCCGGAGTATTCCTATGTAGATACTTCTGTGACCCTTGGTTGTGACCTTGGGAGTTTATTTGCTGATAAAAGAAAAGACGTTGAATATTCGGTGACAACCTTGTTCTCTGAATTTATCTGATTCTATCTTTGAGTTTGGTTCGATTTGTCTGACCTAGGTTGACTGACACAATACGTCGTGTCAAGCAAATTTGTTGAATATGTGCAGGACATTCCCGAAGGTTCCGGTCAGGCGTGAGCAATGTTGGGGAGAAGGCCTGTTAAAATCTTAAACTAAATTTGAATATTTCACGTTGTGTAATAACCGTATGTACGAACATTATTTTCTTTGTATTTTGGTTTGTATGAATGCTTTCATAAAAATGCTTCTGCATACTACCTGTTGAATAAATTAAAAAAATTCTTTTAAAACTGGCCTTGTGGGTCCCATACGGGATTCACGGCACTGTGGCGTCCCGGTTTATTTTGGGAGTATTACAGAAAATGGTATCAGAGACGAACACTCACGTGGAAAGTTTTATAGAAATGTTTTGAAAACGTTTTGCCTTCAAAAGTACAACACTCCTGGCGACCGTAACTCCTCGAGGAATGTCGAGGTAAAATACACGTAAATTCTTGAGAATCAGGTATGATGTTTGAATTCAGTAAGAACTCAGAGAATGTTTGTATTAAACTAACCTTTTAGATCGAACAAATCATCACCAATGGCACGTCGTGGAGCTAGAAAGAACGTAAACGATGCACAGGGTTCCGCTATGAATCAGCAGGAAGACAGGAACACCGGTGAAACTGATCCAGCCGGAAATCAACCACCGCCCGTTAATCAGAACGAACAGGAGATGGAAAACCAGAACAACGGGGGATTGGATCCAGCCTTTGTTCAAACCCTCGCCCAGGCCATTGCTATGGGGATCGCTCAGGTCAATCGGGCAAAACGAGTACCGGTCATTAACATAGAAGAGAACACTGGGAAAGACCGTTGGCTGGGAGAGATGCTGAAAGCCAGATCGCCAATATTTGATGGATCAGGGGATAAGCACATGGACGATTGGATCTCTGAGATGGAGACTGCCTTCGAGGTGATCGGTTGTCCGGGGAACCAAAAAGTACCACTCGGAATCAACCAGCTCCGCGACACCGTAGCCCGATGGTGGAGGACCTATAAGCCGAAGGACAGAGTAGTCGGATGGACCGAGTTTTTCAAACTATTAAGAGACGAGTACTGCCCCCGATCAGCTCAGACTGCACGAGTGCGGAGTTTCTTCAGTGTAGGACCTCAGAATTTACCAGTACCAGAAATCATTCGAGCTTACAGGACCGAACTAAGCTATGTCCCACAGATGGTCCCATCCGAAGACCAGCGAATTTGCCACCTTGCTCAACGGTTGCCAGAAGATGTTTAACGTTTCGCAGCTAGGTTTCACTGCACCACTCTGAGGGCATATGAGGACGTAGTCACATCATACGCCGGTACAGTTGTCAGTTCGGATACCGGGCATAACCAAAAGAAGCAGAAGACATCTAATCATTCCGGGAGCACCAACAGAATGAACTCGGGAATTGGGTTCTCCTCTAAATCAGCAGCTTCGTCTCAACAGAAAGGAGCATCTGACGGGCCCCCTCTCCGGAACTGTTTCAATTGTGGCATAGCAGGGCATACCATGAGTCAGTGTCGTAAGGCGGCTACAAAGTGTTTTTCATGTAGAAGAGGTGGTCACATGTCATGCTACTGTTCACAGATCAAACCTACACCAAATTCAGCTCCTCAGAGTCAGCAAGGCTCGGTACAGACATCCAGAGCATCCGCCATGTCCGATTATCGATCCCCACCTTACCAAACTCCTCCATACGGTGACGTAAGAGGACGTGGGCGCGGAGGAGGATCTACACCCTCCTCGGGGAAACTGCCATCCCGCGTGTTCGAACTGAGGGCTACTGATGACTAGACCGCACCTGCTGTCTCAGGTACACTTCTTATTAAATCCCAGCCGTTCATGTACTGTTTGATACTGGAGTGACCCACTCGTTTATATCCATGGAATGCGTTAACCGTTTGAATTTTCCTTGTGTACCTTATGAATCTTTTACTGTTAAGTTGCCCAAGGGTAGCAGGGTGGGGGGGTAATTAGGAAGTTCGAGACTGCCCGATCCGCATCGATGATCAGGGTTGGACGGCAAATCTCATGGTTTTTCTACTCCAGAACGAAGATGTTATTTTGGGTATGGACTGGATGACAATGCACAAGACAGTATTAGACACCTATCACCTGACAGTTTCCATTACAACTCATGACGGTGCCACTCACACAATCAGAGGCTGAGAACACTTTAGTACTAAGGGATCCCTCAGTCTCCTTACAGCAGGAGCATCTTATGACAAGCGGGGAACGTATTATTGGTGTTATATTCTTCAAGAGGACACATCACAGCTGTCGGTTGCTAACATTCCTGCGGTGAACGAATTTCGGATGTTTTTCACGATGAATTACCTAGATTGCCACCATGACGGGAGGTCGATCTCTCGATCGAACTTGAGCTAGGAACGATGCCTATCTCCAAGGCACCAGACAGGATGGCACCAGCCGAAATGAAGGAATTAAAGTTACAACTCGAAGAATTGCTAAGGAAGGGGCTCATTCGTCCATGTACTTCGCCATGGGGTGCGTCGGTCCTTTTTGTGAAGAAAAAGGACAACTCTCTGCGCCTGTGTATCGATTACAGAGAACTGAATAAAGTCACTATTAAGAACCGTTACCCACTTCCGAGGACTGATGATTTACTGGACCAACTTCAAGGAGCGACTGTGTTTTCAAAGATCGATTTACGTTCTGGATACCACCAATTGAGAATTCGAGAGTAGGATATTCCTACGACCGCATTCCGATCAAGATACGGACACTACGAGTACCTGGTGATGTCGTTTGACTTGACTAATGCCCCAGCCATTTTTATGGAATTGATGAACAAGGTTCTGACAGAATTTCTCGATAGGTATGTGGTGGTTTTCATTGACGACATTTTAATCTATTCCTGGAGCCGACAGGAACATGAGGAACATTTGAGACAAGTGTTGAGCGTTTTGAGGCAACACCGACTTTATGCTAAACTTTCTAAATGCGAGTTCTGGATGCCGGAGGTGACCTTTTTGGGTCATGTAATTTTAGCAGAAGGCGTCAAGGTAGACCCCCAGAAGATCGATACAGTTATGAGTTGGGAACCACCAAGAAACGTCAAGGAAGTGAGGAGTTTTCTGGGATTGGCAGGATATTATCGACGGTTTGTCGAGGCTTTTTCTTGTATTGCTCGGCCGTTGACGAATCTACTATGGAAAAATACCAAGTTCGTCTGGACAACAGATTGTCGGGAGAGCTTTGACGAATTGAAGAGGAAGCTGACTACTGCTCCAGTACTGGTACTACCGCAGGGCACGAAAGGATTCGTAATATACATCGATGCGTCTAAGCATGGACTTGGATGTGTATTCATGCAAAATGACATAGTTATCGCTTACGCCTCTCGACAACTTAAACCTTATGAGGTGAACTATCCGACACACGATTTGGAACTGGCTGCAGTGGTCCACGCCCTTAAGATTTGGAGACACTACCTTTATGGGGTTACCTGTAAGATCTTTACGGACCACAAGAGTTTAAAGTATATTTTCATACAAAGAGAGTTAAACATGAGGCAGAGGCATTGGCTGGAGTTAATCAAGGATTACGATGTGGAGATTTTATATCACCCTGGGAAGGCCAACGTCGTAGCAGATGCACTGAGTCCAAAAACTGCGCAGGAAATGACACTATCCGGTTTAACAACACAGCTGGAATTGCAGCAAGATCTCAGGAGAAATGGCATTGAAGTGTGGATACAACACCGCCAGGGACAGTTGTGCTCGATTAACATTCACGCATCCTTGCTGGATGAGATACGCCTAGCACAAATGGAGGACCCAGAACTTCGTGCGATCGGCGCAAAGGCCGAAGGGGGAATTTATTGAGACTACAAGATCCAAGGGGACTTAGTTAGATTCAAGAACAGAATTTGTATTCCACCAAATGGCTAGCTTAAACAAACTATACTCAAGGAATCTCATTCTACTCCCTATTCAGTACATCCCGGGGCAAGCAAAATGTATAAAGATCTACAAAAGAGTTTCTGGTGGAAGAACATGAAGCAGGAGGTAGCAAGATTCGTTGCTCAATGTATGACATGTCAACAGGTGAAGATTGAACACCATAGACCAGCCGGAATCATGTAGTCTTTACCCATTCCGGAATGGAAATGGGAAAGCATATCAATGGATTTTGTCACCAAGTTACCAGTGACGGCAGGAGGAAAAGACACAATATGGGTCATTATAGACCGATTGACGAAGTCGGCACATTTCATTCCAATTCAGGAGACCACCGGGACAGAGCAGCTGGCCACCATCTTTATCTGGGAAATTGTGAGATTACATGGTGTTCCCTCGGGAATTATTTTGGACAGAGGCACTAGATATGTGTAACGCTTCTGGAAGGCTGTCCACAAGGCTATGGGTACTCAGCTGCATTTCACCACAACTTATAACCCTCAGATAGATGGAAAGACAGAACGCACCATACAGACCCTGGAAGACATGTTGAGAGCATGTGTACTCGATTGGGGCAAGGATTGGACTAAACACCTCTGCTTAGCGGAATTTTCATACAACAACAGCTGGCACGCAAGCATAGGCATGGCCCCATTTGAGGTGCAAGTCTCCCCTATGTTGGGACTATGCGTCCGATGTTGTCGCCATCGAGTTGGATCTGATCCAAGAATCTATCAAGAAGATATCCATTGTTCGGAAACACATGTTGACAGCGCAGAGCCACCAAAAATCATATGCTATGGACAGTCAGCGATCGTTGGAATTTATAGTTGGGGATTACGTTTGGGTTAAAGTATCGCCAATGCGGGGTATTCGACGCTTCGACCAGAAAGGCAAACTAAGCTCGAGATTTATTGGCCCGTTCGAAATACTGGAGCGAGTCGGTGTTAGGATTGTATACTGCAAAGCATACTTTATGCTTGTATTACCTAATTTCCCTCTTACTACCTATGAGAACATTAATTACATTTAATCACATGTTTTGCATATTAATTCACGTTATGGTTATGCAAATGAAATGTCTAATTATTTTATATTGTAGATAATATAGTGTGTTGGTGTCACACGGAAGATCACATTATCGGTGCCTTATAAAATAATATAATAGTTCAAAACCTATATAATTATTAGACAAATTATATAAAAGGTTGTAGTGTATGCTTGAGAATAGTTGGTCTTGACTATTAGCATACATTAGCGTATTTACATACGTTGAACTGGATCGAGGTGAGATAGAGTCTTCTGTACTAACTGTAAGAAGAACGTAAATCTCGGATAATTATTATTTCTTAATTCTAAGTATATAATATTTAATTGGGTATTTATAATAATTATTGCTTTGATTTACCATAGGTGAGAGTCAAAATGATCGACTCAATAAGCCTCGTATCTTGAGCAATAATATTGTTTATACGACAGTTATTATTATTACTAGAAATCGTGTCCCGACTCGTGCGGGTTGATGATGTCCCCTTGAGGAGCTCGATAATGATTATTATATTAAAACCTGCAAGTGGATTTAATTCTGATATAATAATAAGGTTCGAGTGGTACTACTCTTGGATAAGATAATTAAAGCTGTCAGTAGCTTATAATTAATTAATGGACATTCGATATCTTAAACACGGGAAATAATATATTTAATAAGGAGCCCAATTTCGTAATTTGGGATTTTAGTAGAAAGTGCAATATCAATTTTTTAGTGGACTAAGTTGATATTAATAAGATTCATTATATTAGGAAGAGTCCTAATAAGGTAAGATGAATTTATTAGGGAGTCCTTCCATAATCCTCCTTTAGATCCCTAGTAGTAGTCCAAGAGCCTATAAATAGGACATCTTGGGTGTTGGCCGATTTTCATCACATTCATACACAAGGAATTTCGATTTTTTCTTCTAAGTGTTTAATTGTGGATCTTGACTTGTGTCTTTGATTCCACAATTGAGAGAACACTTTTATTCTTGCTACATATCGTAATAACTTGAAGAAAAGAAAATCGAGAGTTGTGAGGGATACAAATCGGTCGATCCAAATGTTGTCCAAGAAAGATCTGATTGCTCGTTGCCCACACAACGTCCGGTTCAAGGCAGATGATACTCTAGAAGATCTAAAGGTAGAAATACAAGGCGATCTAGACGGAAGTAACCAATACTCTTCAAAAGGTAATATCCTATGATCATGTATCTAGATTAGGATATTTTAATTATCAACATATTAAATTAATAAATAATAAATAATATTTAAATTGCTTATTAGTCTTAGTAATTAATTAATTAGCATGCCTAAATAGATCTTATGCTCGTAGATGCGTAAAACGCGATTATCATATTTCCCAAACTTCGATTCCTCTGCGTTTTACTTTCCAACAATTGGTATCAGAGCCGGATTTTTAGGCTTTTGCTAATTTAATTAATTTTGGTGATTAATTGATAGCAATTTAAATATTCATATATTTTGATATTGGAATATTTTGCTAGATGTGTTCTTGCAGGTGATATGATCCAATTATCATGGTTTATATGAATGGTGTATTTATTTATTTTTATTAATTATGCAATTGTTGGTTTGGCCCATTTTTTGAGGCATGTAATGGTTTTTCCCATGAGAAAATCCGCGGGTAGTTCTAGGTGGTTTTATTTTTCGTGTAATCTTGATGTAATTTCGATGTATTTTATTTTGTATAAAATTATAATCGAATTCGGAAAATACGGGATCACGAAGAAATAGAGCAGAACCGGGACTGCCGGGACTGCTGGGCAGCCGTGGCCGACAAGCAGCAAGCGACCTTTGCCCGGCGGCAGACACGGCGCTTGCCAGCGGGCCGGCAGCAATGCATGGCGGCTGGTCGGGCGATTCTGGTTGGTCGAAGTCGTCGATTTTGGTCCGTTTTCGCCGCCGTTCGTTGCGTCCGCTGGAGAGTCGGGATTTAAAATTAAAATTTTTTTATGTAATTAATTTTGCATAAAAGTGAAATTTTAATTTTGGAAATCCACGGCCCGACCGGGGAGGAGCGACTAGATGCTTGATTCAGTAGGAGAGATCGAGTCGAAGATTTTCTCGAATTCAACTCAAGGATGAAGACCATGATAATTGGATAATTTAATTATCCATGCTTTATTTTTGGTTTTTATTGTTTTGATGTATGGCATGTATGGATGTATGCGTGATATGTTTCCTTGCATATTAGGATGAGAAAATTAAAAACCTTAAGGATAAAATAACAAAGTGATTAAATTGATTTATTTTTTTTAAGATAAAATCAAATTGGCCTCCATAATTAATTTAAATTGTGAAGTAATTAGCATGCGCGTTGACATTAGAGTCTTCCTCCATATCGGACGTGCTAATTATAGGTTCACTAGTTTTAAATTTCAAAATGATAACATAAGGTAAATATTACTTTTTATGACAGGACCTCTCCATCTGTAGGACTATTATTTAAAAGATAATATTTTAAGGATGTTAAATTATGGTGTTCACTTAGATGTATTAATTAATGAGCTCCCTATCGGAGTCTATGTTAATTAATACATGGCCAAGAGGAACCAACTATTAATTTTACTTGTCATAACATAATTTGACTAGATAGTAAAATTAAAGACGTAAAACTCTACTTGAGAAATGTGTGTGTAGACGTCCACACGATCGTGGCTTGCATGTGCGGATTTTTCAAGGTGTTGGTTGCTAGCATATATATTGTGTTTTAAGGTTTTTCGATATATTTTGCTATGCATTATGTGATGGATGTTTTTAATTTTTATCTCATATGTCTTTCAATCCACTAGCTGTTATTCTCAAAGAAAATAAACTTGATGGCACTAACTTTGCCGATTGGAAAAGAAATCTTGACATTGTCCCGATCACGAGGGCATAAATTTGTCTTAATCGAGGAGAGCCCTCTAGAACCAGAAACGGATGCCACTCCCGAAGAGTTGGCTGAATTCCGAAAATGGAAAAAGTCTGATGAGATGACTCGCTGTTACATTTTGGCTTCACTGACAAATGTATTGCAGCATCAGCATCAGACGATGGGCTCGGCTGCGGAAATGATGAAAAGTCTCACCGAGATGTTTGGTCATCAGAACCGGGCGGCTAGACAAAATGCAATGAGGGTATTGATGACAACCCAAATGCGAAGGGACCTGATGAGGATCATGTTACGAAAATGATGTCTCATTTGAGCAGGCCGAGCATACGAGGGCTACTATCGATCTGTAAACGCAGTCGATATTATTTTAGGCGACTTACCTAGAAGCTTTGAGCGGTTCCGCCTTAACTACAATATGAACCGTAGGACATATAGTTTGGCGGAACTTCCGACAGAAACTTGATCTGTGAAGGTCTCTTCAAACAAGGTTATCATCAGATTCTTGCGGCAACCGGTGCTACTTCTTCCAAACCCAAATGGGGAAAGAAGAAGAAGCAGGTTGGCCAGAAGCAAGTGGCGACCCTCAAGGTGAAAAGCAAGGCTCCTCATCCCGAGGCAAACAAAAAGCCAAAGGGAAAGTGCTACAAGTGCGGTCAGAAAGGACATTTTAAAGCGGACTGCCCTGCTCTTAAGAAAGGTATGTCTTGTGCACTAGTAGTCAAAACATGTTTGGCATCTTGTTCTTCCACTTTGTGGATAGTTGATTCAGGCTCCACTAATCATGTTTGCTTTGACTCGCATGGTTTTTAGGTAACCAAGCAGCTTAGTGCGGGCGATATTACCATCAACTGGGGCGATTATTCCAGGCTTATGGCTGTTGCAGTGGGAGTCGTGCAGTTGAAGATTAATGATAAATTATTAGTTCTCAATAATGTATTATTAGTACCGAATTTTAGAATGAATTTAATTTCGGTTTCTAAATTAAAAAGCGATGGTTATTCAGTTTCTTTTGATGATGATGCCATTATTAAGAAAAGAAGCGGTGAATATATTTGCAAAGGTACTTTTAATGATGGACTATATGTCGTTAATACTGCACAAACTCCTATGCATAAATCACTTAACTCTTTGTCTAAACCTAAAAAGAGAAAAGAACCTTCAAGCATAAACCAAACATATCTGTGGCATTTACGGTTAGGGCATGTAAACCTTGGAAGGATTCAAAGATTGGTAGATGAGGGCCCATTGGATGACCTCCAAGTTGAGGCATTTCCAATTTGTGAATCCTGTTTGGAAGGTAAGATGACCAAAAGGGTTTTTAAAACTAAGGGAAACCGTGCTCAGAATGTGTTAGAATTGGTTCATACGGATGTATGTGGTCCAATGAATATCCAGGCTAGGGGTGGTTTCGAATACTTCATCACGTTCACAGATGATTATTCGAGATATTGATACATCTATTTGATGCGACGTAAGTCTGAAGCCTTTGACAAGTTCAGAGACTTCAAGGCTGAAACGGAGAAGCGTCATGGGAAGAGTATCAAGTCACTACGATCTGATTGTGGTGGCGAATACCTTAATGGAGAGTTTTTTGGATTTCTTGGCGAATGAGGGGATTTCTTCCCAACTCACCACGCCGGAAACTACACAACAAAATGGTGTGGCTGAAAGAAGGAATAGGACTCTTTTAGAAATGGTTAGATCAATGATGAGTTATTCAGATTTACCAATTTCGTTTTGGGGATCCGCCTTAGAAATAGCGGCGTACATTCTAAACCTGGTGCCTTCGAAATCAGTTCCAAAAACACCCAAGCTGTGGAGTGGCGTAAGCCCGATCTAGGACATGTTCGGATTTGGGGTACTCCGGCACATGTCTTTGAATAAGGAAGGCTGATAAGTTGGCATCTCGATGCGAAATGCAGTGTTTGTGGGATATCCTAAGGGAACGAAGGGTGGCTTGTTCTATAGTCCCAAGGATCAGAAGGTCATTGTTAGCACCAATGCCCGATTTCTGGAAGAGGATTATATGATTAGTCACAAGCCCATGAGCGAGATAATTTTAGAAGAGCTGAGGGGCGAGACTCCGTCTATACCAATCGTACAAGCGCCAACTAACACTGCACCACATATCGATTCTAATACTTTTACACCAACTCAGGATTTGCCTCGTCGTAGTGGGAGGGTGTTTGTCAGCCCGAACAATTCATAGGCGTGGGAAAGTCTTCGGACTCAATCCCAGGCGAAGATGAATCAGATCCCTGGACCTATAAGGAGGCAATCCAAGATAAAGATGCTAACTCCTGGCAAGTAGCAATGGAATCAGACATGGGATCTATGGATTCCAATCAAGTGTGGGAGCTAGTAGAGCTACCTGATGGTGTACAAGCCATTGGGATTAAATGGGTCTACAAGTGAAAGAAAGGGCGTGATGGGTGTAACACCCCCGATATATTCAGGAATATTACAGCGCCGTAAATCCTTTACATAAGAATTTACAAGGCTGAATAAAGGAAATGACAATAACAGATACCAGTTTATGAAATTTCTGAAATAAAATTCAACCGACTGGTTCCATACCGAAATTACAAATATCCTATGAAGAGTTATTATTACATCACTAAAATCCAAACATTATAAATCGACGACGTACTCGAGTACTTATTGAAATAACCAACAAACAACAGACAGTAAACCCGGCCGGAACATCACTCTGCACCCTCATCGTCATGCATCTCCAGGGGTTGTTTCCCCACTCTCCTGGATCCTGAACATACACAAATGTTCACCCCCAAAGGGGTTAGCACAACGATGCTAGTACAAGTACAATAATCATACAACAGTGATATAATCAACAATTATATCATAACAAGTTTCTCCAACGAGAATATCCACAACACATATCATATCATAACAATTTCAGCATACTGATGGTATTCCAACGATCCAGCACACACAGCTATAGATTCCCATGATGATCCCGTCGGACCAACACATGGTGGAACTACCTGTCCAACGATCCAGCGCACACATCTATAGATTCCCATGATGATTCCCGTCGGATCAACGCATGGTGGACATATATTCACAACATATTTACACGATACAATCACATCATAATTGTCATAATATAAACAGTTCTAATTAGAGTACTTGCCTCGGTTCGTTGACAAGAATAAACTTCCACGAATATAAAAATACTCGAAGGTTGTCCCCTTCGATCAATCACGTGTTAAGCTCGAACCTTAATAAAAGAAATAGCACAGAATTCATTTCATGTCGTACGAACGTCTAACAATTCAACAATTACGGTAGGAAGTCCTTAATATGCAATCTGTCTGGATAGATTAACGCACGCTACGCATCCTATGTAGCGTACGTTAATTCTACTCGTTAGCGCATGCAATACACACAGCCTAGCGTACGCTAACCATGCACGGTCAGTACCTCACTGATCAGCCGACTGACTCGCCTGATGACTTAGCGCACGCTAAGTTGCAAATGTGGCGTATGCTAAACATACTCGATAGCGCACGTTAATTCACATAGCTTAGCGAACGCTAAGAGTGCATGGCAGTTCACTGGAGGGCAGCAGATTATATAAATGGTGACGAAGTAAGCGAATTCCTCAGTGATTGATGTTTGTTATCCGACTTCATGTTATGTTCATAACCCTTATGAATGATCTCAAGGATAATAACAACTTCGAGATGCAAGTATACGTATAATCATCATAACACCATAATCCATCTTGATTACAATTCTCATGCGAAGTTGGTGATCTCCGGTTGATGTATTAGATTCTACTATCATTATACATATTCAGACTTCATCTTGAGGTGAACTAACAATTCCAACTTATACGAAAGAATATTTCCTAAGATGATTCTTCCTTTAAGTTCTTATAATATCACCTCCAATTCATGATCACAAAGATAACATAAATCATACGGATTGTTAACTTCAGAATGTTTCTCTCATCATTTGAAGTACTAGGATTCCGACTTCAAGGTTCCAACAATAATATCGTAATTGTAGACATTCCAATCTTCTAAACATGATGTTGTTGAATAATTCACTAATGAAATTCAATATCTCGTTAACATGATCATCTTATTCTCCATAACACGAATCTAGAGTTGAAGATAGAATCAGCATACCTTAATATGATGAAATCACTGAACCACAAGGTAGAATCCGACTCCGGTTGGTTATGTGCCACTCCAAGGTGTTACTTCTCTTCAATGATCACTCACAAGTGATAAACAATATTCGAGGATCACTAATATATGTTCTAAGTGTGTTAGAGGGATGATTAAAGCTCTCTGGCCTCTCAAGAATGAAAAATGGACGAAACAAATGAAATCCAAAACGGGTGGTTGTCTCATTTATAATATTCTGCACTTTAGCTAATTAGCGCACGCTACAATACATACTTAGCGCGCGCTAATGAGCGTTGACTCCAAATCTGTCCAGGTTCGTCCGCGGGAATCTTATCTGGACCCATGTCCCGGCTGGCGTATGTGCTAGCCACCTACCTCAATAATTCAGTGTCTAGCGCACGCAACTCCTATACGTAACGTGCGCTAGTAATAGCCGATAGCGCGCATTAAGCTACGTTCTTAGCGTGCGCTATCACGAGTTTGCATGAGAAAATTTGCATGTTGTTATACTCAAGTATAAGGATGCCAATGCAAGAAATATCATACTCCAAAAATCAAAACCCCAAATTCGAATAATACAGGGTTCGAATACAGGTAAAATACACAGTAATAAATCCGGATATTACATACTCTCCTACTAAAAAGGAGTTTCGTCCCGAAACTCAAGACAAAAATAACTCGGGATATCTGGACTTCATGCCATCTTCCGTTTCCCATGTGGCTTCTTCCACTCCATGGCGTGACCATTGAACTTTGACCAAAACGATTGGTTTATTCCTCAACTGCTTAACTCGACTCTCGAGTATCTGGACCGGTCTTTCTTCAAACGTCCCATCTTGAGCAACTTCGATCTCGCCGAAATCAATGACATGACTAGGATCTGGTATATACCTCCGTAACTGGGATACGTGGAACACGTTATGAACATGGCACAATGACGGCGGCAATGCTAATCTGTATGCTAACTCTCCAACTCTCTCAAGGATCTCAAATGGTCTGATATATCTCGGACTCAGTTTTCCTTTCCTACCGAAACAAAAGATTCCTCGAGTAGGAGAAACCTTCAAAAGTACGTGGTCTCCAGTACTGAACTCCAATGGGCGACGACGTACGTCTGCGTAAGATTTCTGGCGACTCTGGGCGGTCAACAGCCTTTGACGAATAATGGCTATCTTCTCTCGAGTCTGCACGATCAACTCTGGTTCTGTTCCGATCAAGTCTGATGAATCGTCCGAGCATAGGGGCGATCTGCATCTCCTCCCGTATAATGCCTCGAATGGTGCCATCTTAATGGAAGCATGCCAACTATTGTTGTAGGTAAATTCAATCAATGGTAGATGAATTTCCCAATCGTCTGACCAATCTAAGGCACAGGCCCTCAGCATATCCTCCACCGTTTGAATGGTCCTCTCGGATTGTCCGTCAGTCTGCAGGTGATAAGCTGTACTGAAGTTCAATTCGGTCCCCAAGGCCTTATGAACTGCTTTCCAAAAGTGAGACACAAAACGGCCGTCTTGATCAGAAATGATGGTCTTCGGCATACCATGCAATCGAACTATCTCCGATATAAATTCTCGTGCCAACCTCTCTGGTCCCCACGTGTCCTTAATGCCTAGAAAATGAGCCGATTTGGTTAAACGATCAACTATCACCCAAATCATGTTCATTCCTGTCTTGGTTCTCGGCATACTGGTGATAAAGTCCATCGATATCTCTTCCCACTTCCATTCAGGGATTGGAAGCGGCTTCAACATTCCGGCAGGCCGTTGATGCTCGATCTTAACCTGCTGACAAGTCAAGCATTTCGAAACATAGTCCGCTTTATCTTTATTCATGTTGCCCCACCAGAAATTCTGCTTCAAGTCCTTATACATTTTACTGGTGCCTGGGTGGATAGAATAGGGCGAACTGTGAGCTTCCTTCATAATCGTCTGTTTCAGAACATTGATATCGGGAACGCAGAGTCGGTTCTGAAATCTCAAAACTCCATCATCATGGATTACGAATCCGGGGGCCTTCCCCTTGATCACTTCGTCACGTAACCGAATCATCAGAGGATCATCTACCTGTCTAGATTTTACTTCTTCGATTAAGGACGAAGTTATTTCCATCACGCACAGTTGTCCTTGGACTCTTTGTAACCACACTTCAATTCCTTCTCGAATCATCTCTCGTTGAAGGCTAAGTTGGGAGGTCAGCGTCTCTAGCATCTGAATAGAAACACGCTTGCGGCTGAGTGCATCGGCCACTACATTCGCTTTGCCTGGGTGATACAAAATCTCCAAGTCATAGTCCTTGATCAGCTCTAACCATCTTCTTTGCCGCATGTTCAATTCCTTCTGACTGAAGATGTATTTGAGACTCTTGTGATCCGTAAAGATCTGACAGTGAGTCCCGTACAGGTAATGCCTCCAGATCTTCAAAGCAAAAACTACTGCTGCTAGCTCCAAATCATGTGTTGGGTAATTCACTTCATAAGGTTTCAGCTGTCGTGAAGCATAAGCGATCACCTTGTCATTCTGCATTAATACACATCTGAGTCCTTGGTTCGAAGCATCACTGTAAACTACGAATCCTCCAGTCCCCTGTGGAAGTGATAGAATCGGTGCCGTCGTCAATCTCTTCATCAATTCGTCAAAACTAGTCTGACACGACTCATTCCACTCAAACTTTTGAGTTTTCTGCAGGAGTCGAGTAAGTGGGCGGGAGATTTTGGAAAACCCTTCCACGAACCGACGATAATACCCAGCAAGTCCTAAGAAACTTCGGACTTCTTTCACGTTCTTTGGAGGTTTCCAATCCATAATTGCTTCGATTTTCTGCGGATCTACTCGGACTCCTTCCGCTGATACCACATGACCGAGGAACATTACTTCCTTTAGCCAGAATTCACACTTAGAGAGTTTGGCGTACAGTTGCTCGGTTCTCAGAAGTTCTAATACAATCCGCAAATGCTGTGCATGCTCTTCCGGGTTCTTAGAATACACCAGAATGTCATCAATGAACACGACCACAAATTTATCCAAATATTCGATGAACACTCGGTTCATCAACTGCATGAATACAGCAGGTGCATTAGTGAGACCAAATGGCATCACTACAAACTCATAGTGTCCGTAGCGAGTTCTGAATGCTGACTTTGGAACATCATGAAGAGATAAATTCACCACTAGAAGGGGGGGTTGAATAGTGGTGATGCGGAATACCGAAATTTCTTGCGAGTAAATAGAAAATAGTGCGGAATTTAAAGACTCAAGAATTTATAGAGGTTCGTCAACTTGCCTACGTCCTCTCTCCGACCTTCTTTTTCTATTGGCTTAAGAAAAACCACAAACTTAACTCGTCTTCTATCGGTCCGAGTTCACAACCGTTACAATCGCTTGTCTTCTATCGGTCCAAGCTCAACCTTTCCCTCAATATAAAAGTTTGTTTATCTAGTGTTCTATAGGAACTAGATAATCCTCACTATACGAATATGGGAGTATAATCCTAACAATGCCGGATCAAAGATCCTAATAACACCGGATTAGTGACTCTTGATTCGTTTCTTTTGCGCTCAAGTGTAAGTGATGCAACACTTACAACCAAATGAAAGAATACAAAGAATAATGGATATTACAATGAAAATCACTCTTGTATCTTTCTTTTCTCACAACTTATAATGCAATAAAAGATATAAAGCTGAGCTCAAGAATGCTTTGATTGCTTGTATGCTTGTATGCTTGAATGCTTGAAGTTGTGTGTTTGATACCCAAGTCCTTCGGGTATTTATAGGTGAGATCCATCCTTCAAATGCTGAAAAACATACTATTAGCGTGCGCTAATAGTGCCTTGTAGCGTGCGCTATCGGTTTTTGACTTGGGATCTCTGAACGGTCACAAAGACTGTTGCAACGATAAAATACCATGTCTAGCGTGCGCTAGTAATGAATTGGTAGCGTGCGTTAACGACTGGTCAACTAGTCTTCGATCTTGACTTTGACAATGTCCGATTTTCTCTCCAACGACTCTTTATCCAATGGCTAGATTTATGATTAGCGTGCGCTAGCAAGTATGCATAGCGTGCGCTAGCATTAATTTAAATCCAACTTTTCCAGATTTCCCAGATCTGCATTGACTCTTGCCTTCCAACGGTTGAAATTCAAACGGTAATATGCAGACTCCTTTTAGCGTGCGCTAATGCCTTTACCTTAGCGTGCGCTACTGAGTTCTTTCATTAACGTACGTTACCTTGTGTAGCGTACGTAAAGGCCTTAACGAATTGAGTCCAGTGGCTACTGGACTACTGACCATAATATTGGTATGGTGCGCTAGAGATGAGCAGTAACGTGCGCTATATCCTTGCTTTAGCGTACGTAAAATGATATGTGTAGCGTGCGCAACATCCAGTTCTGATTTCCTTCCAGACTTCACTGACCTCTGGAGAAATACGATAGCGTGCGTTATTTTTACTGTATAGCGGGCGCTAACTGTAGGTTCTTAGCGTGCGCTAACATTGAATAGCTTGCGTGCGCTATCGATCAGGCGACTTCACTTGGCTGCAGCTGACTTGTCTGGTCTGTATATGTATGACCCGATAGCGTGTGCTACTATATGATGAGTAGCGTGCGCTAGCTTTATTTTGCTCCTTCAAAATATTATCGAGCCGAGATTGATCTAATTAAATGTTTTGAATGTAATAATCATCAAAATACATTTTGAGTCAACAATCTCCCCCTTTTTGATGATGTCAAAACATTTAATTAATACCTGCAAAAACATTTTGAAATGATTCGAATCAAGGTAAACTTGTTCGATATATTAGTGGTTTTTGGAGTATTCTCCCCCTTTTTGACATAAACAAAAAGGAACTCCCCCTGAATTGTTGCATTATAACAAATATTAATGACAGTGCCATTATTCAAAGTGTAAACAACAATATTTGTAAACAACAATACTTGTAAATAACCAATGCCAAATGAAGAAATGCGAATTTCATTACGATAAAATGCAAGTAATACATGACTTGAGACATATAGATTGTTCGAGCAACAAGATTCTACATCAAACATCAAAAAATAAAATCCTCAAATCTAAGGATCGGAAGAAGACGAAGGGAAAGGGAACGAAGGGTGTGTGAAACGGATGAACTCGGATATCAGCCCACGCACTTCCCGGACTTCCGAACGCAGAGCCCGAACATCCTCTCGAATCTCAGCCTGAGAGGTCTCGATGCCCCGCATCCGAGCACAAAGGTCGCTCTCCTCTTCTTCCGTCACCACGTCTCTCATTGGGCGTTTTCCTTTGGACATAGGCTTCCTTACGAATTCCCCGGTCTGCATTTCTCGAAGGGTATGAGGTCCCCGACGAGTGATTTTTTCTTCTGCAGTAGGCATCCGCGACCCTTTCTCTACTTGGTCGTCGTCGCGTAGGTACGGAAAAAGGATCCAGCCTCTGTTGGACGTCCGGACATAGTGCATAGCTTTAAGCGAAGCGTCCGAGATCTCATGACCGAGGGAGACAGGGACTGCCTTGTACTTCGACAAGTCAACTTGGTGAAAACTGAAAATAGCCGAGAGAATTGAGCCATAAGGCATTCCAGCCTTCCGAGAACGAGAGGCGTAGTTTTTCGATCGAAACAAGTCGCCCTTCACATTCATCCAACTAATGATGATATCGGAAAAATTAACTTTATCGTCATTGAGAACGCGATACACCACTTGCTTATCCACTCCCACTAGTTTGTGCTGGGAATTCCTTCGGCATTAAGCATTTCGTGAGAGCTTCCAAAAGCAG
The DNA here is from genome assembly GCA_033398695.1 of Orobanche coerulescens. Lineage (NCBI taxonomy): Eukaryota > Viridiplantae > Streptophyta > Magnoliopsida > Lamiales > Orobanchaceae > Orobanche > Orobanche coerulescens. The sequence goes on along the minus strand of CM065805.1, from coordinate 42,491,227 downwards.
GCGAATATTGACCCCAAAATCGTTGTTTTCGAAAAAGTCGTCCGTTATGTCAATAACGGCCTTTGAGCTAAGAAACTCTTTCACATCTATTTCACCGACTTCATTATCATCGGCCAAAGATTTTCCAGTACAAACAAAACCATCACAGGGTAAACCAAAAATCTGATACAAAACATCTGAAGAAACTTTCACCCGAGTTCCTCCGACAAGACTTCCTAAAACAAGGGCTGAAGACCCTTCACTTTCGGCCACATGGAGATTCGCATAAAACTCTCGGACGAGTTCAGGGAAGATGGGGTTTTTGCATTCGACAAAACGGGAAATACCAAGGGAGGAGAAGAAATTGGAAATATCGACATTTACCCGTTCTAGACTTGAGAGATTGAAGAAGTAACAGTCGGTGATGTGTTCTTGTGGAAGAATGTCAAAGAAGACCCTCGAGGCGGTGGAGGAGATGAAACGATTCGCATCAAATTGGGCGTTGAGAGGTCGTTTGAGGTTGTTGTATTGTTTTGCCATGGCTGTGCGGTTCTTGCTCGACATTAATCGGAGAAGGAATTGAAGTTTGGAGAATCCGATTAGCGGCTAGGGTTTTTGGCAAGATGAGAATTTTCTGTCGATTGCGTGCGTTAGGAAGTGTGTTTGTGTGCCTGGGTAGTACGGCATATATATAGTCAACGAACTTTAAGTTAGCGTACGCTAGGGTTTATAAAATTAGCGTACGTTAGGCGAAAGAGGCTTCTTGGGTGTCAAGAGCTAGAATGGAATTCGAAAAATTTTAATTAGCGTACGCAAGAAAGTAGGGTTTAGCGTACGCTATCGAAGGAAGTGTTTAGCGCGCGTTAAGAAAATGAAGCTAGCGCGCGCTAGCGAGTGATCCGAATCAAGGATTTTGATGTTTTGAGTAGTAAGCTTATTTCAAAAGTTGTCTACATGTCCCATGCCAAGTTGTAAACGAATGGAGTTAAATGATTCTTCGGGAAGAGGTTTTGTAAAGATGTCAGCAAGTTGGTCCTTCGTCGACAAATATTAAGCAGATATCTTTTACGAACATGATCACGTAAAAGTGATGTCTAATATCTATATGTTTGGTTCTCTTTGTGCAACACAGGATTTTTGCTCAAATTAATTGCACTAGTGTTATCACATAGGATAGGGGTATTTTCAAAATGTATGCCGTAGTCGCGGAGTTGATTTTTAATCCATAGCACTTGAGCACAGGCGCTCCCTGCAGCGACATATTCGGCCTCAGCAGTAGACAATGCTACGCTGGTTTGTTTTTTACTTCCCCAAGATATGAAACAAGATCCAACAAAATGACATGTACCACTAGTACTCTTTTTGTCAATTTTGCATCCGCCGAAATCGGCGTCACTATAGGCAATTAAATTAAAATCCAAACAAGAAGGATACCATAGACCTAGTCCAATAGTTCCTTTCAAGTAGCGAAAAATGCGTTTACAAGCAATTAAATGTGATTCCTTGGGATTAGCTTGGAATCGAGCACATAGACATGTAGCAAATATTATATCTGGCCTAGATGCAGTCAAATATAGCAAAGATCCGATCATACCTCGATATAATTTTTGATCTACGGATTTGCCATTTTCATCTTTCTCAAGCTTTAATGATGACGACATTGGCGTAGATATCACCTTGCTATTTTCCATATTGAATTTCTTGAGGAGGTCGCTTGAGTACTTCGTTTGATGGATAAAAATTCCATCTTCGCATTGTTTGATTTGAAGCCCGAGGAAGAACGTTAATTCTCCCATCATACTCATTTCGAATTCTCCTTTCATAAGATTGGAAAAATCTTGGCACAAGGATTCATTAGTAGCTCCAAATACAATGTCATCAACGTAAATTTGGCAAACAAGTATATCATCATTTAGTATTTTAACAAACAAGGTATTATCGACTTTGCCTCTTTTATAGTCATTTGCTATTAAAAATTGACTTAAACGATCATACCATGCTCGGGGTGCTTGCTTCAACCCGTAGAGTGCCTTGTTGAGCTTGTAGACATGATCCGGAAAATGATGGTCTTCAAAACCGGGAGGTTGCTTGACGTAGACTTCTTCTTGAATGAAACCATTCAAGAATGCACTTTTGACATCCATTTGAAATAGTTTAATCTTCTTATGGGCGGCAAATGCACATAGCAAGCGAATGGCTTCGAGTCGAGCCACGGGAGCAAAACTTTCTTCGTAATCAAGACCTTCTTCTTGATTATATCCTTGAGCGACCAAACGAGATTTATTTAGAATAGGATAGCCGTCTTCGTCACTCTTGATTTTATGCACCCATTTAGTTCCGATAATTGTTTTATCTTTAGGCGCGGGAACTAAATTCCATACATTATTGTGCTTGAATTGCACAAGCTCCTATTGCATTGCCATCACCCAACTTTCATCATCGAGAGCTTCGGATATATTTTTGGGAACTATTTCGGATACAAAAGCACAATGAGCCATAAATTCGGTGGTTCTCCTTCGGGTTTGAACACCGTCTTCAATGTTTCCGATCACGAGATCCTTCGGATGGTCTTTGATGTGCCTCCAATCTTTCGGTAAATCAACGATTGTGTTCGTTTCGATTTCCGAAATTTTCTTCACTTCGGGTGAGGGATCCGGAAAAGTACCTGCATCATCAAAATATTCTACCTTTCTCGGGGGTGAGATCATATCATTGAATTTAACGTGTATGGACTCTTCAACTTTATTCGTTCTAATATTATAAACACGATATGCTTTGCTATTAGTACAATAACCAAGAAATATTCCGGAGTCGGATTTGGCATCAAACTTACCCAAGTTATCCTTGCCATTGTTCAAAATAAATACATTGCAACCAAAAGGATGAAAGTAAGCAATATTGGGATTTTTGCCCTTCCATAATTCATACGGGGTTTTAATATGAGTTCTACGGACGTGAACTCGGTTAATCACATAGCATGCCGTAAAAATTGCTTCGGCCCAAAAGTATCGTGGAAGAGAGTATTCATTAAGCATTGTCCTCGACATTTCTTCCAAAGATCGGTTTTTCCTTTCAACAACTCCATTTTGTTGAGGCGTTCTAGGAGCCGAAAAATTGTGATTAATACCGTATTTATCACATAAAAGTTCAAACGGGGTGCAATCAAATTCACCTCCGTGATCGGTGCGAATAGAAATTATGGAGAGATTTTTCTCATTTGATACCAAACGACACCATTTAGAAAACTCGGAAAATGCATCATCTTTATGTGCTAAAAATCTAACCCAAGTAAATCGAGAGAAATCATCAACAATAACTAAAGTGTAAAGTTTACCATTTAAACTATCATGTCTAGATGGTCCAATCAAATCCTTATGCACGAGTTCAAGAACTCGACTAGTGGAAACCTCGAATTTTTGTTTAAACGATTCTCGAGTATGTTTCCCTTTTATGCATGATTCACACAAATGTTTTCTATCAAACTTGAGTTTGGGCAATCCACGAACAAGGTCGTGTCTAGATAAAATAGAAATAATAGGTAGAGAAGTATGCCCCAATTTTCGATGCCATAAATATGCATTGTCATCCAAGGTAATAAGACATTTTTCATTGAATGAACTCTTATCATTAACCCTTATGAATGATCTCAAGGATAATAACAACTTCGAGATGCAAGTATACGTATAATCATCATAACACCATAATCCATCTTGATTACAATTCTCATGCGAAGTTGGTGATCTCCGGTTGATGTATTAGATTCTACTATCATTATACATATTCAGACTTCATCTTGAGGTGAACTAACAATTCCAACTTATACGAAAGAATATTTCCTAAGATGATTCTTCCTTTAAGTTCTTATAATATCACCTCCAATTCATGATCACAAAGATAACATAAATCATACGGATTGTTAACTTCAGAATGTTTCTCTCATCATTTGAAGTACTAGGATTCCGACTTCAAGGTTCCAACAATAATATCGTAATTGTAGACATTCCAATCTTCTAAACATGATGTTGTTGAATAATTCACTAATGAAATTCAATATCTCGTTAACATGATCATCTTATTCTCCATAACACGAATCTAGAGTTGAAGATAGAATCAGCATACCTTAATATGACGAAATCACTGAACCACAAGGTAGAATCCGACTCCGGTTGGTTATGTGCCACTCCAAGGTGTTACTTCTCTTCAATGATCACTCACAAGTGATAAACAATATTCGAGGATCACTAATATATATTCTAAGTGTGTTAGAGGGATGATTAAAGCTCTCTGGCCTCTCAAGAATGAAAAATGGACGAAACAAATGAAAGCCAAAACGGGTGGTTGTCTCATTTATAATATTATGCACTTTAGCTAATTAGCGCACGCTACAATACATACTTAGCGCGCGCTAATGAGCGTTGACTCCAAATCTGTCCAGGTTCGTCCGCGGGAATCTTATCCGGACCCATGTCCCGGCTGGCGCATGTGCTAGCCACCTACCTCAATAATTCAGTGTCTAGCGCACGCAACTCCTATACGTAGCGTGCGCTAGTAATAGCCGATAGCGCGCGTTAAGCTACGTTCTTAGCGTGTGCTATTACGAGTTTGCATGAGAAAATTTGCATGTTGTTATACTCAAGTATAAGGATGCCAGTGCAATAAATATCATACTCCAATAATCAAAACCACAAATCCGAATAATACAGGGTTCGAATACAGGTAAAATACACAGTAATAAATCCGGATATTACAACGGGAAGGTTGAAACCTTCAAAGCAAGGCTTGTTGCAAAAGGTTACACTCAGAAAGAGGGTATCGATTATGATGAAACCTTTTCGCCAGTAGCCATGCTTAAGTCAATCCAGATTCTTTTAGCTATAGCTGCGTATTTGGATCTGGAGATTTGGCAGATGGATGTCAAGACTGCATTCTTGAATGGGAGTCTAGACAAGGAAATCTATATGCGCCAGGCAGAGGGATTAATTGCTGAAGGAGAAGAGCACTTGGTGTGCAAACTTAAGAAATCCATTTATGGACTTAAGCAAGCATCTAGATCTTGGAACACTCGCTTTGACGAAGTTGTCCAGTCATATGGATTCATCCAATGTCCGAGTGAGATTTGTGTGTATAAGAAATGCGATGGAAACGTGTTGGTGTTTCTTGTACTGTATGTAGACGATATCCTTCTGATTGGAAACAATGCGAAGGAATTGTCGGACATACGGGTATGGATATCTGAGCAGTTTGATATGAAGGATCTAGGAGAAGCAGGACACATCCTTAGAATCAGGATCTTTCGTGATCGGAAGAAAAGGATGTTGTGCTTATCCGAGGCATCCTATATCGATACAGTGCTGAAGCGGTTTAGCATGGAGAATTCCAAGAAAGGTTTTCTACCTTACAGGTATGGAATTCAACTATCTAAGAACATGTGTCCTAAGACACAAAAGGAGATAGATGACATGAATATGGTCCCTTATGCATCTGCTGTGGGAAGTCTCATGTATGCTATGCTTTGCACTAGACCAGATATCTGTCATGCCGTGGGCATGGCTGCTAGATATCAGTCAAACCCAGGGCCAGGACACTGGATTGCTGTCAAGCACATACTCAAGTACCTGAGAAGGACTAGGGAGTTTATGCTTGCATATCAATCAGACGACCTGTTTCCGATGGGTTACACTGACTCAGATTTTTTCATCGGACAAAGAAAAGTCCAAGTCTACTTCGGGTTATGTGTTTAGCCTGGGAGGTGGAGCCATTAGTTGGAGGAGTGTGAAGCAGAAATGCATCTCGGACTCCACCATGGAAGCCGAGTACGTGGCAGTCAAGGAGGCAGTGTGGCCCAGAAATGCGGCAATTCCATCAAAACCGCCCCGTGGGCCGTGGCTCACTTAATCTGTGCCGCGGCCCCTATCCTTCAGCGCCTATACCTGGGCGCTTATTTTTCCTCATGGGCCGCGGCTCAGCATCCTTGTGCCGCGGCCGCCGGTACAGTTCACTCGGGGCCTTGCTGTGCCATGCGTGTGCCGTGGCTCAGCTTCATTGTGCCGCGGCCCCAGGCCAAAAATTGTCGTCTTGGCCCGTTTTTCGCCGTTCGAGCTTCCGGACTCCAATTTCCTACAAAACATATAAGAATAGTGCATTAAAAGCTCATTTATGCAGATTTAGACATAAAATGGATACAGAATAATGATAAATAAGCACATAAAAATACGCCTAACAGTAGCTCAAGTACTTCCTGCAGGACTTAGATGTGATTCCCGATTTGCCAGAGGGTATTACACTTTATTGTGATAATACTAGTGCAGTCGCAAATTCGAGGGAACCACGAGCCCATCAGGCAAGTAAACATATCAACCGCAAGTACCACATCATATGACACTTCGTAAAGGAAGGAGACGTAGTTGTATCCAGGGTTGCATCGGAAGATAATCTTGCTAACCCTTTCACGAAAGGCCTACCTTCAAAAGTTTTTGAAAGACTTGTGGAAGGAATGGGATTATGGTGTATGGCAGCATTGCTTTGAGTATAAGTGGGAGAAATGAGAGACTATGTAATAGAGTAGTATACTTAAAAGCATGCTTTGAGTATAAGTGGGAGATTGTTAGGATTGTATACTGCAAAACATACTTTATGCTTGTATTACCTAATTTCCCTGTTACTACCTATGAGAACATTAATTACATTTAATCACATGTTTTGCATATTAATTCACGTTATGGTTATGCAAATAAAATGTCTAATTATTTTATATTGTAGATAATGTGGTGTGTTGGTGTCACACGGAAGATCACATTATCGGTGCCTTATAAAATAATATAATAGTTCACAACCTGTATAATTATTAGACAAATTATATAAAAGTTGTAGTATATGCTTGAGAATAGTTGGTCTTGACTATTAGCATACATTAGCGTATTTGCATACGTTGAACTGGATCGAGGTGAGATAGAGTCTTCTGTACTGACTATAAGAAGAACGTAAATCTCGGATAATTATTATTTCTTAACTCTAAGTATATAATATTTAATTGTGTATTTATAATAATTATTGCTTTGATTTACCATAGGTGAGAGTCAAAATGATCGACTCAATAAGCCTCGTATCTTGGGCAATAATATTGTTTATACGACATATATTATTATTACTAGAAATCGTGTCCCGACTTGTGCTGGTTGATGATGTCCCCTTGATGAGCTCGATAATGATTATTATATTAAACCCTGCAGGTGGATTTAATTCAGATATAATAATAAGGTTCGAGTGGTACTACCCTTGGATAAGATATTAATTAATTAAAGATGTCAGTAGCTTATAATTAATTAATGAACATTCGATATCTTAAACACGGGAAATAATATATTTAATAAGGAGCCCAATTTCGTAATTTGGGATTTTGGTAGGAAGTGCAATATCAACTTTTTAGTGGACTAAGTTGATATTAATAAGATTCATTATATTAGGAAGAGTCCTAATAAGGTAAGATGAATTTATTAGGGAGTCCTTCCATAATCCTCTTTTATATCCCTAGTAGTAGTCCAAGAGCCTATAAATAGGACATCTTGGGTGTTGGACGATTTTCATCACATTCATACACAAGGAATTTCGATTTTTTCTTCTAAGTGTTTAATTGTGGATCTTGACTTGTGTCTTTGATTCCACAATTGAGATAACACTTTTATTCTTGCTACATATCGGAATAACTTGAAGAAAAGAAAATCGAGAGTTGTGAGGGATACAAATCGGCCGATCCAAAGGTTGTCCAAGAAAGATACGGTAGCTCGTGGCCCACACAACGTCCGGTTCAAGGCGGATCATACTCTAGAAGATCTAAAGGTAGAAATACAAGGCGATCTAGACGGAAGTAACCAATACTCTTCAAAAGGTAATATCCTATGATCTTGTATCTAGATTAGGATATTTTAATTATCAACATATTTAATTAATAAATAATAAATAATATTTAAATTGCTTATTAGTCTTAGTAATTAATAAATTTGCATGCCTAAATAGATCTTATGCTCGTAGATGCGTAAAACGCGATTATCATATTTCCCAAAATTCGCTTCCGCTGCGTTTTACTTTCCAACAGTCGGTAGACTCGCTTATCGACTAGCATTGCCACCATCATTAGACGGAGTGCATAATGTCTTTCACGTCTCCCAGCTGAGAAAATACGTGTACAACCCAAGCCACAAGATTAACTCTGAGGAGGTAGAGATTTCTAATGATGCTACCTTTAGGGATGTCCCAACCGCGATTTTGGATCGACGCGTAAAGATACTAAGGAATAAGGCCATACCTCATGTAAAATTTCAATGGTCGCACCATGGCATGGAAGAAGCGACTTGGGAGACCGAGACGAGCATGAGGGAGAATCACCCCGAGTTATTTTCTTAGTTTCGGGACGAAACTATTTTTAAGGGGGGTGGTATGTAATACCACCAGTATTACATGCTGTTCACGATTGGGGCGCTCACTTCCATTTCTTCTATTTAATAAAATAAATGTACTCCATCGCGATAAACGTATTTTTGTATGATATGTTCGTACTATATTTTCATGAATAAAGCTTGTTCGCACCTGTTATTCGTGTATCGTGATTATGTGATGATTGACGATTTGTCGGTGACATACCTTGATGTCGTTGGGCAATTATCGGTGCGAATATGATGGTGGCCAACGTCTTGTTCCCCGAGGAATTCCCTGAAGACATTGAGAGGGAGTCGCGTTATAAGAAATTAATGTGATAATAACTTAGTGAACAAAACTGAACCTTACGTACGTTATCCGCCAACTATTACGTACGCTAAAGGTGAGACATTACGTACGCTAAAGATTGTTACTTACGTACGTAACATGGTCTTCAGTCTTCGGACACGAATCTTCGTCGGATAGTACGTGTTGCCGACCAACTTTCGGCGCGATGGCGATAGGCAAGTCAACGGGTGTTACGTACATTAACCGAATTTCGTTACGTAGGTAACGATGTGTGTAAATTAGTCCAGTGAGTTCTGAGTTTTTCCTTACGTACGTTAATCCTTCTTCATAACATACGTAAAACACCGTATGTACGTAAGTCTTCAGACATAACATACGTAAAGACTTTCTGAGTTTATAAAAGGACACTTTTCCTTTCATTTCTTCCGACCCAAAAATCATTCCTTCCTCATGTACACTGCTCTGCACCACCCTTAAACCGATTTCAACCTCCCAAATCAAGAGCTAACCTATTAGAGTGCGTTAATCAAGCTTCGGAGAAGGTCTTGAAGGTGTTATCCTCTCGTTCTTCGTCGTCTTTCGTCGTTCTTCATCGTCTTTTGTCAATTAAGGTAAGTTATCGAACTTTGAACTCATTTCAGTGTTGTTTAACGAGTCATGTTAAATTTCGTATGCCTCAGGTAGCTTAGAACTTTCGTTAATGATCGGACTGGTGTAAAACTATCACAATTGTTAATCGATATCTATCAAAGCTAGTAATTAGAATGAATAATGGTAGTACTCATAGTTAGATGGAAGAACTCACAATCCGTTTGTTAATCACCAACTTCTCGGAATCATCTTGTTAAGAATTTCATTTATAACTGTATTATCATTGATAAATCCTTGATAAACTCACTAACGATTGTCTAAACGTATAGATGTCGAACATGTTAAGATTTCGGAGATTAACGCTTAATCATTCTATTCTGGACCTTTAAATTAGAATAAGTGATGAAATTACGGTGGTTGTTAGCCATAATCAACGTTGGAATGTTGTATTAGAACATTGTTGTTCAACGGGATAATAAATTGTAAAATGGCGAACCAAAGATTTGGTAAAATGCATTGTGGTCAAAAATAGAGAATTTCGATCTCGGCAACAAAATCAACCAGGTTTAGGATCCTAACGGGATGGGGAAATTATCGTTAACCATCATTATTACCGTAGGTATTAATTGACGAATATGTGATAGGTTGAACTTTCGAGTGTGGTCGATCGAGCCGTTGTGTTAACAAAGGAGTAACTCTCGTCGGACTTGACGCAAGTGAATCTTAATCAGACATTACATCTTGAAAATTTAGAATACTGTATGTGTTACTATTTGTGGAATGGTGCTCGTTCGATTTATCCTGTCCGGAGTATTCCTGAGTAGATACTACCGTGACCCTTGGCCGCGGCCTTGGGAGTTTATATGTTGATACATTTTGTGGAACTGTGTTGCGGGATAAAACCTTAATGGTACCCACGTTCGGAGTATTCCTGTGTAGATACTTCCGTGACCCTTGATTGCAACCCTGGGAGTTTATGTGCTGATAAAAGAAACGACGTTGGATATTCGGTGACAACCTTGTTCTCTGAATTTATCTGATTCTATCTTTGAGTTTGGTTCGATTTGTCTGACCTAGGTTGACTGACATGATACGTCGTGTCAGGCAAATTTGTTGAATATGTGCAGGACTTTCCCGAATGTTCCGATCAGGCATGAGCAGTGTTGGGGAGAAGCACTGTTAAAGTCTTAAACTAAATTTGAATATTCCACGTTGTGTAATAACCGTATGTACGGACACTATTTTCTTTGTATTTCGGTTTGTACGAATGCTTTCATAAAAATGCTTCCGCATACTACCTGTTGAATAAATTAAAAAAGTTCTCTTAAAACTTGCCTTGTGGGTCCTATATGGGATTCACGGCACTGTGGCGTCCCGGTTTATTTTGGGGGCGTTACAGAAAATGGTATCAGAGATGAACACTCACGTGGAAAGTTTTATAGAAATGTTTTGAAAACGTTTTGCCTTCAAAAGTACAACACTATTGGCGACCGTAACTCCTCGAGGAATGTCGAGGTAAAATACACGTAAATTCTTGAGAATCAGGTATGATGTTTGAATCCAATAAGAACTTAGATAATGTTTGTATTAAAATAGCCTTTTAGATCGAACAAATAATCACCAATGGAACGTCGTGGAGCTAGAAGGAACGTAAACGATGCACAAGGTTCCACTATGAATCAGCAGGAAGACAGGAACACCGGTAAAACTAATCCAGCCGGAAATCAACCACCGCCCGTTAATCAGAATGAACAGGAGGCGGAAAACCAGAACAACGGGGGATTGGATCCAGCCTTCGTTCAGACCCTCACCCAGGCCATTGCTATGGGGATCGCTCAGGTCAATCGGGCAGAACGAGTACCGGTCATTAACATAGAAGAGAACACTGGGAAGGACCATTGGCTGGGAGAGATGCTGAAAGACAGACCGCCATTATTCGACGGATCAGGGGATAAGCACGTGGACGATAGGATCTATGAGATGGAGACTACATTCGAGGTGATCGGTTGCTCGGGGAACCGAAAAGTACCACTCGGAATCAACCAGCTCCGCGACGCCGCAGCCCGATGGTGGAGGACCTATAAGCCGGAGGACAGAGTAGTCGGACGGACCGAGTTTTCCAAACTATTGAGAGACGAGTACTGCCCCCGATCAGCTTAGACTGCACGAGCGCGGAGTTTCTTCACTGCAGGACCTCAGAATTTGCCAGTACCAGAAATCATTTGAGCTTACAGGACCGAACTAAGCTATGTCGCACAGATGGTCCCATCCGAAGACCAGCGAATTTGCCACCTTGTTCAACGGTTTCCGGAAGATGTTCAACGTTATGGGGCTGGGTTTCACTGCACCACTCTGAGGGCATATGAGGACGTAGTCACAACATACGCCGGTACGGTTGTCAGTTCGGATACCGGGCATAACCAAAAGAAGCAGAAGACATATAATCAGTACGGGAGCACCAGCAGAATGAACTCGGGAATTGGGTTCTCCTATAAATAACCAGCTTCGTCTCAACAAAAAGGAGCATCTGACGGGCCCCTCGCCGGAACTATTTCAATTGTGGCATAGTAGGGCATACCATGAGTCAGTGTCGTAAGGCGACTACAAAGTGTTTTTCATGTGGAATAGGTGGTCACATGTCTCGCTACTGTTCACGGATCAAACCTACACCAAATTCAGCTCCTCAGACTCAGCAAGGCTCGGTACAGACATCCAGAGCATCCGCCATGTCCGATTATCGATCCCCACCTTAACAAACTCCTCCATACGGTGCTGGAAGAGGACGTGGGCACGGAGGAGGCACTACACCCTCCTCGGGGACAGTGCCATCCCGCGTGTTCGAACTGAGGGCTATTGATGACCAGACCACACCTGCTGTCTCAGGTACACTTCTTATTAAATCCCACCCCGTTCATGTACTGTTTGATACTGGAGCGACCTACTCGTTTATATCCGTGGAATGCGTTAACCGTTTGAATCTTCCTTGTGTACCTTTTGAATCTTTTACTGTTAAGTTGCCCGAGGGTAGCAGGGTGGGGGTAATTTGGAAGTTCGAGATTGCCCGATCCGCATCGATGATCAGGGCTGGACGGCAAATCTCATGGTTTTTCCACTCTAGAACGAAGATGTTATTTTGGGTATGGACTGGATGACAATGCACAAGACGGTATTAGACACTTATCACCTGATAGTTTCCATTAGAACTCATGACGGTGCCACTCACACAATCAGAGGTCGAGAACACTTCATTACTAAGCGGTCCCTCAGTCTCCTTACAGCAGGAGCATCTTATGACAAGCGGGGAACGTATTATTGGTGTTATTTTCTTCAAGAGGATACATCACAGCAGTCGGTTGCTAACATTCCTGCGGTGAACGAATTTCCGGACATTTTTCCCGATGAACTACCTGGATTGCCACCACGACAGGAGGTCGATCTCTCGATTCAACTTGAGCCAGGAACGATGCCTATCTCCAAGGCACCATACAGGATAACACCAGCCGAAATGAAGGAATTAAAGTTACAACTCGAAGAATTGCTAAGGAAGGGGCTCATTCGTCCATGTACTTCGCCATGGGGTGCGCCGGTCCTTTTTGTGAAGAAAAAGGACAACTCTCTACGCTTGTGTATCGATTACAGAGAACTAAATAAAGTCACTATTAAGAACCGTTACCCACTTCCGAGGATTGATGATTTACAGGACCAACTGCAGGGAGCGACTGTGTTTTCAAAGATCGATTTACGTTCTGGATACCACCAATTGAGAATTCGAGAGGAGGATATTCCCAAGACCGCATTCCGATCAAGATACGGACACTACGAGTACCTGGTGGTGTCGTTTGGCTTGACTAATGCCCCAGCCGTTTTTATGGAATTGATGAACAAGGTTCTGACAGAATTTCTCGATAGGTCTGTGGTGGTTTTCATTGACGACATTTTAATCTATTCCGGGAGCCGACAGGAACATGAGGAACATTTGAGACAGGTGTCGAGCATTTTGAGGCAACATCGACTTTATGCTAAACTTTCTAAATGCGAGTTCTGGATGTCGGAGGTGATCTTTTTGGGTCATGTAATTTTAGCAGAAGGCGTCAAGGTAGACCCCCAGAAGATCGAGACAGTTATGAATGAGGAACCACCAAGAAATGTCAAGGAAGTGAGGAGTTTTATGGGATTGGCAGGATATTATCGATGGTTTGTCGAGGCCTTTTATTTTATTGCTCGGCCGTTGACGAATCTACTAAGGAAAAATACCAAGTTCGTATGGACAACAGATTGTCAGGAGAGCTTTGACGAACTGAAGAGGAAGCTGACTACTGCTCCAGTACTGGTACTACCGCAGGGCACGGAAGGATTCATAATATACATCGATGCATCTAAGAATGGACTTGGATATGTATTCATGAAAAATAATAGAGTTATCGCGTACGCCTCTCGACAACTTAAACCTTATGAGGTGAACTATCCGACACACAATTTGGAACTGGCTGCAGTGGTCCACGCCCTTAAGATTTGGAGACACTACCTTTATGGGGTTACCTGTAAGATCTTTACAGACCACAAGAGTTTAAAGTATATTTTCACACAAAGAGAGTTAAACATGAGGCAGAGTCGTTGGATGGAGATCATCAAGGATTATGATGTGGAGATTTTATATCACCCTAGGAAGGCCAACGTCGTAGCAGATGCACTGAGTCGGAAAACTGCGTAGGAAATGACACTATCCGGTTTAACAACACAGCTGGAATTGCAACAAGATCTCAGGAGAAATGGCATTGAAGTGTGGATACAACACTGCCAGGGACAGTTGTGCTTGATTAACATTCACTCATCCTTGTTGGACGAGATATGCCTAGCACAAATGGAGGACCCGGAACTTCATGCGATCGGCGCAAAGGCCGAAGGGGGAATTTATTCAGACTACAAGATCCAAGGGGACTTAGTTAGATTCAAGAACAGAATTTGTATTCCACCAAATGACGAGATTAAGCAAACTATACTCAAGAAACCTCATTCTACTCCCTATTCAGTACATCCCGGGGCGAGCAAAATATATAAAGATCTGCGGAAGAGTTTCTGGTGGAAGAACATGAAGCACGAGGTAGCAAGATTCGTGGCTCGATGTATGACATGTCAACAGGTGAAGATTGAACACCGTAGACCAGCCGGAATCATGCAGCCTTTACCCATTGTGGAATGGAAATGGGAAAGCATATCAATGGATTTTGTCACCAAGTTACTAGTGACGGCAGGAGGAAAAGACACAATATGGGTCATTGTAGACCGATTGACGAAGTCGGCACATTTTATTCCAATTCTGGAGACCACCGGGACAGAGCAGCTCGCCACCATCTTTATCCGAGAAATCGTGAGATTACATGGCGTTCCCTCGGGAATTATTTCGGACAGATGCACTAGATATGTGTCCCACTTCTGGAAGGCTATCCACAAGGCTATGGGTACTCAGCTGCAATTCAGCACAGCTTATCACCCTCAGACGGATGGACAGACAGAACGCACCATACAGACCCTGGAAGACATGTTGATAGCATGTGTACTCGATTGGGGCAAGGATTGGACTAAACACCTCTGCTTTGTGGAATTTTCATACAACAACAGCTGGCACGCAAGCATAGGCATGGCTCCTTTTGAGGCCTTGTACGGTAGGAGGTGCAAGTCTCCCCTATGTTGGGACAATGCGTCCGATGTCGTCGCCACCGAGTTGGATCTGATCCAAGAATCTATCAAGAAGATATCCATTGTTCGGAAACACATGTTGGCAGTGCAGAGCCGCCAAAAATCATATGCTACGGACCGTCAACGACTGTTGGAATTTATAGTCGGGGATCACGTTTGGGTTAAAGTATCGCCAATGCGGGGTATTCGACGCTTCGGCCAGAAAGGCAAACTAAGCCCGAGATTTATTGGCCCGTTCGAAATACTGGACCGAGTCGGTAGACTCGCTTATCGACTAGCATTGCCACCATCGTTAGACGGAGTGCATAATGTCTTCCACGTCTCCCAGCTGAGAAAATACGTGTACGACCCAAGCCACAACATTAACTTTGAGGATATAGAGATTTCTAATGATGCTACCTTTAGGGAAGTCCCAACCGCGATTTTGGATCGACGCGTAAAGATACTAAGGAATAAGGCCATATCTCTTGTAAAATTTCAATGGTCGCACCATGGCATGGAAGAAGCGACTTGGGAGACCGAGACGAGCATGAGGGAGAATCATCCCGGGTTATTTTCTTAGTTTCGGGACGAAACTATTTTTAAGGGGGGTGGTTGTTGGTAGGAATTCGGATATTTGCGCCGTTTTGTGCGGAAGCGTAAATAAATTGCGGAAAATAAATCACACAAGGATTTATAGAGGTTCGGCTATTAACGAAGCCTACGTCCTCTCTCAATGTATCTTTTTCTTAGGATTAAGATCAAAACCTCTATGCCTCTCTTCTATCGGTCGAGGGATTACCGTTTACAAGCTCGTTGTAATACCCTCGCCTTTAATATTGTATTTCATGATTTAAGTCTAGTGTTTTCGCACCATATCTGTGATATTGTAGCAAGTATCGACTAATTATGTTAAGTTGGATTCATGGTCATTCATACTATATTAGTTGTTGGGTGATATTGGGAAAATTCCATTTATGCTTGTTATAGTACTTAACGTACGTTAACCTGTCTTCATAACGTACGCTATGAAGGTCGCCTTACGTACGTAACATCAATACGTTAACGTACGTAATGCGGAAGATCCTCCCGGTGATCCGCCTTTGGTGGTGGGGCGGCGAGGGTAGGTGGTCGGGAGTCGATCGCGACAGCCAAGTCAACGGCTATTACGTACGTAATAGCTACATAGTTACGTACATAACGAATTGCGTGTTTTGAGGCAGTGAGATTTGATGAAATTGGTTACATACGTAATGATCACAAGATTACGTACGTAAAGGCTATAACGTACGTTAACCACGTTCGTTAACGTACGTAATGTCAAGCTCAGATTATAAAAGTATGACTTGCCATTCACTTCCTACTCGACCCTTTTCAACCTCCCAACTGAGGAACGATTCTTTTCCCCTCCAACTTCATTTCTAAGCCTTCCTAACTTGTGTTGGAGCTTCAACACTTGATTGGTGACTTGGAGAGCTAGAGATTGAAGTGTATCCCTTGAAGTGTTGGTGTTGTTCTTCATTTTAAGGTTGGTCTTTCTTGAACTCATATCAATTCCATGCTTATGATGATGTTAGTAGATAAATACTTCACATAATGTTAGTTTAAACTAGTACAAACATGATAAGTTAATTGAATCATGCTCAAACTAAGTGAAGATTAACATTGAAGGTATTAGTGTTACTTCTTGTTGTAAATGACTTCATAATGTGATTGTGTTGATATACTTAAAAACCTGATGTATAACATGATAATCGGAAGTTAATTATAGTCTCAACACTAGGAACATGTTAGGGATGATATCCTTAATGATTAAAAGTGAGAAATGTTAAATTTGTCTTGAACATTCTATTGATTCTTGAAGGTAGTATGGAAACATGATTTTTGGCCTCTAAAACCTTTGTAATGAAATTGTTGGAAAGATTATGTTAACCCTTTGTAGATGATCTTTGTTAGATGGATGAAGTTACTTCAAAAATTTCAAGTATCCAATGATATAACTAGGCTTTTAATAAATTTTTCAAAGTAAAACAATGAATGTTGATAGAAGGAAGTTGTAATCTTCATATGTTCGAATTTATCGATTTCATTAAAGGGTGTTAATTACTACATTAATAGATTGATAATGTTCTTAAGAGGATTGTGTTGAAAATGATGATACAAATGCAGTAGATGAGTAGCCGAATTCCATTTCATTAATCCGGGCGTATTAAGAAATGTAAATTAAGATGATGTTCTTAATTCACTAAAAACTTAAACTTATATTTCATATAGTAATCAAGTTTTGAATGTAATCGTTGGTAAAATAATGAAGAACGTAATTAAACACAAACTTATATCGTAATTAGAAGTGTCGATGATTTGAAAAGATATTTTCACGATATTACATTGATGATAAACTAGACATCAAGTATTTGACATTAAGGTTAGAATATGTGAACGAACATGATAAACATACAATGATTTGTAATAAGAACATTAAAATGATCAATAGGATGATTGATTTATTCAAGTAAAATTACGAATATTATTTATGTAATAATACCATTATCGTACAAATGTGTTGTTGAATGAATTACATTTCATTCAAGGTGCTTGTTCACGTGAGTATTGTTAGACGAGGATACCGTTCGTTCGACCATTCAAAGAAGGATTATTCATCCACAGAATTGAGGCAAGTTATCTTGCTTGGTTATAATGATGTGTGGATTCTTATGATGATTATGCATTTCGTGTATATGAAACACCTATAAACTTGTGTCTTGTGACTTGAGGTTGTTCTTAATGATGTCCCGTTTTCATCGTGGGATTGTATTCCCAAGTTCGTTACTTTTGGACCCTTGATATTGTTGAGCTTTGTTGACACTTCGGTGAGTTGTTCGATTCCTTAGTAAAAGTGTAATTCGTTGAGTTTCATTGTCATGTTGTATCGTGACATCTCTGGAGTCATATCTGCGCGCCGATTGGTTATGTGTAGGATTTTTAGCCGGGCACTTGATGATCATGCGTGGAGTTTTTCGCATTTAGATCGTGCACACGAGACGTAGTTCGTGAGGCTAATTAGGTACATCGTCCCACGTATATTCTGGATTCCGTATACGGGGTGGACATGTGCACGGACACATTTCCGGATCGGGCGTACTGTGACGTCCGTCTTGAGCCATAGTATATGGTCGTTCGTATATTTGGTTATGTTCGACAGTTGGGACTGATTGTTTATACGCCTTCGGGATATATTCAGTAGTCGGTGATTTCTTTGAGATCGTTATATATATGAATTGTATAATGTCATGAGAATTATTATCATGTATAGCTGACCCTATGGTTTGGGGCGAAATACTTGTATTTCAGGGCGAGGAAAGGGCAAGGCACAGGAGGAGCACAATGGCGACGGAGGATTCTGATGTATGCTATTTCGGGGGCCCCGAGTCTTTTGGTTGTTCGGTTATGTTTTATTGTGACTTTCATTTTTATTTTGTGTCGGATGAATGTACTAAGATTTGTTAGGTACTGTCCATCGTCATATGGTCTGTACCGAATTTGGATCCTGTGTTTGTTTGCCCGTATTTAAAGATATGAATAACTCATGCTCCACACCGAGGTTTTGATAAATGTTGTGGTACGGTGCCACGTTGTCAGATTTTAAATGTATATTGTGATATCGCTGGTGGGTCCCAGTAGGGGTCCACGGCCTTTGTAATAGCCACTTGTTTTTGGGTACATTACGAGAAGATGGTATCGAGAGTGTGTTTTTATTTTGAGTCATTGTAGAATCAAAATAGCATCAAGAAAACTTCGTGCCACGTGTAACTGTGCAAGCGCGACCGTCGAATACGGTATGTTCTCATGAACCATAATTTGATTCGGCATGATATTGACGATGTATTAGTCTCCTTACTTATCTTGGCATCTTGCTACCATGAGGCAAAATTCATCTGTTTGAGGAGAACCTAAATTAATTATGTGATTGGAATTGTTTCGACTTAATGTTGATACGATATTGAGTGTGTAACATTTGTAGTGCGGTGATTCTTTACAATCGCTTTGTTGGATAGGAAATTCCCTATTGCTATTAACTTAGCATGAATTATGATTGATAAATCGAATCAGTACTTGTGACTTGATTCTTTCGGTATGGAAAGGAACACGAGAGGCCGTGGCGAGGGGACGAGGCCGCGGAAGAGGCCGAATTCCGATACCACGAGCTAACAGACGCGCGAATGTGGAGCGAGTTCCGCAGCGGTGGTCGCCTTCTAGGGACCAATCACACCACACCGGAGAGAATGCACGTGTCGATCCTTACACCGTGATGCAGGGCATGATGGCCCGATGACCCAAATGGGTCGGTGATGGAAACTATGCGAGGAATACTACGGGTCAACGGCGGGGACAACGGTCTCGCCTCGGTGCTGGCGGGATCATGAGCCGGATTATTAGCGACATATCACGTCGGCGACCTCCGACTTTTGAAGGCTCATCCGAGCTGCCGACATTGTACCTTTGGATAGAGCATTTCGAGAAACTGCTCGAGATGGTGGAGTGCCCGAAGAAAATCGAGTTCTTTGTGGCGACTACTACCTTAGTAAGAGTGCCCATACTTGGTGGCTTTACGTGAGGCTCGCCGAAGGTGCGAGTACTTGGGAGGAATTCAAGAATCTTATGCTAGATCGTTACTATCCTGCACCCCTCCGTGAAGCCAACGTCCGAGTTACTAAACCCCAGGCCCATCCGAGGACGAGGATGTGTTAGCGATTGAAAAATTCCAAGCACTTCTCCCTTTTGCTACGTCGGTTGTCCGTTCGGAAGTGATAAGATCAAATATTTCCTCAAGAGGCTTAAACCCGAATGAGGATGCAATTACTCAATCACCAGCATGCGACCTTAGGAGTTTATTGACAAGGCTTTGGAGTATGAACTTACTGCGAAGGAGATTTCCAAGAATCGGCCTCGGTTTTCCAACAAGAGATCCAGAAACCAGACCCAAGGAGACGATGGCAGGGGTATTCAAGAAACCCCGGCTGTACAAATCCTTACGAGCGGCCACCTATGGCACGAAACCGCGAGAACGCACTCTCGGGCAATCGGCTCACTGTCGTGTGTTATAACTGTGGGGACCGAGGGCATATCAGCTCCAGTGTCCGGCCGGCCGTTACTGTCACACTTGAGGAAGAACGGTCATCGTGCTCGCTATTGCCGGGGTGGACTCGGGCGTGCTCCAGTAGCATCTCTTGCTCCATGCAGTCTTCTGCTCAGAACGTGCTCCTCCATCCGCTTCTTACCGGACTACCGGGGCGAACAAAGGGATGGGCCGTGGAAATCAAGTTGTTACACACCTTAGGGGTTGCAAAACACGAGTCTACGAGATGAAGAAAGCCGATGATCCGGCCGGCATGATTGCGAGTCCTCTCGAGATCCACTCTCGGCCGTTTTTGTTCTTTTTGATCTGGTGCTTCACACTCCTTTTTGTCTAGTTCTTGTTTGAGTCGTTTGCATTTGAATCGTGTTACCGATTGTGAACCTTATGTAATTGGTCTACCCGATGGTAGAAGAATTATTGGGAGTCGTGAAGTCTGAATCGTCAGATTAGCATGAACAACCGCGAGTGGTTGTCAGGCTTAATTGTAGTTGATTTACCTAAAGATGATGTAATCTTGGGTATCGATTGGATGGATCGTCACGATGCCGTGCTTAGCGTCCGTAGCGAATGGTGACCGTCACATCGGATGATGGCGTCGAGTGTATTTTCGGGGTGATAATCCCAATCATTCGGGAGAGTCATCGGCGCTATGAAGGCTATGAGATTCTTGAACCGAGGATGCATTGGTTATTGGTGTTACATGACTAAGACAATTGGCCGGCGGTCAAATTGATTGATATTACTGTAGTTCGAGATTATCCAGACGTATTTCCAGACGAGCTTCCAGGAATACCACCACGGCGAGAGGTGGAATTCACCATTGAGTTGGAGCCAGGGACGTCCCGCTTTCGAAAGCACCATATCGTATGGCCCCGATCGAGATGCGGGAGTTGAAAAGACAACTCGAAGAATTAGCGAGAAAGGATACGTTCGGCCCGGTGCATCCCCTTGGGGAGCGCCGGTGTTATTAAATGCGGAAGAAGGACGGATCATTGCATTTGTGTATTGATTAATGGAGAGTGAACAAAGTAACAATTAAGAACAAATATCCTTTACCTCGCATCGATGATCTATTGGATCAGCTCCAAGGAGCCGCTGTATTTTCCAAGATAGACTTGAGGTCCGGTACCACCAATTGCGGATTCGAGAGTCGGCGTCCCGAAGACGACTTTTCGCACTCGCTATGGGCATTATGAGTTCGTTGTCATGCCATTTGGACTGACTAATGCACCTGCAGTGTTCATGGAATTGATGAATCGGGTTTTTATTAATTATCTGGATCGTTTTGTAGTCGTTTTTATTGACGACATCTTGGTCTACTCTCGTGATCATGAGGAGCATGAGTGTCACCTCCGCCAGGTTCTCGACGCATTAAGGCGAGAACAAAAATAAGGAAAAATTTCTAAGTGTGAATTCTGGATGTCCAAGTTATTTTTCCGGGTCATGTGATATCAGAGGGAGTAAGAGTAGACCCACAGAAGACGGAAGCTTTCCGAGGCTGGCTACCCCCGAAGAACGTGAAGGAAGTTCGTAGTTTTCTGGGTCTAGCAGGCTATTACAGACGATTCGTGGAAGGATTTTCCAAAATTTCTCAACCGATGACTAATTTGTTGAGAAAAGATAAGAAGTACTTGTGGTCGGAAGCATGTCAGCAAAGTTTTGATGAACTCAAAGGTCGATTAATTTCAGCACCTGTTTTAGTACTACCTAGAGGAACGGAAGGATTCGTGGTATATAGCGATGCATCGAGGCAGGGCCTTGGCTGCGTGTTAATGCAGGACGGGAAAGTGATCGCCTATGCGTCCGCATTGCGTCCTTACGAGGTCAACTACCCGACTCATGACTTGGAGTTAGCAGCCGTAGTGTTTGCTTTAAAAATCTGGCGCCACTATCTGTATGGAGTTGCCTGCCAGATTTTTACGGACCACAAGAGCCTGAAGTATATTTTTACCCAGAAGGAGTTGAATATGATACAGAGGAGGTGGTTAGAGCTAATCAAAGACTATGATATCGAGATCCTTTATCATCCACGCAAGGCAAACGTGGTTGCCGATGCCTTGAGCCGCAAGACGGTGCAGTAGCAGATACTAGCTCGTTTGACCGCCCAGAGGGAGTTGCAATTAGAGTTCATGAGACCAGAGATTGAGGTCTGGATACAACGCATTCAGGGACAACTGTGCATGCTTGAGATTTCACCATCCCTTGATGAGACGGTCAGGACGAAACAGATGACGGACCCATTCTTATCCAGAATTCGAGGAGAAATCGATCAGGGGAAGGCCCCTGGATTTGTGGTTCACGAGGATGGACTGTTACGCTTTAAAAATCGAGTGTGTGTACCAGCAGACGAAGAGTTGAGGAATACTATTCTGAAGGAGGCTCATGCTACCCCGTATTCCATACACCCGGGATCAAACAAAATGTATAAGGATTTGAAGCCGTATTATTGGTGGGGTAACATGAAACGGGAGGTTGCCGAATTCGTTTCGAAATGTTTGACTTGTCAGCAGGTCAAGATTGAGCATCAACGACCAGCAGGCATGATGAAACCGCTTCCGATTCCCGAGTGGAAGTGGGAAGACATATCGATGGATTTTATCACTAGTTTGCCGACGAGCCGTCGAGGCATGAATACGATTTGGGTGGTTGTGGATCGATTGACTAAATCAGCCCACTTCTTGGAGATCAAGGACACTTGGGGCCCTGAGAGATTGGCCCAATTATTCATCAAAGAGATTGTGAGACTGCATGGCACCCCTAAGAGTATTGTATCAGATCGGGACGGACGGTTCGTGTCGCACTTCTGGAAGGCGGTTCATCGTGCTATGGGTACACATTTGAACTTCAGTACGGCTTTTCATCCTCAGACCGACGGTCAGTCTGAGAGGACAATTCAAACTTTAGAGGATATGTTGAGGGCATGTGCTCTCGATTGGAAGCCTGACTGGGAAGCCCAACTGCCGTTGGTAGAATTCACATACAATAATAGCTGGCACGCCTCGATCATGATGGCACCTTATGAAGCATTGTATGGTCGTCGTTGTAGGTCCCCTTTGTGCTGGGACGAATTATCTGAATCTATTGGTACGGAACCTGATATGTTATTGGCAGCCCGCGAGAAGAATACCCAGATCAATAGCCGTCTATTAACGCCCAAAGCCGCCAGAAATCATATGCAGATAATCGTCGGCGACCACTCGAGTTTGAAGTTGGTGACCATGTACTGGTCAAAGTATCTCCTACCAGAGGTGTTTTCCGATTCGGGAAGAGAGGCAAATTGAGCCCAAGGTATATTGGTCCGTTTGAGATCCTGGAACGAGTAGGCGACCTAGCCTATCATTTAGCATTACCACCAGCTTTGAGTCAGATTCACAACGTATTCCATGTATCTCAGTTAAGGAAGTATGTTGCTGATCCAAGTCACGTTATTCAATTCGACGAGGTCGAAATAGCCGACGACCATTCGTATGAAGAACGGCCTGTGCAGATACTCGAGAGAAGAATTAAACAGCTGAGGAACAAGACGATTCCCTTATTAAAAATTCAGTGGTCAAGACATGGAGTCGAGGAACCTACATGGGAG
Source organism: Orobanche coerulescens (assembly GCA_033398695.1). NCBI lineage: Eukaryota > Viridiplantae > Streptophyta > Magnoliopsida > Lamiales > Orobanchaceae > Orobanche > Orobanche coerulescens. Next base: position 42,467,540 of record CM065805.1, on the reverse strand, counting down.
ACCGAAGATAGCATGCGAGAGAAATACCCCGAACTGTTTACCTCTTAGTTTCGGGGACGAAACTCCTTTTAAGGGGGGGAGTATGTAATACCCTCGCCTTTAATATTGTATTTCATGATTTAAGTCCAGTGTTTTTGCACCATATCTGTGATATTGTAGCAAGTATCGACTAATTATGTTAAGTTGGATTCATGGTCATTCATACTATATTAGTTGTTGGGTGATATTGGGAAAATTCCATTTATGCTTGTTATAGTACTTAACGTACGTTAACCTGTCTTCATAACGTACGCTATGAAGGTCGCCTTACGTACGTAACATCAATACGTTAACGTACGTAATGCGGAAGATCCTCCAGCAGTCCGCCTTTCGGCGGGTGGGGCCGAGCAGGGGTAGGTGGTCGGGAGTCGATCGCGACAGCCAAGTCAACGGCTATTACGTACGTAATAGCTACATAGTTACGTGCAGCAATTGCGTGTTTTGAGGCAGTGAGATTTGATGAAATTGGTTACGTACGTAATGATCACAAGATTACGTACGTAAAGGCTATAACGTACGTTAACCACGTTCGTTAACGTACGTAATGTCAAGCTCAGATTATAAAAGTATGACTTGCCATTCACTTCCTACTCGACCCTTTTCAACATCCCAACTGAGGAACGATTCTTTTCCCCTCCAAATTCATTTCTAAGCCTTCCTAACTTGTGTTGGAGCTTCAACACTTGATTGGTGACTTGGAGAGCTAGAGATTGAAGTGTATCCCTTGAAGTGTTGGTGTTGTTCTTCATTTTAAGGTTGGTCTTTCTTTAACTCATATCAATTCCATGCTTATGATGATGTTAGTAGATAAATACTTCACATAATGTTAGTTTAAACTAGTACAAACATGATAAGTTAATTGAATCATGCTCAAACTAAGTGAAGATTAACATTGAAGGTATTAGTGTTACTTCTTGTTGTAAATGACTTCATAATGTGATTATGTTGATATACTTAAAAACCTGATGTATAACATGATAATCGGAAGTTAATTATAGTCTCAACACTAGGAACATGTTAGGGATGATATCCTTAATGATTAAAAGTGAGAAATGTTAAATTTGTCTTGAACATTCTATTGATTCTTGAAGGTAGTATGGAAACATGATTTTTGGCCTCTAAAACCTTTGTAATGAAATTGTTGGAAAGATTATGTTAACCCTTTGTAGATGATCTTTGTTAGATGGATGAAGTTACTTCAAAAATTTCAAGTATCCAATGATATAACTAGGCTTTTAATAAATTTTTCAAAGTAAAACAATGAATGTTGATAGAAGGAAGTTGTAATCTTCATATGTTCGAATTTATCGATTTCATTAAAGGGTGTTAATTACTACATTAATAGATTGATAATGTTCTTAAGAGGATTGTGTTGAAAATGATGATACAAATGCGGTAGATGAGTAGCCGAATTCCATTTCATTAATCCGGGCGTATTAAGAAACATAAATTAAGATGATGTTCTTAATTCACTAAAAACTTAAACTTATGTTTCATATAGTAATCAAGTTTTGAATGTAATCATTGGTAAAATAACGAAGAACGTAATTAAACACAAACTTATATCGTAATTAGAAGTGTCGATGATTTGAAAAGATATTTTCACGATATTACATTGATGATAAACTAGACATCAAGTATTTGACATTAAGGTTAGAATATTTGAACGAACATGATAAACATACAATGATTTGTAATAAGAACATTAAAATGATCAATAGGATGATTGATTTATTCAAGTAAAATTACGAATATTATTTATGTAATAATACCATTATCGTACAAATGTGTTGTTGAATGAATTACATTTCATTCAAGGTGCTTGTTCACGTGAGTATTGTTAGACGAGGATACCGTTCGTTTGACCATTCAAAGAAGGATTATTCATCCACGGAATTGAGGCAAGTTATCTTGCTTGGTTATAATGATGTGTGGATTCTTATGATGATTATGCATTTCGTGTATATGAAACACCTATAAACTTGTGTCTTGTGACTTGAGGTTGTTCTTAATGATGTCCCGTTTTCATCGTGGGATTGTATTCCCAAGTTCGTTACTTTTGGACCCTTGATATTGTTGAGATTTGTTGACACTTCGGTGAGTTGTTCGATGCCTTAGTAAAAGTGTAATTCGTTGAGTTTCGTTGTCATGTTGTATCGTGACATCTCTGGAGTCATATCTGCGCGCCGATTGGTTATGTGTAGGATTTTTAGCCGGGCACTTGATGATCATGCGTGGAGGTTTTCCGCATTTAGATCGTGCACACGAGACGTAGTTCGTGAGGCTAATTAGGTACATCGTCTCACGTATATTCTGGATTCCGTATACGGGGTGGACATGTGCACGGACACATTTCCGGATCGGGCGTACTGTGATGTCTGTCTTGAGCCATAGTATATGGTCGTTCGTATATTTGGTTATGTTCGACAGTTGGGACTGATTGTTTATACGCCTTCGGGGTATATTCAGTAGTCGGTGATTTCTTTGAGATCGTTATATATATGAATTGTATAATGTCATGAGAATTATTATCATGTATAGCTGACCCTGTGGTTTGGGGCGAAATACTTGTATTTCAGGGCGAGGAAAGGGCAAGGCACAGGAGGAGCACAATGGCGACGGAGGATTCTGATGTATGCTATTTCGGGGGCCCCGAGTCTTTTGGTCGTTCGGTTATGTTTTATTGTGACTTTCATTTTTATTTTGTGTCGGATGAATGTACTAAGATTTGTTAGGTACTGTCCATCGTCATATGGTCTGTACCGAATTTGGATCCTGTGTTTGTTTGCCCATATTTAAAGATATGAATAACTCATGCTCCACACCGAGGTTTTGATAAATGTTGTGGTACGGTGCCACGTTGTCAGATTTTAAATGTATATTGTGATATCGCCTGGTGGGTGTAATACCCGCTTGTAATTCAGTCATTATCATTCAGTAATTTCATTCGGTGATTGTCACTCAGTGCATTTTCACTCATTTATAATCATTCATCAATCATGTTCATTCACCCGTGTTCACCGTTCGTAAAAACTTCTAGTTGTGTATCATTATTGTTCATTGTTTCAACTTTCCTCATATGAGTTCGACTTTGTTAGATCACCATTAATTTTTGGTAACTCCAAAAATTCTAAATCTTTGCAATATTATATAGCATCGAGTTAGCTTTCCAATGGTTCAAACGGTGAGTCAATCGGAGTCCGGACGAGAGAGTTATGGTCATTTTAGCTCACCCGCTCATTTTTCAGTTATTGGCCGATCACTGCCGACCGAACTCGGCCGTGTCGTCCGACACGGCCCGTGCCGTACTCGTCCGGAAATGCCGAAGACTCTGCCTCAGGACCCGACCGTGTCGTCTGGCAAGGCCGAGTCGAACCCTTCCGGATAAGCCAGAACCGACTGCCCAGAGGCCCGACCGTGTTCCAGGACACGGTCGAGTCAATGCCGAGCGCCGCAGACAGGTCACTATCGGTAGGCCCCTTCGCGCCGCGACCGTGTCAAGCAGGACACGGTCGAGTCCTCGCCGGCAGTGCGCGCGCGGCCGTGTCGAGGCGGACACGGTCGAGTCTCACCAGTCAACCCTATAAATTCGTTTTTTGAGCATTTCAGCTCATTTCTTCCATCTCTTCCACCTTCATACGAGAGAGATAAGCTTGAGGGAGAAATTTCTTCATCAATTATCATTTGAGTGTGTATTTTTCATCACCTTCAATCATTTGGGAAGCTTGGATACTCGATTAAACTCGTTTTCTTCGGATCGAAGTGGTTGGATCTTCAAGAGGTAATTCCTTCAACACTTTGGACTTCGATTTTGTGTTGAGATATGATGTTTTGGACGTTATAATCATGTTATATGAAGGGATATGTATATGGTTATGAGTTTGTATAAGGATTCATTGGATTATTGAGGGATTATTCAAGAACACTTTGAATATCGAGTTGAAATTGGGGGTTTTCGATTAATTGTCGTTGTAATCACATTTTCGGATATTCGTCTTGGATTATTAATTATATTGAAGATGTTTTGTTGGTTTGAAACACTTCTTGGGGGATTTGATATTGGTATATTGAGGTTTGATTGTAAACAATCGGAGTTTGGCCGCAACGTGTTTGATTTAATGCCTCAATGGATTTAGTTTAATCATATCGACGTTTTGAGTTCGTTATATTCGTGTTTGATTCGTATATTGAACGGGTTGTTGGATATTGTATAATTCAAGGTTGTTCGAGCGACCGATATCTCAATTAGGACGTTGTTCGTGGAAGGATAATTATCACCGGTATTGTGTAAGTTAATTCTTACTCGGTTAAAATGACATTCATTACTTTTGTTGTTGATCATTCATAATCATAACTCATTCATCATTGTATTAATCATATTGAGACTTGTAATTACCGAATAATCCCTTCATTAACGAAGAATGGCGGTTCCAATCATTCCATTGAATCTATCAATCACTTCATTATTACTTTCATCTCGGTAAGTCATTCTTGACGTTGTCAGATTATTATTATTCCTTGATATTCATTATGGTCATTCTCGTTCATATGACCTTCCGGGTTCATATTGCGTGGCCGGGTGCGGATGTGTGGAATTTTTAGTCGGGCACGTTATGGCCATGTATTGGGAGTGATACATTGGACTGTGCACACGGTAACAGATTACCTCCGTGAGACTAATTAGGTACAAGGACGGGTGTGTCCGGTCATTCGTCTTGTACACTTGCACAGAACACTACGGGCGTACTATGATACCCCTCTTCGGCGAAATTCATAACTAAGGATAATTCATAACTTGGTTAAATCATGATTGTGTATTTTTAAACCCTTGAGGATTGTTGTTACATTTAAGCGACCGGTTTGATTTTGTTTTTCGTGTCATGGCAAGGCAAACGCACGGGAATAGCATGTTGATGTCGAGGAGTCCTAGTGATACTAGTAGGGGCCCCGATCTTTGATTATTCATGTTATAGTGCTTTATTTTTCCGCTGCATACTTTCATTTGGATACTCCGTTTCATTCAGTGTTGTGTATTTTATCTTCATATAAAATACACTAGTATTCGGTATTGTACTGGTGTGTTGTAACTAAACTCCTCATCTGAGTAATTATTGATGTAATGTGGTTCGGTACTACCTTTATCTGTGTAATTTATTCATTTTCATTTGCTGGAGGGTCCTGGTTGGGGATCTACGACCGTAATATCCGCCTAGTTTGGGGTGTTACGAGTTGGTATCGGAGCGTGGTTTTGAATACTACCTTCCGAGTCATGTCTCATTTGAAATCATCGTCATCGGACTAGTATCATTGGACTTTCGCGTCACGTGTGACTGTGCAAATGCCGAGCCAATCGAATGGAAGAAGCGTAAGATTTCTAACGCCATGGTATAATTTACGGCAATAGTCATTCATTCATCATTCATCATTTAACAATCCTCAAACATCATCATTCATTATGATCGGACGATCATATTAACTCATTAATCACTTAATTCATTTCAATACTCGATTAATGATCGGACGATCATATTAACTCATTAATCACTTAATTCATTTCAATACTCGATTAATAATCGGACGATCATGTTAACTCATTAATTACTCAATTCATTTCATTACTCGATTGTCAACTGGATGATCATATTATCAATCTTGTTAAGTTATTCAAGATAATCATTTTAAGAATTTCATCGATAATCATGTAACTTGAAGAAATCATTCATATAATCACTAAGTTAGAGCATGTATACTCATTTTCTTCCTCTCATGACCTACTCATAACGTGCGAATCATGCGGGATATATATTCATTATGCGTCCTTCCTACTCCCGTTTGGAGAGCATGTCGGGGATGCACGAGAAGAGGCGCGGTGCGGACCAAACCCGAGAAATAATCACTGGCCGGGAAATCGTGCGGACTCGGCTCGATCGGAAGATGTTCGGGTTGATCCACTCACTTTTATGCAGGCCATGATGACCCATGTGCGATTGCTCAATCATCATTGCGCCACTCGGCCGGATTAATCGAGAGAACTCTCCCGCATTTGGCAGTGCTAAGGAAATTCTTTGGCGAAAGAACTGCATATGTCAACAGGAAATCAACGAAGCGTAATCTATACGAAGGCGGTCAGTCAACCTGAAAGTAGGCCTCGTGGGAGTCCTATCGTTTCTAAGCGACCTCCTACGGCACATAATCGCAAGGGATCTCATTCCCGGCGCCGATTCGCCATTACTGCTTTAATTGTGGAACGCCGGTCATTTCAAAGACCGAGTGTCTGAAACCGTCTATCACGTGCTATAATTGTGGGAATTTTGGGCATAAGGCCCATTTTTGCCGAAAGGACTCCAAGTCGGCTCCGGCGGCATCTCAGGCCCCGAAGCAACCAGCGTTTCAGAATCAGACTGCTTTGTCATCGTTGTTTAAGACAATGGAAGCAAATAGAGTTGGAGCTCGTATTTATCAGACGGGAGCGTCCGGTTCGGGGGCCGGCAAGTCCCAGATTCATATGATGAGGAGGATCGATGATCCGGTGGCCCGAATGATTTCAGGTATACTCGTAATTTTATTTCAACTTGTGTGTACCTTTTGATGCTGGTACACCGCATTCATTCATTTTCGAATCATGCTTGAATAGACTTATTTCGGGATAGTCCTACTTAATGACCGCGATTGGTTGATGGATCTAATCGTGGTGAATTTATCTTAGGACGATGTAATTTTCGGTATTAGTTGGTTTGATCGTCTCGATACTATCCTCAGTGTTTGTTAGCGTTTGGTCGCTATCTTTCCGTCGTTAGTTGTCGAATGGGTGCTTCAGAGAAGTAATCCCCGTTGTTCCAGAAGAAGTATTATTATGACGAAAGCAGAGAAATTCCGCAATCGAACTATCCAATCATTCATTGTATCATTTTCATCGATTGGCCTTTATAAGGCAATCGAGTTATTCAATCATTCATTGTATCATTTCCATCGATTGGCTTTTCTAAGACAATCGAGTCATTCAATCATTCATTGTATCATTTTTATCGATTGGCCTTTCTAAGGCAATCGAGTTATTCAATCATTCATTGTATTATTTTCATCGATTGGCCTTTCAAAGGCAATCGAGTTATTCAAACATTCATTGTATCATCTTCATCGATTGGCCTTTCTAAGGCAATCGAGTTGTTCAATCATTATTGGTATCTCTTTTTATCGATTGACCATTCTAGGGCAATCGAAATGTTCAATCATTCGTGTTATCATTATCATCGATTGACCATGTATTTCCAGACGAGTTATCTAGTTGCCTTCACATAGAGTAGGGGAATTCAGGAGTGAGTGGGAGCCGGTACGTCCCATTTGTCGAAGGCACCGTATCGGATGGCCCCGACCGAAATGCGAGAGTTGAAGAATCAACTTGAGGAATTGTTCGAGAAAGGTTATATCCAACCGAGTACGTCCCCGTGGGGAGCACCAGTGCTGTTTGTCAAGAAGAATGATAGTTCTTTTCGCTTATGTATCGATTACCAGGAGTTGAACAGGGTGATGATCAAGAGTAGTATCCTTTACCCCGTATTGATGATCTTTTAGATCACCTTCAGGGAGCCTCAGTATTTTCCAGGATCGACTTAAGATCTGGATATCACCAGTTGCGGATTCGAGAGTCGGATATCGCGAGGACAGCGTTTCATACACGCTATGGTCATTATGAGTTCGTAGTTATGCCGTTCGGGCTAACTATTGCACCTGTGGTATTCATGGGGTTAATGAATCGGGTTTTTATCGACTTTTTGGATCAGTTTGTTGTTTTCTTCATCGACGACATTTTGATTTATTCTCGTAGCCGAGAGGAATACGAGGTTCATCTTCATCGGGTTCTCGACGTGTTGAGACGAGAGCAACTTTATGGAAAGTTTTCCAAATATGAGTTCTGGAGGTCCGAAGTGACTTTCTCGGACATGTAATTTCATCGGCGAGTTCGTGTCGACCCTCAGAAGTCGGAGACTATCCGAGATTGGCAACCTCCGAAAGATATTAATTAAATCCGATGTTTCCTCGGATTAGCTGGTTAATTATCCAACCCACGGACGGAGCTAGCAACCGTGGTTTTCGCGTTGGAAATTTGGCGTCGTTACCTTTATGGCATCACCTTTCAGATATTCACCAATCACAAGAGTTGAAGTATATATTTACTCACAAGGAGTTAAATATGCGACAGAGACGGTGGTTGGAACTACTCAAAGATTATGATATCGAGATCCTTTACCACCCGGGCAAGGCGAACATTGTCGCCGACGCCTTGAGTCGTAAGTCCGTTCAGGAGCAGATGCTTGCTCGTTTAACAGTTCAGAAGGAGCTTCAACAGGAATTCCTTAGACCAGAGATCGAGGTCTGGCTTCAGCGAGTTCAGGGACAGCTTTGTATGTTAGAGATTTCATCGTCACTTGAGGAGGTAATCAGAGAGAATCAGAGTTCAGACCCTTCATTGTTGCGCATCCGTGAAGATGTGGCTCAGGGGAAAGCCCCTGGATTCGTGGTCCATGAGGATGGACTTTTGAGGTTTAATAACCGGTTGTGCGTACCGGCGAATGACGAGTTGAAAAGCTCTATTTTGAGAGAAGCTCATGATACCCCTTATTCTGTTCATCCGGGGTCCAGCAAGATGTACAAGAACTTGAAACAAAATTACTAGTGGAGTAATATGAAGCGAGAAGTCGCAAAATTTGTTTCGAGATGCTTAACCTGTCAACAAGTTAAGATTGAACATCAGCGACCAAGGGTATCGAAAACCTCTCCTATTAGGAATGGAAGTGGGAAAACATTTCTATGGATTTCATCACGAGTTTGCCGACGAGTCGTCGTGGCATGAATGCGATCTGGGTGATTGTGGACCGCTCAACTAAATCAGCTCATTTCCTTGAGATCAAGGATACGTGTGGCCCCGAGAGACTGGATCAGTTGTTCATCAAGGAGATAGTGAGACTGCACGGTACTCCTAAGAGTATCGTTTCCGATCGTGACGGACGATTTGTTTCCCATTTTTGGAAATCAGTTCATCGTGCTATGGGAACTCAGCTTAATCTCAGTATTGCCTTTCATCCTCAGTCCGACGGACAATCAGAGAGAACTATTCAGACATTAGAGGACATATTAAGGGCATGCGTCCTCGATTAGTAGACGATTGGGAAGCCCAATTACTGTTGTTTAAGTCCACGTACAGTATAGTTGGCATGCCTCCATTAAGATGGCACCTTACGAGGCCTTGTACGGTCGTCGTTGTCGATCTCCTTTGTGTTGGGATTACTTGTCAGAATCAATCGGCACCGAACCCGACATGCTTATAGCCACCCGGGAGAAGGTAGCTTTGATCAAGAGTCATATGTTGACAGCTCAGAGTCGACAGAAATCGTATGCGGATAATCGTCGTCGACCACTAGAGTTCGATACGGGTGACCATGTTTTGGTCAAGGTATCCCCGAGTCGAGGTATTTTTCCGTTTCGGAAAACGGGGGAAGTTGAGCCCAAGATTCATTGGACCGTTTGAAATTTTTGATCGAGTAGGCGAATTAGCTTATCGATTGGCTTTACCTCCGGCTTTGAGCAGGATTCATAATGTGTTTCACGTCTCTCAGTTGCGGAAGTATGTTGCCGACCCGAGTCACATACTTCAGTTCGACGAAATCGAGATCGCGGATGATCATTCGTACGAGGAGCGTCCTGTACGAGTGTTGGAGCGGCGAATCAAACAGTTAAGGAACAAGACGATCCCTTTGGTCAAGATTCAGTGGTCCAGACACGGAGTCGAAGAGGCTACTTGGGAAACAGAGGATAGTATGCGAGAGAGTTATCCCGAGTTGTTTGACCCTTAGTTTCGGGGACGAAACTCTTTTAAGAGGGGGTGTATGTAATACCCGGTTGTAATTCAGTCATTATCATTCAGTAATTTCATTCGGTGATTGTCACTCAGTGGATTTTCACTCATTTATAATCATTCATCAATCATGTTCATTCACCCGTGTTCACCGTTCGTAAAAACTTCGAGTTGTGTATCATTATTGTTCATTGTTTCAACTTTCCTCATATGAGTTCGACTTTGTTAGATCACCATTAATTTTTGGTAACTCCAAAAATTCTAAATCTTTGCAATATTATAGAGCATCGAGTTAGCTTTCCAATGGTTCAAACGGTGAGTCAATCGGAGTCCGGACGAGAGAGTTATGGTCGTTTTAGCTCACCCGCTCATTTTTCAGTTATTGGCCGATCACTGCCGACCGAACTCGGCCGTGTCGTCCGACACGGCCCATGCCGTACTCGTCCGGAAATGCCGAAGACTCTGCCTCAGGACCCGACCGTGTCGTCTGGCACGGCCGAGTCGAACCCTTCCGGATAAGCCAGAACCGACTGCCCAGAGGCCCGACCGTGTTCCAGGACACGGTCGAGTCAATGCCGAGCGCCGCGGACAGGTCACTATCGGTAGGCCCCTTCGCGCCGCGACCGTGTCAAGCAGGACACGGTCGAGTCCCTGCCGGCCAGCTGCGCGCCGCGACCGTGTCAGGCGGACACGGTCGAGTCTGTCAGCCGAGTCAACCCCTATAAATTCGTTTTTTGAGCATTTCAGCTCATTTCTTCCATCTCTTCCACCTTCATACGAGAGAGATAAGCTTGAGGGAGAAATTTCTTCATCAATTATCATTTGAGTGTGTATTTTTCATCACCTTCAATCATTTGGGAAGCTTGGATACTCGATTAAACTCGTTTTCTTCGGATCGAAGTGGTTGGATCTTCAAGAGGTAATTCCTTCAACACTTTGGACTTCGATTTTGTGTTGAGATATGATGTTTTGGACGTTATAATCATGTTATATGAAGGGATATGTATATGATTATGAGTTTGTATAAGGATTCATTGGATTATTGAGGGATTATTCAAGAACACTTTGAATATCGAGTTGAAATTGGGGGTTTTCGATTAATTGTCGTTGTAATCACGTTTTCGGATATTCGTCTGGGATTATTAATTATATTGAAGATGTTTTGTTGGTTTGAAACACTTCTTGGGGGATTGGATATTGGTATATTGAGGTTTGATTGTAAACAATCGGAGTTTGGCCGCACCGTGTTTGATTTAATGCCTCAATGGATTTAGTTTAATCGTATCGACGTTTTGAGTTCATTATATTCGTGTTTGATTCGTATATTGAACGGGTTGTTGGATATTGTATAATTCAAGGTTGTTCGAGCGACCGATATCTCAATTAGGACGTTGTTCGTGGAAGGATAATTATCACCGGTATTGTGTAAGTTAATTCTTACTCGGTTAAAAGGACATTCATTACTTTTGTTGTTGATCATTCATAATCATAACTCATTCATCATTGTATTAATCATATTGAGACTTGTAATTACCGAATAATCCCTTCATTAACGAAGAATGGCGGTTCCAATCATTCCATTGAATCTATCATCACTTCATTATTACTTTCATCTCGGTAAGTCATTCTTGACGTTGTCAGATTATTATTATTCCTTGATATTCATTATGGTCATTCTCGTTCATATGACCTTCCGGGTTCATATTGCGTGGCCGGGTGCGGATGTGTGGAATTTTTAGTCGGGCACGTTATGGCCATGTATTGGGAGTGATACATTGGGTGTGCACACGGTAGCAGATTACCTCCGTGAGACTAATTAGGTACAAGGACGGGTGTGTCGGTCATTCGTCTTGTACACTTGCACGAGAACACTACGGGCGTACTATGATACCCCTCTTCAGCGTAATTCATAACTAAGGATATTTCATAACTTGATTAAATCATGATTGTGTATTTTTCAACCCTTGAGGATTGTTGTTCTGTTTAACCGAATTCACCGGGGATTTTGTTTTTCGTGTCATGGCAAGGCAAACGCACGGGAATAGCATGTTGATGTCGAGGAGTCCTAGTGATACTAGTAGGGGGGCCCGATCTTTCAGTTATTCATGTTATTGTCCTTTATTTTTCCGCTGCAGACTTTCATTTGGATACTCCGTTTCATTCAGTGTTGTGTATTTTATCTTTATATAAAATACACTAGTATTCGGTATTGTCCTGGTGTGTTGTAACTAAACTCCTCATCGGAGTAATTATTGTTGTAATGTGGTTCGGTACTACATTTATCCTGTGTAATTTATTCATTTTCATTTGCCTGGTGGGTCCCAGTTGGGGATCTACGGCACTGTAATATCCGCCTAGTTTGGGGTGTTACAGTGGGTCCCAGTAGGGGTCCACGGCAGTGTAATAGCCACTGTTTTTGGGCTGTTACACTCGTCTTCTATCGGTCCGAGTAAAACCGTTTTTCCTTTTCTATTGGATAAGGAATCAACCACTCTAGCTTTCTATGGGTACTAGATAAACCTCACTTAGATATCGATTGCGATTCTAACAATGCCGGATACTTGATCCTAATAATACCGAATCCAATCGTATCTTTTCTTTTACCACTCGTGTATAATGTTGAATGTATAAACACTCAAACTAACAATATAAGCTCAATATTACAACAACAATGTAAGTATATGAATATAAGATCAATGTCTTGAATACTTAGAGTTGTTGTACTCAAACAATACCATAGGAATGGTATTTATAGGCATTTCGCACAAACTAGCCGTTGCTGCCAGTTGACTAGCTAGCGTGCGCTAGCTCTTCCTTCTTAGTGTGCGCTATCGCACATTTTTGCTTTAGCGTGCGTAATGTCTTTCATGTAGCGTACGTTAATCATTTTATGTTTCATTCCAGTGGCTACTGTCCTTGACAGTTAGCGTGCGCTACCACTTCCTTTGTAGCGTGCGCTAATCCAAAATATCCGTTGCATGACTTGTCAAAGTATCCGTTTGATATGCTGACTTTGTCCTGCTTTTCCCAACGTTCTGATTGACTTGATTCAAACTGCTTAGCGTGCGCTATTCCTTCTTTGTAGCATGCGCTAATGCTGACTTCATTTCATACGACATTATGTGTTTGAATTCCTTCGCAACGGTAACAGGACTTCGATAGCGTGCGTTAGTGATAACTAGGCCTGGGACTTTTCGGTTCGTGGGAGAAAAATACAGGAACCGGAACCGAACCGCATAGTTTTTTCGCGGTTCGGTTTTTCCTGTTTTTTTGTCCGAACCGCACAAGAACCGAACCGCACAAGAACCGAACCGAACCGGAACCGAACCGGAACAAATTTTGTATGGTTTGGATGAAATATATTATATTATATTTTATTTTATAAAGAATATATTATGTTATTTTATATTATATTAATTATGTTTAATAAGAATATATTATATTATATTATATTCAGAGGGTCGGTTTCCCGGTTTGGTGCGGTTCGGACGGTTCCTTGCGGTTCAGATCGGTTCCTCTTTAAAACAGACTGGAACCGCGAACCGAACCGAACCGGATACTAACAGTACGAACCGAACCGAAAAAAAAAATTGTTGCTAGGAACCGAACCGAACCGTCGGTTCCGATGCGGTTCGGATCGGTTCTGTGGTTCCCGGTTCTAAAAGTCCCAGTCCTAGTGATAACGTGTAGCGTGCGCTATCTCGTCAGATGACTTCCCTTCAGGTAACTTCAAACTAGTCTAATATGCATATTACTCCCCGTTAGCGTGCACTAACATATATGTCTTAGCGTGCACTATACATGCATTTTGCTCAGTTTTTCGCGTCTTCGTCTGCTTCGTCGTTTTGCTTCGCCTCAATGTTGTTTTGTTGTTTAGCAACTTTAATCATCAAAACACAAATTAAATAATGTGTGGAATAAATATTCCAACAATCTCCCCCTTTTTGATGATTATAAAACAACTTTGAATTGGATAAAATCTGTAAAAATAAAATATATGTTTATATATACGAATCAAAGTTTTCGGCTTTGATCGTTTCGTTAGTTTCTCCAATTCTCTTTTCGACATATCCCTTATTTTTCAACTCCTTAGTTTTTCATTTCTCAATTTTTTAACTCCCCCTATTTGTATGCTTTTCTTTTCTTTTCGACTTCTTTAATTTTCTTTTCTTTTCGACTTCTTCGATTTTTCTCATTTTTATCTCAATTCTTCTCCTTCTCCCCCTTTTTGTCTTCATCAAAAAGTAAAAAAATAAAGTATAAGGATATAGAGTATAATGAAATATAAATATGCATGATACAGATGAATATGCCTTAATAAGCAAAAATACTCCCCCTGAAAGTATTATCTCCCCCTTTTTAAAATATCAATTGTTAAAATTAATTTTTGGGGACCCAACCGATAGTTGGTTTTTGTTTCGAGATGTGAACGATATTTGAAACGTTTGTTCCTTTAGGAACCCAAATCTTTTTAATTTTTATCGTTCGTCTTGGGCTTTTGCAATTTGAAATGTGATGCCCGATTTTCAAACATTTTTCGCAACGGGGTATATTGAAATTTACGGATTCGTTTTTGAAACATGGTTTGAATCCTAACCCCAATTTATTTAAAGTATATTTTTAAACCGAGAGCATATTTTCAAATTTCTTGTTTCCGAGAGAAAATTTCTTCGTTAAATTCTTGAGCTCGGTTTGAATTTTAACAAGATCATTCTTTAAAATATTCTCATTTTCAACGCATTTTGAATGATCGATCTCGACAAATTTCCCTTTTTCAAGTATTTTGGAATTTTCAATTTACAAAGTTTTATATTTAGACTTGAGGGATTTGATTTCTTTTAAAGCATTTTGATAATCGGTATGTAATAACTCGAATGCTTCAAAAAGTTCGTCGTAAGAATTACTTACTTGGCTTTCGACGTTGCTATCGTCGAATGAACTCCGGGCCATAAGCGCGAGATTATTTTGGTCAAGAAAATCTTCATCGGGATCTTCGTCGCTCCATGTTGCGATTAAAACCTCCTTTTGCTTTACTCGACAGTTCTTAGCAAAGTGGCCTGGTTTACCACATAAACGACAAGTGTTGTCGAATTTCTTAGATTCGCCCGCTTGAATGTCCTTCTTCCTCCGGTTTAATAAGTGTTGGAACTTATTAATATTTTTGGCATAATATGCCATTTCTTCGTCGCTTTTGTCCACCGGAAATTCTTCTTTCTTTCTCGGCATCTTATCCTTGAAGGCTATCGATCTTTACTTCGGTTTCTGTTTGGCATTCTGAGATTTTAGAACAATCTCGTAGTTGATAAGAGAACCAACGAGAGCACTAAAATCAAGATTATTTAAACCTTTAGATTCCATTATTGCCGTAACCGTACCGTCCCATTCTCGAGGTAGTGATCGGAGAATTTTCTTTACTTTCTCACAACTCGAAAGTGGTTTTCCGAAACATGCTAATCCATTAGTGATGACCGAAAATTGGTCGAGCATAATCGAGATGGATTCGTCGTCCTTCATTTGGAATAATTCATAGTCGTGAAGGAGCATGTTTATCTTCGTCTCTTTGAATTGAGACGTACCTTTGTGTGTTACCTCAAGAATTTTCCAAATTTCTTTGGCACTATCACACGATGATATCCGGTTGTGTTCTTCCGGATTTAAAGCACAGTATAATAATTGCGTGCCTTTGCAATTATAATGGTCATTTTTCCAATCCGCATCGTCATACTCTTCAAAGGTTTTGAGAGTTCCGTTTGAGTTCGTTGGAATTTTGGGACCAAGGCAAATCACCTTCCATAATTCGATATCGTAAGCTCGGATGAAAATAGACATTTTCTTCTTCCAAGTCATGAAATTCGATCCATCAAAAAATGGTGGTCGGTTGAGAGCAAGGCCTTAGACTGTAGCCATTTGAAACGCCATTTTGGATCTTCTCCTCGGATGTTAAGCCGCGTATTGGAGTACCACTCTGATACCAATTGTTGGTAGGAAATCGGATATTTGCGGCGTTTTGTGCGGAAGCGTAAATAAATTGCGGAAAATAAATCACACAAGGATTTATAGAGGTTCGACTATTAAAGAAGCCTACATCCTCTTTCAATGTATCTTTTTCTTAGGATTAAGATCAAAACCTCTACGCCTCTCTTCTATCGGTCGAGGGATTACCGTTTACAAGCTCGTCTTCTATCGGTCCGAGTAAAACCATTTTTCCTTTTCTATTGGATAAGGAATCAACCACTCTAGCTTTCTATGGGTACTATATAAACCTCACTTAGATATCGATTGCGATTCTAACAATGCCGGATACTTGATCCTAATAACACCGAATCCAATCGTATCTTTTCTTTTACCACTCGTGTATAATGTTGAATGTATAAACACTCAAACTAACAATATAAGCTCAATATTACAACAACAATGTAAGTATATGAATATAAGATCAATGTCTTGAATGCTTGGAGTTGTTGTACTCAAACAATACCATAGGAATGGTATTTATAGGCATTTCCCACAAACTAGCCGTTGCTGCCAGTTGACTAGCTAGCGCGCACTAGCTCTTCATTCTTAGCGTGCGCTATCGCACATTTTTGCTTTAGCGTGCGTAATGTCTTTCATGTAGCGTACGTTAATCATTTTATGTTTCAGTCCAGTGGCTACTGTCCTTGACAGTTAGCGTGCTCTACCACTTCCTTTGTAGCGTGCGCTAATCCAATATATCTGTTGCATGACTTGTCAAAGTATCCGTTTGAT
This sequence comes from Orobanche coerulescens, assembly GCA_033398695.1. Taxonomy (NCBI): domain Eukaryota; kingdom Viridiplantae; phylum Streptophyta; class Magnoliopsida; order Lamiales; family Orobanchaceae; genus Orobanche; species Orobanche coerulescens. The sequence continues at coordinate 42,450,901 of CM065805.1, read as the reverse complement.
ATGCTGACCTTGACCTGCTTTTCCCAACGTTCTGATTGACTTGATTCAAACTGCTTAGCGTGCGCTATTCCTTCTTTCTGGCGTGCGCTAATGTTGATTCACTTAATACGACATTCTGTGTTTGAATTCCTTCACAACGATAAGAGGACTTCGATAGCGTGCGTTAGTGATAACGTGTAGCGTGCGCTATCTCGTCAGATGACTTCCCTTCAGGTAACTTCAAACTAATCTGATATGCAGATTACTCTCCGTTAGCGTGAGCTAACATATATGTCTTAGCGTGCGCTAGACATGCATTTTGCTCAGCTTTTCGCGTCTTCGTCTGCTTCGTCGTTTTGCTTCGCCTCAATGTTGTTTTGTTGTTTAGCAACTTTAATCATCAAAACACAAATTAAATAATGCGTGGAATAAATATTCCAACAATCTCCCCCTTTTTGATGATTACAAAACAACTTTGAATTGGATAAAATCTGTAAAAATAAAATATATGTATATATATATACGAATCTAAGTTTTCGGCTTTGATCGTTTCGTTAGTTTCTCCAATTCTCTTTTCGACATCTCCCTTATTTTTCAACTCCTTAGTTTTTCGTTTCTCAATTTTTTAATTCCCCCTATTTGTATGCTTTTCTTTTCTTTTCGACTTCTTCAATTTTCTTTTCTTTTCGACTTCTTTGATTTTTCTCATTTTTATCTCAATTCTTCTCCTTCTCCCCCTTTTTGTCTTCATCAAAAAGTAAAAAATATAAAGTATAAGGAATTAGAGTATAATGAAATATAAATATGCATGATACAGATGAATATGCATTAATAAGCAAAAATACTCCCCCTGAAAGTATTATCTCCCCCTTTTTAAAATATCAATTGTTAAATTTAATTTTTGGGGACCCAACCGATAGTTGGTTTTTGTTTCGAGATGTGAACGATATTTGAAACGCTTGTTCCTTTAGGAACCCAAATCTTTTTAATTTTTATCGTTCGTCTTGGGCTTTTGCAATTTGAAATGTGATGCCCGATTTTCAAACATTTTTCGCAACGGGGTATATTGAAATTTACGGATTCGTTTTTGAAATGTGGTTGGAATCCTAACCCCTCTTTATTTAAAGTATATTTTTGAACCGAGGGCATATTTTCAAATTTCTCGTTTCCGAGAGAAAATTTCTTCGTTAAATTCTTGAGCTCGGTTTGAATTTTAACAAGATCATTCTTTAAAATATTCTCGTTTTCAATGCATTTTGAATGATCGATCTCGACAAATTTCCCTTTTTTAAGTATTTTGGAATTTTCAATTTCCAAAGTTTTATATTTAGACTTGAGGGATTTGATTTCTTTTAAAGCATTTTGATAATCGGTATGTAATAACTCGAATGCTTCAAAAAGTTCGTCGTAAGAATTACTTACTTGGCTTTCGACGTCGCTATCGTCGAATGAACTTCGGGCCATGAGTGCGAGATTATTTTGGTCAAGAAAATCTTCATCGGGATCTTCGTCGCTCCATGTTGCGATTAAAACCTCCTTTTGCTTTACTCGACAGTTCTTAGCAAAGTGGCCTGGTTTACCACATAAACGACAAGTGTTATCGAATTTCTTAGATTCGCCCGCTTGAATGTCCTTCTTCCTCCGGTTTAATAAGTGTTGGAACTTATAAATATTTTTGGCATAATATGCCATTTCTTCGTCGCTTTTGTCCACCGGAAATTCTTCTTTCTTTCTCGGCACCTTAGCCTTGAAGGCTATCGATCTTTACTTCGGTTTCGGTTTGGCATTCCGAGATTTTAGAACAATCTCGTAGTTGATAAGAGAACCAACGAGAGCACTAAAATCAAGATTATTTAAATCTTTAGATTCCATTATTGCCGTAACCGTACCGTCCCATTCTCGAGGTAGTGATCGGAGAATTTTCTTTACTTTCTCACTACTCGAAAGTGGTTTTCCGAAACATGCTAATCCATTAGTGATGACCGAAAATTGGTCGAGCATAATCGAGATGGATTCGTCGTCCTTCATTTGGAATAATTCATAGTCGTGAAGGAGCATGTTTATCTTCGTCTCTTTGACTTTAGACGTACCTTCGTGTGTTACCTCAAGCATTTTCCAAATTTCTTTGGCACTATCACACGATGATATCCGGTTGTGTTCTTCCGGATTTAAAGCACAATATAATAATTGCGTGGCTTTGCAATTATAATGGTCGTTTTTCCAATCCGCATCATCATACTCTTCAAAGGTTTTGAGAGTTCCGTTTGAGTTTGTTGGAATTTTGGGACCAAGGCAAATCACCTTCCATAATTCGATATCGTAAGCTCGGATGAAAATAGACATTTTCTTCTTCCAAGTCATGAAATTCGATCCATCAAAAAATAGTGGTCGGTTAAGAGCAAGGCCTTAGACTGTAGGCATTTGAAACGCCATTTTGGATCTTCTCCTCGGATGTTAAGCCGCGTATTGGAGTACCGCTCTGATACCAATTGTTGGTAGGAAATCGGATATTTGCGCCGTTTTGTGCGGAAGCGTAAATAAATTGCGGAAAATAAATCACACAAGAATTTATAGAGGTTCGACTATTAACGAAGCCTACGTCCTCTTTCGATGTATCTTTTTCTTAGGATTAAGATTAAAACCTCTATGCCTCTCTTCTGTCGGTCGAGGGATTACCGTTTACAAGCTCGTCTTCTATCGGTCCGAGTAAAACCGTTTTTCCTTTTCTATTGGATAAGGAATCAACCACTCTAGCTTTCTATGGCTACTATATAAACCTCACTTAGATATCGATTGCGATTCTAACAATGCTGGATACTTGATCCTAATAACACCGAATCCAATCGTATTTTTTCTTTTACCACTCGTGTATAATGTTGAATGTATAAACACTCAAACTAACAATATAAGCTCAATATTACAACAACAATGTAAGTATATGAATATAAGATCAATGTCTTAAATGCTTGGGGTTGTTGTACTCAAACAATACCATAGGAATGGTATTTATAGGCATTTCCCACAAACTAGCCGTTGCTGCCAGTTGACTAGCTAGCGTGCACTAGCTCTTCCTTCTTAGCGTGCGCTATCGCACATTTTTGCTTTAGCGTGCGTAATGTCTTTCATGTAGCGTACGTTAATCATTTTATGTTTCAGTCCAGTGGCTACTGTCCTTGACAGTTAGCGTGCACTACCACTTCCTTTGTAGCGTGTGCTAATCCAATATATCTGTTGCATGACTTGTCAAAGTATCCGTTTGATATGCTGACTTTGACCTGCTTTTCCCAACGTTCTGATTGACTTGATTCAAACTGCTTAGCGTGCGTTATTCCTTCTTTCTAGCGTGCGCTAATGCTGACTTCATTTAATACGACATTCTGTGTTTGAATTCCTTCACAACGGTAACAGTACTTCGATAGCGTGCGTTAGTGATAACGTGTAGCGTGCGCTATCTCGTCAGATGACTTCCCTTCAGGTAACTTCAAACTAGTCTGATATGCAGATTACTCCCCGTTAGCGTGAGCTAACATATATGTCTTAGCGTGCGCTAGACATGCATTTCGCTCAGCTTTTCGCGTCTTCGTCTGCTTCGTCGTTTTGCTTCGCCTCAATGTTGTTTTGTTGTTTAGCAACTTTAATCATCAAAATACAAATTAAATAATGTGTGGAATAAATATTCCAACAATCTCCCCCTTTTTGATGATTACAAAACAACTTTGAATTGGATAAAATCTGTAAAAATAAAATATATGTATATATATATATACGAATCAAAGTTTTCGGCTTTGATCGTTTCGTTAGTTTCTCCAATTCTCTTTTTGACATCTCCCTTATTTTTCAACTCCTTAGTTTTTCATTTCTCAATTTTTTAACTCCCCCTATGTGTATGCTTTTCTTTTCTTTTCGACTTCTTCAATTTTCTTTTCTTTTCGACTTCTTCGATTTTTCTCATTTTTATCTCAATTCTTCTCCTTCTCCCCCTTTTTGTCTTCATCAAAAAGTAAAAAAATATAAAGTATAAGGATATAGAGTATAATGAAATATAAATATGCATGATACAGATGAATATGCATTAATACGCAAAAATACTCCCCCTGAAAGTATTATCTCCGCCTTTTTAAAATATCAATTGTTAAATTTAATTTTTGGGGACCCAACCGATAGTTGGTTTTTGTTTCGAGATGTGAACGATATTTGAAATGCTTGTTCCTTTAGGAACCCAAATCTTTTTAATTTTTATCGTTCGTCTTGGGCTTTTGCAATTTGAAATGTGATGCCCGATTTTCAAACATTTTTCGCAACGGGGTATATTGAAATTTATGGATTTGTTTTTGAAACGTGGTTTGAATCCTAACCTCTCTTTATTTAAAGTATATTTTTGAACCGAGGGCATATTTTCAAACTTCTCGTTTCCGAGAGAAAATTTCTTCGTTAAATTCCTGAGCTCGGTTTGAATTTTAACAAGACCATTCTTTAAAATATTCTCGTTTTCAACGCATTTTGAATGATCGATCTCGAAATATTTCCCTTTTTCAAGTATTTTGGAATTTTCAATTTCCAAAGTTTTATATTTAGACTTGAGGGATTTGATTTCTTTTAAAGCATTTTGATAATCGGTATGTAATAACTCGAATGTTTCAAAAAGTTCGTCGTAAGAATTACTTACTTGGCTTTCGACGTCGCTATCGTCGAATGAACTCCGGGCCATGAGCGCGAGATTATTTTGGTCAAGAAAATCTTCATCGGGATCTTCGTCGCTCCATGTTGCGATTAAAACCTCCTTTTGCTTTACTCGACAGTTCTTAGCAAAGTGGCCTGGTTTACCACATAAACGACAAGTGTTGTCGAATTTCTTAGATTCGCCCGCTTGAATGTCCTTCTTCCTCCGGTTTAATAAGTGTTGGAACTTATTAATATTTTTGGGATAATATGCCATTTCTTCGTCGCTTTCGTCCACCGGAAATTCTTCTTTCTTTCTCGGCACCTTAGCCTTGCAGGCTATTGATCTTTCCTTCGGTTTCGGTTTGGCATTCTGAGATTTTAGAACAATCTCGTAGTTGATAAGAGAACCAACGAGAGCACTAAAATCAAGATTACTTAAATCTTTAGATTCCATTATTGCTGTAACCGTACCATCCCATTCTCGAGGTAGTGATCGAAGAATTTTCTTTACTTTCTCACTACTCGAAAGTGGTTTTCCGAAACATGCTAATCCATTAGTGATGACCGAAAATCGGTCGAGCATAATCGAGATGGATTCATCGTCCTTCATTTGGAATAATTCATAGTCGTGAAGGAGCATGTTTATCTTCGTCTCGTTGAGTTGAGACGTACCTTCGTGTGTTACCTCAAGCATTTTACAAATTTCTTTGTCACTATCACACGATGATATCCGGTTGTGTTCTTCCGGATTTAAAGCACAGTATAATAATTGCGTGGCTTTGCAATTATAATGATCGTTTTTCCAATCCGCATCGTCATACTCTTCAAAGGTTTTGAGAGTTCCGTTTGAGTTCGTTAGAATTTTGGGACCAAGGCAAATCACCTTCCATAATTCGATATCGTAAGCTCGGATGAAAATAGTCATTTTCTTCCACGAAATTAGGGATCTCATCCACAGTTGATTGCCTCCATCATAGAACGAAGATCTCTGACTTCAGTCTCCAACACTAAGTTTGAGTGAATGCACGCACACAAAATGTCTACCACAATTTTGCTGGAAAGGTAAGACCCTCTCTTACAGGCCTCTTGCCCAACCTTATATTTTATTCACATAATAAATACCAGGAACTCACCAAGGCATGCACACAACTCAGGGATTCTCTCAAAGACAAGTCTCTCATAGACTTCACCCTCTCGATGTCCCCTCATACATCTCAAGGCTCGCCTATTTATAGGCTACATCAGTCAGTTACGTTGGACAGTCCCCAACGCATATGCATACATATGCACTAACACTATTCCTCCATGTGGCATCAATGCCATGTGTCACTTCCGCTTCTTGATAATGTATGTTTTGAAATTATCCTGGACTCTATCCATGCACAACTGCCGAGCCCTCTTTATCGATGTCGCAGAATCTCAAATCCTACGTAACTGTCACTTAGAAACCGTCGCTAGAAACTGTCTGGAACCGATGTGCATAACTACCGCACATAGTGAACCGACCGTGCCATGAGGACCACGTGGATCTCAAACCTACGCAACCACCTTTTTGAATTTTGGCGCCAACTCTGAAAATTCCGCGCCAAACCCACATTTCTTCAGAACGTGCCCCTTTGTTCCAAATTTGCTCGACCTCATGCCTAATCTTTCCGCATGATGTGCACAAGTCTCGAACATGTTGCATCCATAGTGACCATCAAGCCAACATGCCTACACTCTCTCGAACTTGGCACACTTTGACTTGATCATCGAGCCCACATGCCAACACTATTTGCCAACATTAAGCCTTTGACCGAGCTAGTCCCGCACATTTGGTTTGCCCGCAGTAAACCGTTTGGACAATCCAGGTCGACCCAACCCTAGGTCGGGTTGTACACATCGGTCGACCCGTGACCCAAACTCATGACAAGTCCTTCCTGCTTTCCAAGACCTTCACTATGCACCCTTGGGTCATCCTTGGGCCAGAAGTTCTCTAAGCATCTCCCCCCTATAATAAGGCTTAGAAAAATAAACTCTTGTGAGACCAGTTAACATTAAATAGCTGAGGAATACACCATCTACATTACCACACTAAGACTACCTAATTTCTCAATTAGGACTGAACACGACTCCATCATGACTAGACACACCCCCAAGACTCTTTCCCGGCGTATGCTCAAGTTAACCTCTACGAGGTCCATCCCCCACTATCCCACTCGCATTTTCTCGACCAAGTCCCACCGACTAGTTCGAGTTCCCCTCTTCTTTTTCGACTAAGTTCTCCTAACTTACCCGAATACATATTTTCCAACCAAGCCCCTATGACTTGTTCGACACAATCCCGACTAAACCCCACCGACTTACTCGAGTGCCCACATTTCCCGACCAAGCCCCATCGACTTGCCCGAGCATCATCCCGACTAAGCCTCATTGACTTACCTGAGAACCCAAAATGCACCATGACTCGACTCCTGCCCATCAAGTTCCGAGTCATGGTGCGCCGACTTCCAAAGGGTCTAACATTTAGGGTAAAAAACTGAAAAGATACGCAGGTATGAAGACGCAGGATTTCATCTGGGTCCTTAGAAATTGGGCTAAAGAAATAAAAATAGAGCCGTTCAAAATAATTCGATTAAAATAGTATTGATTTAATAAAATTGTTGGATTTTAAATAATTAAAATAATAATATTAATGATAATAATATTGATGTTAATAATAATAATAAGTAGGCTAAATAATATCTTGGAATAATTAGATGAAATTTTATTTAGGCTCTAGAATTGGCGAGATGAAACAAGGTGAATCATAATGAGATATATGAATTTGCATGATCATAAAAATATAATGAACTAAATGACAAAATTATTTGGGCATTAATTAAATAAAAAATTAATATATATTCTACAATTAATAATGTGTATACGAAATTCGGGCGTCACATCTTCTCCTTAGGCTCTAACAACATATATGGCTCCGTTCCAACTAATTTTGAGGCTTCATCACAACAAATTGAAAATCTACACCACCTACCATACAAGGCCTCAAAAGGTGCCATTTTGATCGATGCATGCCAACTATTATTGCATGTAAACTCGATCAAAGGCAAGAGGAGTTCCCAATTACTAATACATTCTAAAGCGCAAGCTTGCAGCATATCTTTCAATGTCTAGATTGTTCGCTTGGTCTAACCGTTTGACTGCGGATGAAAGACGTACTTAACCTCAACTCATTACCCAAAGCCTGATGGACCGCTTGCCAAAAATATGACACAAAATGACCATTTCGATCAGAAACGATAGTCCTAGACATACAGTGCAGTCTATAATCTCCACTATAAGTGCTCTGGCCGGTCTCTCTGGTCCCCAGGCATCCTTGATGCCTATGAAGTGTGCTGATTTGGTTAAATAATCGACGTTCACCCAAGTCATATTCATTCAACTTTTATTCCTCGGCATCCGCGTGATAAAGTCTACGGAGATATCTTCCACCTTTAACTCGGTAATAGGAAGCAGTTTCAATTGCCCGACTGGTCGTTGATGCTCGATTTGACTTGATGGCAAGTCAAACACCAAATATGAACTATGTGGCATCCTTCTTTGTACATCTTCCTTGTTCCTAAATGGATTGAGTAAGGCATAGCATGAGGCCTCCTGGAGTATCCTCTGTCTCAACTCCAAGTCATTTGGAACTCAGAGTCTTCCCTAGAACATTAAAACACTATCCTCATGGACCACGAAACCAGGGGTTTTCCCTTAACTACATCATCCTTCAGTTGAATAATCATCGGGTCACCCAATGATTCCCTTTAATTTCATCAACTAAGGACGAAGTAGTATAAAAATACACAACTAACCTCGCACTCGTTGCAATCACCCTTCAATCTCCTGCTCAATCAACTCTTGTCGAATCTTCACTTGAGGTGTGAGAACCTCAAGCATCTGAAGTGATACCGGCTTCCGGCTCAGCTCGTCCAAGATGACGTTGAGCTTCCCCAGATGGTAAAAGATTTACAAGTTATAATCTTTTATCAATTCTAACTAGCGATGCTATCTCATATTCGGATCTTATGAATGAAAATGTACTTTAAACGCTTATGGTCAGTATAAGTCCGATAAGAATAGTCATTTAAATAATGGAACCATATCTTGAATGTAAATAACTGTGGCTAACTCCAAATTGTCAGTGAGATAGTTCATATCATACGGCTTTAACTATCGCGATGCAAAGGCTATCGTCTTCTTGTGTAGCATGAGTATGCACTGTTCCTGGCCCAAAGCGTCCCTATGCACTGAAAATCTGTTGTACCCCTGAGGTAGGGCTAAAATCGGGGATATAGTCAAAATGCCTTTTCAGTTCCTCGAAACTATATTACCTATCGTCATTACAATCAAACTCCTTGGACTTCTGCAGTAATTATGTAAGCAGTCCAACAAGTTTGGAGAACCCATCGACAAACCGACGACAATACCCAGTGAGTCCCAAAAAGCTGCGAACTTTCTTCATGTTCTTAGGTGGTGCCCAATACAACACTGCCTCAATTTTCTTTGGGTCCACACGTATTCCTTCAACCAAAATCACATGCCCGATAAACATTTTGAGAACTTTGCATAAGGGCACTGAGCTCTCAAAATGTCAAACACTAACCGCAAATGCACATCATTCTCTTCCTCATTACGAGAATAAATCAGGATGTCGCCGATAAAGATGACTACGTATTTATCGAGGTACTCAATAAGTATCTTGTTCGTCAACTATATAAGTGTTGTCGGTGCATTGGTTAGGCCGAAAGGCATAACCACAAACTCATAATATATGTACCTCGTCAGACAGGCGATCTTCAGAATGTCGGACTCTTTCAGCCAGAGCTGATGGTATCCCGATATCAAATTGAACTTCTAGAATACTGTATCTCCATGTAACTGATCGAACATATCATAAATACACAGCAAAGGGTACTTATTTTTAATGATCTACTTTGTTTAGCTCGCGATAGTCGACGCATAAAAGCACTGAACCATATTTCTTCCTTACGAATAAGACTGACGCATCCTAAGGTGATGCGCTAGGTCTAATATAACCCTTCTCTTACAATTCCCCTAACTGACTTTTCAACTCCTGCATTTCTGAAGGTGCCATGCAATCCAAAGCTTTTGAAATTAGGGACGCACTCGGCATTAAATCAACTGAAACTCGAGTTTGTTTTCCTATAGTAGTCCTAACAAATCATCTAAAGAAATGTATAGATATCCGTTTACCACAGATATCGAGGAAAGTTCAACTCCCCCATCCTCCGCTTCCATAAAGTAACACCAATAACCTATACACCATTTCTTAATGAGTTTTATCGCCTTCAATGCACTGGTTATGAGCTTCTGACCCATCCACTTGCTTCCCACAAATGAATGTTCGGTGCCGTCCTCACAGCATCAAAAAAAACTCTTGTGCGATAATTCCTATTCGCCCCATGTCTATCAAGCAAGTCATTACCAAGGATAAAGTCATCATCGATGATATCCACGACAATCAAGTTCGAAGGACAAATGCTCTCTGTGTAACACCCCCAAGTTATTCAAGGTATATTACAGCGCCGTGAGCCCCGCCGTGGGACTCATAAGGCTATTCTTACAGGGAACTATAAACTTTCACCGAGAAGGTCCAAGTATAATGTAATGGAAGACAATAAAAATGGTGTTCAAACCCATAACCAATACATCCGAATACAACACATCACAAATCAATACCGCGGCAATACGGGCCGGAAAATTAAGGAAACCAAAACCGTACACAAGTACTCAAAAACCATTCTAGTACAAAAACACTGAATCGAGGAAAACACAATATAACTAGAGACAAGACACAACATCACACTTGCCCATCATCTTCGTGCCGACCCGATACCTACCTATCCACTCTCCTGGAACCTGAAATACATGAAAAGTATTTCCCCCATAAAGGGGTTAGCCATCGAATAGCTAGTGCAAGTATATCGAATATGAAACACAATACTTCTCGACAATAAAGTAAAAGCAACCGTCAATTCATCATTTCAAGACTATTATTCCGGAATAACTAAATCTCATTTCAATACATACATGATTAACCATAGAACCGCATCAAAGGCAACGGAACCCTCTGAGGACCCGTCGGACCCTCCCAGAGTGGCTAACCCAAACTATTCACGGAACCGCACCAAAGGCCACGGAACCCTATGAGGACCCGTCGGTCCATACCAGAGTGAATATAAACAATCATACAATTCATATACCTCACTTTGAAAGTCGAGAACGTACAATCATAAACATATACTTGCCTTTGAGACATCGAGAAATCGGAAGGAAGAGAGTATAAGTTCGGTAGGTCCAAGAACGCAATTTCGGCACCTAAAGGATTCACAAGGAATATGATAATCAATAATCTATACTCAAATCACACGAAGAAACTCCCGAAACCCGCCTACGATTCGTGAAATTACAAGGGTAAACATCTAGAGGTTGGAAAATTACCCAAACCCTCTCAAGTCCGAACATGGAACAAAACAATCCATATAATCGTAGGGGAAACATAGGTATGGGGTAGATACATCATATTCTCAAAGATCTCAAGTCCCAAAATAGATAAATCGAACGAATCTAATAAAATCCCCAAAATTCCCAAAATTAGGGTTCTAAGGATTTTTACCTTGATTTGAAAGATGGAAATGGATTAAATGTTGTGAAATATTTGTTATCCAACTCAAGACGATGATTGTTGAAGACGGACCACCTCAAATCGCCACAAATTGCCTCTCCCTAGCTCCTCCCGTCAAAAAGAAGAAAAACGATTACAAGGCTGACTGTCCTTATACTGTGCCCAGTCTAGCGCACACTACGCCTTAATATTAGCGTGCGCTAACAGGGTCACCCGGTAGTTCAGTGGCTACTGTCCTGAGATGTTAGAGCGCGCTATGCAATATCCTTAACGTGTGCTAATCGGTGTCCTACCAAAGTCCCAGTTCACTATCCCACTCCGCTAGCGTGCGTTAACACTGAGCACTAGCGCGCGCTATGCAACACATATATCCTGCGCTAGACGCTGCTTAGCATGGGTTACCTGTTAGTCCAGAAAGTCTGGGTACCTCACTGCCTCTGCCGACTCAGCTCGTTAGCGTGCGCTATGGACAATGTTAGCGCACGCTACTGATGATGAGTAGCGTGCGCTAACTTCTTGTCCAGAGAGCAGAATTAGCTACTGCCTCTGCCCTGTCTGAGCCGTCAGCGTGCGCTACTATGATCGCTTAGCATGCGCTACCAATATAGCTAGCATACGCTACGAATACATCCAGCGTGCGCTATGAATCTCCTCCCGCCAGTCCAGTACCTACTTACTCTCTCCCTCAAATACACTAGTAGCGTGCGCTACTGCTGACCGATAACGTGCGCTACTAGTACAGAAATAGGGCGCGCTATGAAAGGTACAGAGCGTGCGCTCCGCCTCACAAGCAGGTGAAAACAACGCATCCGAGATCCCAAGTAGCAATGATCCGACAAGAAAGAGTAAAGATCCAAATGATGTAAACTCCAAGATCAATCTCAACTTACTAAACACTTACAACGAGTGCCAAAAATCACAAAAGCACCAAAGCGGAAAATTTAGAAGTACTGGTATTACATCCTCCCCCTCTAAAAAGGAGTTTCATCCCGAAACTTAAGAAATAAAAAGTTTGGGATATTCCGATCGCATCTTCTCTTCTGTTTCCCACGTCGCCTCCTCGAATCCATGTCTCGATCACTGCACTTAAACCAATGGGATGGTTTTGTGCCGAAGTTGCTTCTCACGACATTCAAGGATTTTCACCGGTATCTCCGGAAAGGTAATATCCTCGGCTACATCAATCTCACCATAGTCGATAATAAGACTCGGATCCGGTACGTACTTCCTCAATTGAGAAACATGAAAAATGCTATGGACATGACTCAAGGCTGGAGGCAATGCCAAGCGATGAGCTAATTCTCCAACCCAGTCCAAAATTTCAAAAGGTCTGATATACCTCGGACTAAGTTTCCCCTTTTTCCCGAAGCAAAAAACTCCTCTGGTTGGCGACACCTTGAGTAGAACATGGTCTCCCGCTTCGAATTCCAAAGGTCGAAGACGAGTATCAGCATGCCAACTATTATTGTAGGCAAACTCGATCAACGGAAAGTGGAGCTCCCAATCATTACTCCAGTCTAGGGCACAAGCCCGCAACATATCCTCTAGCGTCTGAATCGTCCGCTCCATCTGACCGTCTGGCTGGGGATGAAAAGACGTTCTCAATCTCAACTCGGTACCCAAGGCCTGATGAACGGCCTGCCAAAAATGCGATACGAAACGACCATCTCTATCGGAAAAAATGTTCTTAGGGGCACCATGCAATCTCACGATCTCATCTATAAAAGTTCGAGTCAATCTCTCTGGTCCCCAAGTATCCTTAATACCTAGGAAGTGTGCGGACTTAGTCAACCGATCGACGGTTACCCAAATCATATTCATTCCATCTCTAGTTCTCGGCATCCCTGTGATAAAATCCATAGAGATATCTTCCCACTTCCACTAAGGAATGGGAAGCGGCTTCAACAACCCCACCGATCGTTGATGTTCAATCTTGACTTGTTGACACATCAAGCATCGTAGCATAAACTCTGTGACATCATTCTTCATGTTATTCCACCAAAAGTTTCGCTTCAAGTCCTTGTACATCTTACTCGTTCTGGGGTGGATAGAGTAAGGTGTAGCATGGGCTTCTCGAAGAATTCTCTGCCTCAACTCTCGATCATTTGGAACACAAATCCTGCCCTGAAATCTCAGAATACTATCTTCATGGACCATAAAACTAGGGACTTTTCATTTAATTACATCTTCCTTCAGTTGAGAGATCATCGGGTCACTCCAATGTTTCCCTTTGATGTCGTCAACCAATGACGAAGTAATGTCGAGAGTGCACAACTGTCCTTGCACTCTTTGGAGCCAAACTTCTATTCCTTGCATGATTAAATCCTGGCAAATCTTCGTCTGATATGTAAGGACCTCGAGCATCTGAAGCGATGCCGATTTGCGTCTAAAAGCATCCGCGACGACATTGGCCTTTCTCGGATGGTAAAGAATTTCCAAATCATAATCCTTAATAAATTCCAACCAACATCTCTGTCTTATATTCAGTTCTTTCTGACTAAAGATATACTTCAAACTCTTGTGGTCGGTATAAATCCGACATGGAGATCCATACAAATAAATCCGCCAAATCTTAAGTGCGAAGACAATTGCGGCCAAGTCCAAATCATGAGTAGGATAGTTCATCTCATATGGCTTCAACTATCGTGATGCAAAGGCTATCGTCTTATCATGCTGCATAAGAACATATCCAAGCCCTTGTCCCGAAGCGTCGCTATAAACTGCAAATCCTTCGCTACCCTGAGATAAGCTAAAATTGGCGCTGAGGTCAAACGTCTCTTTAGCTCATCAAAGCTCTGTTGTCTCTCGGTAGTCCAAACAAACTTTTCTATCTTCTGGAGTAATTGCGTAAGCGGCCGAGCGAGTTTTGAGAACCCCTCGACAAACCGACGGTAACACCTAGGAAGACCCATAAAGCTACAAACTTTTTTAACATTTTTAGGCGGTGTCCAATCTAGCACCTCCTCGATCTTCTGCGGGTCTAGACAAACCCCTTCAGCCGAAATCACATTGCCGAGAAACATAACTTCTTCCAACCAGAACTCACATTTCGAGAATTTTTCATAGAGGTTCTCAGCTCTCAAAATATCTAGTACCAAACGCAAGTGTCGGGCATGTTCCTCCTTATCCCGAGAATAAATCAAGATGTCGTCAATAAAGACGACCACACATCTGTCAAGGTACTCGATGAATATCTTGTTCATTAGTTGCATGAACACTGCCGGTGCGTTAGTCAAGCCAAAAGGCATGACCACAAATTCATAATGTTTGTACCTCGTCCAAAACGCAGTCTTCGGAACGTCGGACTCTTACAACTGGAGCTGACAAATAAATTTTTGAGAATACTGCGGCTCCTTGCAACTGATCAAGCAAATTATCTATACGAGGCAAAGGATACTTATTCTTAATGGTCACTTTGTTTAGCTCACGGTAATCAATGCATAAAAGCAGTGAACCATCCTTCTTCCTTACAAAACGAACAGGTGCGCCCCAAGGCAAAGCACTCGGTCAAATGTACCCTTTCTCCAATAGTTCTCCCAGCTGACCCTTTAATTCTTGCATCTCGGAAGGTTCCATCCGATACGGTGCCTTAGAAATTGGAGCCGCGTCAGGCTCTAAGTCCACAAAAAATTCTCTCTCTCGGTTCGGCGGTAATCCTGGGAGGTCGTCTGGAAAAACATCGGGATATTCATTAACAACTCGAATCGAAGAGAAATCGACTTTGTTCCCTTACGTCTTCAAAGCATAACACAAATAGCCCGTGCAACCCTTATTCAAGAGTTTTACGGCCTTCATGGTGCTAATAAGTAATTTGGGTTGGCCCGACTTACGTCCCAAAAATGAGTACTCCGATCCGTCTTCAGTCATCATAGTGATAACATTAGTACGGTAATTCATAATTGTTTGGTGATCATCAAGCCAATCCTCACCGAGGATCACATCCTCGCCTTCCATATCACCCACAATCAGATTCGATAGCCAATCCATACCGGCTATATTCACCGGAAAATCCCTAATCTCCCGATTTCCCATGATTCTATCTCCGCTAGGTAATTTCACAATGAAAGGATCGCAAGCAGTCATACAAGTTATATTCAAACGGCGTACACACTCTAAGGACATGAAGGAATGTGTAACACCCGAATCAAAAAGTACACGAACTGGATGAGATAGGATATGAATAGTACCTTAGGCCACCGCCGCGTCGGGTTCGTCTGCTCGACGCATCTCATAGACTCGAGGGTGTACTGAACCGATGCTAGAATCTCCCCCTCTCGTGTTTTGACCCCGGCCTCGGCCCCTGCCGTAACTCTGTTGTGACTTAACAACTGGCTGCCGCTGATTCATACTCTGATTTATAGGCGCTGGGGCCAAAGCCCGAGTGTCCAAAGTCTAGTCCTGTTCGGGGCAATAAGTTGCTCTATGCAACATCTGTCCACAAGTATGACACTTCAGGGGTGGAAAGTTGCACTCCACATTGATGTGGCCTGGATGAGCACAATTAAAGCAGGTTACTGGGCGAGTTGAAGTTCCCGGAGCAGAACGGAAACTCTTTTTCCCTCTAAAAGATCGTGATGACTGCCCGGCAGAACGGCTGGCCGTCTGGGGTTTCTGGAAGTTGCCACCCCTAGATCCAGAAAGTTACCAACTGTCTTCTGCTTCTTCGATTCTTCCGTGATATCGTTGTGGGGACTCAACATGTCGTAGGCCAAATCCCTGTCTTGGTAATCCTTCAAGGTAGTATAAGCAAACCTGGCCATATAACGCTGTAAATCCATACTCATCTGTATGTCAAAGTAACGTATCTTGTCACGTTCGTCTCGCACTTGATTCGTCACGTGGATCAACTGTTGGTTGTACTCCATTATCGCCTGCGAAACAGGAATATTCTACGGCTTCGCCTCGAAAAAGGCCCGGATTCTGCCTTCTTGCACTGGCCAAGGACAAAACTCGACCTCCAGTAGCTATTTAAATTCTTTCCACGTAGCCGCATGATCCTGTGGCTTGATAACTTTCCACCGCGTTGCGGCTTATTTGATAAGGAAGTACTGAGCAATCGGTACCTTCCTCGTTCCCGGACAATCAACCGCTTCGAAAACTTTCTCTAACTCCACTAGCCAATCCTCCCAACCTAACGGGTCTATGGCACCGCTAAATTGCGGATGGTGCATACGGATCACATTCTGAAGCAAGGCAGCCGTTGTTGGGTTCGTATTGTTCAACTGAACGGCTTGGGCCAAGATGGTCATCTGGTTAGCCAACTGTTGAAGGACATTCGCAACACCAACATCTGCGTTGTTCCCTTGGCCAGTCGACTGGTCATGCTGCCTTTCAGTGTCACGATGCACTGAGTTGGACAAGCTGGGGGTGGTCGACCTCGCAACAGAACTGAGGGAAATGGCCGCGCCACGTCCTCATCCACGACCACAGCCTCGCCCCTGACCCCTACCACACTACTACAAAAATGGGCAAAGAGACCCATTCAAAATAACCTAAGAGACCTCCTTTAAGGGGGTCTCTAGATGGGGGGGGGGGGTCTCTTTTATAAAGAGACCCCCTCAAGATGAGGGGTTTCTTTGTTAAAAGTTTAAGACCCCTATGTAAGAAATGGGGTCTCTTATGTGAGGTGTGCCAAAAATATTTTAAAAGGATAAGAGACCCCATATATAAGATAGAGGGTCTCTTTGATTTTTTTTAATAATTTTTTTTTCTAATAAGCTCATACCCCATATATAAGATATGGGGTCTCTTAAATTTTTTAATATTATACCCAGAGCCCTTTATATATATATATATATATATATATATATATATATATATATATATATATATATATATATATTTTCTAAATTCAATAATAGCAGGTATTTTACCCACAAATTACATAAACCTGCTATATTATTAAGCAATTGCATTAAACCTAAAATATATTACACCTGCTATTATAATTCCTAAATATTAACATCCATTAAACCTGAAAAATAACACACGTTGCTATAATATTTCATAATAATTCAATAACAATTCCATAATAATCTATATTATTACAAAAATATATATTTCCCACAAGTAATGCTCAAAACGCAAATGTTTTACATTAATTGTAATTTCCATAAATGTAAAAGCTTTACGTCGTAACTTCAAAAAACATAACAGAAAAAGTTCTAAAATCTAATCATTCACACCAACTTATCAATAATTGGAACCGAAACTTATGCCGGTGAAAATATCAAAAGCTACCTTGAACTCCTCAGAAGTGCAGTAGTCCACAAACTTACACCAATCAGGTTTAACTATCCAAGAATATTTCCATGGTGGTTGTTGTCTTATTATTCCATCTTCTAAATACATCCATTGAAGTCTAAATCTAGTCTTGAAAGCTTTCCATCGCTTTGCAGCTTTTGAAAGTATCCAACGTTTACGATTATCATTAACATAAAATCCCCTCTGCATTGACACAAAATCATTAGTTATATATGCATAACATCTGAATTAGGCACTGCAGCAGTAGCAAACCAATGAACATGCAGCACACAAACTGCAACAAATTGTAACAAAAAAAGAGACAACAGATATAGATCACAATGCCAAAAGCCACCCTGTACAACAATCAGTACAGACCACTACCACAACATCAGACTGATTCAGCAGCTCAAAGAAGACAAATAAAATTCAACAAATGTCAACATTTGTAAAAAAAAGTAAGACGGGCAGACCAACAATAAATCAACCAAGAGCTGAAACTCTTAACCCCGAGCTCTATGCATTTTTTTCCTAAAATATAAAGATGAGTATGTTTTCTTACCGTGATAGAATCATATAATTCATCTAGGAGTCCTTTTGGAAGGTGAGACCCTCCTTATAGGTGATGTTTTACTCTTTCACGCACTACACCAATATAGGTGGAAAAATGAGATCGGTGATGTCCAATAGGAACAAGAGCACCTTCAAATTATATACAACAAAACAAAAGCAACACGCTATAAATTAGTGACATAGTTTAGGTTATTTTATAAATATACACACAAACACTCCATATTAGCCAATAATAAACAAGCAGATTTCGTAATAGAGCAAAAGCAGCAAGAAAGAGCAAGAATGAACAGATATTCATCTGAAACTGAATAGAACATCAATTGTGGACCAAAAACACCTATACTCATAGAATGAAGCTACAAAAGACATTCTTACCCACATATTAGCCACGAATATGAAAGATCTACAATGACAACCAGTTACAACAAAGTTCAAAGAGAGAAAACTATGAATGTAACTCATTGTACTCGATGATGGAAAAGAACAGTTTTGACACACTGTCAAAATAGAACCAAGATTCTAGGATGTGAAAAAATCAATAAGGAACTCCATTACTGAAGGATTAAATCAGGAAAAACAAATTAAAGTGGCCCCCAGCTCGAATGTTAGGAATAATTAAAAATTTGCAAAATTATTTGATCAAGTTAAACAACAACTTGGTATCATATACAAATTATAAAAAACACAAACACAATCACAAACACAAACACACACATATATAACTAGAACATGGTAAAAGTTCCTCTAGTAAATAAATTCAGCAAATGTAAATCATGCGAAACCAAAAAATGAAGTATACACTTATTCAAATATGGAGTCCAATTAATAACACCAAAGAAGCCAAATAAAACCCACATAGACAAGACAATTAATGTGAACCCAAGAGCTTAAAGGAGAAAATAATACTAACAAATATTAATAATAATCTGTTGAGGAATCTCTGAGAGGGTTGGCTGTTTTAAGAGTGATGCAAAAAAAGGAGAATGGAGTGATGCAAAAAAAGGATAATAAAATAGAAAAATAGACCTTGTTTTCCCCAATCTGATACTGACTATAACCAAAGTTGCAATTAAGCCAGAGAAATTTTGTATATGCTATTCAAATACAATCTATAATAACTGCCAAAATTATAACTTTCAGGATAAATTCTTATTCAAATAGGCATGATTATCATCAAAACCCAAATCAAACATAAGTTTTGGTTCACGTACATTCAATGCAGTCAGTCTTGTCTTGTGAGACCCAGGTGGCACCCCTTCTTCATATGAGTGAACTACAACAACAGATTCAACTTCTCCTTCCCGAAGATAGAGCATGACAAATAATTTGCATCAATAAAATGGCAGATGAATTCCAATTCCTTAACCACCAAGAAAGTAAACCATTATAATGTGTTTGGTATATCAGCAACATGACAATCAGGTAAAATACTTAGCGAAATTGGATAAGGTGTTCAAAACATCGGACAGGCTCATTTTACTTGAACAAAACTTAATAGAGTTTTAGATAGTGGCAATTATCAAACTTCATGTAAATGCAAGTTGTCAGACAAGTACATGGATTTGAAGTACACTAAAATATTGTTTACCTAAAGAGTCTAAAACTAGATGTTACTCGAGTCAAAGTTAATGGTAACAGATAATACGACCCATACAACTCTTAGACTGTGAACAAAAAAGCTCTATTAATCATTTATGCTGATGTTTAGCTCGAAGTTCACTTTCAAAACAAGTAAATGATAATTACAGACCTGATTATGTGGATTTTAATTCTAGAGACCTAATTACGTGAACTTCAATATGCCGATGAAAATTATACCGGTGAAAACATCAAAAGCTATATTCTTGAAATAGAACTGTATGGGAGAAATAAAATCTGCTACCTTGAACTCCTCAGAAGTGCAATAGTCCACGAACTTTTCCCAGTCAGGTTTAACTATCCAAGAGTATTTCCATGGTTGTTGTTGTTTTATTGTTCCATATTCTAAATACATCCACAGTTGCGGACTCGCTGTACGCACCTCGAACACCCTTTCAAAACATATAACTAGTATCACAGAGCACTCATTTATATGCTTCTTTTCCTGGTTTAAACAACATGTGAAAGGAACAAGTCAAAATAATATAAACAAATATACGTAAACTAGCTAGTTATTATGAGTATAGTGTTTACTCTATCTTTAGCCTCTTCTGCTGTATTAACTCGACCTGGACGATAAGCAGCAGTTATGTACAAATTCTACTTGCCGATTTTTTTTCTTAAAAAATAATGTAAAGCAATCAATTCTAATTAAAACCAAAAGCAGTATAAACAAACCTTGAAATCACTTCCACTGTATCCTTTCGTCATTGTCGCAAGCTCCATAAATTTTGATCGTTCATCAACTTTCTCTTTGGACAACATCGTCCTTAAGATATTTTCTGTATATTAATACTAAAATCAACATGGTAAATCATTCTATATACCTCGGCAACAAAGGTTAAAAATTCGTTTAACCTTTAATAGTAGTTGAACGATTCAAAATGACTCAACTTTTAATGATTCAAAATTCATTCAATCGGAATGATTCAAGATGGGGGCTGCAGGCTGCTCAAAAAATATGAGAACTATAGCCTATGTCACATTCAACCAAAAAATATGAGAACAAATAGGACGAGAATTGTTAACTTGTTAACTCATTCAATCACATAAATTCATTCAGTCAGATTATAATGAAGAAACTGAAGCAAATATGAAAATAGGGAAACAAAAAAAAATACCGGAACGGCGAAGCTCCAGAGGATGGTGGTGGCGAAGCTTCAGAAGATGGCGGTCGCGGCGAATCTCAGGCGAAGATGGAAAAGCCGAAAAAGGGGATAAAGAAGGTGGGAGATCGGGTAGAAAGAAGGAGCAAGATGGAGATGCCTCGAACGAGTCCTCTTTGTATATGCTTCATCAAATGGGTTGAGAACCCGGCGATATTGTTGCGGAGGTGCTCCGAGGGGATAATAGTGACCTATTGCAGAAGAAGGGTTTTCTTGCTACCGCTTAAAGGAAGAAGACCGCGGTGATGAGTATTGAGATAAAAGAAATTGAGAGATGTCCGCCAAGGGATCAATTAAAAGGAAGAAGATCGCAGTGGCAAAGATCGCCGCCAAGGGATCGATTACAGACGGGGAATTCTAGAGAGAAATGGAGAGATTAGAGAGTACTTCATGTATTTTCCAAGTGTTAGCCCTAATCTGAAGAAGAAAAGAAGAGACCGGTTGGGTTAAACAACAGGTCTCTTAAGCTTTTACACTTTAAAGACCCGTCAACAAAAGCAACGGGTCTCTTATTTCTTACACATTAGAGACCCATCAATAAAAACAACGGGTCTCTTAAGTCTCTCACAAAAAAATGGTGGGCCCATTTGACATATAAGAGACCTGTTGTATATAATATCAGGTCTCTTATATTAAAGAGACCCGTTATCTTTATCAACAGGTCTTTTAGTCTGGATCTCTTTGCTTGTTTTTGTAGTTGTGCCAGCAGACATTCTGAAGAATACACAAGGCACGTAAGTACAATTCAATCGCACATCATCGAAGTGACTGATTCCCAAAAATACCAAATCAGAAGCAAATCGATTAAGGAAACACCAGAAGAGTAAGAGGTCTTACAAGTACCAGTCGCACTGTGATGATGGCAAGGTAGTGATACTGTAGACAACGACAACTCAATCGACCCAAAAGACTGACAGCCTAGGTATCCATAAACCTAATCTCTGATACCATATTCTGTAACACCCCCAAGTTATTCAAGATATACTACAGCGCCGTGAGCCCCGCCGTGGGACTTACAAGGCTATTCTTACACGAAACTGCAAAATTTGACCGAGAAGGTCCATGTACAATGTAATGGAAGATAATAAAAATGGTGTTCAAACCTATAACTAATACATCCGAATACAACACATCACAAATCAATACCGCGGCAACACAGGCCGGAAAATCAAGGAAACCGAAACCGTACACAAGTACTGAAAAACCATTCCAGTACAATAATACTAAATGGAGGAAAACACAAAATATAACCAGAGACAAGACACAGCATCACACTTGCCCATCATCCTCGTGCCGACCCGATATCTGCCTATCCACTCTCCTGGAACCTGAAATACATGAAAAGTATTTCCCCCATAAAGGGGTTAGCCGTCGAATAGCTAGTGCAAGTATATCGAATATGAAACACAATACTTCTCGACAATAAAGTAAAAGCAACCGTCAATTCATCATTTCAAGACTAGTATTCCGGAATAACTAAATCTCATTTCAATACATACATGATTAACCATGGAACCACACCAAAGGCAACGGACCCTCCCAGAGTGGCTAACCCAAACTATTCATGAAACCACACCAAAGGCCATGGAACCCTTTGAGGACCCGTCGGTCCATCCCAGAGTGAATATAAACAATCATACAATTCATATACCTCACTTTCAAAGTCGAGAACGTACAATCATAAACATATACTTGCCTTTGAGACATCGAGAAATCGGAAAGAAGAGAGTATAAGTTTGGTAGGTCTAAGAACGCACTTCCGGCACCTAAACGATTCGAAAGGAATATGATAATCAATAATCCATACTCAAATCACATGAAGAAACTCCCGAAACCCGCCTATGATTCGTGAAACTACAAGGGTAAACATCTAGAGGTTGGAAAATCACCCAAACCCTCTCAAGTCCGAACACGGAACAAAACAATCCGTATAATCGTAGGGGAAACATGGGTACAGGGTAGATACATCATATTCTCAAAGATCTCAAGTCCCAAAATGGATAAATCGGATGAATCTAATAAAATCCCCAAAATTCCCAAAATCAGGGTTCTAAGGATTTTTACCTTGATTTGGAAGATGGAAATGGATTAAATGTTGTGAAATCTTTGTTATCCAACTCAAGACGATGATTGTTGAAGATGGACCACCTCAAATCGCCCCAAATCGCCTCTCCCGAGTTCCTCCCATCGAAAAGAAGAAAAAAGATGAAGAAATGGCGAAGAACAGGGCTGACTGCCCTTATATACTGTGCCCAGTCTATCGCACGCTATGCCTCAATATTAGCGTGCGCTAACGGGGTCACCCGGTAGTCCAGTGTCTACTGTCCTGAGACGTTAGCGCGCGCTACGCAACATCCTTAGCGTGCGCTAACTGGTGTCCTGCCAAAGTCCCAGTTCACTGTCCCACTCCGCTAGCGTGCATTAACACTGAGCACTAGCGCGCGCTACGCAACACATATAGCATGCGCTAGCCGCTGCTTAACGTGCGTTACCTGTTAGTCCAAATAGTATGGGTACCTAACTGCCTCTGCCGACTCAGCTCATTAGCGTGCGCTATGGATGATGTTAGCGTGCGCTACTGATGATGACTAGCATGTGCTAACGAACTCCTAGCGTGTCCTAGCGAACTCCTAGCATGCGCTAGCGAACTCCTAGCGTGCACTAATTGCTAGTCCAGAGAGAAGAATTAGCTACTGCCTCTGCCCTGTCTGGGCCGTCAGCATGCGCTACTACGATCGCTTAGCGCGCGCTGCCAATACAGCTATCCTATGCTATGAACACATCTAGCGTGCGCTACGAATCTCCTCCCTCCAGTCCAGTACCTACTGGACTGTCTCTCTCAAATACACTAGTAGCGTGCGCTTCTGCTGGCCGATAGCGTGCGCTACTAGTACAGAAATAGCGCGCGCTATGAAAGGTACATAGCATGCGCTCCGCCTCACAAACAGGTGAAAACAACGCATCCGAGATCCCAAGTAGCAACGATCCGACAAGAAAGAGTAAAAATCCAAATGATGTAAACTCCAAGATCAATCTCAACTTACTCAACACTTACAACGAGTGCCAAAAAATCACAGAAGCACCAAAGCGGAAAATTTAAAAGTATGGGTATTACAATCTGTGATTCTCAACGGATAATCTCTAACCTCCTGATTCCCCATAATTCTATCCCGCCAGGCAATTTTACAAAAAAGGCTCATAATCAGTCAAACAATCAATATTCAACCAACGTACACAATCCAAAGAGATGAAAGAATGTGTAACAACAGAATCAAAAAGCACTCTAACTAGATGAGAGAGGACATGAAAGGTATTGTGGCCACTATAGCCTTTGGATCTCCATCCCTCCTCATCTCATAAATGTGCGAATGCACCGAACCAGCAATGGAAACTCCCCCTCTAACGGGTTAACCCTGTCATCTACCGCGGTCGCAACTCTAAGATGGCTGACCCCCATATAGCTTCTGAGTACACTTGATTCTCTAGGCGCAGGAGCGGATGCCTGAGCCCCAAATGTCTTCTTTCCCCTGATATACAATGCAGCTTTATGGCTCGCCTAGCAATAATTATGACATCACAATATAGGCAAAATGCAACCATAATTAATATGTCTCTATTGGCCGCAATTAAAACATGTAACAACTCGGTTAGAAGCACTAGAACCAGATCTAAAGTTCTGACTACCTCCAAACGAATGGGACGACTTCTCGTATGGACATGTGTAAATTTTCATGTCAAATTCATGCAATTGAGGCTTCCCAACATACCGGGGAAATCATGCATATCGTCGTGCATTGCAAGCAATCGTTGAATGTCAGTGGAATTGGGTTTGCGTAAATATTGGGTCGTAAATAGTATATAAATAGCATGACAGGACGATAGCAAACTATTGTTTGCCACTTGCTCAGACATTTACAGTTTCTCATCATAGAGGGCACCCCATATGCTAATTGATTTTGAACTGCAGTAAAACTTTTTTGGCATGAAGAATCGTGGCGTTGTAGGAAGTATTGTGAATGATTTCAACAACCTCAATGATCCTTAACAACAAACGTATTGGCATTCAGAATTTGTGGGGAAATGTTTTCTCACGATATGTCGGATTTGCAGTAAAGTAATATTTAACAAGGAGAGCTTAACCCATTCACGACTCCGATTCACACATATTCTTTGATGGTGTTGTGAACTTTCCACTGGTTTAGTTTCTTGAACTTGAATGATTTAGGCTTCCATCAATGAAAAATGGGCCTAATCAAGAGAATAACTCATTTAGTAGCACATGGTACATAGTTCTTTCATTGTTAAACCCAACCACTAGGGAAATCGGTAAATTGTTTAAATTATGTATGAGCAGGAAAGTGAGTACAATTGCTGTAATACCCGAATTTTCAGTATAAATTTTTCGCGTTATTTTATCTGAGATATACTGTATAGTTTGGTATCTATACAGTATGGATAAAATAAATTAAGAACCGAGACAGTTATACTAGTGTGATTATCGTTTTTGGATTAACAGATATATTCAGGATATGTTGTATCAGGTTGAACTGATTTGGATATCAGGTATACCGTATGAGAATATTTTTGGATTCAGTATGTGTATTCAGTATGCCGTATGTTTGTATTTTGTACGTCGAGACGTCAGACAGGAACAGTTGGATTTTTGGCTAAGTATAAAAGCCATTACGTACGTTAAGCCTTGGAGCTTACGTACGTAAAATGTGTTAGCTTACGTACGTTATATAGTGTATATAACGTACGTAACAAGAGGAATCGGACAGTGGGGCCCGTGGTCGGTAGCTTTTGGCGCGGATGTGGACAGGTGAGTCAACGGACGGAGTTACGTACATTATACAGGGTGTATTACGTACGTAATACGAGTATTATACTGTAGCAAGTCAACGTACGTATTACGTACGCAACGGATTAAGTGTTACGTACGTTACGGGGCGGCTGACCGAGTCGTGGCCGAGATGACCTGGATGGCCGAGCATGGCCGGACGTGACTCGTCGGGATGGCCGAGCATAGTCGGAAGTGATTCGCATGGATGGCCGATCACGGTCGGCAGTGACTCGCAGGGATGGCTAGGACTGGCCGATCACGTACGTAAGACAGTGGCCGGTTACGGTCGTAAGGGCCAGTTACGTACGTAAGCCAGCTGCCGGTTACATACGTAAGTGTTCCGACAGAATTGGGCAGTGAGCAAGCCATGGCCGGTTACGTACGTAAGGCAGTGGCCGGTTACGTACGTAATGGCCCGGCAGGTCTCGGCCTATATAAGGCCTGGACCGGGTCACTTCCACATTTTCACTTTTTCTTCGTTTTTTTCGCGATTCCTTCGGCAAGAATTGATGGATTTGAGTATGAGCAACTTATAACAACATGTTTTGGAAGTTGGAATCATGGATTAACATCATCTTCCACCCGGATCGAAGGTAAGAACACCTAAACACTTGGTTTTGGATATTTTTGAAGTTTCTTGATGTCTTGGCCGATTTGATTCGTTTTAACTCAGATTATTGATGGAATCTTGTTGTATTCTTGAGATTATTCGTTGTTCTTGAAGTTTTGTGGATTGGATTCGAGTATTTCTTTGAATAATCGATTGAATTGGACTATGCCTTCAAAGTGTTCGATGAAATGTCTCAATGAGTAGAACTTGGAAAATTCTACACGTTTTCGTATGAATGGTGATGGAAATGATATTGTTGTGATGATTCTTGGTAAGTATGGGAATTTTGTTAAAGGAAGATAATGAATTGGTGATCAAATGATTCGATTATGTTGTTATGATTATGGAATCGTAGTATTCTCGATGTTCTTGGTGGTTTGTTGCGATTCATGATGTTATGAGAAGTATATGTTGAAGAACATGATTATATACATCTTGAATTATGATTAAGGGTTGTTTAGATGTTAGAAAACATCGGGTTATGTTGTTTTATGGATTATGAACGTGAATTTGGATAATTCGTGTTCTTGAAGAACTCTTGAGTTACATGTTATGATTTTGGAAGGATTTCGGATAATTTTGGAATGTGATTATTCACGATAATAATCGGTAAATTGTTTTCTTTAATTTACAAGTATGAACAAGAAGGAGTTTTGTCTTCGTATTTGGAGTTGAAGTTGGAATCGAATATGTTATAAAATCCTTAATGTCGAGATGAATTGATCATTGATTTGATGAATACGTTTTAAGGTGTTGGTGTTTTATATATGAATATGGAATATTCATATCTAGAACTAAGTTATGTATCTTGGTACAATATTCGTATAGGAATACGAATATGATTTCGAGTTTGATGAGAATTATTATTCATGTTTGAATTTGGAAATTCATACTTATTGAATAAGTGTTCAATTCGGATAATGGAATTATTTGAAACCTTTGGAATATGGTTATCTATATTGTTGAATTAATTGGATTGTCCGGATTGATGATGATAACCGGTAATTGGATTTTATTACGAATTTACAAGGAGGAAACTTGTAATTGTATTTAAGATTGAATTTGGAATCGGTAATGTTAGACCCTTGTTGGTTTAAATTGATTATTGATATGATCTTCGGATTGTGGAATCGTATTGTGGTTTTGAATTCGTGATCGATTGATTTGGTTGTTCAGATTTGTGTTTAATCGGGATATCATTGAACCGTTGAGTTTGTTGGTTGAGTATGTCGGTTATTGATTTTTATCGAATGTGTGTTAATCGGTTATTATAATAGGTTGATATGTTTTGATCGTGGATTATGACCGTTGTGTTGCGGTTGAGGTCGAAGAGTTCGTATATTGCTTTGTTCGGGGCTGAAGAGCTCGTGGATGAAGGCAATGGATTTTGGTAAAGTCTTCGTGGTATCGGTATCGAGGCAAGTTTCTACTTGTTCAGTTTATAATATTTGATGAATGGTTTCGTTTTCATTTTATTTATAATTCATACATCAATGTTGTTAGAAAGGACTATCGTTGGTATTAATGGTTGTGTTGATCGTCTCATTGGGGGATGTTGATGGATATGGTCCTCGGCTTTGAGGTAATCTAAGTATTTGTTCAATCATGTGGATAATTAGTATGTTGAGTTGTTGTATATGTTGAGGTTTCGTGTAGTGAGGTTCGTATCGGTTATTCGTTGAGGGATGTTGATCCCAGGACCTTTGTATTGAGATCGTAGACGTTTTGGTCATTCATTTGGGGATGATGATCCCAGGATTGATGTTTTGGATATTGATTAGTCGTGTCGACTTTTCATTGTCGATCTTTGTTGTTCACTTCGGTGAGTCTTTTGATCCTTATTGGATATGTGTTTCTTTGAGTTTCGTTGTCATGTTGCATCGTGACATATCTGGAGTCATATCTGCGTTCCGATTGGATATTGTGTAGGATTTTTAGCCGGGCACATATATAGTCATGCGTGAATATTTTCCGTGAAAGGCTGTGCACACGAGACGTAGTTCGTTAAGGCTAATTTGGTACATTGTCCCACGTATATCCTGGATTCCGTATACGGGGTGGACATGTGCACTGACACATCTTCGGATCGGGCGTACTTTGATTTCCATCTTTGAGCTATATTGTTTGGTCGTTCATCCTCCTTTTATGGTTGGGTATGTTCGACGGTTTGTGACTGGTTGTTCATACGCCCGAGGGGTATGTTCGACAGTCAGAGTTATTTCTTTGAGATCCATTATTGTTGATCATTTGGAGTTTACCTTGTTGATGGTATTCTCAGTTATTATTGGTCTTTTGTTGATCATTTGGAGTTTACCTTGTTGATGGTATTCTCGGTTATTGTTGATCCTTTGTTGATCGTGTCGGAGCTATCATGTTTATGGTTTTCTCAGTTATCGTGATCCTTTATTGGTCGTATTGGAGTTATCATGTCTATGATATTCTCAGTTGATGTATTGGTTGATCATTGTTATTGATCGTATGAGAATTCAGACTGCACATCGATGTTTTCGGGATTTGTATTCATTGTCATGTGGTAGTTGATCTACAGATATGTTGTGTATTATTGGTTTATTCATGTTGAGATTTGATTGTGTAATCCGACGGACAGGATTTGGCACAGATTAGATTATTTCCACACTTATGAGTTATGATGATGTTTTGAGGATTATCGGTATTTTTGGAATACATTAGAGATGATGGTTGTTGAATTCATTTCGTCATTTGAGAATACGAAATGTGGAATATGTCAAGGATTGATTTAGTATGGATTGCCATGGATTGGTAAGGTTGTGACGGTAAGATTACTTTGGTAGTATTCTTACTATATTATTACATTGGTATGTAATTATTTATGATGATGTGATCGATATCATTGTTGAGTATTGTGGCTGACCCCGTCGTGGGCTTTATTTTTAGGTACTCGGAGATCGAGCTAGTAGCGGTCGTGAAGGGGTGAGCTTCCCGGGTGATACTGGCTGTGGTATGTTCCTGAGTATTGAGTATTTTATTTCTGGTTGTTATATTTCCGCTGCAAATGTGTATTTTGAACTACATTTATCCGCTGCGTGTGTATATTTTCAAAATGGCCTTTTGGGCATTTTACGAACTTGGGTTATTTTCGTCAAACTCTTTTTCCCAAATTATTTTATCGGTACGTTTAAGTTGTGGCTTAACGTATATTTTAAACTGTTGAGATTTGGCACTTCGCCTTGTATTTTCAAATGGTATTTTATGGCGGTATTTCAAAATTTTGCTTTTGAAAATATTTGAGTATTTAAAATATTACCGTCATCGGCCTATTGGCGCTTTTGAATTGGTTTTGTAAACGGTTTTTAACCTGGTGGGTTTCGGCGCGGGACCCACGGCGCTGTAATATCCCGTATGGTTTTGGGGGTGTTACAGAAGATGGTATCGGAGCTTGGGTTTTGTGAAACCCAGGCGTGTGTGTTATGTGGCTTTACCGGTACGGGAGTAGCGTGATTTTTGAAAATGAGTTTTTGTGACTTTTGAGTCAAATCGATTTTTGGAGTTTCCAAAATTTTTGAGATTCTTTTCAAATTACTACTTGTGATATTCGTGTGTTTCGATTGTGTTGAGACTTCGTGTGGGAGTCGTGTGCTAGTATCACGGGAAATCATCGGCTTCACGCACCTGTAAGTATATTGGTTTGGTTATTTCGCTTGTGGCGACGCTTGATTGTTTTTGTGATGAGTTGGAAAATTTTGGATTTATCTGTTATTGGTGATGGGTTGCAAGTTTCGAGGACAAAACTTATTTTAAGGGGGGTAGTATGTAATACCCGAATTTTCAGTATAAATTTTTCGCGTTATTTTATCTGAGATATACTGTATAGTTTGGTATCTATACAGTATGGATAAAATAAATTGAGAACCGAGACAGTTATACTAGTGTGATTATCGTTTTTGGATTGACAGATATATTCAGGATATGTTGTATCAGGTTGAACTGATTTGGATATCAGGTATACCGTATGAGAATATTTTTGGATTCAGTATGTGTATTCAGTATGCCGTATGTTTGTATTTTGTACATCGAGACGTCAGACAGGAACAGTTGGATTTTTGGCTAAGTATAAAAGCCATTACGTACGTTAAGCCTTGGAGCTTACGTACGTAAAATGTGTTAGCTTACGTACGTTATATAGTGTACATAACGTACGTAACAAGAGGAATCAGACAGTGGGGCCCGTGGTCGGCAGCTTTCGGCGCGGATGTGGACAGGTGAGTCAACGGACGGAGTTACGTACGTTATACAGGGTGTATTACGTACGTAATACGAGTATTATACTGTAGCAAGTCAACGTACGTATTACGTACGCAATGGATTAAGTGTTACGTACGTTACGGGGCGGCTGACCGAGTCGTGGCCGAGATGACCTGGATGGCCGAGCATGGCCGGACGTGACTCGTCGGGATGGCCGAGCATGGTCGGCAGTGATTCGCATGGATGGCCGATCACGGTCGGCAGTGACTCGCAGGGATGGCTAGGATTGGCCGATTACGTACGTAAGGCAGTGGCCGGTTACGGCCGTAAGGGCCAGTTACGTTCGTAAGCCAGCTGCCGGTTACGTACGTAAGTGTTCGGCCCAGGCGGTGGCGAGGCCATGGCCGGTTACGTACGTAAGGCAGTGGCCGGTTACGTACGTAATGGCCCGGCAGGTCTCGGCCTATATAAGGCCTGGACCGGGTCACTTCGACATTTTCACTTTTTTCTTCGTTTTTTCGCGATTCCTTCGGCAAGAATTGATGGATTTGAGTATGAGCAACTTATAACAACATGTTTTGGAAGTTGGAATCATGGATTAACATCATCTTCCACCCGGATCGAAGGTAAGAACACCTAAACACTTGGTTTTGGATATTTTTGAAGTTTCTTGATGTCTTGGCCGATTTGATTCGTTTTAACTCAGATTATTGATGGAATCTTGTTGTATTCTTGAGATTATTCGTTGTTCTTGAAGTTTTGTGGATCGGATTCGAGTATTTCTTTGAATAATCGATTGAATTGGACTATGTCTTCAAAGTGTTCGATCAAATGTCTCAATGAGTAGAACTTGGAAAATTCTACACGTTTTCATATGAATGGTGATGGAAATGATATTGTTGTGATGATTCTTGGTAAGTATGGGAATTTTGTTAAAGGAAGATAATGAATTGGTGATCAAATGATTCGATTATGTTGTTATGATTATGGAATCGTAGTATTCTCGATGTTCTTGGTGGTTTGTTGCGATTCATGATGTTATGAGAAGTATATGTTGAAGAACATGATTATATACACCTTGAATTATGATTAAGGGTTGTTTAGATGTTAGAAAACATCGGGTTATGTTGTTTTATGGATTATGAACGTGAATTTGGATAATTCGTGTTCTTGAAGAACTCTTGAGTTACATGTTATGATTTTGGAAGGATTTCGGATAATTTTGGAATGTGATTATTCACGATAATAATCGGTAAATTGTTTTCTACGAATTTACAAGTATGAACAAGAAGGAGTTTTGTCTTCGTATTTGGAGTTGAAGTTGGAATCGAATATGTTATAAAATCCTTAATGTCGAGATGAATTGATCATTGATTTGATGAATACGTTTTAAGGTGTTGGTGTTTTATATATGAATATGGAATATTCATATCTAGAACTAAGTTATGTATCTTGGTACAATATTCGTATAGGAATACGAATATGATTTCGAGTTTGATGAGAATTATTATTCATGTTTGAATTTGGAAATTCATACTTATTGAATAAGTGTTCAATTCGGATAATGGAATTATTTGAAACCTTTGGAATATGGTTATCTATATTGTTGAATTAATTGGATTGTCCGGATTGATGATGATAACCGGCAATTGGATTTTATTACGAATTTACAAGGAGGAAACTTGTAATTGTATTTAAGATTGAATTTGGAATCGGTAATGTTAGACCCTTGTTGGTTTAAATTGATTATTGATATGATCTTCGGATTGTGGAATCGTATTGTGGTTTTGAATTCGTGATCGATTGATTTGGTTGTTCAGATTTGTGTTTAATCGGGATATCGTTGAACCGTTGAGTTTGTTGGTTGAGTATGTCGGTTATTGATTTTTATCGAATGTGTGTTAACCGGTTATTGTAATAGGTTGATATGTTTTGATCGTGGATTATGACCGTTGTGTTGCGGTTGAGGTCGAAGAGTTCGTATATTGCTTTGTTCGGGGCTGAAGAGCTCGTGGATGAAGGCAATGGATTTTGGTAAAGTCTTCGTGGTATCGGTATCGAGGCAAGTTTCTACTTGTTCAGTTTATAATATTTGATGAATGGTTTCGTTTTCATTTTATTTATAATTCATACAGTAATGTTGTTAGAAAGGACTATCGTTGGTATTAATGGTTGTGTTGATCGTCTCATTGGGGGATGTTGATGGATATGGTCCTCGGCTTTGAGGTAATCTAAGTATTTGTTCAATCATGTGGATAATTAGTATGTTGAGTTGTTGTATATGTTGAGGTTTCGTGTAGTGAGTTTCATATCGGTTATTCGTTGAGGGATGTTGATCCCAGGACCTTTGTATTGAGATCGTAGACGTTTTGGTCATTCATTTGGGGATGATGATCCCAGGATTGATGTTTTGGATATTGATTAGTCGTGTCGACTTTTCATTGTCGATCGTTGTTGTTCACTTGGTGAGTCTTTTGATCCTTATTGATATGTGTTTCTTTGAGTTTCGTTGTCATGTTGCATCGTGACATATCTGGAGTCATATCTGCGTTCCGATTGGATATTGTGTAGGATTTTTAGCCGGGCACATATATAGTCATGCGTGAATATTTTCCGTGAAAGGCTGTGCACACGAGACGTAGTTCGTTGAGGCTAATTAGGTACATTGTCCCACGTATATCCTGGATTCCGTATACGGGGTGGACATGTGCACTGACACATATTCGGATCGGGCGTACTATGATTTCCATCTTTGAGCCATATTGTTTGGTCGTTCATCCTCCTTTTATGGTTGGGTATGTTCGACGGTTTGTGACTGGTTGTTCATACGCCCGAGGGGTATGTTCGACAGTCAGAGTTATTTCTTTGAGATCCATTATTGTTGATCATTTGGAGTTTACCTTGTTGATGGTATTCTCAGTTATTATTGGTCTTTTGTTGATCATTTGGAGTTTACCTTGTTGATGGTATTCTCGGTTATTGTTGATCCTTTGTTGATCGTGTCGGAGCTATCATGTTTATGGTTTTCTCAGTTATCGTGATCCTTTATTGGTCGTATTGGAGTTATCATGTCTATGATATTCTCAGTTGATGTATTGGTTGATCATTGTTATTGATCGTATGAGCATTCAGACTGCACGTCGATGTTTTCGGGATTTGTATTCATTGTCATGTGGTAGTTGATCTACACATATGTTGTGTATTATTGGTTTATTCATGTTGAGATTTGATTGTGTAATCCGACGGACAGGATTTGGCACAGATTGGATTATTTCCACACTTATGAGTTATGATGATGTTTTGAGGATTGTCGGTATTTTTGGAATACAGTAGAGATGATGGTTGTTGAATTCATTTCGTCATTTGAGAATACGAAATATGGAATATGTCAAGGATTGATTTAGTATGGATTGCCATGGATTGGTAAGGTTATGACGGTAAGATTACTTTGGTAGTATTCTTACTATATTATTACATTGGTATGTAATTATTTATGATGATGTGATCGATATCATTGTTGAGTATTGTGGCTGACCCCGTCGTTGGCTTTATTTTTAGGTACTCGGAGATCGAGCTAGTAGCGGTCGTGAAGGGGTGAGCTTCCCGGGTGATACTGGCTGTGGCATGTTCCTGAGTATTGAGTATTTTATTTCTGGTTGTTATATTTCCGCTGCAAATGTGTATTTTGAACTACATTTATCCGCTGCGTGTGTATATTTTCAAAATGGCCTTTTTGGGCATTTTACGAACTTGGGTTATTTTCGTCAAACTCTTTTTCCCAAATTATTTTATCGGTACGTTTAAGTTGTGGCTTAACGTATATTTTAAACTGTTGAGATTTGGCACTTCGCCTTGTATTTTCAAATGGTATTTTATAACGGTATTTCAAAATTTTGCTTTTTAAAATATTTGAGTATTTAAAATATTACCGTCATCGGCCTATTGGCGCTTTTGAATTGGTTTTGTAAACGGTTTTTAGCCTGGTGGGTTCCGGCGCGGGACCCACGGCGCTGTAATATCCCGTATGGTTTTGGGGGTGTTACAATTGCAGTGGTGATTATGATATGTTTGGTGGTGAGGTAGTTGTAATGGAGTATTAGGGATATCAGTTTCACTCGTAGGGTCGGGATACTCGTGGGTAAACGGGTAAATAGGTAAGGTACTACCCAAAAAATTAGGTAGCGGGCGTGCCCGCTAAATTCTGCTAGGGTAAGGGTAGAGTATGGGTTTAACATCTTTCCCATCTACCCGACCTGATTACCTGTTAAATATATTTATTATATATATTATGATTTGGTGAATATATATTATATTATTTATTTTATAAATAAAATCTAATTTTTCAATTAATGAGTTATTACATTTTATATTATGGATCTTATTAGAATTTTTTGCAAGGTTTTTTGGCTCCTATTAATTAATGTTATTTATATATTAATATTTATTGTTGATGAAGTGTATCTTTTCAGAGAAAAATAAAAAAATGCATTTTATGATAATTTTTGGAATAGGGCAGGACAGGGTCGGGTAGGATCGGGTAGGATGGGTTTACTCTGTGCAAAATAAACTTGAATGGGGAAACCGTTTATCAGTGGGTACCTGTGTACCGGAGGGTATTACCCGTACCCTACCCACGATAGAAAACAGGATAATAGGGTAGGGTATGAGAAGGGCAATTTGTGTTAGGATAGGTGTCGGTCACAGTATACAATTTATACAGCTTAGAAGGGGGGTTGAATAAGCTGTATCCTTTTTCGAAGTTTGTTTGCATAGCGGAAGTCTGAAACTAAGTTGCTGTAAATACAGCAACTGAATGGTCTCATGTTAGCTTGGTGCTTAAAGGTTTTTCATGGTAAGTATACTAAAATCACATAGGCAATAAGAAACCCATAAAGACATTAAGTAAAGACACGTGGTTTAATGTGGTTCGAGGTGAACCCCTCTACGTCCACAGGTCCTCCACACAGGAGTACATAGTTTATTAAAATAAAGACGTACACAACTATACGATTTTAATTAAACTCATCGTTGTATCGTTCACACAGATTGATACAACCGACAATAGCTTTGGCCGTTCACATAGATTGGCTGAGCTTCTTCGACTTGTTTCTTCTCACACAGATTGAAGCTTCGTCTGTAACACTAATCGTCCCGCACAGGTCAGAAATAACTTTGCTTAGTCCACACAAGGTTAAGTATCTCAACGGTAAGTATTGGGTATCACGAGTCCGAACAACAGTTGTAGGCTTGATAAGCTTTTGTTGTAGATGTGTTGTTCGTGTTGAGGACTTGTATATTTCTTCACTTCAGATGTCGCTGGATGCTTGAAGAAATATATTGCTTTTATAAGCCTTCAGTATTTCGCGTGTTCGTCTTATTGTCAAGTGTTCAAGTGAGCAAGATCCTCTTGCTTTGGGCTATTTATATCCTTGGAAATTGTTTCGTTATAAAGGTAGCCCTTGGCTGGTTGGTGGAGATTGAGACAACTCTGATTGGCGGCTCCAGGATGTTTGAATTAATGGTGATTCACATTTAATGCTTCAGACATTCTCTTTAACCCGCATTAAATGCTCTTTTATCTGTAGTCTCTTCGGCCGCATTAAATGCTGACCTATCAGCATTAAATGCTACTTTAACCATGAATACTTTATGAAATATTTGTTTAACAAGGGTTTAAAATTCCTTTTCAGTCTTGTTGGTTTTGTGTTTTACTTTTCCTAAGTAAAACACCTACAACACTGTTTGATGTAGCCAACATCTCATCTTGTTGTATCTTGAAGGCTAAGCTGTAGAATTTGACTCTTGGCTCGCTGTATGATATATGGATACACTTGAATGGACATGCTATATGGACATGCTGTACGGACAGGATGTATATAGCATTTATCAAAGCACCAGGACAATTTTTCCCAATAGTAGGGTATGGTAATAGCATACCCATACCCCATCTTGCCCGTGTACATCCCTATGGAGTATGGTTGATGGTAGGTGGGGTGTTGGTGTGTATGGGTGTTGTGGGTTATTGGTGTGGAATGGTTGGTATAGAAAGTCTGGTTGACATAAGTTAACATAACTTGACATAAAACTGACATAAATTGAAAATACAGATACTGTAATAATTGAACGTAGATACATAACATTAGTTGAAAATACATATAGAATAATAATTGAAGTGCAGACATAACATTTATTGAGATACAAATACAACCATAACAGAAAGTACAGACAAAACATTAATTGAAATACAGACATAACATTAATTTAAAATACAAACATAACATTAATTGAAAGTAAAAATACAACAAGAAACTAAAGTCCAAGTTATTCATTCAGCATCACAAGGAATGCGTTATGGGCACAGAGTGTCCTCTATCATAACTGAAGTGTCCTCCTTCGTGAGATCTCTGTAGGTCTTCACGGACTCCAAATGAAATAGTTTGTCTATGTCCTTCTAGTTTCTCAATTGTACATATTTCATCTTTGCAAACTCAGCCAGTAGACATTTCGACTGTGCACACAAACTAGTTGATATCAGTGTTTTAAAAGGCGTTAAATAGCGCGCTACGTAGCGCGCTTTTGCGCTATTCTGAGGAAAAACGCGACATAGCGCGGTTCCAGTCGCGCGTATGCCTATTTTGCGCATGCCATTCAAGCGCTTTTCACTGTTTCGCACGCTATTCTTGCGCTTTTTGGCGTTGCGCGCGCTATTCTTGCGCTATTTGGGTTGTCGGCGCAGCTGGTATAGCAGAAACCCTAATTACTAAAGGAGTTTTTTTTTTGCTGGCTTTTGTGTGTTTGGCGCCCATTGCGCTCGCAGAAATAGGCAGAAACCCTAGTTACTAAAACAGTGGTTACTAAACCCTAATTACTATAAATACAAACCACAATACTTAATACAAACCACAAAACTTCAGCAACCATCGACCATCGACCTGCAAAAAAAAAGTTTCAGCCGGCCAAAAAAATTCCGGCCAGACAAAAAAACTCCGGCCAGCGTCAGACTTCAGAAAAAGAAAAAAAATCCAGCCAGCAAAAAAAGTCCGGCCAGCAGAACAGGAAGTTTTTAAGTGATGATGATAGTGATATCATATTGGATGAGAACGACTACTATTAGAAATTAGAATTTTTAAGTGTTTTTAGAATTGAATATTTTCATGTTGTGGCTTATTTAAGTTTGTTATTTTGGATTATTATCATTGTTCTAAATTGTTTTGTTTATTTGAAATTATTCCATGGCTATTTTACTTGGGTTATTTATCTATTGATCTTACACAAGAATAATTATTTTATTTTTTCACTTAAAAATGTCATGTTCGAATTACTTACGCTATGCGCTACGCTATTTTGCGCTACGCAATTATTTACAAAAACGCTACAGACCTACGCAACGCAACTGAAAACACTGGTTGATATATGAGCATTTCCCTTCATTTTTCCTACCTTTGCCGCTTTTTGCAAGTTCGAGGGACACAAGTATCTGTCCATGTCATCTATAATAACATCGGCAACATGGCTAGATCCAGAAGTGTAATTCCCTCTTTGAAATATTCTAGCCTCCCCCACCCCCAGACGCCCCAGGGAACCTCCCAATAGTGAAGCCATTTAAAGCCACTTTTTTCCCATCACTGTTCCAATCCATTAATGAATTCTACAAGACAATGCCCTCATGTTCACTCTTTTGGTTGGCCCTAAACTTATTTATGGACGCACTAAAACTCAGACATTTTCCATGGAAATATAGAAATTAGACTTTGATGACTCCATGGTTCTTTCAAGCAGTTTCTGACTATTAGCTCCTTCGTTATAGTATTGGATAACTCGCTAAATACCCTCAGAAGCTTGCGGACAATCAATTATCACGTCACTGGAGATAATGCAGAAGTCACGACAGAGTAAAATATCCTCTTCATGTGACCATGGAACAACGGATGCCTTGCCGCGTTTTTTTAGTTCTTGTATTTTCCCCATATCCTCATCTATATCCAAACAAATATAGTCAAAGCCTTCAACAACATGGCCTAAACTTGTCTTTGGGGAATCTTAGAAACTACTCGACATACCGGTTGCATGAAACCTCCCTGCTGAGAAGGCATAAAAATTCCCTGTGCAGAAGGCATAAAATTTCCCTAATGATGAGGTAAGCCAAATACATTTGGCATACCATATTAGGTTGCCATAGCCTATACAAGTAATAAGTGTAATATCTATGTATTACATATGTATGTTTGTACTGAATTTTTTAATTTTTGTACATCGAATAAAACGAGAAGTGGTCTCAGATATGTCTTATTGTTCATATATATATTGAGTTATGGTGGTTTTCTATCAGTTATCGTGTACCGATTATTGAATTTGGATCCTTGTTGAAGGGGGCCAAAAAATTGGAAATTGGCTAAGTACATAACTACTGTGCACGTTAAGATTGACGCCTAATGTAGAGGTGGGCAAAAAAAACGAAACCGAAACTGAAACCGAAAAAAAATTGAAACCGAAACCGGTCAAAACCGATTTTTGACCAAAACCGGTTCGGGTTGTCTCAAAACCGGCGGTTTCTACCCGGTTTTACATTTTCCCGTTAAAAACCGGTCCAAACCGGTTTTTAGGGGAACCGGTTTCGGAAACCGGGTTGAAAAAACCGGTTTGAAACCGGTTTTTGCAGATGTCCGTTAGCTAGCCGTTGCATTCAAAAATCTGACCGTTTTTTGCCCTTTTTTTTACCATTTTTCCATCCCTAATCAACTATAAATACCCTATTTGAGTTTTGGTTTAGTCACAATACTCAAACACTCTTCAAGTACTAAAAAAATTAAAAAATTCTCGTTTCTCTCAATTCAAATGGCAACTCAATCTTCTTCCGCTTCCACGAATGCACCCGAGATTGTTGAAGTTATAGAAACAACCCGAAACCAAAACATTTGGTGTAATTTCAATCTCGTGAAGTTGTCGGATGGGCAACTTAAGGCTCATTGTAAACATTGCGGTAAGTTTTTGAAACATGAATCCAACACGACGTTGAAGATGCATACCGACAAGTATTGCGAAGGACTCAAATCCGTTCCGGAAGACGGTCAAGCATCTATGTCACGAGAGGGGGGTCTTTTTGCATACGAGGCAGAGCGGTGCCGGCAACAATTTGCAAGCTACGTGATTCAAGAAGGTTTGCCGTTCAACCACTTCGATAACCCTCGATTGACTAAGGTGATTCAAAATACTCTTCAACCGCCATATAAACAAGTAAGTCGTGCTACTCTTAGACGTGATTGTATTAAATTATGGAAAAAGGCTAAAATAGAACTAGTAAACGGTTTTACAAACTTAAATACAAATGTAAACTTAACAACCGATGTTTTGTCGGCACCTCATGGTTTGCCCGGTTCATACCTTTGTGTTACCTAGAGATGTTAAACGGGCTTGGGCCCGCCGGGTTGGCCCGTTTAACCCGCTAAAAAACCGGGTTAGGGCCGATATTTCCTAGCCCGTTTAAATCCGGGCTTTTGGCTTGGACCGTTTAGCTTAGTTAGGCTAGCCCGAAACCCGCTAGGGCTAGCCCGAAGCCCGATATATATATATATATATTTAATTTCAACTTACAGTAATACTATATTTATATAACATATATTAATATTATATATATTATATATTAATATTATATATGTAAAATATATATTAATATTATATATAATGTATATTATTACTGTATTTGTTAATATAGTGTGTTTATATATATATATATATACACATAAAAGTGTATTTTTTGATATATTTATTATAGTATATTTGTTACTATATATATAAAATATATTGTTACTGTTTTTTTTTGGTTTATGACTTATAAAAAAATAAAAAATAGATTTTTTAAATATTTAGCCCGTTTAGCCCGAAACCCGTTAGGGTTAGGGTTAGGGCCGATATTTCCTAGCCCGTTTAAATTCGGGCTTTTTTGGCCCGGACCGTTTAGCCCGAAGCCCGCTAGGGCTAGCCCGGAACCGCTAGGGCTAGCCCGTTTAACATCTCTAGTGTTACCGCACATTGGATTGATCCCGATACATGGCTAATGATGAAGCGTACGATTGCTTTTGAAAATTTTGAGTACCCTCACACGGGTCAAAATTTATTTCATATATTACAAAATGTAATAAATAACTTTAACTTACAAGAAAAAGTTTTTTCAATCTCATTTGATAACGCGTCTAATAATACAAACGCGGTAAATTAATATTAACATATAAACCGCCTTCGAAGGGTATTTTTTATCATAGTCGATGTGTTGCACACATTATAAACTTGGTTGTTCAAGACGGATTAGCGGTACCCGAAATAAGTTTGGTAAAAGACGCTTTTAAAAAATATTACAAGATATATTTTGTTCAAGTAAAGCTAGATATAAACAATATATGAAATTGTGTAAGGACACGAATTCTATTTTTTTAACCCTTAATTGGGACGTTCCTACAAGATGGAATTCGACTTATAAAATGTTTTGTTGTGGTTTACGCCAACGTGATACTTTACAACTTTTTCATGATGAACTTGCGAATAGGACGAGTAGGGTTACACCATTTACGTCGGAACAATGGGGTATAGTTAGAAAAATAAGCGAATTGCTCAAAGTTTTTAAAAACGCAACAACTTTATTATCAGGTGTTTATTATCCCACGAGTCATTTGGTACTTAATCAAATTTATTTAATGTGTTCAAAATTAAGCGACTACGAATTAAGTGGTGATTTATATGAAAAATGGTTTCGCCCATGAAAGAAAAACTAAGAAAATATTTTAAAGAAATGCCACCGGTAATTACTTGTTCCGCCGCCTTGAACCCATGTATGAATATTAGCGGGGTGGAACTACTTATCGACAAAATCTCTATTGATTTAGAGTTGCATAACGAAAACGTTTTCTATTCAAGAAATGCAAAAGCCATTTTTAACAAAAATTTCAAAGATATATTCGGGGTTTATTTTAAAAAGTATGGTTCAAGAAATGATTCTTCAAGTTCGTTTTCATCATCATTTTCTACTTCTACTAGCGCGGATCCCATGCTTAACTTATATAATAGTTTAAGAGAGGAAAACACTAAACGGGCTAGGGGTGAGAGTGACCAATCATCGACTAGCGAATATGGGAGATATATTGGAACCGATTTTTTATCGACTATGGGACTCCATGAATTCGCAAATTTTGATATTTTGGCTTGGTGGAATGGAAGGGAAACTCAATTTCCCGTTCTAACCGCTATGGCCCGAGATTTACTAACCGTCCAAGCTTCTACGGTAGCTTCGGAATCCGCTTTTTCTCTTAGTGGTATGGTATTATCTATACGAAGAACAAGACTCACACCAGCATCATTGGAGATGTGTATTTGCTTGAAGGATCACTTAGACGCATCCGAGCGTATACAACACACTCAAAGTCTTGAAGGAGAAGTAGACATTGAACAAGAAATACACGATATCGAGGTGGAAGAAGGTTTTGCAATCTCACTCTCCGATGAAGAAATTGCTCTCGATGAAGCTTCGCGCGAGGCTAGCTCCGAAGAAGATATCACTCTCGATGAATAAAAGTTTATGTTTTAAATTCTAAATGTTTGAATAAAAGTTGATGTTGTAATGAGTTTATTTAATAAAAGTTTCTGTTTTAAATTCTAAATGTTTGAATAATAGTTGATGTTGTAATGAGTTTATTTAATAAAAGTTTATGTTTTAAATTCTAAATGTTTGAATAAAAGTTGATGTTGTAATGAGTTTATTTAATAAAAGTTTATGTTTTAAATTCTAAATGTTTGAATAAAAGTTGATGTTGTAATGAGTTTATTTAATAAAAGTTTATGTTTTAAATTCTAAATGTTTGAATAATAGTTGATGTTGTAATTAGTTTATTTAATAAAAGTTTATGTTTTAAATTCTAAATGTTTGAATAAAAGTTGATGTTGTAATGAGTTTATTTAATAAAAGTTTATGTTTTAAATTCTAAATGTTTGAATAAAAATTGATGTTCTAATGAGTTTCTTTAATAAAAGTTTATATTTAATGTAAAATGAGTTTATTTAATAAGAATATATTATTTTTTTAAATTTATTTTTTTTTGAAAAACCGGTTATAATCGGTTTTTCCTACCAGAACCGGTCACAAACCGACCCAAACCGGTTAGTATAGGGTCGAGTTTTTACAGTCCCCAACCCAACCCGACCCGAACCGATTTGATCAAAAAACCGATTCCCAGAATACGATCAAAAATCAATTCGATTTTAAAACCCGAACCGATTTGAATATAAACTCGATTTGTACACCCCTATCCTAATGTACATTAAACTGTGTTAGTTAACATATGTTAATGGCTTCAATAAGCATACAGTAACAGAAAATCTCGCCAACTGCACGGTAGGTGTCTTTGTCCATATACGGCTACTTTCGGCCACTTTTTGATGAGCAACATGGGGGCGGGGTCAATGGTGATTAGAGTAGATTAACAACCAATTCTAGCATATGTTAATTGCACTACCACAAAACATGGCTTTAACGATAGTTTTGGAGTCATTTTAACAGCGGTTCCAGAAATACTGTTAAAAGTGACACTAATTAACGGTGGTTGTCTTAATAATCGATGTTAATATAACAGTGGTAAAAACCGCTGTTAAATTAACAACGGTTATATATATAAACCACTGTTAAAAGTATATTTAACAACGGTTTTTATTAATAATCGCTGTTAGATTTGTAAAAAAATTAACAGCGGTTTATGTTACAACGCTGTTAAATGTCCTTTTAACAGCGGTTTTTGTAACAAATCGCTGTTAAATTTACGGTGTAATTTAACAGCGGTTTTTTGAAATAACCGCTGTTAATTTTTTTTAATAGCATGTTTGTTTTTTAATTTACCTACCTGCTACAATACAATTTCAGCCGTACAAAACCTCAATAATTCCATAATACAATTATTAGCAATTCACCAATATAACGACAAAACTTTCATCCATCCATCAAATAGCATAACACAAAATAAACGGTTCCATGAATACCAATACAATGACGTTTCATCCAATTCAAAATAAATAAAACAACACAATTCACGAACTAACCAAACAAGGCAATGAATAATTCTTACAAAATCAAATGTAAAAAACTATGCATATAAACGGTTCCTAACCTCCAAAAATTGTTTTGCCCATTTAGTTCGAATTTCATGAATTCTATCTATAGAAAGTGCTGCAACATCATCAAACATCTGCACATATAAACATATAAATAAACAAACTCATCAATTTAAATGATTAAAACACTTTAAAACTGAAATAATTTAAAAAACTGAAATTAATTTATATAATTTAAAAAACTGAAATTAATTTATATAATTTAAAATACTGAAATAAAAGTTTATCACCTCCATCCATCGATAATACGAGCTCGGACAATGATCGACATCCAGTGCATGACATAATACCCACACTCCCAACCTCCACTTTGCTTATTACACTAAAAAAAATGTGAATCTCAATTATATAAACATATATAGCTAATATATATCTACATATTTTTTACTTTGGGATATATGCAAGTAATCGTCTGTTTGGATTTACTTGTATGCATACCCCCATCACCTTAAACGCGGTCGTGGCACTGTATGAAAGAAGTACTACTGTATTATCAAATGAAATTAATATATTTTCCAAGTAAATGCTACAAAATAAAACATACTGCTGGACTATGGCCTTAACGCGAGAGTCGGGCTTATGGTGTAGCGAGCAAAACCACAGAACAACCCCTTTTGCAGGGATAATGACCAAAAGTTGTCAATGCTCCCTGCATTAACAAACATATTACAAGCGTGAGGAGGGATTATTTAATTTTTCATATCAAACCAATCTAAACACATCCAGTTATATAATTATTAATACAAAAATCTACAAAGACATGAAAGAAATATTATGACTTTCAGAGAAAAAGAGGGTAGGGGGACGAATGTTAGATCTTTTCAAAATCAATTCAGAAAAAAGAGGAGAAAATATGCAAATGTAACATAGATGCAATTTATACCTAAACTTACGCATGATGGTTAACTCCAAGGTATATCTATTTTTTTTTTGCATCTGACATACGCGAAGAGATGTATCCGGAGGTCTCATATCCATTATTTTCCATATTTTGTATGGATTGAGGATCAATATATCCATACAAATACTCGTCCATCGTGCCCACATTCAGTTTCAATAAATACCTAATTTGTTAAACAAAATATTAATAT
This sequence comes from Orobanche coerulescens, assembly GCA_033398695.1. Classification (NCBI taxonomy): domain Eukaryota; kingdom Viridiplantae; phylum Streptophyta; class Magnoliopsida; order Lamiales; family Orobanchaceae; genus Orobanche; species Orobanche coerulescens. Next base: position 42,406,053 of record CM065805.1, on the reverse strand, counting down.
CTAATTTTTGATAAATATACATGAATCATGCAAAGAATTACTTACAAAGTCCAAAACTGTAGAAGCGATAAGCTAAGTCACTTCTTGCCTTGAACGATCTCCAAAAGATTATTATAACATATGTACAAGGGAACGTCAGCACAACCACAGCCAAAGGAAGCTGTATCCCATGGCACTTGTAACGGATCACTAAAAAGAGTCGATGCAAGACTAAATAACTCTCTGATGGTGTCATCTCTATGACTCGACCCGTCATCTTGACGAGCATGTTTCTTAGGTCGCTCAGGTCGCTCAATATCATGTTACATATAGAAGACTGTAAAAAACAACTATAACCGGAGTATCTTTTATTTAGATTTAGTATTAAAAAACACAAAAGAAATATACCTTGATAAAGTCGGAAACGACAAGATTTTTTGGTTATGCAATAAAGGTACCTAGAGCTTCCCTCACTAAGCTTACCTCTTCAGTAGGTATAGGGACTTCGGTACTGCCATCTACGGTCTCCTCAACTACTACCTTAACCAAATGAGCTGGTAAAGGAGCACAATGTAGGGTAGAATCTCCATGGTGAACTCGACCGATAGCGACTAGATGAAGAGGATGATCGTCCATAAAAAATCCAAATCGACCAGTGTCCCCAGGTGGAGTCTTCCCTCCAGAAGGGCCAGAAAAAGCATCGGCGCAATTTCCCTTCGTACTGACATGGGTAACATGATCATCAGGTGTACTTAGATCGACATGGCGCTGTTGGGAATGACCACCCAAAGACTCTAATGTTTAGCCGAATTTTCGTCAAATTTTGTGTGACATCGTATGTGATCTTCTTCGTTAGTTCCTCAACACACTTTCAATTATTGATGATGCAGATTGACGTGAAGATCATCCGAAATAATCTCGAATGCCTACACCAAATCTAATGCCACGAACACGGCTTGGGTGCACCGATCTCCCAATGGCCTCAGCCAATATATCATCTCGTCCCTCAGGAGTGAAGCGACCCTGTGTACACTGCTCCTCCAACTCATCCTATAAAATAACGATTTTTCGTAAGTGAAACACAAAAGTGAAACATATAAATGAACTGTTAATTTTTTTTCGTAAGGATAAAAAAACTTCGTTTCATAAGTGAAACACAAAAGTGAACTTTTAAAATTTTATGTAATACCCGGTTGTAATTCAGTCATTTTTATTCAGTAATTATCAGTCAGTAATTGTCACTCGGTAATTTTCATTCATTATTAATCACTCATCATTCATACTCATTCAATTGTGTTCACTGTTCGGCGGAATATTTGTCATACTCGTACTTTTGTCCCCGTACTTCTTGAATTCAGTGATTTTTGTACTCGGTGCATCGTTTTGGGCAGGAGGCCCAGTGACCGAGTCATTGCCGCATGAGCAGGCCGCACGAGCACCTGGTCGTGCGCGGCACTCGTGTGTGCGGATGGTTTGGGCAGGAGGCTCAGTGGTCGAGTTAGTGCCGCACGAGCAGGCCACACGAGAAACTGCTCGGGCATGATGCTCGTGTGTTGCGGCTGTACTGGGCAGGAGGCCCAGCGTTCGAGCAGGGCCGCACGAGTAGGCCGCACGAGTTGCTGCTCATGCGCGGCGCTCGTGCGCTAAGAACAGCAGCCGGTAGTAACTTCACGCACGACCGGACGCACGGACACTTGGTCGTGCGGATTGGTCGTGCGTCCTTGGGCTTTATATAGGTGGACCGACGGGCTTTCCTCATTTTTCAACATTTCTTTCATCTTGTTCCGAGAGAGAGAGCTTGAGGGAGGGATTTTCCATCATCAATCACTTGAGTGTTAGATTTTCATCATCTTCATTCGTTTGGGAAGCTTGGATACTCGATTTAACTCGTGTTCATCGGATCGAAGTGGTTGGATCTTCAAGAGGTAATTTCTTCAACATCTTGGATTTCGACTTTGTATTGAGATATGATGTTTTGGACGTTAAAATCATGTTGTATGTAGTGAAGTACGCATGATTATGGATATGTATGATTATTCAATGGATTATTGAAAGATTTTCCAAGAACACTTTGAATATTGAGTTGGATTTGGGGGTTTTCGATTAATCGTTGTTGTAATCCCGAATTTGGATATTCATATTGGATTATTGATCGTATTGAAGATGTTTTGTTGGATTGAAACACTTTTTGGGGATTTGATGTTGGTATAATTAAGGTTTGGTTGTTAACAATTGAAGTTTGGTCACAACGTGTTCGATAAAATGCCCAAATGAACTTGGTTTAGTTGTTTTGATGTTTTGAGTTCGTTATAATCGTGTTCGATTCGTATATTGAGCGGATTGTTGGTAATTGTGTTATTCAAGGTTGTTCGAGCGACCGACATTTCATTTAGGGCGTTGTTCGCGGAAGGACATTGTTCACCGGTGTTGTGTAAGTTAATTCTTACTCGGTTAAAAGGGTATTCATTCCTTTCGTTGTTGTTCATTCATAATCATAACTCATTCATTATTGTATTAATCGTATTGAGACTTGTAATTGTCGAATAATCACTTCATTCACGAGGAACGACGGTTCCAATCATTTCATTGAGTTATCAATCACTTCACTATTATTTTCATCTCGGTGAGTCATTCTTGACCTTGTCGAATTATTATTCATTGATATTCATTGTGGTCATTCTCGTTCATATGACCTTCTGGGTTCATATTGCGTGGCCGGGTGCGGATGTGTGGAATTTTTAGTCGAGCACACGATAGTCATGTATTGGGTTCACCGATACATTGGACTGTGCACACGGTAACATTTACCTCCGTGAGACTAATTAGATACAAGGACGGATGTGTCCGGTCATTCATCTTGTACACTTGCACAGAACATTATGGGCGTACTATGATACTCCTCTTCAGCTTAATTCATAACTAAGGATATTTCATAACTAAAGATATATCATGATTGTGTATTTTCATCCCTTGAGGATTGTTGTTCTGTGTAACTGACCCCGTTGGGGAATATTGTTTTCAGGTCACGGCAAGGCAAAGGCACGGGAAGAGCATGTTGACGGCGAGGAGTCTCAGTGATACTAGTAGGGGGACCCCGATCTTTTCAGTCATTCATGTTGTTGTCATTTATTTTTCCGCTGCAGATTTTCATTTGGATACTCCGTTTCATTCAGTGTTGTGTATTTTATCTTCATATAAAATATACTAGTATTCAGTATTGTCCTGGTGGTTTGTATTTAAACTTGGTAATATAATGTGGTTCGGTACTACAATTATATTATTTAATTCATCAGTTTTCATTCGCCTGGTGGTTCCCAGTCGGGGATCCACGGCACTGTAATATCCGCCTAATTTGGGGTGTTACAGAGTTGGTATCAGAGAGTGGTTTTGAATACTACCTTCCGAGTCATGTCTCATTCGAAATCATCGTCATCGGACTAGTATCATTGGACTTTCGCGTCACGTGTGACCTGTGCAAATGCCGAGCCAATCAAACCAAGAACTGTAAGATTTCTAACGCCATGGTATAATTTCTGGCAGTAATCATTCATTCATAATTCATCAGTTAACAATCCTCAAACATCATTTTCATTTTGATCAGTCGATCATGTTAATTCATTAATCACTCACTTCATTTCATTGTCCAGTTGTTGATCTTTAGGATCATATCATTAATCTTGTTAACTTGTTCAAGATAATCATTTCAAGAATTTCGTCAGATAATCATGTCACCTCAGTTAATCATTCATGTAATCACTATGCTAGAGCGCGTATGCTCATTTTCATCATTTTATGACGTAATCATAATGTGATAATCATGCGAGAGATATAATCATCATGTGACTTTCCTACTTCAGTATGGAGAGAGCAGGCAAAAGACGCGGAGGACGAGGCCGTGGTGCAGACCGAGTCCCGAGAGCTCGTGTGAATACACGTGCTAACGCGAGACATAATGCTAACTCATCTAGCAGCGACGCTGCCACTCATTCACCTGGGCGTGATCATTCACTATCGGGGAGTCGTACCCGGGGCACAGCTCAGTCAGAAGGTGTTCGGATTGATCCACTCGCTTTTATGCAGGGCATGATGGCCCAAATGACTCAGATGGCACAACTGATGGAGACGATGCATAACTCATCTACTCAAAATCAACAGGCTCCTCCGCCGCCACCTCAGAGGCAAGAGAGGGGTGTGAGCAGTATCATTGGCGATATCTCTCACCAGCGACCACCTACCTTCGAGGGCTCATCTGAGCCGGCGGATATCATTCACTAGCTTGAACATTTCGAAAAAATATTTGCTATGGTGGACTGTCCTGAGGGACACAAAGTTTCAGTTGTGACTTACTATCTTGGTAAGGGCGCACATTCATGGTGGTTATCGCTGAAGCCCACCGACGGAGCTTGTACATGGGAACAATTCAGGACTCTCAGGATGGAGAGGTATTATCCGGCCCCACTCAGGGAGGCCAAATTGTCAGAATTACTCACTCCCGACTCAGCAGACGATGATGTTCTCGCCATCGCCGAGAAATTTCAGGAACTACTTCCATTCGCCTCGTCCATTATTCGCTCCGAGGCGGACAAGATCAAGTATTTCAGCAAGAGATTGAAACCTCGTATGAGACTACAGTTGCTTAATCATCATTGCACCACCCTGGCCGAATTCATCGAGAAAGCTCTTACGTATGAGCTTACCGCTAAGGAAATTGCTAAGAATCAAACTTCATCTACTGGCAAGAATTCTAAAAACCGTAATCAGTCTGACGGCAGTCAGGCCACTTTCAAGAAGCCTCGTGTGGGCTCTACTTTTTCTGAGCGACCTCCTATCCTATGACACTGAAACCCGCGGAGTCTCAGTCCCGAGCGGCCAGCTCAACCATCACCTGTTTCAATTGTGGAGAACCGGGTCATGTCAGCACCAAGCGCCCGAGGCAGACTATCATGTGCCATAACTGCAGAATTGCTGGGCATAAGGCCCATTTTTGCCGAAGAGACTCCAAAAATACTCCGGCGGCATTTCAGGCCCCGAAGCAGTCAGCCGTTCAGAATCAAGCTACTCAGTCAGCGTCGTTTAAAACGACAGGAGCGAAAAAAGGTGGAGCCTATAGCCATCAGACGGGAGCATCCGGTGCCGGGACTAGCAAGCCCCGAATTTATGAGATGAAGAAGACCGACGATCCAGAGGCCCGGATGATCTCAGGTACACTCGATATTCTATCTCAACCTGTGTGTACCCTTTTTGATACTGGTGCATCGCATTCATTCATTTCCGAGTCATGTTTGAGTAGACTACGTCTGGGTAGTGCTACTAGTTGTGAGCCTTATGTCATTGGTCTACCTGATGGTAGAAGAATTATCGGGAATCATGAGATTCAGAATTGTCCGATTCAGCTTCATGGCCGTGTATGGCTAGCAGACCTTATTGTGGTAGATTTGCAAAGAGACGACGTCATCTTGGGTATTGATTGGATGGATCGTCACGATGTCATCATTAGTGTCCGTAAGCGGATGGTCACTATCATTTCAGACGATGGGGTCGAATGTGTTTTTCAGGGAGGTAATCCTAGTTGTTCCGGGAGAGTCATCAATTTGATGAAAGCAGTGAAATTACTCAGTCAGGGGTGTATTGGTTATTAGTGTTATATAACAAAAACCGAGAAATCACCAATAATGTTGACGGATATTCCGGTAGTGAGGGAATATGCCGATGTCTTTCCAGACGAGTTACCTGGTTTGACTCCACAGAGAGATGTGGAATTCACGATTGAGTTAGAGCCTGGTACGTCTCCAATATCGAAGACACCGTACCGGATGGCCCCGACCGAAATGCAGGAGTTGAAGAATCAACTTGAGGAATTGTTCGGGAAAGGTTATATCCGACCGAGTGCGTCCCCGTGGGGAGCACCAGTGTTGTTTGTCAAGAAGAAGGATGGTTCATTTCGCTTGTGTATTGATTATCGAGAGTTGAACAGGGTGACGATCAAGAATAAGTATCCTCTACCCCATATTGATGATCTCTTAGATCAACTTCAGGGAGCTTCAATATTTTTCAAGATCGACCTAAGATCTGGATATCATCAGTTGCGAATTCGAGAGTCGGATATCGCAAAGACAGCGTTTCGTACACGCTATGGTCATTATGAGTTCGTGGTAATGCCGTTCGGGTTAACTAATGCACCTGCGGTATTCATGGAGTTAATGAATCGAATTTTCATCAACTTTTTGGACCAGTTTGTTGTTGTCCTCATCGATGACATTTTGATTTATTCTCATGACCGAGAGAACCACGAGTTTCACCTTCATCAGGTGCTCGACGTGTTGAGGCGAGAGCAACTTTATGGAAAGTTTTCCAAATGTGAGTTCTGGATGTCCGAAGTGACTTTTCTCGGGCATGTAATTTCATCAGATGGAGTGCGTGTTGATCCTCAGAAGACGGAGGCTATCCAAGATTGGTTACCTCCGAAGAATGTTAAGGAAATCCGAATCTTTCTCGGATTAGCCGGTTATTATCGGCGGTTTGTGGAAGGATTTTCTAAAATTGCTCAACCTTTGACGAACCTTTTGCGAAAGGATAAGAAATACACGTGGTCCGACGCGTGTCAACAGAGTTTTGAGGAACTCAAGAGCCGGTTAATTTCAGCACCTGTACTTTCCTTGCCGCAAGGGACGGAAGGATTTGTGGTTTATAGTGATGCGTCCGGACAGGGTCTCGGATGTGTACTCATGCAGAACGGGAAAGTTATTGCTTATGCTTCACAGCAATTGAGACCTTACGAGGTTAATTATCCGACCCACGGCCTAGAGCTAGCAGCCGTGGTGTTCGCATTGAAGATTTGGCGTCATTACCTTTATGGCATCACCTGTCAGATGTTTACCGATCACAAGAGTTTGAAGTATATATTTACTCAGAAGGAGTTAAATATGAGACAGTGACGGTGGTTGGAACTAATCAAAGATTATGATATCGAGATCCTGTACCACCCAGGAAAGACAAACGTGGTTGCCAATGCCTTGAGCCGTAAGTCCGTTTAGGAGCAAATGCTTACTCGTTTAACAGTTCAGAAGGAGCTTCAGCAGGAATTCCTTAGACCCGAGAGAGAGGACTGGCTTCAGCGAGTGCAAGGGCAACTTTGCATGTTAGAGATTTCATCGCCACTTGAGGAGGCAATCAGAGAGAATCAGGGTTCAGACCCATCATTGTTGCGCATCCGTGAGGATGTGGCTCAGGGGAAAGCCCCTAGATTTGTGGTCCACGAGGATGGACTTTTGCGATTTAAGAATCGGTTGTGCGTACCAGCGAATGATGAGTTGAAAAACTCGATTTTGAGAGAAGCTCATGCCATCCCATATTCCATTCATCCGGGATCTATCAAGATGTATAAGGACTTGAAACAAAATTACTGGTGGAGTAATATGAAGTGAGAAGTCGCAGAATTTGTTTCGAGATGCTTAACCTGTCAGCAAGTCAAGATTGAACATTAGCGACCGACAGGTATGCTGAAACCTCTCCCTATTCCAGAGTGGAAGTGGGAAGATATTTCTATAGATTTCATCACGAGTTTGCCGACGAGTCATCGTGGTATGAATACAATCTGGGTAATTGTGGACCGTTTGACTAAATCGGCTCATTTCCTTGAGATTAAGGATACGTGGGGTCCCGAGAGGCTTGCCCAGTTGTTCATCAAAGAGATAGTAAGACTGCACGGTACTCCTAAAAGTATCGTTTCCGATCGTGACGGACAATTCGTGTCTCATTTTTGGAAATCAGTTCATCGTGCTATGGAAACTCAGCTTAATCTCAGTACCGCTTTTCATCCTCAGTCCAACGGACAATCAGAGAGGACTATTCAGACATTGGAGGACATGTTGAGGGCATGTGTTCTCGATTGGAAAGATGATTGGGAAGCCCAACTACCGTTGATTGAGTTCACGTACAATAATAGTTGGCACGCTTCGATTAAGATGGCACCTTACGAGGCCTTGTACGGTCGTCGTTGTCGATCTCCTTTGTGTTGGGACAACTTATAAGAGTCAATCGGCACCGATCCCGATATGCTTATAGCCGCCCGTGAGAAGGTAGCTTTGATCAGGAGTCGTCTGTTGACCGCTTAGAGTCGACAGAAATCATATGAAGATAATCGTCGTCGACCACTAGAGTTCGAGACAGGTGACCACGTGTTGGTCAAGGTATCCCCGAGTCGAGGTATTTTCCGTTTCGGAAAACGGGGAAAGTTGAGTCCGAGATTTATTGGACCGTTTGAAATTCTGGATCGAGTAGGCAAGTTGGCTTATCTATTGGCTTTACCTCCGGCGTTAAGCCGAATTCATAATGTGTTTCACGTATCTCAGTTACGGAAGTATGTTGCCGACCCGAGCCACATACTTCAGTTCGACGAAATCGAGATCGTCGATGATCATTCATACGAGGAGCGTCCTATACGAGTATTAGAGCGGCGAATCAAACAGTTGAGGAACAAGATGATTCCATTGGTAAAGATCCAGTGGTCTAGACACGGAGTCGAAGAGGCTACTTGGGAAACCGAAGATAGTATGCGGGAGAATTATCCCGAATTGTTTGACCCTTAGTTTCGGGGACGAAACTCTTTTTAAGGGGGGGGGAGTATGTAATACCCGGTTGTAATTCAGTCATTTTTATTCAGTAATTATCAGTCAGTAATTGTCATTCGGTAATTTTCATTCATTATTAATCACTCATCATTCATACTCATTCAACTCTGTCCACTGTTCGGCGGAATATTTGTCATACTCGTACTTTTGTCCCCGTACTTCTCGAATTCTGTGATTTTTGTACTCAGTGCATCGTTTTGGGCAGGAGGCCCAGTGGCCGAGTCATTGCCGCACGAGCAGGCCGCACGAGCACCTGGTCATGTGCGGCGCTCGTGTGTGCGGATGGTTTGGGCAGGAGGCTCAGTGGTCGAGTTAGTGCTGCATGAGCAGGCCACACGAGCAACTGCTCGGGCATGATGCTCGTGTGTTGCGGCTGTACTGGGCAGGAGGCCCAGCATTCGAGCAGGGCCGCACGAGTTGCTGCTCGTGTGCGGCGCTCGTGCGCTAAGAACAGCAGCCGGCAGTAACTTCACGCACGACCGGACGCACGGACACTTGGTCGTGCGGATTGGTCGTGCGTCCTTGGGCTTTATATAGGTGGACCGACGGGATTTCCTCATTTTTCAACATTTATTTCATCTTGTTCCGAGAGAGAGAGCTTGAGGGAGGGATTTTCCATCATCAATCACTTGAGTGTTAGATTTTCATCATCTTCATTCGTTTGGGAAGCTTGGATACTCGATTTAACTCGTGTTCATCGGATCGAAGTGGTTGGATCTTCAAGAGGTAATTTCTTCAACATCTTGGATTTCGACTTTGTATTGAGATATGATGTTTTGGACATTAAAATCATGTTGTATGTAGTGAAGTACGCATGATTATGGATATGTATGATTATTCAATGGATTATTGAAAGATTATCCAAGAACACTTTGAATATTGAGTTGGATTTGGGAGTTTTTGATTAATAGTTGTTGTAATCCCGAATTTGGATATTCATATTGGATTATTGATCGTATTGAAGATGTTTTGTTGGATTGAAACACTTTTTGGGGATTTGATGTTGGTATAATTAAGGTTTGGTTGTTAACAATCGAAGTTTGGTAACAACGTGTTCGATATAATGTCCCAATGAACTTGGTTTAGTCGTATTGATGTTTTGAGTTCGTTATAATCGTGTTCGATTCATATATTGAGCGGATTGTTAGTAATTGTGTTATTCAAGGTTGTTCGAGCGACCGACATTTCATTTAGGGCGTTGTTCGCGGAAGGACATTGTTCACCGGTGTTGTGTAAGTTAATTCTTACTCGGTTAAAAGGATATTCATTCCTTTTGTTGTTGTTCATTCATAATCATAACTCATTCATCATTGTATTAACCGTATTGAGACTTGTAATTGTCGAATAATCACTTCATTCACGAGGAACGACGGTTTCAATCATTTCATTGAGTTATCAATCACTTCACTATTATTTTCATCTCGGTGAGTCATTATTGACCTTATCGAATTATTATTCATTGATATTCATTGTGGTCATTCTCGTTCATATGACCTTCTGGGTTCATATTGCGTGGCCGGGTGCGGATGTGTGGAATTTTTAGTCGAGCACACGATAGTCATGTATTGGGTTCACCGATACATTGGACTATGCACACGGTAACGTTTACCTCCATGAGACTAATTACATACAAGGATGGGTGTGTCCGGTCATTCATCTTGTACACTTGCACAGAACATTACGGGCGTACTATGATACTCCTCTTCAGCTTAATTCATAACTAAGGATATTTCATAACTAAAGATATATCATGATTGTGTATTTTCAACCCTTGAGGATTGTTGTCCTGTGTAACTGACCCCGTTGGGGGATATTGTTTTCAGGTCACGGCAAGGCAAAGGTGTTGGGTACGGGATCGTATTTTTGCGCCGTTTGCGGAAGCGTAATTATAAGTGTGGAAAATAAAGGACACGAGGATATATAGAGGTTCGGCTATAAACGAGCCTACATCCTCTCTTTATCTTTTTCAATAGGTTAAAGATAGCAACCTCTATGCCTCTCTTCTATCGGTCGAGGTATAACCGTTTACAATCACGTCTTCTATCGGTCCGTGATAAACCTCTCGTACTTGTCTTTGAGTCGGTCCAAGTTAAACCGTTTTCCTTTTCTATCGGACAAGGAATCAACCGCTCTAGCTTTCTATGGGTACTAGATAAACCTCACTTAGATATCGATTGTGATTCTAATAATGCCGGATCCTTGATCCTAATAACACCGAATCCAATCGTATCTCTTCTTTTACCACTCGTGTATGTTTTCGTGAATTCTCACTCAAACACTTACAATTAAGCTCAATATCAACAACAAGAATGTGTATAATAATATCACAAGTATAGACTATTTGCTCAAGGTTGTTGTTCTCAAACAATACCATAGGGATGGTATTTATAGGCTCCATCATCAAACTAGCCGTTAGCTGCGAGACTGCTCATTACGTACGTTATATGCTCTTCATTACGTACGTAAGCCTCATTACGTACGTTAACCATGGCTGGTTACGTACGTTAGCATCTTCACAAAACAGACCAGGGAGTTTCGTCTTTTGAGTTACGTACGTTAACAATTTCTACGTTACGTACGTTAAGATTACATCACTGATGACGTCATATATCCGTTGTATGCTTTGCTGACTTTGACTCCTCCAACGTTCACTTGTTTGAACTGTGTTACGTACGTTATCTCTCTTGTATTACGTACGTTAGGTTCATCACATTACGTACGTTAAGATGTTCCTGTAACGTACGTTAGCTTTGTTTTACTTCAGCATTTTGCACTTCGTTTTCCTTCGATGCTTGCTTCGTCTCTACGTTGTTTTGTTTTGTTTAGCAACTTTAATCATCAAAACACTTTTAATTTATGTATGGAACAAAATGTTCCAACAAAAGGCATGAGAAGAGCATGTTGACGGCGAGGAGTCCCAGTGATACTAGTAGGGGCCCCGGTCTTTTCAGTCATTCATGTTGTTGTCATTTATTTTTCCGCTGCAGATTTTCATTTGGATACTCCGTTTCATTCAATGTTGTGTATTTTATCTTCATATAAAATATACTAGTATTCGGTACTGTCCTGGTGTTTTGTATTTAAACTCCTCATCGGAGTATTTGGTAATATAATGTGGTTCGGTACTACAATTATATTATTTAATTCATCAGTTTTCATTCGCCTGGTGGGTCCCAGTCGGGGATCCACGGCACTGTAATATCCACCTAATTTGGGGTGTTACATTTTATTCATAATTTGAACACAACCTTTAAATATTTGCAATTAAATATTATGACTTTTAATTTTTTTCAACAAATAATAGAAGCCATTTTTCAAAAAAAAAAGATAGAAAGTTATAGAATTTAATTACAAGCAATAGAAGCCATTTTTCAACAAATAATATAAGCCATTAAATGATTTTTCAACTTACGATCTTTGTATAATCTCTCGTGCATCTGATGACACTCCCCCAGGTATTTTCTGGCGACCAAGCTTCCACCGCTGATGACGTGAAGGAGGAGATGGAGGATCAATAATAACATCTTCTCCAGATTTTGATACTTCTTCTTTACGCTCCTTCATCTTCCTCTCTGTCTCCCATACTTCCACAAAATCATATCCTCCTCGAGCCATAGAACGGGGAGCATTGGTCAGTTTCGCTATCTCTTATTTCTTGATTCTCTTTTCCTGAAAAAAATATTTGCAAGGTGTTGGGATAAATATTTCTGTTTTGATAATTACCAACATACAGCAAGAAATCTCAAAGAAGTCAGAATACTGTCAAGTATGGAAGCTGTTTGAACTCATCATACAGTCCCTACATACGGCAAAGAGTTCTTCGACAATCCATCCTACAGAGATGTCTTCATACAACAAAGAGAAGTAATATGTTGGATACAACATACAGGCTGAAGATGTTTTACTTAGGAAAAGTAAAACACATTCAACAGGAATGAATATAAAAAGGCTTTAAATCATTGTGAGATTAACATTGTTTATTCATAAAGTATTCATGGTTAAAGCAGCATTTATTGCTGATAGGACATCATTTAATGCAGCTGGAAAGAGACAAGTTTGAATGCTCTTAAGAGCATTTAATGCGAAGACAGAAAGGATGTCTGAAGCATTAAATGCGACCTGCTTTAATTCAAACATTCAGCAGCCGCCAATCAAGAGACAGATGTCAACATCTCACCAACCAGCAACGACTTCATTTATAACGGATACATTTCCAAGGTTATAAGTACCCCCAAGTCAGAGGACTTAAACACACGCAAAAGCACAAGTTATTCATTATCGCGAAAGCTCTGACAGATTATTCTAACATTCTAGCGATTTCAAAGAACTATATTTCGTGAGCATACAGCAGTATCCAAGCGAAGAAATATACAAGTCCTCAACGTAAACAGCACAACATATAGCGATTGTTCATCCATGATAATGCTGCTATTTGAGAAGTGTTCTACCATAATTGTTGAGATTATCATTAGCCATGTGAGGACTAAGGATCCTTGCATATTCCGACCTGTGTGGGAAGAATAGCATTGAAGACGAAACTTTGATCTGTGTGAGAAGAAGTGAGTCGAAAAAGAGATCAAGCCAATCTGTATGAATGGCCAAAGCTGCAGTCCCTGTATCAATATGTGTGAACGATACAGAGACAGGTTTAGTTAAAGTCGCGTAGTTGTGTACGTAGTGATTTTAATAAACTATTTACTCCTGTGTGGAGGACCAGTGGACGTAGAGGGGTTTACCTCAAACCACTTTAAATTGTGCATTATTTACCTTCTGTCTTTACTGTTTTCATTCTATTGTGATTTATCAAGTATATACTGTTAAACCCTGTACGCACTAAGCAAACAGGAGAACACCTAGTTGTTGTATTTACAGCAACTCACACCAAACTTCCGCTACGCAAAACTAACTTCGAAAATCATACAGCTTACTGTTCTTCTATATTCTAAGCTATTTACTGTATACTTAGTGGCCAACACAAGGAATCGAAATAGATGTAAGGAAATGAGAATCAAGAAAAATATTTGCAAGGAATCAAAATAATATGTAAGAAAAATATTTGCAAGGAATCGAAAAAGTGTTTTTGAATTCAAATTTACCTCCCAAGTAGGGTCCTCATGATTTTTTCTTTTGAATTCTTTCCACTCGTCGTCCGAAATACCATACTTCTCAGAAAGAGACAACCTTTTTGATGGACCATATATATACTCACCGGTCAAATCCATCTTAAATTGCCTCCACATCATGCTTATAGACTGCAACGTCTTCTTCTGAAATTGGCCAATATTGCTAATTTAACTCACATCAAAGTTGGCCTACATTGACAATTCAAATTGAAATCTTATCGATAATACAATTTTTAAATTATTTGAATTAATTTCTATTTTTATAAAATAATTTCTCTAAATTAATATTTTTCCCATAAATTTTTGTTTTATAAAATAATTTTCAGATTATTTAAATTTAATTCAGTTTTTAAAATTATTCAATTAATTTCTGTTTTTTTTAAATAATTTACTTAAATTAATGTTTTTTCATAAATTTCAGTTTTATTCTAGATTATTTTAATTTAATTCAATTTTTCAAATTATTTAAATTAATTTCAGTTCTTATAAAATAATTTACTTAAATTAATGTTTTTTTTCATAAATTTCAGTTTTATTCCAGATTATATGAATTTAGCTCAGTTTCTTAAATTATTTAAATTTAATTCATTTTTATAAAGTATATAAATTAATTTCAGTTTTTATAAAATAATTTACTTAAATTAATGTTTTTCATAAATTTCGGTTTTATTCCAAATTATTTAAATTTAATTCAATTTTTTTAAATTAATTAAATTAATTTCAATTTTTTAAATTATATAAACACAGTGAAACACATAATTAAGCATAAAAGTAATGCATGTACCACTTCATCATGCCAAAGAATTTCCTTATTCGGCTTGTCCGGTATATGATTCCATTTATCGTACAGTATGAAAACATGATCTTTCGCAAGTTTACCCAAATAAGTACTTAATTTGGTTTTATGTTCGTACTTAATTTTTCCCCTGACTGGGTCGATGTCAAGAGGTAGCTTTTTTCCATCTACACGCCATTTGAACATACTTCTACATCGCATAGGATATTTCGATGTAGAAGTAGTCTGCGTATTGTAATACCCGTACTTTTCGTAAATTTTCTACTCTGGTGCTTCTGTAATTTTGACACTCGTTGTAAGTGTTCAGTAAGTTGATGTTGATCTTGGAGTTCATATCATTTGGAACTTACCCTTTCTTGTTCGGATTGTTGCTGTTTTTACATCCTTGATGCGATTATACCACCTGCATGTGAGGGGTAGCGCACGCTACATACCCTTTATAGCGCACGCTAATTGAGTGCTGGTAGCACACGCAATCGGTCAGCATTAGCGCACGCTACCAGTGTATTTGAGGCAGACAGTCCAGTAGGTACTGGGCTGAAATGGAGAATTCATAGCGCACGCTATGTGTGATGATAGCGCACGGTAGCTGTATTAGTAGCGCACGCTAAGATATCGGAGTAACGCGCGCTAAGGCGAGTAGGACAGAGGACAGTAGGTTCTGGACTCAAATTACTGAGCACCAACTATCAGGTAGCGCACGCTAACACCCGGTTAACATACGCTAATAGTAAGGCATTAGCGCACGCTACAACATATGTAGCGCACGCTAACGATGCAGGCATAGTTCACTGGACTACCCGGTGAACCCGTTAGCGCGCGCTATTCTCAGATGCTAGCGCACACTAAGCTGCCTTTAGTGTAAATAGGAGATTTCAGCCCCAATTCGTCATTTTTCCATTTCTCCTCCTTCCTTGGGCGATTTTGGGCGATTTGTGAAGAGTTCTTCGAGATGTAATCATCTAGCAACACCTCTAAGCTTCTAGTTCAGATTATTCAACATTTAATCCTCTCCACCGTTCCAAATCAAGGTAAACAACCCTAGAATTTCGGAATTTGGGGGTTTTCCTTCCGATCTCTTCGAGTTAGCTTGCTATTGTATTGGAATATGTAGAGTATGAATTATCTACCTTGGATACATGTTTCCCTACGGATTTATTGGTGTATTTTCGGTGTTGTTTGGGATGGTTGAGTGTGATTCACCATCTGGGAGTTTTATTACCGGGATACATGTATCGTGGGTAGTATTTTTCGGGTAGATTCCAACTTGTTTTTTCTACCGAAAGATTATTAATGGTTGATTACGATTTGTCTAGGTTCGGAGTTGTCGAATCCTTCAATCTTGGTACTTTTTCGTTCGTACCCTTTTCTCTCATTCCAGGCAAGTGATTCTTGTGAAAGTTATATTCTTAAATGTGGAAAGTAATGCATATGAGTGGGAGAGTTATTTTCATTCACTCCGAGAGGGCCTGACGGGGCTGACGAGGGTTCCGCTTATGACGGTTCCGCGAACATTTGGGTTAGCCACTCTGAGATGACCCGACGGGGTCGAGGAGGGATTCGTGCATTGTCAAGTCCACGAATAATCAGGAGATATTGCCATTATTGAGATATGTTAATCATTATCATGGCTTTGAATTGGTGCATATGCTTTTATGCGTAAGATGTGACGTTTCACTTGTAATACTTGCCCTAACCCCTCTCGTGTGGGGAAAACTCCTTTTGTGTTTTTCTGGTTCTAAGGATCTTTACGAGCGAGCACTGGGGCGGTACGATGATGATGGCGAGGCATGATACTGTGGCTAGTCGTGTTCCCTTTGTTTTGAGCATTATTCACTTTGGTCCGTTTCGTCTTTATAATAATAAATGGTACTCGAGTACTTTAGGAAAGTCCATTTTCAGTTGATATTTAACTTTCTTGTAGTCCCTCGTGATATTGGATGCTATTGGTTTGAATCTCCTTGTCTGTATTGGATTCATTATTTCCTAAGTGGATATTGTGAAATGAGATGTGTCGCGTGTAGAAAATTAGCCTAGTGGGTCCCAGGCATGGTCCACGGTGCTGTAATATTACCCGAATATCTCGGGGGTGTTACAGAATTTGGTATCGGAGCTTAGGTTTATGGATACCTAGGCTGTCGGTTTGTTGGATCTAGTTGTACTATTCCAAGAGCACAGTATCATCGAGATGCCGTCATCTAGTATGACCGGTACTCATAAGTTCCCTATCTTCCTTACCCTCTTTATTTCCTCATTGTTATTCGATTATGGGACATGAGAAATCCATATCCAAGATAGGAATGCTACGAGTTATACTTATGAGTTTACTTCCCTTTTTCTCTTTAGAATGTCAACTGGTAGAGGATGTGAATGCGGCCGTGGTCATGGCCAAGGGCGTGGCACAGTCGGTGGAGCGGCCATGTCCCTCAGCTCGGTAGAAGGCTCAGCTATGCCTAGCTTGTCGGACTCAGTTCAACTGAGCACCGGTAGTCATCAGGAGCCATTGGCCAGTCTGGGAACTTCCACAGGGAGCCAACCGGATGTGGGCGTCGCCACTATACTGCAGCAAGTGTCAAATCAAATGGCTCTTTTAACCTAGCCAGTTCAGCTCAACCAACCACCTCCTGTGGCCGATACTGGGGCAGAGAAATGGTTACAAGATGTTATCCGTATGCGCCCTCCCCAGTTTATTGGTGCAAATGATCCGATCGGCTGGGAATATTGGATTAATGAGATTAATAAGGTTTTCATGACCGTAAATTGTCCAGAGGCACGTAAGGTGCCAGTCGCTCAGTATTTTTTATCAAGGGATGCGGCTAGTTGGTGGCAAGCTGTCGCACTTCAGGATCGTGTGGTTTCATGGGACGAGTTTAAGGAATTGATAGAGGCCGAGTTTTGCCAGTGTCCTGTTAAGTAGGCCAGGATTCGAGCCTTTTATGAGGCTAAGTCCCAGGATATCCCTATATCTCAGGCGATCGTTGAATACAATCGTCAGCTCAATCATGTGAAGAGTCAAGTGAAGGAAGAGAGTGATAAAATTCGTCATTTTGACATGCGTATGAAACCAAAAGTTTGACACTACATGTCAGGACTCGTTTTCACCACCCTGAAGGAGTACCAGGACAGAGCGTTGGCATATGATATGTCTTTCACTAATACCGAAACGACAAGTGAGAGTAAGAAGCATAAGACCATTAGAAAGTTTTCTAGCAGTAGAGGTGGCAACCAACGGGGATCTCAGTCGACGAATTATCCAGTCAGTGGGTCTTCCCGTGCATCGGGAAGTAAACAGAATTTCAGAGCTGGTACTAGTGTGTCCAATCGGATTGTGACGTGTTTTAATTGTGGCCAACAAGGTCCTCTTAATCGTGATTCTAGTCTACCCCCTTTGAAGTGTTTTAATTGCATCCAGGAAGGCCATAGAGCTATGTATTGTACGGAAGAAGAAAATACATTTGGAACTCAAACGTCAGTCCCTATGCCTGGAGAACCGAGTGTTAATCAGAAATCATCTGCGGGTCAGCCATCCCAAAGTTATGGTCGAGGCAGAGGCTGAGGTCAGTCCGTTAGAGGGGGAGCCCCCAGTGCTGGTTCGATGCAACCCCGTGTCTATGAGATGAGGAGAGCTGGAGTTCCAGAGCCTACCATAGCCACAGGTATCGTTTATGTTTTATCTCATCCAGTTAGAGTGCTTTTTCATTCTGGTGCTTCTCATTCGTTCATCTCTTTAGATTGTGTACGTCGACTGAATATTGAGTGTTTGACTACTTGTGAGTCTTTTGTGGTCAAACTGCCCGGCGGGGACAGAATCGTATGGACCGAAGAATTGAGAGATTGTCCGGTGTTAATTGCTGAGAGAGTGTGGCTTTTGAATTTGATCGTCATGGATATCGTTGATGAAGATTTAATCCTTGGCGTCAAAACTTATTAGATCAGGTTGTGTTGGGTATTGGTGTTATGCCGCGAAAGTAGAGGATGGGAAAGTCGAACTTCCCTCGATTCCTGTGGTAAATGAATTTCTGGATGTTTTTCCAGATGATTTACCGGGACTACCACCGGGGTGGGAGGTTGAATTTACAATTGATTTAGAATCGAGTGCAACCCCGATTTATAAGGCACCGTACCGTATGACACCTTCAAAATGCAAGAGTCGAAAAGACAGCTGGGAGAGTTTTGGGATAAAGGGTATATTAGACCCAGTGCTTCACCTTGGGGTGCAGCGGTCTTGTTCGTAAGAAAGAAAGATGGTTCACTGCATTTGTGTATCGATTATCGGGAGCTGAAAAAAGTGACCATTAAGAATAAATACCCTTTGCCGTGTATCGATGATTTGTTTTATCAAATGCAGGGAGCTGCGGTGTTTTCGAAAATTGACTTGACGTCCGGTTATCAACTTCGCATAAAGGAATCCGCCATTCCTAAAACCGCTTTTCGTACAAGGTACGGGCATTATGGGTTTGTGGTTATGCCTTTTGGGTTAACCAACGCACCGGTGATATTTATACAACTGATGAATAAGATCTTTATTGAGCATCTCCATAATTGTGTAGTCATTTTCATCGACGATATTCTGGTCTATTCTCGTGATGACGAGGAACACGCTCGGCATTTGCGATTAGTGTTTGAAATTTTAAGGACTCATCATCTCTCTGCGAAGTTTTCTAAGTGTGAATTTTGGTTAAGGGAAGTCATGTTCCTCGGGCATGTGATTTCAGCAGAAGGAGTCCGAGTGGATCCCCAGAAGATTAAGGCAGTACTAGATTGGGCACCGCCTAAGAACGTGAAGGAAGTTCGTAGCTTTTGGGTTTGGCTGGGTATTATCGAAGGTTCGTCGAGGGGTTCTCTAAACTTGCTCGACCATTTACTCTATTACATCAGAAGTCCAAAAAGTTCGAATGGAATGAAGAGAGACAACGAAGTTTCGAAGAGCTGAAAAGGCGTCTGACTATCGCGCCGGTTTTAGCCCTGCTCCAGGGAATCGGTGGGTATTCGGTTTATTGTGACGCATCAGGACAAGGACTTGGGTGCGTACTCTTGCAGCATGATAATGCTATTGCCTATGCTTCACGACAACTTAAACCGTATGAGCTGAATTATCCTACCCATGATTTAGAGTTAGCTGCCGTAGTGTTTGCATTGAAAATCTGACGTCACTATTTATACGGTTCTTCATGTCGAATTTATACCGACCACAAGAGCTTAAAGTACATTTTTAGCCAGAAGGAACTGAATATGAGACAGCGTCGTTGGTTGAATTTGATAAAGGGTTACGACTTGGAGATCCTTTACTATCCAGGAAAGGCCAACGTTGTAGCTGACGCGTTGAGCCGGAAGTCGGTATATCTTCAGATGCTTGAGGTCCTTACACCTCAAGTGAAGATCAGACGGGATTTG
Source organism: Orobanche coerulescens (assembly GCA_033398695.1). Taxonomy (NCBI): domain Eukaryota; kingdom Viridiplantae; phylum Streptophyta; class Magnoliopsida; order Lamiales; family Orobanchaceae; genus Orobanche; species Orobanche coerulescens. The sequence continues at coordinate 42,386,131 of CM065805.1, read as the reverse complement.
ATTGAGCAAGGAGTCGAAGTATGGATCCAGCGGGTTCAGGTTCAGATGCGTACTCTTGAGATTAGTCCGTCCCTGGTCGATGACATCGGGGAGAAACAGGGGAATGACCCAATGGTTGTCCAACTGAAGGTGGATGTGGAAAAAGGGAAAGAACCTAATTTTATGATCCACGAGGATGGAATTTTGAGATTTCAAGGTAGGCTTTGTATTCGGAATGATCCATAGATGAGGCATAGAATACTCCGACAAGCCCATGGGACGAGTAAGATGTACAAAGATCTTAAGAGAAATTTTTGGTGGAATAACATGAAGAGAGATGTCACCGAGTTTGTATCAAGGTGTTTAACATGTCAACAAGTCAAAATTGAACATCAACGGCCAGCTAGGCTGTTGAAGCCTCTCCCTATTCCCAAATGGAAGTGGGAAGATATTACCATGGACTTCATCATCGGGATGCCAAGGACTAAGATGGGATGAATATGATTTGGGTTATTATTGACCGATTGACTAAGTCGGCACATTTTCTTGGCATTAAGGATACGTGGGGACTGGAGCGATTGTCCCGGATTTTTATATCGGAGATCGTGAGATTACATGGTACACCAAAGTCTATTATTTCCGATTGAGATGGTCATTTCGTGTCGCATTTTTGGAGCTCGGTCTATCAGGCTTTGGGCACCGAGTTGAGGTTGAGTACTTCTTTCCATCCACAGTCTGACGGTCAGACTGAGCGGACGATCCAGACATTGGAAGATATGTTGAGGGCGTGTGTCCTGGACTGGAGTAGCGATTTGGAAATACACCTGCCATTGATCGAGTTCACTTACAATAACAGTTGGCATGTATCGATCAAGATGGCACCTTTTGAGGCATTGTACGGTAGGCGGTGTAGATCCCCACTTTATTAGGACGAAGATTCAGATTTAGTCGGGACGGAGACCAATATGTTAATGGAAACCAAAGAGAAGATTTCTATTATCCGAGACCGATTGTTGACTGCACAGAGTCGATAAAAATCCTATGCTGACATTCATCATCGGCCCTTGGAATTTGATGTGGGAGATAATGTCCTACTCAAGGTATCACCGACGACAGGTGTCTACAGGTTCGGGAAGAAGGGAAAGCTTATCCCGAGGTATATTTGACCATTTGAGATTCTCGACGGAGTTAGTGAGTTGGCTTATCGGTTGGTGTTACCTCCTGCCCTTAGCCATGTTCACAATGTGTTTCACATTTCCCAACTGAGAAGGTATGTTCCCGACCCGAGTCATATCATTGATTACGGGGATTTTGAGATTGCAGATGATGTCACGCTTGAAGAGAAATCAGTGAAAGTACTAGAGCATCGTGAGAAACAACTCCGATACAAAACCATTCCATTAGTTAAAGTTCAGTGGTCGAGGCATGGAGTTGAGGAAGCAACGTGGGAAACCGAAGGGAGCATGCTCGCTAGATACCCAAAGTTATTCATTTCTTAAGTTTCGGGACGAAACTTCCTTTTAGAGGGGGAGGATGTAATACCCATATTTTTCGTAAATTTTCTACTCTGGTGCTTCAGTAATTTTGACACTCGTTGTAAGTGTTTAATAAGTTGATGTTGATCTTGGAGTTCATATCATTTGGAACTTACCCTTTCTTGTTTGGATCATTGCTGTCTTCGGATCTTTGATGCGATTATACCACCTGCGTGTGAGGGGTAGCGCACGTTACGCACCCTTTATAGTGCACGCTATCGGTCAGCATTAGCGCACGCTACTAGTGTATTTGAGGCAGACAGTCCAGTAGGTGCTGGGATGAAATGGAGAATTCATAGCGAACGCTATGTGTGATGATAGCGCATGCTAAGATATCGGAGTAACATGCACTAAGGCGAACAGGGCAGAGGATAGTAGGTTCTGGACTCAAATTACTGGGCACCAACTATCAGGTAGCGCACGCTAACACCCGGTTAACGTACGTTAATTGTAAGGTGTTAGCGCACGCTAACGATGCAGGCAGAGTTCACTGAACTACCCGGTGAACCCGTTGGCGCACGCTATTCCCAGATGCTATCGCACGCTAAGCTGCCTTCAGTATAAATAGGACATTTCAGCCTCAATTCATCATTTTTCCATTTCTCCTCCTTCCTTGGGCAATTTAGGGCGATTTCGGGTGATTTGTGAAGAGTTCTTCGAGCTGCAATCATCTAGCAACACCTATAAGCTTCTAGTTCGGATTATTCAACATTTAATCCTCTCCACGGCTCCAAATCAAGGTAAACTTTTCATAACCCTAGAATTTCGGGATTTGGGGTTTTCCTTCTGATCTCTTCGAGTTAGCTTGCTATTGTATTGGAATATGTAGAGTATGGATTGTCTACCTTGGATACATGTTTTACTACAGATTTATTTGTGTATTTTCGGAGTTGTTGAGTATTGGGATGGTTGAGTGTGATTCACCATATAGGAGTTTTATTACCGGGATACATGTATCGTGGGTAGTGTTTTCGGGGGGGATTACAACTTACTTTTCCTACCGATAGATTATTGATGGTTGATTACGATTTGTCTAGGTTCAGAGTTGTCGAATCCTTCAATCTTTCATTCATACCCTTTTCTCTTATTCCAGTCAAGTGATTCTTGTGAAAGTTATATCCTTAAATCTGGAAAGTAATGCATATGAGTGTGAGAGTTATTTTCATTTACTCTGAGAGGGCCTGACGGGGCCGAGGAGGGTTCCGCTTATGATGGTTCCGCGAACATTTGGGTTAGCCACTCCGAGATGACCCGAAGGGGTCGAGGAGGGATTCACGCATTGTCGAGTCTATGGTTAATCAGGAGATATTGTCATCATTGAGATATGTTTGGATAATTGCATTTTTTGGGAAATCATTATCATGGCTTTGAATTGGTGCATATGCTTTTATGCATAGGATGTGACGTTTCACTTGTAATACTTGCCCTAACCCCTCTCGTGTGGGGAAAACTCATGTTGTGTTTTTCAGGTTCTAAGGATCTTTACGAGCAAGCACTGGGGCGGTACGATGATGATGGAGAGGCATGATACTGTGGCTAGTCATGTTCCCTTTGTTTTGAGCATTATTCTATTTCGTCCATTTCATATTTGTAATAATAAATGGTACTCGAGTACTTTAGGAAAGTCCTTTTTCGGTTGATGTATAACTTTATTGTAATTCTTCGGGATCTTGGATGCTATTGGTTTGAATCTCCTTGTCTGTATCGGATTCATTATTCCCTAATTGGATATTGTGAAATGAGATGTGTCGTGTGTATAAAATTGGCCTAGTGGTCCCAGGCAGGGGTCCACGGCGCTGTAATATTACCCGAATATCTCGGGGGTGTTACATGTATGAGGAGGAGAATGAGGAGAATGACGAGGAGTACGAGGGTAATGAGAAGGAGAACGAGGAGGATGCCGAGGAGAAGCCATGTGCCTGCATAAACAAATTAAAAGATTGTCAAACACAACATAAACCAAAACACTAATATTTGTCAAACACAACATTCACCAAGAGAATCGAAGTTACACAGTTCAGACTTGTTCTTTTTTTTTATCTATTGATAATGATCTATACATACCGTATAACTATATATTATACGGAATCTATAAATATATTATATATTAAATGATTGGTATATGACTATATGTAATATGTAGTTTGTGTTTGCATCAATATATTATATATATATATATATATATATATATATATATATATATACACACACACACACATTATCAATACTGCATAAATTACCTAATACCTAGTTGCCTAAATTGACACTTATTATGACTTAACATCTAATTGCCTACATTTGACTACTAGGTACTAAATCTACTGATTTGTAAGTAAACACCTACTAACTTTGTAAGAGGAGAATAATTTAATTCAGTTAAAGTTAGAATGAGAACAAAAATGGCATGTATCTATGCAAAACTTAGATGTAGTTATTCATGTACCTGATTTTTAATTATCTTTTAAGATAACATAGTTCTCTCATAAACCTTCATCATGATCATTTCGAATGTCATGTATGTCGTCAGCTTCATTTTCTTCAATGATAGTGGGTAACGTTGTTAACAAAGGAATAAACTCATAATTGTCAAACGCCGATTCTTAAGTTTCATTGATATCCACACTTCTACCTGGAATATCTTACAATACTTGGATCATTGACATAGAACACCTGTTTTTCTTGGTGTGCCATGATAAAAGGTTCGTCTTTGTAAGCTACCTTGTGAAGATATACCAATGTAAATCCTAACTCATCGATTTCCACACCCGTATTATTATCAGTCCACTTACACTTAAACACAGACACTCTAAACTTAACATAATCAATTCCCAGATGTCTTCTATAACTCCATAGTAACTCATCGATGCCAAAACTGGGTTTTTGTCTTTTGAGCTCGAAAAGTGCATATACTCGGCTTGAAGAGTAACTCCACTATTTTTAATCGTACAATTGTCATCTTGTGACTTTGTATAGAATGAGTAGTTATCGATATCGTATCCACTCCAAGTTACGACATCAGATTTGGGTCCGTAAGCTAGCTATTGTATTGTTTCAGATACACTGCTAGAAATTTGTTCCTTAAACCATCTCAAGAAAGTCCTATTATGTTCAATCAACAATCATTTTTCACTCATTCGGGGATTCTTTATCTTTAAATAATTCTTGTGAGCTGACAAGTAGGGAAGAACATCATCAGTGTTATTCAAAATGTACAAATGTGATTGAAGCACCTCATCTCGACTCTTGGTTAAACTTTAACACCCCGTGTACCCTTTCCTCTAATTCTATCCTCATGTCGAGACTTAGGAAGCCCTACAGATTCCACTTGTGATTATCTGTGCACAACTCGACAGCTTCTTCTGCAATGTACCTCTCCACAATAGATGCTTCTGGACGAGACGGGTTTTTGGTATACCCTTTGAAAATCTTCATGTATCACTCAATGGGGTACATCCATCTCAAATAAATAGGGCCACACTCTTCAATCTCCCTAACTAGATGGACAAGTAAGTGAACCATGATATCAAAAAAAGAAGGATAAAAATACATCTCTAATTAGCATAAGATAACAACAGCCTAATTTTTCAACTCATCCAAAACCAGAGGATCTATCACTTTGCTACATATAGCATTGAAAAAAAAAGCATAAACGAGTTATGACATTCCTCACTTTTTTATGCAAGACGTCACGTATAGCCACTGCTAGAAGTTGTTGCATCAAGACATGACAGTCATGGGACTTTAAGCTAACCAATTTAAGATTTTGCAACGATACAAGACTCTTAATATTTGAAGAGTAACTTTGTGGCACTGTAATGCATTGTAAACATTTACAAAAGCTGATTTTCTCCCTTTTGATAAAGTATAACATGTCGGGGGGAGATAAGTTCATTTACCAACAAATTGCAGATGCATCTGAGGACAAATACCCATTTCCTCTAGGTCTAGACGAGCCTGGACACCATCTTTTATTTTGTCTTTAATATTGAGAAGTGTGCCGATCACACTATCGCATATATTTTTTTCGACATGCATAACATCTATGCAATGTCTAACATCTAGATTGCTCCAGTATGGAAAATCAAAGAATATGGACCTCTTCTTCCATATGTTTGTCGCAACAAACTATTTTATAGTTTTCCCAAATATACTATTGATATTCTTAACGCGATCGTAAACTTTCTCACCTGTTAATAGTGTCACTGCAAGTCCCTCTTCCTGGTATCCACTAAAATCTTTTCTCAATCTAAGATATGGGTGATGGTGATTGAGAAACCTCCGATGTTGAGTGTAAACTATTTTTTTCCATTGTTTCAACTGAACATAGCTTGTGTTTTCTTCACATATAGGACATGCATGGTGACCTTTCACACTATATCCGCTCAAGTTTTCATATGACGAAAAGTCATTAATGGTACAAAGTAACATTGCACGTAGCTTGAAACTTTGTTGGTGTTACCCATTAAACACGTCAACCCCTTCATCCCACATCATTCTTAAATTATCAATCAACGAACTTAGATAAACATCTATGTCATTTCCTGGTTGTTTTGGGCCTGAAATCATCATTGATAACATAACATATTTCCGTTTCATACATAACCAATGAGGTAAATTATAGATCACAAGTAGGACAGACCATGAGCTATGCTTAGTGCTTAAATTACCAAACGGATTCATCCCATCTGTGGCAAGTCAAATCCTAAGGTTTCTTGCCTCACCCCCAAAATCTGGAAATAAATGATCTATTTTCTTCCACTGTGCAGAATCAGCAGAATCGAATTAGTCCGTCGTATTTTCTCCCATCTACATGCCATGTGAGGTTCTTTGCGTCATCCGTATTAGCAAACAATCTCTTGAACCTTGGAATAATTGGAAGATACCATAACACCTTCGCTGTAGGCCCTCGTTGTGTGCTCTCTCTATCACTCGAATCATCATGCTTCACTTTGTAGCGTGATGCCCCATACCTAAGACACTTATGCAATAATTCAAACTCTTTTCGGTATAATATGCAATCATTAAGGCATGCGTGTATTTTCTAATACTCCAAACCCATCAGACACAAAACATTCTTCGCTTCATAAGTACGGTTAGGCAATTTATTACCTTTTGGAAGCATCTCCTGTATCAACTCGAGCAATTCGGTAAAACTTTTATCACTCCACCCATTTTTTGCTTTCACATTAACCAACTTTAACATGACAGACAAGCGTGTAAAATTTTTACATCCCGAATATAAAGGAGTCTCTGAATCACTTTTCAACGCATCATAAACATGCGCTCATCGGAATGATTCTTCTCAAACATCATGGATCATGTCTCCAAATTGATCACTATCTATATCTACGTGTGTGTCTTCAGTTGGAATGTCTACTAGTTCGCCATGCCTTATCCAAACATTATAGTTCGTATTATTACCTCACAAATAGGATGTTCACGAGTTGTGTCATCTTCATGTCGGCTCATGTTCATACACTTGACACAGGGGCAAAAATATCTTTCATCGGGTTCCGGGCAATTTTATCGGGCGAACTCAAGAAATTATTCAATTCTATGATCATACTCATCACTGCTACGACTTGTATTCATCCAACTTCGATATATTTTTCTTCTTTTTTGTTGTACACAGAGTGAAATTCAATTTGCAATTCATTTAGTTAGAACCAACCACATTTAGTGTGATTTTAATCTTCTACCAAAAATGTACAAATGTTATTGCTATTAATATATTATGTCATTTTATTATTTTATGAAGACTATCACCCTTTTCTGCACTAACTATGAGGAGAAGATCCTTAAGATGAAAGTTAACATCTACCCTAAAGGGAGAAGATCCTTAAAAAGTTAACAACATCTATCCCAATGTAATTCATGTTTCAAAAGGTAATAGATAAAAACTGAAAGACACAAAGAAAGTTGTGTTAACCACATCTATATACCACTAGTGTTACTCATTACCTTGCCAAGCAATCACGCTAACCTTGTCGACCCTATAGTAGATATACCTTTAGGTCAGAACATACCTTTAACTCATATAATATTTTCTTAGAATTTAATATCTTACTAATTTTCTCCGTGTTAACTTAAACTATTGATTTACCATTACCGACACTTATTAAACTCAAGTGACGATCTTTTATTTTTAAAGAAAAATTTGGACATAACCACTTTGTAATGGACATTCCCAGTGTTTTAAAACACTTCAATCAATCCTAAAACAATTATCCAACTTAAATCTTCTTCCGAAATCATTTTCAACTAAGACTCCCTTATATATCACTAAATCAAAACTCAAGCAAATCAAAATAAATGCTTACCATATTTGACAGCCAAATAGACCATACTAAACTTGAGAACTTTTATTATTTAATCAACAAGAATAAAGCATGTTTCCTTATGAAACATCTCTCCAAACTTTTCTAACAAACTCTGAAAATATAAGCAAATGAAGTTATTTCGAACATGTTCATAGCAATTGATTCTGAGGGAATGAAATCATGATGCAAAAGGTGTAGCTGTAGCTTCTCAATGCTATAGAGTTTACTGACCATACTACCATCCATTACCCTCAAACCACTACCACCCTCACCACCCCAAACACACACACACACATAACAAGGAAGAGGAGAAAAAGCTTTTTGGCTACAAAAAAAAATTCCAACAGAAGAAAAAATAGCAACTAATGTTTATATGTGGCAGTACAAGGATCCTGACATTGGGAACGAACTCAAGATACAGTTTTGATTATCCAGAAAAGGCAACATCATCAAGCTACAGTTGCAATAGCAGAAAAAACACCTTTAAGGATGAGCTGCATTGTTGATGCATAGTCTAAACAATGCTTAAGAACAGTAAACCATGAAATTAAAGTGAGTAAAGTAAGGATTATATACCTTATATGTGAAGACCGAGGTGCACGACGGTGATAAAAAATCTAATGCAATGGAGAAGGCGACGTTGCTGACGAAACAATGACAAAACTGAGGTGCGCGACCAGTGAACAAGACGGTGGCGCGATGTGTGGCGGACGCAACGGACACGGCGAAGGTGTGCGACGGGTAAGACGGCACAGCGATGGGAAAGTGCACGGGATTTTGGTAAAGTGAAAGCTACAGTACAGAGAGGAGAACGGGAGAAATAGAATTGTGACGGGTAAAAATGCCTTTTGTTTTTTTATGTAACAACTGTTGTGAGCCTTATGCAATTAACAATGGTTGTTTCTTAAAAACCATTGTTAAAACCGCAGTTAATTGGCAAAACTTTAACAGCGGTTTTCTCAAAAAACCCATTGTTAACTTTTAGTTTTTTTTCAAGAAAGACTTAACATCGGTTATCATGATAACCGCAAGGTTTCTATTTAACATCGGTTTCTGGTAACCGACGTTAAAATGCTTTAACAGCGGTTTTTCTAAAAACCATTGTTAATATTTTACACACAATTTACAGGGTATGCCAACGCGTCATTTTAACAGTGGTTTCCTAACAACCGTTGTTAAAGTGGCGCTGTTAAAGACCAGTTTTGTAGTAGTGTTGGAAGATTTTGTGCACGCTAGGGTTATTTAGCGCATAAATTCAACTGTCAGAAGCTGGGTTCTGTTTGAAGTACTTAGCATACGAAAAGCATTGCTATTTACATAGGTTAAGCTCATTAGCGTGTGTTAGGCAGTAGGCTTACGCATGTTAAGGGCTGTGAGTTATTATAAATGAAGAATCGAGTTTTCATTTCCAAACTTCCATTTACCATATTTATTTATCTAAAATCCTCCTTTGATCTAAGATTAGCCTATGCCAAGCATTCTTAGACACATGGATCAAGGATTGGAGTGAACTGTTAAAGGTTATTGAGTTCTTTGGCGTGTTATTCATCCATTCTTCATCCGTAGTTCGAATTTAAGGTAATTGCTGAGACTTTACCTTTCGTTTTTAATCATGCTCCCAGTATGATGAATTATATCAGGTAAATAATGAATATGGGTTAAGCATGATAATTTTGGATAGAATATTCATGTTATATGTGAGATATTATTGAACAACAAGGGTTTGGATGATGAATGTTGATGAAAAGTTATTATGAATGTTGATGAAAAGTTATTTAAATTTTTAAGATGAGTTTGTTGATGTGATATTCATGATGAATTATGATAGTACCATTGATGATTTTTGGATTACATATGGAAACATGTTTAAAAGGCTAGATAATTGATTAAGGTTGTAGGTATATTAAGAATCGATTTAATCTTAAAAACAAGTGTTTTTGGATGATGTTCTTGATGTATTTGATGCGAAGATTTGAATTTCGCAGCGACTAGTGATTACACGATTAAAGGCTTGATGATTGATTATGAACTTGAATAAATCGAATTAATAACTGTATGTTGATTTCGTATTGATTAATTGGTTGAGTTTATTAGATAATATGAGATTATAACTTATCAATTTCGAATGATTAAGGTATGGTGTTCGGTGGATTTATCTTAATAGTTATGATAGATTTACTTGCTTGGTGTATTGGTATTCTTCGAAGAATAGTTATTCATTATTGTTGTTGTGAACATCATTCTTCGCTAGAATCATAATTGTTAGAATAAACATACTATAATTAGTCGGTTTTTGAATTGTACGTAGTCGATTATGTGTTAAGGTATTATTCTTGGATTTTTCGAGTCAAGTCGAGCCTGGATAATGGAAGATCTTCCATCATTGGTAAGAGGCAAGTTTATCAGAACTCATTCTTCGTTTATATTGAGACAAAGATATCTCTATATGTTATTGATTTTTTTAAGTATTCGATACTTGGTAATGAATTGTGTATTGATTGTTTATAAGTATCCAATACTTGGTAATGAATTGTGTATATCTAGGGAGGTTCCTTCGAGGCCTCTAGATTATTCGTGAAACTAGTTAGCGATATCTAGGAAAGGTCGCGCCGAGGTCTCTAGATCATTCGTGTTATGTGATAAGCGAATGGGTAAGATTTTATGAGGGTCCTTAGAAGCCTCAAGATGAATTTGGGATATGTGTTAGCGAGTTCTAGAAGGTTTACAAATCTTGAGAGGGTCCTTTCTGTAATATCCAGCTGCAATTTTCATTTTTTTTACAGTTGTAATATATGTACTCATTTTGGATTTGTATCAATGATGTTGTATTGGAACTGAATTTATACAGTATAGAATGTACTAGTTTAATAATAGATTGAACTGTTATGTTATCATTGGTATCGTGTTTGTCGGTTGGTTTTGCTGTTGAGTTGTTTTGGAACATTTTATTCAACACAATATATTAAATAATTTTGATGATGTGTTGATAATCAAAGAAAAACAACAATTAGACAGCAAAAGTTGAAGACTCGAGAGTCTTACCAAAATTCAGAAGAGAAAGAAAAGAAAAATGAAATAAAAGAAAAGGAAAAGAAAAGGCGTAATCATGAATATAGTGAAATGATTAAAGCAAAAGAGGAAGAAAAATGGTAAAGCAAAAGTTGATGGAATGATTATTTGAAAAAGGCACTTTTGACCGTGATAACAAACTCTATGAAGGATACGCAACGAACCAAAAGTAATCAAAGCAACTACTAAGTAGATTAACCTACGCAAGAGTTACATCGAAGAAATTCAAAGGATGACATCTAGGCATGCTAACGCACGCAACGCAACCAAACAACATACACTACAGGCAGAAACTAACGTATGCTATAAACATGTCATTACAACCGGTATGCAGTTCAAATGTGATTTCAGATATCAGCTTGTTGGAGGCTTATAGAAGTTCAACTCGTACAGTGTTCATATGTCCATTGTACTTAATGTACGCAAGGTAAAGACACAACATACGCAAAGAAAGAAACATAGCTTTTGGACTATGAACTGATGATAACGTATGTAACGATGCAAGGATAACATACGCAACAAGCTTAACATATGCTATGGATGTGGTATAACGTAGCTATGAATGAGTAGGCAGCAACGGCTAGTTGAGGCTTTGGAGCCTATAAATATCACTTCATTTGGTATTCCACATACACAACTTCAAGCAACTTATATATTCATCTCAGATTTTTATATACATTATTGTTGTTGTAATCGAGCTTAATTGATAAGAGTTAAAGTGTTTGCTTCACTCAACCATACACGAGATGAAAGAAATGATTGTAGATTTGAGCCGGTGCTATTAGGATCATGGATACGGGATTGTTAGAATCATAATCTAAAGTGGTGAGGTTTTCTAGTACTAATAGAAATCTAGAAAGGTTGTTTCCTTGTCCGATAGAAAAGAAGAAAACAGTTTATCTTGGACCAATGTAAGACAAGATCGAAACGGTTTATCTTGGACCGATTGAAGACAATATTGTAACGGTTTACCTCCGACCGATCAAAGACAAGACGAAGAGGTTTATCTTGAACCTATAGAAAAAGATAATAAAAGGAGAGAGGACGTAGGCAAATTGCCGAACCTCTATTAATCTCTGTGTCATTTTTCGACCAATATCGGGGGTTTAGCCAATGACTTTAAGTCGTTGGCTAAAAGTCAATGTCGTCGGCTAATCCTCTCGGTCGTCGGCTAAAAAACCGTCGGCCGATATTCGTCGGCCAAGGTTTAGCCGACAACTTTTTTGGTAGTCGTCGGCTAAACTTTGAGGTTTAGCCGACGACCTTTAGACGTCGGCTAAAGTTTAGCCGACGATTTTTATAGTTGTCGGCTAAAGTTTAGCCGACAACTTAATGTCGTCGGCTAGACCTCTAATCTTTATCCGATTTTAAAAAAAATAAAACACAGAACCTGTATTTCGTAACCTGCAATTTCAGTATCCACAACAACACAATACACAACTCATGCCAATTGCACCAAAACCATAATACATAACAACACCAAATAATACAAAGTTGCCATTGCATATACATAATAAGATCAACATCAACATAATAAAAATGTTTTACAATCCACTACCAAAATCATCTAAATGTCCAAATGTAGAAGTAGAAGGAATACCACCATCCCCTAGATCCTCGTCATGAGTTGTGAAGATGGAGTCTGACCGAAGATAGAAGGCGGTGGAGCAGGTGCCTGCAATCCAGCCTGAGTAATGGTCTGAGTCAGCGTCATCATATAGTCCATCATGGCCTGCTGCTGCCTCTGGAAACTCTCTAACCGCGTCTCAGTCCTCTGCTCGCTCTCACGTAACCGCGTCTGAGTCCTCCTTTCATTCTCAGCTCGGAGCTCCCTCTCCGCCCTTCAACTGCTCCTCGAGATAGGCAGTCTGTGCATCCCGTCCACGAGGGCGCCGGAAGCCGGGGGTATCTCTCAGTAGGCTGTGACCCTCGGCTCCCATCATCTTAGTGCAGTACCGACTACCTCTAGGAGGGTAGACGGTACCCCACACCCTAGCGCGAACATAAGGATCGGCCTGATCGATCTGTCCAATGGCGAAATCGAGGTTGGTATCCGCTACGTCCGGATATTTCTCCCGAGCAATCTCAGCAAGCATCCTCTGAGACTCCTCCCGCACACGCTCCTAATTTATATGAAAATAAATATTTCAATATCAATAAAAGTATGATACAAAGGCATTTAGTTTATTACCAATATAAAATAAAAAAAGACTTACATGCTCTTCGGGACGGTTCGGATATGCTTTCTGATTAACGTAGACAAATACATTGTCCACCGAATCAGAACAAGTGGCCTCGTGCAAAACTCTCGCTAACGACCGTGAACCCAGGCTGTGCTGGTCAGTCAGACCAGCATGATTGGTCGTGTTGGTCGAGCTAGTCGCCTTCAAAAAAATATTGCAAGAATTACAAGATTTTACACACAATTAAAAAATTACATATATATTAAAAATAATTTCATACCATGAACTCCGGGTCGCAAAAATAGGCGCATAGCCACTTCCACTCGTACTCCCGAAACTTGAATTTTTCTGGGGTAGCCTCTCCGGTATCACCCCAGGCTGTCCAGAACATGTGCATCTCATTTTTCCAAGATTTGTACCTACAACACATGTTGTACAACATATATTTTTCTTAAGAAAAAAAATTACGCAAACAATGTAGATACAAAATAAATTAAAATGACTTACTTGGTAGACTGCACCTCATCACACCAAGTGCGTAGTAGAGAGTCGAGAATGACAAACCACACCTATGAACAACATAAATACGCAATAATTTAAAAACATCACATATTGCATTTTGAAGAACTACGTGTTGACTGAAAAATACTTATTAAATATTTAATAACTTACCGACATAGCATTGTTCAAAGCATCCTTTACGCACTGTGGCACGTCCCCCCACTCGGGCCACAAAACGGGGAATCTATCCCGAATGACAATGCCCACATTACGGATATATGCCGCCGTTGCGTCAGAAGACATCACCGTCCGTCCGTGTCTGTCTAGAGGAATCTCGTAATGGCCATGCTTATTGACGTACGAGTCGAGCGCCAGACCCTTTGCCGGGCCACGAGTCTTCTTCTTTTCCTTTCTCCTCCTCGACTACATTTTTTCCCTTCTACTTCTCCCTCTCTATCACCTCGTACAATTTCGTCTTCAAAACCCGACAACTCTGCCAACGCATGTTGTCTGGCCAAGACTCGTAGATGTACGCCTCCTCAGGGCTAATCAATCGAATGGGAACTCGGACTCCCGTCTCATCGAGCTCCGGAATAGTCAGAACCATCGGAGGCATGAATAGACTCGGCGGCGGACCATGGGGCACCGCCGACGAGGAACCCGTACATATCCTGATATAGGAGGGGACGTGGGTCGGTGGATGGGAGGCATACGAGTCTCCGTCTGCGAGGGGGTCGACCGTGGTGTCTGAAAGGATAAACGCCGCGCTAGTGCAACGGGATCATCGGTCGACCGCTGCATATGAACGGATGACCATCTCGCTTCGACAGCGTGGTCATCTGTCGCCCTCACAAAATCGTCAGCGTTCATGCCGGTAGCTTCTAGTATCTGGCGGGCACGAGCGCTACTATAAGATATGTACTGAGTTGCGTGACCCGCCCTACTAGAGGCTGTCGAACTCCCCCCGAATCGGGAGTGGTCGACTTTGTCGACTTCTTCCTCAAGGCTCTCTTTATTCTCTCCATCTTCAAATAATTCGCATACAACAAAATTAAAGGAACATACAGATATTCAAAAATTCGACAGAGTTTCCACAGTAAATTAAACAATCACACAATAGTAATTATCAATGCCATACCACATTAATCTTTCGATTAACGCCGGCTATATAATCCCTTCCTCCTCAAACAAATTCATCAAATATTTCATCAATTCACAACTCGTCAAACAATTTACCTAATTCATCACACAATTCATCATATTTCATCCCATTCACAAATTCATCAAATATTTCATCAATTCACAACTAACAATTGATGAAAAGTAAATTAAACACAAGATATGGAAAATACTAAATTCATCAAATAATCTAAGGTGCCGTTTGGAAACATGGATTTCATTTCAAATTCAGAATTTCAAATCCAGGATTTGAAATCCAAGAATTGAAATCCAAATCCACTGTTTGGGAACACAAGAATTTCAAATTCTGAATTTCAATTTCTAGCATCCTGTTTGGAAATTCATGAATTTCTTGCACAAATGGTCTTTGTATTTCGCTAGGTTTTACAAATTTAGTCCTGATTTTTTTTTAAAATTATTTATTTAACTATTATTATTAGTATTATTTTTCTATACGTTTTCGACCGTTTTTTTACGTTTTTGTCCGTTTTTCTTATTTTTTTTCCGTTTTCATATGCTTTTGTCTGTTTTTTCTTACGTTTTTCTTACGTTTTTCCGTTTACATACGTTTTTGTCCATTTTTCTTACGTTTTTTCCATTTTCATATGTTTTGTCTGTTTTTCTAACGTTTTGTCCGTTTTTATACGTTTTCGTCCGTTTTTATACGTTTTCGCCCATTTTCTTACGTTTTCGTCCGTTTTTCTTACGTTTTTTCCGTTTTCATACGTTTTTGTCCGTTTTATAGTGTTTGCCCGTTTTCTTACGTTTTCATCTATTTTTATACGTTTACGTCCGCTTTTCTTAAGGTTTTGTCCCTTTTTATCTTTTTTTTTAGTTTTTGTTCATTTTTCTTACGTTTTTGTCCGTTTTTCTTACGTTTTTTTTTTTCATTTTTATACATTTTCGCCCGTTTTCTTACGCTTTCATCTGTTTTTATATATTTTTGCCTGTGTTTCTTACGTTTTTATCCATTTTTTTACGTTTTCACCCGTTTTCTTACTCTTTCATATGTTTTTATGGTTTCCGCTCGTTTTTCTTACGTTTTTGTCCCTTTTTAACTGTTTTTATTCATTTTTATTACGTTTTTGTCCGTTTATCCTACGTTTTTTCCATTTTCATCTGTTTTCGCCTGTTTTTCTTATGTTTTTGTCCGTTTTCTTACGTTTTTGTTAGTTTTTCTTATGTTGTCCGTTTTTACCCATTTTGGTGTGTATAAAAACGTAAGAAAAACGGACGAAAACGTATAAAAATGGATGAAAACGTAAGAAAATGGGCGAGAACGGGTGAAAACAGAAAAAACTAAAGAGAAACGGACAAAAACGTAAGAAAAACGAATAAAAACAGATAAAACGGACAAAAATGTAAGAAAAACGAGCGGAAACCTTAAAAATAGATGAAAGAGTAAGAAATCGGGTGAAAACATAAGAAAATGGACAAAAACAGATAAAAACGGACAAAAACGTAAGAAACACAGGTGAAAACATATACAACAGATGAAAGAGTAAGAAAACGGGTGAAAACGTAAGAAAATGGACGAAAACGTAAGAAACACAGGCGAAAACATATAAAAATAGATGAAAGTGTAAAAAAACAGGTGAAAACGGAAAAAAAACCTAAGAAAAACGGACAAAAAAGTAAGAAAAATGAACAAAAACTGAAAAAACCGATAAAAAGGGACAAAAAAACTTAAGAAAAGCGGACGTAAACGTATAAAAACAGATGAAAACGTAAGAAAACGGGCAAACACTATAAAAACGGACAAAAACGTATGAAAACAGAAAAAACTTATGAAAAACGGACGAAAACGTAAGAAAAGGGATGAAAACGTAAGAAAACAGGCGAAAACGTATAAAAACAGACGAAAACGTACAAAAACGTATGTAAATTGAAAAAACGTTAGAAAAACGGGAAAAACGTAAGAAAAACATACGAAAACGTATGAAAACGCAAAAAATGTAAGAAAAACAGACAAAAACGTAAGAAAAATAGACGAAAACGTATAAAAATATAATACTAATATTAATAGTTAAATAAATAATTTAAATAAAGTGCATGACTATTAGATAAAAAACAAGAAATAAAAACAGTAAAAAAAATAAAAAAATCAGCATAAATAATAAAACACAATACAAATGATTATATAAAAGAAACAAAAAGAAAAGTAAAAAGTAAACAAAAAAGCCAAAAAAAAAAAATGGCGGGTGGCCTTTTATTTTTCATTTGGGTCTATATTTTTCATAAGGGTTTATTTTTCATTTGAAATGACAAGTTTTGAGATTGTATTTAAAATTCTAATATTTGGGCCTGTTTAAAAATTATATGGAATTCTACAAATCCAATTCCAAATTTTATTAGAGTTGTCAAACACTAGATTTGGTTAATTCTTGAATTTCAAATGAATTTCAAGTTACCAAACAGGGCATAAACAAATTCATCAAACAAATACAATAAATTCATCAAAAAAATGAAAACTAAATAAAACACAAAATTCTAAAAACTAAATAAAACATAACCTAATAAACTAAAAAATAATAAAAACTACATGAAAAACAACCTAATTACAGATAAAATTAATACACTAAAAATGCATAAAAAAACGAGTTACCTATGCGGCGGTCGAGCGGCAGGAGGACGGTCGGGCGGCAGGCGGCGGGCAAGAGGCGGTCGGATGGCGGGCAGCGGTGTTCCGGCGGGTGGGTGACGGGTGGTCTGGTGTCTTGAATCGCAGGTGGGGGAAGAAAAAAGAAGAAAAGAAAGAAGAAAGAATATAATAAGGTATATATATTTAGAGGTTTAGCCGACGACTATATCTCAGTCATCGGCTAAACCCCATTTTTTGTGTGTTCTTTTTCGGGTGCCGAGGAGAACTCGGTCCAGTAGTGTAAGTGTTCGATCGAGTATTTATATGTTGGGACCGAGTACTCCTCGATACCAATTGTATTTTTTTTATTAATATTATGTTAATGTTTTGATTATTATTATTACTATTTTTTTTGTTTTCAAAAAAGCAAAAACAATCATTACATATAACGTATGAAAATACACATCTAATAAATTTATGGCTCATAGTCTGAGTCATCACTACAGTCTGTCTCATTATCTGAGTCGATATCCGGCAACATATGCCTTAAGTCGTCCACATTATCGTCATCAGAATTTTCAAGTAATTCATCTGTATCAACGTCAACGTACCCGCGAGCATCACCACGGAGTCGGACGACTCGTCCTTCAGGAACATTATTCATCGTAATTGTCGTTGATGGTGGAATATTTGCTGCATTTGGCTCTTGATAAGCATCATCGTCATCAGTACCTGTTGTTTCTCCCAGTGTAGCAGCACTATAAATATTCCTCGTTGTCACAATGTTCACTATCTTCCATGTGCCTTTCTTTACCAAGTCCAAATAATACACCGACTTTGCTGATGTTGCAAATACAAAAGGATCACTTTCATACCATGTAGTGGAAGTGTCAACGGATAACAGTCCGTAGTCGTCTTGCATATCGGTTCCAAGACTGGTGTCGTACCATAGACACTTAAACAAGTAAATTGTCATGCCTTCCCCGCAAATTAGTTCTACCACTTTCATAAAAACACCGCAATATCAACCATCTACCATAACTCCAGAATTTTGACATCTTCTTTTTTGGTCTCTCTCAAGGCATACGAATGTGACACCGTTGACTTTGGGCATCAAATAAATTCTTGACTTTAACCGGCTTCATAGAAAGAAGCATAAGTTCACGCGATCAGTTAGGGTGTCCGTCATCTTGTATATAGGTCATCTGTGGTAAATAAACTTTTTATGTAAAAAAAATATCTCAAGTCCAAAATCAATAGCAACTGAATGTATATCCTTAAATTCATTAAGATATTTTTTTCTTAGTCTATTCAATACACCTCAATGTATATGAATCATAATGATTATCATCACAAAAATTAAAGTTATACAGAAAAGCTTTCGAATGTACAACATGTATAATAAAGTTTCGAAATTACAATAAAAAATATAATAAAATACCTTAATCGAATTGGTGATTATAGCAACCGGTAGAAACCTTCGTCACTCTAGCTAGCACAACTCAAAGTAGCAACACAAACTCAAAAAATACACAAAATCAAGGATTTTTCACCTGAAAATAACTGAGGATGATATATAATTTTAAATTGGAAGTTTAGCCGATGACTTGATCTGGGTCGTCGGCTAAATCATTATAAAAGTCATCGGCTAAAGTGATAAACTTTAGCCGGAGACTATGTTGTAGTTTATCTGACGACGTGGACAAAAATCGTCGGCTAAAACGTTGTGGGTCGTCGGTCGTTTTTTTAAGTGTCGTCGGCTAAAGTCCTTTTTTTGGTAGTGTTCCGCACGTGACAAGAGTTCAGTACTCTATGTCGCACTATTCAACTCCCTGCTAGTGGCGGTACCAACCCAACAATTGGTATTGAAGAGGTTCTCTTATAATAGTCGACCTAATATCCGAAGAGAGAAAGATAAAATGGCATTTACTTCTGCTCAGGTAGAAGGTCTTGCCTTAAACCGACCACCATTTTTCAATGGATCAGACTTCATGAGATGGAAGAAAAAGATGTCAATCTTTATCCGTGCATATGACATAGAAATTTGGAAGATAATTTGCCTTGGTCCGAAAATTCCTTCAAAATACGACGGCTCTCTCAAAAGTTTCGAGTAATATAATGAGGATTGGAAAAATGACCATTGTAATTGTAAAGCCACAAAATTATTGTAATATCCGCAATTTTCGATTTTCGGTAAATTTCTTTTTTCGGCCAAAATCCGTTTTGACGACTCGCTCATGTCCGTTTCGTCATTCCGAGAATGATTAATTCTACACTTTTTGACATCCGAGTTCGTTTCGGTGTCGTTTTGTTGAGTTCCGTGCTTTTTAGCGACTTTTCCGCACTTGAGTTCGATTCTTGCGAATCTCGTCCGAAACTGCTGTTTCGAGTTTCCCGTAAGTCCGTTTAACTTTGTTAGGTGTGTTGTGAACTTCTGTTTGGTTATTCGATCACGTATCGTGATTTCCGGGCGTTTTGGGCCATTTTGTAATTTCTTGAAAGTTACGGGTATCCGTATCTGTAATTGTTGTCTCGACCCGTTTCTTGGTCGCATATGATTAAATATGGTATTATGTTTTCATTTCGGGTCGTTGATGTCGTCCGCGAACTTTTCGTCGTGTTCGTTCCGTGCGTTTTCGGAAATCGGGTCGTCGAGCCCTGGCGGTTGCGGGACTGGCCGGACGGTTGCGGGACTGGCCGGACGATTGCGGGCACCGGCCGGAAGGGTGCGGCAGGAACTGGCGTAGCGCACGCTACGGCCGGAAGGCTGCGCGCGCTAACCGGCGGGTGTAGCGCACGCTACCGGATGGCCTAACGCACGCTAGCGGGTCCGGACAGTGGAGTCCTGGGGGTTCTGGAATCGGTCATGCTCGGCAGGTAGCGCATGCTACTGTCGGGCCAGCATGCGCTTCGGCCGGCAGTAGCGCACGCTTCTGCCGGAAAACTGCGCACGCTACTGGCCGAGCGATCTAGTGCGAAAGGCTCTTGGGTCGCGGCACAGGCCGATAGCGCACGCTTAGCTCGACTAGCGCAGCGCTAGTCCGGCCAAAGTATAAATGTGGTGGAGATCACATTTCATTTCGTTTTTCACTTCCTTCCTTCTCCGTCCGCGTTTGGCGATTCATGGGTGACGAAGCCATGTTGTTTAACAAAAAATCCATGAAGTCCTTGAGTTCATAACATCAATCAATCGTCTGTTATCATCCTTTGATCCAGCGAATCAAGGTAATCTTCCTTAGAACCCTAATTTCGTGAATTTGGGGATTTTTGCATTTTTGTCCGATTCGTTCCGTGTTGTTGATTAATTCATGATGGGTATGATTAATCTTGATAGTATTCTTGTGTTTAACATCATTTAATCCATTGTTCTTTGTCGAATCGAAGTATATTTCTCGATTTCCTTCAAATTGACTTTTTGGGGGATTTGTCCCCGATCTCGTTTTTCATCCATTTTCGATGGATCGATTATGGTTAAATGATATTGTTAAACATATTCTATGGAATGTATATCCATATTTCAACTTGGAATTCCGTTTTCGGGTTTTGACGGAACGAATCGTGTTCTTGGCCGTTTTGGGGGAAATCCTTGAACTTTCGTCATTTGTTCTTTGAATTCAGCGGCTTTGGGTCGTACTTTGGAATTCATTTTCGTTGTTATTGTTTTCGTTCGTAGTTCGTTGTTGTGGATTGTCGTTCGGTGGAGTCGGCGAGTTCGTAGTCGGTTCGTGCCAACCTACTTCGGCCGATTCTCCGCGTTGTGGTTATTCGAGGCAAGTACCTTGCCCATACTTTTCTCGTTTTATGGATATGATGATCGGTGGTCGTCTTGATGTGTTTGTTTGGTTATTTGAAATGAAGTTTCAAAGATTTCGGTTTGGCCTCGTTAAAGGCTCTCTTTCAAAACGCGTGTGTTTTGTGAACGTTGTGTTTTGGGAATTGATTATGATTTGATTATTTTGAACGTTGAAGGATTTGATGATGATACTCCGATTGTTTAAAGTTATGGAATCGTGTATTCCGTATTTAATCTTGTCATTGTGTTTTGAAGAGTTTGATAATGGTGTCGAGTTAATGGCCATCTCTAGTGAGTATTCTTAATGAACTTACATTCTTAGCATGTTAGTATTGCATGAGTAACATGTGTGTGTGTATGCTCACTACGGGTTAGATCCGACGGGGTCTCGGTAGGGCTCCACGAAGCTGTGGAACCGCGAGCTTGCTTTTAACCACTGTGGGTTAGATCCGACGGGGTCTCGGCAGGGATCCACGAAGCTGTGGGTCCGCGGTTAATTGTGGTGCATTTTACAAATGTGATTCGATATTGGCATTTCCGGAAATGAGTGCTTTTGAACTGTGTTTTCATGATTGCATGCATCGACTAAGTGTGTAAGAGGTAAGTGTTCGTTTGGCTTACTTGGCTAGGATGGCACTGGAGTATTTTGTTGTTTGTGTGGATTTTGATGTTGGGATACGAACCTTGTGGTCGTTCTTGTGTACTGTGAGTTGATGAGATTTGGGGCTAAAATCCCAATGGTTTTATAAAAGTCGTTTTACGGATTTGGGGCTAAAATCCCAACGGTTTGGTAAATGTCATTTTTCGGAAAGTAAACCTTTGGGGCGGTGACCCCTTTTGTCTTTTGGATTTTGAAAAGTAGAATTTGATAATCCAAAATTGTTTTCTATTAAAACTCCCGATGGTATTTCAAATCATTTTATAAATTGTTTCCCTTGATATTTTGATCTTGAAATTTTGGGAAGTATTTACTCAACTCTTGCCTCGAGAAGTGCTTTTCGTTTCGTTTGGAACCTTGAGGATTCCTGGTTATTGTTACTCGTGGAATGTGAATTGTATGGCTCGTATTTGCACTTTGTTCTTGCACTAGCAAAACAGTGGAGTTTTGCTAACCCCCGAGTATTCGGGGGGTGGATGTCTGTTTTTGCATTCAGGTTTTGGAGCATAACACAGGGTCGGCACGAAGGATGATGAAAGATGATCGATACTAATCACATGAGGAACCGTACTTTGTTTATTGGTTCAGTTGTACTCTATTTTTCATTGCTATATTTTCCCGTTATGCAGGTGTGGTTGTATTTTGACCTGCGTGGGCATGAGTTGTATTTGAGTTGTATGTATTTGTTGAAAGACCAAATCGGTCTCGAGTCATTTTAGCACGAAAGGCATGGTTGAGTTGTTATATGTCGTTACCAGCCTGGTAGATCCTTGAGGAAAGGTTCTACGGCGTGTAATATCCCTGAGCGGATTGGGGGTGTTACATAAATGGTATCGGAGCTTAGGTTGAGGAAACCTAGGCTGTCGGGTCAAGTCGTGTTGTTTGAGTCTTGTTTCGTCGGATTTTATCTAACTGAGTCGTGTCGCGATGCGTCGTTTGAGTTTGTTGGTCGTGATTAGTATCGTGGGGCGATCATCATCTTCGTGCGACCTGTGGAAGTGAGTCTCCCTTCTTTGTGTTGTGCCTCGTGTGACACGAGCTATTTTTATGATTATTTGTTAAGTGGTGGAATCCTTATGTGGATTTTGATTTCACGATAGGTATTTAGTCGACTCTCATATTTGATTTATACGAGGAGTGTCGTCGCTTGTGATGTCTTTTTATTGTTGTTTTTGTCCGTGGCTGATGATTTTCGAATCGATTTGCACGTTTTACAAGTTCTATTGTGGAAGCTTTGTGCTTATACGCGTTCGACTTGTTCACTAGCCAGTGCGGGAGGGTCCTTAGAGGCCTCGAATGGAGTCAGTGGTTTTGTTCTGAACGTGGTATTTTATCGTTTATTTCCGTTTAAAGACATGTATTGTCTTGATTTTAAACGTTTTGATTCGTGTACTAGGAGTTGTTTTAGTGAACGTCGATATGTGTGAGTTCTGGGCATTCTGGACTATTGGATTTTTGAAAACCTTGAGTATCTTAGGAAAATAAATTTCGAGACATACTTTTCAAATGAGTTATTTTCTTGTGGTACATCCAAGGTGCCACAATATATTTCAAAAAATTTCTACTTCGAGGACCAAAATGCTTTGAGATATTTTCAATGTTTTAGAAACATTTTTATTTAGACCCGAGGGTCGAATATTCTGAAAGTTTTCACTAAGAGAAAGTGTCTTCATTTTTATCAAATGCGAAATGGTTCTCCAATGTCTCGATAACGATGTTTCACGTTTGTACTTTTTGAAAGGTGATACTCAAGATCAACCGTATTCTTCAAATTATTTTCAAAATGAGGTTTTCATTTTTAAAACCTATCTATTCCCGTTTGAGGGCTGGGTATGTATGTGTGATGTTCGCGTTGTCATTTTGATACTTTCTCCAGAGTATGATCGAATTGGCGGTGTGAGCGTTGAGTCGCTTTCCACACATTGGTTGTGCTAGCCCCTTGTGAGAGGCGGAATGTTGGTATTGAATGTTGTCGCCTCGTGGCGATTTCTGCGTTGTCGCGTATGTGCGAGCTGTTAGAGCTTGGTATGGTATGACCGTGTGCATCGGTGATCGTTCCGTTATGTGTCGATTGTTTAATGTCTTGTTACCTTGCTCCCACTTTTGTGAATTTCGTGGACGAGGTCGGAGGTAATGCCCGTACTATTTTGACTTCTGTATTTTCTCTTTCTCCAGTCTATCGATTCGCTCATGTTTGTTGGTACTTTATGAACTTGTTCTGTATTTCGGTTTCATCGTCCGAACGAGCTGTGATCTTGTTGTGGGTCGATCTGGTTATCGATGTGACTTTTTCGGGTTCAGTTCGATTCTTGTGAACCTTGTTCGGGAGTGGCATCATCTGGTTCTATTATTTCTTTTATTCGAAGTGGATCGGATTTGGAACTCTTATGTTTTCGACTCTGTCGACTCATTTATGTTCGTTGACATTTCTGAGCTTGTCCTGCCCCTTGTTTTTGTTTATCGAACGAGTGTGGTATCGTTTCGGAATAACTCGTTTGTCGTTGTGACTTTTCAATCGCTATTCCCTTTCCTGTGGATCTTATGGGAATGCATGTCTTGTAGTTCTCACCAGATCATCCTGGGAGTTGTTGTTTGAATTTTATTATCCTTCGTGTTTCGGACATGATTGTTCGATTTTTGTTGTTTCGATCGTTTGTTTGTTCGGTTTTTGTTCTCGTTTCGTGAATCTTGAGCGTTCATGCTCCTTTGTAATTCCCTTAAGCTCGGGAAATTATTCTCGTTCTCGATCTTCCAACCCTTGGGCGGTGGGATTCCGTATTTGTTCAGCGGTTGGCTCGCGTTTTGATTGATGTACCGTTGGGTTGGTCAATCATATTGATTTTCGTTCGTTGTGTTTTGTGATTGTCGGATAATTGACTTGGCTATATTATCCGTTTGATGACGCTTGTCATTTGTTGGTTTTATTATATCCCTAACGGCGGCGTTGTGTTGGTCGCCGTGGAGCGTGTTTTCACGCCGTATATTCCTTTGCGTTGTTTGTAACATTTCGCCGTTGGGCGTTAGTTACGCGTTTCTTGCGTATCTCGTTGAGTTTTCCTGGCGGGATATTGCTTCTCCCTACTTGTTTTAAGTTTCGGGACGAAACTTCTTTTAAGGAGGGTAGAATGTAATATCCGCAATTTTCGATTTTCGGTAAATTTCTTTTTTCGGCCAAAATCCGTTTTGACGACTCGCTCATGTCCGTTTCGTCATTCCGAGAATGATTAATTCTACACTTTTTGACATCCGAGTTCGTTTCAGTGTCGTTTTGTTGAGTTCCGTGCTTTTTAGCGACTTTTTCGCACTTGAGTTCGATTCTTGCGAATCTCGTCCGAAACTGCTGTTTCGAGTTTCCCGTAAGTCTGTTTAACTTTGTTAGGCGTGTTGTGAACTTCTGTTTGGTTATTCGATCACGTATCGTGATTTCCGGGCGTTTTGGGCCATTTTGTAATTTCTTGAAAGTTACGGGTATCCGTATCTGTAATTGTTGTCTCGACCCGTTTCTTGGTCGCATATGATTAAATATGGTATTATGTTTTCATTTCGGGTCGTTGATGTCGTCCGCGAACTTTTCGTCGTGTTCGTTCCGTGCGTTTTCGGAAATCGGGTCGTCGAGCCCTAGCGGTTGCGCGGGGCCCGGCGGACGGTTGCGGGGCCGGACGATTGCGGGCCGGGGGCAGGTGCGGCAGGAACCGGCGTAGCGCACGCTACGGCCGGAAGTCTGCGCGCGCTAACCGGCGGGTGTAGCGCACGCTACCGGATGGCCTAACGCACGCTAGCGGGTCCGGACAGTGGAGTCCTGGGGGTTCTGGAATCGGTCAAGCTCGGCAGGTAGCGCACGCTACTGTCGGACGCTGCGTACGCTACGGCCGGCAGGTAGCGCACGCTACGGCCGGAAGGCTGCGCACGCTACCTGGCCGAGCAGTCTAGTGCAGAAGGCTACTGGGTCGCGGCCTGGGCTGATAGCGCACGCTAGCTCGGCAGCCTAGTGCGCGCTAGTCCGGTCCAGTATAAATGTGGCTGAGCAGTCACATTTCATTTCGTTTTTCACTTCCTTCCTTCTCCGTCCGCGGCTGGCGATTCATGGGTGACGAAGCCATGTTGTTTAACAAAAAATCCATGAATTCCTTGAGTTCATAACATCAATCAATCGTCCGTTATCATCCTTTGATCCAGCGAATCAAGGTAATCTTCCTTAGAACCCTAATTTCGTGAATTTGGGGATTTTTGCATTTTTGTCCGATTCGTTCCGTGTTGTTGATTAATTCATGATGGGTATGATTAATCTTGATAGTATTCTTGTGTTTAACATCATTTAATCCATTGTTCTTTGTCGAATCGAAGTATATTTCTCGATTTCCTTCAAATTGACTTTTTGGGGGATTTGTCCCCGATCTCGTTTTTCATCCATTTTCGATGGATCGATTATGGTTAAATGATATTGTTAAACATATTCTATGGATTGTATATCCATATTTCAACTTGGAATTCCGTTTTCGGGTTTTGACGGAACGAATCGTGTTCTTGGCCGTTTTGGGGGAAATCCTTGAACTTTCGTCATTTGTTCTTTGAATTCAGCGGCTTTGGGTCGTACTTTGGAATTCATTTTCGTTGTTATTGTTTTCGTTCGTAGTTCGTTGTTGTGGATTGTCGTTCGGTGGAGTCGGCGAGTTCGTAGTCGGTTCGTGCCAACCTACTTCGGCCGATTCTCCGCGTTGTGGTTATTCGAGGCAAGTACCTTGCCCATACTTTTCTCGTTTTATGGATATGATGATCGGTGGTCGTCTTGATGTGTTTGTTTGGTTATTTGAAATGAAGTTTCAAAAGATTTCGGTTTGGCCTCGTTAAAGGCTCTCTTTCAAAACGCGTGTGTGTTTTGTGAACGTTGTGTTTTGGGAATTGATTATGATTTGATTATTTTGAACGTTGAAGGATTTGATGATGATACTCCGATTGTTTAAAGTTATGGAATCGTGTATTCCGTATTTAATCTTGTCATTGTGTTTTGAAGAGTTTGATAATGGTGTCGAGTTAATGGCCATCTCTAGTGAGTATTCTTAATGAACTTACATTCTTAGCATGTTAGTATTGCATGAGTAACATGTGTGTGTGTATGCTCACTACGGGTTAGATCCGACGGGGTCTCGGTAGGGCTCCACGAAGCTGTGGAACTGCGAGCTTGCTTTTAACCACTGTGGGTTAGATCCGACGGGGTCTCGACAGGGATCCACGAAGCTGTGGGTCCGCGGTTAATTGTGGTGCATTTTACAAATGTGATTCGATATTGGCATTTCCGGAAATGAGTGCTTTGGAACTGTGTTTTCATGATTGCATGCATCGACTAAGTGTGTAAGAGGTAAGTGTTCGTTTGGCTTACTTGGCTAGGATGGCACTGGAGTATTTTGTTGTTTGTGTGGATTTTGATGTTGGGATACGAACCTTGTGGTCGTTCTTGTGTACTGTGAGTTGATGAGATTTGGGGCTAAAATCCCAATGGTTTTATAAAAGTCGTTTACTTTGGGGCTAAAATCCCAACGGTTTGGTAAATGTCATTTTTCGGAAAGTAAACCTTTGGGGCGGTGACCCCTTTTGTCTTTTGGATTTTGAAAAGTAGGATTTGATAATCCTAAATTGTTTTCTATTAAAACTCCCGATGGTATTTCAAATCATTTTATAAATTGTTTCCCTTGATATTTTGATCTTGAAATTTTGGAAGTATTTACTCAACTCTTGCCTCGAGAAGTGCTTTTCGTTTCGTTTGGAACCTTGAGGATTCCTGGTTATTGTTACTCGTGGAATGTGAATTGTATGGCTCGTATTTGCACTTTGTTCTTGCACTAGCAAAACAGTGGAGTTTTGCTAACCCCCGAGTATTCGGGGAGTGGATGTCTGTTTTTGCATTCAGGTTTTGGAGCATAACACAGGGTCGGCACGAAGGATGATGAAAGATGATCGATACTAATCACATGAGGAACCATACTTTGTTTATTGGTTCAGTTGTACTCTATTTTTCCGCTGCTATATTTTCCCGTTGTACGGGTGTGGTTGTATTTTGACCCCTGCGTGGGCATGAGTTGTATTTGAGTTGTATGTATTTGTTGAAAGACCAAATCGGTCTACTGAGTCATTTTAGCCTGAAAGGCATGGTTGAGTTGTTATATGTCGTTACCAGCCTGGTAGATCCTTGAGGAAAGGTTCTACGGCGTGTAATATCCCTGAGCGGATTGGGGGTGTTACAATTATTATATTCTGCTTTAAATCTAGAAGAACACAATCGAATTTCTTCATAAAAGTACCAAAAAAATTTGGAAAATGCTCGAGGTCACTCGCGAAGTCAAGGAGACAAGATAGATATGTTTCTCCATGACTATGAGTTATTCATGATAAAAGATGACGAGTCCATAGCAAATATTACGATCACTACCTCGTTAATGGGATGGGATGGTCACGGTTATTATGGAGCCGAAGTATATCAATAAATTTGATTTTAGCACCCTTGTTAGTTCGCTAATAAATTATGAGATCGTGCTTAAATCACAAAATGCAAAACCGAAGCCCAAAGAAAAGTCCATAGCTTTGGAAGCTAAAAAGATGTCGGATAATGAAGAAGAAATTCCGATTGATGATAATGATGATGAATCCCATTCTATGCCAAAAATATCAATAAATATCAAAATCTATTAGAGAAAAGTCATAAACTCGCAAGCCCGGAGTGAGTAAAAAAGATTCAACAATAATTTCAAAATTGTGGAAAACCTTATCACTTTGCGAAAAACTGTCGTGGTACAACTTCCAAAAAGGAAGCATATATGGAGTGACGATGACGAAGGTATGAAAATGATCAAAATTGTATCGCACTCATGGCAAGGAATTCGTATGACGACAGACATCAAGGTAAGTACTTCGTCTCAAGACGAACTTCTTTATGCTTTAAAACTCTTACATAGGGATTTTCAAAATTCGTTAAAAGATAATAAATCCCTTAGATTGAAAAATAAATTATTGAAAAATGAAATTTTCAAAATACAAGAAAAGGGAAAATTAATTAAAAATAATCATTCCATGTGCTTAGAAAAAGAAAATAAATTAGAGGATGATTTATTAAAAGTTCAAATCAAATTAAAGATCAAACAAATAAATTTTTAAGGGGAAATGAAAATTTTGAAAAACTCCTTTCTGTTCAAAAATTCTCTTCAAATAAACAAAGGACTTATATTCGAATAAGTTGATAAAAATAAATCCAATAAATCTTTAAATTTTAAAATTCTACGTTGTGATAAATATTTGAAAATTGCAAAAACACCTAGACGAACAGTTAAAATTGAATAAAATTTGGATTCTGACAGGAACCATAGTGCCGAATATCGTTTATTTGCCAAATAAAAAATGACCTAGAGTTGGTTGCATTCCAAAAATTCAAAATTAATTTCTTATTGTTTATGTTTACATTTATTAACAAGTTAATATAAACTAGGGGAGTAATTATTTCACAAATTCAGGAGGAGTCTACCTATTTTTTTAATGAATTTTATTTGATTTTAATCTTATTTAAAAGATTTCACTTACTTTTTGCTAATGTCAAAAATGTAACGCCCCCAAAACCATCTGGGATATTACAGCGCCGTGGATCCCGCGCCGGAACCCACCAGGCTAAAAACCGTTTACAAAACCATTTCAAAAACGCCAAAAGGCTGATGACGATAATATTTTAAATACTCAAATATTTTCAAAAGCATAGTTCTCAAATACCGTCATAAAATACTATTTCAAAATACAAGGCGAAGTGCCAATTCTCGACAGTTCAAAATGTACGTTAAGCCACTCCTTAAACATATCGATAAAATAGTTAGGAAAAAGGGTTTGACGAAATAACCGAAGTTCGCAAAATGCCAAAAGGCCATTTAAAATACACACACGCAGCGGATAAAGATACCGAAAAGCCATTTTGAAATACACTCGCAGCGGATAAAAACACAGTTCAAAATACACATTTGCAGCGGAAATGAATAACCAGAAAAGAAATACTCGATACTCCAAAATATGCCACCGCCAGAATCACATCGGGAAGCTCACCCCTTCACGACCGCTACTAGCTCGATCTCCGAGTACCTAAAAATAAAGCCCACGACGGGGTCAGCCACAATACTCAATAATGATATCGATCACATCATCATAAATAATTACATACCAATGTAATAATACTGTAAGAATACTACCAACGTAATCTTACCGTTATAACCTTACCAATTCATAGCAATCCATACTAAATCAATCCTTGACATATTCCACATTTCGTATTCTCAAATGACGAAATGAATTCAACAACAATCATCTCTACTGTATTCCAAAAATTACCGATAATCCTCAAAACATCATCATAACTCATAAGTGTGGAAATAATCCAATCTGTGCCAACTCCTGTCCGTCGGATTACACAATCAAATCTCAACATGTATAAACCAGTAATACACAACATATCTGTAGATCAACTACCACATGATAATGATAACAAAATCCCGAACATCGACGTACAGTCCGAATGCTCATACAATCAATAACAATGATCAACCAATACCTCAACCGAGAATATCATCGACATGATAACTCCAATACGACCAATAAAAGATCAACGATAACAGAGAGTACCATCAACATGATAACTCCGACACGATCAACAAAGGATCAACAATAACCGAGAATACCATCAATAAGATAAACTCCAAATGATCAACAAAGGACCAACAATAACCGAGAATACCATCAACAAGGTAAACTCCAAATGATCAACAATAATGGATCTCAAAGAAATAACTCCGACTGTCGAACATACCCCTCGGACGTATGAACAACCAGTCACAAACCGTCGAACATACCCAACCATAAATGGAGGATGAACGACCAAACAATATGGCTCAAAGATGGAAGTCATAGTACGCCCAATCCGGAAATGTGTCCGTGCACAAGCCACCCCGGGTATCGATCAAATACACGTGTGGTCTTGTACCTAATTAGCCTCACGAACTACGTCTCGTGTGCACGATTCAATGTGGAAATATCAACACATAACCATCATGTGCCCGGCTAAAAATCCTACACAATAACCAATCGGCACGCAAATATGACTCCAGATGTGTCACGATGCAACATGACAACGAAACTCAAAGAAATACATATCCAATAAGGATCAAAAGACTCACCGAAGTAAACAACAACAGACTGACAATGAGAAGTAGACACGACTAATCAATATCCAAAACATCAATCCTGGGATCATCATCCCTAAATGAATGACCAACATGATCTACGATCTTAATACAACAGTCCTGGGATCAACATCCCTCAACGAATAACCGATACGAAACTCATTACACGAAACCTCAACATATACAACAACTCAACATACTAATTATCCACATGACTGAACAAATACTTAGATTACCTCAAAGCCGAGGACCATATCCATCAACATCCCCTAATGAGATGATCAACACAACCATTAATACCAACAATAGTCCTGAGAAACATCCCTCAACGAACAACCAATATGAATCTCAATATACGAAGCCTCAACATACAACATATACAACAACTCAACATAATAATTATCTCATAACTGAACAATACATAAATTACCTCAAAGTCGAAGACAACATCCTTTCCACGAACAATATACCTGAACGAATTCACAATTATACGAATAATCTCAAATATTATACCATCCATTCAATACCAATAAACCTTTATCCCGATACTTATGTCATCACGATAACTATCCTCGATATCCGATATTCTATATCCTCGACCAAAGATAACTCACGTCTTCCCGAACACAATTAAATCATATACCTTATGATTTATTACAACCAGAGTACGATATACAAACCATTATCCCGACAACTTACATTTCTAACAACATTGCTATACGAATTATAAATGAAATGAAAACGAAACCATTCATCAAATATTATAAATGAACAAGTATAAACTTGCCTCGATACCGATACCACAAAGTCGTTACTCAAAATACATTGCCTTCGTCCACGAGCTCCTCAGCCCCGAACAAAACGATCTACGAACTCTTCGACCTCAACCGCAACATAACGGTCACAAAAAACGATCAAACATCTCAACCTATTGCAATAATCAATCAACAACAATCCGATAACAATCAATAACCGACATAGCTAACCAAGCGACTCAATGGCTCAACAATACCCCGATCATAAACAAAACCGAACAATACAACTCAAGCAAATACGAACTCATATCCACAATACAAGACGTAACTCGATAATCAATATAACCGACCAATAAACCCAACGGTTCCACCATATCCCGATTAAACACAAATCCGAACAACCAAATCAATCGATCACGAATTTAAAACCATAACACAATTCATAATCCGATAATCATAACAATAATCAATTTAAACCAACAAGGGTCTAACATTACCGATTCCAAATTCAATCTTAAATACAATTACAAGTTTCCTCCTTGTATAATCATAATTAAACTAATTACCGATTATCATCACCAATCCGGACAATCCGATCAATTCAACATTATAGAATACCATAGTCCAAAGGTTTCAAATAATTCCATTATCCGAATTGAACACTTGTTCAATACGTATAAATTCTCAAACTCAAAAGTGAATCATAATCTTATCAAACCCGGAACCATATTCGTATTCCTATACGAATATTGTACCAAGACACATAACTTAGTTTTAGATATGAATATTCCATATTCATATCTAAAACACCAACACCTCTTAAACATGTTCAACAATTCATATAATCCAAGAGTTCCTTAAGAACACAACTAATTCGAAATCATATTCAAAATCTCTAAACGACATAATCCGATGTGTTCTAACATCTAAACAACCCTTAATCATAATTCAAGGTGTATATAATCATGTTCTTCAACATATATACTTCTCATAACATCATGAATCGCAACAAACCACCAAGAACATTGAGAATACCACGATTCCATAATCATAACAACATAATCGAATCATTTGATCACCAATTCATTATCTTCCCTTAACAAAATTCTCGTAAATACCAAGAATCATCACAACAATATCAATTCAACCATCATTCATACGAAAACGTGTAGAATTTTCCAAGTTCTACTCATTGAGACATTTCATCGAACACTTTGAAGGCATAGTCCAATTCAATCGATTATTCAAAGAAATACTCGAATTCGTTCCACAAAACTTCAAGAGTATTGAATAATTACGAGTTTACAATCAAGTTCAATCAACAATATGAATCAAAACGAAGCAAATCGGCCAAAACACCAAGAAACATCAAGAACATCCAAAAACCAAAAGTTTAGGTGTTCTTACCTTAGATCCAGGTGGAAGATGATGTTAATCCATGATTCCAACTTCCAAAACATGTTTCTAGATGATGTTTTTACTCAAATCAATCAATTCTTGCTGAAGGAGTCGTGAAAAAACGAAGAAAAAATGAGAAATGCCGAAGTGACCCGGTCCAGGACTTATATAGGTGGAACCTGCCGGACCATTACGTACGTAACCGGCGGGTCCTTACGTACGTAGCCGGCCGCGGCCGACCCCACTGCCCAGTTCGTTCGGCACCCTTACGTACGTAACCGGCAGCTGGCTTACGTACGTAACTGGCCCTTACGGCCGTAAACGGCCAGGGCCTTACGTACGTAATTGGCCAGTCCTAGCCATCCCTGCGAGTCACTGCCAACCGTGATCGGCCATCCATGCGAGTCACTGCCGACCATGCTCGACCATCCCAACGAGTCACGACCGGCCATGCTCGGCCATCCAGGTCATCTCGGCCACGACTCGGCCAGCCGCCCCATAACGTACGTAACACTTAATCCGTTGCGTACGTAATACGTACATTGACTTGCTACAGTATTATACTCGTATTGCGTACGTAATACACCCTGTATAACGTACGTAACTCCATCTGTTGACTCACCTGTCCACATCCGCGCCGAAAGCTGCCGACACCGGGCCCCACTATCCGATCACAAGTCTGATTCCTCTTGTTACGTACGTTATGTACACTATATAACGTACGTAAGCTAACACATTTTACGCACGTAAGCTCCAAGGCTTAACGTACGTAATGGCTTTTATACTTAGACAAAAATCCAACTGTTTCTGTCCGACGTCTCGACGTACAAAATACAAACATACGGCATATTGAATACACATACTGAATCCAAAAATATTCTCATACGGTATACCTGATATCCAAATCAGTTCAACCTGATACAAAATATCCTGAATATATCTGTCAATCAAAAACGATAATCACACCAGTATAACTGTCTCGGTTCTCAATTTATTTTATCCATACTGTATAGATACCAAAGTATACAGTATATCTCAGATAAAATAACGCGAAAAATTTATACTGAAAATCCGGGTATTACATACTACCCCCCTTAAAATAAGATTCGTCCTCGAAACTTGCAACCTTGCCACAAACAACAGATCAATCCAAAATTTCCAACTCATCACAAAAACAATCAAGCGTCGCCACAAGCGAAATAACCAAACCAATATTCTTACAGGTGCGTGAAGCCGATGATCTCCCGTGATACTAGCACACGACTCCCACACGAAGTCTCAATACAACCAACACACACCAATATCACAAATAGCAATTTGAAAAGATCTCAAAAATTTTGGAAACTCCAAAAATAGATTTGACTCAAAAGTCAGAAAAATCATTTTCAAAAGCCACGCTACTACCGTACTGGTATAGCCACATAACACACACGCTTGGGTTTCACAAAACCCAAGCTCCGATACCATCTTCTGTAACGCCCCCAAAACCATCCGGGATATTACAGCGCCGTGGATCCCGCGCCGGAACCCACAGGCTAAAAACCATTTACAAAACCATTCGGTTTTTGTTCTCGTTTCGTGAATCTTGAGCGTTCATGCTCCTTTGTAATTCCCTTAAGCTCGGGAAATTATTCTCGTTCTCGATCTTCCAACCCTTGGGCGGTGGGATTCCGTATTTGTTCAGCGGTTGGCTCGCGTTTTGATTGATGTACCGTTGGGTTGGTCAATCATATTGATTTTCGTTCGTTGTGTTTTGTGATTGTCGGATAATTGACTTGGCTATATTATCCGTTTGATGACGCTTGTCATTTGTTGGTTTTATTATATCCCTAACGGCGGCGTTGTGTTGGTCGCCGTGGAGCGTGTTTTCACGCCGTATATTCCTTTGCGTTGTTTGTAACATTTCGCCGTTGGGCGTTAGTTACGCGTTTCTTGCGTATCTCGTTGAGTTTTCCTGGCGGGATATTGCTTCTCCCTACTTGTTTTAAGTTTCGGGACGAAACTTCTTTTAAGGAGGGTAGAATGTAATATCCGCAATTTTCGATTTTCGGTAAATTTCTTTTTTCGGCCAAAATCCGTTTTGACGACTCGCTCATGTCCGTTTCGTCATTCCGAGAATGATTAATTCTACACTTTTTGACATCCGAGTTCGTTTCGGTGTCGTTTTGTTGAGTTCCGTGCTTTTTAGCGACTTTTCCGCACTTGAGTTCGATTCTTGCGAATCTCGTCCGAAACTGCTGTTTCGAGTTTCCCGTAAGTCCGTTTAACTTTGTTAGGCGTGTTGTGAACTTCTGTTTGGTTATTCGATCACGTATCGTGATTTCCGGGCGTTTTAGGCCATTTTGTAATTTCTTGAAAGTTACGGGTATCCGTATCTGTAATTGTTGTCTCGACCCGTTTCTTGGTCGCGTATGATTAAATACGGTATTATGTTTTCATTTCGGTTCGTTTATGTCGTCCGCGTACTTTTCGTAGTGTTCTTTGCGTGCGTTTTCGAAATCGGGTCGTCGAGCCACAGCGGTTGCGGATGGCCGGACGGTTCAGGGGGCGCCGGACGATTGCGGGCACCGGCCGGGCCAGGTGCGCGAGAACCGCGTAAGCGCACGCTACGGCCGGGAAGTCTGCGCGCTAACCGGCGGGTGTAGCGACGCTTCTGGATGGCCTAACGCACGCTAGCGAGTCGGACAGTGGAGTCACAGGGGGTTGCAGAATCGGTCAAGCTCGGCGGGTAGCGCACGCCATCTGTCGGGCCGCTGCGTACGCTACGGCCGGCAGTAGCGCTGCCTTCTGGCCGGAAAGGCTGCGCTACGCCGGCCGAGCGCTTAGTGCGAAGGCTCTTGGGTCGCGGCACAGGTGATAGCGCACGCTAGCTCGGCGACTAGTGCGCGCTAGTCGGTCCAAGTATAAATGTGGTGCGAGTCACATTTCATTTCGTTTTTCACTTCCTTCCTTCTCCGTCCGCGGCTGGCGATTCATGGGTGACGAAGCCATGTTGTTTAACAAAAAATCCATGAATTCCTTGAGTTCATAACATCAATCAATCGTCCGTTATCATCCTTTGATCCAGCGAATCAAGGTAATCTTCCTTAGAACCCTAATTTCGTGAATTTGGGGATTTTTGCATTTTTGTCCGATTCGTTCCGTGTTGTTGATTAATTCATGATGGGTATGATTAATCTTGATAGTATTCTTGTGTTTAACATCATTTAATCCATTGTTCTTTGTCGAATCGAAGTATATTTCTCGATTTCCTTCAAATTGACTTTTTGGGGATTTGTCCCCGATCTCGTTTTTCATCCATTTTCGATGGATCGATTATGGTTAAATGATATTGTTAAACATATTCTATGGATTGTATATCCATATTTCAACTTGGAATTCCGTTTTCGGGTTTTGACGGAACGAATCGTGTTCTTGGCCGTTTTGGGGGAAATCCTTGAACTTTCGTCATTTGTTCTTTGAATTCAGCGGCTTTGGGTCGTACTTTGGAATTCATTTTCGTTGTTATTGTTTTCGTTCGTAGTTCGTTGTTGTGGATTGTCGTTCGGTGGAGTCGGCGAGTTCGTAGTCGGTTCGTGCCAACCTACTTCGGCCGATTCTCCGCGTTGTGGTTATTCGAGGCAAGTACCTTGCCCATACTTTTCTCGTTTTATGGATATGATGATCGGTGGTCGTCTTGATGTGTTTGTTTGGTTATTTGAAATGAAGTTTCAAAAGATTTCGGTTTGGCCTCGTTAAAGGCTCTCTTTCAAAACGCGTGTGTGTTTTGTGAACGTTGTGTTTTGGGAATTGATTATGATTTGATTATTTTGAACGTTGAAGGATTTGATGATGATACTCCGATTGTTTAAAGTTATGGAATCGTGTATTCCGTATTTAATCTTGTCATTGTGTTTTGAAGAGTTTGATAATGGTGTCGAGTTAATGGCCATCTCTAGTGAGTATTCTTAATGAACTTACATTCTTAGCATGTTAGTATTGCATGAGTAACATGTGTGTGTGTATGCTCACTACGGGTTAGATCCGACGGGGTCTCGGTAGGGCTCCACGAAGCTGTGGAACTGCGAGCTTGCTTTTAACCACTGTGGGTTAGATCCGACGGGGTCTCGACAGGGATCCACGGCCGTGGGTCCGCGGTTAATTGTGGTGCATTTTACAAATGTGATTCGATATTGGCATTTAGGAAATGAGTGCTTTGGGCTGTGTTTTCATGATTGCATGCATCGACTAAGTGTGTAAGAGGTAAGTGTTCGTTTGGCTTACTTGGCTAGGATGGCCTTTGGAGTATTTTGTTGTTTGTGTGGATTTTGATGTTGGGATACGAACCTTGTGGTCGTTCTTGTGTCTTGTGAGTTGATGAGATTTGGGGCTAAAATCCCAATGGTTTTATAAAAGTCGTTTCTGGATTTGGGGCTAAAATCCCAACGGTTTGGTAAATGTCATTTTCGGAAAGTAAACCTTTGGGCGGTGACCCCTTTTGTCTTTTGGATTTTGAAAAGTAGGATTTGATAATCCTAAATTGTTTTCTATTAAAACTCCCGATGGTATTTCAAATCATTTTATAAATTGTTTCCCTTGATATTTTGATCTTGAAATTTTGGAAGTATTTACTCAACTCTTGCCTCGAGAAGTGCTTTTCGTTTCGTTTGGAACCTTGAGGATTCCTGGTTATTGTTACTCGTGGAATGTGAATTGTATGGCTCGTATTTGCACTTTGTTCTTGCACTAGCAAAACAGTGGAGTTTTGCTAACACCGAGTATTCGGGGAGTGGATGTCTGTTTTTGCATTCAGGTTTTGGAGCATAACACAGGGTCGGCACGAAGGATGATGAAAGATGATCGATACTAATCACATGAGGAACCATACTTTGTTTATTGGTTCAGTTGTACTCTATTTTTCCGCTGCTATATTTTCCCGTTGTACGGGTGTGGTTGTATTTTGACCCCTGCGTGGGCATGAGTTGTATTTGAGTTGTATGTATTTGTTGAAAGACCAAATCGGTCTACTGAGTCATTTTAGCCTGAAAGGCATGGTTGAGTTGTTATATGTCGTTACCAGCCTGGTAGATCCTTGAGGAAAGGTTCTACGGCGTGTAATATCCCTGAGCGGATTGGGGGTGTTACAATTATTATATTCTGCTTTAAATCTAGAAGAACACAATCGAATTTCTTCATAAAAGTACCAAAAAAATTTGGAAAATGCTCGAGGTCACTCGCGAAGTCAAGGAGACAAGATAGATATGTTTCTCCATGACTATGAGTTATTCATGATAAAAGATGACGAGTCCATAGCAAATATTACGATCACTACCTCGTTAATGGGATGGGATGGTCACGGTTATTATGGAGCCGAAGTATATCAATAAATTTGATTTTAGCACCCTTGTTAGTTCGCTAATAAATTATGAGATCGTGCTTAAATCACAAAATGCAAAACCGAAGCCCAAAGAAAAGTCCATAGCTTTGGAAGCTAAAAAGATGTCGGATAATGAAGAAGAAATTCCGATTGATGATAATGATGATGAATCCCATTCTATGCCAAAAATATCAATAAATATCAAAATCTATTAGAGAAAAGTCATAAACTCGCAAGCCCGGAGTGAGTAAAAAGATTCAACAATAATTTCAAAATTGTGGAAAACCTTATCACTTTGCGAAAAGCTGCGTGGTACAACTTCCAAAAAGGAAGCATATATGGAGTGACGATGACGAAGGTATGAAAATGATCAAAATTGTATCGCACTCATGGCAAGGAATTCGTATGACGACAGACATCAAGGTAAGTACTTCGTCTCAAGACGAACTTCTTTATGCTTTAAAACTCTTACATAGGGATTTTCAAAATTCGTTAAAAGATAATAAATCCCTTAGATTGAAAAATAAATTATTGAAAAATGAAATTTTCAAAATACAAGAAAAGGGAAAATTAATTAAAAATAATCATTCCATGTGCTTAGAAAAAGAAAATAAATTAGAGGATGATTTATTAAAAGTTCAAATCAAATTAAAGATCAAACAAATAAATTTTTAAGGGGAAATGAAAATTTTGAAAAACTCCTTTCTGTTCAAAAATTCTCTTCAAATAAACAAAGGACTTATATTCGAATAAGTTGATAAAAATAAATCCAATAAATCTTTAAATTTTAAAATTCTACGT
The DNA here is from genome assembly GCA_033398695.1 of Orobanche coerulescens. Taxonomy (NCBI): domain Eukaryota; kingdom Viridiplantae; phylum Streptophyta; class Magnoliopsida; order Lamiales; family Orobanchaceae; genus Orobanche; species Orobanche coerulescens. Next base: position 42,346,820 of record CM065805.1, on the reverse strand, counting down.
TGTGATAAATATTTGAAAATTGCAAAAACACCTAGACGAACAGTTAAAATTGAATAAAATTTGGATTCTGACAGGAACCATAGTGCCGAATATCGTTTATTTGCCAAATAAAAAATGACCTAGAGTTGGTTGCATTCCAAAAATTCAAAATTAATTTCTTATTGTTTATGTTTACATTTATTAACAAGTTAATATAAACTAGGGGAGTAATTATTTCACAAATTCAGGAGGAGTCTACCTATTTTTTTAATGAATTTTATTTGATTTTAATCTTATTTAAAAGATTTCACTTACTTTTTGCTAATGTCAAAAATGTAACGCCCCCAAAACCATCTGGGATATTACAGCGCCGTGGATCCCGCGCCGGAACCCACCAGGCTAAAAACCGTTTACAAAACCATTTCAAAAACGCCAAAAGGCTGATGACGATAATATTTTAAATACTCAAATATTTTCAAAAGCATAGTTCTCAAATACCGTCATAAAATACTATTTCAAAATACAAGGCGAAGTGCCAATTCTCGACAGTTCAAAATGTACGTTAAGCCACTCCTTAAACATATCGATAAAATAGTTAGGAAAAAGGGTAATAAGAAAAAAACGAATATATCAAAATGCCACAAGTACATTTAAAATACACACACGCAGCGGATAAAGATACCGAAAAGCCATTTTGAAATACACTCGCGTGGATAAAAACACGAGTTCAAAATACACATTTGCGGCGAAATGAATAACCGAAAAGAAATACTCGATACTCCAAAATATGCCACCGCGAGAATCACATCGGAAGCTCACCCCTTCACGACCGCTACTAGCTCGATCTCAGTACCTAAAAATAAAGCCCACGACGGAATTCGACCACAATACTCAATAATGATATCGATCACATCATCATAAATAATTACATACCAATGTAATAATACTGTAAGAATACTACCAACGTAATCTTACCGTTATAACCTTACCAATTCATAGCAATCCATACTAAATCAATCCTTGACATATTCCACATTTCGTATTCTCAAATGACGAAATGAATTCAACAACAATCATCTCTACTGTATTCCAAAAATTACCGATAATCCTCAAAACATCATCATAACTCATAAGTGTGGAAATAATCCAATCTGTGCCAACTCCTGTCCGTCGGATTACACAATCAAATCTCAACATGTATAAACCAGTAATACACAACATATCTGTAGATCAACTACCACATGATAATGATAACAAAATCCCGAACATCGACGTACAGTCCGAATGCTCATACAATCAATAACAATGATCAACCAATACCTCAACCGAGAATATCATCGACATGATAACTCCAATACGACCAATAAAAGATCAACGATAACAGAGAGTACCATCAACATGATAACTCCGACACGATCAACAAAGGATCAACAATAACCGAGAATACCATCAATAAGATAAACTCCAAATGATCAACAAAGGACCAACAATAACCGAGAATACCATCAACAAGGTAAACTCCAAATGATCAACAATAATGGATCTCAAAGAAATAACTCCGACTGTCGAACATACCCCTCGGACGTATGAACAACCCGATCACAAACCGTCGAACATACCCAACCATAAATGGAGGATGAACGACCAAACAATATGGCTCAAAGATGGAAGTCATAGTACGCCCAATCCGGAAATGTGTCCGTGCACAAGCCACCCCGGGTATCGATCAAATACACGTGTGGTCTTGTACCTAATTAGCCTCACGAACTACGTCTCGTGTGCACGATTCAATGTGGAAATATCAACACATAACCATCATGTGCCCGGCTAAAAATCCTACACAATAACCAATCGGCACGCAAATATGACTCGGATGTGTCACGATGCAACATGACAACGAAACTCAAAGAAATACATATCGATAAGGATCAAAAGACTCACCAAGTAAACAACAACGGTCGACAATGAGAAGTAGACACGACTAATCAATATCCAAAACATCAATCACGGGATCATCATCCCTAAATGAATGACCAACATGATCTACGATCTTAATACAATGTGATCCTGGGATCAACATCCCTCAACGAATAACCGATACGAAACTCATTACACGAAACCTCAACATATACAACAACTCAACATACTAATTATCCACATGACTGAACAAATACTTAGATTACCTCAAAGCCGAGGACCATATCCATCAACATCCCCTAATGAGATGATCAACACAACCATTAATACCAACAATAGTCCTGAGAAACATCCCTCAACGAACAACCAATATGAATCTCAATATACGAAGCCTCAACATACAACATATACAACAACTCAACATAATAATTATCTCATAACTGAACAATACATAAATTACCTCAAAGTCGAAGACAACATCCTTTCCACGAACAATATACCTGAACGAATTCACAATTATACGAATAATCTCAAATATTATACCATCCATTCAATACCAATAAACCTTTATCCCGATACTTATGTCATCACGATAACTATCCTCGATATCCGATATTCTATATCCTCGACCAAAGATAACTCACGTCTTCCCTGAACACAATTAAATCATATACCTTATGATTTATTACAACCAGAGTACGATATACAAACCATTATCCCGACAACTTACATTTCTAACAACATTGCTATACGAATTATAAATGAAATGAAAACGAAACCATTCATCAAATATTATAAACTGAACAAGTATAAACTTGCCTCGATACCGATACCACAAAGTCGTTACTCAAAATACATTGCCTTCGTCCACGAGCTCCTCAGCCCCGAACAAAACGATCTACGAACTCTTCGACCTCAACCGCAACATAACGGTCACAAAAAACGATCAAACATCTCAACCTATTGCAATAATCAATCAACAACAATCCGATAACAATCAATAACCGACATAGCTAACCAAGCGACTCAATGGCTCAACAATACCCCGATCATAAACAAAACCGAACAATACAACTCAAGCAAATACGAACTCATATCCACAATACAAGACGTAACTCGATAATCAATATAACCGACCAATAAACCCAACGGTTCCACCATATCCCGATTAAACACAAATCCGAACAACCAAATCAATCGATCACGAATTTAAAACCATAACACAATTCATAATCCGATAATCATAACAATAATCAATTTAAACCAACAAGGGTCTAACATTACCGATTCCAAATTCAATCTTAAATACAATTACAAGTTTCCTCCTTGTATAATCATAATTAAACTAATTACCGATTATCATCACCAATCCGGACAATCCGATCAATTCAACATTATAGAATACCATAGTCCAAAGGTTTCAAATAATTCCATTATCCGAATTGAACACTTGTTCAATACGTATAAATTCTCAAACTCAAAAGTGAATCATAATCTTATCAAACCCGGAACCATATTCGTATTCCTATACGAATATTGTACCAAGACACATAACTTAGTTTTAGATATGAATATTCCATATTCATATCTAAAACACCAACACCTCTTAAACATGTTCAACAATTCATATAATCCAAGAGTTCCTTAAGAACACAACTAATTCCGAAATCATATTCAAAATCTCTAAACGACATAATCCGATGTGTTCTAACATCTAAACAACCCTTAATCATAATTCAAGGTGTATATAATCATGTTCTTCAACATATATACTTCTCATAACATCATGAATCGCAACAAACCACCAAGAACATTGAGAATACCACGATTCCATAATCATAACAACATAATCGAATCATTTGATCACCAATTCATTATCTTCCCTTAACAAAATTCTCGTAAATACCAAGAATCATCACAACAATATCAATTCAACCATCATTCATACGAAAACGTGTAGAATTTTCCAAGTTCTACTCATTGAGACATTTCATCGAACACTTTGAAGGCATAGTCCAATTCAATCGATTATTCAAAGAAATACTCGAATTCGTTCCACAAAACTTCAAGAGTATTGAATAATTACGAGTTTACAATCAAGTTCAATCAACAATATGAATCAAAGCGAAGCAAATCGGCCAAAACACCAAGAAACATCAAGAACATCCAAAACCAAAAGTTTAGGTGTTCTTACCTTAGATCCGGTGGAAGATGATGTTAATCCATGATTCCAACTTCCAAAACATGTTTCTAGATGATGTTTTTACTCAAATCAATCAATTCTTCTTTGAAGGAGTCGTGAAAAAGCGAAGAAAAAATGAGAAATGCCGAAGTGACACGGTCCAGGACTTATATAGGTGGAACCTGCCGGACCATTACGTACGTAACCGGCGGGTCCTTACGTACGTAGCCGGCCGCGGCCGACCCCACTGCCCAGTTCGTTCGGCACCCTTACGTACGTAACCGGCAGCTGGCTTACGTACGTAACTGGCCCTTACGGCCGTAAACGGCCAGGGCCTTACGTACGTAATTGGCCAGTCCTAGCCATCCCTGCGAGTCACTGCCAACCGTGATCGGCCATCCATGCGAGTCACTGCCGACCATGCTCGACCATCCCAACGAGTCACGACCGGCCATGCTCGGCCATCCAGGTCATCTCGGCCACGACTCGGCCAGCCGCCCCATAACGTACGTAACACTTAATCCGTTGCGTACGTAATACGTACATTGACTTGCTACAGTATTATACTCGTATTGCGTACGTAATACACCCTGTATAACGTACGTAACTCCATCTGTTGACTCACCTGTCCACATCCGCGCCGAAAGCTGCCGACACCGGACCCCACTATCCGATCACAAGTCTGATTCCTCTTGTTACGTACGTTATGTACACTATATAACGTACGTAAGCTAACACATTTTACGCACGTAAGCTCCAAGGCTTAACGTACGTAATGGCTTTTATACTTAGACAAAAATCCAGTGTTTACGTCAAGCGTCTCGGCGTACAAAATACAAACATACGGCATATTGAATACACATCTGAATCCAAAATATTCTCATACGGTATACGATATCCAAATCGGTTCAACTCGATACAAAATATCTGAATATATCATCGATCAAAAGCGATAATCACACCAGTATAACTGTCTCGGTTCTCAATTTATTTTATCCATACTGTATAGATACCAAAGTATACAGTATATCTCAGATAAAATAACGCGAAAAATTTATACTGAAAATCCGGGTATTACATACTACCCCCCTTAAAATAAGATTCGTCCTCGAAACTTGCAACCTTGCCACAAACAACAGATCAATCCAAAATTTCCAACTCATCACAAAAACAATCAAGCGTCGCCACAAGCGAAATAACCAAACCAATATTCTTACAGGTGCGTGAAGCCGATGATCTCCCGTGATACTAGCACACGACTCCCACACGAAGTCTCAATACAACCAACACACACCAATATCACAAATAGCAATTTGAAAAGATCTCAAAAATTTTGGAAACTCCAAAAATAGATTTGACTCAAAAGTCAGAAAAATCATTTTCAAAAGCCACGCTACTACCGTACTGGTATAGCCACATAACACACACGCTTGGGTTTCACAAAACCCAAGCTCCGATACCATCTTCTGTAACGCCCCCAAAACCATCCGGGATATTACAGCGCCGTGGATCCCGCGCCGGAACCCACAGGCTAAAAACCATTTACAAAACCATTTCAAAAATGCTAAAAGGCTCATGACGGTAATATTTTAAATACTCAAATATTTTCAAAAGCATAGTTCTCAAATACCGTCATAAAATACTATTTCAAAATACAAGGCGAAGTGCCAATTCTCGACAGTTCAAAATATACGTTAAGCCACTCCTTAAACGTATCGATAAAATAGTTAGGAAAAAGGGTTTGACGAAATAACCGAAGTTCGCAAAATGCCAAAAGGCCATTTAAAATACACACACGCAGCGGATAAAGATACCGAAAAGCTATTTTGAAATACACTCGCAGCGGATAAAAACACAGTTCAAAATACACATTTGCAGCGGAAATGAATAACCAGAAAAGAAATACTCGATACTCCAAAATATGCCACCGCCAGTATCACATCGGGAAGCTCACCCCTTCACGACCGCTACTAGCTCGATCTCCGAGTACCTAAAAATAAAGCCCACAACGGGGTCAACCACAATACTCAATAATGATATCGATCACATCATCATAAATAATTACATACCAATGTAATAATACTGTAAGAATACTACCAACGTAATCTTACCGTTATAACCTTACCAATTCATAGCAATCCATACTAAATCAATCCTTGACATATTCCACATTTCGTATTCTCAAATGACGAAATGAATTCAACAACAATTATCTCTACTGTATTCCAAAAATTACCGATAATCCTCAAAACATCATCATAACTCATAAGTGTGGAAATAATCCAATCTGTGCCAACTCCTGTCCGTCAGATTACACAATCAAATCTCAACATGTATAAACCAATAATACACAACATATCTATAGATCAACTACCACATGATAATGATAACAAAATCCCGAACATCGACGTACAGTCCGAATGCTCATACAATCAATAACAATGATCAACCAATACCTCAACCGAGAATATCATCGACATGATAACTCCAATACGACCAATAAAAGATCAACGATAACCGAGAGTACCATCAACATGATAACTCCGACACGATCAACAAAGGATCAACAATAATCGAGAATACCATCAATAAGATAAACTCCAAATGATCAACAAAGGACCAACAATAACCGAGAATACCATCAACAAGGTAAACTCCAAATGATCAACAATAATGGATCTCAAAGAAATAACTCTGACTGTCGAACATACCCCTCGGACGTATGAACAACCAGTCACAAACCGTCGAACATACCCAACCATAAATGGAGGATGAACGACCAAACGATATGGCTCAAAGATGGAAGTCATAGTACGCCCGATCCGGAAATGTGTCCGTGCACAAGACACCCCGGGTATCGATCAAATACACGTGTGGTCTTGTACCTAATTAGCCTCACGAACTACGTCTCGTGTGCACGGTTCAATGTGGAAATATCAACACATAACCATCATGTGCCTGGCTAAAAATCCTACACAATAACCAATCGGCAAGCAGATATGACTCCAGATATGTCACGATGCGACATGACAATGAAACTCAAAGAAATACATATCCAATAAGGATCAAAAGACTCACCGAAGTAAACAACAACAGACTGACAATGAGAAGTCGACACGACTAATCAATATCTAAAACATCAATCCTGGGATCATCATCCCTAAATGAATGACCAACATGATCTACGATCTTAATACAACAGTCCTGGGATCAACATCCCTCAATGAATAACCGATACGAAACTCATTACACGAAACCTCAACATATACAACAACTCAACATACTAATTATCCACATGACTGAACAAATACTTAGATTACCTCAAAGCCGAGGACCATATCCATCAACATCCCCCAATGAGACGATCAACACAACCATTAATACCAACAATAGTCCTGGGATCAACATCCCTCAACGAACAACCAGTATGAATCTCAATATACGAAGCCTCAACGTACAACATATACAACAACTCAACATAATAATTATCTCATAACTGAACAATACATAAATTACCTCAAAGTCGAAGACAACATCATTTCCACGAACAATATCCCTGAACGAATACACAATTATATGAATAATCTCAAATATGGTACCATCCATTCAATACCAATAAACCTTTATCCCGATACTTATGTCATCACGATAACTATCCTCGATATCCGATATTCTATATCCTCGACCAAAGATAACTCACGTCTTCCCTGAACACAATTAAATCATATACCTTATGATTTATTACAACCAGAGTACGATATACAAACCATTATCCCGACAACTTACATTTCTAACAACATTGCTATACGAATTATAAATGAAATGAAAACGAAACCATTCATCAAATATTATAAACTGAACAAGTATAAACTTGCCTCGATACCGATACCACGAAGTCGTTACCCAAAATGCATTGCCTTCGTCCACGAGCTCCTCAGCCCCGAACAAAGCGATCTACGAACTCTTCGACCTCAACCGCAACATAACGGTCACAAACAATGATCAAACATCTCAACCTATTGCAATAATCAATCAACAACAATCCGATAACAATCAATAACCGAAATAGCCAACCAAGGGACTCAACGGCTCAACAATACCTCGATCATAAAGAAAATCGAACAATACAACTCAAGCAAATACGAACTCATATCCACAATACAAGACGTAACTCGATAATCAATATAACCGACCAATAAACCCAACGGTTCCACCATATCCCGATTAAACACAAATCCGAACAACCAAATCAATCGATCACGAATTTAAAACCATAACACAATTGATAATCCGATAATCATACCAATAATCAATTTAAACCAACAAGGGTCTAACATTACCGATTCCAAATTCAATCTTAAATACAATTACAAGTTTCCTCCTTGTATAATCATAATTAATCCAATTACCAATTATCATCACCAATCCAGACAATCCGATCAATTCAACATTATAGAATACCATAGTCCAAAGGTTTCAAATAATTCCATTATTCGAATTGAACACTTGTTCAATACGTATAAATTCTCAAACTCAAAAGTGAATCATAATCTTATCAAACCCGGAACCATATTCGTATTCCTACACGAATATTGTACCAAGACACATAACTTAGTTTTAGATATGAATATTCCATATTCATATCTAAAACACCAACACCTCTTAAACATGTTCAACAATTCATATAATCCAAGAGTTCCTTAAGAACACAACTAATTCCGAAATCATATTCAAAATCTCTAAACGACATAATCCGATGTGTTCTAACATCTAAACAACCCTTAATCATAATTCAAGGTGTATATAATCATGTTCTTCAACATATATACTTCTCATAACATCATGAATCACAACAAACCACCAAGAACATCGAGAATACCACGATTCCATAATCATAACAACATAATCGAATCATTTGATCACCAATTCATTATCTTCCCTTAATAAAATTCTTTTAAATACCAAGAATCATCACAACAATATCAATTCAACCATCATTCATACGAAAACGTTTATAATTTTCCAAGTTCTACTCATTGAGATATTTCATCGAACACTTTGAAGGCATAGTCCAATTCAATCGATTATTCAAAGAAATACTCGAATTTGTTCCACAAAACTTCAAGAGTATTGAATAATTACGAGTTTACAATCAAGTTCAATCAACAATATGAATCAAAACGAACCAAATCGGCCAAAACACCAAGAAACATCAAGAACATCCAAAAACCAAAAGTTTAGATGTTCTTACCTTAGATCCAGGTGGAAGATGATGTTAATCCATGATTCCAACTTCCAAAACATGTTTCTAGATGATGTTTTTACTCAAATCCATCAATTCTTGCTGAAGGAGTCGTGAAAAAACTAAGAAAAAATGAGAAATGCCGAAGTGACCCGGTCCAGGCCTTATATAGGCGGAACCTGTCGGACCATTACGTACGTAACCGGCGGGTCCTTACGTACGTAGCCGGCCGCGGCCTACCCCACTGCCCAGTTCATTTGGCACCCTTACGTACGTAACCGGCAGCTGGCTTACGTACGTAACTGGCCCTTACGGCCGTAAACGGCCAGAGCCTTACGTACGTAATCGGCCAGTCCTAGCCATCCCTGCGAGTCACTGCCAACCGTGATCGCCATCCATGCGAGTCACTGCCGACCATGCTCGGCCATCCCAACGAGTCACAACCGGCCATGCTCGGCCATCCAGGTCATCTCGGACACGACTCGGCCAGCCGCCCCATAACGTACGTAACACTTAATCCGTTGCGTACGTAATAAGTACATTGACTTGCTACAGTATTATACTCGTATTACGTACGTAATACACCCTGTATAACGTACGTAACTCCATCCGTTGACTCACCTGTCCACATCCGCGCCGAAAACTGCCGACACCGGGCCCCACTATCCGATCACAAGTCTGATTCCTCTTGTTACGTACGTTATGTACACTATATAACGTACGTAAGCTAACACATTTTACGTACGAAATCTCCAAGGCTTAACGTACATAATGGCTTTATACTTAGCCAAAAATCCAACTGTTGCTGTCCTACGTCTCGACGTACAAAATACAAACATACGGCATACTGAATACACATACTGAATCCAAAAATATTCTCATACGGTATACCTGATATCCAAATCAGTTCAACCTGATACAACATATCCTGAATATATATGTCAATCAAAAACGATAATCACACCAGTATAATTGTCTCGGTTCTCAATTTATTTTATCCATACTGTATAGATACCAAAGTATACAGTATATCTCAGATAAAATAACGCGAAAAATTTATACTGAAAATCCAGGTATTACAAAAAAACAGGGAGAAGAAGTGATGGGAGAATAAGAGATAAAGAGAGAGGATATATTCCTATGGGAAAACAAAAAATAACGGACAAAGCCGAAAACTTTGATCTGTATATTATTCTGTTGTATTTTTTAGGTACACATCCCATCAAGAATTGATATTTTATCACCATAAAAAAATGAGACTGTTGGAATATTTTATTCCATACAAATATATTAAAGAATCCTTAAGATGTGTTGTCGTAGTTATGTTTTTCATGATGTTATATTATAATATAAATATAAAAAAATTTGGAAAATGATTATATCAATAATATGAAAATCAGAAATAATAATACTTTTAGAAATTTGCCCGAAAATGAGCTGCATGCCATCGTTGGACGAATCAACACACGGCTGTTTGAAGGGACTCGGCTGGTGCCTGGCGGAACTCGGTTGGTGCCGAACGGGTACTCGGCTGTTGCCAAGCGGGACTCGGATGCTGCTCGGCAGAACATGCATGTCGACTATATTTTGAAAGATTACTACAAAGAAAATAAATTGTCGACTATAGTGAATTAATTAGATTAATTAAATCAAGTCGTTGCTTGATGTATGTTTTATATATTTATGTGATGGTAATGTAGTTCATGGATTTAATTTTGGAATAAATGTTATTCGGTGGGGTTGTGAAGGCCGATCTTGAGCCTATTTATTTTTACTAGAAAATTTGTATAGATTGCAAATTATTCAAACATAGTGTATAGTTTTCTAAGATGGTGGCCGAAGGCGATCATCATGATGATGGCGATTCGATACTAGTCTAACTTTTTCTTTTTATTTGTATAGGGTCATTTGTTTGGCCTAATAAAAGTCCATGAACTACATGTCGATAGCAATTAGATTGTTATTTACTTTTATTTATATGGTACGGATAACAAACCACGCTTATAAACGAATTAATGTATAAAGTGTAATATTAATACTCCTACAAAACAAACACTAACTTGGCAATAAATACGAGGTATCATACCCTCCGTCAAACTCATGGAGAATTGAAATCTAAACTGAAATGTTATTCTTCGAGTATGTCGGGATAGTATTTTGGGAAAGATCGACAAATTCTTAGAGTGCCTTAGATGCCTTTGGTTATGACAAATCGAACCCCTAGAATACGTATGGGTTGCTGGTAAGATTCAATCTTCAGATTGATATGAGTTGAAAGTTTAAACTTAGATAATTCATGGGGATATAAAAACCGTATGGGTAGAGGGCAAGTGAACTAAGGATAAAGAAAGATCAAATCATTCATAGATGGGTTGGTGTTAGACCTAATTTTGTAAAACTAATAGATCAGAAATACACTACACCATAGATTGCATACAGCAACGTGTAAAATACGTTGCAATATGCCCTAAATTCATTGCAATAGGGCCTATTGCAACGATTATGCAAAAATCAAGCGTGCACTTTGCTCTGGTTGCCATAGGGCCCTTATGGCAACAAATTTGGTACCATATTGCAACGGCATATTATCGTTGCAAATATAGTATATGGCAACGATTTAACGGCTATAGCAACATGTTTAATACCATTGCAATATCTTGGACTACCTATGGCAACATTTTTTTGCAACGATTTTTTTGTGTTAATTGTTGCAATACATGGATTCAGGCAACCCTAAGGCAACATATATATGCCCAATTGCAACGTATTTAGAATCAAATGCAATCTAATTTTATTAATGAATATGACATATATGGCAACATTTAAGCTTCTATTGCAATGCTAAATAAAAAAACTGGCATGACCATTAAATTTATTTCAATTGGTATATCGTAACATCAATCCAACCGAGCAATATTACTGTTGTTCCAACATCAAGACTAATTTTAGGAAAATGACCAAGTTGAAGCAAAATAACTAAGTTCAAGTGACACACAATCTAACTTAGTAATACATAGACCAATATCTTAGTTAAACATTATATAAACATGAGTCATGGCTCTTCTTCCTCTTCCTATTCCTCTTCCTCTTCATCTTCATCTTCATCTTCATATATCTTCATCTTCATCCGTCTCATCTCCGTCCTCAATAGAAGTAGTAGAACATCTAAATCCTTCTCTGAATCATTATGGACTTCTCCCAATCTGAAATTAGAAAAAAAAAAGTTAGCTCATCACAAAGTAGTTAGCTCACCCACCTCAAGATATAATAAGACACAACCTTGAAAAACACCCACCTCAAGATATAATAAGACACAACCTTGAAAAATTCCACCGCATCATCAAAGAAGCAACAAATACTGCTCTTTGCCAATAAGAAAATAAATTCGAGCCATTAAATCATTAACGAACATAAAAACCAAACTCCTTGTGTGTGTGAACTTCCCCTGTGTGTGTGTAAACCAATAACCATACTTACTTCCCCTCACTGCTCATAAATCATGCTACTATATCGAACCAAACACAATAAGCACAGCAGCAGAATCCAATAATGAGCAGCAGTATGCTATAACGCTAGCAGCAGGTGTAACACCCCCGATATATTCGGGAATATTACAGCGCCGTAAATCCTTTACGTAAGGATTTACAAGGCTGAAGAATTGAACAAGTATAAAAAGGTACTGACGAATGGAAATAACGGAATTACAGTACATTAGTTCTGACCAAAATACGGAAATAGTACAATTGTCCAACAGAACTCAATATTACATCACCAAATTCAAATCACCACAAACTACTTCGTACTCGAGTACTTATTGAAATGACGAAGAAACGAAAGATAAATAAACCCGGTCGGGACATCACTCTGCACCCTCGTCGTCATCTTGTACCGGTGGTTGTTTCCCGCTCTCCCGGATCCCGAACACAAACAAAATGTTCACCTGAAGGGGTTAGCACAAAGATGCTAGTACAAGTACCACGACATATTATTCATATCTCACGGTGAATAATAATAACGTAAACGACAAAATACGATCGAGTCTTCTGCTACGAGAATCTAAAACTTAACATATACAATGATAATCACAACATGATATCAATACATACACATGGTAATTCCATCGATCCAGCGTTCATTGCCTAGAACCCACGATGATCGTCGGACCAACCCGTGGTGGAAAAACCCGTCCGATGATCCAGCGCACGCTAGCATAGATCCCCCGATGATCCCGTCGGACCAACACGAGGTGGACACACAATAACGACATACATGCACGACAATATGTATAACAACAATACATAAAACAATTAAGGTACTTGCCTCGACTTGAAGACAATAACAATACTTCCACGAAAATGAACACTCGAAGGTCGTCCTCCTCAATCAATCACGTAACGAGACCAAACCTTAACAAAAGAAATGATATAGGATTTATCTCACGTCGTATGAATGTTAAACAATTCGATTAACGGTCAAAAGTTCATAAACTGCAATCTGCCCGAATAGCTTAGCGCACGCTAAGTACTCTGTGTAGCGTGCGTTACGTCTGTCAAATAGCGCATGCAAACAACAGAGCCTAGCGCACGCTAACGGTGCATGGTCAGTACCTCACTGACCAGCCAGTTGACTCGTCTGATGGTCTAGCGTACGTTACGTACCAAACGTAGCGCACGCTAACAACTGCTCGATAGCGCACGTTACACTGCATATCATAGCGTGCGCTATTCGCATGGCGATTTCTGCTGAGCAAGAAATCGCTTGCCATGTTTGAAACAACGAAATCTTGCGTGATAATTCATGTTACTACCATGAATACTATGTCTACACCCTCATGAATGATTATACGGATAAAGACAACTTCGGATTCAAGGATATGCATGCCAATATAAAACCATATTCTTTTCCAACTTCAAATCTTCATACGATAATACGAAAAACTAAATGGTTGATATCAACACCTCTATATCAGTCCATATTATCCCACTGAAGTTGATAAACGTCCTATATATACTAGATAAATCCTTCCATGATCAAACCTTTAGATTTATCTAACAATAAGGATGTTAACGTCTAGTCCAAGATTACTATGAAATCATCTATTAGATTCGGTTAACCATTGATAGAAGCTTCTCTTCACATATTCAGTGTACTAAGGTTCGAATCATGATGATTATAATCAAGGTATTCCAGGCTTATACAACTCACTATTCCAAACATGATATACTTGGATAATTCATCTATGAAAATCCATATCTTGTTAACATGATCATCCAAATCGTTAGAATCCAACTCTAAGTCTGGAGATAGATTGAACATACCTTAAAATGACGAAATCACTGAACCGTAAGGTAGAATCCAACTCCGGTTGGTTGTATGCTCTTCCAAGGTGCTATTCCACTTCCATGAACATTCCACGTGGTAACCAATGTATAAATATCAACAATATGTGTTCTTAAGTGTATAAGAGTATTTCTACAACTCTCGAACTCTCAAGATTGAGGAAAGTGCGAAAGAAATGCAAGCCAACACGGTTGATGTCCCATTTATAATTTACGCATTATTGATAAGTTAGCGCACGCTACAAAGCATCCCTTAGCGTGCGCTAATAATGGTTGACTTCAGATTTTGTCGGGTGCGTCGGCGGGAATCTTATCTCGGACCCATGTCCATTGGCGCACGAGCCACCGCCTGCTCAATAATTGAGTCCTTAGCGCACGTTACTCATACCGCATAGCGTGCGCTAATAATGGCCCGATAGCGCGCGTTAAGATACATTCTTAGCGTGCGCTATCACAAGGTTGTTTGAGCAATTATACATGTTTCTATACTTATGCATAATGACATTAATGCACTAAATATCACACTCCAATAATCAAAATCATCAATCCGAAATAATACATGGTTGAATACAGATGAAATACACTGTAATAAATCCGTATATTACATACTCTCCTACTAAAAAGGAGTTTCGTCCCGAAACTCAAGACGAAAATAACTCGGGATATCTAGACTTCATATCAGCTTCTGTTTCCCAAGTGGCTTCTTCCGTTCCATGACACGAACACTGAACTTTGACCAAAACGATTGACTTGTTCCTCAGTTGCTTAACTCGACTCTCGAGTATCTTGACTGGTCTTTCTTCAAACGTCCCATCCTGTTCGACTTCGATCTCGCCGAAATCGATGATATGACTGGGATCTGGTATATATCTCCGCAACTGGGATACGTGGAACACGTTATGAACATGGCACAATGACGGCGGTAATGCTAATCTGTAGGCCAACTCCCCAACTCTCTCGAGGATATCAAATGGTCCGATATATCTCGGACTCAGCTTACCTTTCCTACCGAAACGAAAGATTCCCCGGGTAGGAGAAACCTTCAAAAGTACGTGATCTCGTGATCGAACTCCAATGGGCGGCGGCAGACGTCCGCATAGGATTTGGCGACTGGGCGGTCAACGGCCTTTCACGAATCAAGGCTATCTTCTCTCGAGTCTGCTCGATCAACTCTGGTTCTGTTCCGATCAAGTCCGATGAATCGTCCCAACATAAGGGCGATCTGCATCTCCTTCCGTATAATGCCTCAAACGGTGCCATCTTAATGGAAGCATGCCAACTATTGTTGTAAGTAAATTCAATCAATGGTAGATGAACTTCCCAATCGTTTGACCAATCTAAGGCACAGCCCTTAGCATATCTTCCACCGTTTGTATAGTTCTCTCGATTGTCCATCGATTGCGGGTGATAAGTCATCTTGAAGTTCAATTCGGTCCCCAAGGCCTTATGAGCGCCTTCCAAAAGTGAGACACAAAGCGGCCATCTCGATCGAAACAATGGTCTTCGGCGTACCATGCAATCGAACTATCTACGAAATAAAGACTCGTGCCAACCTCTCTGGTCCCCACGTATCCTTAATGCCTAGAAAATGAGCCGATTTGGTTAAACGATCAACTATCACCCAAATCATGTTCATTCCTGTCTGGTTTTCGGCATATTAGTGATAAAGTCCATTGATATGTCCTCCCACTTCCATTCGGGGATCGGGAGCGGCTTCAACATTCCAAAGAGCCGTTGATGCTCGATCTTAACTCACGACAAGTCAAGCATTTGAAACATAGTCCGCTACGTCTTTCTTCATGTTGCCCCACGTAAATTGCTTCAAGTCCTTATACATTTCTTGGTGCCGGGTGGATAGAATAAGGCGAACTATGAGCTTCCTTCATAATCGTCTGCATTTGAACATCAACATCGGGAACGCAGAGTCGGTCTGAAATCTCAAAACTCCATCGTCATGAATTATGAATCCGGGGCCTTTCCTTTGATCACTTCGTCATGCAACCGAATCATCGAGGGTCATCTCACTGTCTAGATTTGATTTCTTCGGTTAATGACGAAGTTATCTCCATCACGCATGATTGTCTGGACTCTCTGTAACCACACTTCAATCCCTTCACGAATCATTTCTCGCTGAAGGCTAAGTTGGGAGGTCGGTGTCTCCAGATTCGAATAGAGACAGGCTTGCGGCTAAGTGCATCGGCCACTACATTCGCTTTGGGATGATATAAAATCTCCAAGTCATAGTCCTTAATCGGTTCCAACCATCTTCTTTGCCGCATATTCAACTCTTTACATTGAATATGTACTTGAGACTCTTATGATCCGTAAAGATCCGGTGAGTCCGTCTGAGATAATGCCTCCAAATCTTCAAGGCAAAAACCACCGCCGCTAGTTCCAAATCATGTGTCGGGTAATTCACTTCATAAGGTTTCGGTTGTCGCGATGCATAAGCGATCACCTTATCATTCTGCATCAACACGCACCCAAGTCCTTGGTTGAAGCATCACTGTAAACTATGAATCCCTCGGTTCCTGTGGAAGTGATAGAATCGGTGCCGTCGTCAATCTCTTCTTCAATTCATCAAAGCTAATCGACACAATTCATTCCACTCAAACTTTTGAGTTTTCTCAAGGAGTCGAGTAAGTGGGCGGAGATTTTAGAAAACCCTTCCACGAATCGACGATAGTATCCCGCAAGTCCTAAGAAGCTTGGACCTCTTTCACGTTCTTTGGAGGCTTCCAATCCAATATTGCCTCGATCTTCGAGGATCCACTCGGACTCCCTAGCCGACACCACATGGCCGAGGAACATTACTTCTTTTAGCCAAAATTCACACTTAGATAGTTTGGCGTACAATTGCTCGTTTCTCAAAAGCTCCAATACAATCCGCAAATCTGCGCATGTTCTTAGGACTCTTAGAATATACTAGAATGTCATCAATAAATACGACCACAAATTTATCCAAAATTCAATGAACACTGTTCATCAATTGCATAAATACAAAGGTGCGTTAGTGAGACCAAACGGCATCACTACAAACTCATAATGCCCGTAGCGAGTTACGAACGCTGATTTGAACATCGGACTCCTTAATCCTCAGTTGATGGTATCCTGATCTCAGATCGATTTTAGAAAATACCGTTGCCCCTTGTAACTGGTCAAACAAATCATCAATCCGTGGCAACGGATACTTGTTCTTAATCGTCATCTTGTTCAGCTCTCGATAGTCAATACACAGTCGGAGCGATCCATCCTTCTTTCGGACAAAAAGAACTGGTGCTCCCCAGGGTGAAACGCTTGGCTGAATATAGCCCTTGTCCAGTAACTCCTCCAGCTGCTTCTTCAGTTCGTACATCTCAGTAGGTGCCATACGATACGGCGCCTTAGAAATTGGTGTCGCTCCAGGTTCCAGTTCAATAGTAAATTCCACATCCCTTCGTGGAGGTAGTCCAGGTAATTCGTCAGGAAACACATCTGGAAATTCGTTCACAACAGGAATGGATGAAAGTTCCACAATTTCTTCTTCTTTCTTCATTGCGTAGCACCGATCTTGCAGATGACCTTGTTTCAACAATTTGACAGCTTTCATCGCCTTAATCAACTTTCCTGAGCTTCCCGGTTTCCATCCCTCAAACAGAATCTCGGAACCATCGTCAGCGACCAGTGAGATATTCCTCCTCCGGTAATTTACAATTGCTCCGTACCGATTAAGCCAATCGTCTCCGAGTATCAGGTAATCTCCTTGCATTTCTATCATGATCAGATTTGAGAGCCACTCTCTGCCTCCAAATGATACAGGGAAATTTCTAGTTTCTAAATTTCCGACAATCCTCTCTCCACTCAGTAAACCAACAAGATAAGGTTCACAAGCATGAAAACCGGAAATATTCAAACGATTTACACAAGACAAAGATATGAAAGAATGTGTAGCTCCTGTATCGAATAAAACGCTAACTGGCTGGGAAAGGATCTCGATGCACGACTGATGCGGCAAAGACATCACGATCGTCTGTCCTCCTCATCTCGCATGCATGTGGGGAGCAGATCCGCACTCGATGTTCCCTTTCGGTCCCATTGTCCTCTGCTCGCCCGCGGCCAAAATTCCGAGGCATCCGAACACTTTGCTGCGTCTCGTGGAATCTTGGTCTCATACGGATCGGCCGTGGTGTACGGGCTCTAAAAGACTTTGCGGCCTCTTCACAAAACACCGCCCGATGACCCACACGTCCACAATCAAAACAAATCACGGCAGAAGGGGGCAATTCGTCGATAGTGCCTGCCTCGGGCGCAGTTAAAGCATTTTCTGGTAACATCAGTAAAAGTTGATGTCGCCCCGAAGTTCTTTCCGCTCCTAGCTGGGTGCGGAGGTTTCCTGAAAGAGTGAAAGGATGACTGGGCCTTACGGGCCCCACTGTTCTTGTGCTCTGTAAAAGTACCAGAGACTTTCTGTTTCTTGGTTTCCGCAAATTTCTCCATGGCTGCTTCCTTGATCTCATATGCCAACGCCTTATCCTGGTATTGGCGGAGTGTGGTACATTCAAATCCGGACATGTACCTCTGAACTTCTGGTTTCATTCTCATATCGAAATGGATCATCATTTCTGCATCTGTTCTGACCAGATGTCGAACAAATGCCAGTTGTTGGTTAAACGTCTTGATCGCCTGGGATACTGGCACATCAGAAGGCTGAGCGGAGAAAAACTCCCGAACTTTGGCTTCCCTCACAGGACGAGGGCAATACTGAGCTTCCATCATCATTCTAAACTCTGTCCAATCGGCGTCATGGTCTACAGGCCGGATGGCTTCCCACCATTCGGACGCTTCCCCTATCGAGAAAATATTGAGCGATAGAGGCTTTCCCGTCTGGCAATTGATTCCGCAAAGATTTTCTCCAGCTCCTTTAACCAATGATCCCGTGGGAGTCTCGAAATACTGTCGAATTTGGGTGGTTGCATCTTTGCCACTTCTTGCGACCACCGGTCACCTCGATTTCCCATATCCGGGATCCCTTGCTGTCTCTCTCCGCTTTGTAGTCCCACCGCCACTTGCATTCGGTCCACGACTGGGCGAACCGAGTCATCTGGTTCACCACTTGACGAAGGATCTCTGTACAGCAGGATCTCGGTTCATTGTTAATAGATTCTGCGGCTCGCGAGCTATGGCCGGCCTTTGGTTAGAAGGTCACGCCTCCTTTCGGCATTTCTTCGTCGCGTCCACGACCGCGACCACGTCCACGTCCGCCTCTCAACATACCGTAAGCATAAATACTCAATATACGAGAAAACAACATCGTTCTAATATCCGAGTATAAAGAAATACAATATGCAAAGAACGAGATAGAGTTTAGGAACTTACAACCACTTTGTTCGCATGAAGACGTGGCGGTGCTGATGTCATTCACGGCCGGTTACCCCAAAAGACATAAATGACCCTATTTTAACCCAACGGCCAAGATATCCATAATCTTAGCTCCGATACCATATTCGTAACACCCCGATATATTCGGGAATATTACTGTGCCGTAAATCCTTTACGTAAGGATTTACAAGGTGAAGAATTGAACAAGTATAAAAAGGTACGAATGGAAATAACGGAATTACGTACATTAGTTACGACCAAAATACGGAAATAGTACAATTGTCCAATGAACTCAATATTACATCACCAAATTCAAATCACCACAAACTACTTCGTACTCAGTACTTATTGAAATGACGAAGAAGCGAAAGATAAATAAACAGTCGGGACATCACTCTGCACCCTCGTCGTCATCTTGTACCGGTGGTTGTTTCCGACTCTCACGGATCATGAACACAAACAAAATGTTCACCCCTGAAGGGGTTAGCACAACGATGCTAGTACAAGTACCACAGCATATTATTCATATCTCACGGTGAATAATAATAACGTAAACGACAAAATACCAACGAGTCTTCTCCTACGAGAATCTCAAACATAACATATACAACTGATAATCACAACATGATATCAATACATACACATGGTAATTCCATCGATCCAGCGTTCACTGCCTAGAACCCACGATGATCGCGTCAGACCAACCCGTGGTGGAAAAACCCGTCCGATGATCCAGCGCACGCTAGCATAGATCCCCCGATGATCCCGTCGGACCAACACGAGGTGGACACACAATAACGACATACATGCACGACAATATGTATAACAACAATACATAAAACAATTAAGGTACTTGCCTCGATTTGAAGACAATAACAATACTTCCACGAAAATGAACACTCGAAGGTCGTCCTCCTCAATCAATCACGTAACGAGACCAAACCTTAACAAAAGAAATGATATAGATTTATCTCACGTCGTATGAATGTTAAACAATTCGATTAACGGTCAAAAGTTCATAAGCGCAATGCCTCAATAGCTTAGCGCACGCTAAGTACTACGTGTAGCGTGCGTTACGTCACAAATAGCGCACGCAAACAACGAGCCTAGCGCACGCTAACGGTGCATGGTCGATACCTCAGCGACGGCCAGTTGACTCGTCGATGGTCTAGCGTCGTTACGTACCAAGCGTAGCGCACGCTAACAAGCGCTTTCGATAGCGCACGTTACATCGCATATCATAGCGTGCGCTATCTCGCATGGCGCTATTTGCCGAGCAAGAAATCGTTTCTTGCCATGTTTGAAACAACGAAATCTTGCGTGATAATTCATGTTACTACCATGAATACTATGTCTACACCCTCATGAATGATTATACGGATAAAGACAACTTCGATTCAAGGATATGCATGCCAATATAAAACCATATTCTTTTCCAACTTCAAATCTTCATACGATAATACGAAAAACTAAATGGTTGATATCAACACCTCTATATCGATCCATATTATCCCACTGAAGTTGATAAACGTCCTATATATACTAGATAAATCCTTCCATGATCAAACCTTTAGATTTATCTAACAATAAGGATGTTAACGTCTAGTCCAAGATTACTATGAAATCATCTATTAGATTCGGTTAACCATTGATAGAAGCTTCTCTTCACATATTCAGTGTACTAAGGTTCGAATCATGATGATTATAATCAAGGTATTCCGGGCTTATACAACTCACTATTCCAAACATGATATACTTGGATAATTCATCTATGAAAATCCATATCTTGTTAACATGATCATCCAAATCGTTAGAATCCAACTCTAAGTGCGGAGATAGATTGAACATACCTTAAAATGACGAAATCACCGAACCGTAAGGTAGAATCCAACTCCGGTTGGTTGTATGCTCTTCCAAGGTGCTATTCCACTTCCATGAACATTCCACGTGGTAACCAATGTATAAATATCAACAATATGTGTTCTTAAGTGTATAAGAGTATTTCTACAACTCTCGAACTCTCAAGATTGAGGAAAGTGCGAAAGAAATGCAAGCCAACACGGTTGATGTCCCATTTATAATTTACGCATTATTGATAAGTTAGCGCACGCTACAAAGCATCCCTTAGCGTGCGCTAATAATGGTTGACTTCAGATTTTGTCCGGTGCGTCGGGAATCTTATCCGGACCCATGTCCGCCGGCGCACGAGCCACCGCCCGTTCAATAATTGAGTCCTTAGCGCACGTTACTCATACCTGCATAGCGTGCGCTAATAATGGCCCGATAGCGCGCGTTAAGATACATTCTTAGCGTGCGCTATCACAAGGTTGTTTGAGCAATTATACATGTTTCTATACTTATGCATAATGACATTAATGCACTAAATATCACACTCCAATAATCAAAATCATCAATCCGAAATAATACATGGTTGAATACAGATGAAATACACTGTAATAAATCCGGATATTACAGCAGGAACAATATGTAGCAGCAGCAGAATGATATACGTCGAGCAGCAGAATGATCAAAGCTAGCAGCAGAATAAATTACAACTAGCATCTCATCAATTATATACAGACCCAAAATATAGACTGGAAAACAGACAGTGTCGACCTTCTATGCTTGAATGACTGTTCTTGGAAATCCATCAAGAATAAAACCTTTCTGGCATGAAGGCTTCTTCAATGCGTCGTTTATTATCTCAACAACCAAATCATCAGAAACAAGTTCTCCCTGAGGAATCATAATAAAGAGTTGGTGAGAAGGAATCATAACCAGTCTTGACTGACTGCACTTAATCGGAATTAAATCAGAATTTGTTGGCATACATGTGTGTTAGAATAAATAAATGCAAAGGTGTAGTCATTTATTGATTGATCAACATCATACACATGATGCAACTAATCAACCCTTTTTTATTCACCATCACTGAAAATCAACAAACCGCAATATATGTTAGAATTACAGCACAACTCACGCATTTATAAATGGAAGGCAAGAAGGCGTCCGTTGGATGATAATGCCAGCTAAGTTATCGTTCTCAAAATTTCTCCCCGTAGTAATATGCTGTCCCAACCATTAGTGCAACCGTAGCACCTTGCACAACCACACGAGCCCTCATTAGTTTCTGACCCAAACGGGAATTTCCCTGTCTGAAACTAATTAAACTAGCTGTGAGCACCCCTGCTGTCATTAGAGCACCTGAGATCCCAAAACAAACCATATATATATATATATATACTATTATGTGTTGACCTCAGAGGAATGTTTGCGGCATTCCAACACCAACTATTGTTTCCATTATTGAGGCACTAGAAACCCAAACATCATACATTGCTCGTAACAATCAATCAATCAATCAATCAATCTTCACTATATTTTGAGGCGCTAATCTACCAAATACACACAAACACACGCACATATATATTGACTTTCTTTACAACCTTAACATCACAATTCCATCCTGTTTGAAATTGCATACTTATAAGTGAGGTGTTTCGTTGGTGATCTTTCCAGAGACTTGGGCTTTGTCATATGACTCATAATCTCATGTTTAGGTATTCACAGAGAGAAATGGATCACCAATAGTAATTAATCTTAAGTTACGGTCATAATTATTATGGAGATAAACAAGTGAAAAGAAAAAGTATATTGAAAATGCTACTCAGGTTACAAAACAGTGAAGCATAAAGAGAAGGAGAAAATTTACCAATTGGGACAAGGGGATTCCTAACTCGCTTTTTCTCCTGAAATAGTTCTTCTAGCTCCGAATTGATAGCACCCATCTGATTCATTTTCCTCGCAGTTAATTAAAAAAGAAACACCAATTCTACGAACAAAATTATGCTATTAATACTACGAATATCATCATTTCTGAACGAATGATTATTGTCAGAAACAATTCGAAACGAAATACAGAGAACGCCTAGGGCGGGCGAGACTTACACAGTGTATCTGGTGGTGGTGATGCGGCCTGGTGGTGGAGGCGGATGCTTTTCCTGATGGTGGTCGCGGCGTATTGTTCTGGTGGTAGCGGCGGCGACACGGTTCGGAGAGAGAAAGCAAAAATACAGAGAGACAGAAATGTCGCGTGAATAAGGCAGTGTGTGGATAAACCCTAATGTAGTCGCCGGATATGTGGTGAGTTGCTTTCGACGTGAGTGTTAGGTGGCGAGTTTGGGCTGAGGGAGCGGCGAGGGTTTGAGATAATGTGGTTAGTGTTTTAATGTTTCAAAAGCCCGCTCAATTTCTTTAGTACCCGCCTAAATCTTGGGCCCAAAATTGCTATGTACAGCAACGAATTCTTAAATTATTGCAATAGAATGTAAATTTTACACTATTTCCAACTTTTTCGCTTCAATTGTAACACTTTATAAATACATTGCAATATATCCGAGCTGGTCTATCAATAGCAACGTTTTCTGATGAAATTTTTGAAATCTGGTTGCTATAGCCAATCTATGGTGTAGTGATCATTTGGGTTGTCCACTAATAATTTTATAAAGAACTTTATTAAACTAAAAAGTCGGTCGATCCATGACTTTCGGTTCCACATGGCACTGTGGCTTTTCGATAAAATTAGTGAGAGTCGGGTCATGACTAGAAAAATCATTTATTTTAAGTACTCGAATCATAATTTACATAACACTAGGTAAATCTGTTTTATTTTCTGCAATATTAAAATCTCAAAGTGACAATGAATCAACTCGTTATACTTATTCAAAAAAACACCCTAATCGGACCAAACTTTATTGACTGGCTCTAAAATCTAAGGATAGTCCTCGGTATGGAGTCGTCGGGATACGTCTTGGATATGGACATCCCACAGGATCCTACTCAGACCACGGCTAATCAGGACGATGTTGAAACTCATGATAAATGGGTCTAAGATGATGTTAGAGTTTGTGGCTTTATGGACTCTATGACAAATGAGCTGCAAGAGCACATGAGAAAATGACTTTTCTAGACTAATATTGGCTCATCTGATCGAACTTTATGGAGAGCATAGCCGAACAGCTAGATTTGAAATGTCAAATCCGCTATTTGGAGCTCGGATGAAGGAAAGAGAGAAAGTTGGAGACCATATCTTCAAGATGACCTGAATGATCAATAGATTGGAATCTCTCAAGTTTGGGATGCTTCCTCCTCTCCAAACTGATCTCGTCCTTCAATCTATGCCTGACTCCTTTACATAGTTTGTTATGAATCTCAACCGTAATAAGATTGCTTGCAGTCTAGCAGGATTGATGAACAAGTTATCCATCACCCAGTCTCAGATGAAGACACCAAGTATGAAGGAGGCTGCACTTGTTATAGCTTCTGGTCCTCGGAGGCCCAATAACATGAAGAAGAAAAACAATAAGCAGCTGGGGCACAAAGCTGCAGTGGAAAAGGAAAAGGGCAAGGCCCTAATAGTTCTGAATGCCGGTAAGTTTAAGCTAACAGAAAGTTGCCTAAAATACAGTGTGATGGTCTATTAGAGAAAGGACTGTCCTTAGCTTAGTGGTTCGTTATATAAAAAAATTTAGTTTTGAAAACATTATGTTCTCCTACTATTTATTCCACCTCTTGGATTTTAGATTCAGATCCTAGTTCCAATATCTCCACTACGAATTAGGTTCTAGACTGAAGTAGACAACTTGGAGCTGGGGAAGTGATGGTAATATTCGGAAGCGGACATAGTTTTGAAGCTACCGACATTGGGTCACTTCTTTTAGATTTGGTATCTGGTTTTGTTTTCTCTTTAGATGATGCATTGATTATTCCCAATGGACATAAGAATATTGTATCCAATCTGGTTATGCACAGGAAATGTTTTATTTTTTATTGGAAATGGCAATTGTAAATTTTATTATAAAAATAAATTAGTTGGCTCTGACACATTTTTGAATGACCAATTCTTGATATTTGATCATCTGTTCGCCGCGTGCTTCTTATTCCCCCTTGACTTGGTTCACGACCAAGAGGGAGTCCATGAAGATGTGAAGTCGACGAACGTCCATGGAGAGTGCTAGATCGAGTCTGATGAGGGCAATCCCTGCCCCTGCTCGCGAGCTGGTCGCCGAGCCATCTACGTACAGTTTCCAAGCGGGACGGCCGACCTGGGTCGGACTAGGTGGGAACATTAATTCCACCACGAAATCCGCCAAAGCTTGGCCTTTGATCGTCGTGCGAGGAGCATACGTGACACCGTATTGGGCGATCTCCAGTGACCACTTGAGCAGTCGCCCATTGGTGTCTGGCCGGTGCACCATATACTTGATCATGGTCAGACCAAGATTTATAAGATGGAGAAAGATAGGCTTATAGGTCCGTGAGACTGGTGTAATACCCGTACTTTGTATGAATTGTTGGCTTTGACGTTCCTTCACTTTTGTCGCTCTTGTAAGCACTTATCGAGGTACTATTGTTGATCTTCGAGTTTCATACCTTTCGGGGTATGTTCGTATTGATTAGACTTTTGCAGCGATGTTTGCGAGAGACATATAGCATACGCTAGGCCTAAGCTAATGCATGCTATTTATGTTGAGTAGCGCATGCTAGCTTCACCTGTAGCGCACGCTAATGGTCCGGGCTTGGCAGAGACAGTAGCTGGATGTTGCCCTCTGGACTAGCACTTAGCGCATGCTAAGCATGAGCTAATGCACGTTATTCATGTTTGGTAGCATGCGCTAGCATCGGATGTAGTGCATGCTATCGACGCAGGTCAGAGGGTACTAGACTACCAGGTATCCCCATTAGCACACGCTAACCTTAAAATTTAGTGTACGCTAAATAGACCCAGTATATAAGGGCGGTCAGCCCTGTTATTCATCACGTTTCTTCCATTTTCTTCACTTCCGGCGAGAGAGCACAAGAAGGGCGACTCTGAGGCGATTTGGGGGTGGATATTCATCATCTATCATCATCTTAGGAGCGATAACAGAGATTATACAATATCTACTCCATTTATACCTTCTAAATCAAGGTAAATTCCTTATAACCCTAGTTTGGGGAATTTTTGGGGATTTTCTTAGATTAGTCCGATTTATCCGTTTTGGAGCCTGAAATCTTTGAGATTATGTTGTATCTACCCTGTTCACACATTTCCCCTATGATTATATGGATGTTTATGTACTTTGTTCGGACTTGAGAGGGTTTAGATGATTTCCAAACCTCTAGGTGATTATCCTTGGAGTTTTGTAAATTGTAGGCGAGTTTCGGGAGTTTCTACATGCGATTTGAGTATAGATTTTTAATTATCGCATTCCTTATGAATCGTTTAGGTGCCAGAAGTGCGTTCTTGGACCTACCAAACTTGTACTCTTTTCCTTCCGATTCTCGATGTCTCAAAGGCAAGTATATGTTTATGATTGTATGTTCTCGACTTTGAAAGTAAGGTATATGAATTGTATGATTGTATATATTCACGCTGGGACGGACTGACGGGTCCTCTGAGGGTTCCGTTGCCTTTGGTCCGGTTCCACGAATATTTTGGTTAACCACTCTGAGAGGGTCCGACGGGGCCTCTGAGGGTTCTGTTGCCTTTGGTGCGGTTCCATGGTTAATCACGTATGTATTAAAATGGAATGCTATGAGATTTAGTTATTCCAGAATACTAGTCTTGAGCTTGATGGAATGATGATTACATTTACTTTATTGTCGAGAAGTATTGTGTTTCATATTCGATATACTTGTACTAGCTATTCGACGACTAACCCCTTTTTGGGGGAAAAACCTTTCATGTATTTCAGGATCCAGGAGAGCGGATAGGCATATACCGGGTCGGCATGAAGATGATGAGCAAGTGTGATGATGTATCTTGTCACTGGCTATACGTTGTATTTCGTCCATTCAGTGATGTTGTATTTGAAATGGTTCTGAGTGCTCGAGTACTGTTTCTGGCTTTCTTGATGCTTTGGCCTGTGTTGCCTTGGGATTGCTTCTTGATGTATTGTATTCGGTCTTATTAGATATAGTCTTGAGTGCCAATTTTATTGTCCTCCATTGGATTATGCTTGGACCTTATCGGTCAAAGTTCATAGTTCCGCGTGTGTATAGCTGTCCCACGGAGGGGGCTCACAACGCTGTAATATACCCTAAATAACTTAGGGGTGTCACAGAATATGGTATCGGAGCTTAGGTTTATGGATACATAGGCTATCGGTTTTTTGGGTCGATTGAGTCATTGTTTGTCTACAGTATCACCACTTTGCCATCATCATGCTTGTATTTTTCCTAATTGTTTCGCTCTTAATTTGGTATTCTTGAGAATCAGTCACTTCGATGACGTGCGATTTGAATTGTACTTACATACTTTGTGTGTCCTTCAGAATGTCTGCTGACAGGGGATAGAGGCGAGGCCGTGGTCGTAGACGCGGATGAGGACGTGGTGCGGCCGCTTGCCTCAGTTCCATTGCGAGGTCGACTACCCCTAGTTTATCTAACTCAGTGCATCCCGATACGGGAGTCAACACGACCAGTCGACCGGTCAAGGGAATAATGAAGATATTGGAGCTACGAATGTTCTTCAACAATTGGCAAATCAGATGACTATCCTGGCCCAAGCCGTTCAGCCGAATAATCCAAATACGGCGGCGGATGTTCTGCTCCAAAATATGGTCCGTGTGCATCCTCCGCAGTTTTGCGGTGCTACCGAACTGAATGATTGGGAGAATTCGCTCTTTGAGTTGGAAAAAGTGTTCGAGGCTGTTGATGCCCCGAAACGAGGAAGGTACCTCATTGCTCAGTACTTTCTTACTAAAGAAGCCACGACTTGGTGGAAAGTTGTTAAACCACGAGATTGTGTTGTTACTTGGGACGAATTTAAAGAGATACTAGAGGCTGAGTTTTGTCCTTGGCCAGTGCAAGAAGGCAGAGTCCGAGCCTTTTTTGAGGCTGAGCCACATAACATCCCAGTCTCGCAGGCGATAGTGGAATACAATCAATAGCTGATCCATGTGAAGAATCAAGTGCGTGATGAGCGTGACAAGATCCGCCACTTCGACATGCGGATGAATATGGATTTACAACATCACATGGCCAGGTTGGTTTGCACTACTCTGAAGGAATACCAAGACAGGGCTTAGGCATATGACATGTTAAGTTCCAACAATGATACCACAGAAGAGTCGAAGAAGCAAAAGACCGCTGGTAATTTTTCTGGCTCTAAAGGTAGCAACTTCCAGAGACCTCAGGCGGCTAACTGTTCTGTCGGGTAGTCGTCGTGTTCTTTTAAAGGGAAGAAGAGTTTTAATTGCGGTCGTCCAGGCCACATTAATCTAGAGTGCAATTTACCACCTCTTAAGTGTCACACTTGTGGTAAGATGGGACACATGGCAGTTTATTTCCCCGAACAAGATCAGACTTTGGACACTCGAGCTTATGCCCCATCGCCGATAGATCAGAGTATGAATCAGCGGCAATCAGTTAAGCAGTTACAGCAGAGGCCGGGGACGGATTCAGATTGCTAGAGGGGGAGATTCTTGCGTCGTTTTGGCACACCCACGAGTCTATGAGTGCGTCGAGCAAATGAACCTGATGCGGCGGTAGCCTCAGGTACCATTCATATCCTATCTCATCCAGTTCGTGTACTTTTTGATTCGGGTGCAACATATTCTTTCATCTCCTTGGATTATGTACGCCGCCTGAATATAAATTGTCTGACTGCTTGTGATCCTTTCATTGTGAAACTGCCTAGTGGGGAAAGAATCGTTGGGAATCGGGATATTAGAGATTTTTCGGTGAGCATAGCCGGTATTGATTAGTTATCGAACTTGATTGTGATTGATATCAAGGGCGAGGATGTGATCTTCGGTGAAGACTGGCTTGACAGTCACCAAGTGATTATGAATTATCGCACTAAGGTCATCACTATGATGACTAAAGATGGTTCCAAGTACTCGTTCATAGGGCATAAATCGGGCCAACCTAAGTTGCTTATCAGTGCCATGAAGACCGTAAATCTCTTGAATAAAGGTTGCATGGGCTATTGGTGTTATGCTTTGAAGTCGAAAGGGGATGGAGTCGATTTCTCTTCGATTCCAGTTATTAATGAGTATCCAGACATTTTTCTAGATGATCATCTGGGATTACCGATGGATCGAGAGATAGAATTTTCTGTGGATTTAGAGCCTGACGCGGCTCCAATTTCCAAAGAGCCTTATCGCATGGAACCTTCTGAGATACAAGACTTGAAGAATCAATTGGGAGAACTATTGGAGAAAGGGTATATCAAACCGAGAGCTTCGCCTTGGGGCACGCCTGTTCTTTTTGTGGGGAAGAAGGATGGTTCACTATGTTTATGCATCGATTTCCATGAGCTAAACAAAGTGACCATCAAGAACAAGTATCCGTTGCCTCGTATAGATGATTTATTTGATCAGTTGCAGGGAGTCGTGGTATTCTAAAACATTTGAGGTCAGGATACTACCAGCTCCGGGTGAAAGAGTCCGATGTTCTGAAAACTACATTTCGGACAAGATACGGACATTATGAATTTGTGGTCATGCCTTTTGGATTGACTAATGCACCGGCAGTATTCATGCAACTAACGAACAAGATATTCATCGAATACCTTGACAGATGCGTGGTCTTTATTGACGACATCTTGATTTATTCTCGGGATAAGGAGGAGCATGCTAGGCACTTGAGATTTATACTAGATGTTTTGAGAGGTGAACACCTCTATGCGAAATTCTCGAAATGTGAGTTCTGGCTGAAGGAAGTTATGTTTCTTGGCCATGTGGTTTCGACCGAAGGGGTTCGTGTAGACCTGCAGAAGATTGAGGCAGTGCTAGATTGGGCACCGCCTAATAATGTTAAGGAAGTTCGTTGCTTTTTGGGTCTTGCTGGGTATTACCGTCGGTTCGTCGAGGGGTTCTCGAAACTTGCTCGACCGCTTACGCAATTACTTCAGAAGACAGAAAGGTTTGTTTGGACTGCTGAGAGACAGCAGAGCTTCGATGAGCTGAAAAGACGTTTGACCTCAGCGCCGATTTTAGCTTTACCATAGGGTAGTGAAGGATTTGCAGTTTATAGTGACACTTCAAGATAAGGGCTTGGATGTGTGCTTATGCAGCATGATAAAACGATAGCCTTTGCATCATGGCAGTTGAAGCCGTATGAGATGAACTATCTCACTCATGATTTGGAATTGGCCGCAATTGTTTTTGCACTTAAGATTTGGCGGCATTATTTGTATGGCTCTCCGTGTCGGATTTATACCGATCACAAGAGTTTGAAGTATATTTTTAGTCATAAAGAATTGAATATGAGATAGCGGCGTTGGTTGGAATTGATCAAGGATTATGATTTGAAAGTTCTTTACCCTTCGGGGAAGGCCAATGTCATCGCGGATGCGTTGAGCCGCAAATCGGCATCGCTTCAGATGCTTGAGGTTCTTACATCTCAGAAGAATATTCATTAGGATCTAATCGAGCAAGGAATAGAAGTTTGGCTTCAAAGAGTGCAGGGACAGTTGTGTACTCTCGAAATTACTTCGTCCTTGGTTGATGACATCGAAGGGAAACAGTGGAGTGACCCGATGATCTCTCAACTGAAAGAAGATGTGACTAAAGGAAAAGCCCCTGGTTTTATGGTCCATGAGTATAGTATTTTGAGATTTCAGGACAGAGTTTGTGTTCCGAATGATCTAGAGTTGAGGCAGAGAATTCTCCGAGAAGTTCATGCTACGCCTTACTTGTAATATCCGCGTTTTCTATCCTTGGTAATTTCTTTCTTTTGGTACATTTTCGTTTCGGACAACTCGCCTGGCACTGTTTTGTAATTCTGAACCTATTTTGTTCTTGGAGTTTTTCCGTTTAGACGGGTCTTGATAATGTTTTTACGAAATTTCATCTCGTGTTATATTCTGTCTCATGTGTATTCGATTCTCGTTAAACTCGTTCGATTTCGTCGTTTTCTTACTTCCATGAGTTCGTATGCTTATGTAGAGCATGTTGCGAGTTTCGGATTGTTAACCCGACGTTGTGTCGTGACTTTTCGGTTGTTTGGGCCGTTTTTGTAAATTCCTAGAAGCTTAGGGAATTTGTCCCTTATTCGACTTTGGTTGTGTACCTCAGATCGTTTTGGGTTCCGTACTTCCATTTCGTGTTATTGTTGCCCAAATATCGATCCCTATTGCTTTTATTCTCCTTCCGGATCATTTTTCGTCATTTTGGGACCCAAGGGGGGGTGTGGGCCGCGGCACAAGGATTGTGAGCCGCGGCACGCACATCGCCCAGTTGTTGCCTAAACAAACTGTACCGTGTGCCGCGGCACAAGGATTGTGCGCCGCGGCACACAGCCGAGTCAGTGCCGCGGCACACTTGTCCGTGCCGCGGCACACCCGTGTGGCACTTTCCGGCCAAAGTCGATCAGACCGCGTGCGCCGCAGACCCGGGCAGCGCCGCGGCACATGCCGAGTCCGAGCCGCGGCACACTTCGGATGAGCCGCGGACAACGAGCGGCCACCACCACCGGGCACAATTTTGGCTCAGGCCGCGGCACGCTTTAGCCGAGCCGCGGCACACAACGCGGTCAGCGCTATATCTGCTTCTTATTCAGCGAGAATCGCTCATTTCCTCCCCCTTCTTCAACCGTGCGAGAGAGAGAGTCTTGAGAGGGAGAGTTTCTCCATCTATCACTTAGTTGTGTAGATTTCTTCATCCCTTTTCGATCGGGTGGCTCGGATTGCGGATCTAACACGTGGTTTTCGGATTTGAGTGCTTGATTCTTCAAGAGGTAAGCACTCCTTTGACCCTAGTATGATTTTGGGGAGGGTTTGGCGGTAATCTTATGTTTTAATCCGAATTAGCCGATGTTGTTGTTAGATTTGATAGTATACTCGTGACCCTTGGTTTTCTTGTTTTTGATTGGGATGAAATCCCGTTGTTCTACCATTGACCGATTTCATTTCCTTATGCACTCTTGGTGTCCGATGAATTGTCCCAACGGGTAGAATTAGGATTAATTCTTACCTTTCCGTATTATTGAGACTTGTGTATACCGTTATTGTGTTAGGATTGGATTTGGGAGGATTGTTCGGACCAAAACCTATTCCGTCGTCGTTTCCTTCGTTTCGTTTCATTCAAGGCAAGTACATGTATTACATTTCGTTATGTATATTGTGATTTTCGAAATGAATGCTGAATGGTGAAGTTTTGGGTGCGTGAGATGTGTTCCTTCCACCCGGAGTGTCCGACGGGATGTCTGGGGGCCGATACTAAGGGGTACGGCCGCGGAAGGGAACTTGTGTGCGTTAGTGATTGAACTTCCACCCGGAGTGTCCGACGGGATGTCTGGGGGTCGATACTAAGGGGTACGGCCGCGGAAGTGGTATCCCACTCGGAGTGTTCGACGGGATGTCCGGGGTCGATACTAAGGGGTACGGCCACGGATACCAGTTGTGATTTTGTGATATCGTGATGATTGAACTGATTTGATTGCCAATGTAGTATTCCGGAATATATATGTGGCAAATGACTTATGTTTGAGATGATTGTGTAAAACCGTATTTTTGTATATAATGTGGTGTAACTGTGTACTTGCACTAGCTATTCGAATGCTAACCCCTTAAATGGGGGAAATGCGTCTTATGCATTTAGTACCTAAGAGCCGAGGAGCAGCACGGGCACGCACGCGAAGGATGGGATGGCTTGATGATAGTGGCTCGAGTCTGTATTGTTTATTTCTATGTTTGGTCATTGCATATGTCGAGTATTGGAATTAAACTGTTTATCCTTGAACTTGGTTTAAGTCCCCTGCGTGGGCAACGAATTGATATTTACTTTATGTTTTATTTACTCCGTTGAAATGATTTGGCCGAGGCCACGGCCCTATTTACTTTTGAGTGCATCTTTTGGGATTTTCATTGTGGTTATGTGTCATGTGTTAGCCTGGTAGACCTCAAGAGGGTTCTACGGCGTGTAATGTCCCATTTGTGAATTGGGGTGTTACATTTATGGTATCAGAGCCTTAGGTTTTGAATACCTAAAGTCGGTGAATTTTCGGGTGCATCGGTTGCGTCATTAGAGTCAGTCGTTGAGCCTAATATCATCATGCTACCGTCTTTTCGTGCGACCCGTGGCTGTAAGTCTCCTCGAACTCTTATATCTCTGTAATTCGTTTTCTTACGTTGTTCGGAATCGTGACTTGTGTTACCAACTTTGTGAATTGTGAATCTTTCTGATCTTGTCCTTTTCTTACTTTCCTTCAGTATGTTGAGAGGTCGTGGTAGACCGGCTAGGGGACGCGGCCGAGGCCGTGGTCGGGGTGCTGATAATGAGGAGGGCTCACTTTCTCAGTCCTCTGCGGACTCAGCCTCTCACTCAGTGCCGTCGGTAATAATGCCGACGCTGGCTCTTGCCAGATTTCAACAGTTGGTAGCCCAACTTACTCAGATAGCTCAGGGTGGACGCCAGAATCCGCCCCCGACACCGAAAGAGGAGGCTAGTAAGTGGATTCAGACGGTGACTAAGATGCACCCTCCTCGTTTCTCCGGATCCTCTGACTCCCTCGGTTGGGAGAATTGGCTCTTTCAGTTGTCCAGGACCTTCGATGCCGTAGCTTGTCCTGAAGACAGGAGGGTACATATTGCCCAGTACCTCCTGGATAAGGAAGCTGCGGAATGGTGGGAGGCCGTTGTGCCCAGAGACCGTCGAGCTACTTGGGAGGAATTCAAGGCTGCTATGGAAGCAGAATATTGCCCACCGCCAGTTAAGGAGCGCAGAATTGTGGAGTTCTTCACCGCTACACCTCAGGACGTGCCTATTTCTCAGGCCATCATTACTTACAATCAGCAGTTGAGTTTCGTGAGAGATCAGGTGAGGACGGAGGCTGATAAAATCCGTTACTTCAATATGCGCATGAAGCCGCATATTAGGCAGAGTATGGCACCGCTCATGTGTGCCACCTTGAAATAATACCAGGATCGCGCCCTAGCGATCGAGATGGCGGTTCCGGAATTAGAGTCGGTTTCGGAAGCTAAGAAGCAGAAGACTACCAGTGGATTCTCGACCGGGAAGGGTGGTCAGTTTTCGAGGTCTCGTTCTGCTCCCATACCGGGGAAGAGGCCGCTCCATCAGGCCGGTGGATCTCAGGGTAACTGCTCGGGCCATCCGTCGCCGGGTGTCGTGGTTTGTTTTAAGCGCAACCAATATGAGCATTTGATGAAGGATTGCCCTTTTCCCCGTTGCTTGCTTCACTTGCGGCAAGGCATCGGGCGGCTCATTGTGAGAAAGCCACCGTGGTCGCTAGAGTTCCGACTACCACTACCGATCGGAGGATCATAATACTCAGGCTACTCAGTTCCGCAGGTTCGGTCGCGGTAGAGGTCGGGATGTAGGATCGCCGCAGCCTCGAGCTCGGGTTGATCCACCCCCGATTGTATCGATGAGGCGCACGAGAGGAGGCGGACATTCGGTAGGCCAGTACCACTCAGATCCTTACTCATCCAGTTTAGTGCTTTTCGATTCGGGTGCTACCCATTCCTTTATTGCGTCGGATTGTGTGAATCGTATTGGCTTTAATCGCTTGTTTGAGTGTGAACCGTTTGTGGTGGGTACGCCTAGCGGGATCGTATGGTTGGGGACCGGGAAGTTAGGGATTGCCCGTGAGGATCGGGAGCCGAGATTGGCCTCGAACCTCATCGTTATCGACCTTAAGGGTGAGGATTTAATCCTCGGGGACGATTAGTTAGAGCGTCACGGTGCTATCATGAACTATCGGACTCATACTATCTCGATCGTGGCCGAGGATGGCACCGAGCATACTCTCGTACCGTAAGCCGGGTAGATCGGGAGCGTGATTAGCGCCTTGAAGGCGATGAAACTTGAACCGTCATGTGTCGGCCATCGTGCTATGCTCAAGGCGGAAGATGGTGGAGTTGACATGTCGTCAATTCCAGCTTGTCGATGAGTATCCGATGTCTTCCCAGACGACTTGCCGGGATTACCACCACGGCGAGAGGTGGAGTTTCCTATCGATCTAGAGCCGAATGCAGCCCCTATTTCTCGAGCACCGTACCGTATGGCACCGTCGGAGATGTTAGAGTTGAAGAACCGGTTGGGAGAATTATTAGATAAAGGGTATATTCGACCGAGCGCATCGCCTTGGGGTGCGCCGTATTTTCGTTAAGAAGAAAGATGGGTCGCTTCGTTTATGCATCGATTATCGAGAATTAAACAAGTCGACCATCAAAAATAAATACCCTTTGCCTGGGATTGACGATTTGTTTGATCGGCACGGGGCGGCAGTCTTTTCAAAGATTGATTTGCGATCGGGCTACTACCAGTTGAGAATTCGACGTCGATATTCCGAAAGCCGCCTTTCGGACGAGATATGGCCATTACGAGTTTGTGGTTATGCCTTTCGGGCAACCAATGCCCACAGATGTTCATGCGGTTGATGAACAAGGTTTTTATTGAGTATCTGGACAAATTCGTAGTCGTTTTATCGACGATATTCTTATCTATTCACGGAGTCGGGAGGATCACGCCTTACATCTCCGAATTGTGTTAGACACTTTGAGGATCGAGCGGTTGTACGCGAAGTTCTCTAAGTGTGAGTTTTGCTCAAGGAAGTGACGTTCCTCGGGCACGTGATTTCAAGCAGAGGGAGTTCGGTAGATCCGAGAAGATAGAGGCGTGATGGCTTGGGAGCCGCCTAAGAATGTGAAGGAGGTGAGGAGTTTTCTGGGTCTCGCGGATATTACCGCAGATTCGTTGAGGATTTTCTAAGATCGCTAGACCACTCACTCGGTTGCTCCGTAAAACTCGAAGTTCGAGTGGGCTGCAGCAGCGGGCGGCCTTTGACGAGTTAAAGAGACGTCTGACTACCGCGCCCGTTTTAGCATTGCCTCAGGGGAACGAGGACTTCGTAGTGTATAGTGATGCTTCGGGCCTTGGTCTAGGATGTGTTTTGATGCAGAGAGACAGAGTGATTGCTTATGCGTCCCGCCAATTGAAACCTTACGAAGTAAACTATCCCACGCACGATTTAGAGTTAGCTGCGGTCGTTTTTGCCTTAAAAATCTGGAGGCACTACCTCTATGGGTCATCATGTAAGATTTTTATGGATCACAAGAGTTTGAAGTACATCTTCAGCCAGAAAGAGTTGAACATGAGGCAGCGTAGGTGGTTAGAGTTAATTAAAGATTACGACCTCGAGATACTTTACCATCCGGGTAAGGCCAACATAGTGGCTGATGCATTGAGCAGAAAACCGATGGCTTTGCAGATGTTAGAGGTACTTACACCGCAGAGTAAGATCCAGCGAGATTTCATCCGTCAGAATATTGAGGTTTGGGTTCAGAGAGTTCAGGGCCAGTTATGTGCATTAGAGATCACTTCGTCCTTGACTGATGATATCAAGGCGAAGCAATTTGACGATCCGTTTTTGGTCCAGCTGAGGGAGGATGTGAGGAAAGGGAAAGCCCCTGGATTTGTGGTTCACGATGATGGAGTTTTGAGGTTTCGCGGCAGACTTTGTGTACCATGTGATATTGAGCTGAGACAGAAGATCTTGAGCGAAGCTCATACCACGCCCTACTCCATACATCCCGGTACGAGTAAAATGTACAAGGACGTGAGGAGTAACTACTGGTGGAGTAATTTGAAGATGGATGTTAGCGAGTTTGTGGCGAAGTGTTTGACCTGTCAACAGGTTAAGATTGAGCATCAGCGACCATGGTCTATTACGACCACTTCCTATCCCGGAGTGGAAATGGGAGGATATTTCTATGGATTTCATTACCAATATGCCCAAGACTCGGACGGGAATGAACATGATTTGGGTCGTTGTTGATCGACTAACCAAATCAGCTCATTTTCTAAGTATAAAGGACACTTGGGGGCCGGAGAGGCTTGCACGAGTGTTTGTTGCGGAAATAGTGAGATTGCATGGGACCCCTAAGAGCATTGTTTCGGATCGTGATGGCCGATTCATATCACATTTTTGGCAGGCCGTTCATAGAGCTTTAGGAACCGAGTTGAGACTTAGTACATCCTACCACCCTCAGACAGACGATACCGAGCGGACAATCTGCATACACTAGAAGATATGTTGAGAGCCTGTGCCTTAGATTGGAAGGATGATTGGGAGACACACTTGCCGTTGATCGAGTTCACGTATAACAATAGTTGGCATGCCTCGATCAAAATGGCACCATTCGAAGCGTTGTATGGGAGGAGGTGCAGATCACCGTTGTGTTGGGATGATACGTCCGAGCTAATCGGTACCGAGCCCGATCTGATAGTTGAGACGAGGGAGAAGATTACCCTGATTCGTGGTAGATTGTTGACGGCCCAGAGTCGGCAGAAGTCTTATGCCGATACACGTCGCCGACCGTTGGAGTTTGAGGTGGGGGATCACGTCTTGCTCAAGGTGTCGCCGACACGGGGAGTTTACCGCTTCGGTCGGAAGGGTAAGCTTAGTCCGAGATTTATCGGGCCGTTTGAGATTTTAGATAGAGTTGGAGAACTCGCGTATCGGTTAGGCTTGCCGCCGTCCATGAGCCACGTGCATAACGTATTTCATGTTTCCCAGCTTAGGAAGTACGTATCGGACCCTAGCCATATTATTGATTTTGGAGAGATCGAGTTGGGGCCCGACATTACCTTCGAGGAGAGGCCGATTCAGATCTTAGAGCGTCGAGTTAAGCAACTCAGGCACAAAACCATCCCTTTGGTCAAAGTGCAGTGGTCGAGGCATGGATCCGAGGAGGCCACGTGGGAAACAGAGGAGAGTATGAGGTCGAGATACCCCGAGTTATTCGTGTTGTAAGTTTCGGGACGAAACTTATTTTTAGGGGGGGATAATGTAATATCCGCGTTTTCTATCCTTGGTAATTTCTTTCTTTTGGTACATTTTCGTTTCGGACAACTCGCCTGGCACTGTTTTGTAATTCTGAACCTATTTTGTTCTTGGAGTTTTTCCGTTTAGACGGGTCTTGATAATGTTTTTACGAAATTTCATCTCGTGTTATATTCTGTCTCATGTGTATTCGATTCTCGTTAAACTCGTTCGATTTCGTCGTTTTCTTACTTCCATGAGTTCGTATGCT
Source organism: Orobanche coerulescens (assembly GCA_033398695.1). Lineage (NCBI taxonomy): Eukaryota > Viridiplantae > Streptophyta > Magnoliopsida > Lamiales > Orobanchaceae > Orobanche > Orobanche coerulescens. Next base: position 42,307,758 of record CM065805.1, on the reverse strand, counting down.
TATGTAGAGCATGTTGCGAGTTTCGGATTGTTAACCCGACGTTGTGTCGTGACTTTTCGGTTGTTTGGGCCGTTTTTGTAAATTCCTAGAAGCTTAGGGAATTTGTCCCTTATTCGACTTTGGTTGTGTACCTCAGATCGTTTTGGGTTCCGTACTTCCATTTTGTGTTATTGTTGCCCAAATATCGATCCCTATTGCTTTTATTCTCCTTCCGGATCATTTTTCGTCATTTTGGGACCCGAGGGGGGGTGTGGGCCGCGGCACAAGGATTGTGAGCCGCGGCACGCACATCGCCCAGTTGTTGCCTAAACAAAGACTGCCGTGCCGCGCGGCCCATGGTTTGTGCGCCGCGGCACACAGCCGAGTCAGTGCCGCGGCACACTTGTCCGTGCCGCGGCACACCCGTGTGGCACTTTCCGGCCAAAGTCGACTGTACCGCGTGCCGCGGCACAGTCCGGCAGTGCCGCGGCACATGCCGAGTCTGAGCCGCGGCACACTTCGGATGAGCCGCGGCACAACGAGCGGTCAGCCGACCACTGGGCACAATTTTTGGCTCTGTGCCGCGGCACAGTTTAGCTGAGCCGCGGCACACAACGCGGTCAGCGCTATATCTGCTTCTTATTCAGCGAGAATCGCTCATTTCCTCCCCCTTCTTCAACCGTGCGAGAGAGAGAGAGTCTTGAGAGGGAGAGTTTCTCCATCTATCACTTAGTTGTGTAGATTTCTTCATCCCTTTTCGATCGGGTGGCTCGGATTGCGGATCTAACACGTGGTTTTCGGATTTGAGTGCTTGATTCTTCAAGAGGTAAGCACTCCTTTGACCCTAGTATGATTTTGGGGAGGGTTTGGCGGTAATCTTATGTTTTAATCCGAATTAGCCGATGTTGTTGTTAGATTTGATAGTATACTCGTGACCCTTGGTTTTCTTGTTTTTGATTGGGATGAAATCCCGTTGTTCTACCATTGACCGATTTCATTTCCTTATGCACTCTTGGTGTCCGATGAATTGTCCCAACGGGTAGAATTAGGATTAATTCTTACCTTTCCGTATTATTGAGACTTGTGTATACCGTTATTGTGTTAGGATTGGATTTGGGAGGATTGTTCGGACCAAAACCTATTCCGTCGTCGTTTCCTTCGTTTCGTTTCATTCAAGGCAAGTACATGTATTACATTTCGTTATGTATATTGTGATTTTCGAAATGAATGCTGAATGGTGAAGTTTTGGGTGCGTGAGATGTGTTCCTTCCACCCGGAGTGTCCGACGGGATGTCTGGGGGCCGATACTAAGGGGTACGGCCGCGGAAGGGAACTTGTGTGCGTTAGTGATTGAACTTCCACCCGGAGTGTCCGACGGGATGTCTGGGGGTCGATACTAAGGGGTACGGCCGCGGAAGTGGTATCCCACTCGGAGTGTTCGACGGGATGTCTGGGGGTCGATACTAAGGGGTACGGCCACGGGATACCAGTTGTGATTTTGTGATATCGTGATGATTGGAACTGATTTGATTGCCAATGTAGTATTCCGGAATATATATGTGGCAAATGACTTATATTTGAGATGATTGTGTAAAACCGTATTTTTGTATATAATGTGGTGTAACTGTGTACTTGCACTAGCTATTCGAATGCTAACCCCTTAAATGGGGGAAATGCGTCTTATGCATTTAGTCTGGGAAGAGCTGAGGAGCAGGCACGGGGCACGCACGCGAAGGATGGGATGGCTTGATGATAGTGGCTCGAGTCTGTATTGTTTATTTCTATGTTTGGTCATTGCATATGTCGAGTATTGGAATTAAACTGTTTATCCTTGAACTTGGTTTAAGTCCCCTGCGTGGGCAATGAATTGATATTTACTTTATGTTTTATTTACTCCGTTGAAATGATTTGGCCGAGGCCACGGCCCTATTTACTTTTGAGTGCATCTTTTGGGATTTTCATTGTGGTTATGTGTCATGTGTTAGCCTGGTAGACCTCAAGAGGGTTCTACGGCGTGTAATGTCCCATTTGTGAATTGGGGTGTTACATTACTCAATCCACCCCAGAACGAGTAAGATGTACAAGGACTTGAAGCGAAATTTTTGGTGGAATAATCTGAAGAAAGACGTCACAGAGTTTGTGTTACGCTGCTTGACGTGTCAACAAGTCAAGATTGAGCATCAACTACCGGCGGGGTTGTTGAAGCCACTTCCCATTCCTGAGTGGAAAAGGAAAGACATCTCTATGGATTTTATCATTGGGATGCCGAGAACTAGAGCCGAAATGAATATGATTTGGGTAATCGTCCATCAGTTAACCAAGTCTGCACACTTCCTGGGTATTAAGGAGAGATTGGCTCGAACTTTTATAGCTGAGATTGTGAGATTGCATGGTGCCCCTAAAACTATTATTTCCGATTGAGGTGGTCGCTTCGTATCGCATTTTGGCAAGCCGTCCATCAGGCTTTGGGCACCGAGTTGAGATTGAGCACATCTTTTCATCCTCAATCAGACGGTCACACTGAGCGGATGATTCAGACGTTGGAGGATATGTTGCGGGCTTGTGCCCTAGACTGGAGTAACGATTGGGAACTTCATTTTCCGTTTATCGAGTTTGCCTACAATAATAATTGGCATGCGTCGATCAAAATGGCACCTTTCGAAGCACTTTATGGTAGGCGGTGTAGATCGCCATTATGTTGGGATGAGCTTTGGAGCTAGTCGGAACGGAACCATATATGTTGATGGAGACTAAGGAAAAGATTTCTATTATCCGAGACCGGTTGTTGACTGTCCAAAGCCATCAGAAATCTTATGGGAGACCATGTCCTACTCAAGGTGTCGCTGACCAAAGGAGTTTTCTGCTTCGGGAAAAAGGGTAAACTTAGTCTGCGGTATATCGGACCGTTTGAAATTTTGGACAGGGTTGGAGATTTAGCTTATGGCTTGACGTTGCCTCAATCTTTGAGTCATGTCCATAGCATTTTTCATGTTTCTCAGTTGAGAAAGTACGTGCCGGATCCAAGTCATATTATCAATTATAGTGAGATTGATGTAGCCGAGGATGTTACCTTTCCGGAGAGACCGGTGAAGATTCTTGAAACTCGTGAGAAGCAACTTCGGCACAAAACCATTTCATTGGTTAACGTGCAATGGTCAAGATATGGAGTTGAGGAATCGACTTGGGAGACGAAAGAGAAGATGCGATCGGGATACCTCGAACTTTTTATTTCTTAAGTTTCGGGACAAAAGTTCTTTTTAGGGGGGAATGTAATACCCGTACTTTATATGAATTGTTGGCTTTGACATTCCTTCACTTTTGTCGCTCTTGTAAGCACTTATCGAGGTATTGTTTTTGATCTTGGGGTTTCGTACCTTTCAGGGCATGTTCGTATTGATTGGACTTTTGCGGCGATGTTTTGCGAGAGGCAGATAGCGTACGCTAGGCCTAAGCTAACGCATGTTATTTCTGTTGAGTAGCGCGAGCTAGCTTCGCCTGTAGCGCATGCTAATGTTCCGGGCTTGGCAGAGGCAGTAGCTGGATTTTGCCCTCTAGAGAAGTAGTTAGCGCATGCTAGGCATGAGCTAATGCACGCTATTCGTGTTTGGTAGCGCGCGCTAGTGTCGGATGTAGCGCACGCTATCGACTCGGGTTGGCAGTAGCAGTAGGGGGTTTCTGCTCTCTGGACTAGAAGGTAGCGCACGCTAAGCTTCAGCTAGCGCACACAAAAAGCATTGCATAGTGCGCGCTATGCCGGATGAAGTGCACGCTATCGATGCATGTCATAGGCTACTGGACTACCAGATAGCCCCGTTAGCGTACGCTAACCTTGAGATTTAGCGCACGCTAAATAGGCGCAGTATATAAGGGCGGTCAGCCCTGTTATTCGTCACCTTTCTTCCATTTTCTTCACTTCCAATGATAGAGCACGAGAAGGGCGACTCTGAGGCGATTTGTGAGCGGCTATTCATCATCTATCATCACCTTAGGCGGGATAACAAAGATTATACAACATCTAATCCATTTCTACCTTCCAAATCAAGGTAAATTCCTTAGAACCCCAGTTTGGGGAATTTTTGGGGATTTTCTTAGATTCGTCTGGTTTATCTGTTTTAGAGATTGAAATCTTTGAGATTATGTTGTATCCCCGTACCCACATTTCCCCTATGATTATATGGATGTTTATGTACTTTGTTCGGACTTGAGAGTGTTTGGATGATTTCCAAACCTCTAGGTGATTATCCTTGGAGTTTTGTGAATCGTAGGTGGGTTTCGGGAGTTTCTTCGTGTGATTTGAGTATGTATTATTAATTATCGTATTCCTTATGAATCGTTTAGGTGTCAGAAGTGCGTTTTTGGACCTACCGAACTTGTATTTTGTTCCTTCTGATTCTCGATTTCTCAAAGGCAAGTATATGTTTTTGATTGTACGTTCTCGACTTTGAAGTAAGTTATATGAATTGTATGATTGTATATATTCACTATGGGATGGACCGACGGGTCCTTTGAGGGTTCCGTTGCCTTTGGTGCAGTTCCGTGAATATTTTGTGTTAACCACTCCGGGAGGGTCCGACAGGGCCTCTGAGGGTTCCGTTGCCTTAGGTGCGGTTCCATGGTTAATCACGTATGTATTGAAATGGAGTGCTATGAGATTTAGTTATTCCGGAATACTATTATTGAGGTTGATGGAATGATGATTGCATTTACTTTATTGTCGAGAAATATTGTGTTTCATATTCGATATACTTGTACTAGTTATTCGACGGCTAACCCCTTTTTGGTGAAAATACCAAAATATCTTTCATGTATTTCAGGATCCAGGAGAGCGGATAGGCATATACCGGGTCGGCATGAAGATGATAAGCAAGCGTGATGCTATGTCTTGTCACTGGGTATATTTTGTATTTCATCCATTCAGTGATGTTGTATTTGAAATGGTTACGAGTACTCGAGTACTGTTTCTGGATTTCTTGATGCTTTGGCCTGTGTTGCCTTGGGATTGATTCTTGATGTATTGTATTCGGTCTTATAGGATATTTTCTTGAGTGCAATTTTATTGTCCTCCATTGGATTATGCTTAGACCTTATTAATCAAGGTTCATGGTCCCGCGTGTGTATAGCCTTGTGGGTCCTACGGAGGGGGCTCACGGTGCTGTAATATACCCTAAATAACTTGGGAGTGTTACAACTGGATCCTTATTCTACTTCTGAATCTTGCCTTAGAGGGAAAATGAATAAGGCCCCTTTTAGAGGAACTTCTAAAAGAGCTGCTGAAAACCTTGGATTGATTTTGATGTATGTGCTACTTTAGAAGGAGCAGGATATTGATATTAGTACTTCATCATGTTCACTAATGATCATACTAGGTATCATTTATGCACTTGATGAAGCACAAATCTGAAGCCTTCGAGAAATTCTAGGAATTTAAGGCCCTAGACAAAAATCAAACTTGTAATCATGTTAAGGCACTTCTGTCAGATCGGGCAGACGAGTACATGAGTGTCGACTTTGGCGATGTAATACCCGTATATTTGATATGTACTTTATCTGTATTTGAACCTTGTGACGTTGCATATGTCGTATTATTAATCAGAGTACTATCCTCCATATTTCATAGTCCAGTATTGCTGAGTGTATGATTCCAGTAATGTTAATGCATCCATGTACTTACACGTAATTAGTGGTAGGAATATGCCCTCGAATGCCACTCAGGGGATGAGAGAGAATGGGCATTGTACTTGTAATTATGGAATAATTAATAAAAGGAAATATGATTCATTTATTGTTTATTGTATTTCAAATGCATTCTTGATTTTGTAAATACTTAAGTGAAGTCCATGTAAATAAGAGCAAACATTCCACTCTTGTTATTAGATAAGAGAAAATGTACTGGAAGTGTTTAAATCTTATTTACGTAAACTGCTCGCAAGTCGATAAACTTAATTGGGCATTAAGTTTTGAGTAAGACTTGTATAATTGATGTTAGGACATGTGCATGTCTTGATAGCATAGTTATATCGACTCATACTTGATTCAGTCACACGGTATTCACTCTTGGAGAGTCGATGACGAATCGAAAGGCTGTGATAGTATATGTGGACCTTTGACTTGAGGGTTCAGTAAGAGATGTACCTGTGACGTTTAGTTTGTCATTAGAGTAGTTATACTCATTTGCTTAATCGCTGGGTCAACCTCGAAGTGCGGACTATACGAGCAGGTAGCAATCTTTACTGTACGCCAAGAAAGGATTCTATCTCTTGTTAGTGAGCAGGCGAATGTCCTATACGGTTAATGGCAAATAAGATCATAAGTCTTTGGCCAAAGCATTCCGATCTAGTCTTATTGGATACACTAGTAATCAGTCGGTCTTGATTTGCATTAACACATGTATAGTGTCTAGTCATCAGTAGGGTTTGACTTTACCGTGACCTGAAGACTTGACCGGAAAATCTGATGAAGGGTCTATACGTATATGGTATTCACGACATAATGGTTCTGGAATGATCACTTCATTCATTTCAGTCGGGGTTTACAGTGCGGCCCGCTAGGCTGGCTAAGTACTGTCCGCACTCATTGGTTCCTCTCAATGCTAGCTGAGACGGACCTACAGAGTGGCACATCCGGATCGTTGACGGACAAATGTGAATTTATTATCTCTCTAATAATATTAGATATTGGATATCTAGTTACGATTTATTGGATAAATCAAATAGCGGTCTTATGAATTGAAATTAAGTTACTGGTAATTAATTTAATTTATAAAATTTCTTAGGAAAATATATTTGTATTTGATATATTAATTGAATTAATTAATTAGTATAAATACATTGGTGATAAAACGGAATGTATTTAATGGAGTCGTTTGATGAACGTCTAGTATACGAGCCGAGTGACTTGGCCCATTTCCTAGCACCTTCCTAATAACCACCCCCTCCCCTCCCTTTTGTCTTGGTGATTTTTCTTTGTTGTTTTGTGATAAAAAAATCCCACCATGATATGTCAACACTTGGTGCCAAAATATCTTGATGTGGTGGGATCACAATATCACATTATATATCAAAAGAAAACAACACCAACACCACCATCATTTTTTGAGGCCTTGGCCGAGAGCTAAAGAGAGAGAGAGAAAATTTTTCTTCCAAGTTCTTCATCATCTTTGAGGTGAAAAGTAGTGAGAAAAAATAAGAGAGAAAAATTCCTACGAGTTTCCCTAGCTGTGTTTTTGATAGAACAGAGTCTCGTTGATTTTTCCGGTCAAGTCCCGACGCGTGTGAAGTAGAGACATCTAATTTTCGGTGTTTAGGACGAAGTAATTTCGTGCTCATGCTCAGGTTCGTGATCATCATAATATTGCAAAGATATTATCAAAGGCTTCAAATGTATGGGACTTTGATCCTTTATCTTCGTTAATTTATTTTTCGTATATACGTTACTTGATCGATCCTGTTTGGAATTCTTTATATTAAGTTTTATTATGCTGTGTACTTGTTGTTGTATCCGGAATTCCAACAGTGTTATCGGAGTGAGGTCAATGATCCCGTATATACGATTATATGTGCATTTTGAATGCTATTGGTTGATGTTTATGATTTTGTATCATAATTGGTATAGTCGGAGATATTTAATTATTCGTTGTAACATCACGTTTTGGAAACGAGCCGAAAAAACTAGAAAAATGGGGTTCCCGGCAGTACGGTCTGGGCCTGCTGCCCAGGCTGCCGGGAGTGGCCGAGCCATATGGCTCTCGATTTTTTGGCCTGATTTTGAATCGGGCCACGGGCTGGGCCTGATACCGGATTGTCCGGAACTCCGTTTTGAGTTTATTTTTTGTTGTAATTATTTTTCGAAATTTAAATTGGATCTAATTTGACTTAATAAATATTTGGAATATTTTTGTTAAGGGAAATAATTAAACGGGAATATTATTTTGGCCGGATTACTTCAAATGAATTAAAAAGACAATTATAAGTATTAATTGGATTAATACTATTAGAATTGAATAGATTAATTGTTATATTAATTGGATTAATATATTAATTGATTATTTAATTTTAATGCCATTTAATATTAATTGGATTAATATTGTAGAAATTGATTGGAGTAATTTCATTGCCGTTACATGTTGTATGGAATGCCTTATATGATGGTGATATAGCTCGTTGACTCAGTTTTTTGATTTGTTCTAGGCCTGGGACTTTGCGGTTCGGTTTTGCCAGTTTTTTTGTCCGAACCGAACCGGAACTAAACCGCATAGGAACCGAATCGAACTGGAACCGATTTTGTATGGTTCGGGCGAAATATATTATATTATATTTTATTTTATAAGAATATATTATATATATTATATTATATTAATTATGTTTAATAAGAATATATTATATTATATTCAGAGGGTCGGTTCCTGGTTCGGTGCGGTTCGGATGGTTCCTTGCGGTTCAGATCGGTTCCTCTTTAAAACTGACTTGAACCGCGAACTGAACCGAATACTAACAGTACGAACCGAACGGAAAAAATAAAAAAAAATTGTTGCTAGGAACCGAACCGAACCGTCGGTTCCGATGCGGTTCGAATCGGTTCCGCGGTTCCCGGTTTCAAAAGTCCCAGCCGTAATTTGTTCGTTTCAATTGGGTTGTAAAGGTTGTTTTGAGTATGGGTGAGCATGGGTCGTTTTGGGTCGGTTTTAGGCTAAAACTGAACCCAAACCGACAAGCTTCGGTTTCCAAAAAATCAAACCCAAACCGAAACCAACCCAATGAGTTCGGTTTCTCGGTTTTTCAGTTTTTTACGGGTCGGTTTCGGGTTTAAACCCAACCAAACCGATTTTTGTCTATTCTTCAAAAAAACTTAAAATGTGCATTGGATAGGAATCGAACCTGGAACCAACGCGCGGACTACCAGCGTCCTAACCACCAGACCAGGATATTGTTTTTGTCTATTCTTCATATACATATAAACATATAAAATTTACGAAATACATATATATTAAATGATATCAGTTCTGTTCGGTTTTAATGGTTCGGTTTCTAGTGTATAAACCGAAACCGAAACCGAGTTTTCGGTTTTTAAAAATTCTAAACTCAAACCGATGGTTTTGATTTGGTTTCGGTTTTTCAGTTTCGGTTTCGTCAGTTTTTTGTGGTTTCTCGGTTTCTCAGTTCGGTTTTGCTCACCCCTAGTTTTGAGCCTATTTATTTTTACTAGAAAATTTATATAATAGGATGTATTTTTTTCAATGATTTAATTATTTATTTGGCCATGACGAAGACCGAAGACAATCGACTGAGAAGATGAAGAATCGAGACTATAATTTTTTATTTTCTTTATTGGGTCATTTGATTGGCCCAATACTTAGGAATAAGGTCCATGAACTAAATGTTGATAGTAACTAGGTTGCTATTTACTGTTTTTTCATTTCGAATGATTGACAAACACAATCGCGTTTATAAATGAATTAATGTGCAAAGTGTAACATTAATCGCAAAATTATCCCGACAAACAAATAGACTAAGTTTGAAAAGGTTACGAGGTTTCCTATCCTCCATCAAACTCGTAGAAAATTGATACCCGCGCCGGTGTGCTATGCTTCCGAGTTATCGATGTAGTACATTTGGTAGAGGTTGATAAATTCGTGAGTGTATTAGATGCCTTCGGTTGGTGATAAATTTCGCCCCTAGAAACCTGATAGGTTGTCGGGCGAGATTCAATAGTCAGACTGATAGACATTGATGATCAACAGCTTAGATAGTCTGGATTGCTAAGAAACCTCGTAGGTTGAGGGCATGAAGACTAGGAGTAAAAAAAGTCGAATCACCCATTGGACGGATTGGTGTTGGACACCACTTTATAAAAATTAATAGGCAAGAAACCTGACAGGTTGCGTCTGTTAAAATTTGTAAAGAACTCGATCACCACTAAGAAGTCGATCTAACCATGACTTCCGGGTTATAACATGGGAGTGTGTAATTCCGATAATATTAGTGGGATCCAAGCCAAGAAATATAGAAGCCCTTAAATTCTATACTCGGTCATAATAAAACAAGTTACTAATTCAATCTTGTCTAAACCAATGCAGAGAAATGAAACAATATCTCTCTTAAAATGGCAAAGAACCCACTTGCAATACTACTTCAAAAGAATCTCCTTACTGGGCCCAACTTTGTTGACTGGTTGCAGAATTTGATGATTATACTCAGCATAGAGTCTCTGGGTACGTCTTAGAGGCGGACATTCCACCGACTCTAGTCCGGACTAGGGGTAATCAGGAATAAATTGACGTCCATGAAAAATGGGTCAAGGATGATGTTGTGGTCCGTGGCTTTGTGATGGGCTCAATGTTAATGAGCTACAGAGAGCGCACGAGAAAATGACTTATGCTAGGCAGATTCTCGCAAACTTGATCGAGCTTTATGGAGAGCACAGTGGGACTGCTAGATATGAGATATCGAAGCAGTTATTCATTGCTAGGATAAAGGAAGAGAAGAAAGTGGGAGATCACGTCCTCAAGATGATCTCTATGATTGAGAGGCTCGAGGTGCTCAACTTTCACATGTATTTATCCCTCCAAATTGATCTCATCCTTCAATCTCTACCTAACTCCTTCACGCAGTTTGTGATGAATTTCAACTGTAATGAAATTTCGTGCATATTAGCTGGCCTAATGAACAAAATGGTGATGGCACAGTCTAACATGAAGACTAAGCCGAGGGAGGCTGCTCTTGTGATTTTTTCTGGGCCTCGAAGGTCCAAGACAAGAAGAAAAAGACCTACGAGCAGTATAAACCCAAGAAAGGGGTGCATAAAGGCAAGGGCAAGGCCTAAAGGTTCAGAAGGTAGGAGGTCTCAAACCTACGGACAAATGTCTTGAATGCGGTGAGCTGGGCTCCTGGTGTAGGACTTGTCCCAAGATCAATGGCGCATCAGGTACGGAACTTTTTGTTTTTTAATCCAATTGTTCCGCTACTGTATATTCTGCCTCATGGATTCTGGATTCAGGCGCTACTTCTCATATTCGTACAATGAATCAGGATTTGGAACGACGTAGGTAGCTTGAAGATGTGGAAGTGATGGTCACTGTCGGAAGCAGACAAAGTGTTGAGGCAACCGATATTGGATCACTCCTACTGGTTTGGAATCCGGTTTTATTTTGACGTTAGATGAAGTACTGGTTTTGCCTAAGGGGCATAAAAACATTATATCCATTTCAGTCTTGGTCCGGAAATGATTTTCTTTCTTCATTGGCAATGGTAGTCGCAAAATTTATTTTTGAAATAAATTAGTTAGCACAGCTACATTGTTGAATGGTTTATATCATCTGAACTTACAAAATAAATCAACAGTGAACACTATAATTAGGAAACATGGGAGTCATGATACTAATCAAGATCTTAAGTGGCACCTTAGACTTGGTTACGTTGGTCAGACCAAGGTTCACAAATTGGAGAAAGATGGACTTTTAAGTATATTGGGTGAAGAACCCTATCCAACTTGTGAATCCTACCTTAGAGGCAAGATGACTAAGTCCTCCATCACAGGGACATTTGAAAGGGCTGCTGAGAAACTTGAGTTGGTACATACCCATGTTTGTGGTGCTTTGGAAGCAGACCGAGATGGATATAAATATTTCATAACGTTCACAGATGATCATACTAGGTATGGGATTGTGTACTTTATGAAACATAAATCTGAAGCCTTTACTATATTCAAGGAATTTAAGGCCCTGGTTGAAAAATAGAATGGATTTCATATCAAGGCACTTCGGTCAGACTGAGGTGGCGAGTATATAAGCACTGAGTTTGATGAGTTCCTTAAGTAACATGGAATAGTTTCACAATTCATGCCGCCAGGAACCCCACGGTTAAATGGTGCTTCAGAAAGGAGAAATTGAAATTTGTTGGACATGGTCCGCTCCATGTTGAATTACGCTGATTTACCAATTTACCTGTGGGGGTACACCTTACTTACCGCTGCCTATATCCTTAATGGATGTCCTTCCAAATATGTTCCTATCACTCCGCATGAGATTTGGAAGGGTAAGAAATCAAGTCTTAATCACATAAGGATTTGTGGATGTCCAGTCTATGTTAAAAAGGCTAAGGTGGACAAACTGGAAACAAGGTCCGTCAACGGACATTTCATTGGATACCCAGAGGACTCGATGGGTTATCTATTATACCTTCCAGAAGACCATAGGGCTGTTGTGGCTTTATAAGCGCACTTCCTTGAGGATGAATTCATTCAAGAAGCTGGCTCGGGTAGAAATCTCTCTTTTGAAGAGCACAAAGAAAGTCCTGAGGTGACATCTGATCAGGGATCACGAACCGAACCTATTGTGGCACAACCTCCACTTCAAAGGTCTGATAGGGTGTCTCACTTACCTGAGAGGTATGGCTATACACATGTCGAGGAACTGGGTCTCCACGGCGTACCTGATAGCCGTGAGGACGACGCTATCACCTATGACCAAGTGACAGTGAATGTGGACTCAAATAAATGGCAAGAAGCTATGGAAGCTGAGATAGACTAGATGCATGCCAATCAGGTCTGGACTCTAGTAGATTTACTAACTGGCATGAAGCCTATTGGAAGTAAATGGATCTATAAGAGAAAGACTGATGGGGATGGCAAGGTTGACACCTATAAGGCCAAGCTTGTGGCAAAGGGTTATACCCAAAGGGAAGGGATCGATTATCATGATACCTTCTCGCTCGTAGCTATAATCAAGTCGATTCGCATGATGCTTGCCATTGCTGCCCATTACGATTATGAAATATGGCAAATGGACGTCAAAACGGCTTTTCTAAATGGATACATCGAGGAGGAAATCTACATGGAACAGCCTAAGGGTTTTATGTCCAAAGCTAATATTCATAAGGTGTGTAAGCTGCAACGAGCCATTTATAGGCTGAAGCAAGCTTCTCGGAGTTAGAACCTTTCATTTAACGAAGCAGTCAAGGATTTTAAATTCGTGCAAAACGAGGAGGATCCATGTGTTTACAAAAAGGTCAGTGGGAGAGACATTGCGTTCTTAGTACTATATGTAGGTGATATTATACTTATGGGAAATAACGTAGCAATGCTTAGCACTGTGAAAGCTTGGCTTTCTAAAACGTTCTCCATGAAAGATTTGGGAGAAGCTTCGTATATTCTAAGGATCCATCTTTACAAAGATAGACCGCGAAGAATGATAGGACTTTCCCAAGCCCTCTATATAGATAAGATGCTGAGAAGATTCAAGATTGATAATTCTAAAAGAGGGTTCCTTCCCATATGACATGGAGTTCATATCAAGAAAATGTATCCTCAAACTGAGTAAGACAAAAGAGAGATGAGTAAGGTACCCTATGCCTCGGCAGTGGGTAGCCTCATATACGTTATGTTATGCACGAGACCGAACTTAGCCTACGTTGTAAGTGTGGTAAGTCGATTTTAAGCAAACCCAGGAAGGGAACACTGGACTGCCGTGAAGAACATTCTTAAATACTTAACAAGGACTAGAGATATGGTTCTTACTTACGGTGGTGGGGAACTCAAGGTGGTTGGATTCACCGATTCTGATTTTCAAGGAGACAAGGATGTTTTTAAGTCGGCATCTGGGTATTTGCTTGCTCTCAATGGAGGAGCAGTATCTTGGAGAAGCTCCAAGCAAATCGCTACTGCAGATTCCAACTGCCAAGCAGAGTACCAAGCTGCCTCAGAGGCTATCAAGGAAGCATTTTGGATGCAGAAGTTTGTGCAAGAACATCAAGTGGTGCCTAAAGCGGAGCTACCTATATCACTATTATGTGATAATGATGGAATTGTTGCCGAAGCCAAGGAGCCAAGGGCTCACCACAACACCAAGCATATATAGAGAAAGTATCACATCATTCGAGAAATGGTTGAAAAAGGATATGTTTTGTTGCAAAGAGTAGACTCAGAAGACAATGTCTCTGACCCGCTGACTAAGCCGTTATCTCAGGCTGTCTTGGAAAGACATCTGAAGAACATGGGTATTAGATACCATGATCTGTGGCATTGAGTGCAAGTGGGAGACTGTTAGGAATATACCCTCGAATGCCACTCAGGGGATGAGAGACAAGGAGCATTATACTTGTAATTGTGGAATAATTAATAAAAGGCAATATGATTCATTCATTATTTATTGTATTTCAAATGAATTCTTGATTTGGTAAACATTGAAGTGAAATCCATGTAAATAAGAGCAAACATTCCACGCTCGTTATCGGGTAAGAGAAAATGTACTGTAAGTGTTTAAAGCTCATTTACGTAAACTGTTCACAAGTTGATAAACTTAATTGGGCATTAAATTTTGAGTAAGACTTGTATAACTGATGCTAGAACATGTGAATATCTTGATAGCATAGTTATAAGTATATTGGTGGGACCAGTGTACTCGAACACGACTCATACTTGATTCAGTCACACGGTATTCACTCTTGGAGAGTCGATGACGAATCGGAAGGTTGTGATAGTATACATGGAGCTTTGACTTGAGGTTTCAGTAAGAGATGTGCCTTTAGTTTGTCATTAGAGTAGTTAGACTCATTTGCTTAATCGTTGAGTCAACCTCGAAGTGCGGACTATACGGGCTGGTAGCAGTCTTTACTATACGCCAAGAAAGGATTCTAGCTCTTGTTAGTGATCAGGCGAATGTCCTATACGGTTATTGGCAAATAAGATCATAGGTCTTTGGCCAAAGCATTCTGATCTAGTCGTATTGGATACACTAGTAATCAGTCAGTCTTGATTTGCATAAACACATGTATAGTGTCTAGTCAACAGTAGGGTTTGACTTTACCGTGACCCGAAGACTTGACCGGGAAATCTGATGAAGGGTCTATATGTATATGGTATTCATGACATAATGGTTCTGAAATGATCCCTTCATTCATTCTTAGTTGGGGTTTACAGTGTGGCCCACTAGACTGGCTAAGCGTTGTACACACTCATTGGTTCCTCCCAATCCCGGCTGAGATAGACCTACATAGTCGTGTATCAGGATCGTTGACGGATAAGTGTTAATTTATTCTCTCTGATAATATTAGATATTGGATATTTAATTATGATTTATTGGATAAAGCAAATAGTGGTCTTATGAATTAAAATTAAGTTAGTGGGTAATTAATTTAATTCATAAATTATATTTCTTAGATAATATATTTGAATTTGATATAATTAATTAATTAGATTAATTAATTAGTATAAATACATTGGTGATAAAATGGAGTGTATTTAATGGATTCGTTTGACGAAAGTCCGGTACACGAGCCGAGTGACTTGGCCCGTTTCCTAGCACCTTCCTAATAACTATCCCCTCCCCTCCCTTTTGTCTTGGTGATTTTTCTTTGTTGTTTTGTGATAAAAAAATCTCACCATGATATGTCAACACTTGGTGCCAAAATATCTTGATGTGGTGGGATCACAATATCACATTATATATCAAAAGAAAATAACACCAACACCACCATCATTTTTGAGGCCTCGACCGAGAGCTAAAGAGAGAGGGAGAGAGAAAATTTTTCTTCCAAGTTCTTCATCATCTTTGAGGTGAAAAAAATGAGAAAAAATAAGAGAGAAAAAATTCCTACGAGTTTCCCTAGCCGTATTCTTGATAGAATGGAGTCTCATTGATTTTTCCGATCAAGTTCCAACACGTGTGAAGTAGAGACATCGTATTTTCTGTGTTTAATATGAAGGGATTTCGTGCTCGTGCTCGGGTTCGTGATCATCATCATATTGCGAAGATATTATCAAAGGCTTCAATGGTATGGGACTTTGATCCTTTATCTTCGTCAATTTATTTTTTGTATATACATTACTTGATCGATCCTGTTTGGGATTCTTTATATTGAGTTTTATTATTCCGCTGTATACTCATTTTTGTATCTGGAATCCCAACAATTAGCGCACCCTAACCAGTGAGTGTAGCATACGCTAATGTGTGAGCTAACGCATGCAAAAGAATACACTTAGCGTACTCTATGTGTGGTCAACCTGACTGAGACAGGATCAGTAGGTAGGGAACTGAATCACGGGAATCTCGGGTGCTTTGGACGCATCCTGACTACTTTTGGAAAAGATGAGTCAACGGTGCTTAGCACACGCTATGAGAGATATGATAACGCACGTTAAGTTGAGTATACTGAGATCAATAAGATTCGTAAAGTCGTTAGCGCATGCCATAATAGGGATTTAGCGTACGCTAACATTTGCATTAACGTACGTAAAGACTATTTAACATACGTAAAGCCGAGGACAGAAAGAGACAGTAGGTTGTGAGCCCGTTAGCGCACGCTAAACTGAAAGAATAGCGCACGCTAAAGGTCATTTCCTGTATATAGGACATCACCCTCATTTCATTTCTCACTTTACCCTTCGTCCATTATCGGACTTTTTTGACTTGGAGAAGCTATCCCACGACATTAACCCCTCATATCAGCCTCTGAATGTGATTCTTGAAGACAATGAGCATTGGGGATTAGTGTTCAAGCATCCGACGTTGAGTTTCATCATGTGTTTCATCGTTTCCTTCCGTAGTAAGGTATGTGATGCTTTAACCACCTGGAATTCATATCCTTAATGTCGATTATTAACATGATATTGAAGATTATGGAGTTTTTATGAACATTGTGAATCAAACAACAAGTTTAGGTGACTTCTCATTGGTAATAGTTGAACCTTGATTATACCTACCATAAGGATGTGACCTTTGAAGATTTTAACCTGCCTTGGTGATGATTTTGTGGTGATTATATGATAAACGAATTGATTATGTTATCACCTAGACTAGGTGAATTCGAGATGAACGTAGGGATCGTTCTTCAAGTATAATCCAGGGTTTGTAAAGATTGTTAGGATTGATATGAATGGTTAGAACGATATGATCATGTTGTAACAATCATGGTGAACGTAAAACTTGTATTAGATGAATTTACTTGCGGGAGGATGAGAATCATAAGTGGGATTAACTTAGAATTCGGTTGAACGTACCTTCATGATTATGAATTCGTTTAGATAACTGACACGTGCATTAGAAATAGTTGGACAGATTTGAAAGTAAATTGTAACGATTTGATTATGCTGGAAACCCGTAGACATCAATGTGTTATCCCCGTTATGACCTTTCGTTTCACATGTAGCATGGTATTCGTTCGACGTAGTGTTCTTTGAGTAGTTAACCGGGAATCGGCCGAACAATGATGGTTATACTCGGTCATTGGTGGAACGTTTAGAATGTTCATGTGATAGTATTGTTACATCAGTTGAGTTGTCGTTATTTTCTTTTGTGTAAGGTTTGAGGTTTGCAAACGGTCGATCGAAGGGGCGGCCTTCGAGTTTGTTGAAGTCGTTGAAGTATATATTCCTTTCCATCTTTCAAAGGCAAGTACTTTAATTATGTTTATGTATTAATGTTATACATGTTGTCGTGAATATGTGTCATTATTGTATGTCCACCTCGTGTTGGTCCGACGGGATCATATTGGGATCTATGCTAGCATGTGCTGGATCATTGGACAGGTTTTTCCATCTCGTGTTGGTCCGACGGGATCATCTTGGGATCTATGCAGTGAACGTTGGATCATCGGAATTACCATGTGTATGTTGTGATGTCATGTTGTGGTTATCATGTTGTGTACGGTATTGTGAGTCTTATCGTAGTACAGACTCATTTTTAATGTTGTCATTGATGATGTTATCTTTATTCTTCGCGTGATGTTGAATAATCTATTGTGGTATAATTATCGTACTTGTACTAGCATCGTTGTGATAACCCTTGTTGGGGTGGACATTTGTTTTATGTTCAAGATACAGGAGGACGGGGAAACAACCATTAGAGCTGCATGATGACGAGGGTGCAGAGTGATGTTACGGCCGGGATGTTTTGTCAGTTGTGTCTTGTTTTAATAAAGTACTCGAGTACGCTGTGTTGTGTCGAGATTTACACTTTCCGACCGGCGATCGCCTCGGAGATCGGGCGACCTAGCACCGCGAGCGTGAGGCAGAATCGCGACCGGCGACCAGGCGGCCTAGCCTTAGCCCCGCAGACAACATGAATCGGCCAGCCGAAGGTCCCAGGACAAGTCCCGGTGCCGAGCGATCGACATCCAATACGATCATCTCTCGGCGCCTGGCGACCGACTTCTGGCGACCGACTTATGGACGATCATCTCTCAGCGCCTTGCCGACCGATCCTTGGTGACCGACCAGTGCCGACCCTCAGTGACTGGCCGAGGACGACCCTCGGTGTCCAGCTAGAGACGACCGCTTCATGACGATCTGGGTCGATGGCCATCCAGTCGGCCAAGGCCGAGCCACAGGACAGCACCCACGTGCAGATCCACAAAAGGCGCTGACAGACCTGTCACCTACCTCACCTACCAACAGGGCCACAGACCTGCAAAAGGAGCTGACGGACAATACTGGTGACCACAGCCTGTCACCTACCTCGCCTACTGACAAGTCCGCCGAAAGTAGCAAAGTGGGACCACCTGTGACAGTACTTCCGGACGCGTGCTGGCTCCTCATTGGACCGCAGTGGCCGCCATTGTAGCCTTGGACTTTTGGCAGACTGCCCACGTGACCTTTAGGACGATCGCCCCATTATATTAATGGCCGAAAGACGATCGCCCGCTAGGAGACAAGGCACCTCATCCCCAATATAAAGAAGGCAGCCTGCACTTGGACTCTGGCTCTGGCATTCTCGCATTTCACACACCATACAGAAGTAAAATACCCAGCACTTGGCTATCTCCAACTCTTGGCAACAGCTATCATTCGGTCTTACTTCTCCCGGCCTCTCTCATCAGGCAGACGATCGGCGGGGACGAGGAACACCGAGCTTCGCTCAAGAGCCGGATTAACAGAGTCTTTTTACACTCATTGTATTTAGATTTCTCTCATTAATACTTGTATCCACGAATATTTGTATTAATATCATCTCGCGAGAGCATTCAAGCCCGGGCCTAACAAACCCGGCAAATCTTGTATTATTTATCTTCTCTCGGAAGTGCTCCCACAAATTATTGTTTGTTGTCCGTCTCCAGCAGTATTTAATCTTCGGATAGATATTTTGGGCAACAACATTTGGCGCTAGAGGAAGGGGATCTAACCCTCAATTTTTATCCCTACCGTCTCGAAGAACACTCACTGTTCTCGGGGCAGATACTTGAAGTGACACTTACTGCACTTCAAAGAAATCTTTTAGAAATCATGTCTTCCGCCTCCGCGTCGAAGAAAGCCGCTGGCCAGCCGGCCGGAAGCCGCGTTCCGTCCCAGTCCGAGCCACATCTGATGGTGGAAGGTAGCCGCCGCGGTCAGAGACGCTCGATCCCGCCCCTGGACGGCGGCCCAAGCCTCTCGCTCAATCGGTTCCGAACCAAGGAACAGATCGAAGGGGCCCTAGCCGTCCTACAGGAGCGACGGAGTGCTCTCGACGCGCCTCCCGCTATCACCCCCTCGGCCGTCCGCCGGAAGTCCAAGCGGAAGCTCAAGGCGTTACTGGCCGAGCGATCGCCAGGAGGCTCCCGTCCGCAAGAAGAGGCGCTCGCCAGCCGGGGCACCTCTGTCTTCGATCGCCTGGGCAGTGACCCGACCTGGCAACCGGGGCAGTCCGGCCCCAGCTACGAGACGACGGAGTTTGAGTCCGTCACCAGGAGCTCGGCCTACCCGACTCCCAGAAGGCAGCCCAGCCGTCTGGCTCCCCCTCGCCAAATAGCCGAGGCCGGCAGCAGCGGAGTCCGGAGATCGGTACACGATCGCCTCGGCTCCCGCTCCCAAAGCCGATCTGCAAGCGACCAAGCCACGACGATGGCTGCGATGCAACGTCAACTCGACGACATGAAGGCGCTCCTGGAATCCAGGGCAGGCGCCAAGAAGACGATCGCCGGGCCAAGCGAGCCGCTCACGATCGACATCGAGCTCGCCCCCGTGTAGCACAAGATCGCTCCCCCGCAAACACCCGTGTACGAGGGGCGATCGGACCCCCAGATGCACCTAAGGAAGTTCAACATCTACATGACCGGGTGTGGGGCATCTGACGCGACCAGGTGCCGAATGTTCCCTCTGACGCTGGACGACCTCGCCCACAGGTGGTACGCCTCATTGCCGCCTCGGTCCATCGGCTCCTTTAACCAGTTGGCACACGTCTTCACGGAGTACTTCGCCACCAGGGTCGTCCGACCCGAAGGTCCCCTTCGCATGATGCAAACCAAGCAGGGAGAAGAAGAGTCCGACTCGGACTACATCGACCGGGTAGACGTGATCATCCTCAACGGCGAGCCCGTAAGCGATGAGACCGCCCTCTACGCGGTCCTAGGAGGATTTCAGGGTTTTTCGCCTATGTTCAGGCATCTCACGAAAAACCAACCTACAACCTACGCAGCCTTCCGGGCTAGAGCCGCAGATTTTCTGGCCAGGCAAAGGTTCCTTCTTAGCCTGTGAGCAGCGCGATCGGCGCCCGGACGACGATCTCCCGCCCGATCACCGATATCGACCTACGAATAAAGCGATCGGCAGCCGAGCAACGATCGCCAGTCTTCCAGCCCGATCGCCGATCATCATGCTACATCATCAGCAACCCGGAGGACACGATCGCCCTCTACAGTCCAGCATCTAACATGACGGACTAAGGCCTAAGATCGCCTCCACCGCACATCATAAAGCCATGGTCCTGGTAGTCGATGGAACCGGCTGCTTCGGCCATGCAAGGTCCCTTTCGGCCGAGATCGTCTGCCCTTCGTTTAAATACGAGGCCGGCGTAGTCTGAGGGCTCTCCAAATTTAATCAGTGGACACGTGCCACAACCCCCGTCTCAACGTACACCGTCGAGGTTCGCCATCTTCATGGTGGGCCGAGGTGGAAGCAGAGCTAACAAGCCGCGGGCGTGGAGTTGATTCATCCGATGCTGCCCCGCGCAAGGACTCCTCTAGACCGAGACCGCACGCCCTTCGTTTAAATACGAGGCGAGGCACAGCCTAACAGAGGACCCTCATAATAAAGTGAGTCACGAGACACTCAATGTCTTCGCGCACCAAGACACGGTCATGGAATCGGTCCATTGAATTCCGCGACTGTGCACGATTCCTCAAACAAACTAAACCATCAAGTTTCAGAGAGGGGATCGGCCAATGTTGTTTTTGCAGGTACAAGACCGAAAGATAGCTAGCCAATCGACCATGATAGCCCAAGTCCGAAGTCATAAGTCAGCTCAGCAAGATCGCCCGTCCTCATCCTTACACGATCGCTAGCAAGAACCACCTCGCCCCATGTCTTCAACATAGGAGCAAGCTGGGGGGCAATTGTTGTGTCGAGATTTACACTTTCCGACCGGCGATCGCCTCGGAGATCGGGCGACCTAGCCACTGCCGAGCAGCCGAGGCAGAACTGCCGACCGGCGACCAGGCGGCCTAGCCTTAGCCCCGCAGACAACATGAATCGGCCAGCCGAAGGTCCCAGGACAAGTCCCGGTGCCGAGCGATCGACATCCAATACGATCATCTCTCGGCGCCTGGCGACCGACTTCTGGCGACCGACTTATGGACGATCATCTCTCAGCGCCTTGCCGACCGATCCTTGGTGACCGACCAGTGCCGACCCTCAGTGACTGGCCGAGGACGACCCTCGGTGTCCATCTAGAGACGACCGCTTCATGACGATCTGGGCCGATGGCCATCCAGTCGGCCAAGGCCGAGCCACAGGACAGCACCCACGTGCAGATCCACAAAAGGCGCTGACAGACCTGTCACCTACCTCACCTACCAACAGGGCCACAGACCTGCAAAAGGAGCTGACGGACAAGACTGGTGACCACAGCCTGTCACCTACCTCGCCTATTGACAAGTCCGCCGAAAGTAGCAAAGTGGGACCACCTGTGACAGTACTTCCGGACGCGTGCTGGCTCCTCATTGGACCGCACAGCTGGCTGCCGGCTATAGCCTTGGACTTTTGGCAGACTGCCCACGTGACCTTTAGGACGATCGCCCCATTATATTAATGGCCGAAAGACGATCGCCCGCTAGGAGACAAGGCACCTCATCCCCTATATAAAGAAGGCAGCCTGCACTTGGACTCTGGCTCTGGCATTCTCGCATTTCACACACCATACAGAAGTAAAATACCCAGCACTTGGCTATCTCCAACTCTTGGCAACAGCTATCATTCGGTCTTACTTCTCCCGGCCTCTCTCATCAGGCAGACGATCGGCGGGGACGAGGAACACCGAGCTTCGCTCAAGAGCCGGATTAACAGAGTCTTTTTACACTCATTGTATTTAGATTTCTCTCATTAATACTTGTATCTACGAATATTTGTATTAATATCATCTCGCGAGAGCATTCAAGCCCGGGCCTAACAAACCCGGCAAATCTTGTATTATTTATCTTCTCTCGGAAGTGCTCCCGCAAATTGTTGTTTGTTGTCCGTCTCCAGCAGTATTTAATCTTCGGATAGATATTTTGGGCAACAACACGCTGTCATTTTGTTTGTCTTGTGAGGTTTACTTTCAGGTGTTGGTTAATTTGTACTTTTCATACTTTTAATAATAAATTTTACGGTTGGTATTCAATGATGTTGTTCTTAAATTCTTAGCCTAATAAATCCTTATCAAGGATTTACGGTGCTGTAATAATCCTGAAAATCTTGGGATGTTACAGGTGAGTTCTTAAAACAACTTGGAATACCATCATAATTCACACTTCTAACAACTCCTCAATTAAATGGTGTTTCATAAAGAAGGAACTAAATCATGTTGGACATGGTTCAGTTCATGCTTAACGATACTAATTTGCCAATTTATCAATGGGGGCATGCACTACTTACTGTTGCACACGTATTAAACAAATGTCCTTCCAAATATTTCCTATGGTACAACATGAAATACGGACAGATAAGAAACTAAGTCTTAACCACATTAAGATTTGGGGATGCCCCACCTATGTTAGGAAGACTAAGGTGGAAAAATTGGATACTAGGTTTGTTAAGTGATGTTTCATAGAATATCTATCTGATTAGATAGGTTATCTGTTCTACATGCCTGAAGATCATAGGACTGTTGTCGTTTTATTATTACACTTTCTGGAAGACGAGTTCATTCAGAAAGGTGGAGCAGGTAGAAATGTTTCTTTGGAAGAATATAAAAAAACTCATAAGGAGACTTATGTGCAAAAAGAAATAACCAAACCTTCTAAAAGACAACCACTACCACCATGTAGGTCAAGTAGAATTTCTCAACTAACCGAGAGATATGGCTACATACATCTGGAGGATTACTGCCGAGTGCTCAACCTCGATTGGTCCCGATCGAGTCACTCGTAGTCGACGAGGGTCAGACCGACCCATAACTGAGGCTAGTCTCATTCACACCCCTAATTTTGCTTACAAGTGCTATTTCCCCCTCATTTCTCCCATTTCCAGCAGACCTGCAAGCACCCCCCCCCCCCCCCCCCCGAGTATTTTCTTCAAAACTTCAAATTGTACCCATTTTCAATGGTGAAATTGAGTGATTTTTGTTGGTATAGCTTGTTCTTAACATCCCTATAGTTTATATTGATTTTAGTTGGGGAGAACAAATCTAATACTCAAGTTCGTCAAGTCACAAATAACAACAAGTGATTCTAAGGTGTTCGACAAAATTACTCAACCAACTTCCGACCATTAATTTTGAATTATTCCAGGGCATTCAACTCCTAGACACTTCCCATGATGTCAAGGACCAAGAGGGCACATTCTACCATTAATGTCATGCGAGTGGACTTGGCCTAACACTATGATGCTCCATTTATCATATTCGTCGCACTTGAAGGCGAGTGATACCAATAACTCCTTTAGCCCTCATCCATACGGCCATGTGGCCTTGATTGGGCAATGATGTTATGGATCGGTGTTTACGATGAGATATGGGCCTTTATTTTGCGAATAAATTGGCATAATTTTTTAGAAATATTTCAGTGGGATACAAAAAGCTCATTCTTGAATGCTATTCCACGATTCGATTGGAAATGACATTCCGAACGACTTTATATGTCGGATTAATGGCCGGGAATTGTAAAACGACGATGATGTCTTAGAAGATTCTTTTGGGTTTGATACAAGTGGGGATGAGCTGGATAACGAGGCATTCGAGTACAAGATAAATGATTTTGAGCTTCCCTTTGTGAGTCTTTGTACCCACTAAAGAAGGGATGTAGAAACCAAAGCTTCCGTAATTGAGGATTTATTGACTTTTTCCTCTTTTTCTTCTTATTATCCCAATGAGGACATTGCTAGTACTAAGTGTGGGGGCGTGGGTATATTAAAATTTCCTTGTTTATTACTTGAATGTCGGGTTGCGTAGTTTACCTAGATGGTTTTCGGCAATTTGGAATTTGTGTTAGGATTTAGTTTTCAAAGAATATTTGCATTTAAATGCATGGCATGACATTTCCTATGGTTACTTCATTTACGTATTTAATTAGGATCGAGATGTGTTGATGTGTAGATTAGCAAAAGTAAGTATTAGTTAGGACTGTGGGACTTGAAATATTTAGGTTTCATGAAGTGAGCGATTGTGCTTTCTGGTTAGTCATCGGTGGTTGTGTTTAAGATACACTACTATGGAATTTACATGTAATATGCTTGCTTTATTAAAACTTTGAAAAAATCTCGAAACTGGAGGTTTGGGTCTAATTTCACATGAGAAGCGACGTGACGATTGAATCCTTGAAGGGAGAGGTCCCTTATGATAGGCATTCGAGTTTAGAGGCTTTGATGATAAACTTTGTAAACTGTCGAGAATTTATCGCCACTAAGTAATGATACAATAGACACATGTGCTTAAATCACGTTGAATGTGGCACAAGCAATCCACCCCAAACGTAAATAATTTTTAAAAATTTTCTTTTGAGTATATTTATCAGTGGTTCAAGCTAGTGCATTTATAGATACATTGCCGCGGTCTGGCGTAGAGTGTGACTCATAATGTGAATGGCCACTTGTTTGGAGGGTAACATGTCCTAGTTTAGCATTTCACCTAACTAAGCTACAATAACTTCATTTCTCTAAGATAGAGATCCAAGTTAAAAAGTCGAGATAAGTCGCATAGGATATGAATTGTTATGAGTTCAAGTATGTCATTCTGATCCCGTTGCACGATTGTTTTGCTTGAGGACAAGCAAATGTTAAGAATAGGGAGTTGTTTTGACCATTTTTGTTAGTATTTATTATCGTTTTAATCGCGTAATGTCGTGTATTTCATGGTTTTTGTCTTATTTCTTTGTATTTTTCATCGTTTCGATATTTTAGGTGATATTTATGATTTTTGGATTTTTGTCATATTTTTATGTATAGGTAAAAAAGGAAGAGAGCAAATATGGGCACATGGAGCACCCGAACACCATATGACCGAGGCCTCGAGCACTGAGTAATCGAGGGCTTCATTTCTCGGCTCTGAGCCCTGGGTCATGTCGTGCAATACCCTCGATCGGTCGAGCTATGTTACGACCGAGGTCGAGATCGAAGGTCGATCGAGCTTCCGACGGAGTTGCATACGGTGGGGCACTACACGAATCAGACCATGCAGACTGAGGGTGGCCAAGCCTATATTGCCGGACTGAGGCTTTTCGACAGAGTCACCATAGTCGGACCGAGGTCGAGCTCAATCGGGCCTAGGGGTGACCAACCCATGGCTGGAAGATTGTATATTTTTGTGTTTTTGGTCGAAATTATAAATATGTGTTTTGACCACTTAATTAGAACAATTTTACAAATTTTTCAGAATTTTAGTTTTCTACTACATTTTCTCCCCAAATTTTTTTCTCTCTGTTTTTCCCCCTTTAACCCTAGTTTTAAATTTCAATTATAATTTTATTCCAACTTTCACTTGCTTGTAATTGTTTGGATCTCCTGCGACTCCGTGGAGTTTGAATGGTCTAATTTCATGCTTTGCTTTCAATTTATGTAATTCAAGTAAGCTTCTTTCTACTTTGCTCCCCAATTACTTTTGATTTCTAGATTCTCTCTCTCTCTCTCTCTCTCTCTCTCTCTCTCTCTCTATATATATATATATATATATATATATATATATATATATATATAGTATTTCTCAATGGACGTGATGGTGTTTTGCTTGATTTTCATTTTATTTTTAATTTCACACAATGTGTACGGCTAGAACCCGGATTCTAGGAAGTTGGGTGAAGTTGACCAATTCACCCTGGGTTTAGGGGAATAGCAATTGAATTTTATTAATTTTGTGGTATTGTATTGATTATCCAAATTATGGGAAAATTGACTGAAAGAGCAATTTGCTTCAAAATTTTCTAAATTGGAATCGTGTGTAATTTGAGAGACATCATCCAATTGAGAGTCAATTATTGATTCCGACTAAATTCCTAGTAGAATTGGGGCAATTCCAACTTCCTAGACATTAAAATCCTAATTGCCCCGCTTTGGTATTTTATGCATTTTTAGTGTTCGATTAATTGCCTTAGAGATAATTTCACTTGCCTTTATCGATATTATCTCGCAATTTCCAATTCGGCATTGTCCTTCATCTTAACTGGTAATTAAACTCCCAGTTATGTTAGGATTTAAAATTTTGCTAGCACACATTTTCGTTTATTCGACATTTTTGTTTGCTCGAGCCTCCTTATAGGCTTCCTCGGGGGATCTAAACCGAGTTAATTTACCGATATTATAAGTTGACCCCATCCTCTTACGTATGAGATTTTGGTTGAGTTAAATTCTCAGAAACATTCCCCCATCTTCATTTCTCACGATCTATTTTTTCATTATCCTCTCCAAGTTCATTCTCCCATCATTTAGAAGTGATTCTAATCTACTTCTAGCTTATCGTCATGGTGTTGGATTGCTCAAGCTTAATTGAGGCATTCTTAAAAGTTTCTAACATGTTCTTCTTCGTTCTTCATTGTTCTTCGTCATTTAAGGCAAGTTGATTGTCCTGTGATTCTCCTGCGGTTTTTCTTAATGATATGATGTTTACTTCGAAGTCTAAGAGCTAGGGTAGTGTTCAATTACGAATTTCTCAAGATAACTCAAACCCGTATAATTATTTTGGAGAACTATTGTCATAATTGAACTAACGTCTCGATCATACCATAAACTTGACTATAAGTGTTTATAGAACTAGTCAATAATTCATTTATTCGTGAATCACTGTTAAGTTTAGTCTAATTTTTCATAATCAGATTATTGTCGAACATAGTAATCGATTGATAGTAATCATCATAGTTGATCTAGTGAAGCTTCACTTGTCGAACTGATGATTCTAGACATGTTCAGGACTGAGTTAGGAAGCTAATAAACTGTTGCATGATTAATTGAATTTCATAGTTCTAGTGAAGATTAATTGAATTTCATATTTTTAGTGATTCCGAGATTACAAAAGAAATTATAATATTTTGTAACATTTGATGTAACTAGAATACGAATTAACTATCGACCGTAATGACTCGGTAGATAGATGAGTTGGCCGATTGGGAGAGGGAAAGAATTCATACTTTATGGAAGTGATCGTATTGTAAGGGATATTAATTGAGTATATCATTTACGTTGTGAAATTGTGAATCGATCGGACCTAGGACAAGTTTGCTACTTGCTTCAATTAGGATAGTCGATATATGTGAGATTAAGTTGTTATTATGTCATTTTATGTTTGGAATATGTGATTATGATGGACCATGGAACCGACATTGTGTATCTCGATGTGGTGTTTTGTGATTCTTTACTGATAGTATGTATCCCTGTACTTTTTTTTGCCACATTGTGTCTTCCTACAGTTCTTTTCCCTGTAGTGTGTATCCCAAGGGCTTGTGATTATTATTTGGTGTGTGTATTAATTCCTATTTGAATGTGACTATGTACTCATGGACTTTCTGCATACGTGTTACAATTTTATAATATCTGTTATCATCATCTGGACTCAGGTTGGGCTAGCACGATTCATCATGTCAGGCAAATATTGTTACACCCCCAAAACAATCGGGGATATTAAAGCGCCGTGGGCTCCACGCTGGAACCCACAAGGCTAAAAATCATTCTCGCAAAAATTTCAAACACGCCAAAGAGGCAAACATGATAATATTTTAAATACCCAAATGTTTCACAAACAGAGTTCGCAAATACCGTCGGAAAATACCATTTGAAATCACAAGGCAAAGACGCCAAAAGGGCATTTAGAAAGTATACACAAGTTGGTAAAATACAGAAAGCCATAAAAAATACACACGCAGCGGATATAATCATAATAAGATACAATTGCAGCGGAATCAAAACAGTCAGGAAAATACTCATTCTCAAGCACATGCCATAGCCAGTATCACCGGGAAGCTCATCCCTTCACGACCGCTACTAGCTCGATCTCCGAGTACCTAAAAGATAAAGCCCACGACGGGGTCAGCCACAATACTCAACAATGATAACGATCACATCAACATAAACAATTACATATCAATGTAATTACAAGGTAAGAATATTTCCAATGTAATCTTACCGTAGTAACCTCACCAATTCGTGGTAACTCATATCAAATCAACCCTCAACTCAATTCACACCTCGTATTCTCAAGTGACGAATGAATTCGTAAATAACCATTTGTACTATATTCAAAACGATACCAAGATTATCAAACATAATATATATCCAATATGGAATAATCTGTCTATGTCCAATTCTGTCCGCTGGATCGCACAATCGAATCCCAATTCTGATAAAACCAATAACACACGATGCATCTGTAGATCAACTGTCCGAAAACAATGACAAGTCCCGGATATCGATACAAGGTATGAATGCTCACACAATCAATAATAATAAACAACCAATGCATCAGAACAAGAATATCAATAACATGATAACTCCACACAAGATCGACAAAGGACCAACCACGAACGAGAATACCATTGATGTGGTAAACTCCAACGAGATCAATAAAGGATCAACGACCGAGAATACCAAAGATACAGTAAATTCCAACAAGATCAATAAAGGATCAACAACAGAGAATACCAACGATACGGTAAACTCCAACAAGATTACCAACGATACGGTAAACTCCAACAAGATCAATAAAGGATCAACAACGACCGAGAATACCAATAGTAAGGCAAACTCCAAATGGAATCAATAAGGATCAATAACGAACGAGATTACCAACGATAGGGTAAACTTTAAACAAGATTAATAAAGGATCAATAACAAACGAGTTGACCAATGATAGGGTGAACTCCAAATAAGATTAATAAAGGGTCAATAACAAACCAGTTAACCAACGATATGGTAACTCCAAACGAGATTAATAAAGGGTCAATAACAAACGAGCTGACCATCGATATGGTAACTCCAAATGAGATCAGTAGGGAATCAATAAAAAATGAGATTACCAATGATATGGTAACTCCAAATGAGATCGATAAAGGATCAACAGGGACATATACACGAGATAATAAAATCATCAACCGTATACAAAT
This sequence comes from Orobanche coerulescens, assembly GCA_033398695.1. Classification (NCBI taxonomy): domain Eukaryota; kingdom Viridiplantae; phylum Streptophyta; class Magnoliopsida; order Lamiales; family Orobanchaceae; genus Orobanche; species Orobanche coerulescens. The sequence continues at coordinate 42,278,320 of CM065805.1, read as the reverse complement.
CATGTGTACGGGATCTCGAAGACAAACTCGACTATCGAACAAATCCGATTATACATGGACTATGAACGACCAATCAATATGACTCAAGATGGACGTCATGATACGCCCGATCCAGAAATGTGTCCGTGTACAATCCAACCATGGGTATTGATCAGATACACGTCTGGTCTTGTACCTAATCAGCCTCACGAAGTACGTCTCATGTGCACGGTTCAATATGAGGTCGAAACCAACACATGCTACACGTGCCCGCCCTGAAAATCCTACACATGACCGATCAGAACGTATCTGACTCCAGATATCTCACGATACAACATGACAACGAATCTCGAAGAAACGCATATCCACAAGGATCAGAATACTTTCTAAGTGAGCAACGATAACTCGATCATGAAAGACCGACACGACCACAATGTCGTATCGCCACTAGATAATAGTTCACAGCATGCTCAACAATACATATAATATTAGCACATAAACTCCCAAGGTCGCAACTAAGGGTCACGGAAGTATCTACTCAGGAATACTCCGAACAATATCAGATAAACTCCCAAGGCCGCAGCTAAGGGTCACGGAAGCTTCTACACAGGAATACTCCAGACATTAACACATAAACTCCCATGTCCGCAGCCAAGGGTCACGGAAGCATCTACACAGGAATACTCCGGACATTATCACATACACTCCCAAGGCCGCAGCCAAGGGTCACGGAAGCATCTACATGGGAATACTCCGGACAATGATGCACACTCATTACATGAAATATCAACATATAATATATACAACAATGCAACAGGATAATTATTCTCATAATTGGGCAATACTAAATTACCTCAAATCCGGAGACACTAATCATTCCACGAACAACACCCATGAATGAATACACAGTTATACGAATAGTCCAGAAGGAAGTACAGTTCATCACTATCAACAACCCATCACCTCGAGATCAATGTCGACACGGTGACTGTCCTTGATATCCAACATTTCGTATTATAGACCAAAGATACTTCACCTCTCCGTTTTCATCAGACATCATTAAATCATATACATTACGATTTAGCCCAATTCAAGGCACAATATACATACCATCATCACGACAACTCATATTCATAATATCATTGCTATATGAATCATAAATGAAATGAAATCAAAACCATTTATTAAACATTATGAACTGAGCAAGCATAACTTGCCTCGATACCAATACGACAAAGCCGTTACAAGTTCCCTTGCCTTCATCCGCGAGCTCCTCAACCCCGACCAAGGCAATACATGCATTCTCTGATCTCAACCGCAGCACAACGGTTAATCATCAACAATCACTTATTGCAACCTAATGCAATTATCAATTAACAATACGTTCGATAACATTCAACAACCGATATAACCGACCAATCAAACTCAACGGTTCGATGATATCTCGATCATACGAAACCAAACCATTATATCTCAAACAATACGAATACAAGCCGCAATTCGATAATCAATCAATTTTAACATTCTCGAATCCTACTTCAACCTTAATTATGGTTTTAACAAGTTTCCTTCTTGTTCATATTCGTAAATTCATAGAAAATAAATTACCGTTTATTATTCCGAACAATCATATACCAAAATTAACCGTAATCCTTCCAATTTTCATAAAATCACGACATATATAACTCAAGAGTTCTTCAAGAATATGAATTAATCCATAATTATGTTTGCAGCCAACAAAACGACGTAATCCGACGTGTTTTAACATCTAAACCATCATCTAATTCATAATCCAAGGCATATATCATTTTGTTCTTCAATATACAATTCATATAACCTCAAGAATCACAACAACACACCATAACCATCATCATACGAAGAAAAACATCAACAACAATATCAAATCCGAATCAAGGAGAGGAGTTTTTCAGCATACCTCTTGAAGAAGAACTACAAAGATCAAACACTTCAAGAAACATCAAGAAATCCAAGCTTCAAGATTCTAATCAAATCATTAAGGTCTCCACCAAGGTAGAAGGGTCTGAAATGGGATTGAAAGTGAAGAGGGACGAGCTGGGGTGGAAAAAATGTGTTTCCTCTCATGAAGAAATGAAAGACCAATTCTTAATATATAATCTGCACAGCTCGTTACGTACGTTAAGGCCCAATCTTAACGTACGTAAGACCCTTTAACGTACGCTACAAGTCCTGCATAGTGTACGTAACCATCATCAAGGGTTCACTGTCCTATTTCGTGGCATGCATTTATGTAATTTCCTTACGGTAGCGTACATAATGTAGCGGTTGACTTGCTACAGTGCCATACTTGCTTAATGTATGCAATGGCATATCCTTAACATACGTAAAGCTCGAGGTTGACTCGCTTGTCCGCATTTCGCGCTGAAAGCTGCCGACACCGGGCCCACCTACCGACCACAAATCGGACCTGTTCGATTCCTTTCATAACGTACGTTATGTACTCAAACTAACGTACGTTAAGCTCCCCTCGTTACGTACGTAAGCTCCTCTGCTTAGCGTACGCTACACTTGCACCTTTACATACGTAAGCTCTTATTCTTAACGTACGTAATGGCTTTTATACTTAGCCATTTTTGCTCCTATCTGCCATCTCAATATACCGAGCACGTACACGCGACATACTGAATACATACACTCATTCCGATAACATTCTCATATGATAAGCCTGATGCACGATACCCTCAAATGCAATCGTCGACCAAGTACGATAATTATACCAATACTCATACAGTATACCTGACATCTAAAGACATATCAAGCATGTAATATCCTAGAATTACATATAACCTCGACAGATATATTGGTACAGCTGTCACAGTTCCCAAAATTATTCATCCATATTGCATCGGTCCCACTCTATACAGTACAACTCAGATAAAACAATGCGAAAAATTCATAGCGAAATTCTAGGATATTACATATCTTCCCACTTAAATAAGTTTCATCCTCGAAACTTAAAATCCTTTCATAATCAATATCTCAATCCCGAAATATCTCAAAATCGTGCCACCATGCTCAAATAATCATCAAAACCAAACAACTGAAAGAACATACTTACAGGTCCGTGAAGTCGATGATCTCCCGTGATACTAGCATACGAATCCCATACAAAGCCTCAATCACAATAACAACACACCAGCATCGCAAGTATAGCAATTTGAAAATATTTCAAAAATTTTGGAACCTCCAAAAATTGGTTTGATTCAAAAGTCAGAAAATAATTTTCAAAAGCCGCGCTACTACCGTACTCGTAGAGCCACATAACACACATGCCCGGGTTTTACGAAACCCAAGCTCCGATACCATCTTCTGTAACACCCCGAAAACCAACCGGGGATATTACAGCATCGTGGGCTCCGCACCAGAACCCACAAGGCTAAAAATCATTTTCGCAAACGTTTCAAACACTCCAAAGAGGCAAAAGTAATATTTTAAATACCCAAATGTTTCACAAACAGAGTTCGCAAATACCGTCAGAAAATACCATTTGAAAGCACAAGGCGAAGATGCCAAAAGAGCATTTAGAAAGTATACACGAGTTGGTAAAATACCAAAAGCTATAAAAAATACACACGCAGCGGATATAATCATAATAAGATACAATTGCAGCAGAATCAAAACAGTCAGGAAAATACTCGTTCTCAAGCACATGCCATAGCCAGTATCACCGAGAAGCTCATCCCTTCACGACCGCTACTAGCTCGATCTCCGAGTACCTAAAAGATAAAGCCCAGGATGGGGTCAGCCACAATACTCAACAATGATAATGATCACATCAACATAAACAATTACATATCAATGTAATTACAAGGTAAGAATATTTCCAGTGTAATCTTACCGTAATAACCTCACCAATTCGTGGTAACTCATATCAAATCAACCCTCACCTCAATTCACAACTCGTATTCTCAAGTGACGAATGAATTCGTAAATAACCATTTGTACTGTAATCAAAACGATACCAAGATTCTCAAACATAATATATATCCAATATGGAATAATCTGTCCATGTCCAATTCTGTCCGCTGGATCGCACAATCAAATCCGAATTCTGATAAAACCAATAACACATGATGCATCTCTAGATCAACTGCCCGAAATCAATGACAAGTCCCGGATATCGATACAAGGTATGAATGCTCACACGATCAATAATAATAAACAACCAATGCATCAGAACGAGAATATCAATAACATGATAACTCCACACAAGATCGACAAAGGACCAACCACGAACGAGAATACCATTGATGTGGTAAACTCCAATGAGATCAATAAAGGATCAACGACCGAGAATACCAACGATACGGTAAATTCCAACAAGATCAATAAAGGATCAACAACCAAGAATACCAATGATACGGTAAACTCCAACAAGATCAATAAAGGAACAACAATGACCGAGAATACCAACAGTAAGGCAAACTCCAAACGGAATCAATAAGGATCAATAACGAACGAGATTACCAATGATAGGGTAAACTTCAAACGAGATTAATAAAGGATCAATAACAAAGGAGTTGACCAGCGATAGGGTGAACTCCAAACGAGATTAATAAAGGGTCAATAACAAACCAGTTGACCAACGATATGGTAACTCCAAACGAGATTAATAAAGGGTCAATAACAAACGAGTTGACCATCGATATGGTAACTCCAAACGAGATCAGTAGGGAATCAATAACAAACGAGATTACCAACGATATGGTAACTCCAAATGAGATCGATAAAGGATCAATAGGGACAGATACAAGAGATAATAAAATCGTCAACCGTATACAAATCACGTATATGAGATCTCAAAGACAAACCCGACTATCGAACAGATCCGATTATACATGGACTATGAACGACCAATCAATATGACTCAAGATGGATGTCACTATACGCCCGATCTAGAAATGTGTCCGTGTACAATCCAACCACGTGTATTGATCAGATACACGTCTAGTCTCGTACCTAATCAGACTCACAAAGTACGTCTCATGTGCATAGTTCAATATGAGGTCGAAAGCAACACATGTTACACGTGCCCGCCCTAAAAATCCTACACATGACTGATCAGAACGTATCTGACTCCAGATATCTCACAATACAACATGACAACGAATCTCGAAGAAATGCATATCCAACAAGGATCAGAATACTTTCCAAGTGAGCAACGATAACTCGATCATGAAAGACCGACACGACCACAATGTCGTATCCCCGCTAGACAATAGTTCACAGCGTGCTCAACAATACATATAATATTAGCACATAAACTCCCAAGGTCGCAACCAAGGGTCACGGAAGTATCTACTCAGGAATACTCCGGACAATATCACATAAACTCCCAAGGCCGCAGCCAAGGGTCATGGAAGCTTCTACACAGGAATACTCCGGACATTATCACATAAAATCCTAAGGCCGCAGCCAAGGGTCACGGAAGCATCTACACAGTAATACTCTGGACATTATCACATAAACTCCCAAGGCCGCAGCCAAGGGTCACGGAAGCATCTACAGGGGAATACTCCGGACAATGATGCACACTTATTACATGAAATATCAACATACAACATATATAACAATGCAACAGGATAATTATTTTCATAATTGGGCAATACTAAATTACCTCAAAGCCGGAGACACTAATTATTCCACGAACAACACCCCTGAACGAATACAAAGTTATACGAATAGTCCAGAAGGAAGTATAGTTCATCACTATCAACAACCCATCACCTCGAGATCAATGTCGACACGGTGACTGTCCTCGCAGAGTTCTGAGTTTTGGAGAGAACCTAACTCAGAAACGTAGCAGTTGTATCTTGGGGACATCTTGCCTGAGCCGTCTGCTCTTATACGGGGGTAAAATTATCTTACGGAAATAGTTTTTCTCGCCTCTACTAAAGTTGTAATTTTAATTCAGCTTTTAATTTATTAAGATTGTAATAGATTGCCTTTCTTTGTATTTTTTTATTGTAATTACATTGTTGGAAATTCACAGAACCAATATTTGTAAGACACTTTTTTTATTTTCTGTAATTTTCAATGGCGACCAATGCTGATGTTGCCGCTGGCAAAGCTGCTGCACCTACTATTGCAGTTCAGGCTGAAAAACCCGAAAAGTTCTCGGGTGTTGATTTTAAGAAATGGCAGCAAAATATGCTGTTTTATCTCACTACCTTGGGAATTTCAATTTATCTTAGGGATGATCCTCATATGCTCAGTGAGATGGAAACTTATCGTACGGAGCATTTTGGTTATGATCAGTGTTGTAACGACGACTTTATGTGTCGTAATACGATATGGAATGGCCTGATTGATTCTCTGTACAACATGTACAGTCAAATTAAGACTTCCAAAGAGCTCTGGAATTATTTGGAGAAAAAAATACAAAACTGATGATGTTGGTGCCAAGAAGTTCATGATCGGACGCTACCCAGATTTTCAGATGATGGAATTCAAAACCGTTATCGAACAAGTCCAACAATTTCAATTAATTGTGCATGAAATTAATGATGAAGGAATGATCTTTCCTGAACCGTTTGTTGTGGGAACGATAATTGAGAAGTTGCCTCCTAGTTGGAAGAACTTAAAAAATTACCTGAAATAGAAACGAAAAGAAATGAGCTTAGAGGACTTCGTTGTTCGACTCAGAATTGAGGAAGACAACCGAAAGTCTAATTCTAAGTTCAAGAGAGGCCCTGTGGAGGCTAAAGTAAATTTCCTTGAACATGGGTCCTCTAGCAAAAAGAGGAAACTGAACCATGTTCATGACAAAGGGAAAAAGCCATTTAAGGCAAAGAAATTCACTGGAAATTGCCACAACGGTGGTAAGCCAAACCATAAGGCAAAAGATTGTCGCTTGCGAATAAGTTCAAGTGGTCAGCGAAATAAAGGCAAGCGAGTTGCTAATGTGGTTGAACATGGTGATGTTGACATGCAAGATCTGGAGCTGTCAGCTATGGTTGAGGGATGGACGAGGAGGTCTCATCTATGGTGATTGAAACCAATATGGTGGAGAATCATCGCGCCTGGTACATTGATACTGGGGCTACTCGTCATGTTTGTCCTAAAAAAGACATGTTCTCTTCCTACCATATTACTGATGGTAGGAAACTGGATATGGCAAACTCTGCTTCTTCTGTGATTGCATGTGTGGGGAACGTGGTCTTAAAGCTGACCTCTGGAAAGTAGCTACTACTTATGGATGTGCTGCATGTCCCACGTCTGAAGGAATTTAGTTTCAGGATCTCTACTAGTTAGTCATGGGTTTAGACTAGTTTTTTAGCTGAAAAATTTATTATGAGTAAGTTTGGAATGTTCCTTGGTCGAGGTTATCTTGAGATGGGATTATTTAATATGAATGTGATGCCTGTAATCCGTAAAGGCAAGAATAAAATAAATAATAATAATGCTCTTTCTTCTGTTTACTTGCTCGAGTGTTCAGATTTATGGCATTCTAGATTGGGACATGTTGGTTTAAAATCGATTAAAAGATTAATTAATCTAGAACTGATTTCAAAAGCCCATGTTGAACTTAATAAGAAATGCGAAGTATGTGTTGAAGCAAAAATGGCTAAATTGCCTTTTCATTCAGTGGAAAGGAATATTACTCCTCTAGAATTAATTCACACTGATGTGTATGACTTAAAATTTGTGCAAAAAAGAGGAGGTAAAAAATACTTCGTCACTTTTACAGATGATTGAATGAGATATTGCTATGTGTTTCTTTTGAGAAGCAAAGACGAAGCAATCTAGGCCTTTAAGATGTATAAAAATGAAGTTGAAAATCAACTGAATTGTAAAATAAAAGCAGTCCGAAGTGGCCGAGGTGGTGAGTATGTAGCACCGTTTGAAAAATTATGTGCTGATTCAGGCATAATTCACTAAACGACTGCTCCTTATGCTCCTCAGTCAAATGGAGTTGTTGAACGGAAAAATTGAACCCTGAAAGAAATGATGAATGCTTTATTAATAAGTTCAGGGTTGCCGCAGAGCATGTGGGGGGAAGCTATTGTTACAGCTAACCACATTCTGAATAAAGTGCCACACAAAGGGAAAGATAAAACTCCATATGAGTTATGGAAAGGGTGCAAGCCTTCTTTCAAATATCTTAAAGTATATGGGTGTTTGGCAAAGGTTAAAGTACCGTAACCAAAACAAGTAAGAATTGGTCTAAAGACTGTTGATTGCATATTCATAGGTTATACATACAACATTAGTGCATATCGATTTCTAATTCATAATTTGAAATTTTAGATATGCATGAAGGAATTGTCATTAAGTCAAGAAATGCCATTTTCTTTGAAAATGTTTAACCTTGTAAAGAGAGGATTATGACAAGCTCAAACAAAAGAACTCTTGAAACTGCAAGTAGTTCAAATCCTATAAATGAAGATCCAAGACAGAGTAAGAATGCTCGAGGGGCTAAGTCATTTGGTCCTTACTTTGAGGCTTATGCAGTTGATGATGATCCAAAGACTATAAGGAAGCTTATGCTAGTCCCGATGCTCCTTTTGGAAGGAATCTATTTATAGTTAAATGGATTCCATCATGCAAAATTATACTTGGGAAGGTTGATCTTCCACCAGGATGTAAGCCTTTAAACAGAGATAACTGGTCGATAGACAAGTATAAGACCCGACTTGTTGCCAAAGGGTTTAAACAGAAAGACGGTTATAATTTCTTCGACACATATTCAACAGTAACCAGAATAACTTCCATTTGAGTGCTTATTGCTATTGATGCATTGCACAATCTCGAGATTCATCAAACAGACGTGAAAATTGCATTCTTGAATGGTGAATTAAAAGAAGAAATTTATATGGAACAACCTGAAGGTTTCATAGCGCCATATGAAGAAAAAAAGTATGTAAACTTTTGAAGTAATTGTATGGGCTAAAACAAGCTCCTAAACAATGTATATGAAGTTTGACACAACTATGTTGGAAAATGGATTCACGATCAATGAATGTGATAATGTGTGTATATTAAAGGCACACCTGAGTCATTTGTCATAGTCTGTCTATATGTAGATGATATGTTGATCATGGGTAGTATCAATGAAGTAATTGTGAATACAGAAAGGATGATATGTTAGGAGTATGCCCTCGAATGCCACTCAGAGGTTGTTGAGTGAGGGCATTGTACTTGTAATTATGTAAACCATTTATATAAGGCAAATGATTGTTTCTTTATTTACTGGTAGTTACTGGCATTCCTAACTCGTAAATAAACATATAGAAACTAGTCCGTGTATTTGAGAGCAAAACGTTCCACTCCTTATTGGATAAGGGGTCGGCCTTTGGAAAGGTTTATAGCTCAAATACTTAATCGTCGCAAGTCGATGAAACTTGATGGCGTTAAGTTTATGTAAAGACTTGTATGACGTGTTCTTTGACATGGAGAGTGCCCGTCGAACACTAATGGTTAGTGGGAGCACACGTTATAGGTATGCTAATTAGATTAGTATACTCGAACCGACTCACCCTCGATTCGTCACATGGATTTCACTCGGACGATCAATGACGGAATCGAAAGGTTGTGATAGGTATTCGTGAACCTTCGACTTGAGGATTTAGTAGGGATGTGCTTGTGACGTCAAGATTTTCATTAGAGTAGTTCGACCTCGTAAACCGGAAGGCGGGGTCAACCTCGACGTGCATCTTGACGGGCAAGTAGCAGTCCTACGAATACCAAGATAGAATTCTTTCTCCCGTTAGTGAGCGGGTTATATGTCCTATGCGGTTATTGGCGAGATGAGATCATAAGTCTTTGGCCAAAGCATTGGAGCCGGTTGTATTAGATACACGACGGCTCGATGATCTCGATTTGCATTAACGCATGCATAGCGTCAAGCATGAGATAGGGTTTGACCGAGTGACCCTAAAACTTGATCGGGACATTTGAAAGAAGGGTTTATACGTTCTTGGTATTCACGACAGAATGGTTCTTGAATGATCCCAATCATTCGTTCTCGATTGGGTAATGCAGTGTAGGCCGCCAGGTGGCTAGGTGGTGCTACTACTCTTTGGTTCCTCCCATTCTCGATCGAGACGGACCTACCGAGTCGCGCATTAGGATTGACGACGGAATGAATCGAGCTTAATCTCTCATTATAAATATTAGATATTGGATATCTAATTTGGGACATTGGATGTCTAAATCGATTTATTGGATAAATTGATTTACGGCCTAATGGATTAAATAAATTACTGGGTGATTAATTTAATTCGTGAATACAATTATTTCTTGGAGAAATTAATTATATTATTATGTATTTAATGTGATTAATTGATTGGATTAATTAATCGACACAAATACATCGGAACGGAATAGGAGTTTATCTGTTTGGACTCACGGAGTCCAAACGAATCGAACTCATCCGATTCCTTCTAGATGGCCACCCCATCACCTACTCCCTTACTTTGTCTTGGTCTACACTTTCAAGGATGGTGGACTAGTGACCAAGACAAGGGGACAAATATCACACCTTGGTGATATTGTCTAAAGTAGGAGATCATGGGAGTTGAATAAGAATATAAGTGGAGACAAACTCTCACTTGCAAGAAGGAGCTTCCAACCGTGAGTAGTGAGAGAGAGATAGAGAAAAATCATTTTCTCAAGTCTTCATCTTCATCTTCTTCTTCACTTTTATTCTTGAGTTTTCTTGGAGAAAATTCAAGATACATTAAGAGAGATATATTATACACTTAGAGTGTAATAACAAAAGCTTCACCACTTGATTCTAGCCGTAACCTTAGAGGTTAATCAAGTGTTGTTGTTCCGGTCGTTTTTCCGGCGCGTGGCAAGTAGAGACGCGGTGTTTTCGGCGTTGGATCGTTCAAGGGCTTGGAGCGGATTGAACACGTAGAGATCAAACTAAAGCTTGGGGAATAGCTCAAGAGAAGGTTTCCATTTAATCAACGGACTTCGAGGGTTAGTTTCTTACGACTCTTGCTTTTCGTTTATATATTCGTATATACGTAGCTCGATCGATTCTCGTAGGGATTCGGATCGAATTAATTTTCGTTTTACCGCTTCCGCTGGGCCTTCGTTTTAGGCACCGAATCCCAACAGTGGTATCGGAGCGTAGGTCTTGCGATCGTATATACGATATTGGCATTTGGAATGCTCGATTAAATGGTGAATGATTTGGAATCATTTTAGTCATAATCGTGGTATATGTTTTTCGCTCGTAATAATTGTATTTTTCGTAAGTTTATGTCTAAATATAAATCTTAAATTTCGGGAAATATGATTTATATTGAAGATATGAAAGTCGGAAAATATTGATATTGATATCCTATCGAAAATCTAGCCCCGAATCGTCGTCGGACGACTTTTTGGACAAAAAGGGTAATTTGGCGAGTGACTCGACCGTGTCTGGTGACAGGGCCGTGTCCGGCATGTGGCTGCCACTGCTCGAGACCCGACCGTGTCGAGACACGGGCGTGTCCGGCGAAGTGACTCGGCCGTGTCTGGGTGACACGGTCGTGTCCGGCATCTGCCAAGTCATCGCTGAGCGACCCGACCGTGTCTGGTGACTCGGTCGTGTCCGGCGGCATCTTCCGAGGTGACTCGGCCAAGCCGGGAGTGATCGCGGTAGGTCGCCGAGGTGACTCGGCATGCCGGCCGTTTTCCCGGCTCGATTTTTCCGTGTATTCTTAAAAATTAATCTCCCGCATGTTAAATTGGATTTAATATGATTAAAATGATTTATGGTACTTCATTTTATAAGGAAATTTGATTAATTGGAATATTTATGGTCGTAGAATTATTTTGAACGTTATTACATTACCGATTGTGTGAATCGATTGGATCGGTTATTGTTGATTGGATCAATGTATCTCTACGCTTTCCATTTATTTAGTATTTATTGGATGAATGCTTTTGAATGGGGATGTGGTTCGTGGACTTAGTTTTGAATCGTTCGTTTTATTCGATTGGGTTGTAAAGGCCGTTTTGAGCCTATTTATTTTACTAGCAAAATTTGTATCTAGGATGCAATTTTCAATGTAAAATTTATATGTAATGACGAAGACCGGAGGAAGATCCATTTCGAGAAGACGAAGATTCAAGACGAAGACTTGTAATTAGATTACGGAGTTTTTGTTTTCTAGGAACGGTCCATGAACCACATGTTGGTAGCAACTAGGTTGTGATTGGTTGTTTCATATTGTATGAATGCCACAAACGCGCTTAAACGATTAATGTGCAAAGTGTAACGTTAATAGCGATAATTCTCCCACAACAAATAATTAAGTTTATAAGGTTTCAAGGTTTTCCTTCCCTCCATCGAGTTTTCGGGAAATTGAAATCCAAACCGGATGTGTTATGCTTCCGAGTTATCGGGGTAGTCGTTCGGGGAGGACGGATAAATTACCGGGAGCGCATTGGATGCCTTCGGTTGGAGCAAATTTTATCCCTAGAAACCTGATAGGTTGCCGGATAAGATTCAATTGTGAAACTGATTTGCGTCGATGGTATAAACTTAACTTGTTCACGAACCATAGAAACCGTATAGGTTGAGGGGAGTGAACAAGGGGAAAAAGAAGATCGAATCATCCATTAGATGGGTTGGTGTTGGACACCACTTTATGAAAATTAATAGACTAGAAACACATTCGGTTGCCCTCTATTAAGATTTATAAAGAACTCGATCACCACTATGAAGTAGAGCGACGATACTTCCGGATTTCACATGGGAGTGTGTTATTCCGATAAAAATAGTGGGAGCTGGGTAACAAGAATAGAAAGGACCTTAATTCTATACTCAGATCATAATATAACAAGTCACTAATTAATCTGCTATACTTAATGCAGACATAACTCAATATGACAATGAATCCACTCGCAATTCTACTCGAAAAGAACACCTTAATGGGACCTAACTTTGTGGATTGGCTCCGCAATCTGATGATTGTCCTCAGTATAGAGGCACTGGGATACGTCTTGGAGACGGACATTCCGGCGCCTCCTATGCGGACTCGAGCCAATCAGGAAGAGATTGAAAACCACGAAAAGTGGGTTAAGGATGACGTGAAAGTCCGTGCTTATATGATGGCTTCCATGTCTAATGAGCTTCAGAGAGCTCATGAGAAAATGACTTCTGCTAGGCAGATTCTATCTCACTTAACCGAGCTTTATGGTGAGCACAGCAGAACTGCTAGATATGAGATATCCAAGCAACTGTTCGGTGCAAGGATGAAGGAAGGTGAGAAGGTTGGGGAACACGTCCTCAAAATGATATCCATGATCGAGAGATTGGAGGCTCTTGATTTTAAAATGGATACTTCTCTCCAAACCGACCTTATCCTACGCCTCTCCCGATTCCTTCTCAGCTTGTTATGAACTTCAACCGCAATGAGATTGCATGTAATTTAGTCTGGCTAATGAACAAACTTGTGACCGCTCGCCTCTCAAATGAAGACTCGCGGATGAAGGAGTCTGCTCTTGTGATTTCTTCGGACCTCGGAGGTCTAAGAATAAGAAGAAAAGACCAAGAAGCAGATGGACCACAAGCTAAGGACCTTAAGGGTAAGGGCAAGGCCCCAATGGTTCAAGAACAAGAAGAAAAGGATACTTGTCTCAAGTGCGGTGAGCCGGGCCACCGGGCTAGAGACTGTCCGATTCTTCATGGCACTTCGTGCATGTAACTTTTAGTTTTGGAAACAAATTGTTCTGCCATCGTATTTTCTACTTCTGGATAATCGGATTCTCGTGCTAGTTCTCATATTTGTACCGTGAATCGTGATCCGAACAAAGTAGGAAGCTTGAGCCGGAGAAGTTATGATCACGGTGGAAGCGGGCATAGTGTCGAGGCGACCGACATAGGATCACTTCTTTTGGGTTTAGAATCCGGCTTTGTTTTGACTTTAGAAGATGTACTTGTTTTGCCCAAGGGGCACAAAAACATTGTATCCATTCGGTCATGGACCGAAAAGGCTTTTCATTTTTCATTGGTGATGGTTCCCAAAATTTATTTTAGAAATAAACTAGTGGGTACCGCTACATTGTTGAATGGATTGTATCATCTAAATCTCAAAGAACAAAGTAGTTGTGAATACTATGACTAGAAAACGTGGTAGGGATGAAACCAATCAAGTTTTGAAATGGCATCTTAGACTTGGTCATATTGGTCGACCAAGGTTTACAAGATGGAAAAAGATGGACTTATGGGTCCATTGGGATCGGATCCCTTTCCTACTTGTGAATCTTGCCTTAAAGGCAAATGACTAAGTCCCCTTCACAGGACTTTTGAAAGAGCCGGATAAATCGGGATTAATCCATACCGACGTATGTGGTGCTTTAGAAGCGACGTGACGGATATCAATATTTCATTACGCTTACGATGATCATACTAGGTATGGTTATGTATACTTAATGAAACATAAATCCGAGGCCTTTGAGAAATTCCAGAATTCAAGGCCCTAGTCGAGAAACAAACCGGTAATCATATCAAAGCACTTCGGTCGGACCGAGGTGGCGAGTATATGAGTACGGAGTTTGACGAGTTCCTTAAGGAACATGGAATAGTTTCACAACTAACACCTCCAGTACTCCTCGCTTAAATGGTGTGTCGAAAGAAGGAACCGGACCGTTGAACATGGTCCGTTCCATGCCGGGCTATACCGACTTGCCGATTTACCCGTGGGGGTATGCACTGATCGCCGCGTATATCTTGAATAGATGTCCTTCCAAATCCGTTTCCTAAAACTCCACATGAGATGTGGGAGGAAGGAAACCAAGTCTTAATCATATTAGGATTTGGGGATGTCCCGCCTATGTCAAGAAGACTAAGGTGGAAAAGTTGGAAGCTAGGTCTCGAAGGGACGTTTCATTGGATTCCCGTCTGGGGACGATGGGATATCTATTCTACATGCCCGAAGATCGAAGGATCATTGTTGCTTTACAAGCACACTTCCCGGAAGATGAGTTCATTCAGAAGGCGGAGGTAGAAGTATTTCTTTAGAAGAATACAATGAAACTCCTCGAGAGACACCCGTGCAAGAAACCTGGAACCGAACTTTCGAAACACAAGTACAACCACCTCGTAGGTCTAGTAGGGTGTCTCATTTACTCGAGAGGTATGGGCTTGTGCACTTGGAGGAGCCGGGTCTCCATGAGGTTCCAAGTGATAGCCAAGAGACCGACCCGACGACCTATGACCAAGCGATGGTGGATGTAGACTCCGCGAAATGGCGTGAAGCTATGGAAGCCGAGATAGACTCGATGCATGTCAATCAAGTCCGGACTCTAGTAGACCGCCCCAAGGGCATAGTGCCTATTGGGAACAAGTGGATCTACAAGAGAAAGACTGATGGTGATGGCAAGGTTGACGCCTATAAGGCCGTGCTAGTGGCAAAGGGTTATACCTGAAGGAAGGAATCGATTACCACGATACCTTCTCGCCCGTAGCCATGATCAAGTCTATTCGCATGATGCTTGCTATAGCCGCCTACCACGATTATGAGATATGGCAAATGGACGTAAAGACGGCTTTCCTTAATGGATTCCTCGAGGAGGAAATCTATATGGAGCAGCCTAAAGGCTTTGTATCCGAAGTCGATATTCAGAAGTGTGCAAGCTTCATTGCTCCATTTATGGATCAAGCAAGCGTCGCAGAGTTGGAATCTTCGTTTGACGAGGCAACAAAGAGTTTGACTTCGTGCAAAATGAAGAGGAACCTTGTGTATACAAGAGGGTTAGTGGGAGCAAGATCGCATTCTTAGTACTATATGTAGATGACATTCTACTAATAGGAAATGATGTGGGAATGCTCGGTTCTATGAAAGCTTGGCTTTGAGTAATTTCTCCATGAAAGACTTGGGAGAAGCTACCTATATTCTTGGTATTCGACTCACCGGATAGAGCGAAGAGAACAATAGGTCTTTCCCAAGCCCTCTATATAGATAAAATCTTAAAGCGATTTAAGATGGATGATTCTAAAAGAGGGTTCCTACCGATGCGACATGGAATAAAACTCACCTTGAAGATGTGTCCTCAAAATGAGGAACAACGAAAGGAAATGAGTAATATACCATATGCTTCGGCCGTGGGTAGCCTTATGTATGCTATGTTGTGTACAAGACCGACATTGCGCATGCCGTAAGCGTGGTGAGTAGGTTTCGTGCAAACCTGTAGGGAACATTGACTGCCAGAAAGAACGTTCTCAAGTACTTGAGAAGGACTAGAGATATGGTTACGATGTATGGTGGTGGAGAATCGATGTGGTGGGATTCACCGATTCGACTTCCAAGGACCGAAGGACGACTCGATGTCCACTTCGGCTACATATTTACTCTTAATGGAGGAGCAGTATCTTGGCGTAGTGCCAAGCAAAGCGCGATCGCCGATTCCACTGTCAGCCGAGTATCAAGCAGCCTCGGAGGCTTCCAAGGAAGGGTTCTGGATTAAGAAGTTTCTGGGAGAACTTCAAGTGATACCATGTGCTGAGCTGCCGTTTCCGCTGTACTGCGACAACGACGGAGCTGTAGCGCAGGCCAAGGAGCCGAGGTTTCACAACAGCACCAAACATATTGAGAGGAAGTATCATCTCGTAAGAGAATTTGTTCGCAAGGGATACATTGTGCTGCACAGAGTAGACTCGGCCGACAACGTCGCCGATCCACTGACCAAGCCACTATCTCAGACTAGCTTGGAGCGTCATCTGGAGAACATGGGTATTAGATACCATAGTGTGTGGCATTGAGTGCAAGTGGGAGATTGTTAGGAGTATGCCCTCGAATGCCACTCAGAGGTTGTTGAGTGAGGGCATTGTACTTGTAATTATGTAAACCATTTATATAAGGCAAATGATTGTTTCTTTATTTACTGGTAGTTACCGCATTCCTAACTCGTAAATAAACATATAGAAACTAGTCCGTGTATTTGAGAGCAAAACGTTCCACTCCTTATTGGATAAGGGGTCGGCACCGAAAGGTTTATAGCTCAAATACTTAATCGTCGCAAGTCGATGAAACTTGGTAGGGCGTTAAGTTTATGTAAAGACTTGTATGACGTGTTCTTTGACATGGAGAGTGCACGTCGAACACTAATGGTTAGTGGGAGCACACGTTATAGGTATGCTAATTAGATTAGTATACTCGAACCGACTCACCCTCGATTCGTCACATGGATTTCACTCCGGGACGATCCAATGACGGAATCGAAAGGTTGTGATAGGTATTCGTGAACCTTCGACTTGAGGATTTAGTAGGGATGTGCTTGTGACGTCAAGATTTTCATTAGAGTAGTTCGACCACGTAAACCTAAGGCGGGGTCAACTCGACGTGCATCTTGACGGGCAAGTAGCAGTCCTATCAATACCAAGATAGAATTCTTTCTCCCGTTAGTGAGCGGGTTATATGTCCTATGCGGTTATCGAGATGAGATCATAAGTCTTTGGCCAAAGCATTGGAGCCGGTTGTATTAGATACACGATACTCGATGATCTCGATTTGCATTAACGCATGCATAGCGTCAAGTATGAGATAGGGTTTGACCGACCGTGACCCTAAAACTTGATCGGGACATTTGAAAGAAGGGTTTATACGCCATCGGTATTCACGACAGAATGGTTCTTGAATGATCCCAATCATTTGTTCTCGGTTGGGGTACAGCAGTAGGCCGCCAGCCGCTAGGTGGTGCTACTACTCTTTGGTTCCTCCCATTGCTGACTGAGACGGACCTACCGAGTCGCGCATTAGGATTGACGACGGAATGAATCGAGCTTAATCTCTCATTATAAATATTAGATATTGGATATCTAATTTGGGACATTGGATGTCTAAATCGATTTATTGGATAAATTGATTTACGGCCTAATGGATTAAATAAATTACTGGGTGATTAATTTAATTCGTGAATATAATTATTTCTTGGAGAAATTAATTATATTATTATGTATTTAATGTGATTAATTGATTGGATTAATTAATCGACACAAATACATCGGAACGGAATAGGTGTTTATCTGTTTGGACTCACGGGAGTCCGAAACGAATCGAACTCATCCGATTCCTTCTAGATGGCCACCCCATCACCTACTCCCTTACTTTGTCTTGGTCTACACTTTCAAGGATGGTGGACTAGTGACCAATCAAGGGGACAAATATCACACCTTGGTGATATTGTCTAAAGTAGGAGATCATGGGGAGTTGAATAAGAATATAAGTGGAGACAAACTCTCACTTGCAAAAAGGCTTCCAACCGTGAGTAGTGAGAGAGAGAGAGAGAGAGAGAAAAATCATTTTCTCAAGTCTTCATCTTCATCTTCTTCTTCACTTTTATTCTTGAGTTTTCTTGGAGAAAATTCAAGATACATTAAGAGAGATATATTATACACTTAGAGTGTAATAACAAAAGCTTCACCACTTGATTCTAGCCGTAACCTTAGAGGTTAATCAAGTGTTGTTGTTCCGGTCGTTTTTCCGGCGCGTGGCAAGTAGAGACGCGGTGTTTTCGGCGTTGGATCGTTCAAGGGCTTGGAGCGGATTGAACACGTAGAGATCAAACTAAAGCTTGGGGAATAGCTCAAGAGAAGGTTTCCATTTAATCAACGGACTTCGAGGGTTAGTTTCTTACGACTCTTGCTTTTCGTTTATATATTCGTATATACGTAGCTCGATCGATTCTCGTAGGGATTCGGATCGAATTAATTTTCGTTTTACCGCTTCCGCTGGGCCTTCGTTTTAGGCACCGAATCCCAACAGATATGTTGATCATGGGTAGTATCAATGAAGTAATTGTGAATACAGAAAGGATGTTAAGTCGAAATTTCGAAATGAAGGATCTGGGTTTAGCTGATTTAATTATTGGAATTGAAATTATCAGAACATCAGGAGGTATCTTCTTATCACAATCTCATTATGTTGAGATAGTACTCAAGAAGTTTAACGCTTTTGACAGCCCACCTGTAAAAATGTCAGTTAGCACCAATATTCGCTTAAGTAAGAATAGAGGTGATCCAGAGGCTCAAGTCGAATATTCAAGAGTAATCAGAATCCTGATGTATACAAATTGTACACAGCCAGACTTGGCATTTGCTATAAACAAGTTGAGCAGGTTCACGAGTAATTCGAGTAAAGAGCACTGGAATGCACTGAGTATTAAGATACTTAAAGTACACCCTGAGGAGGAACTTTTGGTGGAATGATATGAAAGAGGAGGTCGCACAGTTCGTGGCGAGATGTTTGACTTGTTAGCAGGTCAAAATCGAGCATCAGCGACCGACTGGGTTATTGCAGTCACTTCCTGTTCCGGAATGGAAATGGGAAGATATATCAATGGACTTCATTACGAGTTTGCCGAGATCGAAATTGGGCATGAACATGGTCTGGGTAATTGTAGATCGTCTGACCAAGTCGGCACATTTTCTGGGCATCAAGGATACTTGGGCCCCGGAGAAGTTGGCTCATGTGTTTATCGCACAGATTGTGAGGCTTCATGGTACTCCGAAGTCTATCGTTTTGGATCATGATGGCCGTTTTGTATTGTATTTTTGGCAGGCGGTGCATAAGGCGTTGGGTACCCGGTTGCGTCTGAGTACCTCTTTTCCTCCTCAGTCAGACAGACAGTCGGAGCACACTATCCAGACATTCGAGGATATGTTGCGTGCTTGTGCCCTTGACTGGAGCAGTGACTGGGAGGAGCATTTGCCATTGATCGAATTCACGTACAACAATAGTTGGTACGTGTCGATTTGGATGGCACCGTTTTATGGGCGGCATTGTCGATCACCGATTTGTTGGAATGAGGCATCCAATTTGGTCGGGACCGAACCGGATATCACTTTAGAGACGAGGCAGAAGGTGGAATTGATTCGGGAGAGAATGTTGACTGCTCAAATCCAACAGAAGTCATACGCCGATGTCCGTATTTGACCCTTATAATTTGAGGTGGGAGACCACGTTTTGCTGAAAGTGTCGCCGACGAGAGGAATTTTCTGTTTCGGAAAGAAAGGGAAGTTGAGTCCGAGATTTATTGGGCCCTTTGAGATTCTCGAGCGAGTCGGTGAGTTGGTATACTGTTTGGCGCTACCTCCGGACTTGAGCCACGTTCATAGCATTTTCCATGTTTCCCAGCTGAGGAAATATGTTCCTGATCCTAGTCACATCATCGACTATGGCGAGATTGATGTCGCCGAGGACATTACCTTCGAGGAACGTCCCTTGAAGATCTTAGAGCACCGTGAGAAAAAACTGAGGCATAAGACCATCCCTTTGGTCAAAGTGCAGTGGTCGAGACATGGTGTCGAGGAGACAACTTGAGAAACCGAGGATAGCATGCGTGCTAAATACCCCGAGTTGTTTTTTCTTAAGTTTCAGGACGAAACTTGTTTTTAGAGGGGTAGAATGTAATACCCGCATTTTTCTTTTCCTGTATTCTCATTCTTTTGTGTATTCTTTACGTTTTTAAGAACTCGCTTGTAACCGTATTGATATTTCGAGAATAATTAATACCGAACTTTTTGTCGTTCGAGTTTGTTTCGGACTTGTTTTACTCGATTTGGTGTTTGTTGTCTTTCCATCGTTATTTTGTTCGATTCTCGTAACCGTTGTTGGGAACCACCGTTTCGAGGTTTCCACAGGTCCGTCTCATAATATTATACTTTTTTTGGAACTTTCTTTGTAGTTTCGATCATCTATCGCGTGTTCTGATGATTCGGGCCATTTTGTAATATCACAAAGTTGAGTTTCCCTTTCGTTGGTTCTTCTTTCGGATCGTTTGATGTTACTGTCATGTTTTGGACAGACCGTGTTTGTCGTGTAGTCGCCATTTGAGGGTTCGTGATAGTTCTTTTAGACCTTTAAGTAGTTGGGATTATGCATGGATTGATTATATCATGTTTAGGGGTCGTTTTTCATCATTTTCGGGCAAAATGTGGTGCCGCGTACGTAGAGCCGTGGAGCCGTGGCACGCCCGAGCACAATTTTCGCCAGACGCTCAGATCGCGTGCCGCGGCACGCAGCGGCCGGCCGCGGCCCTAGTGGAAATCCTGCTACTTTTTTTTAGCCGTGGACTGGACCCGGGACGCGGCACACGGGCTTTTTCTGCACTTTTTCAGCGGATGTCGAGGAGAAAACTTCATTTCTCTCCTCTCTTCTTCCTCCTTCCGTCTAGGGTGATTTTGAGGGCGATTTTGAGCGATTTGAGCATCTCCAAACTTGAAGAGATCATCCACCTCGAGTTTTTGTTGAAGATTATCGACTTCTACTTGAATCTTTCATCCTAATCCAAGGAAAATCTTCTAGAACCCTATTTTAGGGGAGATTTGGGGGTTTTCACGTTTTCGTATGATTCGTTCCGCTTTGTTGGTTGATTCATGATAAATATGATTACTTTTGTTGATATTCTTAGTTTTCCTACGGATTCATGGTATATTTCGTAGTTTTTGCGTAGTCGAGAGGGTTTGGTTGTGTTCCGCCCTCGTTGTTGTTCCTATTCGAATATACATGAATCGTAGGCGGGTTTTTGGGTGTATTCCATTTCCGTAATCGTTTAGAAGTGGTTGCTATTATGTTCTTCGAATCGTTAGGTTCGGTTTCGTCGGTTCCTAGCATTCGTCGGTGATTTTCCTTTCCGTTCGTTGCATCGTCAATTATTCAAGGTAAGTATTTTCGGAAACCATTATGCTTAACATGTAATGGTGATGTATATTGTGTGTGCTTTACTCACCTCGGGAGGGTCCGACGGGGCCACAGAGGGAATCCAATGGTATAGCCTTGGATTCACGAGTTTGTTTCGCTAGCCAGCTCGGGAGGGTCCTTAGAGGCCACGGAGCGGGATCAATGGTATAGCCCTGTTCCCAAGGCAATGTGCGTGTGTGATTTATTTTATAATATGGCCACCTCAGGAGGGTCCTTAGAGGCCATGGAGTGGGATCAATGGTATAGCCCTGTTCCCACGGCAAATTGATTGACTGTTTGTTTCCGGAAAAGACATGTCTAGTTTTGGTTTTGAAATGAATTTGATGCATTGTACTATGAAATGTGTAAGCGATTAGTTTGCCTTGATTACTTGTACTAAATTGCTAACCCCTTTAGGGACCCGTTTTGGGGAAATTCTGGTTATGGATTTCAGGTCATGTTCAGCCAGACGAGCGGGCGCTGGGATAGTACGAGGATTCTGGCCAAGGTCGTTGACATGTGCACTTGAGTCCTTTCATTTTTTTTGTTGTTTCCCTTCGATGTGGTTGTTATCTACTTTGCAAACTTATAAACCGTACTCGCGAGTACTTAGGCTTTTCACTCCGGATTGTGGTTTGTTTTTGTTGAAGTTGCTATGTTTGTTGAGTGATGTCTATTATGCCGGTTGTACCAGGCATGTCATTGTATGTTCCTATGATTATTTCATGTTTCATCGCTAATCGAGACGGTTAGTCGAGTGGTGTTTCTTATTTTAGCCTGGTGGGTTCTACGTAGGGGTCCACGGTGCTGTAATATGCCTCGAATATCTCGCGGTGTTACATACACGGCATCACAATTCATGATCGTATCGAAACCATAAACCAGATAACGAAATGTAATACATGTACTTGCCTTGAATAATATGACGTTAAGGAAATGGTGAAAGGAAAAGGTTTCGGTCCTAATAATCTTCAGAATATCGCTACTATCACAATAACGATATACAATCAACCATAACATTGCTGAAACGTAAGAATTCGTCCTAAGTTCTACCCGTTGGGATAATTCATCGGTCACTACGAGGTCATAAACGATCCCAATCTATTAACGGTACAAACCTCAAAGTTTAATCCGCTAAACTACAATGAAAGCAAGGGATTATGATTACCCAATCGAAATCTAACAACTATCTTGAGCCAAATAGGGTTAAAAGGACGAAATCACGTCAAAACCCCAAAATCCCCAAAACAACTAGGGTTCTAGGAATATACCTTGATTTGAAGGCGAAATCACGGATGATTGGTGTTAGAGTGATGATATAATGCTCCAATATACTTCTCCAATGGAGTTTGGGTGGAAATCGGATGATCCCTAGCCTGAAGACTCGTTCCCGTCGCGCAAAAGGAGAAGAAAATGAAAAAATGAAGAAGAAAGGCCACTGCCTAGTTTATAAACTAGGCAGGTGTTACGGCCGTAATACCTATACCATTACGGCCGTAATGGTATTCACAACCTTACTGCCCAAAATACACAACTACATTACGGCCACTAAGAAAAGGACATTATGGCCGTAATGCATACCATCTTACGGCCGTAACTCAGCCCTGGCAGCAGATCAGGCTGGTTTGAAACAACGACTCGCCAACAACCGGAATGAGAGTACAAGGGATGAAACCACAGATATACGAAGATCTTTTACTGGCGAGATAAACATAAAAACCATCACATGCCTCCAACCATCCGAAGGCCGGAGTAAACGAAGATTGGCATCAATACCTAAAATAATAAGAATTTACAAAATGACCCAAATATTCGAAAATCTAGATTCGAGACCTGAACAACAATCTCAGAAAGTCGTAACATAACCAGAAATAGTAAAGGAACTCGCAAAGGTAACAAAATGTCAGGTTAGAACGAGATTACGAGAATCGATCCTCAACGCGGAAAGTTACACAATAAGTAAAATCCCATAAAAACAACTCTGAAACTCGTCCGGATGGTCATGAATGCAAAACAAAATTGTTTCAGAATACTGCAACATACAAGCGAGTCGTCCGAAATGAAGATGTACTAAAAATAGAAATTACTAAAAATAAAAAGTGTGGATATTACATTCTCTCCCCCTAAAAATAAGTTTCATCCCGAAACTTATAAAACAAATAACTCGGGGTATCTCGCCTTTATATTGTCCTCAGTTTCCACATCGCTTCTTTAGATCAATGTCTCGACCACTGCACTTTAACTAAAGGAATGGTTTTGTGCCTAAGTTGTTTCACCCGACGCTCCAAAATCTGAATCCGTCTCTCTTCAAAGGTAATGTCAGGACCTAACTCAATCTCTCCAAAATCAATAATATGGCTAGGGTCCGGTACATACTTCCTAAGCTGGGAAACATGAAATATGTTATGCACGTGACTCAAGGACGGCGGCAACCCTAACCGATATGCAAGCTCTCCAACTCTCTCTAAAATCTCGGACGGTCCAATATATCTCAGACTAAGTTTACCCTTACGGATGAAGCAGTAAACTCCCCGAGTCGGCGACACCTTCAGCAAAACATGACCTCCAATCTCAAATTCTAACGGCCGACGACGCGTGTCGGCATAGGACTTCTATCGACCCTTGGCCGTTAACTATTGGGAGTATGCCCTCGAATGCCACTCAGAGGTTGTTGAGTGAGGGCATTGTACTTGTAATTATGTAAACCATTTATATAAGACAAATGAATGTTTCTTTATTTACTGGTAGTTACTGGCATTCCTAACTTGTAAATAAACATATAGAAACTAGTCCGGGTATTTGAAAGCAAAACGTTCCACTCCTTATTGGATAAGGGGGTCGGCACTGGAAAGGTTATAGCTCAAATACTTAATCGTTCGCAAGTCGATGAAACTTGACTGGGCGTTAAGTTTATGTGAAGACTTGTATGACGTGTTCTTTGACATGGAGAGTGCCTGTCGAACACTAATGGTTAGTGGGAGCACACGTTATAGGTATGCCAATTGGACTAGTATACTCGAACCGACTCACCCTCGATTCGTCACACGGTTTTCACTCCGGGACAGTCAATGACGGAATCGAAAGGTTGTGATAGGTATTCGTGAACCTTCGACTTGAGGATTTAGTAGGGATGTGCTTGTGACATCAAGATTTTCATTAGAGTAGGTCGACCCTGTAAACCGGAAGGTGGGGGTCAACCTCGACGTGCATCTTGACGGGCAAGTAGCAGGTCCTACTGAATACCAAGATAGAATTCTTTCTCCCGTTAGTGAGCGGGTTATATGTCATATGCGGTTATTGGCAGATGAGATCATAAGTCTTTGGCCAAAGCATTGGAGCTAGTTGTATTAGATACACGACAGCTCGATGATCTCGATTTGCATTAACGCATGCATAGCGTCAAGTACAGATAGGGTTTGACTGACCGTGACCCTATAACTTGATCGGGACATTTGAAAGAAGGGTTTATACGTATACTGGTATTCACGACAGAATGGTTCTTGAATGATCCCAATCATTCGTTCTCAGTTGGGGTACAGTGTAGGCCGCCAGGCTGGCTAGGTGGTGCTACTACTCTTTGGTTCCTCCCATTGCTGACTGAGACGGACCTACCGAGTCGCGCATTAGGATTGACGACGGAATGAATCAAGCTAATTCTCTCATTATGTGTATTAGATATTGGATATCTAAATTTGGGACATTAGATGTCTAAATCGATTTATTGGATAAATTGATTTACGGCCTAATGAATTAAATATATCACTGGGTGATTAATTTAATTCATAGATATAATTATTTCTTGGAGAAATTAATTATGTTGTAATGTATTTGATATGATGAAATTAATTGGATTAATTAAACTATGCAAATACATCGGGACGGAATTGGAGTTTATCTGTTTGGACTCTCGGGAGTCCGAAACGAACCGAACTCATCCGTTTTCTCCATGGCCCCCCCCCCATTTCTAGCCACCTTCCTTTTGGACTTATGTATTCATTCTTTAATGAATGATAATTGTGGAGGTGGGGTTAGATTCCCACATGCATGAGTTGTTGCTAGTGGTGGGGAGTTGAATAAGAATGGGAAGATGACTTTCATCTCACTTCACTCAACTTTTGGAAGCCTTCCAACGTGAGAGAGAGAGAGAGAGAGAGAGAGAGAAAAACCATTTTTCTCAATTGTCTTCTTCGTCTTCTTCATTCACTTCTTCTTCATTTTTCTTGGAGAAAATTGAGAGAAATTATTGAGAGAGATAGATACTCATACACTTAGAGTGATATTAATATCTATAACAAGCTTCATCACCTAGCTCTAGCCGTATCCTCGGAGGATAGCAAGGTGTTGTCATTCCGTTCGTTTTTCCGGCGCGTGGCAAGTAGAGACGCGGTGCTTTCGGCGTTGGATCATTCAAGGGCTTGAAGCGGAATAGATTCGTAGAGATCAAGCAAAGCTTGGGGAATAGCTCAAGAGAAGGTTATCCATTTAATCAACGGACTATGAGGATATGTTTCTCGTATCTCTTGTATTTCGTTTTTGATATTCGTATATACGTAGCTCGATCAATCCTCGTAGGGATTCGGATCGAATTAATTTTCGTTTTACCGCTTCCGCTGGGCCTTCATTTTAGGCACCAAATCCCAACAGTGGTATCGGAGAGTAGGTCTTGCGATCGTATATACGTTATTGGCATTTGGAATGCTCGATTAGATGGTGAATGATTTGGAATCATTTTAGTCATAATCGTGGTATATGTTTTTACGTTCGTTGTAGTTATATTTTTCGTAAGTTTATGTCTAAATATAAATATTAATTTCTTGGAAATATGATTTATATTGAAGATATGAATATTGGAGAATATAGATATTGGATATCCGGTCAAAAAACTAGCCCCGAAATGCCGTTGGACGGTCCAGGAGGGGTCCGGGAGTAGGGGGCCGCGACCCAGGGCTCGGGGGCCGCGGCCTGTGGTCGCTGCGGCCCGGCAGGCAGCATCAGACCGGGGCCGCGGCCCAGGGCTTATGGGCAGCCGGCCGGCAGCTGCCGAGCGTGACTCGGCCATGCCAGGCCTGTCTGCCAGCATGCTGCCGGCAGTGACTCGGCCATGGCAGGCCTTTTTCACCCCGGCTCAATTTTTTCGTGTATTCTTGAAAATTAATCTCCCTCATATTAAATTGGATTTAAATGATTAAAATGATTTATGGTATTTCATTTTATAAGGGAAATTTGATTAATTGGAATATTTATGGTCGACCGAATTATTTTGAACGTTATCATATTACCAATTGTGTGAATCGATTGGATCGCTTCGTATTGTTGATTGGATCAATGTATCTCTACGCTTTCCATTTATATAGTATTTATTGGATGAATGCTTTTTGAATGGGGATGTGGTTCGTGGACTTAGTTTTGAATCGTTCGTTTTATTCGATTGGGTTGTAAAGGCCGTTTTGAGCCTATTTATTTTACTAGAAATATTTGTATCTAGGATGCAATTTTCAATGTAAAATTTATATGTAATGACGAAGACCGGAGGAAGATCCATTTCGAGAAGACGAAGATTCAAGACGAAGACTTGTAATTAGATTACGGAGTTTTTGTTTTCTAGGAACGGTCCATGAACCACATGTTGGTAGCAACTAGGTTGTGAATGGTTGCTTCATATTGTATGAATGCCACAAACGCGCTTAAACGATTAATGTGCAAAGTGTAACGCTAATCGCGAAAATTCTCCCACGATAAATTATTAAGTTTATAAGGTTTCAAGGTTTTCCTTCCCTCCATCGAGTTTTCGGGAAATTGAAATCCAAACCGGATGTGCTATGCTTCCGAGTTATCGGGGTAGTCGTTCGGGGAGGACGGATAAATTACCGGGAGCGCATTGTTTGCCTTCGGTTGGAGCAAATTTTATACCTAGAAACCTGATAGGTTGCCGGATAAGATTCAATTGTGAAACTGATTTGCATCGATGGTATAAACTTAACTTGTTCACGAACCATAGAAAACGTATAGGTTGAGGGGAGTGAACAAGGGGAAAAAGAAGATCGAATCATCCATTAGATGGGTTGCTGTTGGACACCACTTTATGAAAATTAATAGACTAGAAACCTGTTCGGTTGCCCTCTATTAAGATTTATAAAGAACTTGATCACCACTATGAAGTAGAGCGATGATACTTCCGGATATCACATGGGAGTGTGTTATTCCGATAAAAAATAGTGGGAGCTGGGTAACAAGAATAGAAAAGACCTTAATTCTATACTCAGATCATAATATAACTAGTCACTAATTAATATGTTATACTTAATGCAGACAAATCTCAATATGACAATGAATCCACTCGCAATTCTACTCGAAAAGAACACCTTAATGGGACCTAACTTTGTGGATTGGCTCCGCAATCTGATGATTGTCCTCGATAGAGGCACCGGGATACGTCTTGGAGATGGACATTCCGGCGCCTCCGTGCGCACTCCGAGCCAATCAGAAGAGATTGAAAACCACGAAAAGTGGGTTAAGGATGACGTGAAAGTCCGTGCTTATATGATGGCTTCCATGTCTAATGAGTTTCGAGAGCTCATGAGAAATGACTTCCAGTGCATTCTATCTCACTTAACCGAACTTTATGGTGAGCACAGCAGAACTGCTAGATATGAGATATCCAAGCAACTGTTCGGTGCAAGGATGAAGGAAGGTGAGAAGGTTGGGGAACATGTCCTCAAAATGATATCCATGATCGAGAGATTGGAGGCTCTTGATTTTAAAATGGATACTTCTCTCCAAACCGACCTTATCCTACAGTCTCTCCCTGATTCCTTCTCACAGTTTGTTATGAACTTTAACTGCAATGAGATTGCATGTAACTTAGCTGGGCTAATGAACAAACTGGTGACCGCTCAGTCTCAGATGAAGACTCCGCGAATGAAGGAGTCTGCCCTTGTGATTTCTTCTGGACTTCGGAAGTCTAAGAATAAGAAGAAAAAGACCAAGAAGCGGACTGGACCACAAGCTAAGGACCTTAAGGGAAAGGGCAAGGCCCCGATGGTTCTGAAGAACAAGAAGAATAAGGATGCTTGTCTCAAGTGTGGTGAGCTGGGCCACTGGGCTAGAGACTGTCCGATTCTTCATGGCACTTCAGGTACAGAACTTTTAGTTTTGGAAACAAATTGTTCTGCTACTGTATTTTCTACTTCCTGGATACTGGATTCTGGCGCTAGTTCTCATATTTGTACTGTGAATCAGGATCTGGAACAAAGTAGGAAGCTTGGAGCTGGAGAAGTTATGATCACAGTCGGAAGCAGGCATAGTGTCGAGGCGACCGACATAGGATCACTTCTTTTGGGTTTAGAATCCGACTTTGTTTTGACTTTAGAAGATGTACTTGTTTTGCCCAAGGGGCACAAAAACATTGTATCCATTCCGGTCATGGACGGAAAAGGCTTTTCATTTTTCATTGGTGATGGTTCCTGCAAAATTTATTTTAGAAATAAACTAGTGGGTACTGCTACATTGTTAAATGGATTGTATCATCTAAATCTCAGCAACAAAGTAGTTGTGAATACTATGACTAGAAAACGTGGTAGAGATGAAACCATTCAAGTTTTGAAATGGCATCTTAGACTTGGTCATGTTGGTCAGACCAAGGTTTACAAGATGGAAAAGGATGGACTTATGGGTCCATTGGGATCAGATCCCTTTCCTACTTGTGAATCTTGCCTTAAACGCAAAATGACTAAGTCCCCCTTCACAGGGACTTTTGAAAGAGCCGATAAATCGGGATTAATCCATACCGACGTATGTGGTGCTTTGGAAGCAGCACGTGACGGATATCAATATTTCATTACGTTTACAGATGATCATACTAGGTATGGTTATGTATACTTAATGAAACATAAATCCGAGGCTTTTGAGAAATTCCAGGAATTCAAGGCCCTAGTCGAGAAACAAACTGGTAATCATATCAAAGCACTTAGGTCGGACCGAGGTGGCGAGTATATGAGTACGGAGTTTGACGAGTTCCTTAAGGAACATGGAATAGTTTCACAACTAACACCTCCAGGTACTCCTCAGTTAAATGGCAGAAAGAAGGAACCGAACCCTGTTGAACATGGTCCGTTCCATGCTGGGCTATACTGACTTGCCGATTTACCTGTGGGGGTATGCACTCCTGACTGCCGCGTATATCTTGAACCAATGTCCTTCCAAATCCGTTCCTAAAACTCCACATGAGATGTGGGAGGGAAGGAAACCAAGTCTTAATCATATTAGGATTTGGGGATGTCCCGCCTATGTCAAGAAGACTAAGGTGGAAAAGTTGGAAGCTAGGTCTGTGAAGGGACGTTTCATTGGATTCCCGTCTGGGACGATGGGATATCTATTCTACATGCCCGAAGATCGAAGGATCATTGTTGCTTTACAAGCACACTTCCTGGAAGATGAGTTCATTCAGGAAGGTGGAGCAGGTAGAAGTATTTCTTTAGAAGAATACAATGAAACTCCTCGAGGGACACCTGTGCAAGGAACTGGAACCGAACGTTCTGAAACACAAGTACAACCACCTCGTAAGTCCAGTAGGGTGTCTGATTTACCTGAGAGGTATGGGCTTATGCACTTGGAGGAGCTGGGTCTCCATGAGGTTCCAAGTGATAGCCAAGAGACCGACCCGACGACCTATGACCAAGCGATGGTGGATGTAGACTCCGCGAAATGGCATGAAGCTATGGAAGCTGAGATAGACTCGATGCATGTCAATCAGGTCTGGAATCTAGTAGACCGCCCTAAGGGCATAGTGCCTATTGGGAACAAGTGGATCTACAAGAGAAAGACTGATGGTGATGGCAAGGTTGACGCCTATAAGGCCAGGCTTGTGGCAAAGGGTTATACCCAGAAGGAAGGGATCGATTACCACGATACCTTCTCGCCCGTAGCCATGATCAAGTCTATTCGCATGATGCTTGCTATAGATGCCTACCACGATTATGAGATATGGAAAATGGACGTAAAGACGGCTTTCCTTAATGGATTCCTCGAGGAGGAAATCTATTTGGAGCAGCCTAAAGGCTTTGTTTCGGAAGTCGATATTCAGAAAGTGTGCAAGCTTCAGCATTCTATTTATGGACTGAAGCAAGCGTCACGTAGTTGGAACCTTCATTTTGACGAGGCGATCAAAGAGTTTGACTTCGTGCAAAATAAAGAGGAACCTTGTATATACAAGAGGGTTAGTGGGAGCAATATCGCATTCTTAGTGCTATATGTAGATGACATTCTTCTAATAGGAAATGATGTGGGAATGCTCAGTTCTGTGAAAGCTTGGCTTTCGAGTAATTTCTCTATGAAAGACTTGGGAGAAGCTACCTATATTCTTGGTATTCGACTTTACCGGGATAGAGCGAAGAGAACAATAGGTCTTTCCCAAGCCCTCTATATAGATAAAATCTTAAAGCGATTTAAGATGGATGATTCTAAAAGAGGGTTCCTACCGATGCGACATGGAATAAAACTCACCTTGAAGATGTGTCCTCAAAATGAGGAACAACGAAAGGAAATGAGTAATATACCATATGCTTCGGCCGTGGGTAGCCTTATGTATGCTATGTTGTGTACAAGTCCTGACATCGCGCATGCTGTAAGCGTGGTGAGTAGGTTTCAGGCAAACCCAGGTAGGGAACATTGTACTGCTGTAAAGAACGTTCTCAAGTACTTAAGAAGGACTAGAGATATGGTTCTTATGTATGGCGGTGGAGAATTGGATGTGGTGGGATTCACTTATTCGGACTTCCAAGGACTGAAGGACGACTCGATGTCCACTTCTGGCTACATATTTACTCTTAATGGAGGAGCAGTATCTTGGCGTAGTGCCAAGCAAAGCGCAACTGCTGATTCCACCTGTCAGGCTGAGTATCAAGCAGCCTCGGAGGCTTCCAAGGAAGGGTTCTGGATTAAGAAGTTTCTGGGAGAACTTCAAGTGATACCATGTGCTGAGCTGCCTGTTCCGCTATACTGCGACAACGAAGGAGCTGTAGCGCAGGACAAGGAGCCTAGGTTTCATAACAGCACCAAACATATTGAGAGGAAGTATCATCTCGTAAGAGAATTTGTTCGCAAGCGATACATTGTGCTGCACAGAGTAGACTCGGCCGAAAACATCGCCGATCCACTGACCAAGCCACTTTCTCAGACTAGCTTGGAGCGTCATCTGGAGAACATGGGTATTAGATACCATAGTGTGTGGCATTGAGTGCAAGTGGGAGATTGTTAGGAGTATGCCCTCGAATGCCACTCAGAGGTTGTTGAGTGAGGGCATTGTACTTGTAATTATGTAAACTATTTATATAAGGCAAATGAATGTTTCTTTATTTACTGGTAGTTACTGGCATTCCTAACTTGTAAATAAACATATAGAAACTAGTCCGGGTATTTGAGAGCAAAACGTTCCACTCCTTATTGGATAAGGGGGTCGGCACTGGAAAGGTTATAGCTCAAATACTTAATCGTTCGTAAGTCGATGAAACTTGACTGGGCGTTAAGTTTATGTGAAGACTTGTATGAAGTGTTCTTTGACATGGAGAGTGCATGTCGAACACTAATGGTTAGTGGGAGTACACGTTAATGGTATGCTAATTGGATTAGTATACTCGAACCGACTCACCCTCGATTCGTCACACAGATTTCACTCCGGGACAGTCAATGACGGAATCGAAAGGTTGTGATAGGTATTCGTGAACCTTCGACTTGAGGATTTAGTAGGGATGTGCTTGTGACGTCAAGATTTTCATTAGAGTAGTTCGACCCTGTAAACCGGAAGGCGGGGGTCAACCTCGACGTGCATCTTGACGGGCAAGTAGCAGGTCCTACTGAATACCAAGATAGAATTCTTTCTCCCGTTAGTGAGCGGGTTATATGTCCTATGCGGTTATTGGCAGATGAGATCATAAGTCTTTGGCCAAAGCATTGGAGCTAGTTGTATTAGATACACGACAGCTCGATGATCTCGATTTGCATTAACGCATGCATAGCGTCAAGTACAGATGGGGTTTGACTGACCGTGACCCTATAACTTGATCGGGACATTTGAAAGAAGGGTTTATACGTATACTGGTATTCACGACAGAATGGTTCTTGAATGATCCCAATCATTCGTTCTCAGTTGGGGTACAGTGTAGGCCGCCAGGCTGGCTAGGTGGTGCTACTACTCTTTGGTTCCTCCCAACTCGTATAAACGCATATACTCAAAGAATGATAATAGTCTCGTCAAATTCATAATCAATATTCGTATATCATCAAGACCATATGAAAATCATATCACCTACTCACATAACTTGTCTCTTGACATCAACAATCATCATCAACATCCGAAAATGAGGAAAAGGATTAACCAACATATCTCCAGAAGACAAACAACGCAATTCCACTAGTAGAAACAGCCCCTTCCTTGACCCTTTTTTTATGACCAACAGTCGAAGATGACTCGCAAATAGCTTAGTCACATAATCAGAGTCATAACGCGTAAAATTTCCATTAGCGATGACCCTTTTTTTGATTTGTCGTTTTCATTCCCCCTATATTCCCTCCTACTCCAATTATCAATTCATTCCCTCCTATTCCCGCTCAACACAAGAAACACACTCAAGCACACACTTAACCCAAATCTCACAAATCTCTCACAAACATCAGTCGATTCATCACTCAAATCACTCAAATCTCTCAAACACACACTTAGTCGATTCACCCCCAAATCTCACACACATCAGTTGAACCGCCTCCTCTCTCTCTCTCTTAAACTCCTCCTCATAAACCCTAAACCCTAGCACAGCTGCTCTAGAATAAAGGAGAAAGCCACTTCGAAAGCAGCTAAACTTTCTCTATGTATTTTATCAATGGCGACCACCGTTCTCCTCCGATTGATTTTGTGGAGTTTGATTTGGGGGAAAGATAAACCTGGGTTTATGGCATTGTATAATGGAATGTTGAGGTATTCTTTGGCGGGGGTTGGTTATAGTTTCTCGTAAGGTTTATTCCTTTTTGATAATCAAAGACGGCGATGAGTGTCTTGCAAGAATACCATGTTGTCTCAATATAACAGACTAGTAGTAGTTGCGAAGTTTAGTGATATGTTTTTTCCAGAAGAGTATTGTTCTAAAATATTACGCATTTTCAAGTTCTAGTTTCTTTATTTATTGATCGACTCTGATGTGCCCAGACGCATATGTATAATGAGAAACCATAACTTATTTGTCTATGGATATAGTATGGAAGGATGTGTTCCTCTCTAACTATCGATGGTCACACTTAATCGGGATGTTAACCAAGTAGTAAGTAGATGGTGAACTCAGGACGACTTTCTGATTGCAGTTATATAAATTTATTATATTTAAAGTTCTTTATGCAACTTTAGAAGTGTGAGCAGTGTTAATTGCTTGGTCAGTCCTTGAGGATTAACTTTTCTAATAGTAGTCTGATTAGTCGTGATGTTGATTTTGCAGGGTAATTCCGTGTCAACAACGAAATATGACGTCGTTACTTTTTTACCCAAAGGGCTTTTTGAGCAGGTAATTTTTGTTGCTCTATTTGCTAGTTGTTGGAGTATATGAGTTTCGATGAATATTGAGAAACCATGTTGCTTTCAACTTCAGAAGTATACTTACCTTATTAGTAATTTTGATTCGTCGTGGTACTTTGAGAAGAAAAAACCTACAGAACCTCTGTGCTAGTATTTATTTTCACTAATAAGTTTTTTTTTTTATTTACTCCACCGACTAGATGACGATCTTAGTAGGACCAGAAATGTGTTGCTCATTCAGTTTACGTGCTCCTTTTTTCCCTATACAATCTGATATATCTTTTTTTGTTCATCTTGTGATTCCAAAGTGTGGCTAACCTCTATTTTCTGATGATCTCAATCTTGTCATGCACCCCTGTGAGGTATGTTACTTGGATAGAGTTTAACCCTCTAATGGATTGATGCAGGATTGCCATCAAGACCCAACCTTTAGATTTTAAAATGAATTAATTTGGAAATGATTTAATGGAAGAGAAAAGAAAATGAAGATTGAGCTTTTCAGAATCTCCTCAAAGCTGTGAAACATTCAATTCTCTAATGCTATTTGGAAGATGTTGATGAGTCTCTTTAAATAATTGCAGAAGTTACGAGAATTGAGTTAATTGATCTGTATTAACTGCAGTGATGGTGTATTTGCCATTGCATATTCATTTTTTGCTGTGTGCATAAGTTTGTGTTCCTTGATTAACTGAGCAGCTACAATAATAAGTGTGGAGTAAGTTTGACTAGTGAAGTGCTGAGTTGATTTCCTGTTTTTGCTTTTGCTTTCTCATGAAGTTTTGTTTTCATGCAGTCCTGTAAGCCGCCGTGAATTTTCATCGGCTCCTATTTCTGCATTCAAAACCGTACGTCTCTTTATCATGAGTCTATTTTGTGACTGTTTGTACTTCTATCTTAGTTTCCATTTTGGTACTGGTTTTGGTGCCCATGTGTCGATCTGTTGTTTGTTATGTTTAATTGGATTTTATCTGGTTGTATGGATGATATTTTCCGTTAATCACATATAGTACTAAGAGATGTATTATTGGTATGAGGAATTCTCGATTTTACGTCGATGGTTTTGAAAGGGAGTGATTTATAAAAGTAGAAAAAAGTGGAGAACAAGTATGAGTTTGATTCATCTTTTGGTAATTTTTACATCAGAACTTATGTTTATTCCAGGAGATGTATATGCGGCATATATAGGCCTCTGATTGATTTGAGAGCTTGTCTTTTTTTTTAATGGTTTAGTTGGTTGATTCTGTTCAGATTGTATTATATTTTACTGTATGTCGAAACCAGGATATCGATCTAGTTTCTAATTCGTTGAGCAAATTGTATAATATTTGATACCTGGCGGTAGCAATTCTCGTGTTGTCTACATCTCGAATCTAGATGCGAGTGTCGTTTGACAATTTAGTTCCATTTTTTTTGCAATCTAATTATGACTTGTCTGGAGGTTTCTGCTTTCTGCATGCTTGCTTGTGCTGTTGTGTTGTATCTTAATGACATTAAGCACTTCGT
This sequence comes from Orobanche coerulescens, assembly GCA_033398695.1. Classification (NCBI taxonomy): domain Eukaryota; kingdom Viridiplantae; phylum Streptophyta; class Magnoliopsida; order Lamiales; family Orobanchaceae; genus Orobanche; species Orobanche coerulescens. The sequence goes on along the minus strand of CM065805.1, from coordinate 42,242,620 downwards.
TATACATTTTATTAACTTTGTAATATGATTTGCATCTCATATCAGTTAACTGGAAACACCAAGCCGTCATGGTCATTGAGCAACAAGTGGGCGGGTCTTGCAAGGCCATTCAGGTGTATTTCCTGATCATACTTTCTTCAATTCAGTGCTGGAACCCTACCTTAGATATTCTGAACGTATTTTCTTCTTGATGCAGCACAAAACCAGCTAGAAGTGATGTTATCGGTATTGACTTGGGTACTACAAACTCTTGTGTCTCTGTCATGGAGGGGAAGGTGATACTTCATTTCATTTGAGAGTTTAACTTGTTAGGCTTGCCGGTAAATGTTTTTCTTACAGATGATTCTCTCTTTTAGAACCCTAAAGTTATTGAGAACTCTGAGGGTGCTCGGACAACTCCATCCGTAGTTGCTTTCAGCCAAAAAGGAGAGCTATTGGTCGGGACACCAGCTAAACGGCAAGCTGTCACAAATCCAACCAACACAGTATTTGGAACCAAACGTCTTATTGGTAGACGTTTTGTTTTGACGAAGATGAAGGAAACTGCAGAGGCCTACCTTGGGAAGTCTGTAAACAAGGTTGTGATCACAGTTCCAGCTTATTTTAATGATGCCCAGCGGCAAGCTACGAAAGACGCTGGCAGAATAGCAGGCCTTACTTGATCATCTTGTTTTACTTGTAAGTGTAGGTTATTTGTTTTGTTAATATGAATTGGCAGCTGGTTTTAGTTGTAAGTGTAGGTTATTGCCGGCTCTTGGTTGTCCCTGTTATTGCCTAGTTTTGTGACTGTGAATTGAAGTTTTGTGACTGTGAATTGTGGTCATGGTGATAATGAGCAGTCTAGTTTGTCTTGTAGTTTGTCTTAGTTGTCTTATTTAAATTGTGAATTGTGTATTGTGGCTTTTGGTCTTAGTTATCTTATTTAAAGTGAATTGAAGTTGTGATTTGTGAATTGAAGTTGTCACCGTGAATTGTGGTGAATTGTGGTTTTTTGTGGTCTTAGTTGTCTAGCTTAGTTAGTCCGCAGATCCTATTTAAACTGCTTTTAACTTGTTGTTTTATTTGACTAGATTGGAGGTGAAAGCAACGACTACATCGATGCGGATTTGACGACATTCGAGAAGAATGGTGTACTTATGTGTCGAATTTTATTTTTAGGGAGTAAAGCTGTTTGTAGGAATAGGTACAGTTGGTAGAAATGGGTACAATTGGTAGTAATCGTAAACTAGATAATATTGATCCGATTTTGACATGATCGAGTTTAGTCGAGTCATGTAATGAATTGGTAACGCATGGTTTTGCGATATATATGAAATGCGTTAATTTTGTACAATCGATCAGGTTTTGTAATGAATTGGGTACAATTGGTATATAATTGCAGTTTAGCGGGGGTCATAAAAGCGGAAAAAAATAAAAATTTTGAAGTTATGACACGCAAAGAAATCGAAAAAGGGGTCATAACTTTTATGACACGCATATATAGTTGTCAGAAAAGGGCGTCATAAAGTGGGTGTCATAAGTGCGTGTCATTGTACAATGACGAACAAATGCGAGTCATAATGAGTTATGACTGGTCCTTCTATGACCAGCATTTGCGCGTCATAAAGGCCCTTTATGACGCCAAATGCGCGTCAAGAAAGACTCTTTTTCTACTAGTGTTCATACCACAAGAATCATATCAATGTCCATATATCAACAACAAGGTCAACATAATTCGGCAATCCATCTCACAATCATACTTATCAACTTGTTTATATGATAATCATCAACTCAAGAACACCAATATTCAATCCAAAACGAAATCCAAAGTGAATGTTAATTACTTCTTCAAAGAAATGGGTTGATTCTCAAGGTCAAATCCATTTCTAAGCTTAATAATGTTACAAACGATCAACTCCATGATACTCAAGTGTTTTGGAACCTCAAAACCTCCTCCAAGAATACTCTCTACCGGGTGAAAGAAAGAAATGGACGAAAATGAGTATCAATGCCCAACTGCACATATTTACACTTCATATGATTAGCATGCACTACTCCACTAGATGGCGTGTGCTACTAGCGTAGCGTGCGCTAACTGACTTTGTTAGCGTGCGCTATCGCAGTCCAGAGGCTGCTGCCCCATTTCGTGCCATGTCTTACGTACATAAGTCCTATTCCATAACGTACGTTATGTTTGGAATATGCCCTCGAACGCCACTCAGGGGATGAGAGTGTAATATCCGCAATTTTCGATTTTCGGTAAATTTCTTTTTTTTGGTCGGAGTCTGTTTTGACGACTCTCTCATGACCGTTTCGTCATTCGGAGAATATTTAATTCTGCACTTTTGTCATCCGAGTTCGTTTCGGTGCTGCTTTGTTGAGTTCCGTACTTTTTAGCGACTTTTCCGCGCTTGAGTTCGGTTCTTGTGAATCTCGTTCGAAACTGTCGTTTGGGGTTTTTCGTAAGTTCATTTAACGTTGTTATACGTGTTGTGAGCTTCGGTTTGATTATTCGTTGTCGTATGGTGATTTTCGGGCATTTGGGCCATTTTCGTAATTTCCCAAAGTTTGGGGTAATTACCTTCCGTTGTCGAATTTCGAGCCTTCGGGTGGTCGGAATCGTGTGTTCTACTAGCTCTTAGATTCGTCTTTGTGAGTACTTTGTAACCGTATCTTCGGTTCGTATTCAGGTTCGGGTTTCGGTGTCGTTTTGTTGAATTCAGGATTACTAAACGACTTTTCTAAGTATGAGTTCGACTTTGTTGGATCACCATTAATTTTTGGTAACTCCAAAAATTCTGAATCTTTGCAATATTATAGAGAATCGAGTTAGCTTTCCAATGGTTCGAACGGTGAGTCAATCGGAGTCGGACGAGAGAGTTATGGTCGTTTTAGCTCACCCTCGTTATTGGCGATCATCACGGCCGAACTCGGCCGTGTCGTCCGACACGGCCCGGTCCGTACTCGTCCGGATAAGCCGGAAGTCTCTGCCTCAGGACCCGACCGTGTCGTCTGGCACGGCCGAGCCGAACTCTTCCGGATAAGCCGGAAGCGACTGCCCAGAGGCCCGACCGTGTTCCAGGACACGGTCGAGTCATTGCCGAGCGCCGCGGACGGGTCACTATCGGAAGGCGCGACCGTGTCTAGCAGGACACGGTCGAGTCCTACCCGCCATCGCGCGCCACGACCGTGTCGGGCGGACACGGCCGAGTCTCACGGCTATTTAAGGCCCAAAGAATGGGTTTTTCTTCATTTTTCTCACTCGTTTCTTCCTCTTCCGCGGCTGGAGATTTGATGATCATGGAGGGATGTTGTTAGGGGTTAAATCCATGAAGTTTTGAAGTTCATAACATCGATTAATCCTTCCATAACTTGCTCCGATCGACCGAATCAAGGCAAGTTTTCCTAAAATATAGTTTTGGGGATTTTGTTCGATTTGTCCGTTTAATCCGTTTTAACTTAGGATTGTGATGGATTGATGATTATTTAGATGTATTATATCATTTTCCTTGTTATTCCATGGTTGGATCGTATCGATTCGTTATTTTGGTCGAGTTCTTGATCGACGCCTTGAAGGTGTCCGGTAAAATGTCATAGAGGGGTTTTCGGGCGTTCTACGATTATTCTTCCTCGTATGATCGATGATTTATTGATTATATGTTGTTAGGGTCGAATTCTTGTGAAGAACTCGAGTCGGAACCCTTTCGTTCGTTGTCTTCTTCGGGGTCCGAGCTTCCCGGTCGAACCGTGTTCTTCGGAGCGTTTGGTAGCGGTTATTAAGGCAAGTATCTTATTATACGACTTGTATCTTGTGAATAGTAATTACGTATGATATGTATAACGATTTTGCTTGCCTCCGTAAATATGTTCCGTTTGAGTTGGTTGTGTTTTCCGAAATTTGAAGGCTTTGTGATAATAGTGATATATTGGTATACGTGTTAGGCGTTGTGCCATTTGTGCAGGATTTCGATGTACATATGAGATGGTTGTACAAGTGTTTCTTCAATGAATTGTGTACCGAATGTGTGTTGTGTTGGTTAAGAGTCGTTGTGATGATCATGATGTTTGTGTTGTTTTGGTTTAATTGCTTGATTGTACATTCGGCGTAAATGTGGAATGACTTGACATTTAATGATTATGAATTGTGTCGAGTCGATGTGTGTGTGATCCAGGTAGGGTCTGACGAGGCCTTCTCGGAGTTCGGTACATGATGTGTACGAACAAAGTGTGTGAACCGGTAGGTCCGACGAGGCCTGGAGTCGGTACATGACGTGTACGGACAAGGTGTGTGATCCAGGTAAGGTCTGACGAGACCTCTGGAGTTCGGTACATGATGTGTACGAACGATGCTGTAGCCGGGTAGGGTCCGTTGAGGCCTCCGGAGTTCGGTACATGATGTGTACGAACAGCATGTGTTGTAGCCGGGTAGGGTCCGTCGAGGCCTCCGGAGTTCGGTACATGATGTGTACGAACAATGTGTGCAGTCCGGGTAAGGTCCGTCGAGGCCTCCGGAGTTCGGTACATGATGTGTACGAACAGTGATCGTAGCGATGATTGTTCGGGTAACATTTTAAATATGGATCTCGGACTCATAATGATATATTATTTGGTGTGCTTTGAAACGAGAATCGGGCTAAGGCCCTAATGTTTTCGAAAAGGTTTTGTAAATTGGGACTCTAGGTCCAAAAGAATTTCTGTTTCAAAAATCCCCGAGATGATGTGTTCCTTTTCAAATATCTCTTACTTGAGTTCGAAATTCTAAAACTTCTCGGGAACATTTTGATAATGGATTTCCGTATTAAATTCGTAGTTGCTATTTGCTTGTTACTTTTCGTATGGTTTGATACTTGCACTAGTAAAACGGTGGAGTTTACTAACCCCGAGTATTCGGGGTGGATGTCTGCTTCAAGGCCTGTACATGCAGGTTCAGGGGAGCAGTCACAGGATTGGCACAAGGGGATGACGAGCTGCGATACTAATCAAGAGTTGAGAGTTGGTAGAGTTTAGTTGTGTTGTTAGAGTTGATTCAGTCTTCCGCTGTATTGTATTTCGACCCCTGTGTGGGTAATGTTGTTAGTCAGTCCTGTTGATAGAGTTGTGTGACCTCATCGGTCTGTGTGTTTATATGTAAGTGACCTTGACGGTCTGTATTATTATATTGTTTGACCCTGGACGGGCAAGCTTTTGGTTGTTCATGGACGTTTAGCCTGGTAGATCCTTGCGGAAAGGGTTTACGGCGTGTAATATTCCCATACGGTTTTGGGGGTGTTACATTTATGGTATCGGATCTTAGGTTGCGGAAACCTAGGCTGTCGGGTCGAGTCAAGTCGTGATTTGTCGAGTAATGTGTTGTCATGTCGTTTGAGTCATCAGGTGACAAGTTGAGTTGTGCGTAGTCACAACGTGTCGGTTATGTTGTCGGACGAGATTAGTATCGTGGGCGACCGTCACCTCCGTGCGACCTGTGGATGTAAGTCTCCTCTTTTATGCGAAGTACCTGTGTATCTCGATTTTATCTTAGTGAGTTAATTGCGGTGCATGATTTTCTTTACACAAGATTGTGTAATATAATTGTGTTTAGTACTTGTGGCATATAGTATGTGTATAGAATGGGCACATTATTGTTTTATCTTTAAACCACCGGGTGGTGTGGTATGGTGTGGAAGTTGTAAACCTTGACGGATTTCGAAAAGGTATCGGATCGAGTTTTAGTTTGAAAACCGATTCCTTTAACCGAGTTTTGGCGTTATGGCCTTGAACGCTTTTGGCAAAATTCTTGTGACGGTACTTAGTATTTTGTAAATGGCTTTTGTGAGTTTTTGAAATATTACCGCCATCGCCCTTTTGGCGTTTTTGTAAATATTTTTATCCTGGTGGGTTCCGCGCAGGACCCACAACGCTATAATATTCCGTGTAATTACTCGAGATTTTGGGCATTCTAGCCCATTGAATTATCTTTGAAAATCTTGAGTATCCTAGAAATAAATTTCGAGACGTAAGTTTAAAATGAATTGTTTTCTCATGGTACTTCCAAGGTGCCACGATATGTTTCCGAATTCTTCTACCTCGAGGACCAAAATGTTTTGAGATATTTTCCAATGTTTTATAAACACTTTTACTTAGACCCGAGGGTCGAATATTTCCGAAAGTTTTTCACGAAAAGAAAGTTTCCTCATTTTTATCGAATGCAAAATAGTTTTCCAAAGTCTCGATAACGATGTTTCACGATTGTACTTTTTTTTGAAGGGTGATACTCAAGATCAATCGGTGTTTCCAAAATTATTTTCAAAAGGAGGTTTTCGTTTTTTTTTTAAAAACTATCCATTCCCGTTTGAGGGCTGGGTATGTATGTATGATGTTCACGTTGTCGTTATGATGTTTGCTCCCGAGTATGATCGAATTGGTGCCATGAACGTCGAGGCGTTGCCACGCATTTGCTGTACTAGCCCTCTGTGAGAGGTGTGAACTGGTGTTTACTGTTTATCGCCTCGCGGCGATTTGCGTGTTGTCGCACGAGTGTGAGATGTTGAAGCTTGAGTTTGTACGTTTGTGTACATGTGTGATTGTTTCATAATGTTTGTAATTATGTCGATTATCGCTCGGGCCGTTGATGTCGCCGAACGACATCGTTATCATTGTAGTGTTTGTGTGTGTATTACTTTAAGATGGTAATAGTTGTATATGATAAGTATTATGATTCTTTATTATGCTGAGTTGGCATCTCCGGTATGTTGTTTTGCGGTGTTATGTTCCATTGTATCTAGCATCTGTATTTTCGATATGCCGAACCGAGGCATTTCGAACGTATTGTGTCGGGAGCATGTACGTGCCAATTGTCCTTCTCGTCGCAACGCTTTTCAAGTGAGGACCCGAGAGACACAGGATCCGATTCTGCGAGTTGGGTTCCGAGTCTTTCGGGCGCGAACTTCAAGAAAGATATGAGGATCGGATCGGAGAGGCCCATGGGAGATATTTCGCCGTTTGCTTTTGTGTTGTCACCTTACTCCAGGTTGTTGTGAGTTGCGGGAACGACATTTCTTTTATAAGAGGTCGAATGTAATGCCCGTATCGTTTTGACTTCGCATTTCCTCTTTCTCAGTCTATCGACTCGTCGTGTTCGTTGATACTTTATGAACTTGTTACGTATTTGGTTTCATCGCTCGAACGAACCGTGATCTTGTTGTGGGTCGATCCGGTTATCGATGTGACTTTTGGGTTGATTCGATTCTTGTGAACCTTGTTCGGAGTGACATCATAGGTTTCTATTTGTTCTTTTATTCGAAGTGGATCGGACTTGGAACTCTTGTGTTTTCGACTGTCGACTCATTATGTTCGTTGACATTTCGAGCTTGTCCCGCCCTTGCTTTTGTTGATCGAACGAGTGTGGTATTGTTTTGGAATAACTCGTTTGTCGCTGTGACTTTGCAATCGCTATTCCCTTTCCTGTGGATCTTATGGGAATGCATGTCTTGTAGTTCTCACCAGATCATCCTGGGAGTTGTGGTTTGAATTTTATTATCCTTCGTGTTTCGGACATGATTGTTCGATTTTTGTTGTCTCGATCGTTGTGGTTCGATCGTTTGTTTGTTCGGTTTTGTTCTCGTTTCGTGATTGTTGAGCATTCAGGCTCCTTCCTAATTCCCTTAAGTTCGGGAAATTAGTCTCGTTTTCGATCTTCCATCCCTATGGCGGTGGGATTCCGTATTTGTTCAGCGGTTGGCTCGCGTTTTGATTGATGTACCGTTGGGATGGTCAATCATATTGATTTTCGTTCGTTGTGTTTTGTGATTGTCGGATAATTGACTTGGCCATATTATCCGTTTGATAACGCTTGTCATTTGTTGCTTTTATTATATCCCTAACGGCGACGTTGTGTTGGTCGCCGTGGAGCGTGTTTTCACGCCGTATATTCCTTTGCGTTGTTTGTAACATTTCGCCGTTGGGCGTTAGTTACGCATTCTTGTGTATCTTGTTGAGTTTTGCCTGGCGGAATATTTCTCCTCCCTACTTGTTTTAAGTTTTGGGACGAAACTTCTTTTAAGGAGGGTAGAATGTAATATCCGCAATTTTCGATTTTCGGTAAATTTCTTTTTTTGGTCGGAGTCTGTTTTGACGACTCTCTCATGACCGTTTCGTCATTCGGAGAATATTTAATTCTGCACTTTTGTCATCCGAGTTCGTTTCGGTGCTGCTTTGTTGAGTTCCGTACTTTTTAGCGACTTTTCCGCGCTTGAGTTCGGTTCTTGTGAATCTCGTTCAAAACTGTCGTTTGGGGTTTTTCGTAAGTTCATTTAACGTTGTTATACGTGTTGTGAGCTTCGGTTTGATTATTCGTTGTCGTATGGTGATTTTCGGGCATTTGGGCCATTTTCGTAATTTCCCAAAGTTTGGGGTAATTACCTTCCGTTGTCGAATTTCGAGCCTTCGGGTGGTCGGAATCGTGTGTTCTACTAGCTCTTAGATTCGTCTTTGTGAGTACTTTGTAACCGTATCTTCGGTTCGTATTCAGGTTCGGGTTTCGGTGTCGTTTTGTTGAATTGGGATTACTAAACGACTTTTCTAAGTATGAGTTCGACTTTGTTGGATCACCATTAATTTTTGGTAACTCCAAAAATTCTGAATCTTGCAATATTATAGAGAATCGAGTTAGCTTTCCAATGGTTCGAACGGTGAGTCAATCGAGTCGGACGAGAGTTATGGTCGTTTTAGCTCACCCGCTCGTTATTGGCGATCACGCCGGCCGAACTCGGCCGTGTCGTCCGACACGGCCTGCGGCTGCACTCGTCCGGATAAGCCGGAAGTCTCGCCTCAGACCCGACCGTGTCGCCTGCACGGCCGAGCCGAACTCTTCCGGATAAGCCAAGCGATCGCCCAGGCCCGACCGTGTTCCAGGACACGGCCGAGTCATTGCCGAGCGCCGCGACGGTCACTATCGGAAGGCGCGGCCGTGTCTAGCAGACACGGTCGAGTCCTCGCTGCCATCGCGCGCCACGACCGTGTCAGCGGACACGGCCGAGTCTGTCGGCTATTTAAGGCCCAGAATGGGTTTTTCTTCATTTTTCTCACTCGCTTTCTTCCTCTTCCGCGGGCCGGAGATTTGATGATCATGGAGGGATGTTGTTAGGGGTTAAATCCATGAAGTTTTGAAGTTCATAACATCGATTAATCCTTCCATAACTTGCTCCGATCGACCGAATCAAGGCAAGTTTTCCTAAAATATAGTTTTGGGGATTTTGTTCGATTTGTCCGTTTAATCCGCTTTTAACTTAGGATTGTGATGGATTGATATTATTTAGATGTATTATATCATTTTCCTTGTTATTCCATGGTTGGATCGTATCGATTCGTTATTTTGGTCGAGTTCTTGATCGACGCCTTGAAGGTGTCCTAGAAATGTCATAGAGGGGTTTTCGGCGTTCTACGATTATTCTTCCTCGTATGATCGATGATTTATTGATTATATGTTGTTAGGGTCGAATTCTTGTGAAGAACTCGAGTCGGAACCCTTTCGTTCGTTGTCTTCTTGGTCCGAGCTTCCCGGTCGAACCGTGTTCTTCGGAGCGTTTGGTAGCGGTTATTAAGGCAAGTATCTTATTATACGACTTGTATCTTGTGAATAGTAATTACGTATGATATGTATAACGATTTTGCTTGCCTCCGTAAATATGTTCCGTTTGAGTTGGTTGTGTTTTCCGAAATTTGAAGGCTTTGTGATAATAGTGATATATTGGTATACGTGTTAGGCGTTGTGCCATTTGTGCAGGATTTCGATGTACATATGAGATGGTTGTACAAGTGTTTCTTCAATGAATTGTGTACCGAATGTGTGTTGTGTTGGTTAAGAGTCGTTGTGATGATCATGATGTTTGTGTTGTTTTGGTTTAATTGCTTGATTGTACATTCGGCGTAAATGTGGAATGACTTGACATTTAATGATTATGAATTGTGTCGAGTCGATGTGTGTGTGATCCAAGTAGGGTCTGACGAGGCCTCTGGAGTTCGGTACATGATGTGTACGAACAAAGTGTGTGAACCAGGTAGGGTCTGACGAGGCCTCTGGAGTCCGGTACATGACGTGTACGGACAAGGTGTGTGATCCAGGTAAGGTCTGACGAGACCTCTGGAGTTCGGTACATGATGTGTACTAACGATGTCAGTAGCCGGTAGGGTCCGTTGAGGCCTCGGAGTTCGGTACATGATGTGTACGAACAGGCGTGTGTTGTAGCCGGGTAGGGTCCGTCGAGGCCTCGGAGTTCGGTACATGATGTGTACGAACAATGTGTGCGATCCGGGTAAGGTCCGTCGAGGCCTCCGGAGTTCGGTACATTATGTGTACGACGGTGATCGTGTAGCGATGATTGTTCGGGTAACATTTTAAATATGGATCTCGGACTCATAATGATATATTATTTGGTGTGCTTTGAAACGAGAATCGGGCTAAGGCCCTAATGTTTTCGAAAAGGTTTTGTAAATTGGGACTCTAGGTCCAAAAGAATTTCTGTTTCAAAAATCCCCGAGATGATGTGTTCCTTTTCAAATATCTCTTACTTGAGTTCGAAATTCTAAAACTTCTCGGGAACATTTTGATAATGGATTTCCGTATTAAATTCGTAGTTGCTATTTGCTTGTTACTTTTCGTATGGTTTGATAATTTCACTAGTAAAACGGTGGAGTTTTACTAACCCCGAGTATTCGGGGTGGATGTCTGCTGCGTCCGGTACATGCGAGTTCGGGGAGCAACACAGATTGGCACAAGGGGATGACGAGTGCGATACTAATCAAGAGTTGAGAGTTGGTAGAGTTTAGTTGTGTTGTTAGAGTTGATTCGTCTTCCGTCAGATTGTATTTCGACCCCTGTGTGGGTAATGTTGTTAGTCAGTCCTGTTGATAGAGTTGTGTGACCTCATCGGTCTGTGTGTTTATATGTAAGTGACCTTGACGGTCTGTATTATTATATTGTTTGACCCTGGACGGGCAAGCTTTTGGTTGTTCATGGACGTTTAGCCTGGTAGATCCTTGCGGAAAGGGTTTACGGCGTGTAATATTCCCATACGGTTTTGGGGGTGTTACAGAGAGAGTAGGGGCATTGTACTTGTAATTATGAAATAATTAATAAAAAGGCAATACGATTCATTTGCTGTTTATTGTATTTCAATTGCATTCTTGACTTGGTAAACATTGAAGTGATGTCCATGTAAATAAATCGAACATTTCATTCTCATTAAGGGATAAGAGAAAATGCACTAGAAGTGTGTAATGTTTATTTACGTAAATGGTTCGCAAGTCAATAAACCTAAATGGACATTAAGTTTTAATAAGACTTGTATAACTGATGCTAGGACGTGTGCACGTCTTGATAGCATAGTTATAAGTATATTGGTGGGACTAGTATACTCGAACTCGACTCATACTCAATTCATTCACACGATATTCACTCTGAGAGAGTCAGTGATGAATCGAAAGGTTGTGATAGTATGCGTGGACCTTTGACTTGAGGGTTCAGTAGAAGATGTGCCTGTGAGGTTTAGTTTGTCATTAGAGTAGTTAGACTCATTTGCTTAATTGCTGAGTCGACCTCGAAGTGCGGACTATACGGGCAGGTAGTAGTCTTTACGGTACGCCAAGAAAGGATTCTATCCCCTTTTAGTGAGCAGGCGTATGTCCTATATGGTTAATGGCAAATAAGACCATAAGTCTTTGGCCAAAGCATTCTGATATAGTCGTATTAGATACACTATTAATCAGTCGGTCTTGATTTGCATTAACACATGTATAAAGTCTAGTCAACAATAGGGTTTAACTTTACCGTGACCCGAAGACTTGACCGGGACATCTGATGAAGGGTCTATACGTATATGGTATTCATGACAGAATGGTTCTGGAATGATCCCTTCATTCGTTCTCAGTCGGGGTTTACATTGCGGCCCGTTAGGCTGGCTAAGTGCTGCCCGCACTCATTGGTTACTCCCAATGCCGACTGAGACGGACCTATGGAGTCGCGCATCAGGAGCGTTGACGGATAAATGTGAATTTATTATCTCTCTATTAATATTAGATATTGGATATCTAATTATGATTTACTGGATAAATCAAAATAGCGGTCTTATGAATTAAAATTAACTTACCGGGTAATTAATTTAATTCATAAATTATATTTCTTAGAGAAATATATTTGTATTTGATATAATTAATTAATTAGATTAATTAATTAATATAAATACATTGGTGATTAAACGGAATGTATTTAACGGAGTCGTTTGACGAACGTCCGGTACACGAGCCGAGTGGCTCGACTCGTTTCTAGGAAATTTCCTATATGGCCGCCCCCCAACCCCACACCTCACATGGAATTATATTTCCATGCATGTGTTGATATATGTTGTCTTATGAAATAATTAGGTGGAGATTCTTTCTCAACTAATTATTACATATATGAGTTGTTATATGTATGTATAATACAACCAACTCATGTGGTGATGTACTTGACTTTGAAAAAACATACACACACATTTTCTTGCTGGTCTTCGGAAGAGAGCAGAGTTGAGTGTGGGAGGGAATTTTTTTTTCTTCAATTTATCATCTTTGAGGTTATACAAAATCAAGAAAAAAAAAGATATAAATTCCTATAGTAATTCCTAGCCGTGTTCTTAGAGAACGGATTGCTATCCAATTTTTCCGGGAAACTTCCGACGCGTGTGAAGTAGAGGTTTCGAACTTTCGATGCTTGGAACGAAGGGATTTTGTGTTCGGGACGGGGTTCGTGATCATCATCATTTTTACGAAGATTTATTTCAAAGGCTTCAAGGGTATCACCTTTATCTTTGTATTTTTACTTTTCGTATATACGTTACTTGATCGATCCTGTTTGGGATTCGGTTTTATTTTCCGCTGCATATTTCGTTTTATTTTCGGAATCCCAATAGTGGTATCGGAGAGAGGTCAATGATACCGTATATACGATTATTTGTGCATTTTGAATGCTTATGGATGATGTTTATGATTTAGAATCATATTTGATATAATTGTAGATTTTTAAATTGTTCGTTGTAGCATCACGTTTTTGGAAACAAGCCGAAAAACGAAGAAACAGGGCTGTCGGCAGTGGTGCTTGCAGCACTGCCTGGGCTGCCTGCCCAGGCTGCCGAGCATGCTCGGCCATGACTCGGCCACAGCGGCCACAGTGGATCGGCCAGTCAGCCCTCGGGTTTTTGGCCCGTTTTTGAATCGGGCCGCGGGCTGGGCCTAAAATCGGATTGTCCGGACTCCGTTTTAAGTTTATATTTCGTTGTAAATATTTCTCGAAATTTAAATTGGATTTTAATTTGACTAAAGTAATATTTGGAATATTTTTGAGTTAAGGGAAATAAATTAAACGAAAATATTTTTTTGGCCGGATTACTTCGAATAAATTAAAATGACGATTATTAGTATTAATTGGATTAATACCATTAAACTTGAATAGATTAATTTATATGGATTGGAATAATATATTAATTGATTATTTAATTTTAATGTCACTTTATATTAATTGGATTAATATAGTACATATTGAATAGATTAATTTTATAGATTAATTGGATTAATTTATATTAAAAATAATTGTGTAATTTCGTTGCTTTTACATGTTGTATGGAATCCTTATGTGATGGTGATATAGCTCGTGGACTTAGTTTTTGATTTGTTCGATTCGATTGGGTTGTAAAGGCCGTTTTGAGCCTATTTATATTTACTAGAAAAATTTGTATAGGATGCAATTTTTCAATGATGTATTATTTTGGGTATGATGAAGACCGAAGACAACCGACTGAGAAGACGAAGAATCGAAGACTGTATTTTTTTTATTTATTGGGTCATTCGCTTGGCCCAGTACTTAGGAATTAGGTCCATGAGCTACATGTTGGTAGTAACTAGGTTACTGTTTTCTGTTTTTCATTTTGAATGATTAACAAACCAACAAACGCGCATATAAATGAATTAATGTGCAAAGTGTAACATTAATCGCGAAATTCTCCCGACTACAAACAGACTAAGTTTGAAAAAGGTTACGAGGTTTCCTACCCTCCATCAAACTCGTAGAAAATTGATACCCGAGCTGGTGTGCTATGCTTCTGAGTTATCGGGGTAGTACATTTGGTAGAGGTTGAAAAATTCTTGAGTGCATTAGATGCCTTCGGTTGGTGATACGCCCCTAGAAACCTGATAGGTTGCCGGGTGAGATTCAATAGTCAAACTGATAGACGTTTACGGTCAAAAACTTAAATAGTCTGGATTGCCAAGAAACCTGACAGGTTGAGGGCATGAAGACTAGAGGTAAAAGAAGATCAAATCATCCGTTAGACGGGTTGGTGTTAGACACCACTTTACAGAAATTATTTGGCAAGAAACCTGATAGGTTGCGTCTGTTAAAATTTGTAAAGAACTTGATCACCACTAAGAAGATGATCTAACCATGATTTCCGGATTATAATATGGGAGTGTATAATTCTGATAAAATTAGTGGGAGTCGAGACAAGAATTATACAAGCCCTTAAATTCTATACTTGGTCATAATTAAACAAGTCACTAATTTAATCTTGTCTAAATCTTTACAGAAAACGAAACTGAATCTCTCTAAAAATGGCTAAAAAACCACTTGCAATACTACTTGAAAAGAATCTCCTAACTAGCGATTGTACTCAGTATGGAGTCTCTGGGATACGTCTTGGAGGCGGACATTCCACCGACTCCAATCCGAACTAGGGGTAATCAGGAAGATATTGACGTCCATGAAAAATAGGTCAAGGATGATGTGCTAGTCCGTGGCTTTATGATGGGCTCAATGACAAAGGAGCTGCAGAGCGCACGAGAAAATGAATTCTGCCAGGCAGATTCTTGCACACTTGACCGAACTTTATGGAGAGCACAGTAGGACTGCTAGATATGAGATATCAAAGTAGTTGTTCAGTGCTAGGATGAAAGAAGGGGAGAAAGTGGGAGACCACGTCCTCAAGATGATCTCTATGATTGAGAGGCTCGAGGTGCTCAACTTTAATATGGATTTATCCCTTCAAGTTGATCTCATCCTTCAATCTCTCCCTGACTCTTTCACCCAGTTTGTAGTGAATTTCAACTGTAATGAAATTTCATGCACATTAGCTGGGCTAATGAATAAGCTGGTAACGGCGCAGTCTAACATGAAGACTAAACCGAGAGAGGTTGCTCTTATGATTTCTTTTGGGCCTCGGATGTAATATCCGCAATTTTCGATTTTCGGTAAATTTCTTTTTTGGCCGGAGTCCGTTTTGACGACTCGCTCATGACCGTTTCGTCATTTCGAGAATGATTAATTCTGCACTTTTTGTCATCCAAGTTCGTTTCGGTATCGTTTTGTTGAGTTCCGAGCTTTTTAGCGACTTTTCCGCACTTGAGTTCGATTCCTGCGAATCTCGTCCGAAACTGTTGTTTCGAGTTTCTCGTAATTTCATTTAATGTTATTATTCATGTTGTGAGCTTTAGTTTGGTGTTTCGATCGCGTATCGTGATTTTCGGACGTTTTGGGCCATTTTCGTAATTTCCCAAAGTTTTGGGTAATTACTTCCGTTGTCAAATTCCGAGCCTTCGGGTGGTCGGAATCGTGTGTTCTCTTAGTGCTCGGATTCGTCTTTGCGAGTACTTGGTAACCGTATCTTCGATTCGTACTCAAGTTCGGGTTTCGGGGTCGTTCGGGCCGTCGGAATTGGTCCCGGCCGAGTCATGGCCGGGCATGCTCGCCAGCGATCTGGCCGAGTAACGACGTTAGTGCTCGGCCGTTACGCACGTAAGGGCCGATTACGCACGTAAGGCCCCGGCCGTAACGCACGAATGGCCGGCAGCTTTAGGGGATGACTCGCCACGACGTAACCTCGCCTACATGACGTAACCAGGGCGTGGCCTATTTAAGGCTGCGGACGTGTTTTTCACCCATTCTCTCACTCTTTCTCTTCTCTTCCGCGGATGGAGGCGTGGGAATCTTGGAGCAATGTTGTTATACATTTAATCCATGAAGATTTGAGGCTCATATCATCAATCATCCCTCCTATAACATCCTCCGATCTACCGAATCAGCCGATTTTCTAGAAATCTAATTTTGGGGATTTTGGGTATTTTGGTTGTTTTCGTCCGATTAATCCGATTTAACTTGGTATTATGATAGATTGATGATTATTAAGATGTATTACATCTTTTCCCTTGTTATTCCATGGTTGGATCGTATCGATTCGTTGTTTTGGTCGAGTTCTTGATCGACGCCTTGAAGGTGTCCGGTAAAATGTCATAGAGGGGTTTTCGGGCGTTCTACGATTATTCTTCCTCGTATGATCGATGATTTATTGATTATACGTTGTTAGGGTCGAATTCTTGCGAAGAACTCGAGTCGGAACCCTTCCGTTCGTCGTTTTCTTCAAGCTTTTCGATCGTGGGCGTATTCTTTGTCTTCACGGAGAATTGTAGGTGTTCGAGGTGTCCCGACTGAGCCGTGTTCGTATGAGTGTCCGGTGTCGATTACCGAGGCAAGTATCTTGCCCATACATTACGTGTTTTGTGGATATTATGGTTGTTAATCGTCGATATGTGCTAAATAAATATTAATAACCATTTTTCAAAAGAATCGGAATATTTACCATCATGCTTTTTGTAAAGGTGACCCATGTGTGTCGGGAATTAATGTTCTTAGTTGAATATGTGAGCTAGTGTCGAGTATAGAATCACCTTACTTTCTTGTGATGTCATTGCGTATGATTATGTCGTTGGTAAATGTAAAGTGTAATTCTTTTGTCAAATGATGTGCTTGGAGTCACGTGTTTATGGATGAATATGTGAGTTTGTGTGATATTAGTTGTGTCGTCGGTCTTTGTTGAAATCTTGTGCTTCCTTGTGAATCGCATCATTACTTGGTCGTGAGTATATGTTGATGAATCGCCATTCTAGTAAGGTACCTCGACTATATATACCGTGATTGACCTTCGAGGCTTGTGGTTTGCAAATCGTGATTTTGGAACGTGTGTGTGTTGTTCCTTCCACCGGAGTGTCCGACGGGATGTCCGGGGTCGATACTAAGGGGTACGGCCACGGAAGTGTAATTGGGTGCGTGTGTGGATGAACTTCCACCGAGTGTCCGACGGATGTCCGGGGTCGATACTAAGGGGTACGGCCGCGAAGTGGTTTCACCCGGAGTGTCCGACGGATGTCCGGGGTCGATACTAAGGGGTACGGCCGCGGGATACCAGGTTTTCATCTTGAGGATGACGTTGATGTTTTCGTTAATTGTGATATTGTCCGGAGTATCACAATGCTTTGTGCTTGGGGTCGAGAGACATTATATATCGAGTCTTGGTGCTTGGCTAGAATGGCATAGGAATAATGTGTTATGTGTAATGTGTCCTTGTAAGTGAATTGAAGTGGATGATCGGGTCGTAGACCCTGTGTTTTGTGACCGGAATGGTTGGGTCGTGGACCCCGTGTTCTGTTAACGGATTTGTATTTTGGAAAATGAACTTTGGGGCTGTGACCCTAAATGACTTTCGAGGAATTAAGAACTTTTCGATTTCAAATATTTTCAAAACTCCCGAGATTTCGAAATATTTTCAAAATGCTTACTTGCTTCGTTTCTGCTTTCAAGACTTGAACTATTTTTTAACTAAATATATCTCGGGAAGTCTTTCGTTATATTCTCGGAATGTGTTGTGTATGGCTCGTATTTGCACTTTATACTTGCACTAGCAAAACAGTGGAGTTTTGCTAACCCCCGAGTAATCGGGGGGTGGATATCTGTATTGTGTCCAGGTACATGCAGGTTTTCGGGAGCAAGACACAGGATCGGCACGAGGGATGATGAAAGACGAATGATACTAATCACACGAAGGCCAGTTTTGGGTTCAGTTAGTCGGAGTCCATTGTATTGTTTTTTCCGCTGTCTTATTTTTTCGTTGTTGCAAGTATTTTACCCTTGTGTGGGTATGAGTCTGGATGAGTTTATGTATTTTGATTTGTAAGTCAGTGACAAAAAGACCAAATCGGTCTATTGGTCCGTTATTTTGATTCATCGGTATGGAATGTAATGTGTTGTTTTGATGTCTAGCCTGGTGGATCCTCACGGAGAGGGTCTGCGGCGTGTAATATTCCCGGTTTGATCTGGGGGTGTTACATTTATGGTATCAGAGCTTAGGTTGAGGAAACCTAGGGTCATTGGGTCGAGTTGTGTTGTTGAGTCTTGTATTGTCGATTTTGTCCGATCGAGTCGTCGCGACGCTGGCTGCAGGATGTCGGCCGTGATTAGTATCAAGGTGCAGCCATCATCTTCGTGCGATCTGTGGATGTAAGTCTCCCTACTACATGTTGTACCACGAGCTATACGAGCCTGTATGATTCTGTGTTATGTAGTAGTATTTGAAGGTGCATCGTGAGTAGTGACATATATTTGTTAATTCCCGTTTTGTGTTAGAATGAAGAATGATATTGCCAAATGTATCCTTGTATGAACTGTTTTTCTTAGAAGAGCAACAACCTTGGAATTTTTAGTTTCGAGGGCTTCCGGGGAGCCACGTAAATTTTTAAAATGTTCTCCAAGGGAGGAAAAATTTCGATTTTTGTATGATGACCTCAAGGTCGAAAATTTTTAGACTTCAAACTACCGATATTTCATTTTCATCTCATACTATAAGTTTTCAAAACTCGAGTTTTTAACTCAAATAAGGTCTACAAATATACTCAAGACGTGACTCTCGTTTGTAACTTTTCGGTTTCATGATTGTTGGTCAGAAGATGTGTATTGATGATGCTCTCGTTGTTGAGCAGTGGTGCCCGTTTTATGATTAAAATAGTAACGTGAATGTTGAGTCCATCGGTATGTATGTGTTGAGATAGTCCTCCTTATTGAGAAATAAAATTTTCGTTTTTGTAAGATGATTTTCTTTTGATGGTTGCTTGTGAGATGTTATAATTATGTGAATCGATGACATTTAGACTCGTATGTTGTTGCTTATTTGTAACCTTCGAGTTTAGTATTACCTCGTATATGTTTGCAATCGTGTTGGTGATTAGAGCGATTAGCACATGCTTAATACGAGCCTAACGCTGCTAACGTGGCGTGTTTAGCGACGTTAATCTTTGTTGTAACGCGCTAATCAACTCCGGGCGAAGCTATGGAACCGCATTATAGCCGTTAGGTCTAACTTTTGCGGCCAATCACTGTAGTTGTATTCTCTATGTGGTGTCTAGTGATAACAATCAAGTGCGTGAATGTATGTTAAGATTTTTCGTATTGCTAGGTGATATTTGATTGTGTTTGATGAATTGATAAATTATGTCTTTGTGTGTGTTCAAAAACGCTTTCTGGAAACTTCACAAAGTTTTGACGGTTCGATTAATCGGCTCCGTGTATACTTTGAAAATTATTTGGAATTGGCAAGCGGCCTTGGATTCTCAAATAAAACCTCGACGGTATTTGAAAGAGTTGTTTTAAAGTACATGTAGACATTTTGTAAAATATTACCGTCGTTGATGTTTGTGAAGTGTTGGGAGAATTTTCGAAAATGATTTTTAACGTATTGTTGTATTTTCAAATAATTCGAGTAAATGATTTTCAAAAATCTTTCACACCATAAAAATATTTTATTTCAAAAACCAATGCGATTTTTATTTTCAAAAATATATAGTGAAAGATGAAAAATCTCACTCGATGTAAAATTCAAACTCGGATTTGGAAATGTTAGAGTATGTAAGAATGATTTGATGATCTTGCATGGTTAACTTGTTAGTTGTTAACGGTGATGATGATACGTAGGGGCATGATGACTTCAAACGATTTCAAATGAGACGGTTTAAGTATGTTGTTTACAAGTTTTGACGAAACAACCCGAGGTACCAAAAGTACTTTTAAAGTTTATTTTAAATACCATACAAATCCAAGGATTTTCAAAAGATTTCCTTTAAAAGGATACCTCGTGGATTTTCTTTTCGAGTTGTTATTGATTACCTTATGTGTTATGTCGTGCTGGGTTGGTACTTTAGTATATTATTTTTGCGAAGTTGCGCCATCGTATCGAGTGAGAATCCGCTTAGTATGTCTAGGGACAGAGGATACGGTCGTGACCGCGGTATAGATTGTCGTGGAGATCAGATATGGGACCAATAGGATATGGTCGAAGGTTGCTATTCCAAAGACTTCGTTCTCGTTGTTTAGGTTTCGGGACGAAACCTCTTTTAAAGGTGATATGATGTAATACCCGCATTTTTCTTTCTTTCTCTTCTGCTTCGTCCAACCGTATCGACTGACCGTGTTCGTTGATGCTTCCGACACAGTGTTGTTTCTCACCTTTGTCATTCGAGCGAGTTCTGATATTGTCTCAAATTAATCTATATATCGTTGTGACCTTTCCAAGTTCGGAAAATTAGTCTCGTTTTCGATCTTCCAACCCTTGGGCGGTGGAATTTCAGATTTGTTCAGCGATTGGCTCGCGTTTTGATTGATGTACCATTGGGTTGGTCAATCGTATTGATTTTCGTCCGTTGTGTTTTGTGATTGTTCGGATAATTGACTTGATTGTATTATCCATTTGATGACGCTTGTTACTTGTTGGTTTTGTTATATCCCTAACGCGACGTTGTGTTGGTCGTGGAGCGTGTTTTCACGCCGTATATTCCTTTGCGTTGCTTGTAACGTTTCGCCGATGGGCGTAAGTTACGTGTTTCCTTGCGTATCTCGTTGAGTTTTCTGGCGGATATTGCTTCTCCTACTTGTTTTAAGTTTCGGGACGAAACTTCTTTTAAGGAGGGTAGAATGTAATATCCGCAATTTTCGATTTCGTAAATTTCTTTTCGGCCGGAGTCCGCTTTTGACGACTCGCTCATGACCGCTTTCGTCATTTCGAGAATGATTAATTCTGCACTTTTGTCATCCAAGTTCGCTTTGTATCGCTTTGTTGAGTTCCGAGCTTTTAGCGACTTTTCCGCACTTGAGTTCGATTCTGCGAATCTCGTCCAAATCGTTGTTTCGAGTTTCTCGTAATTTCATTTAATGTTATTATTCATGTTGTGAGCTTTAGTTTGGTGTTTCGATCGCGTATCGTGATTTTCTGGACGTTTGGGCCATTTTCGTAATTTCCCAAAGTTTTGGGTAATTACTCGTTGTCAAATTCCGAGCCTTGGTGGTCGGAATCGTGTGTTCTCTTAGTGCTCGGATTCGTCTTTGCGAGTACTTGGTAACCGTATCTTCGATTCGTACTCAAGTTCGGGTCGCTCGGGCCGTCGGAATTGGTCCCGCCGAGTCATGGCCGGCATGCTCGCCAGGCCCCGCCGAGTAACGACGTTAGTGCTCGGCCGTTACGTAAGGGCCGTTACGCACGTAAGGCCCCGGCCGGTAACGCACGTAGCCGCCGCCAGCTTGGGGCGATGACTCGTTACGCACGTAACCTCGGCGTTACGACGTAACCCGGCCGGCCTATTTAAGGCTGCGGACGTTTTTTCACCCATTCTCTCACTCTTTCTCTTCTCTTCCGCGGATGGAGGCGTGGGAATCTTGGAGCAATGTTGTTATACATTTAATCCATGAAGATTTGAGGCTCATATCATCAATCATCCCTCCTATAACATCCTCCGATCTACCGAATCAGGTCAGATTTTCTAGAAATCTAATTTTGGGGATTTTGGGTATTTTGGTTGTTTTCGTCCGATTAATCCGATTTAACTTGGTATTATAATAGATTGATGATTATTAAGATGTATTACATCTTTTCCCTTGTTATTCCATGGTTGGATCGTATCGATTCGTTGTTTTGGTCGAGTTCTTGATCGACGCCTTGAAGGTGTCCGGTAAAATATCATAGAGGGGTTTTCGGGCGTTCTACGATTATTCTTCCTCGTATGATCGATGATTTATTGATTATATGTTGTTAGGGTCGAATTCTTGCGAAGAACTCGAGTCGGAACCCTTCCGTTCGTCGTTTTCTTCAAGCTTTTCGATCGTGGGCGTATTCTTTGTCTTCACGGAGAATTGTAGGTGTTCGAGGTGTCCCGACTGAGCCGTGTTCGTATGAGTGTCCGGTGTCGATTATCGAGGCAAGTATCTTGCCCATACATTACGTGTTTTGTGGATATTATGGTTGTTAATCGTCGATATGTGCTAAATAAATATTAATAACCATTTTTCAAAAGAATCGGAATATTTACCATCATGCTTTTTGTAAAGGTGACCCATGTGTGTCGGGAATTAATGTTCTTAGTTGAATATGTGAGCTAGTGTCGAGTATAGAATCACCTTACTTTCTTGTGATGTCATTGCGTATGATTATGTCGTTGGTAAATGTAAAGTGTAATTCTTTTGTCAAATGATGTGCTTGAGTCACGTGTTTATGGATGAATATGTGAGTTTGTGTGATATTAGTTGTGTCGTTCGGTGCTGTTGAAATCTTGTGCTTCCTTGTGAATCGCATCATTACTTGGTCGTGAGTATATGTTGGATGAACTGGCCATTCTAGTAAGGTACCTCGACTATATACCGTGATTGACCTTCGAGGCTTGTGGTTTGCAACCGTGATTTTGGAACGTGTGTGTGTGTTGTTCCTTCCACCGGAGTGTCCGACGGGATGTCCGGGGTCGAGCATTAAGGGGTACGGCCACGAAGTGGACTTGGGTGCGTGTGTGGATGAACTTCCACCGAGTGTCCGACGGGATGTCCGGGGTCGATACTAAGGGGTACGGCCGCGAAGTGGTTTCCCACCGGAGTGTCCGACGGATGTCCGGGGTCGATACTAAGGGGTACGGCCGCGGGTTACCTGTTGTGGTTTTCATCTTGAGGATGACGTTGATGTTTTCGTTAATTGTGATATTGTCCGGAGTATCACAATGCTTTGTGCTTGGGGTCGAGAGACATTATATATCGAGTCTTGGTGCTTGGCTAGAATGGCATAGGAATAATGTGTTATGTGTAATGTGTCCTTGTAAGTGAATTGAAGTGGATGATCGGGTCAGACCCCGTGTTTTGTGACCGGAATGGTTGGGTCGTGGACCCCGTGTTCGTTAACGGATTTGTATTTTGGAAAATGAACTTTGGGGTCATGGACCCTAAATGACTTTCGAGGAATTAAGAACTTTTCGATTTCAAATATTTTCAAAACTCCGAGATTTCAAATATTTTCAAAATGCTTACTTGCTTCGCTTTCGCTTTCAAGACTTGAACTATTTTTAACTAAATATATCTCGGGAAGTCTTTCGTTATATTCTCGGAATGTGTTGTGTATGGCTCGTATTTGCACTTTATACTTGCACTAGCAAAACAATGGAGTTTGCTAACCCCGTGCACCGGGGTGGATATCTGTATTGTGTCCAGGTACATGCAGGTTTTCGGGAGCAAGACACAGGATCGGCACGAGGGATGATGAAAGACGAATGATACTAATCACACGAAGGCCAGTTTTGGGTTCAGTTAGTCGGAGTCCATTGTATTGTCTTTTCCGCTGTCTTATTTTTTCGTTGTTGCAAGTATTTTACCCTTGTGTGGGTATGAGTCTGGATGAGTTTATGTATTTTGATTTGTAAGTCAGTGACAAAAAGACCAAATCGGTCTATTGGTCCGTTATTTTGATTCATCGGTATGGAATGTAATGTGTTGTTTTGATGTCTAGCCTGGTGGATCCTCACGGAGAGGGTCTGCGGCGTGTAATATTCCCGGTTTGATCTGGGGGTGTTACATCGGAGGTCCAAGAACAAGAAAAAAAAGACCTATGAGCAGTACAAACCCAAGAAAGTGGTGCAGAAAGGAAAGGGCAAGGCCCGAAAGGTTCAAAAGGTAGGCGGTCCAAAACCTACGGAAAAATGCCTTGAATGCAGTGAGCTGGGACACTGGCGAAGGACTTGTCCTAAGATTAATGGCACATCAGGTACGGAACTTTTTATTTTTGAAACTAATTGTTCCGCTACTGTGTATTCTGCTTCATGGATTCTGGATTCAGGTGCCACTTCTTATATTTGTACTATGAATCAGGATCTGGAACGAAGTAGGAAACTTGAAGCTAGGGAAGTTATGATCACTGTCGGAAGCGGACAAAGTGTCGAGGCAACCAATATTGCACTACGCCATAAATGGCCTACGACAACGGATTTTGTTAGTGTTGCGCTCAAAAATATTGTAGTAGCTCTAAACTTTTTACCTGCTGCAACATTGCTTTTTTGATGTTGCTGTATATGTTTACAAAGTGTTGCCTTAGTAGCAAAGTGTTACATGCTATAACATTTTATGACACAGTGTTGCCGTAAATGTATTATTTAAAAAAAACTTCATATTTTTTTATGTAAAATTAAAATTAAATAATCTTTTACTTGAGAACTAATTAATTTGATTGAAGTGGAGTATGAGATTTATTCAGAAGTAATACTTTTTAATTGGATTTGATATGAACAAATTAAAAAAACTATAATATTTATAAAATTAAAAATTAAAAATAATATTTAAAATAATTATCTGGATAGAATAAAAGTTGCAATAATTATGTGTAATATCCACGAAATTTTAAATTGAAATTTTGATGGTATTAATTTTTTTTTTACTGATTTGTTTCATTTTTATTTCGTTTAGCTAGCTGAAAAATAATAATGCATTTTCCTACTTATATATATATATATATATATATCTCATTTTCTTTTTTTTGGTATCCTAAAAGAGCCTATGTCAATTTGGTTGAAATCGCGTTTCTTCTTCTGGCGACTCTTTGCACTTTTCGTCATGACCGCTTCATTCTCTTTCTTTCATTTGCCGGCTCGATTTCTTACTACGGCGACTCTTTCGACTTCTATGCTTCATCTTCTTCAACATGCCTGCTTCATCTTCTTTTCTCTTCACCTATCTCCTTCTGAAATCTCAGGTACGTGTCTTCTTATCTCCATCCTCGTCACTTCATCATTCCGACAGGTCGCCCTTCTCGGAGAGAGACTACAAAGTACTGTTCTTCTCAATTTTTTCATTCTTATTTCCTCCGTGCCACCAGATCCGAGACCCACCAAGCCGTTCAAATTTTCGTCGATGTCATTTCGGGAACTGAGTTCCTTGTCCTCAATGCCGCCGAGCTATCCGTCAATCTTAAATCCGTCACCCTCACTTCTGGTAATAAGGTACCGGTTTAATATTTTGCAGTGTTGACGTTCTCTAAGTTCTTTTAGTTCCCTTCCTCCCAGGCTCCAGCCCCACCACTTCTCTTATTATTACTATTATTTTCTTTTTGTTTTTGCTTTAAACTTTGTCCTAGAAAATTTTAGGTTCTTGAATCTGTGGAGGTCGGGTTACTTGAGGAGGCTAATATTTTATTGTTGGAGTTCAGCGAATATTTGCAAATTGGTTTTGGAGTTTTGAACATTGAGTTTGGTGGGACATTAAACGATAGAATGAAAGGGTTTTACAGATTCACTTATGTATTATTTATGTTAGGTTATTACACTTGATATGCATTACTTGTTATTGCCTCATTCGCATTTTGACTTAGGACACTTTTTTTTTGCTATTGGAGTTATCATTCTTTGTGCGTGTTTGTATATCTGTGCAGTGTGTGGTTCTGTGAAAAATATGTGTGTTGTGTGTGTGAGAGAGTAACTTTGTGTGTAATTGCTTATGTAGAAATACAATGATGTATTTTAAATGACTAGGTTCAAGGGTGGATTTCTAAAAAATGAACTAAAATTGGCCCTGAAGGTTGGAGATTGAAGCAATGACATTTTGCAAGAGTTACTTCCCTTGTTCGATCTTGCCGGAGATTATTTCCTCCAGGTTCTGCCTCTGAGATATGGTCTGAGTTCAGGTATCTTCTTCATTATGATAAAAATTTAATTATGCTGCTAATTGAATTAATGAACATTCGGCTGAGATATCTTTCTTATCTTGTGAATGTTACATGCTCACAGTGACCCATTTTGGGCTATTTATGGTTGTTGTCTTCGGATTCTGATTGTAGGTGATGTTTCTGTATCCGTTACCAGGTTACATGCCATTTCTTACATTTGCATGTAGCTTCTTTACCGTTCTCATGATATGATTTCCTCAAGAAATTCCTAATATCATGTGTCTAAGAAATCCTAATACAAAGTATCCTCTGTTCTTTCTATTAGGGTTTCTCTATCTTGCAATTTCTTTGATTTTTTGGCTTTTGGTTTTTGGAGTTTTCTATTAGGGTTTGTCCCAATTTTCTTGTTTTCATTCTTTTGTGAAATTTTTTTGGGGGTTTGGTTTTTAATTTGAGAGTGTACTCTAAATTTCTTTGGTTGGTGGTTTTTCTTATATTTTTAATGGGGTTTTCAGTTTTCTTTTATTTAGTTATCATTATTGGTAGTTTCGGTTACTTACTAAGAGTTGTTATGTGTACGTGTTTGGTGTGTAGAGCATTTTGTTTTTATTCTGGTATTTGTAATCTGGAGAGATGAGGGGCTTTGAGTCTGTAGAAATAAAACCAAATGTAGTTCTCCATTTCGGAAGATTTCTTTTCCATGGGTTTGTATACTGTATTTTTAGTCTTGTATTGATTCAGAGGTTTATTATGATTAGTAGCTGTATTTATTAAATAAGTCTAGCTTAGGTATCTAGAGTCTAGACCTCTATTTATGGCAAAAAGTAGAAAGAAAAATCTAAAATCTATATTCATATTGTTCCTGGTTTTTATGTTTTTCCGATAGAATAAATAACCTTCACAATGTTACATTTTTACTGCAGAGTCCAGGATAGCAAGCTCTCCTCCTGCAGAAACTTTGAAACAAATGCGCAAATCCTTTTACACGAATGTTCCACCTCCATATGTGGAATAGTTTGAGAAAAAAGAGTTATATCAGGTCAGGGTACTTACTCAGGAACTTGCCGTGCGTCTTCTGATTATCATCACTTCACTTTCTCAGGGCAATGTTTATGTCATGTAGTTGTCTGACAAGATGCGACCTAATTCACCCATCTCATGCAAGTGTACTGTACTGTTGCAAAAGACACAAACCAACTCGAGCTTTTTAAGGCAAGTATTTTGCTTTTCCAGACACATGTACTGTATGATCGAAAAAAACCCGTTCTTTTGTAAACAAAAGTAACTAAATAAATAAAATTTGTCTCTATCATTTTTGTACTTGTAAACATTATTTCGTTTGCAGTTGTCAGAGTGCCTCTGCATCATTGGGTATTTACGCTGAATAGGAGTTTTCAATGAGTATGGAATGCGCCTACAGGTAGCCAAAAAAAAATGATCAGGTTATTTTTATTATTATCTTTTTAGCTATTTTTAATGATTTGCTTTAGAGTTCATAGTCCCCTGATCTATAGATCTCATTACATTTTTAAGATATATTATTATGAACAAGGGCCGTTTCCTGGTGGTCAGTTTTTAAGAGGTCGTGAAGCCTGGCTTACTGGAAAACTTGGCGATTTAGACTATAGGAATCCTTATGAATATTTGAAAGGGTTGGTACAATGTCATAGAATGCATCTTTTTGATGTTGTTAACCAGTATCGAGCCGTATTTGCTGATGACACATCGAAAGTGAAGAAAATTATGATGGTGGCCTTCTCTTTGACTGGGCCATACATCAGATCACCTTACACCTGAAGACCCTCCAAATCATGCTTTCTAAGATAAGTGAAGGTGGATCTTTGTCAAATATTCTGGATCAATGCATGGTGAGAATTAGTCTTCTGCATTAAAGTTTTCCTCTTGGATCTATAATCTATATCTTCCTGTTAGTAGATGATTTCTTTTTGTATTGATTGCTTTTTATATGACAATTTCGTTGGTTTACAATATAAAACAATTCTTTTACCTGCCTGTGGTTTACAGTATTTTGCTATGGCACATGGTTGGGTTGGTTTAGATTTTCGAGGACTGCTTCCCCCTCTTTTTGAAGAGTAAACATACATTTCAGCATTTTTTTCTGGTCTTTGACTTACTTTGAAATTTGGAGATCTCTCATGTGGATGTTTTTGTTTCTCAACAGTGTAGTCCTTAATCTGTTCTTGAAGAATATGAGGACAACTGTTGAAAATTTTCAGGTATAATTTCCATTCATTAATAGCTAACAGCTGATGTTGTCGTGCATTTGTTTAAGATTCGTGATTTTGATTACTATGGTCTTTCAATAACAAAAACTGTCCTCGGTGAAGATTTATGACGGATGTTTCAATTATCCAGTTAGTGTTGGATTCTCATCGTTGGGTCCCGTTGCCAGCTGTTGGCTTCCCTGTTAGTAGTTTGAATGAAGGAAGTCGTGATGATGTTACATCTCCTTCAAATCTCATGGAGCACCCACCTCTTGCCATTTTTATCAATGGTAAAATCGATAGTTCATTCCACTTGTTTGGAATATCCAAACCATATTTTTCCTTAATATTTTCCTTTGGTATCAGTTAAGTGGCAATTATTTTAGGTTTTATTTAATTTTGCTCTCCGGTGGCACCAGGTGTATCTGCAGCAATGAACGAACTACGCCCATGTGCTCCATTAAGTTCAAAAAACGTGGTTTCCCAGGAATTAGTTAAGGGTTTGCAGTTAATTTCTGACTCTTTACTGAGATACGATACGACTAGGATGCTCAGGGAGAATGAGTCCGTACTTTTCATTAAACTGTGCCAGGCATTTGCCGAGGTCATGTTTATATCAAATTGTCCAGTTTTAGTTGCAAATGGCGCATCGTTTCTCACGATAATTACAAATACTACCCTTGAGGTTTAGTGTGTAACATCTCCGTGATTTACAGGAATATTACAGCGCCGTAGATCCTTTTTGGAGAACCTACCAGGCTTAGACCCAAATAAAACACATTAAATACAACAAACATAAACGTTCATACAATCAAAACCAACTTCAATTTCAACGTGACATACATCACAATACCAAACAACATATCATCCCGTGGGAACATAACCAATACAACCGTTCACAACTGGAATACAACAACATCATTAACCATTAATAATGACATGACATACAACACCGGAGAGTACCCGCGCGAGTACAAAACCAAAACACGACTTTGACCATGACCATATGACCACCAACTCAATATAATGCACGATATCAATGCTGCCCACCAAGCTCGTGTCTGTCCTGTGCTAGACCTCCCACTGGACTCGCACTGAATACACAAAGTATATCCACCTGTAAGGGGCCGCAAGAAGCCGGTGCAAGTACAATGATTCTAGAATATGTACAACAAGTAAATAATCAACAAAAACCACAGAAATCATAGTGCCATCACGTATATTTCCTAATACCACATCACAGTCATCATCACAAAACAACCTCCCGAGCTATACTGGCCCTGTACCTCTCAAGCAAGATACACACCCCAGAGACACCTCGTCAGGCCCTCCCTGGTGTATAGCCCAACCGAGTGATCCATAGGGATACGCGGCCTACCGGACCCCAGGGGACCCTCACTGATTTTACTCGGCTCACACACACTCGATCAACAATTTGGCACAAATTCCATTTTTTTTCACATATTCACACGATATACATTAAACACAATCAAAGTACTTGCCTCAATTTGAACGACACAAGAAGCGGCAAACGGATGAATGTACGGTCCGAACTTCCTTCAACGACTCGATCCTAACACATCGAAATATGGAATCAAAACACAACACCACGGAAATGGAAGGATTCCCTTCCAATTCTACTCTTAGGGACAAACTATCAAACACTACTAAGGCGGAGTTGTTCATACTCAAATCAATAGGTGGGAACTCAAACAAAATCCGTAGACTTCAAGAAAAACAAGGGATTATGGTCTCACAATCATAATCTGACCCAATTCAAGGTTTAAAACGGACTAGAATGACGAGATCTAAACAAAACCCTCAAAATTCCGAAAAACTAGGGATTGAACAATCTCACCTTGATTTGGATGATACACTGGATGAAATCTTGTTAGATTGAGTCTAGGAACACGAAAATGTTGTTGGATGGTGAAAACTGGTCGAAAACCACGTCTAACTACACTCCAAGTCGCCCAAATTACCAAGGGAAGAGGAAGAGGTGAAAATGACGTTTCGAACTCGCCCCTATATATATACCGGGAGGCATTAGCGCACGCTACGCCATCGCTTAGCTCGCGCTAACGAGTTGAGGGCGGTGCACTCAAGAAAAAGCGCCTGTAACTTTCGCCAGACTCGTAGCGTGACGCCGAACTATTCGTTAGCGTGCGCTATCGCTGTTACTAGCGCGCGCTAACTCCATACAAGAAGGCGGCGCTACCGCAAGTACTGCAGCCTAGAAACGCTTCGTCTCACCGACTGACATTCTAGCGCACGCTATCCTCCAAGTAACGTGCGCTAGTACATCGAAATAGCGTACGCAAGTTCTACCATAGCGTACGCTAGCGCTCCATTCCAGAGTCCAGAAAGTTCACTGTCCAGCAGGTCTAACGCACGCTATTGCACAAGAGTAGCGTGCGCTTACTGAACCTCGTTAGCGTGGCGCTAGACATACAGTCTTAGCGTGCGCTAACTGCTATTTTCCAAAATTAAATTCGCAAAAAGTCCGGCTAAAACGAGCACAATCCGAGAATCACAGAACCCAACAATTATCAGCCATGAACATACCAAGGTCAATCATCAATATATACGGTCCAAATGACCACAATACCACAAAATACATCCACAACAACACTCATAAAATACACGAGTATTACATAGTGTAATTAAAAAATAATAAATTGATTTATAACATTATGTCATTATGTATACCCCCTTAAGTCATTACAATCTTCTCTCCCCGGGCTATACATGCAATTCTTAAATAAAACCATATGTGTGGTTTATTTGTAAATTTGAATTTTTCATTGTAATTAAATTAATCCTCTTGGTAATTGTAAAAAAATCAGTCATCGTTAAAAATTACAAATAACCCTGACATTTATTTTCATCTTACGAGCATACACCCTTAAAGAGGATCATAGGAGGCTATTTGTAAGATAAATACAAACGTTAGGGGTGAGAAGCTATTTTTTGTTCTTGGGCAATTAGACTGAACTCCAGGGTTACATTTTTATTAACCTTTTTCTTATTATCCCGTTGCGTGACATGGGTTGGGTTTTGTTTGTCAACTAGAGGCTAGAACTACATTTAGTTTTCCCAAAACTTCCGTATGATCGCGTGGCTTTATCCAATTGCTTAGGTGTGTTTGGTAAGAAATCATTTTTCAGATTTTACAGTCCTTTAGAACGAGTCTGATCATTTACAGAAATCCCACATTTGTGATTTATCTTGTAATGTTACTCTGATGACAATATCGACCAAATGAGATCATATTCTTCGCAATCAACTTTGATTGTTTGCTGGAAGTTGCAAGGGACATTGTTTGATTATAAGTGAATCTAGATAAAGATCTTCTGATCTTACCTCAGGTAGTGCATTTCACACCTGATTTCATATGTATATGATGTCTTTATGTGCTTTTCCCCTGATCGTTGTTTACTCTTGTATTAAAAGGTTGTGCTTTTCATATGTAACTTGCATGTCCGACGATCTCTATTGTTGGTGATATGTCTCTGTTCTTGGTGGTTTGCCATCAATTTTGTTTCTCTTGAATTAGCATATAACCTTTTAAATGGTCTCTAATATAGTACAATTTTGAAAAACACCCTTTTTTTGTTAAGACTCGTAAGTGAAAAGAGGGTCGCGAGTACATGACTGATGGAAAAGTAACTAAGTTAATAATTGTAAGTGTTCTACTATTTAGTTGATCACATGCCAAGTGTATTCTTCCATTCGAGTCTATTTAATTTGATATGGTCGTGGCTTTATTTTGTAGGACAAAATTGAAAAGGTTATTGGTCCTGACTGAAGGTGTCACTGAATATCTATTGGATCGAAAAGCACATGGTCCTTCATGGCTTATAGGAAGATGTGTAAAGTGTGACAAATGCTCCACTTCTGGCACGACAAACTCGCAGATCAGTGTCGGCCAAAATCAGGCAAGAAGTTGTTGACGAAATGGAAGAAAAGTTGGAGAAGAAGGTCCAAGAAGAAGTAGATGCACAAGTGAATAAGAAGGTGCAGGAGAACCTAACTTGGGTGCTTAAGAAATTAGGCGAAGTAAACCCAAGCTTGAACATCAATTTGGTGGAACTTTGTCCCACGATATAGTGATAACGACAACGGCACTCCTATTATCGGAGGAGATGCTACATCTTAGAATTTCTGTTTGTACCGTATTTCATGGCTTTTGGTCGTTGTATTAAACCTTAAGTACTGTTTTTTAAGTAAACCTTAAGCACTGTTTTTTAGATATTTTTGATGGATGGGTTGTATTTTGAATGGATGGATTCGGAATTGTAGTGGATTGGTAATTAATATAAACAAATATTTCCTGTCAATTTTTTTTTGTGAAAGTGTTGCAATAGACAAAAAAACGTTGCTGTAGACAAGAAAAACATTGTTGTAGACAAAAAGAACATTGTCGTTACTTACTAAAAGGTGTTGCAAAAACTTAAAAAGTGTTGCAACAGGGTTCCCTAACAGGTATGGGGCCCACTATGTGGGGGCCATCTGTGGCCCCCTACTTTTATAGAAAATTGGCCTCTGCTGCAACACTTGTTTAATGTTGTTGTAGACTATAGGTAACGATGCCTTGCAGTCTTATGGTAACAAAAGGAGTGATGTTGCAGTAGGTGACATAAGTGTTGCTATAGGGACCTAGGGCAGCGGTGAAAAGTGCAACACCAAAAAAGTGTTGCCGTTTTGATTTTCTTGTCTACAGCAATGTTTTTTTTTGCTTCTTGCAACATTTTGTAGGAGTTGTCGTAGGCCATCTATGGCGTAGTGTTGGATCAATCCTACTGGGTTTAGAATCCGGTTTTATTTTGACATTAGATGAAGTACTTGTTTTGCCCAAGGGGCATAAAAACATTGTACCCATTCCAGTCTTGGACCGGAAAAGATTTTGTTTCTTCATTGGCAATGGTAGTTGTAAAATTTATTTTCGAAATAAATTGGTAGACAAGATACTAATCAAGTTCTTAAATGGCACCTTAGACTTGGTCATGTTGGTCAGACCAAGGTTCAGAAAATGGAGAAAGATGGACTTTTAAGTCCATTGGGTGTAGAACCCTATCCAACTTATGAATCTTGCCTTAGAGGCAAAATGACCAAGTCCCCCTTCACAGGGACTTTTGAAATGGCTGCCGAAAAACTTGGATTGGTACATACCGATGTTTGTGGTGCTTTAGAAGTAGCCCAAGACGGATATGAATATTTCATAATCTTCACAGATGATCATACTAGGTATGGGACTGTGTACTTAATGAAACATAAATCCAAAGCCTTTACTAAATTCAAAGAATTTAAGGACCTAGTTGAAAAACAAACTGGATGTCATATCAAAGCACTTTGGTCGGACCGAGGTGGCGAATATATGAGCACAGAGTCTGATGAGTTCCTTAAGGAACATGGAATAGTTTCACAATTCACGCCTCCAGGAACCCCACAGTTAAATGGTGTTTCAGAAAGGAGAAATCAGACTTTGTTGGACATGGTTTGCTCCATGTTAAATTACACTGATTTACCTATTTACCTGTGGGGGTATGCCTTACTAACCGCTGCCTATATCCTTAATAGATGTCCTTCCAAATCCGTTCCTATCACTCCGCATGAGATATGGAAGGGTAAGAAACCAAGCCTTAATCACATAAGGATTTGGGGATGTCCAGCCTATGTCAAAAAAGCTAAGGTGGACAAACTGGAAGCGAGGTCCATAAAAGGACGTTTCATTGGATACCCAAAGTACTCGATGGGTTATCTATTCTACATGCCAGAAGACCATAGGGTCGTTGTGGAATTACAAGCGCACTTCCTTGAGGATGAATTCATTCAGGAAGGTGGCTCGGGTAGAAATATCTCTTTGGAAGAGCATAATGAAAGTCCTAAGGAGACATCTGATCAGGGATCAAGAACCGAACCTATTCTAACACAACCTCCACTTCGAAGGTCTGATAGGGTATCTCACTTACCTGAGAGGTATGTCTTTACACATGTCAAGGAACTAGGTCTCCACGACACACCAGATAGCAGTGAAAACGACCCTGTCACCTATGACCAAGCGATAGTGGATGTAGACTCCGATAAATGGCAAGAAGCAATGGAAGCTGAGATAGACTCGATGCATACCAATCAGGTCTGGACTCTAGTAGATCTTCCAACTGGCATGAGGACTATTGGAAATAAATGGATCTATAAGAGAAAGACTGATGGGCACTTCCATTTGGATTATCATTTTTTGAGTGTTGTATATTTTATATTCACATAAAATATACATGTATTCTGTTCTCCTGGGTGTGTTGTACTTGAGACTCCTCATCGGAGTAATTGATGATGTAATGTGGTTCGGTACTACATTTGCACTGTGTAATTCATTAATTTTCACTCGCCTGGTGGGTCCCAGTCGGGGGTCCACGGCACTATAATATCCGCCTAGTTCGGGGGGTTACAAAAGTCATCTAATGCACTCCAGGAATTTATCAACCTTCCCCAAAAATGTTACCCAGACATACTTGGAAGAATAATCTTTCAGTTTAGATTTCAATTTTCCATGAGTTTTACAGAGGGTATGAAACCTCGTCTTGATGCCTATAAGGCTAGGCTTGTGGCAAAGGGTTATACCCAAAGGGAAGGGATTGATTATCATGATACCTTCTCGCCCGTAGCTATGATAAAGTCGATTCGCATGATGCTTGCTATTTCTGCCTATTACGATTATGAAATATGGCAAATGGACGTAAAAATGGCTTTTCTAAATGGATACCTCGAGGAGGAAATCTATATGGAACAGACTAAGGGTTTTGTGTCCAAAGCTAATATTCATAAAGTGTGTAAGCTACAACGAGCCATTTGTGGGCTGAAGCAAGCTTCTCGGAGTTGGAACCTTCGATTTGACGAAGTAGTCAAGGACTTTGACTTCGTACGAAATGAGGAGGAACCATGTGTTTACAAAAAGGTCAGTGGGAGCAACATTGCGTTCTTAGTACTATATGTAGATGATATTATACTTATAGGAAATAACGTAGCAATGCTCAGCACTGTGAAAGTTTGGCTTTCTAAAACGTTCTCCATCAAAGACTTGGGAGAAGCTTCCTATATTCTAAGGATCCGTCTTTACAGAGATAGACCGCGAAGAATGATAGGACTTTCCCAAGCCCTCTATATATATAAAATCCTAAGAAGATTCAAGATGGATGAATCTAAAAGAGGGTTACTGCCCATGCGACATGGAATTCATCTCACCACGAAAATGTGTCCTCAAAGTGAGGAAGACAAGAGAGAGATGAGTAAGGTACCCTATGCCTCGGCAGTGGGTAGCCTCATGTACGCTATGTTCTGTATGAGACCAGACTTAGCCTACGCTGTGAGTATGGTAAGTCGATTTCAAGCAAACCCGGTAAGGGAACATTGGACTGCCGTAAAGAACATTCTTAAGTACGTAAGAAGAACTAGAGATTTGGTTCTTACTTACGGTGGTGGAGAACTGAAGGTGATTGGATTCACCGATTCTAATTTTCAAGGAGACAATGACGACTCTAAGTTGACATCTAGGTATTTGTTTACTCTCAATGGAGGAGCAGTATCTTGGAGAAGCTCCAAGCAAACCACTGCTGCTGATTCCACCTGCCAAGCAGAGTATCAAGATGCCTCGGAGGCTAGCAAAGAAACATTTTGGATGTAG
The DNA here is from genome assembly GCA_033398695.1 of Orobanche coerulescens. Classification (NCBI taxonomy): domain Eukaryota; kingdom Viridiplantae; phylum Streptophyta; class Magnoliopsida; order Lamiales; family Orobanchaceae; genus Orobanche; species Orobanche coerulescens. Next base: position 42,206,954 of record CM065805.1, on the reverse strand, counting down.
AAGTTTATACAAGAACTTCAAGTGGTGCCTATTGCGGAGTTGCCTATATCACTATTCTGTGATAACGACGGAGCTGTCGCTCAAGCCAAGGAGCCGAGGTCTCACCACAACACCAAGCATATAGAGAAAAAGTACCACATCGTTCGAGAGATAGTGGAAAAAGGCTATGCTTCATTGCAAAGAGTAGACTCAGAAGACAATGTCTCTGACCCGCTGACCAAGCCATTATCTCAGGCCGTCTTAGAGAGATATCTGAAGAACATGGGTATTGGATACCATGATGTTGTTGGGTATGGGTTCGGATATTGCGCCGTGTTGCGGAAGCGTAAATATAAATGCAGAAAGTAAAGGACACAGCGATTTATAGAGGTTCGGCTATAAACGAGCCTACGTCCTCTCTCGGTATCTTTTTTTATAGGATCAAGATAAAAACCTCTACGCCTCTCTTCTATCGGTCGAGGTATAACCGTTACAATCACGTCTTCTATTGGTCCGTGATAAACCACTCGTACTTGTCTTTGTGTCGGTCCAAGTTAAACCGTTTTCCTTTTCGTAGGACAAGGAATCAACCTCTCTAGCTTTCTATGGGTACTAGATAAACCTCACTCGATAGCGATTGCGATTCTAATAATGCCGGATCCTTGATCCTAATAACACCGAATCCAATTGTATCTTTTCTTTTACCACTCGTGTATGATTTTGTGTATAACACCCAATCACTCAATGTAAGCTCAATATTACAACAACAATATAATGAATATCAATCTCAGATGAATGTGTAGTATGCTTGAAGTTGTTGTTTTCATTCAATACCATAGACATGGTATTTATAGGCTTCTTGATCAAACTAGCCGTTAGCTGCTGCACACTGCATTACGTACGCTATCACATTCATATTACGTACGTAAGCATCGTTATGTACGTTAAACTACATAGGTTACGTACGTAAGCCTCTTCACAAAACAGTCCAGGAGGTTTCGTCATTTTGGGTTACGTACGTTATCATTTCCTTTATTACGTACGTTAACATTACATCACTGCTGACGTCATATATCCGTTGGATTCTTTTCTGACTTTGACTCCTCCAACGTTCATTTGTTTGAATTGAGTTACGTACGTTATCTCTCATCCATTACGTACGTAAGATTCATCATATTACGTACGCTAACACTGTGTTGTTACGTACGTTAGCTTTGGTTTTCTCCAGCATTTTGCACTTTGTTTTCCTGCGATGCTTGCTTCGTTTTGTTTTGTTTATCGCCATTAATCATTAAAACACTTTTAATTTATGTATGGAACAAAATGTTCCAACAATCTCCCCCTTTTTGATGATTACAAGATAAAGCTTCGTCAATGGGATTTACCTCCAAAAATATAAATATATGTATATGTGTACAGACCAAAGTTTTCGACTTTGTCCGTTTCGTTAGTTTCTTCTCCCATTTCTTTTTCGACTCCTTCTTTTCTTTTTTCCTTTTCTTTTCTCATTTTCAAATTTTCATCGTCTTTTCGACGTCTCCGCATTTTTATTTTTCTGTTATTTTCGACTTCTCCTTTTTATTTTTCGATTTTCTCCCCCTTTTAGGGTTAATCCCATTTTTGACTTCTTTTTCTCCTTCTCCATTCTCTCCCCCTTTTTGTTTTCATCAAAAAGTGGATAAAATATCAATTGAAATAAATAATACCAAAATATAAAATATGCATGATACAATTTATGAATAATTGCATAAAAGGTAAAAACTCCCCCTGAGAATAATATCTCCCCTTAAAAAAATACTCCCCCTGAGTAAATACAAAAATCAATTTTTGGGGATCCAACCTATAGTTGGTTTTTATTTCGAGACATAAACAATATTTGAAATATTTGTTCCTTTAGGAACCCAAATTTTCTTAATTTTTATCGTCCGGCGAGGGCTTTTGCAATTTGAAACGTGATGCCCGATTTTCAAACACTTTTCACAATGGGGTATTTTAAAATTAACGGATTCGTTTTTCGAACGTGGTTTGAATCTTAACCCCTCTTTATTTAAAGTATATTTTTGAACACATAACATTTGTTCAAATTTATCGTTGCCGCACGAGAATTTTTTTGTCAAAGATTTTAGTTCATCTTGAACTTTTAAAAGATCATTCTTCAAAATATTCTCATTTTCAATGCATTTCGAATGATCGATTTCGACAAATTTTCCCTTCTCGATAATTTTGGAATTTTCAATTTCCAAAGATTTTATTTTAGACTTAAGGGATTTAATTTCCGATAAAGCATTTTGGAAATCCGTATGTAATAACTCAAATGCATCAAAAAGTTCGTCACGGGAGGATGTACTTACTTGGCTTTCGACGTCGCTGTCATTGAACGAACTCCAGGCCATGAGAGCGAGATTATTTTGTTCGATAAATTCGTCGTATTCGTCTTCATCGCTCTATGTTGCCATGAGGACCTCCTTTTTGGGTTTAGCACGACAATGCTTAGCGAAGTGGCCTGGTTTTCCACATAGTCGACAAGAATTGTCGAACTTCTTAGATTCACTCGAGGTATCCTTCTTCCTCCGGTTTAATAAAGTTTGGAATTTATTAATATTCTTGGCATAATATGCCACTTCTTCGTCGCTTTCCTCCACCGGGATTTCTTCTTTCTTTTTCGACATCTTAGCCTTCATGGCTAACGATCGTTCCTTCGGCTTTGGCTTGACACTTCGTGATTTTAACACGATCTCATAATTAATTAGCGAACCAACAAGGGCGCTAAAATCGAGCGTGTTGAGATCTTTGGATTCCATAATTGCGGTCACAGTGCCGTCGCATTCGCTAGGTAGTGATCTTAAGATTTTCTTAACTTTTTCACTACTAGATAATGGTTTTCCAAATGACGCAAGTCCATTTGTGATGACCGAGAATCAGTCGAGCATATTGGTGATGGACTCGTCACCTTTCATCATGAATATCTCGTAGTCATGGAGAAGCATATTTATCTTCGTCTCCTTGACTTGAGTCGTCCATTCGTGTGTGATTTCTAGAATTTTCCATATTTCTTTCGCACTCTCACACGATGAGATTCGATTGACCTCTTCCGGATTTAAGGCACAAAATAAGAGTTGAGTAGCCTTACAATTTCGATGGTCATTTTTCCAATCAGCATCGTCGTATTCTTCGAAAGATTTGAGCGTACCGTCGGATTTGAGAGGAACTTTCGGGCCGAGACAAATATTCTTCCAAATCTCTATATCGTAGGCACGAATAAAGATCGACATATTTTTCTTCCATGTCAAGTAATTTGAGCCATCAAAGAATGGTGGTCGGTTGAGAGCAAGGCCTTCGACTGGAGAGAATTGAAACGCCATTGGGTCTTTTTCTCCTCGGATGTTAAGCCGCGTATTGGAGTACCGCTCTGATACTAATTGTTGGGTACGGAGTCGGATATTGCGCCGTGTTGCGGAAGCATAAATATAAATGCAGAAAGTAAAGGATACATCGATTTATAGAGGTTCGGCTATAAACGAGCCTACATCCTCTCTCGGTATCTTTTTTTATAGGATCAAGATAAAAACCTCTACGCCTCTCTTCTATCGGTCGAGGTATAGCCGTTACAATCACGTCTTCTATTGGTCCGTGATAAACCACTCGTACTTGTCTTTGTGTTGGTCCAAGTTAAACCGGTTTCCTTTTCGTAGGACAAGGAATCAACCTCTCTAGCTTTCTATGGGTACTAGATAAACCTCACACGATAGCGATTGCGATTCTAATAATGCCGGATCCTTGATCCTAATAACAATCAATCCAATCGTATCTTTTCTTTTACCACTCATGTATGATTTTGTGTATAACACTCAATCACTCAATGTAATCTCAATATTACAACAACAATATAATGAATATCAATCTCAGATGAATGTGTAGTATGCTTGAAGTTGTTGTTTTCATTCAATACCATAGACATGGTATTTATAGGCTTCTTGATCAAACTAGCCGTTAGCTGCTGCACACTGCATTATGTACGCTATCACATTCATATTACGTACGTAAGCATCGTTACGTATGTTAACCTACATAGGTTACGTACGTAAGACTCTTCACAAAATAGTCCAGGAGGTTTCGTCATTTTGGGTTATGTATGTTATCATTCCCTTTGTTACATACGTTAACATTATGTCACTGTTGACGTCATATATCCGTTGGATGCTTTTCTGACTTTGACTCCTCCAACGTTCATTTGTTTGAACTGAGTTACGTACGTTATCTCTCATCCATTACGTACGTAAGATTCATCATATTACGTACGCTAACATTGTGTTGTTACGTACGTTAGCTTTGGTTTTCTCCAGCATTTTGCACTTCGTTTTCCTGTGATGCTTGCTTCGTTTTGTTTTATTTATCGCCATTAATCATCAAAACACTTTTAATTTATGCATGGAACAAAATGTTCCAATAGATGTGTGGCATTGAGTGCAAGTGGGATATTGTTAGGAATATGCCCTCGAATGCCACTCAGAAGATGAGAGAGTAGGGGCATTGTACTTGTAATTATGAAATAATTAATAAAAAGGCAATACGATTCATTCGCTGTTTATTGTATTTCAATTGCATTCTTGACTTGGTAAACATTGAAGTGAAGTCCATGTAAATAAATTGAACATTCCATTCTCGTTATGGGATAAGAGAAAATACACTGAAGTGTTTACTATTTATTTACGTAAATGGTTCGCAAGTCAATAAACCTAAATGGACATTAAGTTTTAATAAGACTTGTATAACTGATGCTAGGACGTGTGCACGTCTTGATAGCATAGTTATAAGTATATTGGTGGGACCAGTATACTCGAACTCGACTCATACTCAATTCAGTCACACGGTATTCACTCTGAGAGACTCGGTGATGAATCGAAAGGTTGTGATAGTATGCGTGGACCTTTGACTTGAGGGTTCAGTAGAAGATGTGCCTGTGATGTTTAGTTTGTCATTAGAGTAGTAAGACTCATTTGCTTAATTGCTGAGTCAACCTCAAAGTGCAGACTATACGGGCAGGTAGCAGTCTTTACTGTATGCCAAGAAAGGATTCTATCTCCTGTTAGTGAGCGGGCGTATGTCCTATATGGTTAATGGCAAATAAGACCATAAGTCTTTGGCCAAAGCATTCTGATATAGTCGTATTAGATACACTATTAATCAGTCGGTCTTGATTTGCATTAACACATGTATAAAGTCTAGTCAACAATAGGGTTCAACTTTACCATGACCCGAAGACTTGACTGGGACATCTGATGAAGGGTCTATATGTATATGGTATTCACGACATAATGGTTCTGTAATGATCCCTTCATTCGTTCTCAGTCGGGGTTTACAGTGCGGCCCACTAGGCTGGCTAAGTGCTGCCCGCACTCATTGGTTACTCCCAATGCCGACTGAGATGGACCTATGGATTCGCGCATCAGGAGCGTTGACGGATAAATGTGAATTTATTATCTCTCTATTAATATTAGATATTGGATATCTAATTATGATTTACTGGATAAATCAAAATAGCGGTCTTATGAATTAAAATTAACTTACCGGGTAATTAATTTAATTCATAAATTATATTTCTTAGAGAAATATATTTGTATTTGATATAATTAATTAATTAGATTAATTAATTAATATAAATACATTGGTGATTAAACGGAATATATTTAACGGAGTCGTTTGACGAACGTCCGGTACACGAGCCGAGTGGCTCGGCTCGTTTCTAGGAAATTTCCTATATGGCCGCCCCCCAACCCCACACCTCACATGGAATTACATTTCCATGCATGTGTTGATATATGTTGTCTTGTGAAATAATTAGGTGGAGATTCTTTCTCAACTAATTATTACATATATGAGTTGTTATGTGTATGTATAATACAACCAACTCATGTGGTGATGTACTTGACTTTGAAAAAACATATACACACATTTTCTTGCTGGTCTTCGGCCGAGAGCAGAGCTGAGGGTGGGAGAAAATTTTTTTTTCTTCAATTTATCATCTTTGAGGTGATACAAAATCAAGAAATAAAAAAAAGAGATATAAATTCCTATAGTAATTCCTAGCCGTGTTCTTAGAGAACGGATTGCTATCGAATTTTTCCGGCAACTTCCAACGCGTGTGAAGTAGAGGCTTCGTACTTTCGGTGCTTGAAACGAAGGGATTTCGTGTTCGGGATGGGGTTCGTGATCATCATCATTTTTACGAAGATTTATTTCAAAGGCTTCAAGGGTATGATCTTTATCTTCGTATTTTTATTTTTCGTATATACGTTACTTGATCGATCCTGTTTGGGATTCGGTTTTATTTTCCGCTGCGTATTTCGTTTTATTTTCGAAATCCCAACACGTTACATGGTCGTTGACTTACTACAGTGAAAGACTTATTAGCGTACGCTATCTCCACACGTAGCGTGCGCTAATCATAGTTGACTCGACAGTTCGCACCTACCCCGAAGATGCATGTGTCCCACATGCCGAAAACACCCGCGATTGTTGGGATTCCCTTGACTGATCTACATTTAGCGTGTGCTAACCTTATGTTCAGCGTGCGCTAAATGCCGTTGACGCATGAAAACCAAAAGCTGTCGACAACCCTACCTACCACTCGGATTACTTCTGACATGGCTTTGCGCGCGCTAGTCTATCCTTTAGCGTGCGCTATGCTTACACAATAGCGTACACTATGCTTGAATATTAGCGTGCGAGAATTAGGCTATACTTGGCCAATTCCAACTGTTCCTGTCCGTCGTCTCAACATACAGAATATGTATATACGACATACTGAATACATATACTCGTTCCAATGACATTATCATATGATATACCTGATATCAAAATTCAAACAATGTGATACATGATATCCTCAAATGCAATTGTCGACCAAGTACGATAATTATACAAATACAATTGTCTCAGTTCTCAAATTATTTTATCTATACTGTATAGACACCATGTTATCCAGTATATCTCAGATAAAATAATGCTGAAAATTTATACCGAAAATCTGGATATTGCATATTACCCCCCCTTAAAATAAGTTTCGTCCTCTAAACTTGCAATCATGTCACCAACAACAGATCAACCCAAAATTTCCAAACTCATCACAAGAGCAATCAATCGTCTCCACAGGCGAATAACCAAAACAGTATACTTATAGGTGCATGAATCCGATAACCTCCTGTGATACTAGCATACGACTCCCATACAAAGTCTCAACACAATACCAACACACACCAATATCGCAATTAGCAATTTTGACAATATCTCAAAGAAGACTCCGCGTCCGCGACCACGGCCTCGTCTCTGTCCCCTGAAAGCAGACATTATGAAGGACACACAGGTATGCAAGTATAATCCAAATCGCATATCCTCGAAGTGACCGATTCACGATAATACCAAACTAAAAGTGAAGCAATTAAGAAAACACAAGAAGAGTAAGAGGACTTACAAGTATCGGTCGCACTGTGATGATGGCAAGGTGGTGATATTGTAGACAAATGATGACTCAATCAACCCAAAAAACCGACAGCCTAGGTATCCATAAACCTAAGCTCTGATACCATATTCTGTAACACCCCCAAGTTATTCAGGGTATATTACAGCATCGTGAGCCCCATCGTGGGACCCACAAGGTTATTCACATGCGGAACCATGAACTTTGACCGATAAGGTCCAAGCATAATCCAATGGAGGACAATAAAATTGGCACTCAAGACAATATCCAATAAGACCGAATACAATACATCAAGAATCAATCCCAACACAGGCCAAAACATCAAGAAAGCCAGAAACAGTACTCGAGTACTCATAACCATTTCAAGTACAACATCACTGAAGGATGAAATACAATGTATAACCAGTGACAAGACACAGCATCACATTTGCCCATTATCTTCATGCCGACCCGGTACATGCCTATCCGCTCTCCTGGATCCTGAAATACATGAAAGGTACTTCCCCCAAAAGGGGTTAGCCGTCGAATAGCTAGTACAAGTATATTGAATATGAAACACAATACTTCTTGATAATAAAGTAAACATAATCATCATTCCATCAGGCTCAAGACTAGTATTCCGGAATAACTAAATCTCATAGCACTTCATTTCAATACAAACATGATCAACCGTGGAACCGCACCTAAGACAACGGAACCCTCAGAGGCCTCGTCGTACCCTCCCATAGTGGTTAACCCAAAATATTCGCAGAACCGCACCAAAGGCAACGGAACCCTCATAGGACCCATCGGTCCATCCCAGAGTGAATATATACAATCATTCAATTCATATACTTTACTTTCAAAGTCGAGAACGTACAATCATAAACATATACTTGCCTTTGAGACATCGAGAATCGGAAGGAAAAGAATACAAGTTCGGTAGTACCAAGAACGCACTTCTGGCATCTAAACGATTCGTATGGAATATGATAATTAATAATCCATACTCAAATCACACGAAGAAACTCCCGAAACCCGCCTACAATTCACAAAACTCTAAGGATAAACACCTAGAGGTTTGGAAATCATCCAAACCCTATCTAGTCTGAACAAAGTAAATAAAAATCCATATAATCGTAGGGGAGACGTGAGTATGGGGTAGAGACATCATAATTTCAAAGATTTCAAGATCCAAAATGGATAAATCGGACAAATCTAAGAAAATCCTCAAAAATTCCCTAAACAAGGGTTCTAAGGAATTTACCTTGATTTGGAAGGTAGAGGAGGATTAGATGTTGTATAATCTTTCTTATTCAACCCAAGATGATGATAGCTGATGAAAAATGACGAAGAACAGGGTTGACCCCCTCGTATATACTGTGCCTGATTTACGTGCGCTAAAACACAAGGCTAGCGTGCACTAACGGGATTACCTAGTAGTCCAGTAGCTTCTGACCTGCGTCGTTAGCGTGCGCTACATCTGGCACTAGCGCGCGCTGTGCAATGCCGATAGCATGCATTAGCTCACACCTAGCATGCGCTAACTGCTAGTCCAGAGAGCAGAATTCGGCTGCTGCCTCTGCCAGACTTAACCCATTAGCACGCGCTACTGGTGAAGCTAGCGCGTGCTACTCGATACGAATAGCATGCGTTAGCTCATGCCTAGCGTGCGCTATCTGCTCCATCTAATATCATTGACGCAATGTACATTAAATACGAACATGTTCTGAGGGATACAAAACTCTAGAATCAACATCATCCAGATAGGCGCTTACAAGAGCGACAAAAGCGAAAGGACGACAAGGTCAAAACCATGAAAAATACAAGTATTACATTTACCTCGAACCACTTTAAACTATGTGTTATTTACTTTTTGTCTTTACTGTTTTCATTTTACTGCGATTTATCTAGTAAACACTGTTAATTCTGCCGCAAGTATAGAAGGACAACCTCAGACTGAAATGCTCGAGACAGTTGACGAGCGCAAGCGGGCGAACCTCGATAATGTAGCTAATAATGCACTGTTTGTCACTCTCGACAAAGGCATATTCTCAAAGGTAAAGAGTTGTAAGACAACTAAGAATCTAGGAGAAACTCAAGCTTATTTTCGAGGGTACTGAGCTCTCGAAAGAAAATAAAATTTCCACACTTACTCAGCAATTTGAATCTTTGGAAATGAAATCTTCTGGAACGCTTGAGGAGCTTGACCTCAGATTCACTAGCATTGTTGGTGAACTTGAAGCATTGGGTAAAGTGTATACCCAAAAGGATAAATTTTTTAAAAATCTTTAGATCACTCCTTGCCCGATGGGACATTAAGACTACATCTATGCGTGTATCCTGTAATCTTAATGATATTTCTACCTTTGACCTCTTCTCTAACCTCAATGCCTTTAAGTATGATATTGACAGGAGAGAAAAGGCCGGACAATCACCTACCAAGACTACAAAGATCGCCGTCAGATTCGACAGAGACACGGCCTCGCCTCAAAGACATCCAAATCCGCACACAAGACTGTAGACAGCGATGATGACATCCTGTCACAAGATGAATGGCCCTGCTTATGCACAAGTTCAAAAAGTTCATCAAATAGTCTGGAAAGACTCCATACAGGCTTAAACCTTTTCACAAGGTAAGTTCTGAATCTCCCACCTCTAGTGATTCTAACATATGCTATAACTGTAGGAAACCCGGATATTATACAAATAAGTGTCCACATCTGAAAGTGCAAAAGTTTCCAGAAGCGAAGCAATAAAAAAAGGATGAAAGAAGGCATGTCTAGAAATACAAGCTCAATTCCCTGATTGGCGAATCAGAAGCCCATCTAACGTTAAACAAGACTGAGGAGTGCCTTCAGGTTATCACTGACAGTGACTCCTATGATGATGAGATTGAAGATAAAGCATATATGTGCTTTATGGCCAAAGAAATACAGGATGATGAGGATAGCGATGATGAAGTAAGTTCAAATTCATCTATTCATGTAAGTGCATCGCATACCTTTGAAAATATGATGAATGAATTCAAAAACATTCAAAAACATTCAAACGAGCAAACATACAGCTCAAAATTTCAAACTTAGAGCTGAAAGATAAAAATGACTTGCTGAAAAATAACTAAGAAAATATGTCTATTGATTGCGAAAACAGCAAGGTCACATTTGAAAATTTAATGGAAAGCAATCATCAACTTGCTCATGATCTAAATGAGGCTGAGTCTCATAATGAGAGTAAGACAAATGATTTTGCAACGTAAAAACTCTCGAGAAGCGAGAAGGAGAATTAGAGACCATCCTGTAATCATCTAAGAAATCATCTAAATGGATGGAAGAAATTCTAAGCACTGGGCAACATGTGTAACACCCCCAAGTTATTCAGGGAATATTACAGCGCCGTAAGCCCCACCGTGGGACCCACAAGGCTAAACATACGCGGAACTATAAATTTTGACCGAGAAGGTCCACATACAATGGAATGAAGAACAATACAAAAGGTACTCAAAACATATCCAATGTATCCAAAGACATCACAACACAAATCGATACCTCGGCAAACACAGGCCGGAACATCAAGGAAAATGGAAAATAATACTCGAGCATTCAATAACCATTACAGTACAACAACACTGAATGGGGAAACTCAAAACATAACCGGAGGAAAGACACAGTATCACACTTGCCCACCATCTTCATGCCGACCCGATACCTTCCTGTCCGCTCACCTGGAATCTGAAATACATAAAAAGTATTTTCCCCATAAAGGGGTTAGCCGTCGAATAGCTAGTGCAAATATATCAAGTATGAAATATAATACTCCTCCACAATAAAGTAAATGTAACCGTCAATTCATCAATTCAAGACCAGTATTCCGGAATAACTAAATCTCATAGCATCACATAAATACATCCCAGAGTCGTTCGTTCATATCATCCGTGGAATCGCACCAAGAGGCTACGAAATCCTCAGGGGACCCGTCGGCCCGCCCCAGGGTGGATATAAATAATCATGCCATTAATATATCTTAATTTCAAAGTCGAGAACATGCAATCATAAATATATACTTGCCTTTGAGACATCTAGAAATTGAACGGAAAAAGGGTATGAGTTCGGTAGGTCCAAGAATGTGCTTCCGGAACCTAAACGATTCACAAGGAATATGATAATCAATTATCCATACTCAAATTACACGAAGAAACTCCTGAAACCCGTCTACGATTCATGAAAATACACGGATAAACAACTAGAGGTTGGAAAATCATCCAAACCCTCACAAGTCCGAAAACGGCACAATCCAATCCGTAAAATCGTAGGGAAAGCATGTATACGGGATAGATACATCATAATATCAAGGTTCTCAAGCTTCAAAATGAATAAATCGGACGAATCTAAGAAAACCCCAAAATTCTCAAAAAATAGGGTTCTAAGGATTTTTACCTTGATTTGGATGTTAGGACGGATTAGATGTTGTGGAATTTTTGTTCTCCAACCAAATATGCTGTTGTTTGATGAAGAATTGCTTCCAATCGCCCAAAATCATCTCTCCCGAGCTGCTCCCGTCGGAAATGAGTGAAGAGGATGAAAAATGACGAAATGGAAGTCAACTGTCCAATATATATCCGCCCAGTCTAACGCACGCTATGCTTCCTTCATTAGTGTGCGCTAGCATGGTCACCGGGTAGTCCAGTGGCTTCTGCCGGCCCCGTTAGCGTGCGCTAATCGCCCTTCTCTAGCGTGCGCTAGCCAAAAAGTGGTGTCGATCGGAGTCCGTAACTCATCATCATTCCGCCTCGCTCAAGCCTTAGCGTGCGCTACCGCTATGGCTTAGTGTGCATTATGCGATAGCTTTAGCGTGCGCTATCCGAAGCCTAGCGTACGTTACCTGATAGTCCAGAAAACCTGACAACCTCACTGCCTCTGCCGACCAGCCCGTTAGCGTACGCTACTAACCACGAATAGCGTGCGCTAACGAACTCCTAGCGCGCGTTAACAGCCAGTCCAATGGGCAGTCCGAGTTACTGGTTCTGACCTGACTAGTCCCTTAGCGCGCGCTACGGCACAAAGCTAGCGTGCGCTACTCAGACAGAATTAGCGTGCATTAGCCCAGGCCTAGCGTACGCTATTTCTCTGGCCCAGAACACTTCCGCTAGGTCTAAATGACACGATCGTGACCCAAACAAGATACGAAACTCAGTAACAATATCAACAACATCGCCAAGAGTTTACAGAGCGACAAAATAAGAAGAACAGGAAGGTCAAACAGTCAATAAAAAGTACGGGTATTACATTCTCTCCCTCTAAAAAGAAGTTTCGTCCCGAAACTTAAGAAATAAAAAGTTTGGGGTACTCCGACCGTATCTTCTCTTCCGTTTCCCAAGTCGCCTCCTCGACTCCATATCTCGACCATTGCACTTTAACCAGTGGAATGGTCTTATGCCGAAGTTGTTTCTCGCGACGCTCAAGGATCTTCACGGGTCTCTCAGGAAAGGTAATATCCTCGGCTACGTCAATCTCACTGTAGTCGGTAACGTGGCTCGGATCCGGCACGTATTTTCTCAACTGAGACACATGAAAAACACTATGGACGTGACTCAAAGCTAGAGGCAACGCCAATCGATAAGCTAAATCTCTAACTCTGTCCAAAATCTCGAAAGGTCCGATATACCTCGGACTAAGTTTCCCCTTTTTACAGAAGCGGAAAACTCCTCTGGTCGGCGACACCTTGAGTAAGACATGATCCCCCACTTCAAACTCCAAGGGTCGACGACGAGTATCAGCATAAGATTTTTGACGACTCTGGGCAGTCAGCAATCGGTCCCGGATAATATAAATATTCTCCTTAGTCTCCATCAACATATCTGGTTCCGTTCCAATTAGCTCAGAAGCCTCGTCCCAACATAATGGCGACCTACATCGCCTACCATAAAGTGCCTCGAATGGTGCCATTTTGATCGACGCATGCCAACTATTATTGTAAGCAAACTCGATCAACGGTAAGTGAAGCTCCCAATCATTACTCCAGTCTAAGGCACATGCCCGCAACATATCTTCCAACTTCTGAATCGTCCTCTCTATCTGACCGTCCGACTGAGGATGAAAGGATGCTCAATCTCAACTCAGTACCCAAAACCTGATGAACGGCCTACCAAAAATGCGATACGAAACGGCCATCTCGATCAGAAATAATGGTCTTGGGGGAACCGTGCAACCTTATGATCTCAGCTATAAAAGTTCGAGCCAATCTATCCGGTCCCCAAGTATCCATAATACCCAAAAAGTGCGCAGACTTGGTCAACCAATCAACAATTACCCAAATCATATTCATTCCGGCCCGAGTTCTCGGCATGCCAGTGATGAAATCCATAGAGATGTCTTCCCACTTCCACTCGGGAATGGGAAGCGGTTTCAACAACCCTGCTGGTCGTTGATGTTCGATCTTGACTTGTTGACACATCAGGCACCGTAGTACAAATTCCGTGACATCCTTCTTCATATTGTTCCACCAAAAATTTCGTTTCAAGTCCTTATACATATTACTCGTCCCGGGGTGGATTGAGTAAGGCGTAGCATGGGCTTCTCGGAGAATTCTCTACCTCAACTCTAGATCATTCGGAACACAAAGCCTGCCCTGAAATCTCAGAATACTATCCTCGTGAACCATAAAGCCAGGAGCTTTTCCTTTAATTACATCTTCCTTCAGTTGAGAAATCAAGGGGTCACTCCACTGCTTCCCTTTGATGTCGTCAACAAAGGACGAAGTAATTTCGAGAGTACACAATTGTACCTGTACTCGTTGAAGCTAAACTTCTATCCCTTCATCCATTAAATCCTAACGAATTTTCGTCTGAGATGTAAGAACCTCGAGCATTTGAAGAGATGCCAATTTGCGGCTCAAAGCATCCGCGACGACATTGGCTTTTCCGGGGTGGTAAAGAATTTCCAAATCGTAATCCTTTATCAACTCTAACCAACGTCTCTGTCTCATATTCAGCTCCTTCTGACTGAAAATATACTTCAGGCTCTTGTGATCGGTATAAATCCGACACGGAGAACCATACAAATAATGCCGCCAAATCTTGAGTGCGTAGATAATTGCGGCCAACTCTAAATCGTGAGTGGGATAATTCATCTCATACGGCTTTAGTTGACGTGACGCAAAAGCTATCGTCTTATCATGTTGCATAAGTACACATCCAAGACCTTGACCCGAAGCATCACTGTAAACTGTAAAGCCCTCAGTACCATGTGGTAAAGTTAAAATCGGCGCTGAAGTCAAACGTCTCTTCAGTTCATCGGAGCTCTGTTGTCTCTCATCCGTCCAAACAAACTTTTTGGTCTTCTGGAGTAATTTCGTAAGCGGCCGAGCGAGTTTCGAGAACCCCTCGACAAACCGACGGTAATACCCAGCAAGGCCCAAAAAGCTACGGACTTCCTTAACATTTTTAGGCGGTGCCCAATCTAGCACTGCCTCAATCTTCTAGGGGTCTACACGAACCCCTTCAGCCGAAATCACATGGCCGAGAAACATAACTTCTTCTAACCAGAATTCACATTTCGAGAATTTTGCATAGAGGTGCTCGGTTCTCAAAATATCTAGTACCAAACGCAAGTGTCGGGCATGTTCCTCTTTATCTCGATAATAGATCAAAATGTCGTCAATAAAGATGACTACACACCTGTCGAGATACTCGATGAAAATTTTATTCATTAACTGCATGAATACTACCGGCGCATTAGTCAACCCAAAAGGCATAACTACAAATTCATAATGCCCATATCTCATCCGAAATGCCGTCTTCGCAACGTCAGACTCTCTCACCCTGAGTTGATAATACCCTGATCTTAAATCAATTTTCGAGAAAAATGCAGCCCCTTGCAATTGATCAAATAAATCGTCTATACGAGGCAAAGGATACTTGTTCTTGATGGTCACTTTGTTTAGCTCATGGTAGTCGATGCACAAACGTAGTGAACCATCTTTCTTTCTCACAAAAAGGACAGGTGCGCACCAGGCGAAGCGCTCAGTCTGATGTACCCTCTTTCCAGAAGTTCTCCCAACTGATTCTTTAATTCTTGCATCTCGGAAGGTGCCATTCGATAAGGTGCCTTAAAAATCGGAGCCGCATATGGCTCTAAGTCCACAGAAAATTCTATCTCACGATCTGGCGGTAATCCCGGGAGATCGTCCGGAAAAACATCGGGATACTCATTAACAACTGGAATCGAAGAGAAATCGACTTCGTTCCCTTCCATTTTCAAGGCATAACACCAATAGCCCGTACAATCTTTATTCAAAAGTTTTACGGACTTCATGGCGCTGATAAGTAACTTGGATAGGCCCAACTTACGTCCCAAAAATGAGTACTCGGATCCGTCTTTAGTCATCATGGTGATATCCTTAGTACGGTAATTCATAATCGCTTGGTGACTATCAAGCCAACCCTCGCCGAGGATCACGTCCTCGCCTACCATATCAACTACAATCAGATTCGATAACCATTCCATACCGGATATATTCACCGGAAAATCTTTAATCTCCCGGTTTCCCACAATTCTATCCCCGCTAGGTAGTTTCACAATGAAGGGACCACAAGTAGTCATACAAGTTATATTCAAACGGCGTACACACTCCAAGGAAATAAAAGAATGTGTAGCACCCGTATCAAAAAGCACACGGACTGGATGAGATAAAATATTAATGGTACCTGAAGCCACCACTGCATCGGGTTCGTCTGATCGACGCATCTCATAGACCTGTGGGTGTACCGAACCGACGCTAGAGTTTCCCCCTCCAGCGTTCTGACCCCGACCCCTGCCCCTGCCGAAATTCTGCTGAGGTTGACCAAAAGATTGCCGCTGATTTATGCCTTGGTCAAGTGGTGCTGGGGCAGAAGCCCGAGTGTCCAAAGTCTAATTCGGCTCGGAACAATAAGCCGATCTATGTCCCAACTGTCTGCACGTGTGACATTTCAACTTGGAAAATTGCATTCCGAATTAACGTGGCCTAGATGACCACAATTATAGCAAGTCACCGTGCGATTTGTGGTACCCGGAGTAGAACGGTAACCCCTCTTTCCCTTATTCGAACGTGAGGAATGTCCGGCAGAACGGTTAGTCGTCTGTGACCTTTGGCAATTGCCACTCTTAGAGCTAGAAAAATTCCCCGCAACCTTCTGCTTCTTCGATTTTTCAACGGTATCGTTTTCGGGGCTTAACATATCATGGGCTAAAGCTCTGTCCTGATATTCCTTCAGTGTGGTACAAGCAAATCCGGCCATGTACCGCCGTAAGTCCATATTCATCCGTATATTGTATTCCACGATCGCCTGCGAAACGGGAATATCCTGTGGTTTAGCCTCGAAAAAGGCTCGGATTCGGCCCTCTCGCACCGGCCAAGGACAAAACTCGGCCTCCAAAAGCTCCTTAAATTCATCCCATATGGCAACACGATCCTGCGGCTTGATGACTTTCTACCATGTAGCGGCCTCCTTAGTGAGGAAATATTGGGCAATCGGTACTTTCCTCACTAACGGGTCTGTGGCACCGCCAAACTGTGTAGGGTGCATATGGATTACATTCTGAAGCAAGGCATCCGTGTTCGGGTTCGGATTATTCAGCTGAACAGTTTGGGCTAAAATGGTCATCTGGGTAGCCAATTGTTGAAGTACATTCGCAACTCCAACGTCCGCGCTGTTCCCGTGGCCATTCGACTGGTCGTGTTGACTTTCGGTGTCAGGATGCACCAAGTTTGACAAACTGGGGTTGGTCGACCCCGCAACAGAACTGATGGAAACGGCCGCGCCACGACCTCTTCCACGCCCACAGCCACGACCACGGCCACGGCCCCTACCAGCTGACATACTGAAGAACACACAAGGCACGTAAGTACAATTCAATCGCACGTCATCGAAGTGACCGATTCTCAAGAATACCAAAAATAGAAGCAAAACGAATAAGGAAACACCAGAAGAGTAAGAGGTCTTACAAGTACCGGTCGCACTGTGTTGATGGCAAAGTAGTGATACTGTAGGCAAATGACGACTCAATCGACCCAAAAGACCGATAGCCTAGGTATCCATAGACCTAAGCTATGATACCATATTCTGTAACACCCCCAAGTTATTCAGGGAATATTACAGCGCCGTAAGCCCCACTGTGGGACCCACAAGGCTAAACATACGCGGAACTATAAATTTTGACCGAGAAGGTCTACATACAATGGAATGAAGAACAATACAAAAGGTACTCAAAATATATCCAATGTATCCAAAGACATCACAACACAAATCGATACCTCGGCAAACACAGGCCGAAACATCAAGGAAAATGGAAAATAATACTCGAGTATTCAATAACCATTACAGTACAACAACACTGAATGGGGAAACTCAAAACATAACCGGAGGAAAGACACAGTATCACACTTGCCCACCATCTTCACGCCGACCCGATACCTGCCTGTCCGCTCTCCTGGAACCTGAAATACATAAAAAGTATTTCCCCCATAAAGGGGTTAGCCGTCGAATAGCTAGTGCAAATATATCAATTATGAAATACAATACTCCTCCACAATAAAGTAAATGTAACCGTCAATTCAAGACTAGTATTCCAGAATAACTAAATCTCATAGCATCACATCAATACATATATGAATACCGTGGAACCGCACCAGAGGCTACGGAACCCTCAGAGGACTCTTCGGTCCATCCCAGAGTGGTTCGTTCATATCATCCGTGGAATCGCACCAAGAGGCTACGAAACCCTCAAGGGACCTGTCGGCCCGCCCCAGAGTGGATATAAATAATCATGCCATTAATATATCTTACTTTCAAAGTCAAGAACGTGCAATCATAAATATATACTTGCCTTTGAGACATCGAGAAATTGAACGGACAAAGGGTATGAGTTCGGTAGGTCCAAGAACGCACTTCCGGCACCTAAACGATTCGCAAGGAATATGATAATCAATTATCCATACTCAAATTACACGAAGAAACTCTCGAAACCCGTCTACGATTCATGAAAATACACGGATAAACAACTAGAGGTTGGAAAATCGTCCAAACCCTCACAAGTCCGAAAACAGCACAATCCAATCTGTAAAATCATAGGGAAAGCATGTATACGGGATAGATACATCATAATCTCAAGGTTCTCAAGCTTTAAAACGAATAAATCGGACGAATCTAAGAAAACCCCAAAATTCCTAAAAATAGGGTTCTAAGGATTTTTACCTTGATTTGGACGTTAGGACGGATTAGATGTTGTGGAATCTTTGTTCTCCAACCAAATATGTTGTTGTTTGACGAAGAATTGCTTCCAATCGCCCAAAATTGTCTCTCCCGAGCTGCTCCCATCGGAAATGAGTGAAGAGGATGAAAACAAACGAAATGGAAGTCAACTGTCCAATATATATCCGCCCAGTCTAGCGCACGCTACGCTTCCTTCATTAGCGTGCGCTAGCGTGGTCACCGGGTAGTCCAGTGGCTTCTGCCGGCCCCGTTAGCATGCGCTAATCGCCCTTCTCTAGCGTGCGCTAGCCAAAAAGTGGTGTCCAGTACTGGAGTCCAGAACCCACTGTCCTCTGCCCTGCTCAAGCCTTAGCGTGCGCTACCGCTATGGCTTAGCGTGCGTTATGCGACAGCTTTAGCTTGCGCTAGCCGAAGCCTAGCGTACGTTACCTGATAGTCCAGAAAACCTGACAACCTCACTGCCTCTGCTGACCAGCCCGTTAGCGTGCACTACGGATGGATGTTAGTGTACGCTACGAACCACGAATAGCGTGCGTTAACGAACCCCTAGCGTACGATAACCGCCAGTCCAGAGGGCAGTCCGAGTTACTGGTTTTGACCTGACTGATCCCTTAGTGCACGCTACGGCACAAAGCTAGCATGTGCTACTCATATAGAATTAGCGTGCGTTAGCCCAGGCCTAGCGTACGCTATTTCTATGGCCCAGAACACTTCCGCGAGGTCTAAACGACACGATCGTGACCCAAACAAGATATAAAACTCAGTAACAATATCAACATCACCAAGAGTTTACAGAGCGACAAAATAAGAAGAACGGCAAGATCAAACAGTCAATAAAAAGTACGGGTATTACAACATGCCCATGATAAAAGTGGCTTAGGGTATAACTCATTCTCCTATAATGGAAAATCTAGTACAATATTCGTCAAGGGTGGGGAACCCATTCCTGTACCTTAAGAAATTCCAAGTCCTGTAAAGGTTACAACTGCCCCTCGTACAGAGAAGAATGGGATTCCGCCACCAAGATTATATCATAAATAGCGGGAACCTCAGCCTCTCAGACCTGTAAAGCATAATCAACAGCATGCGCCCCAAGTATATCAAAAACGCCAACAGCCATTCAGAAAGAAAGTTGTATCTAAATATCAAAGGCAAGCACCGCAGTACTATCAACAGTACAGTGCGTCTAGAAATTAGATACAAGAGCCCCGTTATCCATGAAGGAAGTAGGTCACCATGCAGTATTAACAATGGCTCTGGGAATCCAACTGGAGACCCAGAAGACAAGCTGTAAGACCAAAGAAAATGGCTCCACTTCCTAGACGGCAATCATACTGGAACTATAACCCTAAATTTCACACGCATGATTATCAAGGTTACAGCAACTGCGTGCCTGCCCCACGTAGACTCCACAAAATTGGACCAAAAGTAACCTACAACAAACCTATTGCTGTCAGGCAAATTTGGGTACCAAAAGGCACTAACATACATGGATCTAACAATCAAATGGGACCTAAATCTACTTAATCTCTTTCCTTACGGGATATCAAAGAGAAGGACATGTGGTACTTTGACAGCGGATGTTCTCGGCACATGACAGGAGATATAAGCTAACTGTCAGATTGTGTAGAAGGTCGCGGTCCAAAGGTGCACTTTGGTGACAAGTACAACGGAAGAACAAGAGGGAAGGGAACCCTATTTGTAGGAAAGTTTAAAGTCACCAATGTAGCCTATGTTGAATGCCTACAGTACAATCTACTTAGTATTATCCAGTTCTGTGACAAACAGTTCTCGGTGAAATTCTATATAGACCACTGTAGAGTGAAGGACATCAAGACCAAAGAAATCGTCCTCACAAGAAACAGGTCAGGTAATATGTATATTGATGACTGGAAGCCAACGATCTCCAATGTTCCTTGTTTTGTTCCTAAAGGCACTACAGAACAAAGCTGGATAAGGCACAAGAGGATGTCACACATTAACTTCAAGACGATCAATAAACAAGCCAGACAGGGAATGGTTAGAGGTTTACCTGATGTGTCTTTCCATAAAGACAGCGTCAAAACCAACAGGGTTCTGGATATGCTACACATGGACCTCTATGGCCTTGTAGACCTGTAAGTTTGACAGGTAAGAAATATTGTCTCGTTATTGTTGATGATTTTTCCAGGTATGCTTAGACAATCTTTCTAAGCAAGAAGAAAGAAACCACAACGAAGTTGCCAGAGCACCTGGGAAAGTTACAAAACGAGAAAGGGTTGACAGAGGTACTGAATTCACAAACCGCTTTATAGAGCAATACTGTTCGGACAATGGAATACAACATGAATACTCAGCAGCCCAGAATCCTCATCAAAATAGTGTTGCCGAGCGAAAGAATAGAACACTCAAAGAAGCAACAAGAACCATGATTGCAGCAAGCAAGTTGCCGCAGCAGTTCTGGGGCGAAGCCACCAATACATCGTGATATACACAAAACTGTTATATCATCAATAAGCTTCATAACAAAACAGCCTACGAGGTATGGAATAATAAAACTTCATTAGTTGCATACTTTTAAATCTTTGGATGCAGATGTTACATTCTGAATAATGGGAAAGATCAACTCAAGACCTTCGACAAAAAGTCTGATGAAGGGATATTTGTAGGATACTCCTCTGTCAGCAAAGCTTTCAGAATCTTTCACAAAAGGAAGCTGACAATAGAGGAATATGTCCATGTAGTGTTTGATGAACCTCATTTTGATCCTATAAGAGTAGAAGACTTAACCCAAAATATTCGAACACTCTTCATTGATGACCCTCAAACTCCAAAAGAGCCTGTCGTAGACTTAGAGATTAATCCTTCAGCTGTT
The DNA here is from genome assembly GCA_033398695.1 of Orobanche coerulescens. NCBI lineage: Eukaryota > Viridiplantae > Streptophyta > Magnoliopsida > Lamiales > Orobanchaceae > Orobanche > Orobanche coerulescens. The sequence continues at coordinate 42,185,414 of CM065805.1, read as the reverse complement.
ATCAGAAGTAGTCGAAGTTGATGCTGTACAAGCTGAAGCTGAAACTACAGCACCACAAGATACAGTACGGGATGCCGAACTAGAACCTGAAAGAATATGGTTGAGAGATCACCCATAAGAATTAATTATAGGAGATATTGATGCTGGTGTATCTACTCGAAGAAGAATACAGAGTACACAAGGAACTGTACTGTGTGCCAAGAAGAGACCGATTCTGAGAAATCTTCATTTCCTGTATAGAAATCTCAATCTCAACTTAGGAGACTATCTATGTACACCCTAGTTGTATTCTTAGCTCCATCTGAATATGTTTCAACCAATGAAGCTTTGAATAGTTCTCATTGGATAACTTCTATGGAAGAAGCGCTTAATGGTTTTGAAAGAAACAATGTGGTATCTAGTACCCAGGCCAGAACATCAAGCCATAATTGGAACCAAATGGGTATTTAGAAACAAGAAGGATGAGAATGGACTTATTATCAGGTGAACAAATCCCATCTAGTGGCAAAAGTCTATAGAAAGGAAGAAGGCATAGATTACGAAGAGATTTTTGCCCCTGTATCCAGACTAGAAGCCATTAGGATATTCCTAGCTTTTGTCGCCCATAAGAGATTTATAGTATATCAAATGGACGTTAAAAGTTCATTCCTAAATGGAGATCTCACCGAAGAAGTCTATGTTGAACAACCACCAGGGTTTGTTAACACTGAAGGCAGAGACCTAGTATACATGCTACAGAAAGCACTGTATGGACTTAAGCAAGCACCTAGAGCTTGGTATGAAACCATGTCCCTGTACCTTACCTATAATAGATTTGAGAAAGGTGTTTTGGGAAAAACTCTATTTAAAATACAGGAAGGAGATGACATGTTAATGGTACAAATATATGTCGATGATATTATATTTGGTTCTACTAACCTTGATTTATGTCAAAGGTTCTCTCATCTCATGAAAAGTAAGTTTAAAATGAGTATGATGGGAGAACTTAGTTACTTCCTAGGATTGCAGGTGAAGCAATTGTCTATAGGAATCTTCATCAACCAGGAGAAATACAGCAAGGAGCTACTAAACAAGTTTGGGATGAACAACTCCAAATCCTCGTCAACCCCCATGAGCACTTCTGTGCAAATTAGTGATGACGAAGCTGGAAACCAATTGATCATTACTCTACGGGAACCTTATTGGCTCACTCCTGTACCTAACGACTAGCAGGCCCGATATCTAGTTTGTAGGAGTAGTGTGTGCTCGGTATCAAGTAGCATCTAAAGAGTCACACTTCACGACAGCCAAATAAATACTTAAATACGTGAAAGGAACAGTTGATGTAGGATTGTGGTATCCGAATGAAGGAGGATTCGATTTGGTTGGATACAGCAACTCGGATCTCGGAGGCTGTAAGTTGGATAGGAAGAGCACAAGCGGTACTTGTCACTTTCTTGGACCTAGACTTGTTTCGTGGTCCAGTAAGAAGCAATTGGCCAAATCACTTTCTACAGCTGAATCGGAATACTAGGCCGCTGGAAGTTGCTGTATGCAGATTCTCTGGATGCAACAGCAATAACAAGATTATGGAATCAGTGCCAGAGAGACACCAATCGTGTGCGATAGCACGAGTGCAATTGCAATAACGCACAACCCTGTATTGCACTCGCAAACTGAGCATATTGATATGAAGCATCACTTCATCAGGAATCTTGTTAAGAATAAGGATGTTCGGATCAAGCAGATTCATACAGACATTCAGTTGGCCGATATCTTTACAAAACCTCTCAGCACAACCAGATTTTGTATGCTTCATCAAGAATTGGGCCTGACTCCGTGTAAGTCTTTACGCTTTTACTCATCAATTGAGGGGGAATGCTGTAAGATCCAAGAATACAGTATCCACTTTAAGTAACTGTACACTCAGAACTAGTCAAATAGTACTGTGGGACAAAGAAGGCATGAAACCTTCCTGAGCTGACGTATACATTAATTAAGGGGAATACAGTGCGACCCATGAATACAGTATTAATCCAAATATTGGTGTAAGAATTGAATCCTGTATATACCTTTTAACGGGGAACGCTGTATTGATTCGCGAATACAACACATACACTATAGGATGTCAATTAATATTATATTACTACTCTATTCATACAGAAAACGTTTTTAAGTCCACATGCCCAGTTTACATTTCAAACATTTTATCTTTTAAATGTTCTAAAGACACATGGACTTAAATGCCTCAAATACCCTGATTTTAATAATTTCAAACCGCCGTTTTGTGCAATAAGGGAAGACGGACTGTCAGAAGTGGGACCGGTCATCATTTCAAAAATAGACGGATAATACATACAAGTTACTCTGAATCCATCCTGTACGTCCATTTAAAAAGACGGTTCCCAGCCCTTAAATCTGACCGTTCACCATATGAAACCCTAATCTTCCCTGCATACTATAAAAGGAATGTATTTTATTCCTTTAGACTCTTTACGCTTTCTGCAATTTTAAACGAGTCTCAAGCAAAATAGTCTACATATTCACTGTATTTTCTGCAACTTTCTGTGATATTTCCCAGCTTTCTTCAAACTTTTTTTTCTGCGAAAATGTTGACTTCCCAGACTTCCTCCCTCTCCATGAAGAAGAGAGAAACAATCATCAACGGACGCATCTTTGCCAGGTCTGTGGTAATGGAGAGAATAAATCTTGAAGGAGAAGACTTCATCGGGATGGAATTGGTTGTCTCCAGGATAAAACAACAAGGGTTGTACTGCCTTGCCAGTCGCCATTCTGAGTTATACGATGAGCATATAGTGGAAGAATTCTATTTGGATGCCTCGTTCAAATACTCGTTTCAGAGAAAAGAAGGAGAAATTTCTGAAATATCTACAACTGTTCAAGGGATTCGGGTCTCCGTGAACAAATATTTGCTGGATAAACTTTACAGGTTGTCGTCTGATGGCCTGAAAATGGAAGAATTGGAGATCTTCGGGTCGTAGAAGTTGTTGACAGCCTACTGGAGGTTGTTCACCGGTGATGAGAATGCACAGAATGTTCTCCCCTCATGCCATAAAAATAATTTCTGCCTGACCTATCTCTACCTTCTTGACTTATGTTTCCGGGTTGTTGAGAACTAGACAGGAGCTTTTGAGATGTGCACAAACCTTCGCTTTCGAATGATGATAGCCATCATGTTCGGAGAAAAGGTTAACTGGTGATAAATTTTGTTGAAGAGGATTCAGGGGGAGGCTTCCATACCTGAGACTGCAAAGAAATCATTCAACCTCATTCTGAACTACATACTCACTAACTGCGGAGTAAAACAATGTGCCGATGCCAAGAAGATTGGCCCTGAAAAATTCATTGGTGCAATAAAGGCCACCGTATTCAACAAATCACCCCTGATTGCTAAGAGGTCGCACCCTAAAGACATGCCCATCTCAAGTGACCCAAGGGAAGTCATTGTGCGGATCTCGAGTTAGGAGAAGAAAAGAAAAAGAAGTGTCTTTGACAGCCGATCATCTCATGCTGTCGAGAAGAAGTAGGCCAAGAAGTCTTCCAAGACTGAGCCTACAGTACCTGCAGCGGTTACTATAGAGGCCACCTCTACTCCTGTCGCTGAATCAATCCCACAGGACGCAACTCCTATGGAAGAAACAGTTGATGCGAAATCAACAGGTCCCGAGCATGTGGCAGCTATGACGGATGATCAACTGTTTGTCAAGCTGGATAGCTCTGGCGAGTCTGCTGCCCCTATGGAGCCAAACGCGCTACTCCTGACAGGGTACCCACCCCTGTATAGGATCCCTGTCCCCACAGGGTACCATCCCCTGTTCGAGATCCCTTTCCAAAACAGGCTCCCATACCTGTTGAGGATCCCATCCGCACGGTAGACCCAACTATTGTACGGAGTCCCTCCCCATCCAAAATAATCAATAATACTCACTCCAGGTACAAATCGAGCAAGCGTACGAACGCTTTAAAATATGGAAGTCCTACATGGTCGCCCCATATGACACCCTATACAACTGGGCCGACTAAAAGGAAGAAGAATCATATGCTCTGGAGGTCACAGATACCCCGAACGTTGAAGTCTTGATCCACTGGGAGGATCACTTTTGACAAGAGCTAATCTCTGACTATTTCAAGGCAAAATAGAAGGCTAGACTAAAAGGGAAGTCACCGTCCGGCGACAAAGCTCCATCAAACAGCCACCACTCGGACCCTGACTCGGACGTCGACGATGATGCCCTACAGGCCGATCTGAGGATCAGCTGTGAAGAGGCCAGGGGATGTGAGATGGCCAATCACCAAAACCTACAGGGTCATGGGACATCTGACAGACAACAGTCCCCTCCCCTGCAACAAGAAGCTGCCAAAGATCAACAACAGGAGGAATCAGTCCCTCCTGTCACCACTGAAGAGCAAACAACTCCTGAACAGGAAGCCCAGCCTGTCCCACTACACGAAGAAGCCGCCCGCGCCATCTGCCAAGAGGATTCAGTCCCTCTTCCGGATCAGGCGGAAGCTGAGAGTCGGCAGGAAGATTCAATCCCGCCTGTACTTCTGACTACCGATGAACAAACTGAACAGGAGGAATCAGTCCCCCTATCCCCGAGACTGAAGATGCTGCACCTTCCTCCGAAGCTCTCACTTACGAAGACCCTACTTCCGGAGAGCCTGCTCCAGATGCTCCTGCATATCCCACCTCTATTAACTCCAACTCAGATTCCGATGATGGCTTCTTATCGGAAGACAGACCATGCCGCCCTCGTCATCATGTGGTTCTCCATCAACTAGAAGAACCAGAGAATTCCAAGATCACGCACCCTGGCTCCCCACGCACCGAAGACCGCATCGAGCAACTCCAAGCCATTGGCCGACAGACAGTGTTCCTATAAGATGCCGTAAAGGCACTGTATGACGTCAGGAAAGAACTCGATTAGATCCCCAAATTAAAATCTGCAATAAATAATGTTGAGGATGTGTTCCGCCTCATGCCTAACTGATGGACAAATTAAATACTCGCAAGTGTACGAATCGCTTTTGTAGGAAGCGGCAAGTAACTCCGAGGTCGATCTCTCGAGGAATTGGAAACGGTTTAAAGTTCGATAATGTTCGGCAAATAGTCGAATGAACAAAAATAAAATAAATTAAAATACATCATAGGTTCGATAGGATTACAATTACTAACACATAAAATTAAAGTAAACTGGGTGATAACAACACCAATTTGATTATCGGATAAATGAGAGATAACAATAATGAGATTGATATGGGAATTTAGAGTCACCGACACACACGTAATCAATTATTAGTTCCGATACTCAAATAAATAAGGTTTGGAATTATCGATTGCTCATGATTAAAAGAAATCCGTTTGATGGCGGAGATTCTAAAAATCACGATTGTTCTCAATGAAAATAAGGTAACCTCCTTTGATGGGGATGAATCCCTAACTAACAATCAATTAATCGATAGCATGTGTGCGGCTCAATCTAAAAACCCATATAAAAAGATTAGCTACACATGATTATTTCAACAACAATAATGGAATTTGAAGAACAAAACATGGTAGAAACTTCCCTTGAAAATGCCGAAATTGAATTCCCGATGAAGATTTGATGTTCTTCCTTCAAAAACTCATGACAATTGATACAAGGAAATGTAATATCTCACAAATGTATTTTTCACTCGAAGAACATACAAGGAAGATGATGAAACAATCTCACTTTTTCCTCACTTTTTGGTGTTTTCCCCCTCAATCTTGTGTTTTTCCACCTCAAAATATCTCCCACAAGATAAGAATATCCCATCAAGGGTCACCACCTCCTTTTTTTATAGCCAAAATATCAAGAAAAGGCTCAAAATTGTGCAAAAATGTTAAAGAAAATGACTTGCACCGAAAAGTGACACGGCCCGTGTCCTGGGACACGGCCGTGTTGTACTACTCTGAAAAGAAGGAAAAGTGTTCTGTCCACGGACTCGGCCGTGTCCCATGACACGACCGTGTTGTACTGTCCTGAAAAATCATTTTAAGCTGGATAGGGGCTCGACCGTGTCATAGAACACACGGTCGTGTTGTACTCTTCCGGAAAATGGCTTTTTAACTGTAAAGAGACCCAGCCGTGTTATATGGCACGCCCGAGTTGTTTTCTTCCGGTTTTTGGTCTTTTTCGGCTTGATCCCTCGTTCTTGTATCAATACACCTCGTATTTTAGCATATGATATACCGTTTCGAAGCTAATTTCACGAGGAATTTATATCAAAGGAGAACACATCTCAATTCGGAGTGAAGATTCTGGAATTTAGAAGATTCGACCGATACTGCTTCAATCTTTCGTCGTTTTAGGCCCCGTTTTAGCTCTTGATCGTCATAAACTCCAATATTAGCTATGAAAACGCATATTTCACCACAATCTTCGCTTGGTTACCTATAAATTAAAAACACAACATACCACGCATAAAAGAGAACAAAAATACTAAAAAGAAAATAAAAACACGACTAGAGAGAACAGAATGAGTCGATCAAGAATCGACTCATCAAACCCCCCCAAACTTGAACTTTGATCGTCCCGAGCAATGCATTTTAAAGTAATCACTCACAAAAGGGGAACTCAACTGTCAAAATACCTCAAAAGACTTCTTCGAAAATTTCATCAATACGCATAAGTAAAATAAGTCGAGTTCTACAAAGTTTTCAAACCTCCGGGGTGCTTCCTTAACATCATAGTCAATACTTGGCAATATAAACCTCACCGGTCAAGTGTATTCACTCACTCTGAAAGTGATAGGGATAAGTAAACGCTCGGAACTCATTCAATCAAATAAGGAACCCCATAGGCTTGCCAATCGTCTTCATCTCTACCACTGTTTTGTGCATGCAATATTTTCGTGAATCAAAAAGGGCTTTACTCGGCTTGTAATGTAGGCTTGGGTCGAGGTGGGTTAAATATGGCTAAAGTGACTTGACTTGAGCAATTTTTAGAACTATATCACCATATTCGCTTTAGAATCTCAAGATTTTTGAAGTTTCCTTCTTTTATCCCCTTAATTATGAACCAATTGCAACATGTAACACCCCAAACTAGGCGGATATTACAGTGCCGTGGACCCCTGACTGGGACCCACTAGGCGAATGAAAAAGGATGAATTACACAGGGTAAATGTAGTACCGAACCACATTACAACATCAATTACTCCGATTAGGAGTTTCATACAACACACCAGGATAAAATAGAATACATGTGTATCTTATGTGACGATAAAATACACAACACTGAATGAAACGAGTATTCAAATGGAATGTCTGCAGCGGAATAAATAAAGGAAACACAAATGACTGAATAAGTGAAGAATGCAATTCGGGCCCCTTCTAGTATCATTAGGACTCTCGCCGTCAACGTGCTCTCCTGTGCTTTTGCCTTGCCATGACACGAGAAACAAATATCCCCAAACGGGTCGATTATACTGAGAACAACAATCCTCCAGTTGAATAAACACAATCATGATTATATAAAATTATGAAATATCCTGTCAAAACATACGCAATCAAACATGCTATATGAATCAACTAACAAGACGGCTCAAAGGGTGGCGCCACACTACGCCCGGGATGGAAATGTGTCCGTGCACAAGCCACCAACGAGTATCGATCGAATACATGTGTGGTCTTGTACCTAATCGATCTCACGAAACAATCAATCTCGTGTGCACGATCCAATGTGAGGCCATCAACCAACACACGACTATAATGTGCCCGACATGAAAACCCTACACATACCAACCGACGCCATATGACCCGAATGCCACGATATAACAAAAGTGACATCGAAAATGAATAATGACTCACCGAGGTGGAATGGTAACGAAATAAATAAATGACTCAATGAAAAGATTGGAACCGCTCGTTCCTTATGGTAACGATTAATTGATAACAACAAGTTTTGATACGATTAATATAATGATGAATGAGTTATGATTATGAATGAACAACAACAAAAGGGATGAATATCCTTTTAACCGAGTAAGAATTAACTTACACAATACCGGTGAAAATTATCCTTCCACGAACAACGTCCTAAATGAAGTGTCGGTCATACGAACAACCTTAATTCAATACAATTACCAACAATCCGATCAATACACGAATTAAACACGAATATAACGAATTCCAAACGTCGATACGACTAAACCAAGTCTATAGAGACATTAAATCAAACACGTTGTGTCCAAACTCCGATTGTTTACAATCAAACCTCAATATACCAATATCAAAATCCCCAAGAAGTGTTTCAAACCAACAAAACATCTCCAATACAATCAATAATCCGTTATGAATATCCAAAAATGTGATTATAACAACAATTAGTCGAAAATCCCCAATTCCAACTCGATTTTCAACGTGTTCTTGAATAATTCCTCAATAATCCAATGAATCCTTATACAAACTCATAATCATATACATATCCCTTCATATAACATGATTATAACGTCCAAAACATCATATCTCAACACAAAATCAAAGTCCAAAGTGTTGAAGAATTTACCTCTTGAAGATCCAACCAATTCGATCCGATGAAAACGTGTAAAAACGACTATCCAAGCTTCCCAAATGATTGAAGGTGATGAAAATACACACTCAAATGATTATTGATGAAGAAATCTCTCCCTCAAGTTATTCTCTCTCGGTTGCAGGTGAAGAAGATGGAAAAAAATGGAAGAAATGAGCTCAAAATGCTCAAAAAATGAATTTATAGGGGTTGACTCGGCGACGGACTCGACCGTGCCCGCTCGACACGGTCGCGCGCGCATCGGCGGCGGGGACTCGACCGTGTCACCTTGACACGGTCGCGGCGCGAGGGGCCTACCGATGACCGTCCGCGGCGCTCGGCATTGACTCGGCCGTGTCTGGCACAGTCGGGCCTCGGCGACAGTTACGGCCTATCCGGAAGGGTGCGACTCGGCCGTGCCAGACGACACGGTCGGGTCCTGAGGCAGACACTTCGGCATTATCCGGACGAGTACGGCACGGGCCGTGTCGGATGACACGACCGAGTCCGGTCGGCCGTGATCGGCCAAAATCTGAAAAATGAGCGGGTGAGCTAAAACGACCATAACTCTCTCGTCCGGACTCCGATTGACTCACCGTTTGAACCATTGGAAAGCTAATTCGATGCTATATAATATTGCAAAGATTTAGAATTTTTGGAGTTACCAAAAATTAATGGTGATTTAACAAAGTCGAACTCATAAGAGGAAAGTTGAAACAATGAACAATAATGATACACAACTCGAAGTTTTTCCGAACGGTGAACCCGGTGAATGAACATGATTGATGAATGATTATAATTGAGTGAAAATACACTGAGTGACAATTACAGACTGATAATTACTGAATGAAAAGGAATGAATTACAACCGGGTATTACACAACAAGCACTATCGAAAGTGAAAAGTGCAGCGTCAAACCCTCCTTATTGCTCCGATTTTTTTTTTTTTGGCTTGGGTGGTTTTAGGATCCGTTTTACATGAATGTAAACGATGGGTCACATGAATACACCCGGTTACTAGGATCAAAACATACACAATTGCTTCCAAGCATACTCATATCTAAGGTAACCATTTTACGCGAATATAAACATGGGTCACATGAATACACCCGGTTATTAAGTTCCCAAAAATAGCGGAGCAATTATTTTCACCAATTCAACACTCCCAACAATATGTATATCACCCAATATCACCACAATTTTTGTATCCTCGTAAAAAATATTTTCTAATCGCTCAAGTATGGATCGAAGGATTATAGTAATGGAAAGCTCGATATGCGGTTTAACAATGAAATAGACAATGACCTCAATTGGGTTTATTTAAGGAATGATCAAATGTCGGGTTGGCCAAAATCGAAGGGTTAAGATCAAAGGTGCCAAAAAAAAATTTTCACTCAATTGCTCACACACGCTAGTAGTTTTGAACAAGAAACCAAGGCAAGTTCTAGAGTCTTAAATCAAGAATGAAACACTCGACAATGAAACTTGCATTTTAGAAAATGCACGAAGGCTCGATAGCTCACAAGTAGGTTTGTTCATACCTCCAAGATATTAAAACCACTTATTCAATTTCACACCCATTTCGATTATCAAAAATTTTTCCTCTACAAATTATCCTCGATTTGTATATCAAAACAACGAAATAAATCCCGAGGCATTCCAAAAAAAAATACATATTTCAAAGTTTTTATCTTGTTCGCAAAATGCTCAAAACACACCAAATAAAAACACACCACAAATAAGTGCAAAATGCTCAAAACAACCAAAAATAAACAAACAAGCATAATAGTATCCGAAAACAAATAAAAACAAGAGTAATGAAGTATTTCTTGACCAATCCCCCCCCCCCAAACTTGAATTAAAGAATATACGGACGAAGGGGGTATAGTATTTAAACAAAATAATTTCATTGGTCAATAAATACTTACGACCGGTTTACTGGTGGGGCGGAGGGAAGTGGCCTTGCTGGACATGCCACCCGTGCATTTGTCTCATAAGAGACAATATCTCGTGTCGCTCCTGTCTAGCCTCCTCTAGCCTCTGTCTAGTATCCTCTCGGAAGGCTATGAACTCCTCTCGGAAGGCTACGAACTCCTCCCTTAATGTTGGGCACGAGGGGGCATGTCCAATTTCGGCCCGCCTTGACGTCTCGGGCCGATCTCTCGTGCTTTCTTCTTCTTCTTCGCTCTCTTATTCTTCCTCTTCATCCGGGACTCTTTCATAAGCCTCCTCCTCTTCCATCCTCTCGGCTCTATCTTCATCCACAATGCGCCGAGGTCGAACATTTCGGTCGAGAGGGCTGTGACCCAGGGGAGCCAATCCAGCTGATATATGTGCTCGTCGATGTGCCTCTGTAGCCATTTGCAGATTTCCCATGTCCCGAATATTATTTATGGTTGTCAAAGGCGGATTCGCGAGAAGGAAGTGGTCGTTGTCGGTCTAGAGAAAGACTGTGCGTTGTTCATAGTCCAGGATGTTCATCACCTTCATCACGGAGATCGAGAGAAGCTTATTTCCAGGAAGGGGAGTCCTCTGAGCTAAGGAAATCCTGAAGTGAAGTGCGATAGGGGTAATCAAACCCCCTATCCATATCTCCCCCTTTGGCTTTGTCGCGACATCCTCAAAATGTTCCGCTACCATTGCCCCGGTTGCTGGAATTGAGTCATCGAGCATGTGAGTCAGGATGTATAACTCCTGCAGTGAAATGGGCCCGGTTTCCTTTAGGCCATATATAGTATTCGCAATCACCTTGTGTAGATATCTGAGTATTGGATTGCGAATGTTCGATCCTTTAGCCGATCTTGCAATATAATATCGCGCCTCGCTCCCCGGGTATTCCACCATGGCTCTCCAATAGGTTTCGCAAGCGAACCGGTTTATCGGGTAATGGCCGTTGTGTCTTGCATGATAAATTTCTTCCAGCTGGACGATGGTTAGTCTCTCTTCATTGTTGTTGAGCCAGAATGTCATTTCGGTTGGTTCTCTAATTACCGGTTCTCTTCTGACAGTAAGAGTGCTGAGAAACTCCATCGTCAGACACCTATAAGTCGGCCATTGTTGTGTCATCATCCAGGCCCAGTTCACTCTACCAAGGAATTTCATCACGTCTTCTCTTATCCCCATTGCGTTCATGCATTCGTCATCGGGTCACCTCGTAGGGAGCATCTTTTTCTGACCCAGCATTTCCCACCTTTCATATTGTGTTTCAGGGAGATTGATTCCATAAGAATCCGGAGTTTCCACAGCCCTTTGAATAGCCATTCTTGCCGGCTGCACTTGTTCCCCGCCGTTCCTACCCCTTCCGCGCTGAGCATTTCCTCGTCCTCTTCCTCGTGCCATTTTCTGCAAAAATTTCAATTTGTCAATTATCTAAGGACTTGAGAACATATTCCTCCCCCAAACTTATAGCAAACAATAAAATACCCCCAATATAAACATTATCGATCAAAACAACTCCCAAGCAAAATCTATCGTTTAAATTCATCATCTTCATCATGGAAAACATCTCTTAATTACAAGAATTTCCAATCGAGAAATTTAATCATCAAGAATGAAGAATTATTGAAAATCCCCAAATTTCATCACCTTCAATTTATTCAAGAACCCTAGATAATTAAGGACTAGCGATTCAAATCATCATAGCATGTTCATAACCAAGAATAATCATCAAAAAGATGAGAAACATACCTTGATTTCGGAGATATTGAAGAGAGAAAAAAATTTAAAAACCGGTCCCAATTCGTCCGATTTGCCCCTTTGAAGAGTGAAATTGGTTGAAAAATGATGATTACGTAGTAGATTCTTGTATCTCCCCTCTATTTTGCACAAAATTTCTTTGAAAACGAAGAGAAAAATTGAAAGTACAGATGCTAGGGTTCGAAGGGAAGAAAAATAAAAATCTGGAGAAGATGAAAATGGCGTTTCGGCCGTGTTGTACTTATATAGGTCCGACCGACACGGCCGTGTTGCAATCTGACACGGTCGTGTTGTACTGTTCGGAATAAGCCAAACCCCACTGTCGACCGACTCGGCCGTGTCCTATGACACGGTCGTGTCGTACTCTCCCAGAAAACAAACTTTTACTGTATTGACACCCGGCCGTGTTCCATGACACGGTCGTGTCGTGCTGCCACAGAAAAAAATTCTCACTGTCCTGAGACTCGGCCATGTCCTGAGACTCGGCCGTGTCCTACTATTCAAAATAAGCACATATCGACTGTTTAGACACTCGGCCGTGTCCTGTGACACGGTCGAGTCGTGCTGTTCTAGAAAATAAAATCCCCCTGTTTTGAGACTCGGCCGTGTCAGATACAACTCGGCCGTGTCCTACCTGCCCAGATTATAAGTTTCTGAAAACGCACTCGTTTCCTGCAATTTTAACACCCACAGTTGAACTGGTCAGTTTCGAATCGAGTAAAAACAAATAAGGAAAATAAATTCGAAAAACAAAAATGAAAAATCTAACTAAACCGTTGGGTTGCCTCCCAAGTAGCGCTTTTTTATAGTCATTAGCTCGACTTCTTCCCGTTTTGCTCAAGCTTCAACATCGTGCACCTCTATGCACTCAAACGCATTGATTTCTTCGATTCGTCCGAAATACGGCTTCACTCTATGCCCGTTTACCTTAAAGTGCTCGTTCTTCCGCGGATCAAGAAGTTCTACTGCTCCGTGTGGCCATACTTTAACGACCTTAAACGGTCCGCCCCATCGCGATACCAATTTACCGGGCATGAGCTTAAGACGGGAGTTATGTAATAGAACATCCATCCCGGGTTCGAGAGATTTGCGAACGATACGCTGATCATGATACCGTTTCGTCCGTTCCTTGTAGAGTTTAGCGTTTTTGTACGCCTCATACCGCATCTCATCAAGCTCATTTAAATGTAAAAGTCGTTCCTCGCCCGTCTTTTCTTGATCTAAATTGAGCGCTTTGATTGCCCAATACGCCTTGTGTTCCAACTCAACGGGTAGGTGACATGCTTTCCCAAATACTAGGCGATACGGGCTCATTCCAATTGGAGTTTTGTAGGCCGTGCGGTATGCCCATAAAGCGTTATTCAACTTCATTGCTAGTCCTTTCTTGTCGGTTTCCGTCTTTTCGAGTACTGCCTTTATTTGTCTATTGCTCACTTCGACTTGCCCGGAAGTTTGTGGATGGTATGCCGTTGCGACCTTATGCATTACATTATACTTCTTAAGCAAGCCTGCAAGTTGTTTATTGCAAAAATGCGTGCCTCTATCGCTGATTACAACTCTAGTCATCCCGAACCTGCAGAAAATCACATCCCTAAAAAATTGCAAACCACGTTAGCATCGTTAGTTCGGGTTGGAATTGCTTCCACCCACTTAGAGACGTAGTCCACAGCAACTAAAATATACTCAAAGCCATGGGAAAGTGGAAAAGTACCCATAAAATCAACTCTCCAAACATCAAAAAGTTCCACAACAAGATTGTTTGTCAACGGCATCTCATTCCTTTTGCTTATATTCCCCGTTCGTTGACAACGATCGCAACTCTTGCAATGGGAATAGGCATCCTTAAATAATGTTGGCCAGTAGAATCCCGATTGAAGGACCTTGTGCGCCGTTTTGTTTGCGCTAAAATGTCCCCCACAGTGCAACTCATGGCAAAATAACAATATGCTCTCGTGCTCTTCCTCCGGGACGCAACGTCGGAATATCTGATCAGGCCCCAACCTGAATAAGTAGGGCTCGTCCCAAAAGTAATGCCTGCACATGGAAACAAACCTCTTCTTCCCTTGATAGGTCAAGTCGGGCTGCAAAACACCACTAACAATGTAATTGACAATATCAGCATACCAAGGTGTCCTTGTTACATCGAATAATTGCTCGTCAGGGAAAGTTTCAACAATTGGCAAAGGATTATCAAGCTTAAAATTATCTCCCTCGGTTAGCCTAGATAGATGGTCGGCAACTACGTTTTCCGACCCCTTTTTATCTTTAAACTCCAAATCAAATTCTTGCATCAGAAGAACCCACCGAATTAATCTTGGTTTTGCATCGGATTTTTTTAATAAATATTTCAATGCGGCGTGATCCGTATGCATAATCACTTTTGAGCCAACCAAGTTGGATCGAAATTTGTCTAAAGAAAACACAACGGCTAAAAATTCTTTTTCGGTGGTGGTGTAATTAGCCTGAGCTTCATCAAGCTTTTTGCTAGCATAGTAATATCACGTGGAAAAATTTATTCACTCTTTGCCCCAAAACAGCACCTATAGCAAAGTCGGATGCATCGCACATAATTTCAAACAGGAGAGACCAGTCGGGAGCAACAACAATAGGTGTGGAAGTTAACTTTTCTTTCAAAGCATTAAAACCGACTAAACATTCCTCGGTAAAATCAAATTTGGCATCTTTGTACAAAAGGTTACTCAAAGGGCGGGCAATTTTCGAAAAATCCTTAATGAAACGCCTATAAAACCCGGCATGCCCTAAAAAGCTTCGAACCTCTTTGACACATGAAGGCGGAGGTAATTAAACAATTAAATCAACTTTAGCCTTATCAACCTCCATTCCTTTATTGGAAACCACATGACCTAGAACAAGACCTTGTTTTACCATAAAATGACTCTTTTCCCAACTAAGTGTAAGATTACACTCAATACATCGTTCTAACACAATAGTCAAATTATTTAAACAATCATCGAAAGTGGTTCCAAATACAGAAAAGTCATCCATGAATACCTCGATAGATTTTTCTAACAAGTCGGAGAATATGGATAGCATGCACCTTTGAAAAGTAGCGGGAGCATTGCAAAGACCAAACGGCATCTTCCTAAAGGCAAAAGTGCCAAAAGGGCAAGTGAAAGTGGTCTTCTCTTGATCCTCCGGAGCAATGGGAATTTGATAGAAACCTAAAAGACCATCTAGAAAACAGTAATAATCATGCCCAGCTAAACGTTCCAACATTTGATCAATGAAAGGAAGGGGAAAATGATCCTTTTTTCTTACGGCAATTAATTTCCGGTAATCAATGCACATTCTCCAATCGGTTACTGTTCTAGTGGGCACCAATTCATTTTTATCATTACGAACCACAGTTATTCCAGATTTCTTAGGCACTACATGCACAGGACTCACCCACTTACTGTCGGATATCGGGTAGATGACTCCGACATCTAGCAATTTCAAAACTTCTTTTTTCACAACTTCCTGCATGTTCGGATTCAAACGCCTTTGAGGTTGCCTAACCGGTTTAACATTTTCTTCTAGAATTATTTTATGCATGCACCTAACAGGACTTATTCCCTTGATATCGGAAATACTCCACCCAATTGCTTCCTTTAACTTAGTTAGAACTTCTACTAATTTGTTTTCTGGCAAGGGAGTTAATTCGGAAGAGACAACTACAGGGTAAGTGTCACTTTTGCCTAAGAAAACATATTTAAGATGTGCCGGAAGTTCTTTCAATTCAAGTTGGGGTGGGGTGATTTCAACGGGCTCCTCAAATTTTAATTCCAACGGTATCTTAAAACCGTCAACTTCATCAATTGTTTCGGAATTATCTAACAATGCAACATATTCTTCGATTTCTAGATTATTAAGCCCCATATCATGCTCAACGGTTAGAGCATCAGGCAACGTGTCCCCTACATCATCATGCAAATATGTATCATTAACCAAAGAATCAATGCAATCAATAAAATTCACATCATGGGCAGCATAAATATGAGAAGGGATAGGAGATGAACCGAACACGTTGATTTCCACGGTTTCGCCCAAGACGGTCATGGTGACCTTTCCTTCATCAACATCGATGATTGTTTTTGTTGTACGCATGAATGGTCGTCCTAGAAGTATTGTCCCTTCATTTTCGCTTGTTCCGAAATCGCTCATCTCCAAGATAACAAAATCGGCCGGAATAACCAACTTGTCCACTTGCACTAATAGGTCTTCAATGATTCCTTTTGGGTATTTCACTGACCTATCCGCCATTTGAAGAGTCATTCTTGTTGGTTTGATTCCCCCAAGTCCAAGCCTCAAATAGGTCGAGTATGGCATGAGATTCACACTTGCCCCCAAATCTAACATCCCACGATCAACTTTCTTATCTCCCATAGTGATGTCGATCATAAAACTTCCGGGATCGCCTTTCTTTTGACTCCTTGCTTCTACCTCGTAGAGCACCACTTTCTCGTTCCCATTGTATCTTCTTTTGTTGGAGGTCAACTCTTTGAAAAATTTTGTATAAGCGGGAATGTTCTTCACAACATCCAAAAGAGGTAAGTTGACATGAATTTTGAAAGCATGTCATAGATTTCGGAAAATTACTCATCTTGCTTTGCTTTTCTAAGCCGGCTCGGAAAAGGGATTGGTGGCTTATATGGTTGAGCGGATTTGTGAAGCTTGGAAGTCGAAGTTGCTTCGTCTATTTTCTCCTCTTGATTTCCCGACTCGTCTTCTTTCTCATCGCCTCTTTCTTTTACTTCGGAATTAACTTCTCTATTAATCACTTTACCACTTCGGAGAGTGGTAATGGCTTGAGCTTGCTCGAGTTGACTTGGTAGTTTACCCCTTTCTTGTATACGTGCCTCGGTATCAAGTTGCCCAATTTGAATCTCCATTTTCTTCATCGAAGCTTCTAAAGATTCGAACCTTTTATTGTTCTCCGCTCGGTTTTCCTTGCTCTCCTTAATGAATGCCGCAATACTCTCCTCAAGAGAGTTCCTTTGTTGTGGAGGTGGTTCACTTTGCGTTGGTTGTTGGGCTCGGTTTCCTCCGTTGTATTGAGCTTGGGCGCTTGTGTCGTATGGCATCGGGTTGTTGTTTCTCCATGAGAAATTCGGATGGTTTCTTAGCCCAGGATGATAAGTATTTTGGAGAGGTGCATTTCTTGTGTTTCCACCATAATTATTTCTCCTCTCTTCCCATTCGGGCCTTCCCGTGCTTTGTCCCATAGCCCAATTAACTTGTTCGGTTTGTTCTCCCGGAAAAGTATGAGGGCATGAATTGGCATCATGTCCGGGTGCTCCGCAAATCTGGCAAACTCGTGAGCTAGAAGATTTATTTTGAGTCTTGAGTTGTCTTAGTTCATTTGTCAACTCATCGATTTTAGATTGCATCTCGTCCTTCTCGCTTACTTGGTGCACGGCTCCCCTACGAACACGTACACTTTTTTGTTGAGAATTTGCTCCCAATGTTTCATACACATCATACGCTTGTCACACCGTCAAACCCCAAAACGAACCACCGGCTGCATTATCTACCACTCCTTGGCAATATTGAGTCAATCCGTCATAGAAGAATTGATTAAGTAGTTGAAGCGGATAGTGATGGTGTGGGCATTGAATGAGGAGCATTTTGAATGTAACACCCCCAGATCCGACCGGGAATATTACAGCGCCGTGGGCCCCGAGATGGAACCCACAAGGCTGAAGGAAATTTTCGCAAACATTTACAAATGCCCACGAGGCTAACGACGGTACTGTCTTTTAAAAATGCACAAAGACTTAATAAAATCCGTTTATCAAAACAGTCGTAGAATCTAATTTGAAACCACAAGGTCCAAAATGCCAAAACTCAACAGTTTAAAAACATACGTTAAGCTATCGCTTACACGTACCGACAGAATAGATTTAGAAAATGATTGCCAAAGTAACCTAAGTTACCGGATACCAAAAGGCCATTTAAAAATACTCACGCAGAGGATAAAGACAAACAATTAAAATACTCTAGCAATGAATACAACAACCGATCGAAACTCAAAACACAAATACATGCCCTTGCCGGTATCCTCCGGAAGTTCATCTCTCCACGACCGCTACAAGCTTGATAATCCAAGAACCTAAAAAGAAAGCCCACGACGGGGTCAGCCATAATATCCAATAATGATAACCATCACATCTCGTCAATAATTACATATCAATGGAAATACTAAGTAAGAATACGACCAATGTAATCTTACCGTCGTAACTTTACGAGAATCCACGATTCGTATCCTTAACAACACATTAAGATAATACCGAAATATCTGTACGGTATCTCAACAATACTCAAGGTTCTCAAAACATTATCATAACTCGCGATACGGAAATTATACCAACTCTGGCCAATTCAATCCATCGGATAACCTCGACAATTCCAATACGATAATCGATTGTCCATCAAAGACAAGTACCAAGGAAATACGGAACATACCTCAAGATACGAAATACCATGACAATCACGTCAGTCTAATCCGAGATCAGATCAACATAACATACGGACATGGTCCTAACACAAGACCTACAAATGCATACTCATATGACAACGTCAATATGATCACAACAATAACGACAATGTATACTTATGGCAAACTCATAATATACATATGCACAACAACAATACATGGCAATCCGATGATCCAGCGTTCACTGCCTAGATCCCCCGATGATCCCGCTGCATCAACCCGAGGTGTAAAACACGTCCGTTGATCCAGCGCACGCTAGCATAGATCCCCCGATGATCCCGTCGGACCAACCCGAGGTGGACATACAACAACAATGCACAAATGCATATAACAATGATACACAATGCATGACAACAACGATACACGCATGTATCACAACATGATCGACATGAAATGACAAAAATGATTAGAGTACTTGCCTCGAGTCCTTCGAGAGCAATCTCGATGTCCAGACCATCACGAACCATTATTCTGAATATTCGACGATCCGAAATGTCACGGATGGTAAATAATTCACGCCTTTGTCTATACCATGATGTATCCTCGATAACAAGTATACCAACGACAATTGTAAATCATATACATTATGATTTAAATTTCCAAAACTCGAATACAACCTATAATTCCAAATCTCCTGTGATTACGATTTATAAACATTGCTATACGAATTATAAACGAATGAAACTGAAACCATTCATTAAATATTATAAACTGAGCAAGTAATAACTTGCCTCGATACCGATGAAGCCGTTACCAATTCCATTGCCGTCATCTACAAGTCCCTCGGTCCCGACCAAAGCAATTCACAAACATACTCGAGCTCGACCGCAACACACGGTTGTAATCACCGATCAATATTCTCAACCTATTACAGTAATCGATAGACAACAAGTTCGATAACAATCAGCAATCGATAAAACCAAATCACAAACCCAACGGCTTGACAATATCTCGATTAAAAACTAGTCGGATCAATCCAACTCAAACCAGCACGAATTCATAACCACAACACGAAAATACTGCACTTTCTGCCTTCTTAGCGCACGTTAATCACTTAACGTAGCGTACGCTAAGTTGCTCCCGTTAGCGCGCGTTAGGCAGTAAGCTTAGCGTGCGCTAATGTCTGATTGCATGTATTTCGGATACCGATCAACATATGACGATTATCAAGAACACTAAGTGATCCAAAACCATGTTCATAGCTATCAAACAATGAAATCCAATATCCTTTAACATATAGGTAATCATCCGACTCTTAATTCAAGTCATATATTCATATTTCATCTTCCTTAATATCAACAACCTAAACACCAAGAACTCATAATCATGCCATGTTCACCATCATATGAAGAAACCAACAACAACATCAAAGATCCGAATTGAAGGAAGACATTAGCCAACATATCTCTTTGAAGATAAACAACACATTCGAAACCATCCAATTCATATCAATATCTTCATATCAACCATAACATCATCATAATCCGGTAATCCAACTCATAATCATACTTATCAACTTGTTTATATGATAATTATCAGCTCAAGAACATCATATACAATCCAAAATGAAATCTCAAAGTGAAGAGTAATTACCTTTTTGAAGGAATGGATTGAATCCCAAGGTTGAATCCGTTTCCAAGAATCACCAATGATTTCAAGCTCCAAATGTTGTTATGGATGATTAACTCCACCTTAATCCAGTGTTTGGAACCTCAAATACTTCTCAAGGCTCTCTCTATCGGCTCACATGAAGAAATGGATGAAAATGACGAAAAATAGCCAACTGCACTTATATATATACTGTACATTATTAATGCTAACATCTTCAGTTAACGTACGTTACACACTTAGCGTGCGCTAACTGTCTTTGTTAGCGTGCGCTATCGAAGTCCAGAGGCAACTGTCTTACTGTATGAAATGATTTACGTACGCAATGCCCATACAATATCGTACGTAAATGCCTCTATTTAGCGTACGCAAGTGTCCTACCTTAGCGTGCGCTACTCATAGTTGACTCGTTTGTCTGTATGCTTCCGAAGACAGGTCCACACGCCGAAAGTGCTGACGAGGATAAGATTCCTTCTTGTCTGATATACAGTTAGCATGCGCTAATCAACATGCATTAGCGTGCGCTATCACTACATTACAACATCCGTTGACTTATCAGAACGTGCGCCGAAAGTGGCCTGGTCCACACGAAGATTCCTTCCGATCTGACTGCATTAGCGTGCGTTATCTTATATCCGTAGCGTGCGCTAAACTTGCACGATAGCGTGCGCTACTCATGATTATTAGCGTGCGCTAATAATGTTACACTTAGCCATTTTCAGCTATCTTTGTCCAACGTCTCAACATACAGAATACAAACATACGACATACTGAATACATATACTTCTTACATCCAATTGTCGACCAAGTACGACAATTATACCAATACAGATGTCTCGGTCCTTTAATTATTTTACCAATACTGTACAGATTCCACGATGTACAACATAACTCGGATAAAATAACATTAAACAACAGTAATAGAATTTCTGGATATTACATACTACACCACTTAAAATAAGTTTCGTCCTCGAAACTTGCAATCCGTCATAAAAACAAACAAACATACCGTTCAACCAAAATATCCCAAAACCATCACGACAACGATCAATCGTCATCATTACCGAATAACCAAAGTAGCATACTTACATATGCGCCAAGTCGACGATCTCCTGAGATACTAGCAAGTGACTTCACTGTAAAGCCTCAACACGCTTACAATAACAATTCCATAAGTCCCAACCAAATATATCATCTTCGGATGAAACAATCTGCCCGAATCAAATCCTGTCTGCCTGATTACATAATCAAGTCCCAATTCCGATAAGACGAATAATACACAATACAACTGTGAAACAACTGCCCAAAACAACGACATAAATTCCAAAACATCGACACAAAATCTGAACGCTCATATGATCACCAACAATGTTCAACCAATAAATTAGCCGAGAATATCATCGACATGATAAACTCCGATACGACCAATCCAAAGGTCAAAACATAATCGAGAATATCATCAACATGATAAACTCCAATATAACCAATGAACGATCAACGATAATCGAGAATACCTTCACATGAGGAGCCCCAACACGGTCAACACAGAACCACAGAAACAGATATACGAAAGAATAACATTCTCAAAAATGACACACCAACCACATACAGTGGATCTCAATAAACATACCCGACTGGGGAACATACTCCTCGGCATACGAACAACCAATCATAAACCGACGAACATATCCAATCGTATATGGAGTGGGAACGACCACTCAATATCCAAAACCACCAGCATGGGGTCACCATCCCCAAATATACACTTACAGAGAAATCATTAAAAAATCACTATGGTAAAATCGCACTACTACCATACCAATGGAATCGCATAGCACATATGTCTCGGTTTCAGAAAATCCAAAATTCCTAAATCATATTTTGTACCCGAATCTATGATACGCAGCATATTCTTGTTATCCGATAAATCAACCGATCATCCCTGGATAACTAACTACCATACTGAAGTTCGAATCTCTTTCCATAGTTCCATACTGATGTCTCATCCAGTTTGTGAGTTACACTCATAACTTTATCATGATATGCATTATGCACTAAATGCGTATGTATATCGATTATATTTTCAAGACCAGTTCGAAATCATATAGCCTTGTCAAAAGACAAATTTTTGAAAATTCTTCAAAAATTTCAAAATTCAAAACATAAATTTTCGAAAAATTACATTAGCTCGCTGGTGCCAAGTATTCGATAATAGTGTCCTTCGAATCCACACGATTTCGAAGTTTAAAATGAAAACTATGCAAATGATTGACCACCTCCATACTCTTGTATACCAGTTCGGTTCGTCACCAATATCTACTGATATTCCATCGGAAAACTACACGATAGAGTTCCAAAATCTCAATATATAAACTCCGACCAAAAACTCCTTTTCCACCTATGACTCGCAACGTCAACCATTAATCCATCCTGGATCACCTCAAATATGCTATTGCAATGCATTGAAACAAATCAACACAACGAAAGACTTCCCGAGAGGTTTCATTTGAACAAGTAATCCAGAACCCCGAAAGGCAGGAACGACATAGATAAACAATTGATAAAGTGTTTTACAAGTCTCGGGAGTTTTTAAGAAAACAGAAAAGCCTTTTGAAATATTAGGGTCTCAGCCTGTATCTCGTTCCGCATTACAAGAAGTTTAAAAAGTAGGAAACCCTTTTTCGGACCCCAAGTCCTGAGTTATAAAACAATTTCAAAAATCTATTGGGTCTCGGCCCAAAAATCATTTACGGTAAAACATCCGTAAAACATTCATTTTGAAAAGTATCATTTTCAAATGCTCAAAACGATTCATATATCTCAAAATGAACTAACATGACTACATGTTCTCTGAACAATCCACAATATTTCTCCCAAATGCACAAATTGCTCCAAAACTTAATCGACATATTGATTTCCAAAATCATAACTTTTCAAGATCATCAATCCTGTCCCAACTCTGTCATCTTATACTGTAACGCATAATATCTTTCTGAACCTCAGAACATATCAACTTAGAACGACAATAAATCTCAATGCAATTCAAAAATCCAATACTTACAGATCATGAAGCCGACGATTCCCCGTGATACTGGCACATGTCTCGACTCAAGAAAATATTCGACACAGATATTTTCAAAACACACATTTTGCAAACTCAGTTCAACTCGAGAAAACAACACAGCTCTATCTGAAGAAACACGTTAACACCATTTGGAAAAGTTACAACAATCCCAGTACCACACAGGTAAATCACATAACGTACAAGCCCGAGTGAACAACAAAAACCCAGAGCTCAAAACACTTGTCAACCGACAACTCGAATGACACGACAAAAGCACGACCCAACTCGACCCGACTGCCTAGGTTTTCACAACCTAAGCTCTGATACCATATTCTGTAACACCCCCAGATCCGACCGGGAATATTACAGCGCCGTGGGCCCCGAGATGGAACCCACAAGGCTGAAGGAAATTTTCGCAAACATTTACAAATGCCCACGAGGCTAACGACAGTACTGTCTTTTAAAAATGCACAAAGACTTAATAAAATCCGTTTATCAAAACAGTCGTAGAATCTAATTTGAAACCACAAGGCCCAAAATGCCAAAACTCAACAGTTTAAAAAAATACGTTAAGATATCGCTTACACGTACCGACAGAATAGATTTAGAAAATGATTGCCAAAGTAACCTATGTTACCGGATACCAAAAGGCCATTTAAAAATACTCACGCAGAGGATAAAGACAAACAATTAAAATACTCTAGCAGCGGAATACAACAACTGATCAGAAACTCAAAACACAAATACATGCCCTTGCCAGTATCCTCCGGGAAGTTCATCTCTCCACGACCGCTACAAGCTTGATAATCCAAGAACCTAAAAAGAAAGCCCACGACGGGGTCAGCCATAATATCCAACAATGATAACCATCACATCTCGTCAATAATTACATATCAATGGAAATACTAAGTAAGAATACGACCAATGTAATCTTACCGTCGTAACTTTACGAGAATCCACGATTCGTATCCTTAACAACACATTAAGATAATACCGAAATATCATGCGGTATCTCAACAATACTCAAGGTTCTCAAAACATTATCATAACTCGCGATACGGAAATTATACCAACTCTGGCCAATTCAATCCATCGGATAACCTCGACAATTCCAATACGATAATCGATTGTCCATCAAAGACAAGTACCAAGGAAATACGGAACATACCTCAAGATACGAAATACCATGACAATCACGTCAGTCTAATCCGAGATCAGATCAACATAACATACGGACATGGTCCTAACACAAGACCTACAAATGCATACTCATATGACAACGTCAATATGATCACAACAATAACGACAATGTATACTTATGGCAAACTCATAATATACATATGCACAACAACAATACATGGCAATCCGATGATCCAGCGTTCACTGCCTAGATCCCCCGATGATCCCGTCAGACCAACCCGAGGTGGAAAACCTGTCCGTTGATCCAGCGCACGCTAGCATAGATCCCCCGATGATCCCGTCGGACCAACCCGAGGTGGACATACAACAACAATGCACAAATGCATATAACAATGATACACAATGCATGACAACAACGATACACGCATGTATCACAACATGATCGACATGAAATGACAAAAATGATTAGAGTACTTGTCTCGAGTCCTTCAAGAGCAATCTCGATGTCCAGACCATCACGAACCATTATTCTGAATATTCGACGATCCGAAATGTCACGGATGGTAAATAATTCACGCCTTTGTCTATACCATGATGTATCCTCGATAACAAGTATACCAACGATAATTGTAAATCATATACATTATGATTTAAATTTCCAAAACTCGAATACAACCTATAATTCCAAATCTCCTGTGATTACGATTTATAAACATTGCTATACGTAGAGATGTTAAACGGGCTAGCCCTAGCGGTTTCGGGCTAAACGGTCCGGGTCAAAAAAGCCCGGATTTAAACGGGCTAGGAAATATCGGCCCTAACCCTAACCCTAACGGGTTTCGGGCTAAACGGGCTAAACGGGCTAAATATTTAAAAAATCTATTTTATATTTTTTATAAGTCATAAAAAAAAACAGTAACAATATATTTTATATATATAGTAACAACTATACTATAATAAATATAACACAAAATACACTTTTATGTATATATATATATATACACTATATTAACAAATACAGTAATAATATAAATTATATATAATATTAATATATATTAAATATAATATTAATATATGTTATATAAATATAATATTACTGTAAGTTGAAATTAACAATATATTTATATATATATATATATATATCGGGCTTCGGGCTAGCCCTAGCGGGTTAGCGGGCTAGCTAGCGGGCATTCTAGCCCAAGCCGGCTAAACGGTTCGGGCCAAAAAAGCCCGGATTTAAACGGGCTAGGAAATATCAGCCCTAACCCGGTTTTTTGGCGGGTTAAACGGGCCAGCCCTACGGGCCCGAGCCCATTTAACATCTCTAGCTATACGAATTATAAACGAATGAAACTGAAACCATTCATTAAATATTATAAACTGAGCAAGTAATAACTTGCCTCGATACCGATGAAGCTGTTACCAATTCCATTGCCGTCATCTACAAGTCCCTCGGTCCCGACCAAAGCAATTCACGAACATACTCGAGCTCGACCGCAACACACGGTTGTAATCACCGATCAATATTCTCAACCTATTACAGTAATCGATAGACAACAAGTTCGATAACAATCAACAATCGATAAAACCAAATCACAAACCCAACGGCTTGACAATATCTCGATTAAAAACTAGTCGGATCAATCCAACTCAAACCAGCACGAATTCATAACCACAACACGAAAATACTGCACTTTCTGCCTTCTTAGCGCACGTTAATCACTTAACGTAGCGTACGCTAAGTTGCTCCCGTTAGCGCGCGTTAGGCAGTAAGCTTAGCGTGCACTAATGCTGTACAGTTGCATGTATTTCGGATACCGATCAACATATGACGATTATCAAGAACACTAAGTGATCCAAAACCATGTTCATAGCTATCAAACAACGAAATCCAATATCCTTTAACATATAGGTAATCATCCGACTCTTAATTCAAGTCATATATTCATATTTCATCTTCCTTAATATCAACAACCTAAACACCAAGAACTCATAATCATGCCATGTTCACCATCATATGAAGAAACCAACAACAACATCAAATATCCGAATTGAAGGAAGACATTAGCCAACATATCTCTTTGAAGATAAACAACACATTTGAAACCATCCAATTCATATCAATATCTTCATATCAACCATAACATCATCATAATCCGGTAATCCAACTCATAATCATACTTATCAACTTGTTTATATGATAATTATCAGCTCAAGAACATCATATACAATCCAAAATGAAATCTCAAAGTGAAGAGTAATTACCTTTTTGAAGGAATGGATTGAATCCCAAGGTTGAATCCGTTTCCAAGAATCACCAATGATTTCAAGCTTCAAATGTTGTTATGGATGATTAACTCCACCTTAATCCAAAGGTTTGGAACCTCAAATACTTCTCAAGGCTCTCTCTATCGGCTCACATGAAGAAATGGATGAAAATGACGAAAAATAGCCAATCGCACTTATATATATATCGTACATTATTAACGACGCTAACATCTTGATTAACGACGTTACACACTTAACATGCGCTAATCGTCTTTGTTAGCGTGCGCTATCAAGTCCGAGAGGCAATCGTTTATCAGTATGAAATGATTTACGTACGCAATGCCCATACAATATCGTACGTAAATGCCTCTATTTAGCGTACGCAAGTGTCCTACCTTAGCGTGCGCTACTCATAGTTGACTCGTTTGTCTGTATGCTTCCGAAGACAGGTCCACACGCCGAAAGTGCTGACGAGGATAAGATTCCTTCTTGTCCGATATACAGTTAGCGTGCGCTAATCAACATGCATTAGCGTGCGCTATCACTACATTACAACATCCGTTGACTTATCAGAACGTGCGCCGAAAGTGGCCTGGTCCACACGAAGATTCCTTCCGATCTGACTGCATTAGCGTGCGTTATCTTATATCCGTAGCATGCACTAAACCTGCACGATAGCGTGCACTACTCATGATTATTAGCGTGCGCTAATAATGTTACACTTAGCCATTTTCAGCTATCTTTGTCCAACGTCTCAACATACAGAATACAAACATACGACATACTGAATACATATACTTCTTACATCCAATTGTCGACCAAGTACGACAATTATACCAATACAGATGTCTCGGTCCTTTAATTATTTTACCCATACTGTACAGATTCCACGATGTACAACATAACTCGGATAAAATAACATTAAACAACAGTAATAGAATTTCTGGATATTACATTGAATCGGTCCCATGCTTCGTGAAATGCCTCTCCATCTTGTTGTCCGAAAGTTGAGATTTGAGTTCTCAATTGCGTAGTCCTTGAATGAGAGAAGTACTTGGTGATGAATTTATCGTAAACTTCATCCCATGTTCTTAGTGAGCTAGGCGCCAAAGTCATCAACCATTGTTTCGCCCCATCCTTGAGTGTATAAGGGAAGCACTTCATTCTTAGTTGATCCTCGCTCAACCCATTTAATGGGAAGTTGTCAATCGCCACATAGAAGTCTCGGATGAATGATAACGGATCCTCTCGTGCTAATCCGTGAAATGAGGGTAATTGCTCGATGTGAAATCCGCTTATGTGGTAGTTCCTTGCGGCCGGTGCTAATTGGATGCATGAAATGGCGGTGTTCACCACGGGCTTTGCATAGTCTCGCATTAGATGTTCGACCGGAGGTTGTTGCGGCATGTTATAGTTTGCTTCCATCCCATATTGAGGTCCGGGATAATAATTCGCTCCATATTGCACTCCAACGGGTGGTTGTCTCGGATAGAAGTATCTCCCTTGTTGAGCTTCGGGTATCCCTTGATTGCGCCCAACATTCTCATATCTCAGAAACCTTGGTTGACAAATTTCTTCCTCATCTATATTTTGTGCAACATTCTCAACCCTCGGTTGACGAGTGTTTTCTTCTTGGATCAAAAGTCGCTCTTCAAGATCCGGATTCACCTCGTCATTTGCCATTGATGATGTGGCCATTATTTTTGGTGCTCTAATCCTTTGAACTTCGTCTATCGGCGGAAGAATCGGGTTACCCAACGATCTCCTACCAAGCATAAACAAAGGAAGTAAGAGCGAATTTTATCGAAATAAAATTGATCAAGAATAACAATTCAACTATTATTAAAACAAGATTAAAAATTAAACGCCAATTCCCCGGCAACGGCGCCAAAAACTTGATGGACAAATTAAATACTCGCAAGTGTACGAATCGCTTTTGTAGGAAGCGGCAAGTAACTCCGAGGTCGATCTCTCGAGGAATTGGAAACGGTTTAAAGTTCGATAATGTTCGGCAAATAGTCGAATGAACAAAAATAAAATAAATTAAAATACATCATAGGTTCGATAGGATTACAATTACTAACGCATAAAATTAAAGTAAACTGAGTGATAACAACACCAATTTGATTGTCGGATAAATGAGAGATAACAATAATGAGATTGATATGGGAATTTAGAGTCACCGACACACACGTAATCAATTATTAGTTCCGATACTCAAATAAATAAGGTTTGGAATTATCGATTGCTCATGATTAAAAGAAATCCGTTTGATGGTGGAGATTCTAAAAATCACGATTGTTCTCAACGAAAATAAGGTAACCTCCTTTGATGGGGTTGAATCCCTAACTACCAATCAATTAACCGACTACTTTTGATGAGGTAAATCGTTAAAAGACCGCGCGAAAAAGCTCGAGAATATTTACAATCACTTCTACCGGACCGTTTGATGGCGAAGACCGATAAAAACCCTCATTTTGAATAATAATAATAACTAAGAAATAGGTTTGATGATCTAAATCAAAAGTTCTTAAACGAAGAACGAACAAGAGGAATAATCTCAAACTTTTACCCGGTAAATCAATAGAAAGTAATAATCGATAGCATGTGTGCGGCTCAATCTAAAAACCCATATAAAAAGATTAGCTACACATGATTATTTCAACAACAATAATGGAATTTGAAGAACAAAACATGGTAGAAACTTCCCTTTAAAATGCCGAAATTCAATTCCCGATGAAGATTTGATGTTCTTCCTTCAAAAACTCATGACATTGATACAAGTAAATGTAATATCTCACAAATGTATTTTTCACTCCAAGAACATACAAGGAAGATGATGAAACAATCTCACTTTTTGGTGTTTTTCCCCTCAATCTTGTGTTTTTCCACCTCAAAATATCTCCCACAAGATAAGAATATCCCATCAAGGGTCACCACCTCCTTTTTTATAGCCCAAATATCAAGAAAAGGCTCAAAATTATTCAAAAATATCAAAGAAAATGACTTGCACCGAAAAGTGACACGGCCCGTGTCCTGGGACACGGCCGTGTCGTACTACTCTGAAAAGAAGGAAAAGAATTCTCGTCACGGACTCGGCCGTGTCCATGGCACTGGCCGTGTGTTGCATCGTCTGAAAAATCATTTTAAGCTGGATAGGGGCTCGACCGTGTCATAGAAGACACGGTCGTGTTGTACTCTTCCGGAAAATGGCTTTTTAACTGTAAAGAGACCCGGCCGTGTTATATGTCACGGCCGAGTTGTTTTCTTCCGGTTTTTGGTCTTTTTCGACCTGATCCTTCGTTCTTGTATCAATACACCTCGGATTTTAGCATATGATATACCGTTTCGAAGCTAATTTCACGAGAAATTTATATCAAAGGAGAACACATCTCAATTCGGAGTGGAGATTCTGGAATTTAGAAGATTCGACCGATACTGCTTCAATCTTTCGTCGTTTTAGGCCCCGTTTTAGCTCTTGATCGTTATAAACTCCAATATTAGCTATGAAAATGCATATTTCACCACAATATTCGCTTGGTTACCTATAAATTAAAAACACAACATACCACACATAAAAGAGAACAAAAATACTAAAAAGCAAACAAAAACACGACTAGAGAGAACAGAATGAGTCGATCAAGAATCGACTCATCACTAACGCATTGTGGCAAGCGTTAAATCAAATTAAGCAGCATAAGGAGAAAATCCTTAGGCAAGAACAATAAAATATCAGGATTGCCGAGGCCAAGACGGTTGCTGCCCTTCAACATACCAGTACCAGACTTACTGACCACGGCAAAAAGATAGATGATATGTCTCTGGTGCTCGGTACTTTGGTTGATAAAATCAATAATCTGACTGACCGATAGGATGTGTCTATGAAACTCCTACAGGAGATTCATACCAAGGTATCAGACATTGATGATGCCAAAAAGGGGGAAGAAGCCAGAGAGGCTGGTCAAAAATGGAGATTAGAGAGAGAAAGAGAGATGGAAGCAGCGCTGGAAGAGAGTGTTGCTGCTGCGATTGGTAGACTGGCCTCACCAGGGTCTAATCAAGCTTCAAGAGGATAAATGGTATCTGGCTCTCGACCTGAGTTCCAAGATCCCAATTTTCCCTAGAAGAATAATGTGTGAAAGCCTACCAAGATTTTGCTGCCCACTGACCGATAGCCTTCAGCCGATGATCTGAAGAACTGGAAGAAAAATGAACTGATGAGATACTTCTATACGCTCATAAGGGAGTATGACATGTTCAACAAATTCAAGATGCTGCAGGATGCCGCAAATGAATTCTCGAGGCTGTTAGGGGAAAGAAGGCTCCCTTTGCAGATGCTGATGAAGTCAAGGCACCAAAAAGGTGAATGGCTCACCCACCCGGAAGACTGGATACTTGCTTTTGATAAATCCCTTGAAGGAAAAAGTATCTACAGGGATCGAGGCGATGACTCCCTAGTCAACTGGTGGAAAGGGACCACGAAAGATCCTGACAGGAGACCTTGGAGGCATTCTCAGTATAAGAGTTAACCTATTTGCATTTTCGTTGTATTATTTCTTCTGTTAGCTTACCAGTACAATAGGTAGTATTTGTTTTATTCTTATCTTTTCAAGAACTTGTAATTTTTCCCTGATTATCAATAAAACTTGTTTTCTTAAAAGATTACAGCTTGTAATCTAAGCTTACTATTTTTACTGTTTGATTATAAAATTTTGCTATATTTGAACAAGTATGAACTTGTTGTTTTAAAGCTATAAGAACTTGTCTACTAACAGTTCATAGATTAAGTTGTATTCAACCTAGACTACACTGTAAGATTGTGCCTACGTGCCAATCATAAGTTCAGTTGTAATACACAGTAATGTAAGATTCTTCATTTTATAACTTGCCTGCGAGCAGTTCACATTTCTAAACAGTCTTGAAGATCAGATAAATCGGACAGAAGACTCAAAGACAGCCTCTCTGTATCCATATGAAGACATCTAAAGAAGAGTTTTGGCATTATCAAAAAGGGAGAAATTGTTAGGAAAAACATTCCTGTTTTGATAATTGCCAACATACAGCAAAGTAGTCTCAAAGGAGTCAGAATACTGTTAAGTATGGAAGCTATTAGAACTGTCCATACAGTCCATCCCTACAACAAAGAGATCTTCTACAATCCATCTTATAGAACCCTCATCATACAGCAAAGAGACTTAAAACGTTGGATACAGCATACAGGGTGAAGGTGTTTTACTTAGGAAAAGTAAAATACATCCAACAGGACTGAACAAAAGAAGCTTTAAACTGTTGTGAGATAAATATTGTTTATTCATAAAGTATTCACGGTTAAAGCAGCATTTATTGCTGATAGGACATCATTTAATGTAGTCGGATAGAGACAAGTCTGAACGCTCTGAAGAGCATTTAATACAAAGACAGAAAGTATGTCTGAAGCATTAAATACGATCTGCTTTAATTTAAACATTCAGCAGCCGCCAATCAAGAGACAGACGTCAACATCTCACCAACCAACAACGGCTACATTTATAATGGATACAATTTTATAAATAGCCCCAAGCAAGAGGACTTACATACACATTATTCATAATCGCGAAAACTCTGACAGATTACTCTGACATTCTAGCGATTACAAAGAAGTATATTTTATGAGCATACAGTAGTATTCAAGCGAAGAAATATACTAAGTCCTCAACGCAAACAGCACAGCATACAATGATCGTTCATCAAAGATAAAGCTGCTGTTTGAAGATTTGTTCTACCCTTAATGATGGGATTATCATTGGCCCTGTGTGGACTAAAGATCCTTGTGTATCCCGACCTGTGTGGCAAGAATAGCATCGAAGATGAAGCTTCGATCTGTGTGAGAAGAAGCGAGTCGAAAGATCTCAAGCCAATATATGTGAACGACCCAAAGCTACAATCCCTGTATCAATCTGTGTAAACGATACAGATAGAGGTTTAGTTAAAGTCACGTAGTTGTGTACGTAGTGATTTTAATAAACTTTTTACTCCTGTGTGAAGGACCAGTGGACGTAGAGGGGTTTACCTCGAACCACTTTAAACTGTGTGTTATTTACTTTCTGTCTTAAACAAGATTATCTAGTATACACTGTTAAACCATGTACGCATCAAACAAACAGGAGAAGATCTAGTTGTTGTATTTATAGCAACTCACACAACAGACTTCCGTTATGCAATTAACTTCGAAAATCGTACAACTTATTGTACTCATTACTTTTTAATCTGTTTATTATATACTTAGTGGCCAACAGTAATTGATAAATTTAATTTAGTATAATAAATATTTAAAATATTATATTTTATGCAATAATTTATATAATATATAATCTAATAGAATATCTATGTATAATATATAATAATAATATATTTATATAATTCAAACGGGTACGTAAATCGGGTAATCGGGTCGGGAATACTATAACCATATCCTACACGTATTTGATCACAAAATTTCGGGTTCGGCCGATACACAACTCTATTACGGATTTATCCAACAAGTAGAATCGGATACGGATAAAGTTGATACCCCTAAATAATATGCAGTGAAACAAAGTATAGGCACGGAATATGATATTGCGGAATGATGAATATAATAGTTCACTTATTAAGTCAAAAATATAAAATCTAAATGAAACCAAAAACCTTTTTTGGTAAAATGTCCTCAAGTCCCATAACAAACGACCAACTAAACTAATTGCCTTTTCAAGCCATTGCCGTGTTTGACTATGACCTCTAAATCAAATACTAGTATATAATATGGGCTTTTCTACCGTTAGGCCAGGAAAACTTGACCTGACGTTAGGTCGGTGTTAAAATTACATATTTTTTTATATTTATCGATTCCAATCCGTAGAGTTCAATCCTAACAAGAATATACAACTCAATCGACAAATATGAAAAAATATGTAGTGTAATTAAGATGTATTTTCTTATCACGGCCGTAAAAACTTGGCTCAGATGTTCTAGATTAAAATTGCATTTTTTTTTCATATTTGTTGATTCCAATCCGCACAGCTCAACTCTAATAAAAAGAATATACAAATTGGAATCGGCAAATATGAAAAAAATATGTAATTTTAACACCGGCCTAACCAAGAACTTGGCCTGACGGTAGAAAAGCCCAATATGGTATACGATAGTAGTAATATATTACGATTATGCAAACCCTGTTTTCTTCCTTATAGTACTCGACATTTCGTAGCCTTATTCAAGATTGATTTCACTTGTTCTGTACTTTTCCCCCCCTTTGATGAGTACGTTGCGAGCTGGAATTTCCGTCTGATTGGTTAACGATGAGAAGAGGAGTGGATGGAACCGACGCGTTGGAGACGATAAACGCCGCCGCCACTGCGATCGCATTTGCAGAGGTTCGTGGTCCTCACAACTCGGTTCAGGTACTAGAATTCTATTGAAGATTATATTTCATATCATTTCTCTCTCTCTCTCTCTCTCTCTCTCTCTCTCTCTCTCTCTCTCTCTCTCTCTCTCTCTCTCTCTCTCTCTCTCTCTTTCTATGTGAAATTGATGATTTAAAGGTATGGTGGTTTGTTTGTGCCCATCAGTTAATGCATACTTCATCGTTTTCGATACGTTATTTCTCATTTTTTTCACGTTTGTATTGAGAAATTCATGTAGTCCGTGTGCTTAATCCCCAATCCCCACGCACACCACCACGTCCAATTTCCCCCTTTATTGTTATCGTTTATAGTATTCCTGTCTTTTTTTTTTTTTTTTTTTTTGATTGGATTGCGGGTGGGGTGAGATTGGAGAATTGGTGAGGTAATTCTTTGAATCTGTTTTTTCCTACTTTGTAGTTTGTTCAGCTGTTGTTTGGAATATTTGGAATATAGTATGACTTTTTAGCATGAATATTTATACAAAGTGGATCACCGTGACCTGGAGTTGAACTTTTTTTTCTTGGAATTACTTCTAATCCGGACTTGATTTGTTTTATGAATGACTGCTTGACCTTTTTCGTGGAAATTCTCATTTTATTTATCCTTGGATGATTGGTTTCCTTTGTAAAAGTATTTGTTAAAAGTAAGTTCGCAAATTTACTGTTCAAACGAAGTAAAAGAATAGATCATCCGATGCTTGTTTATGGAAAATTGGAAGCTTGTTTGTGGAAAAGGGCTAAACCCGTGCGCTAAATGCATGCAGCCTTTCCCATTGCATTTCTGCAAAGATGCTGTTTCCACGATTTGAACCCGTACGTGCAGGTTATCAGTGGAGCAACTCACTGTTGCGCCAAGTACCGCCCCACCCTCTTGTTGAACCTACTAACAATCCGAGAAAAGAGAGGAAAGAGTTGCAGTTAATCATAACATTCCCAACTGATGTACTGTGATGTAGCTTGTTAGTCCATCATGTTCCTTCCTTTCTTTTAGTTTGTCACAATTAATGTCAACTGACTTTGGGGAAGATGTTACCAAGATGGTGCAAATTATGCAGGGAAGTCCGTACATTGCAGAGTTTTCGATTTTTAATGATGTATGTTGCCTTTTAGCAGCGTAGAATTGACCATTAAGCATTTTAACAGTGCTAAACAGTTAGCTTGTCATGTTGTCCTTGACCAGAACCTCTCGAAGTTTATATTTTCCCAAGCCTATTTTTCACATCCCCTAGTGTAAAATTTCTACTAATCTTTTCATATTTAGATCTTTAAGGTGATAGATTCTGGCATAGTGATTGAAAAGTGAACCTATATAGAAGTGCGCATTGCAGACACCTTCCGTGTTTTTGTATTTGTATGAGGCCGCGTTATCTGTTCTTCTAACATGTGTGCCAAAGATTTTCCTTTTACTATGTATCAAATCTGCATGCAATAATAATGAAAGTATTCTAGAAACAAATAGAGGAGAAGCCTTTATTATTTTTATGCTTTACGCACAACATGCAAGCAATATGTAGCAAAACGCTCAGAGTCGAGGCTTACGTGTCCAGCGATACTTTGATATTTGCGAGTATTTTATTTGAGGCGGACGAGTTAACTCGTTTACGAAATGTCTCGCCGTACGAGTCAGTCTCTCTCCTCCAGCGTCTCTCTCTCTCCCCCCCCCCCCCCCCAATCGTACAGCTAAGTCTTTTAAGTTGCACGTTTTTCTCCCAATCGTATTATATTGAATTACTATGTTTTTTGTATAATATGTAATGGATCACTTTGGACTTTGAAGTTTTTATTTTATTTTTGTTGAATTTTAGGATTATCTTATTATTGAACTTTATTAGTTTTTTTAATAATTTCGTATATTTATTTCTCAAGAAAATCAAGGCGTGCGTCTCTTTCCGCCTCAAGGAGTACAACTCGCCTCATTTGAACAAAACGCCTTGAATACGCCTCCAGTATTTTTAAAACATTGGGTGCAAGTGACTTATGTTAGAAGATCTCTAACTAGGCCAGTTAAGTTAGTTAAACCTGACATTAGCTTCAGCATGGGAAAAACTTAGTTCAATGGATCCTGACATAATTATAGCATCGTAGACCTGGAAAGGCTCGGTTGAGCTTGTCTGCCTGTTTGGGAAGGAACACTAAGAGCATGTTTTAGGATGAGTATTCTGTCCATATGTATGTATGGACCTTAGGCCCATTACACACATCTTATAACTTAAAATGCTTATGATCATCTGCAGAAAAGAAGATGGGGAAGTTGCTGGAGCCTTTACTGGTGTTTCGGGTCAAACAAGAACAAACGAATTGGACACGCCGTTCTTATTCCTGAACCCATCACCACAGGATCCGACCCTCCCACATCTGAACATCCATCCCAACAACCACCATCCTTAATACTCCCTTTCACCGCACCTCCTTCTTCTCCGGCATCCTTCCTTCCATCCGAACCCCCTTCTGCCGCTCAATCACCGACCGGCCTCCTATCAATGACTTCCGTATCCGCAAACATGTATTCTCCCAGTGGGTCCAATTCAATTTTCGCTATCGGTCCTTACGCTCATGAGACTCAGTTAGTTTCCCCCCCAGTCTTCTCTACCTTCACCACCGAGCCATCAACCGCCCCTTATACTCCACCCCCTGAGTCAGTCCACTTGACCATGCCTTCGTCTCCCGAGGTCCCATTCGCACGTCTTTTAGAACCCAACCACCAGAATGGTGAAGCTGGTCAGACACATTCTCTCACTCAATATGAGTTCCAATCCTATCAGCTTCAGCCGGGTAGCCCAGTCAGCCATTTGATCTCGCCAAGCTCGGGCATATCTGGTTCGGGCACGTCATCGCCTTTTGCAGACCATGATTTTGCTTCTAATTACCCCTTCTTCCTGGAGTTCAGGACAGGTAACCCACCTAAACTTTTGGATCTCGACAAGATTGTGCGGCGTGAATGGGCATCATGTCAGGGGTCGGGTTGGGTGACTCCGGATTCCGGGGGCCGCTTATTTTGTGATGGCCACCTGTTAAACCATCAAATTTCAGATGTTTCCCCGCTTCCGGATGAAGGTAATGGATTGGCGAATAACGAGACAGTGGTTGATTATAGAGTTTCTTTCGAGATAACCGAGGGACAAGTTTTAAGAGATGTGGAACCCAAATCGGGGCCTGAGTTGGTTGACAATGTTGAAGACAAAGGAGAAGGAAAACCAACAGAAACCGCGAATGGTGTCGAGCACCCAGCTGAAGAAACCTCCAACACTACGACCACGTCCGAGGAAAATCATACTGATGGTGAAAATGAGCAGAAACGTGGGAGAACCCGGACAATTACTTTTGGATCGACCAAAGAATTTAACTTTGATAATGTGGATGGTGGGAAATGTGACGAACATAGTATTGATTCATCCGAGTGGTGGGTGAATGAGAAGGTTGTTGTTGCGGAAAATGGAGGTCCGTCTGACCACTGGTGGTTTTTCCCACGACGCAGGCTGGGTTTAGTTAGCAACAATCCAATGCTGAAGATAAATTAGTGTTTGAATCGAGCTTGGTGATGACCCGTTCATTGGGAAAGTCCTGGTAGTGGTGAAACAATTTTGTACTTATAGGTAGTCGTTTGCTGCAGGGAGCGACTCTATACCTGAAGGCAGTTTTTTGAGCACTTCTTGATCCGATAACTACAGATAGTGGTGGAAAAGATTCGAACACTGTGATGCATTGCTGGAGATGGAGTCATTGAAGCGTCTTCCAATGTTGTCTTTCTTCTTGTTGTCTTTCTTCTTGTATACTACTCTTCATGTAAGGTGAATAATATAGCTATATCAGTAAAAATGCTGCTACTACTAATACGACGTAGTAGATGATAAATTTTATAGCAATATGATAATTTTGGCAATCCAGCTTCGAGACTCGGTGTTCTTTTCTTTTTTTCCCTTGCAATGGCATATGGCTTTTTCGACACTGAGTCTGGGTTTAGGGGGCCATTGGTCCCCCTCCCAAATCTTGATGTGTCCACATTTATGGCACGTGATATTTTAGTATAATGTATTTCCTCTGGCCTAAAATTTTTTGCATATTTATTATTTAATGAGTAATTTGAGAACATAATATAACATATATAACTGGTCCCACCTTGAAAAGTAAAAATAATATAAAATATAGTAGTTTCATAACATTTTTCATATTAAAATTATCTATCTATTTCATACATTATTTAGTCAAGTTGGTTAAAGTGCGAACATCGTTAGTATAGCTAGTCTTACGTTTTGGATAGAAATTATTTTTGAATAGGTCTTTTGTTTTTTCCACTCAGTTTTCCTACTTGTTTTGAATGTTAAAGAATGTGAATGTAGGGATTCGAATGACAGAAGAGTAGAAAATATTTTAAAATAGTATTGGGATTTTACTAGTCTCCCACTAATGCATTGTTCCCCTTTTAAGATACAGCAAATTCACTGTGACAATTTTTAAAGTATTGTGATTTTACAGTCAGTATTATTCTTTCAAAATGTCAATCACTATTAATTTGTTATTGATTACTATCATATCACCTATCTACTAACATTGTGATCTGATTTCAAGAAAACACTTGACCATGTCCTAAACTCATCGAATTACCTAACAATGATTCTAAAAATATCGAATTGTTTTACAAGTCTAATCCACATATCAAAAGTAGGTCTTAATCGCCTTTTTTTTAATCTGAATATTTGTTTAAAAATGATTTTGAAATTATGTGTGCCAACGAAGATGTTTCAGAAGTTTTGCTCTCTTGATTATATTATTGCTATTTTTGCTTGGTATCTTTGTTAGTGACTTCTTCCTCCTTTTATAATGAGTTTCGTTTGTAGCCATTGAAGGATTGTAATGTTGAGACAACGTGTCCTCCTCCTCCTCCTCCTCCTCCATAGAGTAAAGAGGAATTGAAATATTAATTCAATAGAAAATATGACAAAATCAGGAGAATCTCCTTCCCAAACACCAAGTGCCTATAAACTTACTAGAGTTTTTCAATGAAGAGAAATAAAGACATACGTTACTTGTTTATACACACGCAGGGGTCTAAAATAATAATAAAATAATAATATCCTAATTACTTGAAAGACCTAATAATAATAATAACAATTATAATAATAATAATACTCAGCCACCCGCGGCCCAGTTCTGCCCGTGGCCCAGTTCTGCCTGGCTCTTTAGCCCGCCCCGTTTTTTGCTTTTCCTCACCTCTGATAATTCGATCCATAACAACTCCATCCTCCTTCCAAACAGCCTTGTTCTCAAGGCTGAATTCTGGAAATTGTGCCAACATTTCTGACTCATCCATCCATGTTGTCTCATCCACTCCTTTTCCTTTCCACTGCACCAACACTTGTCGAACTCGCTCATCCCCTGGCCATATCTTTCGCTCCTTTAATATCCACTCCGGCTCAAACTCCGGTTCATCGATTATCAAGGTGTCTGGCAATTCCTATTGCACAGCATGATTTCCTATCGTTGCATTTAACTGCGAAACATGAAACACCAGATGGAAACGAGCATGTGGGGGTAGGCGCAAACGGTAGGCCACGCCCCCCACGCGTTCCACCACCTCGAACGGCCCATAAAATTTCGCCGCCAGCTTAGCATTGGCCCTCTTAATCAGCGATTTCTGTCCGTAAGGCCGCAATTTTAGAAATACCATCTGCCCCTTAATCACCTCGTAAGGCCCTCTTAATCAGCAATTTCTGTTCGTAAGGCCGCAATTTTAGAAATACCATCTGCCCCACTCCAAACTCGATATCCCTCCGATGATGATTGGCTGCTCTCACCATACGCTGCTGGGCTTGCTCAAGATGAATGTGTAGGTGGCGCAATACTTCGTCCCGCGCTACTAGCTCATCAGTGACCGATCGTACGCGAATTTCGGATGGTAAAAATCCTTCTAGTGTCGGTGGGGGTCGGCCGTAGACCGCCTCGAATGGGGTTATACCTATGGCCATATGGAAACTCGTATTATAATGATATTCGGCCCATGAGAGCCAATAACTCCACTGTTTCGGTTGTTCGGTCGAGAAGCAACGCAGATACGTCTCTAAACAACTATTTAACACCTCCGTCTGACCGTCCGTTTCTGAATGATACACCGAGTTCATATGAAGCTTTGTGCCCATAGTCCGAAACAACTCTTTCCAAAAGCTACTTAAGAAAATCGAATCGTGATCCGACACAATCGAGCTTGGCACACCATGCAAGCGCACTACTTCTCGTGCGAAAACTCCGGCCACGTCTCGTGCCGTAAACGGATGCCGCAAATCCAGAAAATGACCGTATTTTGACAACCGGTCCACTACTACTAGGATACAATCAAAAGAGCCCGAGCGAGACAGCCCTTCCACAAAATGCATGCTGACATCTTCTCACACCCTTGTGGGAATTGGAAGTGGCTGAAGGAGTCCGGTCGGTTTCCTCGTATCATACTTATTGCGTTGACAGACCAAACACTCGGACACATGTTGAGTTACTCGTTTCATCATTCTCGGCCAGTAGACGTTAGCTGCCAACCTGCGATATGTTCGGAAAGCCCCGGCATGGCCCCCTGTCGGGGATGCGTAGAACTCGCTAAGCAACCGAGGAATGAACGAAGATTTGAGGGATAATACCAGCCTGCCTTGGTAGTAAAGCACCCCTTGGACCAAGGAGTATCCAGCATCCGATGTATCTCCATCCCGCAACGCCTTCACCACATTTCGTAATATTTCATTCTTCTCAATTTTTTTTCCGACTATACTTCATCCCGCCCACGTTGGCATCGAAATTGCCGTTAGGTCCGCCTCCTCCGTACTCCTCGATAATGCATCTGCCGCCTTATTTGTGATCCATGTTTTATATAATGTCAAATTCGTAACCCAACAGTTTCGCCACCTAAAATTGTTATGCTGGGGTCGAGACAGACTGCTGGAGCAAAAATCGCAGACTCCTTTGATCAGTCCGAACTACAAATCGCCGCCCTACCAAGTATGGTCTCCAATGTTGCACTGCTAGAACAAGGGCCATCGATTTCATTTCATACGCCGAAATATCCATGCTAGGATCAGATAACGCTCTACTGAAATAAGCAATGGGGCGCCCTCCCTGCATGAGAACGGCCCCGATTCCATGCCCCGAAGCATCACACTCAACCACAAAAGGACGCGAAAAATCCGGCGTAGCTAGTGTTGGGGCGGTAGTCACCGCCTTCTGGAGGCTCTCAAACGTTGTCTGGGCCTCAGTCGACCAGTCGAATTTACACACCATATATTTCTTCAATAGCTGGGTCAAGGGGCGAGCTATTTGCCCGTAACTACTGATGAACCGATGGTAATATCCTGTTATTAACCCCAAGAATCCTCGAACCCCTCGGACCAATCGCGGTACTGGCCAGTGCATGATTGCCGTCACCTTTCCCGGGTCCATGTGCACCCCTCGATTGGATACCACATGCCCGAGATATTCCACCTCCTCTTGTTCCCATGAATAATTTTTCGGGTTAACCACATAAGCCTGGTCCGGCAATAACCCCAAAATGATTCGGAGCTGATCAACATGTGTCTGCCAGTCAACGCTGTATACCAAGATGTCATCAAAGAAAACCAGGATGAACTTACGTAGATGTGCGCGCAATAGATCGTTCATGGCTGGATGAAATGTAGAAGGTGCATTCGTCAGTCCGAACGGCATAACCAAGAATTTGTAATGTCCCGAGTGAATTCTGAAAGCCGTCCTGGGAACATCTTCCGGTGCGATTCGTATCTGATGATAGCCGGAATGAAGATCGGGCTTACTTAACCAGCGTGCACCATAAAGCTCATCTAGCATCTCTTGGATCACTGGGATGGGGTATTTGTCCGGCACCGTACTCTTGTTCAATTCCCTGTAATCGACACAAAACCGCCAACTGACATCTCTCTTGCGTACCAGAAGCACGGGGCTCGAGAATGGACTAGAGCTGGGTTGTATTATTCCTGACTCCAACATTTCTTGCATCATTCGCTCCATCTCATCCTTGGCCGTGTGACTGTAGCGATAGGGTTGGACGGACACGGGTGGAGCTCCCGGCTGGAGAGGAATGTGGTGATCGACGTCCATCCTAGGAGGCAACTCGTTTGGCGGTTGCATGACTGATGGAAACTCGGTTGTGTAATATTCGCAAATTCGATTTCCGATAATTTTCTTTTTGGCGAGAGTCTGTTTTAACGGCTCTCTTGTGACCGTTTTGTAATTCAGAGAATGTTTAATTCTGCACTTTTCGACATCCGAGTTCGTTTCAGTGTCGTTTTGTTGAGTTCCGTGCTTTTTAACGACTTTTCCGCACTTGAGTTCGATTCTTGCGAATCTCGTTTGGCTAACATTGTTTGAGTTTCCGTAATTCCGTTTAACTTTGTTAGACGTGTTATGAACTTCGGTTTGGTTATTCGATCACGTATCGTGATTTTCGGGCGTTTTGGGCCATTTTGTAATTTACCCAAAGTTGTGGGTATCCGCATTCGTATTTGTTGTCTTGACCCTTTTCATGGTCGCGTGTGATTAATTGTTGCATGGTATTTCATTTCGGGTCGATGATGTTTCCCACGAGCGTTTTGTCGTGTTCGTTCCGTGCGTTTTCGGATAATCGAGTCGTCGGGCCCTGGTGGTCGGGAACTGGCCGGACGGTTGCGGGGCGGCAGACGATTCTGGGTATTGGCCGGACAGTTGCAGGCAATGGCCGGACAGGTGCGCGAGAACCGGCGTAAGCGCACGCTGCCTTCTGGCCGGAAGGTAGTGCGCCTCTGCCGGAGCGGCGCCTGCTCTGGCCGGTTAGCTGCCGCGCTAGTCGGCCGAGACAATAGGGCGATGAGGTTCGGACTCGGGTGGATCGGCGGGTAGCGCACGCTCTTTGCCGAACGCTACGCCTTCTGACCGTGAGTAGCGCCTTCTGGCCGGAAGGCTGCGCACGCTACCTGGCCGAGCAGTGTCTCTGGATTGCGGCCCGGGCCGATAGCGTACGCTAGCTCGGCAGCCTAGCGCACGCTAGGCTGCACCAGTATAAATGTGACAGAGCAGTCCAGTTTCGGTCATTTTTCCCATTTCTCTCTTTCTATTCCGCGGCTGGAGCCTTGGGTATCTTGAAGCCATGTTGTTGAACAACAAATCCACGAAGTTCTTGAGTTCATATCATTGATTGATCATCCTATATCATCCTTTGATCCAGCGAATCAAGGTGAGATTTCCCAGAACTCTATTTTGAAAAATTTTGGGGTTTTTGCGTTTTTGTCCGATTCATTCCGTATTATTGATTAATCCATGATGGGTATGATTAATCTTAGTAGTATTCTTGTGTTTAACATCATTTAATCCATTGTTCTTCGTCGAATCAAGGTATATTTCTTGATTTCCTTCGAGTTGATTTTTTTGGGGGATTTGTTCTTGATTTCGTTTTCCATCCATTTTTGATGAATATATTGTTGTAAAATGATGTTTTTAAACATATCCTATGGATTAAATATCCATATTTCGGTTGGGAATTCCATTTTCATGTTTTGTCGGGTCGATTCATGTTCTTGGCCGTTTTGGGGGAAATCCTTGAACTTTCGTCGTTTGTTCCTTGAATTCAGCGGCTTTAGGTCGTACTTTGGAATTCATTTTCGTTGTTATTGTTGTCCTTCGTAGTTTATTATCGCGAGTTGGCGTTCGGTGGAGTCGGCGGGTTCGTAGTCGGTTCGTGCCAACCTACTTCGGTCGATTCTCCGCGTTGTGGTTATTCGAGGCAAGTATCTTGCCCATACGTTTCATATTTCGTAGGCATAATTGTTGGTAAATGATTTTATGCGAAATCCAATGTTTAATGAACGTTAAAAAGGATCGGTATGTTCTCGATAAGTATTGTCTTTCAACGATAATTCGTATACTTCGTGAATGGATGTGTTCTCGGATTATGTGTGTTAGTTTCGTATGTTGAAAGATGTTGTGATCACATTTAGTGAATGTATTAAACCGTAATCATTTACCGAAGATTACGTGTTGTTATGTGTGTTTGTCCGGTGAATACGTGACGAGTGATATTGGTTGTTACTAATTTGAAAGGAGGTTGTGATGCTTAATGTTGTTTGGCTTGATAAGTGATTATTGTTGTGTGCTTGATGTATGTGATGTGCCTCCGGGTAGGATTGCTGAATCTCCGGGATCCATACTTGCTAGTATGGGTCGGGCGTGGCCGTAGGGTTATCCACCCGGTATGTCTTGCGGGGACTCCGAGG
The DNA here is from genome assembly GCA_033398695.1 of Orobanche coerulescens. Taxonomy (NCBI): domain Eukaryota; kingdom Viridiplantae; phylum Streptophyta; class Magnoliopsida; order Lamiales; family Orobanchaceae; genus Orobanche; species Orobanche coerulescens. Next base: position 42,140,954 of record CM065805.1, on the reverse strand, counting down.
TTCGTGGCTTGTTAGCCCGATGCCGAGATAACTGATGGGGTTATCATCGGGTATGTCTTGCGGGGACTCCGAGGTTCGTAGCTTGTTAGTCCGATGCCGGGATAACTTATGGTTGTGGTTTGGTTAAGTGCGTATCTGTGCTTGTAGTCACGTGACTGTTGTTACGGTGACATGTGAATTGATTTAGTTTCCCTGTGGGTTATTCACTCGGGTTAGTTCTACGGGAGCATCTGAGGTTCGTGGCTTGCTAGCACGGGACACGAATAATCTGTGGAAACATGTTGTTATGGTATGATCGGGTCGTGGACCCCGTGTGTTGTTATCGTAACTTTATTTTGGGAAAATGACTTTTGGGCTGTGTCCCTAAATGTTTTTTTCGAAAGGCTTGAGAATTCTTAAATCCCAAATGTTTTCAAAACTCCCGAGATCGTGAAATATTTTTACAAGATGTATATCGGGTTTACCCCTATCTTTCGATTTAACCGTTTTGATCAAGTGAATTACCTTGGGAAGTATGTTTATGATTTCTAAGTCTTTGGAGTATGATATGTATGGCTTGTCTTCTTATTTTATACTTGCACTAGCAAAACAGTGGAGTTTTGCTAACCCCCGAATATTCGGGGGGTGGATGTCTGTATTGCATTCAGGTTTTGGAGCATAGCATAGGGTCGGCATGAAGGATGATGAAAGATGAACGATACTAATCACACAAGGACCCGTTGATGTCGTATTGGTTTAGTTGTATTTTATTTTCCGCTGCAGTATTCTTTCCCCGTTGTACGGGAGTGTGTTGTACTCGACCCTGCGTGGGCATGTGTTGTGATTGAGTTGTATGTATTTATTGAAAGACCAAATCGGTCCACTGAGTCATTTTAGCCTTAAAGGCATTGTTGAATTGTTCGATGTTATTACCAGCCTGGTAGATCCATGAGGAAAGGTTCTACGGCGTGTAATATCCCTGAGCGGATTGGGGGTGTTAAAGGTTGCCATCTGCTGGAACAAGGTGCCCGACTCTATCGATCCTCTACTCCTCAATTCTCGTAATACTCCCAACTCCGACACCCAAATCCGCCATCCCTCAACTATATCTTGCTCCTTTCGCAGGCAAGCCGCGGAGATTTCACGGTGAACCAACGAAGACTCCCCACAAAGATACACCTCGCGTCCGCCGTAAACGAACCTCATGGTCAGGTCCCTCCAGTTTGCCCTTACTTCTCATAGGGTCGCGATCCATGATACACCTAAGATTAGGTCTACCCCTCCCAACGGAAATACATAGCAATCTATCTGGAATTCCGCTCCCTTCAACACTATCGAGACCCCGCGACACACACCTTCAGTCTGACCCTTCCGCCCATCCCCCAGACGCACTAAAGACCACCTTGAACGGTCCACGATTAAACCCCGTTTCTGATCAACTTCCGGCGACAGGAAACAGTGGCTGGCCCTAGTGTCAATCATAACCAATACCTCGGTCCCCTCCATCCTCCCCGTCATTTTCATAGTCTGCGGTCCATCTATACCCCGAGCTGTAACATGCGACAATTCTAATACTTACAACTGAGGATCCTATGACAACTCATTTTCCAACCCCACACTTGGCGGTTCTCCCAGTTCCGATGCTGGCGGCGGGTCATCCTCGGGATCGAGAACAACAACCTGAAGAGCCTTATCTGCGCATTTATGCCCCAGAAAATAGCGTTCCTTGCAACGGTAACACTCACCCCTAGCCCTCTTTTAGAGATATTCTTTTTGTGACAACTGTCGTGGTGGTCGTCCTCCAAACTGATTGATTGAGGAAGTTGATGAGTTGTTATTCTGCGGCCCAGTGGACCCCGTACTGCAGGCTCCTGTTACTGATCGCCCTCTAATAAAAGTCCCTTTTTGATTTGTAAAATTTATTATTCTGCGGACCCATTGGACCCCGTTCTGCTGAACATTTCTTATTTCCATCCATTTGGTTGCAATATTTTTATCTTAAATAATGGTAAGAAAAATTTGGGCAAATTTGATGCCAAATTCGATTCCGGGATATTTCATGGTTATTCAACAAATAGTAAAGCTTTTCGTGTGTATACCATTAGAACTAATAAAGTTGAAGAAACCAGCCATGTAAAATTCAATGATATGATCTCACCCCCGGGAGAGGTAGATTTTCTTGATGATGCAGGTATCCTTTCGGTCTCTCATCCCTCAAGCGAAATGGAGAATGTTCCGGATCTTCAGAAGAATATAATCGAAGACTTGCCGAAATATTGGAAGCTCATCAAAGATCATCCAAGATACCTTGTCATTGGGAATATTGAAGATGGTGTTCAAACTTGGAGGAGAACCACCGAGTATATTGCTCACTTTGCCTTTGTCTCTGAGATTGTTCCCAAGAATGTATCCGAAGCTCTTGATGATGAAAGTTGGGTAATGGCTATGCAAGAGGAGCTCGTTCAATTTGAAAAAAAATAAAGTATGGAATTTAGTTCCCACACCTAAAGATAAAACAATCATCGAAACTAAATGGGTGCACAAAATCAAGTGTGACGAAGACGGCTACCCCGTAAGAAATAAATCTCGTTTGGTCGCACAAGAATATAGTCAAGAAGAGGGTCTTGATTTTGAAGAAAGTTTTGCACCGTTGGCCCGTCTTTAAGCCATTCGTCTGTTATGTGCTTTTGCATCCCACAAGAAAATCAAATTATATCAAATGGATGGGAAAAGTGCATTTTTAAATGGCTTTATCCAAGAAGAAGTGTTTGTCAAGCAACCTCCTGGTTTTGAAGATTATCAGTTTTTGGATTATGTCTACAAGCTCAACAAAGCCCTCTACGGTTTGAAGCAAGCACCGCGAGCATGGTATGATCATTTAAGCCAATTTTTAATTGCAAATAACTATACTAGAGGTAAAGTTGATAGCACATTATTTGTGAAGATTTTAGACAATGATATTCTTGTATGTCAAATATATGTAGACGACATTGTTTTCGGCACTACTAATGAATCTCTTTGCCAAGAATTTTCTAATCTCATGACAGGAGAGTTCGAAATGAGTATGATGGGAGAATTAACATTCTTCCTCGGGCTTCAAATCAAACAATGTAAAGATGGAATTTTCATTCATCAAACAAAATACACTCTCGATCTCCTCAAGAAATTCAAGATGGAAAGTAGCAAAGCAATCTCAACGCCAATGTCTTCCACGTTAAAATTAGATAAAGATGAAAATGGAAAATCCGTGGATCAACGACTATATCGAGGTATGATCGGATCCCTACTATATTTAATTTCTTCTCGTCCAGATATAATATTTGCTACTTGTTTGTGTGCTCGACTTCAGTCTAATCCTAAAGAATCTGATTTGACTGCGTGTAAAAGAATTTTTCGATACTTGAAAGGAACTGTTGGACTTGGACTTTGGTATCCACCCTGTCTAGATTTTAATTTGATTACATATAGCGACGCCGATTTCGGCGGATGTAAAATCGATAAGAAAAGCACTAGCAATACATGCCATTTTATTGGTTCGTGCTTAATTTCATGGGGAAGTGAAAAGCAAACAAGAGTAGCAATGTCTGCCGCTGAAGCTGAATATGTCGCAGCAGGGAGCGCCTGTGCACAGGTTCTATGGATAAAAAATCAACTCCGCAACTATGGCATTTATTTTGAAAATATCCCAATTCTATGTGATAATACCAGTGCTATAAACCTGAGCAAAAATCATGTGATGCACAGTAGAACTAAACATATAGATATTAGACATCATTTTCTACGTGATCATGTGCAAAAGAAAGATATATGTTTAATTTTTGTCAGCACAAAAGACCAATTAGCCGATATTTTTACAAAACCCCGACCTGAGGAATCTTTTAATTCTATTCGGTTACAACTTGGCATGGGTCATTTTGATAATTTTTTAAATCTATTTATCTACTCGAGAAATCAGTCCATGAGAAACATTTCATCCCCTAGCGCGCGCTAGCCATTGATTCTTAACGCGCGCTATCCTTATATACCTGAATTTTTTTAACCCGATAGCGTACGCTACCTTCATACTCTTGCGTACGCTATTTATAAACCCTTCAAATTCTGATATCCTACTGGACAGTCCAGTAAGACAACCTACTTATTCATAACGCACGTTATTTCTTTCTCAGCGCATTCAAATCAGATCCCCTTTCGAAGTAGCAACCCTGCTTTCCGGCCACCGAAATCCATCATCCACACCAGAAATTTCCTCACAACAACTCATTCCAACATGGCCAGTGGATCCAGGGTAACAATGGCAAAGCAATACAAGAGCTCCAAGCGAACCCGTGAGCCTGAATTCGACCCTACTCGCTTCATTTCTTCCGCGGCCTTCAAGGTATTTTCAGAAATCCTCCCCCAAGAACATCTTACCGACTGCTATTACTTCAATTTCCACAGTCTGGAACGGGCAAATGTCGCAATCACTGAGTTTTTCTCTTCTATTGGCATCTCCCGTTTTGTTGAATGTAAAGAACCTATCTTCCCTAGTTTGGTCCGTGAGTTTTATGCTAACTTGTATGTTGGAGAGAGTGTAGGCTCTCCTTCTTTGGTTCTTGGAAGTGTTGTTGGTGGCACGGTAGTGAAGGTCTCCTCAGAAATTCTTAATAAACTGTTCGGGCTATCTGTGGACGGCTACGCATGTTCTGGAAAATCAATTGCCGAGGAGTCTGACTTGACCGAGCTTGAATTGACGGAGTTCTTAAGCTCGAAGGCGGTCATCGATATCACCGATCACGTGTTCGAGAATAACGACTTCGGGATCAATATTCGGCTATTGTTAGTCGCTCTCACCAAATGTATAATGCCGAAGGTTAACACGCAACACAAGCTGATGGGAATTGACAAACACGTAGTCTACCGAGTGTTGAATGACGACAAGGTTGATTTCACTACCATTGTGACGAGTTGGATTACGGCTAAGGGTGACCTTTTTCGGTCCAAACACTATGCCACTAGATCCCGAAAGGCTGGAATGCCATACGGATCAATTCTGACGCCTATCTTCAAATATCACAATGTGGACTTGACAAAAGACATGGTCGTTCCCGTGTCTCGAGGCCATGAGATCTCCGATTACTCGCTTAAGGCCATGCACTACGTGAAGACCGCCAACCGGGTGTAACACCCCCAATCCGCTCAGGGATATTACACGCCGTAGAACCTTTCCTCAAGGATCTTTCAATACACATATAACAACTCAACCATGCCTTTAAGGCTAAAATGACTCAGTAGACCGATTTGGTCTTTCAATAAATACATACAACTCAAATACAACTCATGCCCGCGCAGGGGTCAAAACACAACCACACCCGTACAACGGGAAAAATATAGCAGCGGAAAATAAAGTACAACTGAACTAATACACGATGTACGGTTCCTCATGTGATTAGTATCGATCATCTTTTATCATCCTTCGTGCCGACCCTGTGTTATGCTCCAAAACCTGAATGCAAAAACAGACATCCACCCCCCGAATACTCGGGGGTTAGCAAAACTCCACTGTTTTGCTAGTGCAAGTACAAGTGCAAAAATACGAGTCATACAATTCACATTCCACGAATAACCATAATCAGGAATCCTCAAAGATCCAAACGAAACGAAAAGTACTTCCCGAGGCAAAAGTTTGAGGAAATATTCCAAAACCGAAAGATCACAAATCAATGGAAATAATTTATAAAACAGTTTAGGATGCCACCGAGAGTTTTAATAGAAAACAATTTACGATTATCAAATCCCACTTTTCAAAAACCCAAAAGACGAAAGGGGTCACCGCCCCAAAAGTTTACTTTCCGAAAAGTGACCTTTACCAAACCGTAGGGATTTTAGCCCCAAATCCGTAAAATGACTTTTACAAAACCATGGGGATTTTAGCCCCAAATCTCATCAACTCACAGTACACATGAACGACCACAAGGTTCGTCTCCCAACATCAAAATCCACAAATAAAGGATTTAACACAAACAACAAAATACTTTAGTGCCATCCTAGCCAAGTAAGCCAAACGAACAACTTACCTCTTACACACTTAGTCGATGCATGCAATCATGAAAACCATTCGAAAACACTCATTTCCGGAAATGCCAATATCAAATCACATTTGCAAAAATGCACCACAATTAACCGCGGACCCACAGCTTCGTGGATCCCTACCGAGATCCCGTCGGATCTAACCCGTAGTGGTTAAAAGCAAGCTCGCAGTCCCACAGCTTCGTAGAGCCCTAACGAGACCCCGTCGGATCTAACCCATAGTGAGCATATACACACACACGTTACTCATGCAATACTAATATGCTAAGAATGTAAGTTCGTCAAGAATACTTACTAGAGATGGCCACTTATCCGACAACATTATCAAACTCTTCAAAACACAATAACAAGATTAAACACGGAATACACGATTCCATAACTTTTAAACAGGGATATCATCAAAGCCTTCAACGTTCAAAATAATCAAATCATAATCAATTCCCAAAACACAACGTTCACAAAACACACACGCGTTTTGAAAGAGAGCCTTTAACGAGGCCAAACCGAAATCTTTTGAAACTTCATTTCAAACAACCAAACAAACACACCAAGACGATCACCGATCATCATATCCACAAAATAAGAAATGTATGAGCAAGGTACTTGCCTCGAATAAGAACAACACGGAGAATCGACCGAAGTAGGTCGACACGAACCGACTACGAACCCGCCGACTCCACCGATCGCCAACTCGCATTCATAAAGTACGAAGGACAATAACAACAACGAAAAAGAATTCCATAACACGACTCAAAGCCGTTGAATTCAAAGAACGAATGACGAAAGTTCAAGGTTTTCCCCAAAACGGCCAAGAACGCGATTCGTCCCGACAAAACATGAAAACGGAATTCCAAGTCGAAATATGGATATACAATCCATAGAATATGTTTAACAACATCATTTAACCATAATTATCCATCAAAAACGGATGAAAAACGAGATCGAGGACAAATCCCCCAAAAAGTCGATTTGAAGGAAATCAAGAAATATACTTCGATTCGACGAAGAACAATGGATTAAATGATGTTAAACACAAGAATACTACCAAGATTAATCATACCCATCATGAATTAATCAACAACACGGAACGAATCGGACAAAAATGCAAAAACCCCCAAATTCACGAAATTAGGGTTGTAAGGAAGATTACATTGATTCGTTGGATCAAAGGATGATAACGTATGATTGATTGATGTTATGAACTCAAGAACTTCGTGAATTTGTTGTTAAACAACATGGCTTCGTCACCTCCGAAGCTCCAGCCGCGGATCGAAAAGAAAGGAAATGAAAAATGAGTGAAAATGAGGCTGCTCAGCCACATTTATACTGGGCCGGACTAGCGCGCGCTAGGCTACCGAGCTAGCGTGCGCTATCGGCCTAGGCCGCAATCCAGTAACCTCCTGGACTAGACTGCTCGGCCAGGTAGCGTGCGCAGCCTTTCGGCCGTAGCGTGCGCTATCTGCCGGCCGTAGCGTACGTAGTGTCCGGCAGTAGCGTGCGCTACCTGCCGATCCACCGAGTCCAGTACCCCCACTGCCCTACTGCCTCGGCCCGCTAGCGCGCGCAGACAACGGGGCGTAGCGTGCGCTGCCTCCCGGCCGAAGCGTGCGCTACCTTCCGGCCGTAGCGTGCGCTACGCCGGTTCCTGCCGCACCCGTCCGGCCGGTGCCCGCAATCATCCAGCCAGTCCTGCAACCGTCCGGCCAGTACCCGACCACCAGGGCCCGACGACTCGATTTTCGAAAACGTACGGAACGAACACGACAAAAAGTTCGCGGACAACATCAACGCCCCGAAATGAAAACATAATACCATAATTAATCATACGCGACCAAGAAACCGGTCGAGACAACAATCACAGATACGGATACCCGTAACTTTTAAGAAATTACAAAATGGCCCAAAACGCCCGAAAATCACGATACGTGATCGAATAACCAAACCGAAGTTCATAACACGTCTAACAAAGTTAAACGGACTTACGGGAAACTCGAAACATCAGTTTCGAACGAGATTCGCAAGAATCGAACTCAAGTGCGGAAAAGTCGCTAAAAAGCACGGAACTCAACAAAACGACACCGAAATGAACTCGGATGTCAAAAAGTGTAGAATTAATCATTCCCAGAATGACGAAACGGTCAAGAGCGAGTCGTCAAAACGGACTTCCGCCGAAAAAAAAATTTACCGGAAATCGAAATTACGGGTTTTACATTCTACCCTCCTTAAAAGAAGTTTCGTCCCGAAACTTAAAATAAGTAGGGAGAAACAATATCCCCTGCTAGGAAAACTCGACGAGATACGCAAAAACCGAAAACACGCGCCCGACGGCGAAACGCGGAAAGAAACGCAAAGAGACATACGGCGTGAAAACACGCTCCACGGCGACCAACACAACGTCGCCGTTAGGGATATAATAAAACCAACAAATGACAAGCGTCATCAAACGGATAATATAGTCAAGTCAATCATCCGAACAATCACAAAACACAACGAATGAAAATCAATAAGATTGACCGACCCAACGGTACATCAATCAAAACGCGAGCCAATCGCTGAACAAATGCGGAATTCCACCGCCCAAGGGTTGGAAGATCGAAAACGAGACTAATTTCCCGAACTTAAGGTAATTACGAAGGAGCCTGAACGCTCAACAATCACGAAACGAGAACAAAAACCGAACAAACAAACGATCGAGACAACAAAGAATCGAACAATCATGTCCGAAACACGAAGGATAATAAAATTCAAACAACAACTCCCAGGATGATCTGGTGAGGACAACAAGAAATGCATTCCCATAAGATCCACATGAAAGGGAATAACGATTGAAAAGTCACAACGACAAACGAGTTATTCCGAAATAATACCACCCTCGTTCGATCAACAAAAGCAAGGGATAGGGAAAGTTCAGAAAATGTTAACTGTAACACCCCCAATCCGCTCAGGGATATTACACGCCGTAGAACCTTTCCTCAAGGATCTACCAGGCTGGTAACAACAATCGAACAGCTCGACAATGCCTTTAAGGCTAAAAAAGACTCAGTAGACCGATTTGGCCTTTCAATAAAAACATACAACTCTAACACATTACATGCCCACGCAGGGGTCGAATACAAAATGCTCCCGTACAACGGGGAAAAATACTGCAGCGGAAATATAATACAACTAAACCAATACGACATCAATGGGTCCTCGTGTGATTAGTATCGTTAATCTTTCATCATCCTTCGTGCCGACCCTGTGCTATGCTCCAAAACCTGAATGCAAAAATAGACATCCACCCCCCGAATACTCGAGGGTTAGCAAAACTCCACTGTTTTGCTAGTGCAAGTACAAGTGCAAAAATACGAGCCATACAATTCACATTCCACGAATAACAATAATCAGGAATCCTCAAAAATCCAAACGTAACGAAAAGCACTTCCCGAGGCAAGAGTTTGGTAAAATATTCTAAAACCGAAAGGTCACAAATCAAGGGAAAACAATTTATAAAACCGTTTAAATGCCATCGAGAGTTTTAATAGAAAACAATTTAGGATTTCCGAATCCTTCTCTTTCCAAAAATCAACAGGGGTCACAGCCCAAAGGTTTTGTTTTCGCAAATAGAAAACAGACAACAATTCACAGGGCCCGAGCCCAACATCACGTGTCCTCGACGGACATAAAATCAACAAAATATAATCGCACACGCGCATCGCCTAGGACCGGGACGAAGCCACAAATCCCACTCGAGGCCTCGAAGGACCCTCCCGAGCTGGCTAGCGAAACAAATCACACACATCTCACGGTTGGATCAATCGCTTGTTGCATCCTGGCCACATGATCGCATGCCATGTGCCACCGTAGATTTATCTCAGGCTCTCACGGTTGGATCAATCACTTGTTGCATCCTGACCACATGATCACGTGCCATGTGTCACCGTAGACCTTCAACCGTATCCACACATTCACACAAATAACATATCACATCAAGGATATTCAAACAATTCACCCAGAGCATCAAACACTTAGCAAAACACCACGTCAAACCACAATGCACCGAAATGAAACAATATACGTCCACACGCAAATACCAAGTGCAACATCAACACCAAACATATCCATAGAGTTCACATAGTCATTCTCAAACCACACCATTCACAAAACACACGCGTTTTGAAAGCAAGCCTTTAACAAGGCTAAACCGAATCTTTTGAAAACTCATTTCAAACAATCAAACAACCACATAAAGACGATCACCAATTATCATATTCACAAAACAAGAATAGTATGGACAAGGTACTTGCCTCGGTTAATAGACGGTGATACGAACGGAAAGGAAGAGTCGAACACGACCGTGAGGAACCGGCGGAAATGAACCTAACGATCCGAATAACACAATCACAACCAACTCTAGATGAATATGGAAATTGAATACACCCGGAACCCGCCTACGATTCATGTATATTCGTACCAAAAATAACAACGAGGGCGGACCACAACCAAACCCTCTCGATTCCGTAAAAATCCACAAAATATCCATGAATCCGTAGGAAAACTAAAGATACTAACAATATTAATTGTATACATCATGAATCCACCAACAAAACGGAACGAATCGGAAGGAAATCCCAAAACCCCCAAATTAATCGAAAATAGGGTTCTAGAAATATTACCTTTGGAGATTCAAGTACTGAGATCCGTAGAACACGCGTTAGATTGATTATCCGGGCCTCACAACCGAAGGAAAATGATGAAAATCGACCCCCGAATGAAGAATGCTTGAGAAGCTCTCCCTCCCTAGACCCCTCTCTCTCACGCAGGTGATGAATGGAGGAGAAATGGCCGATCTCGTCTAATAAGGACGAGATTGCACAGTTGACCGCTTTGTGTGCCACGGCACAGTCGAAGTGTGCCGCGGCACAGGCCAAAAATTCGCTCCCAGGGTTCGGCAGTGTGCCGCGGCACAGCCTGCGTGTGCCGCGGCACCCGGTACAGTCGGGTTTTGGTCGCAGATGTCACACGGGTGTGCCGCGGCACCGGACGGGTGTGCCGCGGCTTGACTTCGGCTTGTGCGCGGCACCGGATGGGTGTGCCGCGGCACACAGTACAGTTTGCTCGACCAACGATTGGAGAAATTTGTGTGCCGCGGCACACACATCTTGTGCCGCGGCCCACACCCCCTTTTCGGTCCCAACATGATAAAAATGATCCGGAAGGAGAATAAAATGATAGGAATCAATATTTGGGAACCAATAACACGAAATGGATCCACGGCAACCCCGAAACGGCGGTTCCGCACAACAATAACGAGAATACAGTTCAACAGTTGACAGGAAGGACACACTGAAAGGTACACGAGGGTCACTACGCTCGAGAAATACACCAAAAAAGAAAATTACCGGAATTCGAAATTGCGGATATTACATTCTACCCTCCTTAAAAGAAGTTTCGTCCCGAAACTTAAAACAAGTACGGAGAAGCAATATCCCCGCCAGGAAAACTCAACAAGATACACAAGAAATGCGTAACTTACGCCCATCGGCGAAACGTTACAAGCAACGCAAAGGAATATACGGCGTGAAAACATGCTCCAGGACGACCAACACAATGCCACCGGTAGAGACATAATAAAATCAACAAGTGACAAGTGTCATCAAACAGATAATACAATCAAGTCGATTATCCGAACAATCACAAAACACAACCAACGAAAATCAATACGATTGACCAACCCAACGGTATATCAATCAAAACATGAGCCACACGCTGAACAAATACGGAATTCCACCGCCCAAGGGTTGGAAGATCGAAAACGAGACTAATTTCCCGAACTTAAGGGAATTTCGAAGGAGTCTGAATGTTCAACAATCACGAAACGAGATCAACAAAACCGAACAATCACACGATCGAACCACAAGGATCGAGACAACAAAAATCGAACGATCATGTTCGGATCACGAAGAACAATAAGGTTCGACCGACAACTCCGAGGTTCACATCTCGACTCGAGACAAAACATGATCCGGTGAAAACAACAAGATGCACACTCGCATAAGATCCACAGGAAAGGGAATAACAATTGAAAGGTCACAACGACGAACGAGTAATTCCGAAATAATACCACCCTCGTTCGATCAACAAAAGCAAGGGGCAGGACAAGCTCAGAAAATGTCAATGAACATAAACGAGTCGACAGAGTCGAAAATACAGAAGTTCCAAATCCGATCCACTTCGATTAAAAGAACTAGTAGAACCAAAAGATGTTACTTCCGAACAAGGTTCACAAGAATCGAACCGAACTCGGAAAAGTCACAGCTCGTTCGAACGATGAAACCGAAATACAGAACAAGCCCAGACAGTATCAACGAACACGGGCGAATCGATAGACTAGAGAAAGAGAAAATATAGAAGCCAAAAATAATACGGGTATTATATTCGACCTCTTCTAAAAGAAGGTCGTCCCCGCTACTCACAATAACGAAAACAAGGAGACGACACAACAGGCAATCGACAGAAACATCCTTCAAAGGCCTCTCAAAGCCGATTCTGATATCTGTGCTGAAGCGCGAACTCCGAAAGTCTTGGTAGACAATTCGCAAAACTGAATTCGGTGTCTCTCGAGTCCACATTCGAAATGTGTTACTGACGAGAAGGACAAATTGCACGTACATTCCCCCGGCACATCACGGTTGAAATGCCTCGGCTCGGCATACCGAAAATACAAATGCTAGATACAATGGAACATAACACCGCAAAACAACATACCGGAGATGCCAACTCAGCACAACGAGGAATCATAACACATATCATATATAACGATTACCATCGTAAAGTAATACACACACAAACACTACAACAACGACGGTATCGTTCGGCGACCTCAACGGCCCGAACGATAACCAGCACATAATTACAAACATCATGAAACAATCACGCATGTGCATAAACGCACAAAAATCCAAGCTTTAACAACCCACACTCGTGCGACAACACGCAAATCACCACGAGGTGATAAACAGTAAACACCAACATCCCGCCTCTCACAGGGGGCTAACACAACAAATGTGTGGAAAACGACTCAATGCTCACACCGCCAATTCGATCATACTCGGGAGCAAACATCAAAATGACAATGCAAGCATCACACATACATACCCAGCCCTCAAACGGGAATGGATAGGTTTTAAAACGAAAACCTCATTTTGAAAATAATTTTGAAGAACACCGGTTGATCTTGAGTATCACCTTTCAAAAAGTACAAACGTGAAACATTGTTATCGAGACTTTGGAGAACCATTTCGCATTTGATAAAAATGAGGACACTTTCACTTAGTGGAAACTTTCAGAATATTCGACCCTCGGGTCTAAATAAAAGTGTTTCTAAAACATTGAAAATATCTTAAAGCATTTTGGTCCTCGAGGTAGAAGAATTTTGAAACATGTTGTGGCACCTTGGACGTACCACGAGAAAATAATTCATTTTAAAAGTACGTCTCGAATTTTAATTTTCTAAGATACTCAAGGTTTTCAAAAATAATTCAATGGGCTAGAATGCCCAAAAATTTCAGGTAATTACACGGAAATATTACACCCCAGTTCGGCCAGGAATATTACACGCCGTGGGCCAGCACGCGGAACCCACCAGGCTAAAAACCATTTACAAAAATGCCAAAAGGCTGATGACGGTATTATTTCAAAAACTAACAAAAGTCATTTAGAAAATACTAAATACCATCATAAGAATTTCGCCAAAACGATCAAGGCTATAATGCCACAAACTCGGTTAAGGGAATCGGTTTTCAAAATAAAACTCAGTCGGTATCGGTTTTCAAAATAAAACTCAGTCGGTAAAATACCGAAAGCCATTACAGAAGAACTCGCGCAGCGGATAAAAGAAATGAAGTCAAACATGCACAAGACAGCAACACTACTCCTCATATGAACGAAAAATGGGAGTCAAATAATCACGTATCACGAAATCAAAATCCATAAGAGGATTCCGTCAATTAACTCATAATAAAAAAATAGCTCGTGTCACACGAGGCACAACACAAAGAAGGGAGACTTACATCCACAGGTCGCACGAAGATGATGATCGCCCCACGATACTAATCACAACAAACCAACTCAGACGACGCGTCGCGACACGACTTAGTCAGACAAAATCCGACAAGACAAAACTCAACAGACACCACTGACCCGACAGCCTAGGTTTCCACAACCTAAGCTCCGATACCATTTATGTAACACCCCCAATCCGCTCAGGGATATTACACGCCGTAGAACCTTTCCTCAAGGATCTACCAGGCTGGTAACAACAATCGAACAGCTCGACAATGCCTTTAAGGCTAAAAAAGACTCAGTAGACCGATTTGGCCTTTCAATAAAAACATACAACTCTAACACATTACATGCCCACGCAGGGGTCGAATACAAAATGCTCCGTCTGCAACGGAAAAATACTGCAGCGGAAATATAATACAACTAAACCAATACGACATCAATGGGTCCTCGTGTGATTAGTATCGTTAATCTTTCATCATCCTTCGTGCCGACCCTGTGCTATGCTCCAAAACCTGAATGCAAAAATAGACATCCACCCCCCGAATACTCGAGGGTTAGCAAAACTCCACTGTTTTGCTAGTGCAAGTACAAGTGCAAAAATACGAGCCATACAATTCACATTCCACGAATAACAATAATCAGGAATCCTCAAAAATCCAAACGTAACGAAAAGCACTTCCCGAGGCAAGAGTTTGGTAAAATATTCTAAAACCGAAAGGTCACAAATCAAGGGAAAACAATTTATAAAACCGTTTAAATGCCATCGAGAGTTTTAATAGAAAACAATTTAGGATTTCGAATCCTTCTCTTTCCAAAATCAACAGGTCACATTGAAAGGTTTTGTTTTCGCAAATAGAAAGCAGACAACAATTCACAGGGCCCGAGCCCAACATCACGTGTCCTCGACGGACATAAAATCAACAAAACATAATCGCACACGCGCATCGCCTAGACCGGACGAAGCCACAAATCCCACTCGAGGCCTCGAAGGACCCTCCCGAGCTAGCGAAACAAATCACACACATCTCACGGTTGGATCAATCGCTTGTTGCATCTGGCCACATGATCGCATGCCATGTGCCACCGTAGATTTATCTCGTGCTCTCACGGTTGGATCAATCACTTGTTGCATCGACCACATGATCACGTGCCATGTGTCACCGTAGACCTTCAACCGTATCCACACATTCACACAAATAACATATCACATCAAGAATATTCAAACAATTCACCCAGAGCATCAAACACTTAGCAAAACACCACGTCAAACCACAATGCACCGAAATGAAACAATATACGTCCACACGCAAATACCAAGTGCAACATCAACACCAAACATATCCATAGAGTTCACATAGTCATTCTCAAACCACACCATTCACAAAACACACGCGTTTTGAAAGCAAGCCTTTAACAAGGCTAAACCGAATCTTTTGAAAACTCATTTCAAACAATCAAACAACCACATAAAGACGATCACCAATTATCATATTCACAAAACAAGAATAGTATGGACAAGGTACTTGCCTCGGTTAATAGACGGTGATACGAACGGAAAGGAAGAGTCGAACACGACCGTGAGGAACCGGTGGAAATGAACCTAACGATCCGAATAACACAATCACAACCAACTCTAGACGAATATGGAAATTGAATACACCCGGAACCCGCCTACGATTCATGTATATTCGTACCAAAAATAACAACGAGGGCGGACCACAACCAAACCCTCTCGATTCCGTAAAAATCCACAAAATATCCATGAATCCGTAGGAAAACTAAAGATACTAACAATATTAATTGTATACATCATGAATCCACCAACAAAACGGAACGAATCGGAAGGAAATCCCAAAACCCCCAAATTAATCGAAAATAGGGTTCTAGAAATATTACCTTTGGAGATTCAAGTACTGAGATCCGTAGAACACGCGTTAGATTGATTATCCGGGCCTCACAACCGAAGGAAAATGATGAAAATCGACCCCCGAATGAAGAATGCTTGAGAAGCTCTCCCTCCTTAGACCCCTCTCTCTCACGCAGGTGATGAATGGAGGAGAAATGGCCGATCTCGTCTAATAAGGACGAGATTGCACAGTTGACCGCTTTGTGTGCCACGGCACAGTCGAAGTGTGCCGCGGCACAGGCCAAAAATTCGCTCCCAGGGTTCGGCAGTGTGCCGCGGCCACGGCTGCGTGTGCGCGGCACCGGTCTGATCGGGTTTTGGTCGCAGATGTCACACAGGTGTGCGCAGCTTGACTCGGCTGCGTGCGCGGCTTGCCGGATGGGTGTGCCGCGGCACCGATCTGATTTGCTCGACCAACGATTGGAGAAATTTGTGTGCCGCGGCACACACATCTTGTGCCGCGGCCCACACCCCCTTTTGGGTCCCAACATGATAAAAATGATCCGGAAGGAGAATAAAATGATAGGAATCAATATTTGGGAACCAATAACACGAAATGGATCCACGGCAACCCCGAAACGGCGGTTCCGCACAACAATAACGAGAATACAGTTCAACAGTTGACAGGAAGGACACACTGAAAGGTACACGAGGGTCACTACGCTCGAGAAATACACCAAAAAAAGAAAATTACCGGAATTCGAAATTGCGGATATTACATTAACGAACATAAACGAGTCGACAGAGTCGAAAACACAGGAGTTCCAAATCCGATCCACTTCGAATGAAAGAACTAATAGAACCAGATGATGTCACTCCCGAACAAGGTTCACAAGAATCGAACCGAGCCCGAAAAAGTCACAGCGATAATCAGATCGACCCACAACAAGATCGCAGTTCGTTCGGAGGATGAAACCGAAATACAGAACAAGTTCATAAAGTATCAACGAACATGAGCGAATCGATAGACTGGAGAAAGAGAAAATACATAAGTCAAAATAGTACGGGTATTACCTTCGACCTCGTCCACGAAATTCACAAAAACGGGAGCAAGGTAACATGTCATTAAACAACCGACACATAACGGAACCATCACCGATGCACACGGTCATACCAAACCAAGCTCTAACAGCTCGCACATGCGCAACAATGCAGAAATCACCACGAGGCGATAACATTCAACACCAACATCCCGCCTCTCACAGGGGGCTAACACAACAAATGTGTGGAAAGCGACTCACCGCTCACACCGTCAATTCGATCATACTCGGGAGCAAACATCAAAATGACAATGCGAACATCATACATACATACCCAGCCCTCAAACGGGAATGGATGTTTTAAAAATGAAAACCTCATTTTGAAAATAATTTAGAAGAACACCGGTTGATCTTGAGTATCACCTTTCAAAAAGTACAAATGTGAAACATCGTTATCGAGACTTTGGAGAACCATTTCGCATTTGATAAAAATGAGGAAACTTTCTCTTAGTGAAAACTTTCAGAATATTCGACCCTCGAGTCTAAATAAAAGTGTTTCTAAAACATTAAAAATATCTCAAAGCATTTTGGTCCTCGAAGTAGAAATTTTTTGAAATATATTGTGGAACCTTGGATGTACCACAAGAAAATAACTCATTTGAAAAGTATGTCTCGAAATTTATTTTTCTAAGATACTCAAGGTTTTCAAAAATCCAATAGGCCAGAATGCCCAAAACTCACACATATCGACGTTCACTAGAACAACTCCTAGTACACGCATCAAAACGTTTAAAATCAAGACAATACATGTCTTTAAACGGAAATAAACGATAAAATACCACATTCAGAATAAAACCACTGACCCCATTCGAGGCATCTAAGGACTCTCCCGCACTGGCTAATGAACAAGTCGAACGCGTATAAGCACAAAGCCTCCACAAGAGAACTTGTAAAACGTGCAAATCGATTCGAAAATCATCAGCAACGGACAAAAACAACAATAAAAAGACATCACAAGCGACGAAACTCCTCGTATAAATCAAATACGAGAGTCGACTAAATACATATCGTGAAATCAAAATCCACATAAGGATTCCATCACTTAACAAATAATCATAAAAATAGCTCGTGTCACACGAGGCACAACACAAAGAAGGGAGACTTACTTCCACAGGTCGCACGAAGATGATGATCGCCCCACGATACTAATCACGACCAACAAACTCAAACGACGCGTCGCGACACGACTCAGTCAGATAAAATCCGATGAAACAAGACTCAAACAACACGACTTGACCCGATAGCCTAGGTTTCCTCAACCTAAGCTCTGATACCATTTCTGTAACACCACCAATCCGCTCAGGGATATTACACGCCGTAGAACCTTTCCTCAAGGATCTACCAGGCTGGTAACACATATAACAACTCAACCATGCCTTTAAGGCTAAAATGACTCAGTAGACCGATTTGGTCTTTCAATAAATACATACAACTCAAATACAACTCATGCCCGCGCAGGGGTCAAAACACAACCACACCCGTACAACGGGAAAAATATAGCAGCGGAAAATAAAGTGCAACTGAACCAATACACGATGTATGGTTCCTCATGTGATTAGTATCGATCATCTTTCATCATCCTTCGTGCCGACCCTGTGTTATGCTCCAAAACCTGATTGCAAAAACAGACATCCACCCCCCGAATACTCGGGGGTTAGCAAAACTCCATTGTTTTGCTAGTGCAAGTACAAGTGAAAAAATACGAGTCATACAATTCACATTCCACGAATAACCATAATCAGGAATCCTCAAAGATCCAAACGAAACGAAAAGTACTTCCCGAGGCAAAAGTTTGAGGAAATATTCCAAAACCGAAAGATCACAAATCAATGGAAATAATTTATAAAACAGTTTAGGATGCCAACGAGAATTTTAATAGAAAAAAATTTAGGATTATCAAATCCCACTTTTCAAAAACCCAAAAGACGAAAGGGGTCACCGCCCCAAAGGTTTACTTTCCGAAAAGTGACCTTTACCAAACCGTAGGGATTTTAGCCCCAAATCCGTAAAATGACTTTTACAGAACCATTGGGATTTTAGCACCAAATCTCATCAACTCACAGTACACATGAACGACCACAAGGTTCGTCTCCCAACATCAAAATCCACAAATAAAGGATTTAACACAAACAACAAAATACTTTAGTGCCATCCTAGCCAAGTAAGCCAAACGAACAACTTACCTCTTACACACTTAATCGATGCATGCAATCATGAAAACCATTCGAAAGCACTCATTTCCGGAAATGCCAATATCAAATCACATTTGCAAAAATGCACCACAATTAACCGCGGACCCACAGCTTCGTGGATCCCTACCGAGACCCCGTCGGATCTAACCTGTAGTGGTTAAAAGCAACTCCGCGGTCCCACAGCTTCGTGGAGCCCTACCGAGACCCCGTCGGATCTAACCCGTAGTGAGCATACACACACATGTTACTCATGCAATACTAATATGCTAAGAATGTAAGTTCATCAAGAATACTTACTAGAGATGGCCACTTATCCGACAACATTATCAAACTCTTCAAAACACAATAACAAGATTAAACACGGAATACACGATTCCATAACTTTTAAACAATAGGGATATCATCAAATCCTTCAACGTTCAAAATAATCAAATCATAATCAATTCCCAAAACACAACATTCACAAAACACACACGCGTTTTGAAAGAGAGCCTTTAACGAGGCCAAACCGAAATATTTTGAAACTTCATTTCAAACAACCAAACAAACACACCAAGACGATCACCGATCATCATATCCACAAAATTAGAAATGTATGAGCAAGGTACTTGCCTCGAATAAGAACAACCCGGAGAATCGACCGAAGTAGGTCGACACGAACCGACTATGAACCCGCCGACTCCACCGATCGCCAACTCACATTCATAAACTACGAAGGACAATAACAACAACGAAAATGAATTCCATAACACGACTCAAAGCCGTTGAATTCAAAGAACGAATGACGAAAGTTGAAGTGTTTTTCCCAAAACGGCCAAGAACGCGATTCGTCCCGACAAAACACGGAAACGGAATTCCAAGTCGAAATATGGATATACAATCCATAGAATATGTTTAACAACATCATTTAACCATAATCGATCCATCAAAAACGGATGAAAAACGAGATCGAGGACAAATCCCCCAAAAAGTCGATTTGAAGAAAATCAAGAAATATACTTCGATTCGACGAAGAACAATGGATTAAATGATGTTAAACACAAGAATACTACCAAGATTAATCATACCCATCATGAATTAATCAACAACACGGAACGAATCGGACAAAAATGCAAAAACCCCCAAATTCACGAAATTAGGGTTCTAAGGAAGATTACCTTGATTCGCTGGATCAAAGGATGATAACGGATGATTGATTGATGTTATGAACTCAAGAACTTCGTGGATTTGTTGTTAAACAACATGGATTCGTCACCTCCGAAGCTCCAGCCGCGGATCGAAAAGAAAGGAAATGAAAAATGAGTGAAAATGAGGTCGGCCACATTTATCTTGGCGGACTAAGCGCGCTAAGGCTGCCGAGCTAGCGTGCGCTATCGGCCCGAGCAATCCAAGATAACCTCTGGACTGAAGCGCTCGTCAGTAGCGTGCGCTACTGCCGGCCGTAGCGTCGTAGTGTGCAGCGATGGCGTGCGCTACTGCCGATCCACCGAGTACCCCTGCGCCATCTTGCCTCGGCACTTCGCCTTGTGACAATGCCGGGCGTAGCGTGCGCCTCCCGGCGAAGCGTGCGCTACCTTCCGGCCGTGGCGTGCGCTCGCCGGTTCTACCGCACCGTCCGGTCGGTGCCGCAATCATCCGGCGATCCTGGCCGTCCGGCGATGCAAACCACCAGGGCCCGACGACTCGATTTCCGAAAACGTACGGAACGAACACGACGAAAAGTTCGCGGACAACATCAACGCCCCGAAATGAAAACATAATACCATAATTAATCATACGCGACCAAGAAACGGGTCGAGACAACAATTACAGATACGGATACCCGTAACTTTTAAGAAATTACAAAATGGCCCAAAACGCCCGAAAATCACGATACGTGATCGAATAACCAAACCGAAGTTCATAACACGTCTAACAAAGTTAAACGGACTTACGGGAAACTCGAAACAACAGTTTCGAACGAGATTCGCAAGAATCGAACTCCAGTGCGGAAAAGTCGCTAAAAAGCACGGAACTCAACAAAACGACACCGAAACGAACTCGGATGTAAAAAAGTGTAGAATTAATCATTCCCAGAATGACGAAACGGTCAAGAGCGAGTGGTCAAAATGGACTTCTGCTGAAAAAAATAAATTACCGGAAATCGAAATTACGGGTTTTACACCGGGGATGGATCTTATTTCCATACCTTAAGGAAGATGACCAAGTTGAAAAAGGGACTCATATGCCGATGCCCGAAGAACGCATCTCTAGACGTGGGCTGGAAACCATTCGTGAGCTCTAAAACGAAACCTTTGTGAGGAAGTCTACCTGAGAAGGTAAACGGCCTGTGGGGGAGTCGTCTATCGAGGAGGAGGATTTGGTCGTTCGGATGAGGAGTCTTGAGACGAATCAATTGGAAATCCGAGACGATATTCGAGCCTTACGAACCGAAGTTAAAACTGAAATCCACTCCGTTCGAGGCCTATTGGAAGACTTCATTCGATATACTCATCCGTCTTTTCCTTTTCCGACTACCTCGTCCGACCAAGCGCCTTAGTTTCTCCTGTTTTGATTATCGTACTAGACAAATTTATTTCATGTATCTTGATGTTATCTTCCTTGTTTTGGTTGTGTCATTGTAATGATATCAAATTTCAGGTAATGATATTTGCATCGCATTCCCTCCGTTACTTGTTGTTTCACTGTACTTTGAATTTGAAACATGTTGTTTTATTGTACTCCGCTTTATCTTTTGTCGTATTTTTCATAAAAGCTACGATTCAGGGAGAGTACCTTTTTGCTTATGTCAAAAAGGGGGAGAAAAACATCCCAAACCGAACATAATAACGTAATCGAACAAATTACTTTGATTCGAAATTTTTTTCTAAATCGGTTTTGCAGGTATATTAAATGTGTTGACATCATCAAAAAGGGGGAGATTGTTGAAACAAAGTATTTTGATGATGATTGCTTTCAAAACATTTAACTAAATTCATCTACACGGGTTGTTTCATTGAAGGCAAAATGAGTGACTAGCGCACGCTACACACACATAGTAGCGCACGCTATCGCGATATCATCTGCAGTAAGAGAAGTCACCTGCAGAGAAGTTGGAAACCTATCTGATGGTTAGCGCACGCAAGCTTCAGTTATTAGTGCACGCTACTTGATAAAATTAGCACACGCAACAAATCATCTAGCGCACGCTATCGCACAAGACAGTAAGGTCAGTGAGGTCTGGACTGGAAAAAGGAACAACATTTGCGCATGCTAAGAAGGAAATTTGCGCACGTTACACAGAAGCTTAACGCACGCTGAAGGAAGCAAATTGCGCACGCTACCTGGAAGCATACTTGAAGATAGTAGGCTCTGGACTCTAGCAAGGAAGCAGGAAGCGCACGCTATTGGAAACTAACACATGTTATCTGGAGACACTTAGCGCACGCTATTTATTTCATGTTAGCGCACGCTAACTGTTCAAAATCCTGCCGTTAAGTCATCCAACCGTTGGGACGTCAAAGTCAATAAAGGAAATCACGCAAAAACTGGAAAACGAATCTTGACTACCTAACGCACGCTAAGGACGTTCATTAGCGCACGCTAAGTTCAAATTCTATCCGTTGGAGACAAAGTCGTTATCATTCAACGTTCAAATAAAGAATGTTGACCGAAACGACAACGCACGCTAAGAGGTATGTCTAGCACACGCTAGACATGTAAATTTACCGTTGGAACTGTTCTGAAGACTGTTCAGTTCAGCAAAGTCAACATCGTTAGCACACATTATGAAGGATTATTAGCGCACGCTAATAATACAAACTTTCAGCATATCAAGAGGGACTGAACATTATAAATACCCATGGCACTAGGTATCTCAAGACACACAACTTCAAGCATACAAACGCATTATTTGAGCTCAAATTATTGTTATTCATTACATTATAAGTTGTGACGAAAAATATACGAGTGCTATACACATTGTAATATCATATATACTTAGTATCTTATTTGATTATTGTGAGTGTTGCATCACTCCTACACGAGCTTGAGAGAAACGAATCAAGATTTACTAATCCGATGTTATTAGGATCTTTGATCCGGCATTGTTAGGATTATACTCTGACATTCGTAAGTGAGGATTATCTAGTTCCTATCGAACACTAGATAAGAAAATCTATATTGAGTGTGTGGTTGTGCTTGGGCCAATCGAAGACAAGCGTTGTAACGGTTGTGCTCGGACCTATAGAAGACGAGTCAAGATTGTGTGTGGTTTTTCTCGAGCCAATAGAAAAAGAAGTCGGAGAGAGGACGTAGGTAAGTTGCCGAACCTCTATACATCGTTGTGTTGTTTACTTCCTGCACAATTTCTTTTTCCTTCGGGAGAAAATTTAATTATCTGCAATACCACTATTCAATCCCCCTTCTAGTGGTACTTTTATCTCTTCAACTGGTATCGGAGCGGGTCTCTTTTTAGAGGTTAAAACACCTTAGAGAAAAAGATCCGCAAAATGGCTCTATTGGGTCAGATCGAAGGAAATGCTCTCAAACGTCCTCCTTTCTTTGACGGCTCCAACTTCATGACGTGGAAAAAGAAGATGGCTATATTCGTTCAAGCATACGATATTGAAATCTGGAAAGTCATCGCTCTTGGTCCGAAAATTGCCAAGAAGGAGGATGGGTCGTTGAAAAAATTCAATGAATTTGAAGACGAAGATTGGAAGAACACACACATTAATTCTCGTGCTACTCAACTCTTGTACTGTGCTCTCAATCCTGAAGAACTTAGCAGGATATCTTCTTACGAAACGCAAAAGAAATTTGGGCAATTCTTGAGGTAACTCATGAAGGAACCACTCAGGTGAAGGAGACCAAGATCAACATGCTTCTTCATGACTATGAATTATTCTCCATGAAGGATGATGAAACGATCACCAATATGCTGGATCATTTCTCGGCAATAACCAATGGGCTTGCATCTTTTGGAAGACCTATATCAAGTAGCGACAAAGCCAAGAAAATTCTACGGTCGCTGCCATGTGAATGGGATGCCACGGTTACTGCAATCATGGAATCCAAAGATCTCAACAAGCTCGAATTTAGTGCCCTCATCGGGTTACTCATCAATTATGAGATCGTTCTCAAATCGAGAGGCTCCAAACCAAAGCCTCGCGAAAAAGTGGTCGCTTTCAACGTTGATAGAGATATTGAGGAAGAAATTCCGGAAGACGAAGACGATGAGGAGCTCGCTCTCTACGCCAAGAACTTTAGAAGGTACAAAAACCTCATTCAAAGAAGGCGGAGTTTCCTTGGTCGAGATCGTAAGGCGGAACAAAATAAAAATACCTATGTTCCCACAAAGAAGTTCGACAACAATTGTCGGAAATGCGGTCAAGCCGGTCATTACGCCAAAGAATGCCGAGGAACTACTTCCAACCCCCAAATCAAAAGGTTCAAAAAGAATAAAGCTCTAATCGCCTCTTGGAGTGATGACGAGGAAGAGATTGAGAGATCTCTAGACGCAAATCTCGCATTCATGGCCCTCAACTCAAAAAATGTTATCGAGGTACCAACGTCAAGGAAAATCAAGTGGTACATTGATAGCGGTTGTTCGAGGCACATATGCGGCACTAAGGAATTGTTTGAAGATCTCGAATATCAAGAGCAAGGACTTGTGACCTTTGGTGGCAACAAAAAGGGAAAAATTAAGGGCATCGGTGAGGTCGGTAAGGAACCGTCTCCTTCTATTAATAAGATGTTATTTGTTGAAGGTTTGCATCATAATTTACTTAGCGTTTCTCAATTGTGTGATGAAGGTTTCAAAATTTTATTTGAAGAAATGCATTGCACCGCTTTTAGAAATAACAAGGTTGCATTTATTGGTTTGAGATATGGAAACATTTACATTGTTGATCTAAATGATAAAATTCATTTAATGAAAAATTTCTCATTATTTTGGATGAAAATACATTTTTATGGGACGAGCATGTTGACTGAGATATAGCTGGGCTCGTGGGGTAGTCGGAAATGATCGGACGAGGGCAGTGGAATTCTCTATTTTTGTAACACCCCCAAGTTATTCAGGGATATTACAGCGCCGTAAGCCCCGCCGTGGGACCCACAAGGCTAACATACGTGGAACCATAAAATTTGACCGATAAGGTCTACACACAATAGAATGAAAAACAATACAAAGGTATTCGAAACATAACCGATGTATTCATAAACATCACAACTCGAATCAATACTTCGGCAAACACAGGCCGGAACATCAAGGAAAAGGGAAAACAATACTCGAGTATTCAAAAGCCAATCCAGTACAACAACACTGAACGGGAACCCCAAACATAACTGGAAGAAAGACACAGTATCACACTTGCCCACCATCTTCGTGCCGACCCGATACCTGCCTGTCCGACCTCCTGGAACCTGAAATACATGAAACGTATTTCCCCCGTAAAGGGGTTAGCCGTCGAATAGCTAGTGCAAGTATATCAATATGAAACACAATACTCCTCGACAATAAAGTAAATGTATCCGTCAATTCATCAATTCAAGACTAGTATTCCGGAATAACTAAAATCTCATAAGACGTATGTGAATGCCGTAGAAACGGTTCGTTCACCTCATACGCCGTTACGTATGTGAATGCCGTAGAAACGGTTCGTTCACCTCATACGCCGATACATGTAGGAATGCCGCCAAAACGGTTCGTTCATTACATGCCAACAATATATCTATGAACGCCGTAAAAACGGTTCGTTCATGATATGCCATCAATATTTCTTACTTTCAAAGTCGAGAACGTACAATCATAAATGTATACTTGCCTTTGAGACATCGAGAAATCGAACGGAGGAAAGGTATGAGTTCGGTAGGTCCGAGAACGCGCTTCCGGCACCTAAACGATTCGCAAGGAATATGACAATTAATTATCCATACTCAAATTACACGAAGAGACTCCCGAAACTCGTCTACGATTCAAGAAAATATACGGGTGGATAACTAAAGGTTGGGAAATCGCCCAAACTCCCACAAGTCCGAAAACGGCACAATCCAACCCTTAAAATCGGAAGAAAACACTCATGCGGTATAGATATATTAAAATCTCAAGGTTCTCAAGCTTCAATCGGACAAAACGGACGAATCTACGAAAACCCCCAAAATCCAACACAAAATTCAAAGTGTTCTTGAATAATCTTTCAATAATCCGATGAATACTCAAACATGTCCATAATCACGCATATATCACACCATACACCATGATTTAATCATCCAAAACGTCAATACCCACACAAAATCGAGAAGTCAAGATGTCGAAGAAATTACCTCTTGAATATCCAAGCTCTATGATCCAAGGAATACGCGTTAGATCGACTATCCGGGCTTCCCAACCGAGTGAAAGCGGTAAATCTCCAACACACAAGTGATAGATGTGAGAAAACTCCTCCCTCAAACTCTCTCTCTCGCAGGTGGAAGAAGGAAATGGGGAAGAGGGCTGAAATCTCGCTTAAAAGCCAAATTATGCGATTGACCGCATTGTGTGCAGCTCGGCCAGTGTGTGCCGCGGCACAAACCTAAAAATTGTTCCTGAGTTTCGGCGGTGTGCGCGGCTCGGCCAGTGTGTCGCGGCCGCAGTCTGGCGGTTTATGGCTGAGGATGCAACACAAGTGTGCCGCGGCTCAGCCTAGGTGTGCCGCGGCACTGCTGGCGTGTGCCGCGGCACCCAGTACAGTCCGCTTGGCCAGGTTTAGAAAATGTGTGTGCCGCGGCGCATGCTCCTTGTGCCGCGGCTCACACCCCCTTCGGGTCCTAAAATGATGGAAAATCACCCGGGAAGAGAATAAAAGTAATAGGATTCAATGTCCGGGCAACAATAACACGAAAATAGAAGTACGGAAACCCTAAAACGGTGGTTCCAAGCAATGATTACAAGGGTTCGCTCAACAAATCACGATTCGAAGAATATGAAAAGGTTTGAAATGACATGACTTTCGACCGGGTATTACAATTTTGGGGTAATATTCAAATCCGAATTTGATGAGGAAATGACAATTAAACAAAGAAGGTGGTGCATGGCGGAGACGGAGTGTTCTGCACATAATTGGTTGTTGGAAAAATAGAGGAAATGGGCTGGTTTGAGCAGCCCACTTGAGAGGCAATTTTGAGTGGGCTCGACTATGAGTTAAAGTCGGGAATTAGTTGGAATACGTAGTACTCCGTACGAGATTTCCAAAACATGTAAGAACACTCAAAATGATTGAGGTATGAATGAGATATAATGTTCCAAAGTGAACCCTTTAGAAATGGGTTTGGGATGCTATCCCACATTGGAAAAAGAAGGGAAAAATTGTGAGTATATAAGGAGATGTGGACAAAGTCATGTTCAAAAAGTGAGAGATGAGTGGATGTGTAACTAGGCGCCCCTCGTGCACACACACACACACACGCGCGCGCGCTGTGATACCCGTAATTTCGATTTCCGGTAATTTCTTTTTTTCGGCGAAAGTCCGTTTTGGCGACTCGCTCATGACCGTTTCTTCATTCCGAGAATGATTAATTCTACACTTTTTGTCACCCGAGTTTGTTTCGGTGTCGTTTTGTTGAGTTCCGTGCTTTTTGGCGACTTTTCCGCGCTTGAG
Source organism: Orobanche coerulescens (assembly GCA_033398695.1). Taxonomy (NCBI): domain Eukaryota; kingdom Viridiplantae; phylum Streptophyta; class Magnoliopsida; order Lamiales; family Orobanchaceae; genus Orobanche; species Orobanche coerulescens. Next base: position 42,113,104 of record CM065805.1, on the reverse strand, counting down.
TTCGATTCTTGCGAATCTCGTTCGAAACTGCTTTTTCGAGTTTCCCGTAAGTCCGTTTAACTTTGTTAGACGTGTTGTGAACTTCGGTTTGGTTATTCGATCACGTATCGTGATTTTCGGGTATTTTGGGCCATTTTGTAATTTACCCAAAGTTGTGGGTATCCTCATTCGTATTTGTTGTTTTGACCCTTTTTCATAGTCGCGTGCGATTAATTGTTGCATGGTATTTCTTTTCGGATCGATGTTGTTGTCCGAGAGCATTTCGTCGTGTTTGTTTCGTGCGTTTTCGAGAATTCGAGTCGTCGAGCCTTGGCGGCTAGGCACTGGCCGGCCACGTGCGGCGAGAGGACCGGCGGTAGCGCCGCAGTGCGCGCACGATCCGATGCTCGTGCGTCCGTGATTGGTGGCGGTGGCGCGCCACGACGAGCGCGCACGGCCGGCGCTCGTGCGTGCACTGCTCGTCGTCGGCCGGCGATATATGGTCGGGCAGACGTTTTCTTCACCATTTTTCTCATTATTCTCCTTCTCTTCCGTGACTGGGGGTGTGGTTAACATGGAGCCATGTTGTTGAACAACAATTCCACGAAGTTCTTGAGTTCATATCATTGATTGATCATCCTATATCATCATTTGATCCAGCGAATCAAGGTAATCTCTTCCTAGAACCCTAGTTTCTTGAATTTTGGGGTTTTTGCGTTTTTGTCCGATTCGTTCCGTATTGTTGATTAATTCATGATGGGTATGATTAATCTTGGTAGTATTCTTGTGTTTAAAATCATTTAATCCATTGTTCTTCATCGAATTGAAGTATATTTCTTGATTTCCTTCGAATCGACTTTTTGGGAGATTTGTTCTCGATCTCATTTTCTATCCGTTTTTGATGGATTGATTGTGGTTAATTGATGTTTTTAAACATATTCTATGGATTGTATATCCATATTTCGACTTGGAATTCCGTTTTCGTGTTTTGTCGGGACGAATCGTGTTCTTGGCCGTTTTGGGGGAAACACTTGAACTTTCGTCATTCGTTCTTTGAATTCAATAGCTTTGAGTCGTTCTATGGAATTCATTTTCATTGTTGTTATTGTCCTTCGTAGTTTATTATCGCGAGTTGGCGTTCGGTGGAGTCGGCGGGTTCGTAGTCGGTTCGCGCCAACCTACTTCGGTCGATTCTCCACGTTGTTCTTATTCGAGGCAAGTACCTTGCCCATACTTTTCTTGTTTTGTGGATATGATAATTAGTGATCGTCTAAATATGTTTGTTGGTCGTTTTCATTGAACTTTCAAAAGATTCGGGTTAGCCTTCTTAAAGGCTTGTTTTCAAAATGCGTGTGTATTGTGAATGGTGTGTCTTGTGAATGACTATGTGAATCCTATGGATACGTTTGGTGTTGATGATGCACTTGGTATTTACGTGTTGACATATATTGTTTCATTTCGGTACATTGTGGTTTGACGTGGTGTTTTGCTAGTGTTTGATGCCTCTGGGTGAATTGTTTGGGTATCCTTGGTGTGATATATTATTTGTGCATGATTGATTCGCTAGCCAGCTTGGGAGGGTCCTTCGAGGCCTCGGGTGGGATTCATGGTGGCGTCCTGGTCCTAGGCGATGCCTATGCTTGATTGTTTCGCTAGCCAGCTCGAGGGTCCTTCGAGGCCTCGGGTGGGATTTGTGGCTTCGTCCCAGTCCTAGGCGATGTCTGTGCGTGGATGTTTTGTGAATGTGTTTGCTCACCTCGGGAGGGTTCGACGGGACCACGGAGGGAGTCCAATGGTTTCGCCCTGGATTCACGAGTGAAACTTCACCGCTGCGTGTGTATATTTTGTGAATGTGTTTGCTCACCTCGGGAGGGTTCGACGGGGCCACGGAGGGAGTCCAATGGTTTCGCCCTGGATTCACGAGTGAAACTTCACCGCTGCGTGTGTATATTTTGTGAATGTGTTTGCTCACCTCTGGAGGGTTCGACTGGGCCACGGAGGGAGTCCAATGGTTTCGCCCTGGATTCACGAGTGAAACTTTACGGGTGCGTGTGTATTTTATGTCCGTCGAGGACGCGTGATGTGGGTTTTTAACCTTGTGTATTGTTGTTGGTTTCAATTGTGAAAACAAAACCTTGGGCTGTGACCCTATTGATTTTTGAAAAGAGAGGGATTTGATAATCCTAAATTATTTTCTATTAAAACTCTCGATGGCATTTTAAACCGTTTTATATATTGTTTTCCCTTGATTTGCGATCTTTCGGTTTTGAAATGTTTTACCCAAACTCATGCCTCGGGAAGTACTTTTCGTTACTTTTGGATCTTTGAGGATTCCTGATTATTATTGTTCTTGGAACTTGTATTGTATGGCTCGTATTTGCACTTTGTTCTTGCACTAGCAAAACAGTGGAGTTTTGCTAACCCCTGAGTATTCGGGGGGTGGATGTCTGTTTTTGCATTCAGGTTTGGGAGCATAACACAGGGTCGGCATGAAGGATGATGAAAGATGAACGATACTAATCACACGAGGATCCGTATGATGTCATTGGTTTAGTTATAGTTTATTTTCCGCTGCAGTATTCTTTCCCGTTGTACGGGAGTGTGTTGTATTCGACCCCTGCGTGGGCATGTAATGAGTTTGAGTTGTATGTATTTATTGAAAGACCAAATCGGTCTACTGAGTCATTTTAGCCTTAAAGGCATTGTTGAGTTGTTATATGTTGTTACTAGCCTGGTAGATCCTTGAGGAAACGTTCTACGGCGTGTAATATCCCTGAGCGGATTTGGGGTGTTACACGCGCCGCCGCCGTCCGTCCGGTTCGGCTTGGCTCGGTTCGGTCGAGGTCGAAGGGCGATTTGGGTGAAATGTCTCGGCGTCTCGAAGTTATCTTTTTACTGCAATTTTATTCGGTAAAAATTTATTTTACTGAAAATACCTCGATTATAAATTCCGAATTTTTCCGATCCGGATAAACATCAATTTAATTGATAAATTTGAATTAAACAGATCTGGATAAGTATTGAAATACCAATCTTGATCGGTTTAGAGTTCATCTAGCACATGTCTCTCTCTCATTTTCACCTCTAAATACAGATGTGAGGGGTCTTATTGTAGACTGAAAAATTTTCGTCCGTTTTTTTTTCAGCCAAAAATTCCGATTTCATATTTTTTTTTCTCAAAAATAATTTCTCTTCATATTTTGGGTCGCGTCGGTAGTAGTTCAGGTTTATTCTAGTTCGCTGAGGGTGCGATGATCGATTTATCAACGCATCGAGATGTTGTTTTATCCTGGGAGGCAGACGCTATACACTGTGGTGGAGGCGAATTTGCTTTAAGGAGACAGATTTTCTGGACTCAACATCGACCACATTCGGATTTACCTCATTTGATTAATTATATATATACATATATATTATTTAATGCTTTCGTCATTAACGAATCTGTCTCCTACTTTGTTCTTCTCAGATTTGCAGCACAGACAAGAGATTCAAAACATGCGATCCCGTAAGTCGTAATTTGACGGACACGGACGAGTCCAAAACAGTATTACCTGTCATTAAGAAACTGATGGCCAGCGGCATAAACTTTTGGATCTACAGGTATAATGGAAAATCATCAAATATTATACTTCATCGTACAATTATATGACTTCAAATTTATCGATATAATTTTTAGTAAATTATACCAACAATCTTAAAGCAAATTTAATTATTTTGTAGCATAAATTTCGAAATTATTAATATCGGATCTCTGCAAATTTTCCATCTATGGGAAAAATAATTTATTATTTTCGAAATTTTAATGATGTTTGGATCTGCCATGAAAAACATGCGGCTGTTCTTGCTGGGACACATTGCTCAAAACGATCTTGTGAAGGTTCTTCAAACTTTGATCGAGATGTGATCCAAATAAATGGACTAAAAAATATTACGAGCAAACAAAAAATTCAAATGAATATCCTTTTCTCACGATCATCTTTGGGATGTGCTCTTCTATTTCTTATTCTATTTATGGTTTTGCAATTGCCTTGGCTTAGAGTGAGGGCTTGAGCACCTACTGAAGTGCCGATTCTTCCAATCTTCCTTTGCCTCTAAAATCGATTTGCCCTATGGTTGCTTTATAACTGCATATATATTATAAACATATTATGTTTATTTTGTTGTATAAGGATGACTTGAATTAGCTGGCATGTCATGTAGGAAAGTATTTATGTTTACATTAGTTCATTGTTTATTAATGGTAAAATCTGCGTAAAAATATTTGTGTGACTTATGAATGGTAGGATCGACGATGCTTATTCGACTCTAATTCATTTATCCGGCATATGTGGCATTTCAATATATAGTCTGGATTTTTTTTTGAGTTACGCTACTGTCAGCAAACGCAGTTGCTAATAGCTGATTAGAATAAAAAAAATATTATGGATTACACGTCGATCATTATTTAGAAAGTGTTTGTGGTTAATATTGTAATATCCGAGATTTTTATTCTGATTAATTTGAAGTATTTTATTTTAGACCAGAAATTTCTCGGTTTCCGAGCGTTGGTATTATTTTTCTCGACAATCGATTTTGTGTTTATGGCCATATGTGGTGAGTTGTTATATATTATTTTCATTTCGGATCGATGTTGTTGTCCGCGAGCGTTTCGTCATGTTCGTTCCGTGTGTTTTTAAGAATCGAGTCGTCAGGCCACGGCAGTCGGGCGCTGGCCGGACGGTTGCGGGAGGAACCGGCACGGTAGCTGGGCTCTGGCCGGACGGGCGCGGCAGGGACCGGCATAGCGTACGCTACTGCCGGGAGGATGCGCGCGTTAACCGGCAGTCGTAGCGCACGCTATGCGGCACCCAGCGCACGCTACAGGTGGCGGTGAGGCCCAGAGGTTACGGACTCCAGAGAGTTGGCCGTGAGCGCACGCTACTGGCCGGTCAGCTGTAGCTAACCGTGAGGCGTAGCGCACGCCGCTCGGCATCTAGCGCGCGCTACAGGCGAGGATCGATCCAGAGCCTCATCTTGGACCATGGTCGGCCCGCTAGCGCACGCTGCCGGCACGCTAGCGCACGCTAGGGCGGTCTGCCTATATAATTGAACGAGCAGCCCTGTTTCAACCCATTTTTTTCATTTCAATATTTTCTTTCCGCGGCCAAAGGTTTTGAGATCAAGGAGGCATGTTATTGAAGAACAAATCCACGAAGATCCTGAGTCCATATCATTGATCGATCAATCCATAACATCCTTCAATCGACCGAATCAAGGTTAGTTTTTCCTAATATCCAAACGTTACGAAATTTGGGGATCTTGATAGATTTCATTCGTTCGAGCCATATGAACTTAAATTACTGATGGATAATTGTAGATTAAGTTGTATTCTATCATTTTCATCATCTTTCCACGGTTTTACCATTTCCTATTCGTCGATTATATGAACTTCCGTTTGACGCCTTCAAGGTGTCCGGGGAAATGCCGCAGTGAGGAATTTGGTCGTGTTGTGATGTTTTTCCTCGCGTGATTGATTGTTTATTCGATGATAGGATATTAGGGACGATTTCCCTACAAAAAATCTGGTGTTGAGGCCTTCTGATCGTTGTTTTCGTTGGAGTTCCGGATTTTGCCAACCGACCGTACTTTCGGAGTATCCGCGAGAGATTACCAAGGCAAGTACCTTGATATACGATTTGTAACTACGTGAAAACATTGTTGTCGAAGTGTATGAATTTATACGGGTGTATATATGTGTATATATATATGTGTGTATATATATATATATATAAATATAGATTTATATACATTTATATGTTAAATATATGTATGTATATACATATATTGATATATGTGTCTATGTTGGTGAATGCCGAGAGATGAGTGCTAACACTAGTTGACGTACTCAACTTGGATTGATGGATGAACTATACTTATAGATGTAATATGGTAAGGCTATATATATATATATATATATATATATTCGGTTGAGTTGCGATATAAGGATACATGTGTAGTGTTGGGGTTTTACCGAAGACTTATTGTGTTGAGTCTTGATTAATAACGTGCGTGTTATTGTTTATTTGTGTGGTTATGGACTGGCGGAGAAATTGTGTGACATGATGTACTGAGTTGATAATTATTGTGATGTTTGTCTGTGTGCTTGATGATTGAAATAATGTGGATACTTGTTGTGAGAAACGTCGTATCCGAGAACCTCTGAGGGCGGGGCGTGCACTCCGGCCTGGTGTATGCTGCAATGTGCGGCTCCATATGGGTGGTGAACGCCGGTGTTACCTAATGCGCGCGCAAGGGGCGGCTCTTGCGGGAGTGACGCCGGTGCGGTGACATGTTCAATGAGCGGCCAACATGATGGAAGTGAATGCCGGTACACAGGTGCGCAAGGGAGGCGCCTGGCAGGCTTATTCGTTACGGGTATTTGAGTGATAGCTAAGACCCCGTTACCGAACGATGTTCATATCTCAAATTCTTTCAACTCACTTTTAAATGTTTGTCTTGATATAGACCGCGATTTGTGTTTTTGAAAGCTTATTTCAACTTGTTTTTAAAGCGTTGGTATCAGGTTTAATTAACCAAGGAGGTTTGTGAAATCTCAGGGTTAATTAATCGGGGTCTTGAGCAGGATATGTCGAATGAGGGTTTGTACCTTTGATTGTATTGTGGTGCTATTCTGGGTATTGGGTCGAGGACCCTGTGGAATGTTGAGATGATTGATTTCGTGATGATGTTATTTGGATTGGGTTGAGAAACCTGTGAGATGTTGTAATGATTTTATTTGTGTCAGTGTTCTATAAATTGGGTCGAGGACCCGAATAAGTTGACTTGGTTTTCGTGTAATTGTTTTCCATATGTTGGGTCAAGGACGAGAGCTTTGAAATTATTTCCAAAAGTATTCCCATTCGATTTTAAAACACCCCAGACGGCCCGAGTCAATATTAACGTTTGCAAACTATCTTATCAAAACATTTTTCCTTTTACAAAAGGGATTTTCCTGACTCCTTGGGCTCGTTTAAAGTTTCATTGATGTTATATTCCGTAAAGAGAATATGATTATGTGATTATCTTTCACCTTGTGTATGCGAGTGTTATTCTGTGTTGACTATGGGAATATATGGTTTGTGTTAAGGCTTCACGGCGGTTGAATTTTGTGTTGTTACTGTTCGTATATCTTGTATATTATGTACTTGCACTAGCAAAATTCCAGTTTGCTAACCCCCGAGTTTTCGGGGGGTGGGTGCCTATTATGCGCTCAGGTTTTGGCAGCTCAGGAGCAGTCACAAGATTGGCTTGGAAGGAGATGGAGGACAATGATACTAATCACACCAGAGTCGGAGTCTTTTCTTTTGTTTCATTTTGGTCGGTATTTCTCTGTCGTTCGAGTATTCACCCTTGCATGGGTGTAGTTTTCATTTATTAAGTTGAGTTGTCATTCTTTTCGGTGTTCAAGTTTATTATTGTCATTGTAATATGAATGTCGTTAATTCTGAATTGGTTAATGACCCTGTCGATGCTTTGTATTTAATTTTGACCCGGTCGGTCAATCATTGAATAGTCTTTTGGAGTTGCTTTGGTAGATCCTTGTGATAAGGGTCTACGGCGTGTGACATTCCGGTCATATTCGGGGTGTTACATTTATGGTATCGAGCTTAGGTTTGCGAAAAACCTAGGCCGTTGGGTCAAGTCCATGTCTTGTGTAAGTCGCGCGCATCATAGTTGTGATTAGTATCGTGGTTCCGACATCATCTTAGGCAATCTGTGATGGTAAGCCTCCCGATTGTAAGTCCCCTTATATACGTATTTGATTATATTGTGCTAATGTGTTTAATGTGAACTAGGGATTGGAACTTGTTGGTTATATTATTGTTTTAGGATATAACATGCGTATACGGTCCGGCGAGAAATGGTTATGTAGTATGCTTCGGAAGTCGAGCATATTTATACATTTCGCACTTTATTAGAACAAATTTATGAGTGTTAATTTTATCCGCTGCGTGAGTATTTTGAGATGGCTTTTGGTATCTTGCAAGCCGAGTTTTGATATTTTGGTCTTGCATGTTTTGATAGTATTCTTATGACGGTATTTGATATTTTATAAACGACTTTAGTGAGTATATGAGAATATTACCGACATCGGCCTTTTTGGCAATTTGAACATTTTAAAAAAAAATGATGATTTTTAGCACAGTGGGTTCGCAGACGGCCCACGACAATTTATAGTATCACGAATATTTTAAAGTGGTGCTTTGAAATTTTCTAACATTGTGAAAAGCCATGATTTAATGTCGTCATGTTAAATGGTCACGTATCTGGGTGGAAAATTCTTTCGAATAAACATTTTGGTAGAAGAGGAAAGATTTTCAAAATTGTGGTACTTGGGACTCTAACACTTTTGAAATATTTCAAATTAGTTACAATTCAATTTTGATTTTTTTTTTACACATTACTCGAAAATAATTTTTAGAGTCGTTATATAAACTTCCTCTTCCAAAATAAAAGACAGTATTTATGAGTCTTGGGCGCAACGTGACTAGCCCTCTTTTCCAAAAATTTGTTTTTATTAAGTGCATACATATAATGATCGTCCTCGTCGAAGGACTCGAAATTGACTTCATAAAACTTTGTGCTTTACGATAGTACTGTTATTCTAAGGATGCTAACTAAAACTCGGGTTGATAATTGTGGTATATTGTACGACTGATAAACTAATATTGTTGATCGGTGTTATCCGTATTCGTATGTCGAGCCTCGGCGGACGTAGACGTGATGATGGAAATAGAAGCGGCGAGGTGGTTCGTACGACCACGATTCATGCTACGGTGAAGGAGTATCAAGATCAAACGATATCCTATGAAATCTCCTCAGTGGTCGAGCCCACGAGCGAAGCCAAGAGACCGAGGATATCTGGGAAATTTTTGGTCGGTGAAGAGTCTAAGGCTCCCAAACCCCGACGTCGTTCGAACGCGTCGTCTTCGCGATCGGGAGTGAGTGCTGGGAATCCCAAGCCAGCATCGGTGACTCTCGGTAAGAAGGGAGGGTGCTTCAACTGCAATCATCAGGGACATGTTCGTGCAAATTGTCCCTTTCCACTCTTGACTTGTTACCGGTGCGGGTGTGAAGGTCATCGGGAGAAGCATTGTGAGATAATTTCCGAATTGGCAAAGAATGCTACCCTATTGGCGAACAGAGCAAGTGACCGGAGAATGTCCCGAAACCCTATGTCTCCTTTTGAAGAGCCTGACATGGGAGGATGAATATTTTGTAATATGTCCTAATCGTTGCTGTTTTGAACAATCGTGACTTTTATCGTTCTTCATTTCATTGCTCTATGTTTCCAACTCTTGTTGTTCTAAGTTTCGGGATCGAAATGTCTTTTAGTATGGGGGAGTGTATTACCCATACTTTTCTTAGTATTTCCGGTATTGTGTGACTTTTCATTATTGGTAATTCAATTATGATCCTCTCGAAGATTTTAAACTATCTTGTTCTACTTAACCTGCCGTCCTCCGAACGAATTTCGGAGCTGTTTTGTTAAATCCCGTGGATTATTGTGGTCTTTCCATATCTGAACTAAATCCTTGCAAATTTTGTTCGAAACTATTATTCCCACGCGTGCAATTAACACTTCCGAATGTGTTATGAACTTGGATGCGGTTGGTCGAGCTCGAAACATGGTTTCAGGACGTCTGAACCGTCTTGTGCTTTTCTTAACTCTTGGAGTTTTTGTCTCGAAATTCATACTCCTCCACCTCGACTGATCGTGTTCACATACATTTTTATCGCCTCAACTCACGTACTAGATACTTGCTAGGTTTGTTCATTGTATTTCTAGAACCTCGCATTCGCGCCTTGCTCGTGATGTTTTGAAATTTGAGCAAGTAGTTATTTCCTTGATTGTTCCGCCGCTCTCTATTTTAAGTTTCGGGACGAAACTTATTTTAAGGGGGGTAGAATGTAATATCCGAGATTTTTATTCTGATTAATTTGAAGTATTTTATTTTAGACCGGAAATTTCTCGGTTTTCGAGCGTTGGTATTATTTTTCTCGACAATCGATTTTGTGTTTATGGCCATATGTGGTGATTTGTTGTATATTATTTTCATTTCGGATCGATGTTGTCCGCGAGCGTTTCATCGTGTTCGTTCCGTGCGTTTTTAAGAATCGAGTCGTCAGGCCACGGCAGCCGGGCGCTGGCCGGACGGTTGCGGGAGGAACCGGCACGGTTGCTGGGCTCTGGCCGGACGGGCGTGGCAGGGACCGGCATAGCGTACGCTACTGCCGGGAGGATGCGCGCGCTAACCGGCAGTCGTAGCGCACGCTATGCGGCAAGACCAGCACGCTACCTCGGGCCGGCGGTGAGGCCCGAGGTTACAGACTCCAGAGAGTTGGCCGGTAGCGCACGCTACGGCCGGTCGCTGCGCGCGCTAACCGGCAGACGTAGCGCACGCTGCTCGGCATCTAGCGCGCGCTACCTGGGCGAGGGATCAGTCCAGGAGCCTCTGTACTGGACCATGGTCGGACCGCTAGCGCACGCTGCCGGCACGCTAGTGCACGCTAGGGCGGTCTGCCTATATAATTGACCGAGCAGCCCTGTTTCAACCCATTTTTTTCATTTCAATCTTTACTTTCCGCGGCCAGAGGTTTTGAGATCAAGGAGGCATGTTATTGAAGAACAAATCCACGAAGATCCTGAGTCCATATCATTGATCGATCAATCCATAACATCCTTCAATCGACCGAATCAAGGTTAGTTTTTCCTAAAATCCAAACTTTAGGAAATTTGGGGATCTTGATAGATTTCATTCGTTCGAGCCATATGAACTTAAATTACTGATGGATAATTGTAGATTAAGTTGTATTCTATCATTTTCATCATCTTTCCACGGTTTAACCATTTCCTATTCGTCGATTATATGAACTTCCGTTTGACGCCTTCAAGGTGTCCGGGGAAATGCCGCAGTGAGGAATTTGGTCGTGTTGTGATGTTTTTCCTCGCGTGATTGATTGTTTATTCGATGATAGGATATTAGGGACGATTTCCCTACAAAAAATCTGGTGTTGAGGCCTTCCGATCGTTGTTTTCGTTGGAGTTCCAAATTTTGCCAACCGACCGTACTTTCGGAGTATCCGCGAGAGATTACCAAGGCAAGTACCTTGATATACGATTTGTAACTATGTGAAAACATTGTTGTCGAAGTGTATGAATTTATACGGGTGTATATATGTGTATATATATATATATGTGTATATATATATATATATAGATTTATATATATTTGTATGTTAAATATATGTATGTATATACATATATTGATATATGTGTCTATGTTGGTGAATGCCGAGAGATGAGTGCTAACACTAGTTGACGTACTCAACTTGGATTGATGGATGAACTATACTTATAGATGTAATATATATATATATATATATATATATATATATTCGGTTGAGTTGCGATATAAGGATACATGTGTAGTGTTGGGGTTTTACCGAAGACTTATTGTGTTGAGTCTTGATTAATAACGTGCGTGTTATTGTTTATTTGTGTGGTTATGGACTGGCGGAGAAATTGTGTGACATGATGTACTGAGTTGATAATTGTTGTGATGTTTGTCTGTGTGCTTGATGATTGAAATAATGTGGATACTTGTTGTGAGAAACGTCGTATCCGAGAACCTCTGAGGGCGGGGCGTGCACTCCGGCCTGGTGTATGCTGCAATGTGCGGCTCCATATGGGTGGTGAACGCCGGTGTTACCTAATGCGCGCGCAAGGGGCGGCTCTTGCGGGAGTGACGCCGGTGCGGTGACATGTTCAATGAGCGGCCAACATGATGGAAGTGAATGCCGGTACACAGGTGCGCAAGGGAGGCGCCTGGCAGGCTTATTGGTTACGGGTATTTGAGTGATAGCTAAGACCCCGTTACCGAACGATGTTCATATCTCAAATTCTTTCAACTCACTTTTAAATGTTTGTCTTGATATAGACCGCGATTTGTGTTTTTGAAAGCTTATTTCAACTTGTTTTTAAAGCGTTGGTATCAGGGTTAATTAACCAAGGAGGTTTGACGAAATCTCCGAGGGTTAATTAATCGGGGGTCTTGAGCAGGATATGTCGAATGAGGGTTTGTACCTTTGATTGTATTGTGGTGCTATTCTGGGTATTGGGTCGAGGACCCTGTGGAATGTTGAGATGATTGATTTCGTGATGATGTTATTTGGATTGGGTTGAGAAACCTGTGAGATGTTGTAATGATTTTATTTGTGTCAGTGTTCTATAAATTGGGTCGAGGACCCCGAATAAGTTGACTTGGTTTTCGTGTAATTGTTTTCCATATGTTGGGTCAAGGACCCGAGAGCTTTTGAAATTATTTCCAAAAGTATTCCCATTCGATTTTAAAACACCCCAGACGGCCCGAGTCAATATTAACGTTTGCAAACTATCTTATCAAAACATTTTTCCTTTTACAAAAGGGATTTTCCTGACTCCTTGGGCTCGTTTAAAGTTTCATTGATGTTATATTCCGTAAAGAGAATATGATTATGTGATTATCTTTCACCTTGTGTATGCGAGTGTTATTCTGTGTTGACTATGGGAATATATGGTTTGTGTTAAGGCTTCACGGCGGTTGAATTTTGTGTTGTTACTGTTCGTATATCTTGTATATTATGTACTTGCACTAGCAAAATTCCGGTTGCTAACCCCGAGTTTTCGGGGGGTGGGTGCCTATTATGCGCTCAGGTTTTGGCAGCTCAGGAGCAGTCACAAGATTGGCTTGGAAGGAGATGGAGGACAATGATACTAATCACACCAGAGTCGGAGTCTTTTCTTTTGTTTCATTTTGGTCGGTATTTCTCTGTCGTTCGAGTATTCACCCTTGCATGGGTGTAGTTTTCATTTATTAAGTTGAGTTGTCATTCTTTTCGGTGTTCAAGTTTATTATTGTCATTGTAATATGAATGTCGTTAATTGAATTGGTTAATGACCTGTCGATGCCTTTGTATTTAATTTTGACCGGTCGGTCAATCATTGAATAGTCTTTTGGAGTTGCTTGGTAGATCCTTGTGATAAGGGTCTACGGCGTGTGACATTCCCGGTCATATTCTGGGGGTGTTACATTTATGGTATCAGAGCTTAGGTTTGCGAAAAACCTAGGCCGTTGGGTCAAGTCCATGTCTTGTGTAAGTCGCGCGCATCATAGTTGTGATTAGTATCGTGGTTCCGACATCATCTTCCGGCAATCTGTGATGGTAAGCCTCCCGATTGTAAGTCCCCTTATATACGTATTTGATTATATTGTGCTAATGTGTTTAATGTGAACTAGGGATTGGAACTTGTTGGTTATATTATTGTTTTAGGATATAACATGCGTATACGGTCCGAGCAGAAATGGTTATGTAGTATGCTTCGGAAGTCGAGCATATTTATCTGTTTCTGCACTTTATTAGAACAAATTTATGAGTGTTAATTTTATCCGCTGCGTGAGTATTTTGAGATGGCTTTTGGTATCTTGCAAGCCGAGTTTTGATATTTTGGTCTTGCATGTTTTGATAGTATTCTTATGACGGTATTTGATATTTTATAAACGACTTTAGTGAGTATATGAGAATATTACCGACATCGGCCTTTTTGGCAATTTGAACATTTTTAAAAAAAAAATGATGATTTTTAGCCTGGTGGGTTCCGGCACGGGGCCCACGACGCTGTAGTATCACGAATATTTTAAAGTGGTGCTTTGAAATTTTCTAACATTGTGAAAAGCCATGATTTAATGTCGTCATGTTAAATGGTCACGTATCTGGGTGGAAAATTCTTTCGAATAAACATTTTGGTAGAAGAGGAAAGATTTTCAAAATTGTGGTACTTGGGACTCTAACACTTTTGAAATATTTCAAATTAGTTACAATTCAATTTTGATTTTTTTTTTACACATTACTCGAAAATAATTTTTAGAGTCGTTATATAAACTTCCTCTTCCAAAATAAAAGACAGTATTTATGAGTCTTGGGCGCAACGTGACTAGCCCTCTTTTCCAAAAATTTGTTTTTATTAAGTGCATACATATAATGATCGTCCTCGTCGAAGGACTCGAAATTGACTTCATAAAACTTTGTGCTTTACGATAAATCTTGTTATTCTAAGGATGCTAACTAAAACTCGGGTTGATAATTGTGGTATATTATGCAGTGATAAACTAATATTGTTGATCGGTGTTATCCGTATTCGTATGTCGAGCCTCGGCGGACGTAGGCGTGATGATGGAAATAGAAGCGGCGAGGTGGTTCGTGCGACCACGATTCATGCTACGGTGAAGGAGTATCAAGATCAAACGATATCCTATGAAATCTCCTCGGTGGTCGAGCCCACGAGCGAAGCCAAGAGACCAGGGATATCCAGGGAAATTTTTGGTCGGTGAAGAGTCTAAGGCTCCCAAACCCCGACGTCGTTCGACGCGTCGTCTTCGCGATCGGGAGTGAGTCTGGGAATCCCAAGCGGCATCGGTGACTCTCGGTAAGAAGGAGGGTGCTTCAACCGCAATCATCAGGGACATGTTCGTGCAAATTGTCCCTTTCCACTCTTGACTTGTTCTGGTGCGGGTGTGAAGGTCATCGGGAGAAGCATTGTGAGATAATTTCCGAATTGGCAAAGAATGCTACCCTATTGGCGAACAGAGCAAGTGACCGGAGAATGTCCGAAACCCTATGTCTCCTTTTGAAGAGCCTGACATGGGAGGATGAATATTTTGTAATATGTCCTAATCGTTGCTGTTTTGAACAATCGTGACTTTTATCGTTCTTCATTTCATTGCTCTATGTTTCCAACTCTTGTTGTTCTAAGTTTCGGGATCGAAATGTCTTTTAGTATGGGGGAGTGTATTACCCATACTTTTCTTAGTATTTCCGGTATTGTGTGACTTTTCATTATTGGTAATTCAATTATGATCCTCTCGAAGATTTTAAACTATCTTGTTCTACTTAACCTGCCGTCCTCCGAACGAATTTCGGAGCTGTTTTGTTAAATCCCGTGGATTATTGTGGTCTTTCCATATCTGAACTAAATCCTTGCAAATTTTGTTCGAAACTATTATTCCCACGCGTGCAATTAACACTTCCGAATGTGTTATGAACTTGGATGCGGTTGGTCGAGCTCGAAACATGGTTTCAGGACGTCTGAACCGTCTTGTGCTTTTCTTAACTCTTGGAGTTTTTGTCTCGAAATTCATACTCCTCCACCTCGACTGATCGTGTTCACATACATTTTTATCGCCTCAACTCACGTACTAGATACTTGCTAGGTTTGTTCATTGTATTTCTAGAACCTCGCATTCGCGCCTTGCTCGTGATGTTTTGGGGCTGAGCAAGTAGTTATTTCCTTGATTGTTCCGCCGCTCTCTATTTTAAGTTTCGGGACGAAACTTATTTTAAGGGGGTTAGAATGTAATATCCGAGATTTTTATTCTGATTAATTTGAAGTATTTTATTTTAGACCGGAAATTTCTCGGTTTTCGAGCGTTGGTATTATTTTTCTCGACAATCGATTTTGTGTTTATGGCCATATGTGGTGATTTGTTGTATATTATTTTCATTTCGGATCGATGTTGTCCGCGAGCGTTTCATCGTGTTCGTTCCGTGCGTTTTTAAGAATCGAGTCGTCAGGCCACGGCGGTAGGCCGGGACGGTTGCGGGAGGAAGCACGGTTCTTTGGGCTCTGGCCGACGGGCGTGGCGAGGACCGGCATAGCGTACGCTCTGCCGGGAGGATCTGCGCTAACGGCGATCGTAGCGCACGCTATGCGGCACCAGCGCCGCTACCCGGGCGGGCGGTGAGGCCCCAGAGGTTACGGACTCCAGAGAGTTGGCCGGTAGCGCACGCTACGACCGGTCGCTGCGCGCGCTAACCGGCAGACGTAGCGCACGCCGCTCGGCATCTAGCGCGCTACAGGCGAGGATCAGTCCAGAGCCTCATCTTGGACCATGGTCGGACCGCTAGCGCCGCAGCTGCACGCTAGTGCACGCTAGGCGATCTGCCTATATAATTGACCGAGCAGCCCTGTTTCAACCCATTTTTTTCATTTCAATCTTTACTTTCCGCGGCCAGAGGTTTTGAGATCAAGGAGGCATGTTATTGAAGAACAAATCCACGAAGATCCTGAGTCCATATCATTGATCGATCAATCCATAACATCCTTCAATCGACCGAATCAAGGTTAGTTTTTCCTAAAATCCAAACTTTAGGAAATTTGGGGATCTTGATAGATTTCATTCGTTCGAGCCATATGAACTTAAATTACTGATGGATAATTGTAGATTAAGTTGTATTCTATCATTTTCATCATCTTTCCACGGTTTAACCATTTCCTATTCGTCGATTATATGAACTTCCGTTTGACGCCTTCAAGGTGTCCGGGGAAATGCCGCAGTGAGGAATTTGGTCGTGTTGTGATGTTTTTCCTCGCGTGATTGATTGTTTATTCGATGATAGGATATTAGGGACGATTTCCCTACAAAAAATCTGGTGTTGAGGCCTTCCGATCGTTGTTTTCGTTGGAGTTCCAAATTTTGCCAACCGACCGTACTTTCGGAGTATCCGCGAGAGATTACCAAGGCAAGTACCTTGATATACGATTTGTAACTATGTGAAAACATTGTTGTCGAAGTGTATGAATTTATACGGGTGTATATATGTGTATATATATATATATATATATATATATATATGTGTATATATATATATATATATAGATTTATATACATTTGTATGTTAAATATATGTATGTATATACATATATTGATATATGTGTCTATGTTGGTGAATGCCGAGAGATGAGTGCTAACACTAGTTGACGTACTCAACTTGGATTGATGGATGAACTATACTTATAGATGTAATATATATATATATATATATATATATATATTCGGTTGAGTTGCGATATAAGGATACATGTGTAGTGTTGGGGTTTTACCGAAGACTTATTGTGTTGAGTCTTGATTAATAACGTGCGTGTTATTGTTTATTTGTGTGGTTATGGACTGGCGGAGAAATTGTGTGACATGATGTACTGAGTTGATAATTGTTGTGATGTTTGTCTGTGTGCTTGATGATTGAAATAATGTGGATACTTGTTGTGAGAAACGTCGTATCCGGGAACCTCTGAGGGCGGGGCGTGCACTCCGGCCTGGTTTATGCTGCAATGTGCGGCTCCATATGGGTGGTGAACGCCGGTGTTACCTAATGCGTGCGCAAGGGGCGGATCTTGCGGGAGTGACGCCGGTGCGGTGACATGTTCAATCAGCGGCCAACATGATGGAAGTGAACGCCGGTACACAGGTGCGCAAGGGAGGCGCCTGGCAGGCTTATTGGTTACGGGTATTTGAGTGATAGCTAAGACCCCGTTACCGAACGATGTTCATATCTCAAATTCTTTCAACTCACTTTTAAATGTTTGTCTTGATATAGACCGCGATTTGTGTTTTTGAAAGCTTATTTCAACTTGTTTTTAAAGCGTTGGTATCAGGGTTAATTAACCAAGGAGGTTTGACGAAATCTCCGAGGGTTAATTAATCGGGGGTCTTGAGCAGGATATGTCGAATGAGGGTTTGTACCTTTGATTGTATTGTGGTGCTATTCTGTGTATTGGGTCGAGGACCCTGTGGAATGTTGAGATGATTGATTTCGTGATGATGTTATTTGGATTGGGTTGAGAAACCTGTGAGATGTTGTAATGATTCCATTTGTGTCAGTGTTCTATAAATTGGGTCGAGGACCCCAAATAAGTTGACTTGGTTTTCGTATAATTGTTTTCCATATGTTGGGTCAAGGACCCGAGAGCTTTTGAAATTATTTCCAAAAGTATTCCCATTCGATTTTAAAACACCCCAGACGGCCCGAGTCAATATTAACGTTTGCAAACTATCTTATCAAAACATTTTTCCTTTTACAAAAGGGATTTTCCTGACTCCTTGGGCTCGTTTAAAGTTTCATTGATGTTATATTCCGTAAAGAGAATATGATTATGTGATTATCTTTCACCTTGTGTATGCGAGTGTTATTCTGTGTTGACTATGGGAATATATGGTTTGTGTTAAGGCTTCACGGCGGTTGAATTTTGTGTTGTTACTGTTCGTATATCTTGTATATTATGTACTTGCACTAGCAAAATTCCAGTTTGCTAACCCCCGAGTTTTCGGGGGGTGGGTGCCTGTTATGCGCTCAGGTTTTGGCAGCTCAGAAGCAGTCACAAGATTGGCTTGGAAGGAGATGGAGGACAATGATACTAATCACACCAGAGTCAGAGTCTTTTCTTTTGTTTCATTTTGGTCGGTATTTCTTTGTCGTTCGAGTATTCACCCTTGCATGGGTGTAGTTTTCATTTATTAAGTTGAGTTGTCATTCTTTTCGGTGTTCAAGTTTATTATTGTCATTGTAATATGAATGTCGTTAATTCTGAATTGGTTAATGACCCTGTCGGTCTGCTTTGTATTTAATTTTGACCCCGGTCGGTCAATCATTGAATAGTCTTTTGGAGTTTAGCCTGGTAGATCCTTGTGATAAGGGTCTACGGCGTGTGACATTCCCGGTCATATTCTGGGGGTGTTACAAATATAAATGAGAAGAATTTATATTATTTGTTGCCATGCATTTTTATAAATAAGATTGTGATTATATTTGCTATTATATAATCATGCATACGATGATAAGGTATAGCATTGCTTGATAAGAGACGAATCAATTATTAATTGATTATTCGATTAATATGTTAAGATTATTTAGTTTAATTAAGATATTAACTAAATAGTATTTGTTGATTGATTTTAATCTTTTTATGTGATGGAATATCAATCTTGGTCGGATGCTCGGACGTTAAAAACCTAACGGGCCTGGTACCTAGAGAGTACAGGTTGTGGGTCGGCTTGAGAATTATAATTTTTGGTTGGATTTGCTCTTCCAGTTAAATTATATATATTCTCGTGTTGGTGTCGGTCTGCTGCGGCAGTGACACACGAGCCTATTACGGTGATCCATGTGATATCAAACACGGCAAATATTGATATTAGCTCTATACGCTGAAAATTCGGAGAAATTCGAGATCTTGTTAACCACTAGCATCGATTGATCGAGGATCACCGAATGTGGGTTTAAGGTGGTGTATCAGCGTTTGTGCTAAGAATTTTTGGTTCTACTTGGAACCATGCTGAAATTCGGAGAAATTCAATAATTGAATTTTAGTGCTAAAAACATATAAGTTCTTTTATCGAATATTAAAACCAGAGAGGTTTTAAATGATGATGAAATCTACTCTTATGAGAGGTTGTAATAAGAAATGTGATTACTCTATAAATATAGTGATACATTTGTTACGTGTACTCGATAATGAGTAAGGATGAAGCTAAAAAGAGAAATTTACACTCTAAAAGTTTGAGATACGAAACCAACTTAATCCGGAAATTAAGATGGTTGAATTGTGTTCTAACGGAAATGCAAAAACGATGTTAATCAGTTCAAACTAACTCTGAATATGAGGATATCAATCATGTGGAGACTAGTTAACTTAAAACAAGATCCCATGCTAGGAAATAATTAAAATTTCCTATTAGCTCTGAAATGTAGTAAAACAATTTTAGAAATACTAAAAATGTGGGGGTGTATGGCTAAGGCAATAGTTCCTAAGCCAAAGCAAGTGAAGGTCTGACCCAAGATGGTCGACTGCATCTTCACTGGATACGCACATGATGCATGATGCGTATAAATTCGTAGTGCAAAAATCTGATAGTCTGACATGTCAGTATGTACTAATCGAGTTAAGGAAAAGCGTGTATCAAACGCATAACTGATTTAAAAAATTAAATCAATTATGAGATACCGTGGATTTATCAATGTGAAATGAATCACCATGTGGTTTTAAAGGTTGAAGCAAAAAGGCTTGAACTTGGAAAATCACTACGTCTGAAATTTCTAGCATGCGTGCTAGAAGATAACTTACAATGCCATATACACTCTTCATATGGTCATATAAGAGAAAGAATAATTCTGTTGTGCAGAATTTTGTTTAATGTTCGGTAGATCTTCCTCTGGAACAGATACCGCTAGGATCCAACGTAAATTCGAAAATAAAATTAAATGGATCAATAGATAAATAAGAGGCGAAACTACTAACTGATGTTGTAGTAACATGAGAGCCTAAAGTACCTTGAGATATATTCTCTAGTAACGAGAAGAAAGTTCATTATTATGATATACATGTAGAAGTCTATCAAATGAACATACATGCAGTCTTTCTAAATGGCGTCTTTGAGAAAAGCCAACTTGGAAGAACCAAAGGCATATGTGCCTAACGCAGCGATTGAAAGTCTGCAACTTAGTAAAAGTATTATGAATCTAAATTGACACTAAAGTAGTGGCATAAAATATTTGATATTGTGGTGTCAAGCAATGACTTCAAAGGATGTGATAAAATTTCCAATTTGACAACACTCAAATGTGGTGATTAAATGACCGAAAAGTGCCAATTTGGGGACGCTCAAATTTGGTAATGCAGTTAGTCAAAATTTTCTAATTTTGGGGACGCTTAAAATTAGTAATTTGATCAATAAGAAATTGAAGTCTTGGTTAATAGTTGGTAACGTAATTTCAAAACGTTAAAAATGCCAATTTATAATGTCAAAAAGATTCAAGACAATGAATATGTTAAGTGTGTATATGTCAAATACACATGACGACTATGTCATTTTAAGAATGAATTTGAATGATCGAGTCATTGATGTAAGTAATGACAAGGGGATCAATTCAACAAAGTCTGAAAAGATAAATATATGAGACCAAAGAGATGACTTTAAGATGTAAAATCTCAAGTCGTTCACAATGTCTCATATGAGGTCAGTCATACTATGATGACATGAATCTTGGAAAGATCAACGGAATCAATTCGAATGCCAATGGATATGGTGCATCTATCCAAGCACAAAGGCAACTGATCTTTCAAGAGTAACTAAAAGTCTAATGTACTAAGTGAATTGTACAAGACTAAAAACAGTCTATATCGTGAGTAGACTATGTGGATACACGAGTAATTAGGAAACTAATCATCAATTGGTGATTACAATGATATAAAGATTACTTGTGTGTATATGCTGCCTGATATGAGATATTCAAAAAAACTATAAAATGATATAGTAACGCAAATTGGATATCTGACATTATGAATTTAATATCTAAATAGTGAATATGTTTCACACTAGCTAGTGCAGCAGTGGTATGGAAATCTTTAATATAGATGGTTATTGCTCGATTTACAAAGGAATATAAGTTCATAACCTTAGACAAATATGCATGAGAGGCATAATGCAATACCAATTTCTAGAAGATATTCCAAAATGGGCAAAACTGTGACCGCAATATGTATTTATTGTGATAGTCAATCTACGATTGACAGGGCACAGAGCAAATGAATAATGGTAAGTCTCGTCCTATGAGGCAAAGACATAATACCATTTTGCTATCAACATTGGTTATCACTATTGACTACGTCAAGAGATAACATTGCAGATCCGTGACCAAAGGGTTATCAAAAGACCTTGTTGATAAATCATCAAGAGGAATGGGTCTATTGCCATGAGCTAATGGTTTTATGGAGGATACCCAACCTAAGTTGACTGGAGATCCCAAGATCTAGGTTCAATGGGACAATCAAAGTTCCTAAGCCAAAGCAAAAGGCAAAAGTTCCTAAGCCAAAGCAAGTGAAGGTGTATGGCTAAGGCAAAAGTTCCAAAGCCAAAGCAAGTGAAGGTCTGACCCAAGACGGTCGACTGCATCTTCACTGGATACGCACATGATGCATGATGCGTATAAATTCGTAGTGCAAAAATCTGATAGTCTGACATGTCAGTATGTACTAATCGAGTTAAGAAAAAGCGTGTATCAAACGCATAACTGATTTAAAAAACTAAATCAATTATGAGATACCATTTACTTAATTTGATTAATTTCTATTTGATTCTGTTTTTTTGTTTAATATTCCATTTAACTAAATTAATTATAATATATTTGTTTAGTTTTCAGTATAATTTTCATCATATTATATTCGCTTAATTTTGATTATCTGCTTATTATTATTTATTTGATTTATTTTGAATAATAGAAACAATATAATTAGATTATAATTAGTTTAGCATTGATTTAAAGATTTGATATTCGGTGGAGCAAATGTGGCGCTTAGGTGGAGCAGAGGTGGACTACACACAAATATTGAGATTGATTTTAGGCCGGGACGTGCAAC
Organism: Orobanche coerulescens; assembly: GCA_033398695.1. Lineage (NCBI taxonomy): Eukaryota > Viridiplantae > Streptophyta > Magnoliopsida > Lamiales > Orobanchaceae > Orobanche > Orobanche coerulescens. Next base: position 42,090,855 of record CM065805.1, on the reverse strand, counting down.
TCGTGATATTTAGTCCAATTCTTATTTTCAGTTCAGTTCAGTCCAGTTTTTTTAGTTCGGTTCAGTTCAGTTCAGTTCATTTTTTAATTCATTTCAGTTTTGGGATTATTATTAATTATTATTATTTGATATTTTTTTATATTATTATTATCTCAAATATTATTTTACTTATTATTATTATTATTATTTGATCATCTTCTTTAATAATACTATTATTATTATTATTGCTTATTATTATTATTAATCTAATTATTGCTTCTTAGGGATAATTCTTATTATTGCTAATTATTCAGCTTTTTTTAGTTCAGTTCAGTTAGATTTTGCCGAAGAGAACATGCTCTAAGTGTGTTGAGTTGCTAAGTACAAGAAAACCTCTATAAATTAATATTCTTAAAATTAATAAACTCTCTTAAATAATAAATTTTTTCGGTACCGACTTGGGCCAATGTAAAAAAATCTCAAATATGATAAGATAATAATTTTTTGGAGATCCCCTTTATAAATATAAAGGTGCCATCAAATCTATAAGTTAATTACCCCCAAAAAGGAGCAAAATATCTTATATATATATATATTGAATAATATGCATGTATAAATAATAATATTTTGAATTTTTATTTTACTTTATATATATATTTATATATAATTTTTTGCAATTTTTTACTGATATTTTTCGATAATTTTTTTACTATTTTATATTTATTTTTATTTCTTTGTGAATGTATTATTATGACTATAATTTTTCTATACAATATATATTTAAAAAAAATATTTACATAATCATCTATACAAATAATATATATTATTATTCTGATTATATACTATTATCTTGATATATATATATATATATATTATTAACTACCAATTGAGTTGTCATTTCAAAACTTTTCAAATAAAATAGTTATCTAACCTATATCTGCCTATTGAATTGTCATTTCAAAGTCTTTCAACAAAATAGTTCTCTAACCTATATCTACCTATTGAATTGTCATTTTAGAGTCTTTGAACAAAATAGTTTCCTAATCTATACTACATATTGAATTGTCTTGTCAATAATTTTTATTATTTAATAGTCTAAATTAGTATAAATAGGGAGTGAAGAAGAAGTATAACTCATCATCTCTCTATATTTTCTTCTTAAATTTCTCATGTAATATCAATTATTCATTCACATTTCTGAAACACTATTCTATTTATAATAAATGGGAGAATATAATTCAGCAAATAATGGGAACATGTCATGTGAAGTTACCACTGATCAGGTATGAATTCGTGTAAATATTCTATTTTTTCTGTGTCGTCATTTTTTTGGTATATATATATATATATTGCTCTTTTTTAGTGTGTGTGTGTGTATATATATATATATATATTACTCTTTTTATCTGAAAATATAGTAAAAACGTTAGTAAAACATATTTTTTTTTTTGGTCTTTTCATTTAATTAGTTTAGTGTGTATATATATATATATATATATATATATATATGTTGCTCATTTAATTAGTTTTACACTTTTTATTTTTTTACACATTTTTGAAAGTAGAGATGATATGTTAGATTGGGTGAGGACGATCGGAAGAAAAAATAGATTCTTCATAGTTATTAATAAATCCGTAAATAAAATAGGTAACAAACTCCCGAAATGCACTCTCATTTATGAAAAGGGCAGAAAATATCAACCATCAAGATTTTTAAAAAGTGGAGAAACTTTAAAAAGATGTACTAGTACCAAAAAAATAGTTGTCCATTCTCTCTACTGTAACACCCCCGATATATTCAGGAATATTACAGCGCCGTAAATCCTTTACATAAGAATTTACAAGGCTGAATAAAAGAAATGACAATAACAGATACCAGTTTATGAAATTTCTGAAATAAAATTCAACCGACTGATTCAAAACCGAAATTACAAATATCCCATGAAGAGTTATTATTACATCACTAAAATCCAAACATTATAAATCGACGACGTACTCGAGTACTTATTGAAATAACCAACAAATAACAGACAGTAAACCCGGCCGGAACATCACTCTGCACCCTCGTCGTCATGCATCTCCAGTGGTTGTTTCCCCGCTCTCCTGGATCCTGAACATACGCAAATGTTCACCCCCGAAGGGGTTAGCACAACGATGCTAGTACAAGTACAATAATCATACAACAGTGATATAATCAACAATTATATGATAACAAGTTTCTCCAACGAGAATATCCACAACACATATCATATCATAACAGTTTCAACATACTGATGGTATTCCAACAATCCAGCGCACACAGCTATAGATTCCCATGATGATTGCCGTCGGATCAACGCATGGTGGACATATATTCACAATATATTTACACGATACAATCACATCATAATTGTCATAATATAAACAATTCTAGAGTACTTGCCTCGGTTCGTTGACAAGAATAAACCTCCACGAATACCAAAATATTCGAAGGTCGTCCCTTTCGATCAATCACGTGTTAAGCTCGAACCTTAACAAAAGAAATAGCACAGAATTCATTTCATGCCGTACGAACGTCTAATAATTCAACAATTACGGTAGAAAGTCCTTAATATGCAATCTGTCTGGATAGCTTAACGCACGCTACGAATCATATGTAGCGTACATTAATGCTACTCGTTAGCGTACGCAGTACACACAGCCTAGTGTACGCTAACCAGGCGTGGTCAGTGCCTCACTGATCAGCCGACTGACTCAGCTGATGACTTAACGCACGCTAAGTCCAAAACGTTGCGTACGCTAAACGTACTCGATAGCGCGTGTTAATTCTCGTAGATTAGCGCACGCTAAGAGTGCATGGCAGTTCACTGGAGGGCAGCAGATTATACAAATGGTGATGAAGTAAGCGAATTCTTCAGTGATTTGATGTTTGTTATCCGACTTCATGTTATGTTCATAACCCTTATGAATGATCTCAAGGATAATAACAACTTCAAGATGCAAATATACGTATAATCATCATAACACCATAATCCATCTTGATTACAATTCTCATGCGAAGTTGGTGATCTCCGGTTGATGTATTAGATTCTACTATCATTATATATATTCAGACTTCATCTTGAGGTTAACTAACAATTCCAACTTATACGAAAGAATATTTCCTAAGATGATTCTTCCTTTAAGTTCTTATAACATCACTTCCAATTCATGATCACAAAGATAACATAAATCATACGGATTATTAACTTCAGAATGTTTCTCTCATCATTTGAAGTACTAGGATTCCGACTTCAAGGTTCCAACAATAATATCGTAATTGTAGACATTCCAATCTTCTAAACATGATGTTGTTGAATAATTCACTAATGAAATTCAATATCTCGTTAACATGATCATCATATCCCTTGGAATCCAAATCTAAGACTGGTGATAGGTTGAACATACCTTAATATGCCGAAATCACTGAACCACAAGGTAGAATCCGACTCCGGTTGGTTATCTGCCACTCCAAGGTGTTACTTCTCTTCAATGATCACTCACAAGTGATAACCAATATTCAATGATCACTAATATATATTCTAAGTGTGTTAGAGGGATGATTAAAGCTCTCTGGCCTCTCAAGAATGAAGAATGGACGAAAGAAATGAAAGCCAAAACGGGTTGTTGTCCCATTTATAATATTCTGCATTTTAGCCATTTAGCGCACGCTACTAAGCATTCCTTAGCGCGCGCTAATAAGAGTTGACTTAAAAATTGTCCAGGTTCGTCCGCGGGAATCTTACCCGGACCCATGTCCCGGCTGGCGCATGTGCTAGCCACCTACCTCAATAATTCAGTATCTAGCGCACGCAACTCCTATACGTAGCGTGCGCTAGTAATAGCCGATAGCGCGCGTTAAGCTACATTCTTAGCGTGCGCTATCACGAGTTTGCATGAGAAAATTTGCATGATGTTATACTTAAGTACAAGGATGCCAATGCAAGAAATATCAAACTCCAATAATCAAAACCACAAATCTAAATAATACAGGGTCTGAATACAGATGAAATACACAGTAATAAATTCGGATATTACATACTCTCCTACTAAAAAGGAGTTTCGTCCCGAAACTCAAGGCGAAAATAATTCGGGATATCTGGACTTCATACCATCTTCCGTTTCCCATGTGGCTTCTTCCACTTCGTGGCATGACCATTGAACTTTGACCAAAACAATTGGTTTGTTCCTCAACTGCTTAACTCGACTCTCGAGTATCTTGACCGGTCTTTCTTCAAACGTCCCATCTTGAGCAATTTCGATCTCGCCGAAATCAATGATATGACTAGGATCTGGTATATATCTACGTAACTGGGATACGTGGAACACGTTATGAACATGGCTCAATGACCGAGGCAATGCTAATCTGTATGCCAATTCTCCAACTCTCTCAAGGATCTCAAATGGTCCGATATATCTCGGACTCAGCTTTCCTTTCCTTCCAAAACGAAAGATTCCCCGAGTAGCCTTTAAAAGTACGTGGTCTCCCGTACTGAACTCCAAAGGGCGACGGCGTACGTCTGCGTAAGATTTCTGGCGACTTTGGGCGGTTAACAGCCTTTCACGAATCAAGGCTATCTTCTCCCGAGTCTGTATGATCAACTCTGGTTCTGTCCCGATCAAGTTTGATGAATCATCCCAACATAGGGGCGATCTACATCTCCTCCCGTATAATGCCTCAAACGGTGCCATCTTAATGGAAGCATGCCAACTATTATTGTAGGTAAATTCAATCAACGGTAGGTGAACTTCCCAATCAGTTGACCAATCTAAGGCACAAGCCCTCATCATATCTGTTGGAACATTTTGTTCCATACATAAATTAAAAGTGTTTTGATGATTAATGTTGATAAGCAAAACAAAACAACGAAGAGGCGAAGCCAAGAATCGAAGAAAACGAAGTGCTAAATGCTGGATAAAATAAAGCTAACGTACGTAACAAGGGTATGTTAACGTACGTAATATGGGCAATCTAACGTACGTAATGGAGGTTGTATAACGTACGTAAAGGAGTTCAAACAAGTGAACGTTGGAGGAGTCAAAGTCAGAAAAGCATGCAACGGATATATGACATCATCAGTGACGTAATGTTAACGTACGTAACGACATCAATGCTAACGTACGTAACCAAAGAAACGAAACTCACTGGATTGAAACTGGACTGGGCTAACGTACGTAATCTGGGAAAGTTAACGTACGTAATGAAGCTTACGTACGTAATATGAATGAGATAGCGTACATAATGCAGTGTGCAGCAGCTAACAGCTAGTTTGAAGTTGGAGCCTATAAATACCATCCCTATGGTATTGTTTGAGTACAACAACCTTGAGCAGATTGTCTATACTTGTGATATTATTATACACATTCTTGTTGTTGATATTGAGCTTAATTGTAAGTGTTTGAGTGAGAATTCACGAAAACATACACGAGTGGTAAAATAAAAGATACGATTGGATTCGGTGTTATTAGGATCAAGGATCCGACATTATTAGAATCGCAATCGCTATCGAGTGAGGTTTATCTAGTACCCATAGAAAGCTAGAGAGGTTGATTCCTTGTCCTACGAAAAGGAAAACGGTTTAACTTGGACCGACACAAAGACAAGTACGAGTGGTTTATCACGGACCAATAGAAGACGTGATTGTAACGGTTATACCTCGACCGATAGAAGAGAGGCGTAGAGGTTTTTATCTTGATCCTATAGAAAAAGATACCTAGAGAGGACGTAGGCTCGTTTATAGCCGAACCTCTATAAATCCTCGTGTCCTTTATTTTCCGCACATATTTTTATGCTTCCGCAAACGGCGCAAATATCCGACCCCGTACCCAACAATTGGTATCGGAGCGGTACTCCAATACGCGGCTTAACATCCGAGGAGAAAAAGATCAAAAAAATGGCGTTTCAATTATCTCCAGTCGAAGGCCTTGCTCTCAACCGACCACCATTCTTCGATGGCTCAAATTATTTGACATGGAAGAAAAAGATGTCAATCTTTATTCGTGCCTACGATATAGAGATTTGGAAGATTATTTGTCTCGGCCCAAAAGTTCCTATCAAATCCGGATGCGCTCAAATCTTTTGAAGAATACGACGATGCCGATTGGAAAAATGACCATCTAAATTGTAAGGCCACCCAACTTTTATTTTGTGCCTTAAATCCCGAAGAGGTCAATAGAATCTCGTCGTGTGAAAGTGCGAAAGAAATATGGAAAATTCTTGAAATCACACACGAAGGGACAACTCAAGTCAAGGAGACGAAGATCAATATGCTTCTCCATGACTACGAGTTATTCATGATGAAGGGTGATGAGTCCATCACCAATATGCTCGACCGATTCTCGGTCATCACCAATGGACTAGCTTCGTTTGGCAAACCATTATCTAGTAGTGAAAAAGTCAAGAAAATCTTAAGATCACTACCTAGCGAATGGGACGGCACCGTGACCGCGATTATGGAATCCAAAGATCTCAACACGCTCGATTTTAGTGCCCTTGTCGGTTCACTAATCAATTATGAGATTGTATTAAAATCACGTAGTGTCAAGCCGAAGCCGAAGGAACGATCGTTAGCCATGAAGGCTAAGATATCGAGGAAGAAAGAAGAAATCCCGGTAGAGGAAAGCGACGAAGAAGCGGCATATTATGCCAAGAATATTAATAAATTCCAAACTTTATTAAATCGGAGGAAGAAGGATATCTCGAGCGAAACGAAGAAATTCGACAACTCTTGTCGACAATGTGGAAAACCGGGCCACTTCGCTAAGCATTGCCGAGCTAAACCCAAGAAAGAGGTTCTCGTGGCAACATGGAGCGATGAAGACGAAGACGACGATTTTATCAATCAAAATAATCTCGCTCTCATGGCCCGAAGTTCGTTTGACGACAGCGACGTCGAAAGCCAAGTAAGTACATCCTCCCGTGACGAACTTTTTGATGCCTTTGAGTTATTACATACGGATTTCCAAAATGCTTTATCCGAAATAAAATCCCTTAAGTCTAAAATTAAATCTTTGGAAATTGAAAATTCCAAAATTACCGAAAAGGGAAAATTTGTTGAAATCGATCATTCAAAGTGTATTGAAAATGAAAATATTTTGAAGAATGATCTCGTTAAAATCCAAACCGAGCTTAAATCTTTGACAAAGAAATTTTCGTGTGGAAACGAGAAATTTGAACAAATGTTATGTGTTCAAAAATATACTTTAAATAAAGAGGGGTTAGGATTCAAACCACGTTCGAAAAATGAATCCGTTAATTTTAAAATACCCCATTGCGAAAAGTGTTTAAAAATCGGGCATCATATTTCAAGTTGCAAAAGCCCGAGACGGACGATAAAAATTAAGAAAATTTGGGTTCCTAAAGGAACAATCGTTTCAAATACCGTCTATGTTTCCAAACAAAAACCAACTATAGGTTGGATCCCCAAAAATTGATTTTTGTATCTTACTCAGGGGGAGTTTTTTTTAAAAAGGGGAGATAATATTTTCAGGGGGAGTTTTTACCCTTTATGCATTTATTTATCATAAATTGATATCGTGCATATTCTACATTTTGGTATCACATATTTCAATTGCTATTTTTTTTACTTTTTGATGAAAACAAAAAGGGGGAGAGAAAGGAGGAAAATAAGAAAAATGGGATTTACCCTAAAGGGGGAGAAACGAAGGAGTTGAAAAATGAAAAGGAGAAGTCGAAAAAATGACAGAAAAAGAAAAATGAGGAGACGTCGACAAGACGATGAAAAATTAATGAAAGTGAGAAAAGAAAAAGAGAAAAGAAAAGAAGGAGTCGAAAAAGAAATGGGAGAAGATTCTAACGAAACGGACAAAGCCGAAAACTTTGGTCTGTACACATATACATATACTTGTATTTTTTCAGGAAAATCCCATTGACGAAGGGTTGTTTTGTAATCATCAAAAAGGGGGAGATTGTTGGAACATTTTGTTCCATACATAAATTAAAAGTGTTTTGATGATTAATGTTGATAAGCAAAACAAAACAACGAAGAGGCGAAGCCAAGAATCGAAGAAAACGAAGTGCTAAATGCTGGATAAAATAAAGCTAACGTACGTAACAAGGGTATGTTAACGTACGTAATATGGGCAATCTAACGTACGTAATGGAGGTTGTATAACGTACGTAAAGAAGTTCAAACAAGTGAACGTTGGAGGAGTCAAAGTCAGAAAAGCATGCAACGGATATATGACATCATCAGTGACGTAATGTTAACGTACGTAACGACATCAATGCTAACGTACGTAACCAAAGAAACGAAACTCACTGGATTGAAACTGGACTGGGCTAACGTACGTAATCTGGGGAAGTTAACGTACGTAATGAAGCTTACGTACGTAATATGAATGAGATAGCGTACGTAATGCAGTGTGCAGCAGCTAACGGCTAGTTTGAAGTTGCAGCCTATAAATACCATCCCTATGGTATTGTTTGAGTACAACAACCTTGAGCAGATTGTCTATACTTGTGATATTATTATACACATTCTTGTTGTTAATATTGAGCTTAATTGTAAGTGTTTGAGTGAGAATTCACGAAAACATACACGAGTGGTAAAAGAAAAGATACGATTGGATTCGGTGTTATTAGGATCAAGGATCCGGCATTATTAGAATCGCAATCGCTATCGAGTGAGGTTTATCTAGTACCCATAGAAAGCTAGAGAGGTTGATTCCTTGTCCTACGAAAAGGAAAACGGTTTAACTTGGACCGACACAAAGACAAGTACGAGTGGTTTATCACGGACCAATAGACGACGTGATTATAACGGTTATACCTCGACCGATAGAAGAGAGGCGTAGAGGTTTTTATCTTGATCCTATAGAAAAAGATACCTAGAGAGGACGTAGGCTCGTTTATAGCCGAACCTCTATAAATCCTCGTGTCCTTTATTTTCCGCACATATTTTTACGCTTCCGCAAACGGCGCAAATATCCGACCCCGTACCCAACAATATCTTCCACTGTTTGAATAGTCCTCTCTGACTGTCCATCAGTCTGTGGGTGATAAGCTGTGCTGAAGTTCAATTCGGTCCCTAAGGCCTTATGAACTGCTTTCCAAAAGTGAGACACAAAACGGCCGTCTCGATCAGAAACAATGGTTTTCGGCGTACCATGCAATCGAACTATCTCCGAAATAAATACTCGCGCCAATTTCTATGGTCCCCATGTGTCCTTAATGCCTAGGAAATGAGCCGATTTGGTTAAACGATCAACTATCACCCAAATCATGTTCATTCCCGTCTTGGTCCTCGGCATACTAGTGATAAAGTCCATCGATATGTCCTCCCACTTCCATTCAGGAATCGGGAGCGGCTTCAACATTCCGGCAGGCCGTTGATGCTCGATCTTAACCTGCTGACAAGTCAAGCATTTCGAAACATAGTCCGCTACATCTTTCTTCATGTTGCCCCACCAGAAATTTTGCTTCAAGTCTTTATACATCTTACTGGTGCCCGGGTGGATAGAATAGGGCGAACTGTGAGCTTCCTTCATAATCGTCTGTTTCAGAACATCGATATCAGGAACGCAGAGTCGGTTCTGGAATCTCAAAACTCCATCATCATGAATTAGGAATCCGGGGGCCTTTCCCTTGATTACCTCATCACGTAACCGAATCATCAGAGGATCATCCGCCTGTCTAGATTTGATTTCTTCGGTTAATGACGAAGTTAATTCCATTACGCACAGTTGTCCTTGGACTCTTTGTAACCACACTTCAATTCCTTCTCGAATCATCTCTCGTTGAAGGCTAAGTTGGGAGGTCAGCGTCTCTAGCATCTGAATAGAAACAGGCTTGCGGCTGAGTGCATCGGCTACTACATTCGCTTTGCCTGGATGATACAAAATCTCCAAGTCATAGTCCTTAATCAGCTCTAACCATCTTCTTTGCCGCATGTTCAATTCCTTCTGACTGAAGATGTATTTGAGACTCTTGTGATCCGTAAAGATCCGACAGTGAGTCCGTCTGAGATAATGCCTCCGGATCTTCAAAGCAAAAACTCTGCCGCTAGCTCCAAATCATGTGTTGGGTAATTCGCTTCATAAGGTTTGGTGTCGTGAAGCATAAGCGATCACCTTGTCATTCGCATTAATACGCATCCGAGTCCTTGGTTCAAGCATCACTGTAAACTATGAATCCTCCAGTCCCCTGTGGAAGTGATAGAATCGGTGCCGTCGTCAATCTCTTCTTTAATTCGTCAAAACTAGTCTGACACGACTCGTTCCACTCGAACTTTTGAGTTTTCTGCAGGAGTCGAGTAAGTGGGCGGGAGATTTTGGAAAACCCTTCCACGAACCGACGATAATACCCAGCAAGTCCTAAGAAACTTCGGACTTCTTTCACGTTCTTTGGAGGTTTCCAATCCATAATTGCTTCGATTTTCTGCGGATCTACTCGGACTCCTTCCGCTGATACCACATGACCGAGGAACATTACTTGCTTTAGCCAGAATTCACACTTAGAGAGTTTGGCGTACAGTTGCTCGCTTCTCAAAAGTTCTAATACAATCCGCAAATGCTGTGCATGCTCTTCTGGGTTCTTAGAATACACCAGAATATCATCAATGAACACGACCACAAATTTATCCAAGTATTCGATGAACACTCGGTTCATCAACTGTATGAATACAGCAGGTGCATTAGTGAGACCAAATGGCATCACTACAAACTCATAGTGTCCGTAGCGAGTTCTGAATGCTGACTTTGGAACATCAGATTCCTTAATCCTCAGTTGATGGTATCCTCATCTCAGATCGATTTTAGAAAATACTGTTGCCCCTTGCAACTGGTCAAACAGATCATCAATCCGTGGTAACGGATACTTGTTCTTAATTGTCATCTTGTTCAGCTCTCGATAGTCAATACACAGTCGAAGCGATCCATCCTTCTTTCGGACAAAAAGAACTGGCGCTCCCCAGGGTGAAACGCTTGGCTGAATATAGCCTTTATCCAGTAACTCCTCCAGCTGCTTCTTTAGTTCATACATTTCAGTAGGTGCCATACGATACGGCGCCTTAGAAATTGGTGTAGCTCCGGGTTCCAGTTCAATGGTAAATTCTACATCCCTTCGCGGAGGTAGTCCAAGTAACTCGTCAGGGAACACATCTGGAAATTCATTCACAATAGGAATGGATGAAAGTTCCATAATTTCGTCTTCCTTCTTCATTGCATAGCACCAATACCCTAAGATACCGCTTCAACAATTTGACAGCTTTTATTGCTTTGATCAACTTTCCTGAGCTTCCTGGTTTCCATCTTTCAAACAGTACTTCAGAGCCATCATCAGCGATCAGCGAAATATTCCTCCTTCGGTAATTTACAATTGCTCCATATCGATTAAGCCAATCGTCTCCGAGTATTAGGTCATCTCCTTGCATTTCTATCACAATTAGATTTGAGAGCCACTCCCTACCCCCAAATAATACAAGAAAATCTCTAGTCTCTAAGTTCCCAACAATCCTCTCTCCACTCGGTAAACCAACAACATAAGGTTCACAAGTATGAAAACTGGAAATATTCAAACGATTTACACAAGACAAAGATATAAAAGAATGCATAGCTCCTGTATCGAATAAAACGCTAACTGGCTGGGAAAGGATTTGGACAGTACCTGATGCGACAGCAGCATCCTGATCGTCTGTCCTCCTCATCTCATACAGACGTGGGGGAACAGATCCGGCACTCGATGTCCCCTTTCGGTCCCATTGTCCTCTGCCTCGTCCGCGGCCAAAATTTTGAGGCATCTGAACACTTTGCTGCGTCTGTTGGATACTAGCTTCCTTCTGAACTGGCTGTGATGAACGGGTTCCATTGTACTTAGTGGCGTCCTTACAAAACGTCGCACGGTGCCTTTCCTGTCCGCACTCAAAACATGTAACTGGAGTTCGCAAACAATCACGCCAAAGGTGGCCTGGGCGACCACAGTTAAAGCACTTCCTAGCTGTATCCATCGTGGCTGACATTGTTCCGTAATTCTTTCCGCTCTTAGATGGGTGCGGAGGTTTCTTGAAAGAAAAAGAAGACTGGGCCTTGCGGGGCCCACTACTCTTGTGCTCTGTAAAAGTACCAGAGACTTTCTGTTTCTTCGACTCCATAAACTTCTCCATTGCTGCTTCATTTATTTCGTACGCCAACGCCTTATCCTGGTATTGGCGGAGAGTGGTACATTCAAAACCGGACATGTACCACTGGATTTCTGATTTCATCCTCATTTCAAAATGAATCATCATCTCCGCATCTGTTCTGACCAGATGTCGAACAAATGTTAACTGCTGGTTAAACGTCTTAATCGTCTGGGATACGGGTTCATCTGATAGCTGAGCGGAGAAAAACTCCCGAATTTTGGCTTCCCTCACAGGATGAGGGCAATACTGAGCTTCCATCATCATTTTAAATTCCGTCCAATCGGCATCATGATCTGCAGGTCGGATAGCTTCCCACCACTCGGATGCTTCCCCTATCAGAAAGTACTAGGCAATAGGAGCTCTCCTGTCGTCCGGGTAATTAATTCCAGCAAAAATTTTCTCCAGTTCCTTCAACCAATGGTCCCAAGTGGGAGTCTCGGAAAAGCCGTCAAATTTGGGTGGTTGCATCTTTGCCACCTCTTGTAACCATCGGTCACCTCGATTTCCCATTTCTGGAATCCTTTGTTGTCCATCTCCCTGCTGAATTCCTGCCGCCACTTGCATTCGGTCCACGACCTGAGCGAACTGAGTCATCTGGTTCACGACTTGACGAAGGATTTCTGGTACACCAGGTTCCGGTTCGTTATTGATGGATTGTTGCGGCTCGCCTGAGCTATGACTAGCCTGATTAGAAGGCGACACCTCCCTTTCAGCATTCCTTCGTCCGCGTCCACGACCGCGACCATGTCCACGTCCGCCTCTCAACATACTGTAAGCACAAGTACTTAATATACAGGAAACAACATTGTTCTAATGTTCAAGTATAAAAAGTACAACATGTAAAAAACGAGATAGAGTTTAGGAACTTACAACCACCGTTCGCATGAAGACGTAGGCAGTACAGTGATGCCATTCACGGCCGGTTACCTCGAAAGACATAAATGACCCCTATTTTAACCCAACGGCCAAGATATCCACAATCTTACCTCCGATACCATATTCTGTAACATCCCCGATATATTCAGGAATATTACAGCGCCGTAAATCCTTTACATAAGAATTTACAAGGCTGAATAAAAGAAATGACAATAACAGATACCAGTTTATGAAATTTCTGAAATAAAATTCAACCGACTGATTCAAAATCGAAATTACAAATATCCCATGAAGAGTTATTATTGCATCACTAAAATCCAAACATTATAAATCGACGACGTACTCGAGTACTTATTGAAATAACCAACAAATAACAGACAGTAAACCCGGCCGGAACATCACTCTGCACCCTCGTCGTCATGCATCTCCAGTGGTTGTTTCCCCGCTCTCCTGGATCCTGAACATACACAAATGTTCACCCGCGAAGGGGTTAGCACAACGATGCTAGTACAAGTACAATAATCATACAATAGTGATATAATCAACAATTATATCATAACAAGTTTCTCCAATGAGAATATCCACAACACATATCATATCATAACAGTTTTAACATACTGATGGTATTCCAACGATCCAGCGCACACAGCTATAGATTCCCATGATGATCCCGTCGGACCAACACATGGTGGAACTACCTGTCCAACGATCCAGCGCACACAGCTATAGATTCCCATGATGATTCCCGTTGGATCAATGCATGGTGGACATATATTCACAACATATTTACACGATACAATCACATCATAATTGTCATAATATAAACAATTATAATTAGAGTACTTGCCTCGGTTCGTTGACAAGAATAAACTTCCACGAATACCAAAATATTCGAAGGTCGTCCCTTTCGATCAATCACGTGTTAAGCTCGAACCTTAACAAAAGAAATAGCACAGAATTCATTTCATGCCATACGAACGTCTAATAATTCAACAATTACGGTAGGAAGTCCTTAATATGCAATCTGTCTGGATAGCTTAACGCACGCTACGAATCATATGTAGCGTACGTTAATGCTACTCGTTAGCGTACGCAGTACACACAGCCTAGCGTATGCTAACTAGGCGTGGTCAGTGCCTCACTGATCAGCCGACTGACTCAGCTGATGACTTAATGCACGCTAAGTCCAAAACGTTGCGTACGCTAAACGTACTCAATAGCGCGCATTAATTCTCGTAGATTAGCGCACGCTAAGAGTGCATGGCAGTTCACTGGAGGGCAGAAGATTATACAAATGGTGATGAAGTAAGCGAATTCTTCAGTGATTTGATGTTTGTTATCCGACTTCATGTTATGTTCATAACCCTTATGAATGATCTCAAGGATAATAACAACTTCAAGATGCAAATATACGTATAATCATCATAACACCATAATCCATCTTGATTACAATTCTCATGCGAAGTTGGTGATCTCCGGTTGATGTATTAGATCCTACTATCATTATACATATTCAGACTTCATCTTGAGGTGAACTAAAAATTCCAACTTATACGAAAGAATATTTCCTAAGATGATTCTTCCTTTAAGTTCTTATAACATCACTTCCAATTCATGATCACAAAGATAACATAAATCATACGGATTATTAACTTCAGAATGTTTCTCTCATCATTTGAAGTACTAGGATTCCGACTTCAAGGTTCCAACAATAATATCGTAATTGTAGACATTCCAATCTTCTAAACGTGATGTTGTTGAATAATTCACTAATGAAATTCAATATCTCGTTAACATGATCATCATATCCCTTGGAATCCAAATCTAAGACTGGTGATAGGTTGAACATACCTTAATATGCCGAAATCACTGAACCACAAGGTAGAATCCGACTCCGGTTGGTTATGTGCCACTCCAAGGTGTTACTTCTCTTCAATGATCACTCACAAGTGATAACCAATATTCAATGATCACTAATATATGTTCTAAGTGTGTTAGAGGGATGATTAAAGGTCTCTGGCCTCTCAAGAATGAAGAATGGACGAAAGAAATGAAAGCCAAAACGGGTTTTTGTCCCATTTATAATATTCTGCATTTTAGCCATTTAGCGCACGCTACTAAGCATTCCTTAGCGCGCACTAATAAGAGTTGACTTAAAAATTGTCCAGGTTCGTCCGCGGGAATCTTACCCGGACCCATGTCCCGGCTGGCGCATGTGCTAGCCACCTACCTCAATAATTCAGTGTCTAGCGCACGCAACTCCTATACGTAGCGTGCGCTAGTAATAGCCGATAGCGCGCGTTAAGCTACATTCTTAGCGTGCGCTATCACGAGTTTGCATGAGAAAATTTGCATGATGTTATACTTAAGTACAAGGATGCCAATGCAAGAAATATCAAACTCCAATAATCAAAACCACAAATCTGAATAATACAGGGTCTGAATACAGATGAAATACACAGTAATAAATTCGGATATTACATCTACGAGGTGTACCGATTCCTCCAGATGGTATTTCGTGAGGAATTACTGTTGTGTGCGGAGAGCATAATCATCCCCCAGCACAATATTTAGAGGTCATGAGTACACATCAAGACTAACACGAGATGAAAAGTGCATTGTGAGTAAAATGGCCGAGATTACTGCTCCTCGGTTCATTCTGAGCACTTTGAAGGAACGTGATCCGTCTAATACTACAGACACTAAAAGTATTTACAATACAGTACAAAGCGAAAAGAAGGCCAAATAGGGTTTATTAAGCAACGTCCAATATGCTTTAATTATTCATAAAGGTAATTAAGTTTTTTTCCATATTAAATATTAATATAATTTGTCCATCTATTAACTAACTATTTTTTGGTACATGCAGGTTATTTTCATATGTACCGTGTGCATCCAAAGATATAAGCAATTACAGATATTGTTTGGATTCATAGAGATAGTATTGAGTTATATGCTCAATTTCTTACAGTACTTGTTATTGACGTCACTTACAAGACGAACGAATATAGGGTTCCTTTCTTGGAGGTTATGGGTACCACATTCACGAAGCTAACTTATTCATTTATGTTTGGCTATATGTGTCAACTAACAAAACGATACACTTGCACTTAAATTATCTAAAAAAATTATGCTTGAAAAAGGGGCATTAATCACATATGTGCTTGTTACTGATAGAGATTTGGCACTAATATCTTCAATAGGAGAAGTTTTTCCCAACGCGCATCACATTATCCGCATATGGCACATAAATAAAATGTCATGAAAAAATGCAGTCCCTTCTCAGGCGCCGAATGGACTAACTTTAATCAGTCTTGGCACAAAGTTTATATGTCATCTGATATGGGTTCTTTTGAATCTGAATGGAAGTTGTTGATAGATAAATATAAATCGTACCCAAAAGTGATAGAATAACTATGGTCAACATGGTTATTGCCTTACAGTGATCGATTTATCTACACTTGGACGAATAATTATATGCATATCGGATGTCGTTCAAGTCAAAGGTATTATGTTATGTACTTAAAATACTAGTATTTATCCATTTTGAGTTCATATTCTAACACAATATTATAAATTTTCAGGTTGACTCAAGATTGAAAAAATATTTGTATATGGTTTGCCATGTAAGCCTCGCTTATAGTTTTTTCAGTCACAATTCTTGTCAATTCCAATAGGCGAGATCCAATGCCACTAGAAAAGGTTATCCATGACTTCTACTTTGTCAAATGAGGTGAGATCCCCCGATATAATGACAACGTTAAAGACGTAGTTGGATAAAATGGATCCAACTATGAGATATCATATGTTAGATAAAATGATTGACATGGTCCATCTAACTGCAAATATCAAGAACCACCCTACGACACAAAAAACAAAGGTCGACCTAGTAAAAAAGAGCAAAGTCAGCCGAGTATGCGCTCTTGCTTTGAGTCTACGAACACTCGTACACGAAATTCAGGAAAAGGAATCAATGATTCATATATCACACAAATGCCAAGTGCATATTGGAGTCACGTCAGTGATACAGTTGATGTTCTTGGGGTTGGTAACTGTGGATATAGGGCGATAGCCGCACAAGTCGGGTATAATTCAGAAGATGGTTGGAAGCAGGTTCGGGCAGATCTTTACTATGAAATTGAACAAAATATGGAGTTCTACGATCGTGTTTATCTTGAACGAGGTGATGCCGATAATATGATGCGAGCACTAAATTTCTTCGAATCTCCGGCACCACAGTGGAGTTGGATGGACATTATGTATGGCTTGTCATTGCAACACGATATAATATTGTGCTGCATGCATTTACTCCTCTTAGTGGAAGATGTTTTACACACTTTCCATTTAGGTCAGCTCCAATTCCATTTCAACAACGTCAACATATAGCAATTGCATTAGTTAATGATAATCATTTTGTTCAAGTTTTTTTGAACTTCGATTATCCTGTAGCACCAATTCCAATTTTATGGTGGAATAATGTGAGTGAAGATTTTAAAGGATGGGTTGATCCATATGGAGAAAGGATACAATTTTGGTAGATTTGATGACCAGATAATGTAATTGAATAGTTTATTTATCAATGTTGATCGTATTTTCCGTATATATTATTTATTATATTGTGTCGTAATCATAAATAATATAAATAGAAATAAATAAATAGTAGAAATTATTAATTTTGATAATAATAAAGTAAAATAAAAATTCAAAGAAAAAAAGGAACAAATAAATAAAGAATGTAAAAAAATAAAAAAAAATAAAACTAAAATGCAAAGGACAATATTGAAAAAAAAGTGAGGGGTTAAGACGGTTGTCAGGAGGGGGAAAGCAATTCTCTAAAATAAATTCTGGTCATGATTGACTGTATTACACGTACGGGCGCTATGAGTGGCCATCTTCTCCAATAAATGGAGGATCCAGTTCAATTTGGACTCTCCAATTCACACACATCAGCACGAATATGTATGTATATGTGTAAATTAGAGGGTGCAGATCCCCTTCGATCCTCTCGGTAAATCCAGAGGATCCAAACTCTCGGCGCTATCACTTGAATTGGGCACTAATGATACGAACAAGAAATTGAAGTGCGGACACAGTCTCGAGATTCCGCAATATCAAATATCAGAGGCATATTTAAATTCACCCATATGTCACCTAACATGTTCTAATACGATCAAGTAATTAACTTAATCTGGCCACGGGGTTTCCAATTTAAGTGGGAGACTCGGATTGGAGTCTTTCTGAGGAATTTTTTTTTTAAGGATTTATGACTCTTTAATTTATGATTAAATAAAAGACCTTAGACTTCTGGGGTACGCTGGTGGAACAATTAAATATTGAGAGCTTCAAGCGGCAGTGTGGGAGGCCAGATCTCGCCCTGCGGTTGGATTTGAGAGGGTCCAGCATGGAGCAATCACTTGGGGACGACTCCTTGTGTGAGGTAGTTGAGGATATTTAAGAACCTGGGAGCCGGATACACATCTCGCGATTTAACTGGTAGCAGTACTGTGGAGCCGGGGCTGTTATCCCGTGGACTAGTCAGGTGTAAGCTTGAAACCTCGGTATCATAAAAAAATATTAACTTAATCTTCCACTTCTTAGGTCCTGATAGATAGATATATATATATATATATAGGGGAGCTTTATTTTCAGAACTCTCTTAAGTGCGAGAACTGCGAGAACTCCTCTAAACCAATGAGATTTTTTTAAATATTAAAAAATATTATTAATTCAAAAGGATATTATAGTAAAATATAATTTTTATTACGGGAGATAACCCTACCGATGATAACCCCTACTATAATAGCCTATCGTGATAACCCCTACTATATATATAACCCCTACTATATAGTAGGGGTTATGATTAATAGGGGTTGTATGCATTGACATGATGTACATTATGTATTATTAGGAGTACAAAAGGTGGTTCTCGCAGTTCTCGCACTTAACAGAGTTTTGAAAATAAAGTTACACTATATATATAGATCCTGTTTTTTTTTATACATAGGTGATCTATACTTCGTATGACTAATCCTATGAGAAACAACTTCGGCCCCTCAGAACTGCTTCCAGTTAAACCGCGAGATAATTTACTTGACTAATAATTAAATATACTTCACTTCCGCGCACAAGGAGTTATTCCCCAAGTAATTGCTCCATGCTGGAGCCCGATAGATAGGAATGTCGGGTCTCCATAATCCAACTGTAGGTTCCCACCGAGATCAGGCCTCCCACACCGCCGCTTGAAGCACATGAGATTGTCACTATTCGCCAGCTACCCCGGGGGCTATGACCTAACCCTTAGTCAATGACTAAGGGATCATTGGGCCTTGAGAAATTCAATTCTAAAGTGTAGCCACTAGAAATTGAACCCCCTAACCTCCAACTAAAATGAAGGTCATGTGGCCAACTGCGCCAAGGCAGTTGGTTCAGATATCCTGTTTCTTGGTCCGACGTATTCTTGCATCCTAAATGTAGATATGAGAACATGGTTAATTTGATATTGTTGGAAATTGATTTATATAAAGATGAGTGTTGACTTAATTTCGAACTAATTTAAAATAGATATAATATTTAATTTTTGAGAATTAAATAGTGAATTGTGAATCTATCGAGAAAAAAAATATATACAATTTTATTTTGCTCAAAATCGATTTTCGGTGAATGAAAAATAAATGATTAAAATTGAGGATTTAATTTAATTTAATGGGAAGATGAAGAGTTCAAAGTGAGATACGAAAAAGTCATCCCATATTGAAAAATAAAGTCTTCTTGACTAGCTTAATACAGTAAAATCTTCATAAATTAATACCCTTGGGATCATGAAATTTTATTAATTTAGAGAGATATTAATATATCGATAAATTAATAATTTAATAATTAAAAGAAAATTTCTCAATTAAGCAAATATAGCTTTTATAAAAATATTGTGTAAATAAAGTATACATAATATTCTTATTAATTAAAAATAAGTAGATTCACGTATATGTTATTGAATATATTCGTGTATCAAATCATTATTTATATATAATTAGACTAATTCATGTACTTAATGATTTATTGTTTCAATTCAATATTGTATTCATGAATTTACGAATTCATTGAAACTAATTGAATATATTCATGTATCTATTAAGTTCATTGTAATTAATCAAATAATAAGTTAAAAAACTATGTACTGATTTAATGTAACTTATTAAATATATTTATGCATGATAGGTGAATAAAATTACTCTATACATCTCAATATGGAAAGGAAAATGATAAGATCATAACACCAACCATGACCTCTCATCTAAAAGGCATCACAAAATCATTCATGACCGATCAAATGCGTAAAACACTATGTGGGTATAAGAGAGACCACCCTACATACACTCTAAAGGATTTACAAGAGTGGGTTGATGAAAAATATTGTTTGAAAGTTAGTCAAGGTACAATATCAAACTTCAAAAGATCATCGAAGTACCTTGCAGCTAACTTTGAAAAGGACGAGATGTCAAACGACACAAACCAGCAAAATATCCAGATAAGAAGAAGGTTGTTTATGATTGGTTTCTTCACTACCAAGATCAAGTAAACATGATAGGAGAGTTGATTTTGAGAAAGCAAAGGAGACAATGAAGTTTTTCTATCCTCAACATCCGCCCGAGTACCAATTTTCTCATGGTTGGCCTGAAAAATTCAAGGTAAGACAGTGTGTGTATTAAATTATTTCGTCATTTTAGAGAAAGTTTTCGGTGGACATACAATACATGGAAATGAAGCTATAGTCCATAAGGGAAAAAATCGATTTTCCAAGAAGGAAATTTAATTTGGATGAAACCGATTTATTTTACAGGTTACACGCTGATCATTCTCTAGCAAGCAAGCAACTTGAAGTGAGAAAACAAGATAAAGAAATGCTTATATTTGTTATTTGTTGTAACGATGATAGTTCAGATAAAATTCTTTTATGGATTATCAGAAAATATGCAAAGTCACATTGGTTCAAGAATATCAACACGAGTAGCATTGATTGCCAATATCGTGCCAACAAAAGGGCATGGATTTAACGCCCCAAAAACTCACCAGAATGTTACAGTGCCGTGAATCCCGTGATGGACCCACAAGGCAAATTTTTAAGATTTAAAATTTATCCGTTAATGATTTATTTATGAAGGTAATCCCATGATGATAAAATTTCGGAACAGGGTACGTTAGGAAATAAGTCCGACCACACAATTATTACATCAATTTGAAATATTCGGAATTTTAAAAGAGAAGAAAATGAAATAACAAGGCTTCATCCAAACACCGCTTAAGCCTGACCGGAACCTTCGGGAATGTCCTGCACATATTCAATAAATTTGCCTGACACGACGAATCGTGCCAGTCGACCTAGGTCAGACAATATGAGTGGAAAATCATCGAAGGTATAAGATAAACTTGCAATACAATATCAGTGTTCGGTTTGGCATTAGATCACATCATACCCAATACTATCTTTTCAATCAACACACAACTCCCAAGGTCGCAACCAAGGGTCAGGGAAGTATCTACACAGGATCACTCCGGACGTGGGTACCATTCAGGTTTTATCCCTCAACACAGTTCTGTACAGATGTATCAATATATAAACTCCCAAGGCCGCATCCAAGGGTCACGGAAGTATCTACGCAGGAATACTCTGGATATGGGTAAATAGAACGAACACAATTCACAATAGAACACGCATAAAATTTTGGAATTTAATGTAACATAATCCGAGCAAGTTTCACTTGCCTTAGTTCCTGCGAGAGTTATTCCCTTGATACACAACGGCTCGAACGACCACACCCGAGAGCTCAACCTATTACATATTCGTCGATTAATACCTCATGGTGATAATGACGAATAGCGACAATTTACCCCGTCACGATAGGATTTTAACCTAGTTAGTTTTATAACGTCGAAACCAAAATCCCGTGTTTAACGACAATGCGAATTACTAAATTCCTTGTTCCACCCATTCTCGATTTATCATCTCATTTAGCTATATTTTTCTTGTACAAAACTTCTATGTTACGACTACGACTATAGCCATCCGTAATTTGTTACTTACTCAATTTCGAAATTCCATAATGTCTAGGAAAGAACGAACAAGCATAATTCTCACATATTCCTAACGTATTTGATCACCTATCCAATTTGATAATTGATGACTAATTCGTTAATGAATTACCAATGAGTTTACAATACGATAATCGGCTTACAATCACAACCCATAACATGATGATTCCATGGTGTTGGTAATTTGCAAGTTCGATTATGAGTTGTACAATCCGACTATGATTACTACCATAAGTCATATAAAATACTAGCTTGATAGGTTTTGATTAACGATTATGATTAGCCCCACCGGTTCGATTATTATCAAGAGTTCTAAGCTACCCAAGGCATTCGAATCTAGTACAACTCAACTAATGACACTAAGACGAATTCAAAGGTTGATAAACTTACCTTCCTTGACGAGATATGAGGAAGAACAACAAGGAACGACGAATAACGAAAGGACAACACCTTCAAAACCTTCTTCGGAGCTTGATCAATCCACTCTACTATGATAATACACAGCTAGGAAGCCTTAAAACTCTATTTGGAGTGTAGAAGGGTGATATTTGGGCGAGAAGAAGTGTTCAAGGGTCGGACGAAATGAAAGAGGAAATGTTATTTTATAACACCAGGCCAGCATTACGTACGTAATGCCTAAGGTTTTACGTATGTAATCATCGTTACGTATGTTCCTTCCAGAGGGTTAACGTACGTAAGTGATTCTCAGAGGCTACTGCCCGAATTGCCATAGCTCATTACGTACGTAATGAGTTGCTGAGTTACGTACGTAATGCTCAGTTGACTAGCTGTCGTTGTCGCACTGAAAGTTGCCCCGACCACGCGGGATCCAGAATCTCATCTGAAGACTGCTTTACGTAGGTAAAGCCTAATCTCTAACGTGCGTAATGCAATGGGGATAGCGTACGTAATGCCGTGACAGTAACGTACGTAAGATTCAATTAATACATTAAGTTATAATATTACATTTAATCCTTATAACACGACTTCCCTTTAGACTCACTCAGAAATTTCTCGGGGAACAAGACGTTGGCCACCGTAATATTCGCACTGATAATTGCTCAACGACATCCAGGTAAGTCACCGACAAATCATCAACATCAAAAATTCACAACACAAAACAAATAAGTACTTTCAAGCTTTTATACGTCACAACATGGTCTACACATAATACGTATAAAAGTACATACATCGCGATGGAGCACATTATTTAATCATTAAAACAAGGTACAAAGTTTTAAACAGCATGGAATACTCGTAGTATTACAATAGATGACTAGTGTGCTTTTTGATGAATATATTCACCGGCTGGATCATAAAATGAATGGTAGGTGAATTTTGTTTATGGTAGACAAATGCACATCCCATCCAAAAAATATCGAAGGGCTACTGTAATATCCACAATTTCGATTTCTGGTATTTTTTTTTGGCAGAAGTCCATCTTAGCAACTCTATTGTGACCGTTTCGTCATTTCGAGAATAATTAATTCTACACTTTTTGTCATCCGAGTTCGTCTCGGTGTCGTTCTGTTGAGTTCCGTGTTCTTAAGCGACTTTTATACATATGAGTTCGACTTTGTAAAATTACCATCAATTCTTGGAAACTCCAAAAGTTCTGAATATTTTCAGTATTATAGAGCATCAACTTATCTTTCTAATGGTTCAAACAGTGAGTCAATTGGAGTCCGGAAGAAGGAGTTATGGTCGAAATAGCTAAGACTACACATTGAGCCTGGCAGGGCTGTACTACGGGCCGCGGCACACTCAGTCCGGGCCGTGGAACATGGGTCAGATCACCCCTTTTTCAGCGAATTTTTGGAGGAAGGAAGCTCATTTCATCCTCCTCTTCATTTCTCCTCTCCTTGGACGATTTTTGGGCAAATTCTTGGGCGATTTATCATCATCAATCTCAGAGATTTCATTCTTGTGAATTCGGTAAACTTGAAATCATTGCCGTTTGTGATTATTTGTGCTTTGGAGGCTAGTCTCGGCTAGTGCTTGATGAGTAAACTTGGGGCTTGAGCCTTTGTGGTTGGTTTCCCAACACCTACATCTCAATAGGTCACGGTCACTGGGTGATCTCATTATGAGTAAGTTTGGGGCTTGAACCTTCGCGGTTGCTTTCCAAACACCTACAGTTCAGTAGGTCATGGCCATTGGATGGTCTCATTGTGATACGGCTTCGTGCCGTGGCTTCGGCCCTCATTGTGATACGGCTTCGTGCCGTGGCTTCGGCCCTCATTATGATACGGCTTCGTGCCGTGGCTTCGGCCCTCATTAGTACAGCTTCAGGCTTTTTTGGCTTCGGGCCATCGTGATGATTTACAGTTTTGGCTGAGTAACTTTCAGGTGATTTTGTTGATTTACATCTTCGGCTGAGTGACTTTCAGACCTTTGTGATGTCTTGGTAATTCATTGGAGCCTGCGGGCATTGTGTCACATCCCGGAACCCCTCCGCCGTAGCATGATATTGTCCGCTCTGGGCACCCTCCTCTGAGCCGTCCCTCACGGTTTTTTTTCTGGGAGCCCAGCGAGCATCTTCCCAGGAGGTCACCCCACTTGCGGTTGCTCCTCGCGCCAGCACGCTTAACTTCGGAGTTCTCATCACCCCGAAGCCAATGGGCTCCCAAAAGGCCTCATGCTATTGGAGTTCGGCATGCACATATAAGGGCACTTCGCCGTGCTCTCTGCTATTCTATGTGGGGTATCACGATCCGCCCCTCCTCAAAGGACCCGACGCCCCCTTCGGCACACTCGCACGGCAGAGTGGCTCCGATACCAAATTGTCACATCCCGGGACCCCTCCACCGTAGCATGATATTGTCCGCTCTGGTCACTCTTCTCTGAGTTGGCCCTCACGGTTTTGTTTCTCGGAGCCCAACGAGCAGCTTCCCAGGAGGTCACCTATCCTGAGACTGTTCCTCGCACCAGCACGCTTAACTTCGGAGTTCTCCTCACCCCGAAGCCACTGGTCTCCCAAAAGGCCTCATGCTCTAAGGTGTCACGGCACGCTCAAATAAGGCACTTCGCCCGGTCTCTACTAGTCGGTGTGGGATATCACAATCCGCCCCTCCTCAAAGGACCCGACGCCCCCGTCGGCACACTCGCACGACACGGCAGAGTGGCTCCGATACCAAATTGTCACATCCCGGGACCCCTCCTCCGTAGCATGATATTGTCTGCTCTGGGCGCTCTCCTCTGAGCCGGCCCTCACGGTTTTGTTTTTGGAAACCCAGCGAGCAGCTTCCCAGGAGGTCACCCATCCTGAGATTGCTCTCGCCTCGAGCACGCTTAACTTCAGAGTTCTCATCACCCCGAAGCCACTGGACTCCCAAAAGGCCTCATGCTATTGGAGTTCCGCATGCACATATAAGGGCACTTCGCCCTGCTCTCTACTATTCGATGTGGGATATCATACATTGTGATTCATATTTAATTAAATTCTGGTTTGTTTCATCTTCGTGTAATTCATTATGGTGTTCTATATCGATGATTCGCCATTGGGCGCTTATGTTCTAACATGTTGAGCAGGTATTAATAGTATGCCGTGGGCATAGTGTTTCACGAATGCTCGGTTCTTATCTTGGTTTGTGAGCATCTCGTATTATTATTATTGTACTATTTCATTCTGCCTTTGGATGCATATCATGTTGTACATGTATTTGATATTCATTATCTGGATGACTAACCCCGTGGGGGCGGAACATGTTTTCATGTTTTAGGTGCTTGCGAGGAGAGAGTTGGGATACAGGGGCATGATGTTGGCGACGAGGCATTCGAGCGATACTAGTCCAAGATGTTCATGTCGGTCAGTCAGTTGGAGTACTCCAGTTTTGTCAGTCATTGTCATTTTGTATTACCCGAGCAAGGCTCGTGGATGTTGTTGTATTTTCATTTTCATTTTTAGCCATGTAGGCCCATCATTGTCATTGAAATTCCTTATCGGAATATCGTGTCAGTTATCATAGTAAGGACAGTGGTTGCCCTTGTTGGTCAATTTGATGTAATGTCAGTCGTGTTCGCCTGGTGGATCTTCCGGTGTGGGGTCCACGGCACTGTAATGACCCAAAGGGATTTGGGGGTGTTACAGAAGATGGTATCAGAGCGTTGGGTTGTGAGATACCCTGATAAGTGAGTTGTGTGGCTCTACCGGCACGGTAGTAGTGGGACTGTCAGGTTCTAACAATCTGGACAGTCGGGTTTTGTGAGTCGTGATATTTGTACGACTGCATGAGTCATTCATTCATCTCGTCGTCGTCAGTGAAGATTAGTATCGCAAGACCTCGGAGCTTCGTATGACCTGTGTAAGGACTTGATTCTCTTTATGTTCATACATTCATTATGTCATTGATTATATATGCTTTGATTGAAAACTATATGTGATATTAGTGTTATGATTGATTCATGACTAATTATTTTGGAACACGTGTGACCTGTGCAAGCGATAAGGATCAACTCATTCATCAGTCAACAATCCTCAATTTATCAACCTCATTACTCAGTTGTTGATCTTGGGGATCGAATTATCAATCTTGTTAACTTGTTCAAGATAATCATTTCAGGAATTTCATCAGATAATCATGTTACCTCACGTGATCTTTCATGCGATCTTATCATATTCCGGCGTCATGTTAATGATCATTTTATCGCATTATTAATGCATTCATTGTGATAAAGTGTGTATACTCATTATTATCATTCCGTAACATAATGATAATGCGATCTTCATGCGGGATCTATAATCGTGTGAATAACCGCGCGAACGCGAGGAATAACATTAGTTCATCATGTAGCGATGCCAGTCATTCACCGACAGGTAATCATTCACTGCCCGGGAGTCGTACCCGAGATGCAGCTCAATCGGAAGGTATTCGGGTGGACCCATTCATATGTATACAGGGCATAATGACCCAGATGACTCAAATGGCATGTCTGATGGAGACCATGCAGACCTCGGTGGTTCGTGGTCCACCGCAGCAGGGATTCCAGGTGCCGTTTCATGGACAGACTGAAGGAGTGAGTCAGATTATTGGAGACATCTCTCATCAGAGGCCGCCTACTTTTGAGGGTTAGTCGGAATCAGCTGATATTGTTCATTGGCTTGAGAATTTTGATAAACTCTTCGACATGGTTCAGTGTCCGGAAGAGAGTAAGGTGGCAGAAGCGGCTTACTACTTGAGTAAGGGCGCTTATTCTTAGTCGCTTTCTGTGAAACCCACCGATCGTGATTGTACTTGGAGCGAGTTCAAGACTCTCATGTTAGAGAGGTATTATCCGGATCCACTTCGTGAAGCCAAGATGTCAGAGGTTTTGAACCCCGAATCCGTCGAGGATAAGGGTGTTATTCTCATTGCTAAGAAGTTTCAGGGACTTCTTTAGTTTGCTTCATCTGTTATCCGTACTGAGGCGGATAAGGTCAAATATTTTAGCAAGAGGCTAAACCCACAGTTGAGGATGCAGTTGTTCAATCATAATTGTAATTCACTTGGTGAATTCATTAAGAAGGCTCTTGGAGTAGAGCTTTTGATTAAGGAGTTTGCTCGGAAGCACCCTTCAGTTTCTTCTGGTGAGAGGACTAGGATACCGGTTCGTTCTGAGGGACATCGGGCTCCGACGTCCAAGTGGTCGTTTCTAGTCGTCTTCGTACTGGGAAAGCCTTTTCTTATCAGGCGACGAGTTCGACTGTTGTTAACTGTGATTCAGCGGGGAATGTTAGCACTCGTTGTACGGTGCCCGGTATTGTTTGTTTTCTATGTGGGAAGTAGGGACATCTTCAGAAATACTGCAGGAGTTATAGTGCCAGTAGATTTCGAGATAGCTCGCAAGCCTCGAGAGATTTTATTCCTCCAACCCGTACTTCATTCAAGGGGTCCTATCAGGCTTCGAGATCCAGAGGTAAGGACATTCATCACCAGTGTTAGAGGATTATCATTCCGTTCGTTGTTATTCATTCATGCATGTAATTCATTCATAATATATCAGTCATGTTGAAACTGGTAATTATCAAACTAATCATTCAATCCACGAGGGACGACGGTCCCAATTATTTCATTGAGCTATCATTCATTGCGTCATTATTCACCTCGGTGAGTCATTCTTGATCCTTGTTGGATTTCGATTCATTATCATTCATTGTGATCATTCTTTTTCTTGTGACCTTCCGGGATCATATTGAGCACTGAGTTCAGATTTGGGTCTCCTTAAATCGATGAGATCGAGGAGGTCGATTATCTGGAGGATATCGATGTTGGGTACATTTGAGATGTAGCCTTAATTTTTTTATTTTCCTTTCTCTGTTTTCGGATTAATGTGTAACTTAATCCGGAATAATGTATCGTGGTTGCGGATCATTTATTGTTGATCTATTTTATAATGATCGTATCTGAGAGTCTTGAGATTTGAGTCATTTGATGTGATTTTCTTTCCTTCTGTATTGTACCCAAGATTTCGTGATAATCTGGGTAATTGTTAATTGTGATTCGAGACGTCAAGTCATGGGGACTTGGACGTGCGATTGATATGGTCCCGAGGACTATATGTGCATTGCTGTTTTTCTTTGGAGGTGTGAATCAGTGTTTGTATGGACATCCGATGCCGATGAGAAGCGAGTTTTCGGTTCTGGTGTATCTCATTGAGTTTTCCTGGAGGGATATTGCTTCTCCCTAATTGTTTTAAGTTTCGGGACGAAACTTCTTTTAAGGAGGGTAGTATGTAATATCCGCAATTTTGATTTCTGGTAATTTTCTTTTTTGGCAGAAGTCCATCTTAGCAACTCTATTGTGACCGTTTCGTCATTACGAGAATGATTAATTCTACATTTTTGTCATTCGAGTTCGTCTCGGTGTCGTTCTGTTGAGTTCCGTGTTCTGAAGCGACTTTTCCACGTATGAGTTCGTCTTTGTAAAATCACCATCAATTCTTTGAAACTCCAAAAGTTCTTAATATTTGCGTATTATAGAGCATCAAGTTATCTTTCCAATGGTTCAAACGGTGAGTCAATCGGAGTCCGGACAAAGGAGTTATGGTCGAAATAGCTAAGACTACACAGTGAGCCTAGCGTGGCTGTACTGTGGGCCGCGGCCCTCAGCTGGCCGGGCCGCGGCACTAAGCTGGCTGGGAGCATTTTTTTCAGCCGCCGGCGCGGCACACTCAGTCCAGGCTGCGGCACACGGGTCAGATCACCCCCTTTTCAGCGGATTTTTGGAGGAAGGAAGCTCATTCCATCCTCCTCTTCACTTCCCCTCTCCTTGGGCGATTTTTGGGCAATTTATCATCATCAATCTCAGAGATTTCATCCTCCTTGAGTTCTTGGTGTGGATTAACAACATCTTTTTGGACTCTTCATCCCAAATCTAAGGTAATTTCTTCAAACCCTAGATTTCGATTTTTCAATGGGAATATGATGATTTAGATGTTGTAATCATGATATGTGAAGGGATATACGTATGATTATGAGTTTTTATGAATTATCATTGGGTTGTTGGAGGATTATTCAAGAACATGTTGGATGTTGATTTTGGAATTGGGGGTTTCGATTAGATGTTGTTGGAATCTCATTTTGTGTCTTCCTTATGGATTATTGAGTGTATTGAGGATGTTTTGTTGGATTGAATCATTCATTAGAGGCTTGGTATCGATATAATTGAGACTAGCTGTAAACAATTGAAGATTGTTTATGACATGTTTGTTAAATTACCCCAATGAGTTGGGTAGTGTTGTATCAACCTTTCCATTTGGTTATGGCTATACGTGGATATGTATATTAAGCGAATCGTTGGTAATTGTGTTATTCAAGGTTGTTCGAGCGACCGATAATTCCATAAAGGACGTTGATCGTGGAAGGACTTTCTCGCCGTCGGTTTGAGGCAAGTTTTATACTTGTACTAGTCAATGAGATTAATGTTAGCATATGTGTATGAATGTGTTGTATCATTCCGAGACCTAGTCTCTTCATGAGTTCATTGTTATTAAGGGATCATTTGATACGATACTCTTCGGCAAATTGTGCCAAATGATTATTATTGTTCGTTAATGGCCGGTTCAAGGCATTGTGATACTCGTTGTTAATGTTATTATCGATAGCCGGTCCGCGGTGTCGATGTATCTATTGTTGTTGTTGTTGATATTGATGTCGACCTAAGACATTGTTGTAATCATTGTTATTGATGTTGTGTTTTATCATTGATGTTGTATTGGCCGATTGAAGGCATTGACCTATTCGTTTCTCATCTCCGTCGTCGGTAACCGATTAAAAGTGCTGAGGCATCCGTTGTATCATTGTTATAGATTTGCCATTCTAAGGCAATCGAGGTATTGAATCATTCGTTGTATCATTGTTATCGATTGGCCGTTCTAAGGTAATCGAGGTATTGAATTGGGACCGCCAAGGACAGTTCCCATCTGTGAGTCATTTTTGTCGTGTTGGCCGACTCAAGGCAGCACACTATCATTCTTGTGAATTCGGTAACCTTGAAATCGTTGCCGTATGTGATTATTTGTGCTTTGGAGGCTCATCTCGGCTAGTGCTCGATGGGTAAGCTTGGGGCTTGAACCTTCGTGGTTGGTTTCCCAACACCTACATCTCAGTAGGTCACGATTACTGGGTGATCTCATTATAGGTAAGTTTGGGGCTTGAACCTTCGCGGTTGGTTTCCCAACACCTACAGTTCAGTAGGTCACGGCCATTGGATAGTCTCATTGTGATACGGCATCGTGCCGCGGCTTCGGCCCTCATTGTGATATGGCTTCGTGCCGTAGCTTCGGCCCTCATTTTGATACGGCTTTGTGCCGTGGCTTCGGCCCTCATTGTGATACGGCTTCGTGTCGTGGCTTCGGCCCTCATTGTGATACGGATTTGTGCCGTGGCTTCGGCCCTCATTGTGATACGGCTTCGTGCCGTGGCTTCGGCCCTCATTGGTACAGCTTTGGGCTTTTTTTGGCTTCGGGCCATCGTGATGATTTACAGTTTCGGCTGAGTAACTTTCAGGTGATTTTGTTGATTTACAGCTTCGGCTGAGTGACTTTCAGACCTTTGTGATTCATATTTAATTAAATTCTGTTTTGTTTCATCTTCGTGTAATTCATTGTGGTTTTCTATATCGATGATTCGCCGTTGGGCGCTTATGTTCTAACATGTTGAGCAGGTATTAATAGTATGCCGTGGGCATAGTGTTTCACGAATGCTCGGTTCTTACCTTGGTTTGTGAGCATCTCGTATTATTATTATTGTACCGTTTCATTCTGCTTTTGGATGCATATTATGTTGTACATGTATTTGATATTCCTTATCTGGATGACTGACCCCGTGGGGGCGGAACATTTTTTCATGTTTTAGGTGCTTGCGAGGAGAGAGTTGGGATACAGGGGCATGATGTTGGCGACGAGACATTCGAGCGATACTAGTCCAATATGTTCATGTCGGTCAGTCAGTTGGAGTACTCCAATTTTGTCAGTCATTGTCATTTTGTATTACCCGAGCAAGGATCGTGGATGTCGTTGTATTTCTTTTTCATTTTTGGCCATGTCGGCCCATCATTGTCGTTGAAATTCCTTATCGGAATATTGTGTCAGTTATCATAGTAAGGACTGTGGTTGCCCTTGTTGGTTAATTTGATGTAATGTCAGTCGTGTTCGCCTGGTGGATC
Source organism: Orobanche coerulescens (assembly GCA_033398695.1). Classification (NCBI taxonomy): domain Eukaryota; kingdom Viridiplantae; phylum Streptophyta; class Magnoliopsida; order Lamiales; family Orobanchaceae; genus Orobanche; species Orobanche coerulescens. The sequence goes on along the minus strand of CM065805.1, from coordinate 42,059,111 downwards.
TTCCGGTGTGGGGTCCACGAGACTATAATGACCCAATGGGATTTGGGGGTGTTACAGCTACAAAATGTCGAGTTGTTTTTTTGCCACCCAACATGACATCAAAAATCCAACTATGTGATGGTGGAATAATTAGAGCTTTTAAGATGCACTATCCTATGAGGTTCTACAGAAAGATATTGGAAGGTCATGAGTTAGGGCAATCTAATCCAGAGAAGACTAATGTTTTAAATGACATAAATTTTGCAGTCTCTGCTTGGACAACCAGTGTTTCTCAAATGGCAATAGCAAATTGCTTTCGACACTGTAAAATCCGCTCAAATGATGAAGCAGCCTCAAGGGACTTAAGTGAGACAACTTTTGAAGTAGGTTTACATGAACTTGCGAATATAATCAACCAGATTGGCAATTTCAATAAAATAGACGTCAATAACTTGTTTTATTATCCACGTGAAAATGACGAATATTTACAAGCTCGAAGTTTAGAGGAAATTGTGGCAAATATATTTGAAAGTTCTATTAATGATGAAGTTGAAGATGATTCAACACCACTTGAACCAGTAATGCAAAAGGAAGCATTGAATGCGGCAACAACACTTCACAAGTTTTTATTGCAGTTAGAGAGCTCAATGCCGAAACTTGTTGGTGCAATTAGAAAAGTTAGAGATGAAATTGAATTAGATTTGAATTTTTTTTAAAAAAAATAGATTACAATCTATTCATATTTTATCAATTTACCATAGTAGTAATTGTAATATTTATGGAGAATTGCTTCCCCCCCTCCTGACAGCCGTCTTGCCCCCCACTTTTTTTTTACAATTTTGTCCTTCACATTTTAGTTTTTTTTTTTTTTTTTTACATTTTTTGTTTATTTGTTCTTTTTTCTGTGAATTTTTATTTTACTTTATTATTATCAAAATTAATAATTTCTACTATTTATTTTTATTTATATTATTTATGATTAAAAATAACTACGACACAATATAATAAATAATAAATACAGAAAATACGATCAACATTGATAAATAAACTATTCAATTACATTATGTGGTCATCAAATCTAACCAAGACTGTATCCTTTGTCCATATGGATCAGCTCATCCTTTACAATCTTCACTCACATTATTCCACCATAAAATTGGAATTGGTGGTACAGGATAATCGGAGTTCAATTTCATTGTAAAGATCTGCCCGAACCTGCTTCCAACCATCTTCTGAATTATACCCGACTTGTGCGGCTATCGCCCTATATCCACAGTTAGCATCCCCAAGAACATCAACTGTATGACTGACGTGACTCCAATATGCACTTGGCATTTGTATGATATATGGATCATTGATTCCATTTCCTGAATTTCATGTACGAGTGTTCGTAGACTCAAAACAAGAGTGCATCCTCGGATGACTTTGCTCTTTTTTACTAGGCCGGCAGGTATTTTTTGTGTTGTTGGGTGGTTCATGATATTTGCAGTTAGATGGATCTACCATGTCAATCATTTTATCTAACATATGATATCTCATAGTTGGATCCATTTTATCCAACTGCGTCTTTAACATTGTCATTATATGGGGGGATATCGCCTCATTTGGCAAAGCAGAGGTCATGGATAACCTTTTCCAGTGGCAGTGGATCTCGCCTATTGGAATTGACAAGAATTGTGACTGAAAAAACGATAAGCGATGCTTACATGGCAAAGCATATACAAATATTTTTTCAATCTTAAATGGGCTGACACTACCTTGAAAATTTATAATATTGTGTTAGAATATGAAATCAAGATGGATAAATACTAGTATTTTAAGTACATAACATAATACCTTTGAATTGAACTACATCCGATGTGCATATAATTATTCGTCCAAGCGTAGATAAATTGATCACTGTAAGGAAATAACCATGTTGACCATAGATATTCTATCACTTTCGGGTACGATTTATATTTATCTATCAACAACTTCCATTCATGTTCAAAAGAACCCAGAGCAGATGACATATAAACTTTGTGCCAAGACTGATTAAAGTTAGTCCATTCGGCACCTAAGAAGGGACTGCATTCGTTAATGACATTTTCATTTATGTGCCATATGCACATAATGTGATGTGTGTTGGGAAAAACTTCTCCTATTGAATATATTAGTGCTCTATCAGTAACAAGCACAGATGGCATTAATGCCCCTTTTTCAAGCATAGTTTTTTTAGACAATTTAAATGCCAACTGTATCATTCTATTAGTTTATCACACATATAGCCAAACATAAGTGAATAAGTTAGCTTCGTGGATGTGATACCCATAACCTCCAAAAAAGGAACCCCATATTCGTTCGTCTTGTAAGTGACGTCAATAACAAGTACCGCAGGAAATTGAGCATATAAACTCAATACTATCTCTATGAATCTAAACGATATCTATAATTTCTTGTGTCTCTAGATGCACACGGTACATATGAAAATAACTTGCATGTACCAAAAAGAGTTAGTAATAGATGGACAAATTATATTAATATTTAAAATGGAAAAAAACTTAATTACCTTTATGAATAATTAAAGCATATTGGACGTTGCTTAATAAACCCTTTTTGGCCTTCCTTTCGCTTTGTACTGTATTGTAAATACTTTTAATGTCTGTAGTATTAGACGGATCACGTTCTTTCAAAGTGCTCAGAATGAACCGAGGAGCAGTAATCTCGGCCATTTTACTCACAATGCACTTTTCATCTCGTGTTAGTCTTGATGTGTACTCATGACCTCTAAATATTATGCTGGGGCATGATTATGCTCTCTGCACACAATAGTATTTTCCCATAAAATACCATCTGAAGGAATCGGTACACCTCGTAGAGAGAATGAACAACTATTTTTTTGTTACTAGTACATCTTTTTAAAGTTTCTCCATTTTTTAAATATATTGGTGGTTGATATTTTCTGCTTTTTTTACAAATGAGAGTGCATTTCGGGAGTTTGTTACCTATTTTATTTGCATATTTATCAATAACTATGACGAATCCATTTTTCCTTCCAATCGTTCTCACCTAATCTAACATATCATCTCTACTTTCAAAAATCTGTAAAAAAACAAAAAAGATAAAACTAATTAAATGAGTAACATATGTTTATGTATACACTAAACCAATTAAATTAAAAGAGCAAAACAAAAAAAATATGTTTTAAAAATGTGTGTGCGTGTGCGTGTGTGTGTATGTGTGTAAAAAAAGAGCAATATATATACCAAAAAAATGACAAAAAACGAAAAAAGGATATTTACACGAAGTCAAACCTGATCAGTGGTAAATTCACACGACATGTTTCCATTATTTGCTGAATTATATTCTTCCATTTATTATAAACAGAATAGTGTTTCATAAATCTGAACAAATAAGTGATATTACATGAGAAATTTAAGAAGAAAATATAGAGAGATGATGAATTATGCTTCTTGTAACGCCCCGATTTCGCATATACATTTATTGTGAATTATAGAAAACATGTTCAATTTTATTAAATTAATGCCCGAATAATTTTTCATTAATTCAATTTATTTCATGATCATACAAATTCATTTATACCATTATTATTCATGACAAGTCATGTGATTCGTTTCGTTGCATTTCTCATTTTAATTCATTGTTTCATCTCGTCGTTTCTAGGTCCGAGTCAAATTTTAAGCAATATTAATCGTTACGCATAAGATTTCACAAGTCTATTTTAATTAATTTAAATTTATTCACTTTGGGCCGGCCTAAGCCAAACCCATTATAATACTCAGCCCGAATCCTACAATTAATTAAAGCCCAACTATTATAATTTTACCAAGTCCAAATATCTTCTCTCAACCCATATTTTAATGGGCAACACAATTTCAGCCCAATTGATAATATTCATCACGATCACAACTACGAGAAATCCACTTTCTCACGTTAGAAGAAGTTGGCAGAAGTGGGGTTGAGGGGAGGAACTCCAAGGGAAGTTATGCATCATGGGGGAGTGGTTATGATCTTCTAGTATATAAAAATCCACAAACAAATATCATCTTCATTTCTACAGCAAAACATTCTACACCAGAAATCTCATACACTAAAAATACACCGCTGCAGCAAAACTTCAGTTCACAAAATTTCACAGGAAATTCTAGCACCGCCGGAACATAATCCTCAGGTAATCCATTCCCTCTGATCACTTTTTTCGATTACACAGGAAACAAACACTCTGTCGGGCATCTTCCAACTTCAAAAATTTCCCCAACGAAACACACACACACCAGTGGATTTCAGAACCGAAATCCATTTCCAAATAAATTCAAATTCAGAAAAACAAACCATTTCTAAGAAAATGGAATCAAATAGGGAAGGAAATTCACCTGAGAATTTTTTCGACCCTGACCAAACCTGGCCTGTCGCCACCGCCCACTTGCCCTCTTCCAAATCGCGCCGCCGCGTCACAGCTTCCCAGTGACCGTGGCCAGTTCTTCAGTTCACATCCCGTCACCACCATCAGAAACCCTTTTTCCTTGGAATCAGAATCGGAAATTTATAGAAAACTCACCTGAGTTCTTCTGGCCGAAGCTATTTTAACCCAAACCACTATCATTGTTCCGCCGCCGCCGCGACCTTCGTCAAGCTCAAGGACCGCGGCTTGTTATGTTTGTCCACCGGGAATTTGAGAAAGATTTTTAGAAATCTGACCCAGGTTCTTGAATCGCGACTATTCTGGCCGCTACTCCGATCTACGACTGAGAAGCACCAATACTTCGATTTTGGACCGCTACTCCGATATACTCATCGACGAGAGAGAGGGAGATAGAGCGAGAAGAATCTGATTTCTTTTCTCTGTTAACGGGAATGGGAATGGGAATTTGGGGATGGGTTGGTCCGATTATACATCACTCTTTGGTTGGGCCAATGCTTCTTTCAAGCCCAAACCATTTATAACAATGCCCTGTTTAATTCCTGAACCAACTCCAATTTTCAGTCGTGAGTCCATTAATCCAGTCCTATCTATTAACGGCCCGATCTGTCCTTACACCATTTCAGTCCTTAAATATTTAATTCCTTCAATTTTTACTTCAATCAGCTTTCCAATAATTAAAATTCAGCCTTATTTATCCGAGCCATTAAATACGTAGATTTCTCTATTAATATTAATATTCAATTTAAATTATGTCTTGTAGATTAATTTCAATTATAGTATTATATCAATAATAAACTATTATCATTATTTGTAGATAATAACAAGAATTTACGGGCCTAGAATTGTCGAGTCAAGCATCTTCATCACATTCAAGTTCAAGAACTGCATTTTATCCAGGTGTGGGGATTTATTACGCTTTTGTTTATTTTAATTGCTTTATATATTGCCTCGTATGTGCACGTGAAACCAGTCAGAAGCACTTAAATGTGCAAATCAGTCAGAAGCACTTAATTGTGCAAATCAGTCATGTTGTTTATACTTGCTAATATATTTAGTAATTAACGTATACATATTGCGTACTCTCCACACTGAGCGAGTTGGAAGCTCACCCCACTATTTAACCCCTTTCAGGTTGAGGAGCTCGATGTGGCATGCGATTGAGAGTGAGATGATCAAGCCTATGATTAGATGTTTATTTATTTAATGTTATTTCTCTCAAACTATGTTTATGAACAAGTGTTCAATTTGTTTTATTTTTATGTCAAGGTATGTTTTGTTTTAACAATGACTCGAGAAGATTACTTGCAATTATTAAGTTTATCTTTTTGAAATGTATTTCTGTAACACCCCAAACTAGGCGGATATTACAGTGCCGTGGACCCCCGACTGGGACCCACCAGGCGAATGAAAACTGATGAATTAAATAATATAATTGTGGTACCGAACCACATTATATTACCAAATACTCCGATGAGGAGCTTAAGTACATTACACTGTGACAAAAGAATACTAGTATATTTTATATGGAGATAAAATACACCACCCTGAATAAATAACATCTCATACGGAATTTGCAGCGGAAATACAACTGAAGAGAAATAAGAATTTCTGAAACGACTGGAATGACTGAAATGACTGAAATACACGGAATGATTGGGTCCCCCTACTAGTATCACTAGGACTCCTCGCCGTCAGCATGCTCTTCCCGTGCCTTTGCCTTGCCGTGACCTGAAAACAAAATTCCCCAACGGGGTCAGTTACACAGAACAACAATCCTCAAGGGTTGAAAATACACAATCATGATTTAACTGAAGTTATGAAATATCCTTAGTTATGAATTACGCTAAAGAGGAGTATCATAGTACGCCCGTAGTGTTCTGTGCAAGTGTACAAGACGGATGACCGGACACACCCGTCCTTGTACCTAATTAGTCTCACGGAGTTAATCTTTACCGTGTGCACTGCCCAATGTATTACTCCCAATACATGGCCATCACGTGCCCGACTAAAAATTCCACACATCCGCACCCGGCCACGCAATATGAACCCAGAAGGTCATATGAAACGAGAATGACCACAATGAATATCAATGAATAATAAAAATCTGACAAAGTCAAGAATGACTCACCGAGATGAAAGTAATAATGAAGTGATTGATAGTTTCAATGAAATGATTGGAACCGCCGTTCCTCATTAATGAAGTGATTCTTCGACACTTAAAAGTCTCAATATGATTAATACAATGATGAATGAGTTATGATTATGAATGATCAACAACAAAAGGAATGAAATCCTTTTAACCGAGTAAGAATTAACTTACTCAATACCGATGAAGAATGTCCTTCCACGAACAAATGTCCTAAATGAAGTTTCGGTCGCTCGAACAACCTTGAATCAATACAATTACCAACAATCCGTTCAATATACGAATCAAACACGAATATAACGAACTCAAAACGTCGATATGATTAAACCAAGTTCATTGGGGCATTATATCGAACACTTTGTGGCCAACTTCGATTGATTACAACCAAACCTCAATAATACCAACCTCAAATCCCCAAGAAGTGTTTCAAACCAACACAACATCTTCAATACGATCAATAATCCGTTATGAATATCCAAATATGTGATTATAACAACAATTAATCGAAAATCCCAAAATCCAACTCGATATTGAAAGTGTTCTTGAATAATCCCTCAATAATCCAATGAATCTATATACAAACTCATAATCATATGCATATCCCTTCATATAACATGATTATCACGTCCAAAACATCATATCTCAACACAAAATTGAAATCCGAGATGTTGAAGAAATTACCTCTTGAAGATCCAACCACTTCGATCCGATGAACACGCGTTAAATCGAGTATCCAAGCTTCCCAAATGAATGAAGATGATGAAAATTACACACTCAAATGATTGATGATGGAAAAATCCCTCCCTCAAGTCTCTCTCTCGGAACAAAGTGAAGAAAAGGGTGAAAGTGAAGAAAAAGTCCCGGCCGGGTCCTTATATACTGCCGGAAGTTACGGCCAGAACTCGCCTTCATACGGCCGTAACATCCTGTGTCAACGGCCTTACGTCCGTAATCGCCAAGTCAGACGGCCGTAACTCGCTTCGGCCCAAAAGCTCGCCAGACTTACGGCCAGAACCGCTTCCCGAGTTACGGGCGTAACTCGCCTCCGTCAAAAAGATCTGCCGACATCCTTACGGCCGTACCCGCACACCTTACGGGCGTAACTCGGATGATACGGCCGTATCCGGCCAAACTTACGGGCGTAAGCCCCCTTCGTCGAAAATGACCAGCACTGCAGAAGGCACGACCGTATCCGGCCAAGCCTTTGGGCCGTACCTTCCTCGTCTTACGGTCGTATGCCGCAACCCTTACGGCCGTAAGTCCCCCTTGCCCGACAAAACCTGAAATTTACGAATACCACTTACGGCCGTATCCTACCCTTCTTACGGCCGTAACTCGCCTTCGGCCAAAAATGCACGGGCACTGGCCGATTGACACGTACGGCCAGAACCGCCAAGCCTTACGGCCAGATTTCGCTCAACTTACGGCCGTAAGTCCCATTCGTCCAAAATGTCCTGAAAACAATGAACCCTTTTTACGGCCGTAACCTACAATCCTTACGGCTGTAACTCAATGCTGGACAAGGTGAAAAATCCGATAACTCCGATTCCTCGCTACGACTGATGAATGATCCGACATATCATACGAATGTGAAAGTGAACAAGTCCAACACAAGCCAAAGATGATACTCCCAATATAAGACTACCAAACACGGTGAAAATGATAATACTCCCGTCTCGATCTATAAACGATGATCACGGTTACAACATGCCGACAGTGAGCGCAAATGACTGAATCATGAATGACGAGTGATTAATAATGAGTGAAAATTACTGAGTGACAATTACAGACTGATAATTACCAAATGAAAATGAATGAATTACAACCGGGTATTACATACTCCCCCCCTTAAAAAGAGTTTCGTCCTCGAAACTAAGGGCCAAACAACTCGGGATAACTCTCCCGCATACTCTCCTCGGTTTCCCAAGTGGCCTCTTCGACTCCGTGTCTAGACCACTGAATCTTGACCAAAGGGATCGTCTTGTTCCTCAACTATTTGATTCACCGCTCTAAAATTCGTACGGGACGCTCCTCGTACGAATGATCATCCGCGATCTCGATTTCTTCGTACTGAAGTATGTGACTCGGGTCGGCAACATACTTCCGCAACTGAGAGAAGTGAAACACATTATGAATTCGGCTCAATGCCGGAGGTAAAGCCAATCGATAAGCTAACTCGCCTACTCGATCCAAAATCTCAAATGGTCCAATGAATCTCGGACTCAACTTTCCCCGTTTTCCGAAACGGAAAATACCTCGACTCGGGGATACCTTGACCAAAACGTGGTCACCCGTCTCAAACTCTAGTGGTTGACGACGATTGTCTGCATAAGATTTCTGTCCACTCTGAGCGGTCAACAAACGACTCCTGATCAAAGCTACCTTCTCAAGGGCGGCTGTAAGCATATCGGGCTCGGTGCCGATTGATTCTGATAAGTCATCCCACCACAAAGGAGACGACGACCGTACAAGGCCTCGTAAGGTGCCATCTTGATCGAAGCATGCCAACTATTATTATACGTGAACTCGATCAATGGTAGTTGGGCTTCCCAATCATCCTTCCAATCGAGGATGCATGCCCTCAACATGTCCTCTAATGTCTGAATGGTTCTCTCTGATTGTCCGTCGGACTGAGGATGAAAAGCGGTACTGAGATTAAGCTGAGTCCCCATAGCACGATGGACTGATTTCCAAAAATGAGACATAAACCGTCCGTCACGATCGGAAACGATACTCTTAGGAGTACCATGCAGTCTCACTATCTCTTTGATGAACAACTGGGCAAGTCTCTCGGGACCCCAAGTATCCTTAATCTCGATCAAATGAGCTGATTTAGTTAAGCGGTCCACGATCACCCAGATCGTATTCATGCCACGAAGACTCGTCGGCATACTCGTGATGAAATCTATAGAAATGTCTTCCCACTTCCATTCTGGAATAGGGAGAGGCTTCAGCATACCCGCCGGTCGCTGATGTTCAATCTTGACTTGTTGACAAGTAAAGCATTTCGAAACAAATTCTGCGACTTCCCGCTTCATATTACTCCACCAGTAATTTTGTTTCAAGTCCTTGTACATCTTGATAGACCCCGGATGAACAGAATAAGGGGTAGCATGAGCTTCTCTCAAAATCGAGTTTTTCAACTCGTCATTCTCCGGTACGCACAACCGATTCTTAAATCTCAAAAGTCCATCTTCGTGGACCACGAATCCAGGGGCTTTCCCCTGAGCCACATCCTCCCGGATGCGCAACAATGCTGGGTCTGAACCCTGATTCTCCCTGATTTCCTCCTCAAGTGACGATGAAATTTCTAACACGCAAAGCTGTCCCTGAACTCGCTGAAGCCAGACCTCGATCTCGGGTCTAAGGAATTCCTGCTGAAGCTCCTTCTGAACCGTTAAACGAGCAAGCATCTATTCCTGAACGGACTTACGACTCAAGGCATCGGCGACAACGTTCGCCTTGCCCGGGTGGTAAAGTATCTCAATATCATAATCTTTGATTAGCTCCAACCACCGTCTCTGACGCATATTTAACTCCTTCTGAGTAAATATATACTTTAAGCTCTTGTGATCGGTGAAAATCTGACAGGTGACGCCATAAAGGTAATGACGCCAGATTTTCAAAGCGAACACCATGGGTGCTAGCTCCAGGTCGTGGGTCGGATAATTAACTTCGTAAGGTCTCAATTGCCATGAGGCATAGGCAATAACCTTCCCATTCTGCATGAGCACACATCTGAGACCCTGTCCGGACGCATCACTATAAACCACAAATCCTTCCGTCCCTTGCGGCAAGGAAAGTATAGGTGCTGAGATTAACCGGTTCTTGAGTTTCTCAAAACTCCGCTGACACGCGTCGGACCACGTGAATTTCTTATCCTTTCGCAAAAGGTTTGTCAAGGGTTGAGCGATTTTAGAAAATCCTTCCACAAACCGCCGATAATAACCGGCTAATCCGAGAAAGCTACGGATTTCCTTAACATTCTTCGAAGGTAACCAATCCTGAATAGCCTCCGTCTTATGAGGATCAACACGCACTCCATCTGATGAAATTACATGTCCGAGAAAATTCACTTCGGACATCCAGAACTTGCATTTGGAAAACTTCCCAAAAAGTTGCTCTCGTCTTAATACGTCGAGAACCTGATGAAGGTGAACCTCGTGTTCCTCTCGGTTACGAGAATAAATCAAAATGTCATCGATGAAGACAACAACAAACTGATCCAAAAAGTCGATGAAAACCCGATTCATTAACTCCATGAATACCGCAGGTGCATTAGTCAAATCAAACGGCATAACCACGAACTCATAATGACCATAGCGTGTTCGAAACGCCGTCCTTGCGATATCCGACTCTCGAATCCGCAACTGATGATATCCAGATCTTAAGTCGATCTTGGAAAATACTGAAGCTCCCTGAAGTTGATCCAAAAGATCATCGATACGGGGTAACGGATACTTATTCTTGATCGTCACCCGATTCAATTCCCGGAAATCAATACACAAACGGAACGAACCATCCTTCTTCTTGACAAACAGCACTGGTGCTCCCCACGGGGATGCACTCGGTCGGATATAACCTTTCTCGTACAATTCCTCAAGTTGATTCTTCAACTCCTGCATTTCGGTCGGGGCCATCCGGTACGGTGCCTTCGATATCGGGGACGTACCGGGCTCCAACTCAATCGCGAATTCCACATCTCTCTGTGGAGGCAAACCAGGTAACTCGTCTGGAAAAACATCGGCATATTCCCTCACTACCGGAATATCCGTCAACATTACTGATGATTTCTCCATTTTGGTCATATAGCACCAATAACCAACACACCCCTGATTGAGTAATCTCACTGCTTTCATCAAATTAATGACCTTACCAGAACAGCCGGGATTACCTCCCTGAAACACACATTCAACCCCATCATCTGAAATGATAGTGATCATACGCTTACGGACACTAATGATGGCATCATGACGATCCATCCAATCAATACCCAAGATAACGTCGTCTCTCGGCAAATCTACTACGATCAAGTCCGCTTGCCATGCACGACCATGAAGCTGAATCGGACAATTCTGAATCTCACGATTACCGATAATTCGTCTACCATCAGGTAGGCCAATGGCATAAGGTTCACAACTAGTAGCACTACCCAGATGCAGTCTAATCGAACATGACTCGGAAATGAATGAATGCGATGCACCAGTATCAAAAAGGGCACACACAGGTTGAGATAGAATATCGAGTGTACCTGAGATCATTCGGGCCTCTGGATCATCGGTCTTCTTCATCTCATAAATCCGGGGCTTGCTAGTCCCGGCACCGGACGCTCCCATCTGCTGGCTATAGGCTCCACCTTTAGTCGCTCCTGTCGTTTTAAACGACGCTGATTGAGTGGCCTGGTTCTGAACGGCTGACTGCTTAGGGGCATGAGATGACGTCTGAGTAGGTTTGGAGTCCCTATGGCAAAAACGGGCCTTATGCCCAACAATTCCACAGTTATTACATGTGACAGACTGTCTCGGACACTTGGTGCTGACATGACCAAGATCCCCACAGTTATAACAGGTGATGGACGAACTAGCCGCTCGTGACTGAGATTCCGCGGGTTTAGACGTCACAGGAGGTCGCTCAGAAAAAGCAGAGCCCGCACGAGGTTTCTTGAAAGTGGCCTGACTGCCGTCAGACTGATTATGATTCTTCGATTTCTTGCTAGCAGACGAAGGTTGCTGCTTAGCAATCTCTTTAGCAGTAAGCTCATAGGTAAGAGCTTTCTCAATGAATTCGGCTAACGTGGTGCAATTATGATTAAGCAACTATAATCTCATACGTGGTTTCAGCCTCTTGCTGAAATACTTAATTTTATCCGCCTCGGAATGAATGATAAATGAGGCGAACGGAAGAAGTTCCTGAAATTTCTCGGCAATGGCGAGAACATCCTCGTCTGATGAGGGGTCGGGAGTGAGTAACTCTGACAGCTTGGCCTCTCTAAGTGGGGCCAGATAATACCTCTCCATCATGAGAGTCTTGAACTGATCCCAAGTACACGATCCTTCGGTGGGCTTCAACGATAACCACCAAGAATGAGCGCTCTTACCCAGATAGTAAGCCGCAACTGAAACTTTGTGTCCTTCGGGACACTCTACCATCGCAAATAACTTCTCTAAGTGTTCGAGCCAATGAACAATATCCGCCGGCTCAGATGAGCCTTCAAAAGTAGGTGGCCTTTGGCGAGAGATGTCGCCGATGATACTGCTCACATTCCTCTCTTGCCTCTGAGGTGGCGGCGGAGGAGCCTGTTGATTCTGATTGACTGAGTTATGCATCGTCTCCATCAGCTGTGCCATATGGGTCATTTGGGCCATCATGCCCTGCATAAAAGCAAGTGGGTCAACCCGGACACCTTCTGACTGAGCCGTGTCCCGGGTACGACTCCCCGATAGTGAATGATCACGTCCAGGTGAATGAGTGGCAGCGTCGCTGCTCGAAGAATTAGCATTATTTCTCGCGTTCGCACGTGTATTCACACGTGCTCTCGGGATTCGGCCTGCACCACGGCCTCGTCCTTCTCGTCCTCTTCTTGCTCTCTCCATACTAAAGTAGGAAAGTCACATGATTATTATATTTTCCGTATAAATATCACGTTATGATTATGACATGAGATGATGAAAACGAGCATACGCTCTAACGCGGTGATTACATGAATGATCAACTGAGGTGACATGATTATCTGATGAAATTATTGAAATGATTATCTTGAACAAGTTAACAAGATTAATGACATGATCTTCGTGATCAACAACTGAGTAATGAAATGAATTGAGTGATTAACGAGCTAACTTGACCGTCCTGGTCAAAATGAAAATGATGATTGAGGATTGTTAACTGATGAATTATGAATGAATGATTCTTATTGCCAGAAATTATACCATGGCGTTAGAAATCTTACTGTTCTTTCGGTCTGATTGGCTCGGCATCTGCACAGGTCACACGTGACACGAAAGTCCAATGATACTAGTCCGATGATGATGATTTCAAATGAGACATGACTCGGAAGGTAGTATTCAAACCACGCTCCGATACCAACTCTGTAACACCCCAAACTAGGTGGATATTACAGTGCTGTGGACCCCCGACTGGGACCCACCAGGTGAATGAAAACTAATGAATTAAATAATATAATTGTGGTACCGAACCACATTATATTACCAAATACTACGATGAGGAGCTTAAGTACATTACACCAGGACAAAACAGAATACTAGTATATTTTATATGGAGATAAAATACACCACCCTGAATAAATAACATCTCATACGGAATTTGCAGCGGAAATACAACTGAAGAGAAATAAGAATTTCTGAAATGACTGGAATGACTGAAATGACTGAAATACATGGAATGACTGGGGGCCCCTACTAGTATCACTAGGACTCCTCGCCGTCAGCATGCTCTTCCCGTGCCTTTGCCTTGCCGTGACCTGAAAACAAAATTCCCCAACGGGGTCAGTTACACAGAACAACAATCCTCAAGGGTTGAAAATACACAATCATGATTTAACTGAAGTTATGAAATATCCTTAGTTATGAATTACGCTGAAGAGGAGTATCATAGTACGCCCGTAGTGTTCTGTGCAAGTGTACAAGACGGATGACCGGACACACCCGTCCTTGTACCTAATTAGTCTCACGGAGTTAATCTTTACCGTGTGCACTGCCCAATGTATTACTCCCAATACATGGCCATCACGTGCCCGACTAAAAATTCCACACATCCGCACCCGGCCACGCAATATGAACCCAGAAGGTCATATGAAACGAGAATGACCACAATGAATATCAATGAATAATAAAAATCTGACAAAGTCAAGAATGACTCACCGAGATGAAAGTAATAATGAAGTGATTGATAGTTTCAATGAAATGATTGGAACCGCCGTTCCTCATTAATGAAGTGATTCTTCGACAATTACAAGTCTCAATATGATTAATACAATGATGAATGAGTTATGATTATGAATGATCAACAACAAAAGGAATGAAATCCTTTTAACCGAGTAAGAATTAACTTACTCAATACCGATGAAGAATGTCCTTCCACGAACAAATGTCCTAAATGAAGTGTCGGTCGCTCGAACAACCTTGAATTAATACAATTACCAACAATCCGTTCAATATACGAATCAAACACGAATATAACGAACTCAAAACGTCAATACGATTAAACCAAGTTCATTGGGGCATTATATCGAACACTTTGTGGCCAACTTCGATTGATTACAACCAAACCTCAATAATACCAACCTCAAATCCCCAAGAAGTGTTTCAAACCAACAAAACATCTTCAATACGATCAATAATCCATTATGAATATCCAAATACGTGATTATAACAACAATTAATCGAAAATACCTAAATCCAACTCGATATTCAAAGTGTTCTTTAATAATCCCTCAATAATCCAATGAATCTATATACAAACTCATAATCATATGCATATCCCTTCATATAACATGATTATCACGTCCAAAACATCATATCTCAACACAAAATTGAAATCCAAGATGTTGAAGAAATTACCTCTTGAAGATCCAACCACTTCGATCCGATGAACACGCGTTAAATCGAGTATCCAAGCTTCCCAAATGAATGAAGATGATGAAAATTACACACTCAAATGATTGATGATGGAAAAATCCCTCCCTCAAGTCTCTCTCTCGGAACAAAGTGAAGAAAAGGGTGAAAGTGAAGAAAAAGTCCCGGTCGGGTCCTTATATACTGCCGGAAGTTACGGCCGTAACTCGTCCTTCATACGGCCGTAACATCCTAGGTCAACGACCTTACGCCCGTAACCGGCCAACTCGTACGGCCGTAACTCGGCCTCATCCAAAAGCCTGCCGACAGACTTACGGCCGTAACCGCTCCTGAGTTACGGGCGTAACTCGCCTTCGTCAAAAACATCTGTCGACATCCTTACGGCCGTACCCGCACACCTTACGGGCGTAACTCGGATGATATGGCCGTATCCGGCCAAACTTACGGGCGTAAGCCCCCTTCGTCGAAAATGACCAGGCACCCTGCTTGTAGCGTACGGCCGTATCCGGCCAAGCCTTACGGTCGTACCTTCCTCGTCTTACAGCCGTATGCCGCAACCCTTACGGCCGTAAGTCCCCCTTGCCCGACAAAACCTGAAATTTACGAATACCACTTACGGCAGTATCCTACCCTTCTTACGGCCGTAACTCGCCTTCGGCCAAAAATGCCTGGGCAGCCTGCTGGACACGTACGGCCGTAACCGGCCAAGCCTTACGGCCGTACCTGCTCAACTTACGGCCGTAAGTCCCATTCGTCCAAAATGGCCTGAAAACAACGAACCCTTGTTACGGCCGTAACCTACAATCCTTACGGCCGTAACTCAATGCTGGACAAGGTGAAAAATCCGATAACTCCGATTCCTCGCTACGACTGATGAATGATCCGACATATCATACGAATGTAAAAGTGAACAAGTCCAACACAAGCCAAAGATGATACTCCCAGTATAAGACTACCAAACACGGTGAAAATGATAATACTCCCGTCTCGATCTATAAACGGAGATGAAATGACGATCATGGTTACAACATGCCGACAGTGAGCGCAAATGACTGAATCATGAATGACGAGTGATTAATAATGAGTGAAAATTACTGAGTGACAATTACATACTGATAATTACCGAATGAAAATGAATGAATTACAACCGGGTATTACAATTTCCGCTGCAAAATTTTTATTTATTCTTCTTAAAATTTGAAGAATTATATTTTAGAAAAGTGGTCGCTACATAAGTGGTATCGGAGCGGTTTTACGGTTCTGTAGACTCGTTAAAATGGTTTCTTTTTCTAAACTAAAATTTCATTTTCGCATGTAATCAAATATTTTTAGCAATTATGATCATCCACCTCTGCCGCTCCAAGTCGACTCCAAGGTACATTAAGTTATGATCATTCATTATGTGATAAATGCAGTTTCCCAGATCAACCATGATTCATGCATTAAAGATGCATCTTCAGTCCATTTTGTATATAAGAATTTTATGATAAAATGACGGTTGAAGAATACGAAAGAAAATTCAACCAAATCAGCTTCTTTGTGGAGCACATGGTGGATACAGATCGAAAGAGGGCCCTTAAGTTCCGGAGTGGTTTACGCCCGAGTATTCGTCACATCGTGGCTGGTCATGGGGTGCTACCCTATACCGAGATGGTTTTTCGAGCCCAAGAGGTTGAGGCTAGCCATAATCTGGATCAACAACAGTCTACGAAGCCTAGTACCGGTAAGAGGCATTGGAATGGAAACCAAAATAAGGTCGTGGTTTCTAATAAGCAAGCAAAGGTGGATCAAAGGTCGGGACCTAAGCCTCAAACCAGTAAGCCATAGTGCTCGAAGTGTGGTAAGAATCATGGCGGGGAGTGTTTGTATGGAAAAGGTGTCTGCTACAGATACAAGGAGCCGGGGCATGCAGCTTCGAATTGTCATATCCAAAGGTCCAAAGGTCAAGGTGCTGGAGGAAAGGCTTGTATTTATTCTTTGACCCAAAAGGACGCAGATGAGAATCCCGGCACAGTGTCAGGTATGCTTATGATATCTAATGTGCCTGCTTTTGCTTTATTTGACACTGGTGCCACACATACTTTTATGTGTGCAAAGTTTTATCATGCTATTGGTCATAGAAGCATTAGAACTGTTGAGTCTCTTGAGGTTAGCTTACCGTCAGGAAATACGATCCTCACTAATACAATGATTGACGAGAATATTGAGATAGGAGGTAGAGAATTTGACGCTAGCCTGTATTTAATTAACTCGATGGATTTTGATGTGATCCTTGGTATGGACTGGCTCGATAGACATGATGCCGATATAAGTTGCCGTGAGAAGAAGGTAACATTGAGGTGTTCCGAAGGTGAGTCGATCACCTTTTACGGTACTAAGAGTAGGACTGTACCAAGAGTAATCACAACCATGAAAGCACTGAGAGGTCTAAGGAAGGAGAAATGTCAGGGTTACTTGGTGAGTTTGGTCGACACTCGTACTAATGAGGTGTCCCCTACAGACGTACCTATAGTACGAGAGTTTCTGGATGTGTTTCCAGAAGATTTGCCGGGAGTCCCACCCGAACGACAAGTGGAGTTTAGCATTGATTTGGTCCCTGGGGCGGCCCCTACATCCAAAGCGCCATATAGAATGGCTCCGAAGGAACTTCAAGAATTGAAGGTCCAGATTCAAGAGCTACTGGAGCTCGGATTTGTTCGTCCTAGCGTGTCACCCTGGGGTGCACCAGTACTGTTTGTAAGAAAGAAAGATGGGTCACTTCGGATGTGTATAGATTACAGAGAGCTGAATCGACTCACGGTGAAGAACAAATACCCACTACTGAGAATCGAGGATCTATTCGATCAGTTGAGGGGAGCCGGAACCTTTTCGAAGATTGATTTATGGTCGGGGTACCACCAACTGAAGATTAGGGAGTGTAACATTCTCAAAACGGCTTTCAGAACCCGTTATGGACATTTTGAATTTGTAGTGATGCCTTTTGGTTTGAGTAATGCACCGGCAGTCTTTATGGATTTGATGAACAGGGTGTTCCAACCTTACTTGGATAAGTTCCTGATCGTCTTTATAGATGACATCTTGGTGTATTCTAAGGACAAGGAACAACACCAAGAACATTTGAGAATTACATTGGAGACACTTCGCAAGGAGAAGTTGTATGCTAAATCCAAGAAATGTGAGTTTTGGTTAAACAGAGTTGGATTCCTTGGACATGTGGTGACTTCAAAAGGAATTGAGGTTGATCCCGATAAAATTGTAGCAGTGAGTAGTTGGGGAATACCCAAGAATGCGAGCGAAGTCCGCAGCTTTGTGGGCCTAGCTGGCTATTATAGGAGATTTATCGAAGGATTTTCGAAAATCGCCACTCCTATGACCCAGTTAACAAGGAAAGGCGTGAGGTTTGAATGGAACGACAAGTGCGAGGAAAGTTTTCAAGAGTTTAAAAGGAGACTAACCTCGGCACCAGTATTAATGATTCCTGATCCGACGGAAGACTTTGTTATTTATAGTGAGGCCTCAAAGCAGAGGTTGGGTTGTGTTCTGATGCAACATGGTAAAGTAGTAGCCTATGCATCGAGACAGCTTAAACCACATGAGTTGAACTATCCAACGCATGATCTGGAGTTGGCTGCTGTAGTACATGCGCTGAAGATTTGGCGTCACTATCTCTACGGAGGAAAGTGTGAGATATACACTGACCATAAAATTTTGAAGTATCTTTTCACACAGAAGGACCTTAACATGAGACAAAGGCGATGGTTAGAATTGGTGAAGGACTATGATTGCACTATTCATTACCATCCGGGTAAGGCTAATGTGGTAGCTGATGCCTTGATTCGGAAGACTAGAGGCGAGTTAGCTTGCTTGACCGATCAGGAGAGTTTGATAAAGGAGTTCTCCCAGTTGAGGATTGAGGTAGTTGAGTCTTCAAAACATTCGAAAGCAATCCTATCATCTTTGGTCTTGCAACCAAACTTGAGGGATAAGATTAAGGAGGCTCAACCACGTGATAAGTTCTTGTGCAAGATGAAGGATCGAGCACAAGCTGGGAGTATTGAGAAGTTTGTCGTTTCCGCAGACGACGTTTTGACTTATGATGGGAGGTTATGTGTTCCTAAGGATCCATCCCTTAGGAAGCAAATCCTTGAAGAAGCTCACAATGCACCATACTCCGTGTAATATCCGCATTTTTCTTTCCCTTGTAATTGTACTTCCGGTGTAATTCTCGATTTTAGTGACCCTCGAGTATCCTTCAGTGTAACTTTTCCGTTATCTTTTGATCTGATTCTCGTAATTGTTGTGCGGAACCGCCGTTTCGGGGTTGCCGTGGATTCATTCTATGCTATGATGCGTTTTGAGGTGTTCCGTTTTACGTTTCGTTCATAATCCGGTATTTTGGGTCGTTTATATTCTGTATCTAGCGCACGCTAAATTTCCTGTATAGCGCACGCTAGAAATCCATCAGTAGCGCACGCTACGTTTAATTCGTAGCGCACGCTAACGATTTAGCCCTGGGAGTGGCAGTTTAACTCCCAGGCCTCTGGACTATCGGATTAGCGCACGCTATCTTGTCTAGCGCACGCTAATGTCGGGAGACTAGCGCACGTTAAGTTGTTCAGTAGCGCGCGCTAGTGTGACTGTCCAGTACTGGGCAGTTTACTACTGAACTCAATCAGATGCTAGTTAGCGCACGCTACGCTGGTATGGTAGCGCACGCTAACGGGTCAGGTGAGGTTTGGGCAGTTGGCTACTGGACTCGGCTGATGTTCGGGTAGCGCACGCTATTGGTCGATAGCGCGCGCTACCGAGGGGTTATTAGCGCACGCTACGCATGTATGGTAGCGCACGCTAACGCCGTAAAACCCGCTTCGGATCGACGCTAACAGGAGGGTTTGTAACCCTATCCCGTTAGCGCACGCTAACCTTGAGGTCTTAGCGTGCGCTAACACTCCCTGGCTATATAAACCAGGGAGTTGACCGAGATAATCACAGTTTTTCATTTCTCTCCTTCTTCCGCGGCCGAGCGACTCCGAGGCGATTTGAGGCGTTTTTCTTCTTCCAATCACTTCAGAGATTCTTGTGCTTGAGTTCTTGGTGTAAGACTAACATCATCCACTTGTGTTTCTCATCCTAAATCCAAGGTAATCTCTTAGAACCCTACTTTTGGATAATTTGGGGGTTTTGGGATTTTCTTCCGATCCGTTCCGTTTCGTTGATGGATTCATGATGAATATGATTATTCTTGTTAGTATTCTTAGTTTCCCTACGGATTCATGGTATATTTCGTGATTTTTACGGAATCGAGAGGGTTCGGTTGTGGTCCGCCCTCGTTGTTGTTTATATACGAATATACATGAATCGTAGGCGGGTTTCCGGGTGTATTCCATTTCCGTAATCGTCTAGAGTTGGTTGTGATTGTGTTGTTCGAATCGTTAGGTTCATTTCCGCCGGTTCCTTGCGGTCGCGTTCAACTCTTCCGTTCCGTTCGTGTCATCGTCTAATTAATCGAGGCAAGTATCCTTATGAACTTACAATCTTGACATAGTAGTTTTGTATGAGAAATTGTGTGCGTGTGTATGCTCACTACGGGTTAGACTCGACGGGGTCTCGGTAGGGGTCCACAGAGACGTGGATCGACGAGCTTGCTTTTAACCACTACGGGTTAGATCCGACGGGGTCTCGGTAGGGGTCCACAGAGACGTGGATCGACGGTTAATTGTGGTGCATTTTACAAATGTGTTTTGATATTGGCATTTCCGGAAATGAGTGCTTTCAAACGGTTTTCTTTATTGCATGCATTACTATATGTGTAAGATGTAAGTTGTTCATCTGGTTACTTGTACTAGCGTAATTGCTAACCCCTTTGGGGACCCGTTTTGGGGAAATTCGTTTTATGAATTTCAGTCGGAGTTCATCGAGACGATGGCGCTGGACCAGTACACGGATGATGGCCGTGCGTGATGATGGTGCACGAGTGATGTTTTAGTGTCTCTTACCTTTTGTCTTTTGTGATTTTGAACTAATAGTTGTACTCGAGTACTTAAGGGGCTCTTGTTCGTTTGAATTGTATTGTTGCTTATTATGTTGTGTTGGATGATGATGTTATATTGACCGGTTGAACCGGGTGGATCGTTCTGTTTTGCGTCTTTATGACGTGGTGTTATTTTATCGTTTATGTGAGTCGTTGTGTATGATGCTGTTCAGCCTGGTGGGTCCCATATAGGGATTCACGGCGCTGTAATATACCTCGAATATATTGAGGGTGTTACAGAAAATGGTATCGGAGCTCTAGGTTTATGGATACCTAGGCTTGTTGGTTTATTGGGTCTTGTGGTGTTTGGTTTTGCACATCATCGTCACGCTGCCATGATTCCGGTACTACCAGTGTCCGTAAGTTTTCTTTCTTCTGTTCATTAATTCCTTGTATCGTACCCTTGATTCTCGACTTGTGATTGTTCTTTTCTTGTACTGATCCTCGTATGGCTTTTGCTACTTATTTAACTCCAGTATGGATGCTGGAAGAGGTCGTGGTCGCGGTCGTGGTCGTGGACGCGGCCGGGGACGTGGGGCAGCCGGTGGGGCGGCCACGTCACAGTCTTCGGGAGCCGGAAGTACCGGCGACCGTCATAGCCATGCCTCTTCTCAAGAGCGTGCCGATCTTGGTATTGCGGCCGTTATGCAACAGATGGTGAACCAAATGGCGGCAATAGCTCAGGCGGTTCAGAACCCGGATCAAGCCCATGCTAATCGGGGCGGAGCGGACCGTTGGCTCCAAGATGTCATCAAGATGCATCCTCCTCAGTTTTCGGGAGCTTCAGACCCGATTGGCTGGGAAGGGTGGATCAAGGAGATGTCTAAGGTCTTCGTTGCCACTAACTGTCCCGAAGACCGTAGAGTTCCTATTGCTCAATACTTTCTCACCGGGGACGCTACGGACTGGTGGGAGGCCGTTGGGCCCAAAGACCATGCTGCTTCGTGGGCTGAGTTTCAAGAGTTGATGGAGACTGAATATTGCCCGTGGCCAGTCAGACAGGCTCGGGTACATGCTTTTTATGATGCTCAACCACGGGATATCCCCGTAGCTGAAGCTATTGCTGATTTTAACAAAGAGTTGGGTTATGTGAAAACCCAAGTTGTTGAGGAGAGTGACAAGATTTTCCATTTCTCCAGACGGATGAAGTTGCCGATTCGGGACTATATGTCGGGGCTCGTATGCACGACATTGAAGGATTATCAGAGTAGGGCCCTTGCTTATGATATGTCTGTGACGGCGAGTGAGGCGGCCCGCGAGAGTAAGAAGCAGAAGTCCGCTGGGAACTTTTCGGGCCACAAGAGTGGGGGTCAGCAGAGATCCCAATCTGCTAACTTCCCCGCCGGCGGTGGTCCAGCTCGTTCCGCTGGGGGTCCACGTGGAACTACTAGTGCTCCTTTCCGTGATGTGAAGTGTTTCAATTGTGGTCGTACAGGCCACGTCAGTCGTACTTGTTTGAGCCCTTTGCTGACGTGTAATCAGTGTGGCCAGCCGGGCCACAAGGCTGCTTTCTGTGCTGAGAGGGAGAGAATTCTTGGTGCCCGGGCTTCCATTCCAGCGCCTAGGGAACCAAGTGTGAATCAGGGATCGTTTGCTCCTCAGTCTCCGCCGAGTGCTAGTCGGGGGAGAGGTCGGGGTCAGCCCTCTAAGGGGGGAGCTTCCAGTGTCGGCTCCGCCCATCCGCGGGTTTATGAGATGCGGAAGACCGATGACCCAGCGGCTACCGTGGCGACAGGTACCGTTTATATTCTTTCTCATCCTGTCAGTGTGCTTTTCGATTCCGGTGCTACGCATTCGTTCATATCTCTGGATTGTGTGCGCCGTTTGAGTCTCGACCGTTTGACGCCTTGTGAGCCCTTCATCGTTAAGCTTCCTAGCGGCGATAGGATCGTTGGTGATCAGGAGGTTCGAGACTGCTCTGTACTTATTTGTGAGAGGGCTTGGCCCTCTAATCTTATTGTTGTGAGTATCAAGGGTGAGGATTTGATTCTTGGTGATGATTGGCTCGAGCGGCATGGTGCGATCATGAACTACCGCACGAGAATCATCACTATGCTAGCCGAGGACGGCACCGAGCACTCTTTCGCGGGGCGAAAGAGGGGAAACCGTCGTTATTAACGCCTTGAAGGCGAAGAGACTCCTGCGAAAGGCGTGAAATGGATATAGGTGCTACGCCTTGAAGGCGGAGGATGGAGGACTCGAGCTTTCGTCGATTCCGATCGTTAATGAGTTTCTGATGTATTCCCTGACGAGTTACCGGATTGCCACCGGATCGTGAGGTTGAGTTTGCTATAGAGTTAGAGCCGGGTGCGGCTCCTATTTCGAAGGCGCCCTATCGCATGGCACCTTCAGAGATGGCAGAGTTGAAGAAGCAGTTGAGTGAGCTTCTTGAGTCGGGGTATGTTCGACCGAGCGCCTCGCCTTGGGGCGCACCGGTCCTGTTTGTGCGGAAGAAGGATGGTTCACTACGTTTGTGTATCGACTATCGCGAACTAAACAAGGTGACCATCAAGAACAAGTATCCTTTGCCGAGAATTGATGACTTGTTCGATCAGTTGCAGGGAGCTGCGGTATTCTCGAAAATTGATTTGAAATCGGGATACTATCAGCTCCGGGTGAGAGAGTCCGATGTGCCGAAAACAGCCTTTCGGACGAGGTACGGACATTATGAGTTCGTAGTCATGCCTTTCGGGTTAACTAATGCGCCGGCGGTGTTCATGCAATTGATGAACAAAGTTTTTATCGAGTATTTGGATAAGTGCGTCGTCGTCTTTATTGACGATATTCTTATTTATTCGAGGAATGAGGAAGAGCATGCCCATCATTTGCGGATAGTATTAGACATTTTAAGGACCGAGCAACTCTATGCAAAGTTCTCGAAATGTGAGTTCTGGCTGAAGGAAGTGATGTTTCTAGGTCACGTGATTTCAGCCGAGGGGGTTCGTGTGGATCCGCAGAAGATTGAGGCCGTATTGGATTGGGCACCGCCCAAGAATGTGAAGGAGCTCCGTAGTTTCTTGGGTTTAGCTGGCTACTATCGTAGGTTCGTCGAGGGTTTCTCGAAACTAGCTCGACCACTTACGCAGCTTGCTCCGAAATCCGAGAGGTTCGTGCGGAATGACGAGGCGATCGAGTTTTGAGGAATCAAGAAGCGTTTGACTTCAGCCCAGTTTTGGCGTTGCCATGTGGCAACGAGGGTTTTGCCGTTTATAGCGATGCTTTGGGTCGGGACTTGGGTGCGTGTTGATGCAAAGACGGCAAGACCATTGCCTATGCGTCGAGACAATTGAGGCCGTATGAGTTGAACTACCCTACTCATGATCTAGAGTTAGCGGCAATGCTTTTGCGCTCAAGATTTGGCGTCACTATCTTTTCGGCTCGCATGTCGATTTTTACCGATCATAAAAGTCTGAAATACATATTTACTCGGAGAGTTGAATATGAGGCAGAGGAGGTGGTTAGAGTTGATTAAGGATTATGACCTCGAAATCCTTTATCATCCGGCAAGGCGAACGTTGTGGCCGATGCCTTGAGTCGAAACCGATTGCGTTGCGAACGCTTGAGATCCTTACATCTCGGTCCCGAGCTTTGGAGGGCTTTGATCGAGTTAGATGTTGAGGTCTCGTTCCGGGAGCCGTCGGGCAACTTCGTGCTTTAGAGATTTCGCTCTTTGATCGATGAAATTAAGTCTTGATTAGAAGATCCGATGATTACTCAAATCCGAGAGAACGTTCTTAAAGGAAAGTCTCTGGATTTGTGATTCACGAGGATGGTGTTTTGAGATTCCAGAGTCGGCTTTGTGTGCGAACGACTCAGAGTTGAGCGAGTATTTTACGGGAGGCCCATGCTACACCTTATTCCGTTCATCCCGGTTCGAGTAAGATGTACAAGGACACGAGAAGAAATTTCGTGGAATGATATGAAGGATGAGGTCGCACGTTTGTAGCTAGATGTTTGACTTGTCGTGAGTCAAAATCGAACACCGAGAGACCGTCAAGTTATTGCAGTCACTTCCCGTTCCGGAATGGAAATGGGAAGATATATCGATGGATTTCATTACGAGTTTGCCGAGATCGAGGTCGGGCATGAATATGGTATGGATGATTGTTGATCGCCTGACCAAGTCGGCACATTTTCTGGGCATCAAGGACACTTGGGGCCCGGAGAAGTTAGCTCGTGTGTTCATCGCGCAGATTGTGAGACTTCACGGTACTCCGAAGTCTATTGTTTCGGATCGTGACGGCCGTTTTGTATCGCACTTCTGGCAGGCAGTGCATAAGGCGTTGGGTACCCGTTTACACTTGAGTACCTCTTTTCATCCCCAGTCAGATGGACAATCGGAACGCACTATCCAGACGTTCGAGGACTTGTTACGTGCCTGTGCTCTCGATCGAGTAGTGACCGGAGGAACATTTGCCGATCGAAATCACGTACAACAACAGTTGGCACGCGTCGATTCGGATGGCACCGTATGAGGCACTTTACGGGCGGCGATGTCGATCACCGATTTGTTGGAATGAGGCGTCCGATTTGGTCGGGACCGAGCCGGATGTCGTTTTAGAGACGAGGAGGAAGATAGAGTTAATTCGGGAACGGATGTTGATCGCCCGAGTCGGCAGTCGTATGCCGACATCCGTCGTCGACCTTTGGAATTCGAGGTGGGAGACCATGTTTTGCTAAAGGTGTCGCCGACGAAGGGAGTTTTTCGTTTCGGGAAGAAAGGGAAGTTGAGTCCGAGATTTATCGGCCCCTTCGAGATCCTCGAGCGAGTAGGTGGGTTGGCATACCGTTTGGCGTTACCTCCGGCCTTGAGTCATGTTCATAGCGTTTTCCATGTTTCCCAGTTGAGGAAATATGTCCCGGATCCTAGTCACATCATCGATTATGGAGAGATTGATGTCGCCGAAGATGTTACTTTCGAAGAGCGCCCTTTGAAGATTTTGGAGCATCGTGAGAAACGATTGAGGCATAAGACCATACCTTTGGTCAAGGTGCAGTGGTCGAGACACGGTGTCGAGGAGGCAACTTGGGAAACCGAGGATAGCATGCGTGCTAGGTACTAGGGGTGGACTCGGTTCCATTCGGTTCGGTTTTTGACCGAAACCGAGAGTCGAACCAAATATTCGGTTTCGGTTTGGTTCGGTTCTTTTTGAAGTTCGGTTCGGTTAAGTTCGGTTTTATAAATATTCGGTTCGGTTTCGATTTGGTCTGATGTTTTTTCGGTTCTTCACAATATAAATTCAAATATTATATGCAATAGAATAAGTTATATATAATAACAAGACAACAAGAGTTATATATATATGTTCAAGATAAAAGCTAGAGTTGCCTAGCAATTTCCAAATATCTCAAAATATATAACAATCGTAAATCACAGTAGCTCATTCTCTCAACCTAAATTAATTGAATCACAAATTCATGAGCATATTATCGGTCCTTCTTGGACCCATGAGGGTCTTACAAAAGGAAAACGAATTATACTAAAATTCGAAACACACCAAAATCACAAAAACAAGGTCATTTTAGTATGTTGAAATTTGACTTCGGTCCATTTCGGTCCGGTTCGGTTCCGCTCGACCCCGAACCGAGAACCGAACCAAATTAGTTCGGTTCGGTTCTGTTTTTTTGTTTTTCGGTTCGGTCTTCTTCGGTTTCGGTTTTTCGGTTCTTTTTTCGGGTTTTTTCGGTTCGGTTTTGGATTTTCGGTTCCGAAATGCCACCCCTACTAGGTACCCCGAGTTGTTTGTTCCTTAAGTTTCGGGACGAAACTTATTTTTAGAGGGGTAGAATGTAATATCCGCATTTTTCTTTCCCTTGTAATTGTACTTCCGGTGTAATTCTCGATTTTAGTGACCCTCGAGTATCCTTCAGTGTAACTTTTCCATTATCTTTTGATCTGATTCTCGTAATTGTTGTGCGGAACCGCCGCGTTTATTGCCGTGGATTCATTCTATGCTATGATGCGTTTTGAGGTGTTCCGTTTGACGTTTCGTTCATAATCCGGTATTTTGGGTCGCTTATATTCGTATCTAGCGCACGCTAAATTTCTGTATAGCGCACGCTAGAAATCCATCGATGGCGCACGCCACGTTTAATTAAATAGCGCACGCTAACGATTTAGTCCCGGGAGTGGCGCTTAACTCCTGTGCCTGCGACTGTCGGATTAGCGCACGCTATCTTGTCTAGCGCACGCTAATGTCGGGAGACTAGCGCACGTTAAGTTGTTCAGTAGCGCGCGCTAGTGTGACTGCCCAGTACTGGGCAATTTACTACTGAACTCAATCAGATGCTAGTTAGCGCACGCTAAGCTTGCATGGTAGCGCACGCTAACGGTCGAGTGAGGTTTGGGCGATTGGCTCTGGACTCGGCCGATGTTCGGGTAGCGCACGCTATTGGTCGATAGCGCGCTACCGAGGGGTTATTAGCGCACGCTACGCATGTATGGTAGCGCACGCTAACGGCGTAAAGCCTCGGCTTCGGATCGACGCTAACAGGAGGGTTTGTAACCCTATCCCGTTAGCGCACGCTAACCTTGAGGTCTTAGCGTGCGCTAACACTCCCGGCTATATAAACCAGGGAGTTGACCGAGATAATCACGCTTTTCATTTCTCTCCTTCTTCCGCGGCCGAGCGACTCCGAGGCGATTTGAGGCGATTTTCTTCTTCCAATCACTTCAGAGATTCTTGTGCTTGAGTTCTTGGTGTAAGACTAACATCATCCACTTGTGTTTCTCATCCTAAATCCAAGGTAATCTCTTAGAACCCTACTTTTGGATAATTTGGGGGTTTTGGGATTTTCTTCCGATCCGTTCCGTTTCGTTGATGGATTCA
Organism: Orobanche coerulescens; assembly: GCA_033398695.1. NCBI lineage: Eukaryota > Viridiplantae > Streptophyta > Magnoliopsida > Lamiales > Orobanchaceae > Orobanche > Orobanche coerulescens. The sequence goes on along the minus strand of CM065805.1, from coordinate 42,031,108 downwards.
TGATGAATATGATTATTCTTGTTAGTATTCTTAGTTTCCCTACGGATTCATGGTATATTTCGTGATTTTTACGGAATCGAGAGGGTTCGGTTGTGGTCCGCCCTCGTTGTTGTTTATATACGAATATACATGAATCGTAGGCGGGTTTCCGGGTGTATTCCATTTCCGTAATCGTCTAGAGTTGGTTGTGATTGTGTTGTTCGAATCGTTAGGTTCATTTCCGCTGGTTCCTTGCGGTCGCGTTCAACTCTTCCGTTCCGTTCGTGTCATCGTCTAATTAATCGAGGCAAGTATCCTTATGAACTTACAATCTTGACATAGTAGTTTTGTATGAGAAATTGTGTGCGTGTGTATGCTCACTACGGGTTAGACTCGACGGGGTCTCGGTAGGGGTCCACAGAGACGTGGATCGACGAGCTTGCTTTTAACCACTACGGGTTAGATCCGACGGGGTCTCGGTAGGGGTCCACAGAGACGTGGATCGACGGTTAATTGTGGTGCATTTTACAAATGTGTTTTGATATTGGCATTTCCGGAAATGAGTGCTTTCAAACGGTTTTCTTTATTGCATGCATTACTATATGTGTAAGATGTAAGTTGTTCATCTGGTTACTTGTACTAGCGTAATTGCTAACCCCTTTGGGGACCCGTTTTGGGGAAATTCGTTTTATGAATTTCAGGTCAGGTTCATCGAGACGAGCGGGCGCTGGACCAGTACACGGATGATGGCCGTGCGTGATGATGGTGCACGAGTGATGTTTTAGTGTCTCTTACCTTTTGTCTTTTGTGATTTTGAACTAATAGTTGTACTCGAGTACTTAAGGGGCTCTTGTTCGTTTGAATTGTATTGTTGCTTATTATGTTGTGTTGGATGATGATGTTATATTGACCGGTTGAACCGGGTGGATCGTTCTGTTTTGCGTCTTTATGACGTGGTGTTATTTTATCGTTTATGTGAGTCGTTGTGTATGATGCTGTTCAGCCTGGTGGGTCCCATATAGGGATTCACGGCGCTGTAATATACCTCAAATATATTGAGGGTGTTACACTCCGCTCACCCGGGAGGTACAAAGATGTACCACGACCTGAAGAAGTTCTTTTGGTGGAGAGGAATGAAACGGGACATTGGTGTATTTGTGGAAAGGAGTATGATATGTCAGGAGGTGAAGGCATAACACTAACGGCCAGGAGGTTTACTTCAACCATTAGAAATCCCAGAATGGAAATGGGAGCATATCACAATAGATTTCGTGGTTGGTCTGCCACGAACAGTGAGGAAGAACGATGCTATCTGGGTGATAGTAGATCGTTTGACGAAGTCATCTCATTTTCTACCTGTGAGGATGACTTACAGTATGGAACAATATGCATAGATTTATATCCGGGAGATTTTGAGGCTACATGGTGTTCCAGTGTCGATCGTATCAGATAGAGATCCGCGATTTACGTCGAAATTTTGGAAGAGTCTTCAGAGTGCTTTGGGAACTAAGTTGAATTTCAGTACTGCATATCATCCGCAAACCGATGGTCAATCTGAGCGGACTATCAAGACACTTGAAGACTTGTTGAGGGCGTGTGTTCTTGATAATGGTGTTGGGAGAATATTTTGCCGTTAGTGGAGTTTTCTTATAACAATAGTTACCAAGCAACTATACAAATGGCCCCGTATGAGGCTCTGTACGGAAGGAAATGTCGATCGCCCCTTTATTGGAGTGAGGTTGGAGAAGGAAAAATTTTGGGTCCAGAATTGATCGAGCAGACTGTAGAGAAGATAGCCGAAATCAGAAGTAGAATTAAGACTGCCCAGGATCGGTAGAAGTCTTATGCGGATAAACGGAGGAAAGATATCCAATTTGAGATTGGAGAGAAGGTGTTCCTGAAAGTAGCGCCGATGAAAGGAATAATACGATTCGGTAAAAAGGGAAAGCTACAGCCTCGTTATATCGGACCTTTTGAGATTTTGGGTCGTGTTAGTGATCTTGCTTATAGTTTGGCATTGCCGATGGAATTATCAGGAGTGCACAATGTCTTTCACGTCTCCATGCTGAGAAAATACATACACGATCCTGATCATGTATGCAATTTTAAAGAGTTGCATGTAGCCAAGAATCTGACTTATGAGGAGGTACCTATAGCTATTCTGGAGCGTAGGGTACACCAGTTACGAAATAAAGAGATTAAATTGGTGAAAGTTCAATGGAGTCATCATGGACCAAATGAGGCAACTTGGGAACGTGAAGAGGGGATCCGTTCTAAGTATCCAACATTTATTTTTCAAGGTACGCAACTTAATTTTCGTGGACGAAAATTTGTTAAAGGGGGGTAGGTTGTAACGCCCCGATTTCGCATATACATTTATTGTGAATTATAGAAAACATGTTCAATTTTATTAAATTAATGCCCGAATAATTTATCATTAATTCATTTTATTTCGTGATCATGCAAATTCATTTATACCATTATTATTCATGACAAGTCATGTGATTCGTTTCGTTGCATTTCTCATTTTAATTCATTGTTTCATCTCGTCGTTTCTAGGCCCGAGTCAAATTTTAAGCAATATTAATCGTTACGCATAAGATTTCACAAGTCCATTTTAATTAATTTTAATTTATTCACTTTGGGCCGGCCTAAGCCAAACCCATTATAATACTCAGCCCGAATCCTACAATTAATTAAAGCCCAACTATTATAATTTTACCAAGTCCAAATATCTTCTCTCAACCCATATTTTAATGGGCAACACAATTTCAGCCCAATTGATAATATTCATCACGATCACAACTACGAGAAATCCACTTTCTCACGTTAGAAGAAGTTGGCAGAAGTGGGGTTGAGGGGAGGAACTCCAGGGGAAGTTATGCATCATGGGGGAGTGGTTATGATCTTCTAGTATATAAAAACCCACAAACAAATATCATCTTCATTTCTACAGCAAAACATTCTACACCAGAAATCTCATACACTAAAAATACACCGCTGCAGCAAAACTTCAGTTCACAAAATTACACAGGAAATTCTAGCACCGCCGGAACATAATCCTCAGGTAATCCATTCCCTCTGATCACTTTTTTCGATTACACAGCAAACAAACACTCTGCCGGGCATCTTCCAACTTCAAAAATTTCCCCAACGAAACACACACACACCAGTGGATTTCAGAACCGAAATCCATTTCCAAATAAATTCAATTTCAGAAAAACAAACCATTTCTAAGAAAATGGAATCAAATAGGGAAGGAAATTCACCTGAGAATTTTTCCGACCCTGACCAAACCTGGCCTGTCGCCACCGCCCACTTGCCCTCTTCCAAATCGCGGCACCGCGTCACAGCTTCCCAGTGACCGTGGCCAGTTCTCCAGTTCACATCCCGTCACCACCATCAGAAACCCTTTTTCATTGGAATCAGAATCGGAAATTTATAGAAAACTCACCCGAGTTCTTCTGGACGAAGCTATTTTAACCCAAACCACTATCATTGTTCCGCCGCCGCCGCGACCTTCGTCAAGCTCAAGGACAGCGGCTTGTTATGTTTGTCCGTCGGGAATTTGAGCAAGATTTTTAGAAATCTGACCCAGGTTCTTGAATCGCGACTATTCTGGCCGCTACTCCGATCTACGACTGAGAAGCACCAATACTTCGATTTTGGACCGCTACTCCGATATACTCATCGGCGAGAGAGAGGGAGAGAGAGCGAGAAGAATCTGATTTATTTTCTCTGTTAACGGGAATGGGAATGGGAATTTGGGGATGGGTTGATCCGATTATACATCACTCTTTGGTTGGGCCAATGCTTCCTTCAAGCCCAAACCATTTATAACAATGCCCTGTTTAATTCCTGAACCAACTCCAATTTTCAGTCGTGAGTCCATTAATCCAGTCCTATCTATTAACGGCCCGATCTGTCCTTACACCATTTCAGTCCTTAAATATTTAATTCCTTCAATTTTTACTTCAATCAGCTTTCCAATAATTAAAATTCAGCCTGATTTATCCGAGCCATTAAATACGTAGATTTCTCTAATAATATTAATATTCAATTTAAATTATGTCTTGTAGATTAATTTCAATTATAGTATTATATCAATAATAAACTATTATCATTATTTGTAGATAATAACAAGAATTTACGGGCCTAGAATTGTCGAGTCAAGCATCTTCATCACATTCAAGTTCAAGAATTGCATTTTATCCAGGTGTGGGGATTTATTACGCTTTTGTTTATTTTAATTGCTTTATATATTGCCTCGTATGTGCACGTGAAACCAGTCAGAAGCACTTAAATGTGCAAATCAGTCAGAAGCACTTAAATGTGAAATCAGTCAGAAGCACTTAAATGTGCAAATCAGTCAGAAGCACTTAATTGTGCATAAAGCCTTCTGCCAGCCGACGGCATCGAAATTTATCACCATGTTGTTTATACTTGCTAATATATTTAGTAATTAACGTAGACATATTGCGTACTCTCCACACTGAGCGAGTTTGAAGCTCACCCCACTGTTTAACCCCTTTCAGGTTGAGGAGCTCGATGTGGCATGCGATTGAGAGTGGGATGATCAAGCCTATGATTAGATGTTTATTTATTTAATGTTATTTCTCTCAAACTATGTTTATGAACAAGTGTTCAATTTGTTTTATTTTTATGTCAAGGTATGTTTTGTTTTAACAATGACTCGAGAAGATTACTTGCAATTATTAAGTTTGTATTTTTGAAATGTATTTCCGCTGCAAAATTTTTATTTATTCTTCTTAAAATTTGAAGAATTATATTTTAGAAAAGTGGTCGCTACACTTCTTCTTCACTCCCTATTTATACTAATTTAGACTACTAAATAATAAAAATGATTGACATGACAATTCAATAGGTAGTATAGATTAGGGAACTATTTTGTCGAAAGACTTTGAAATGACAATTCAATAGGTAAATATAGGTTAGGGAACTATTTTGTTGAAAGACTTTGAAATGAAAATTCAATAGGTAGATATAGGTTAGGGAACTATGTTTTTGAAAGATTTTGAAATGACAACTCAATTGATAGCTAATAAATTATAATCCGAATAATATATATATATATATATATATATTATTTGTATAGATGACTATGTAAATATTATTTTAAATATGAATATATTGTATAGAAAAATTTTAGTCATAATAATATGTTCACAAAGAAATAAAAATAAATATAAAATAGTAAAAAAAATTATCGAAAAAATATCAGTAAAAAATTTGAAAAAGTTATATATATATATATATATGTGTGTGTGTGTGTGTGTGTATATAAAGTACAATAAAAGTTCAAAGTATTATTATTTGTACATACATATTATTCAATATATATATATATATGAAATATATCTTTAAATTAAAGAAGTGGCAGGGACAAAAAAGACATTTTGCTCTTTTTTGTCAAGAATGGATATTAGTAGATTATATGTGAGTATATCAATATCTGATGAATGTTGCTCAGAATGAACCGAGGAGCAGTAATCTCGGCCATTTTACTCACAATGCACTTTTCATCTCGTGTTAGTCTTGATGTGTACTCATGGCCTCTAAATATTGTGCTGGGGCATGATTATGCTCTCTGCACACAACAGTATTTCCCCATAAAATACCATCTGAAGAAATCAGTGCACCTCGTAGAGAGAATGAACAAATATTTTTTTTTTGGCACTAGTACATCTGTTTAAAGTTTCTCCATTTTTTAAATATCTTGGTGGTTGATATTTTCCGACTTTTTCACAAATGAAAGTGCATTTCGGGAGTTTGTTACCTATTTTATTTGCATATTTATCAATAACTATGACGAATCTATTTTACCTTCCGATTGTTCTCACCTAATCTAACATATCATCTCTCCTTTCAAAAATCTATAAAAAACAAAAAAGATAAAACTAATTAAATGAGTAACATATGTTTATGTATACACTAAACCAATTAAATTAAAAGAGCAAAACAAAGAAAAATATGTTTTAAAAATGTTTTTACTATATTTTCAGATAAAAAGAGTAACATACTAAATTAAATGATGACCTATTCTTTTTTTTCAATAATAATTTGTTACAACTTTTCTTAACTGTCGTAAGTTGACGTGATATTTATTTTTAATTATTCTGATGGCGACGAGACCGCGTTAACATTCTTGGCAAAGTTCGGTCGTTTGAAGGTGGATAAACGCAAACTGTGAACTAGAAGTTGTTTTTTTATTTTTATTTCCATGCATATCTTATTATATTTATTTTAATAATTACTAGTTGGAAGTTTGTTTAGGACTTTCTTTTAGGTTACGTAATCTTTTCCTTTAAATAGTTGCTTTGTTTCACTAGTTAGGGTTTTTTTGGGAATAGGTAGCTGAGCCAACCGTTGTGTCAACATGTCAACCTGTTGACGAAGGTCTGTGTTCTCTTATTGAAGACGTCGCATATCAATACGAGGCAGCATGATTCCGGAGCGTTAACTAGTCTCTGATACCAATGTTGGAGCAAAATCGGTATTTGCACTGTTGTGCGGAAGCGTAAATTAAATCTGCGGAAATTAAACGACACAAGGATTTATAGAGGTTCGGCTATAATCGAGCCTACGTCCCCTCTCGGTACCTTTTTCTATAGGATTAAGATAAAAACCTCTACACCTTTCTTCTATCGGTCGAGGGATAACCGTCACAATCACTTCTTCAATTGGTTCGTGATAAACCGCTCGTACTTGTCTTTATGTCGGTCCAAGTTAAACCTTTTTCCTTTTCTATTGGACAAGGAATCAACCACTCTAGCTTTCTATCAGTACTAGATAAACCTCATGAAGATATCGATTGCGATTCTAATAATACTGGATCCTTGATCCTAATAATACCGAATCCAATCGTATCTTTTCTTTTACCTCTCGTGTATGTGTTTAATGTATAAACACTCAAACTAACAATATAAGCTCAATATCACAACAACAATGTAAGTATATCAATCTCTGATGAATGTATCGTTTTCTTGAAGTTGTTGTGGAGAAACAATACCATAGGAATGGTATTTATAGACATTGGAGCCTTACTAGCCGTTGCCTCTTCAGACTGCATTACGTACGCTATATCACTCTTGTTACGTACATAAGCACCTTTACGTACGTTAACATATAAATGTTACGTACGTTAACATCACCCAGTTTCAGTCCAGTAGCATCTGATTCGATCATTACGTACGTTAAGGATACGTCATTGCTGACGTCATATATCCGTTGCCGCCTTTTTGACTTTGACACGTCCAACGTTCTTCTGGTTTGAACTCTTAACACTCCATTACGTACGTTAGCCATCCTTGCTTACGTACGTTAATCTCCATAGATTACGTGCGCTATATATCACATTTTACGTACGTTAAGCTTGCATAAATCCAGCTTTTTGCACTTCGTTTCCTTCGATGCTTTGCTTCGTCTTTTTGTTGTTTTACTTTGTTTATCAACTTTAATCATCAAAACACTTTTAAGCATGTATGGAACAAAATATTCCAACAATATCTCTCTTTTTTATGATTACAAAATGACACTTCGTCAATGGGATTTACCTGCAAAAATACAAATATATGTATATGTGTACAGACTAAAGTTTTCGACTTTGTCCGTTTCGTTAGTTTCTTCTCCCATTTCTTTTTCGACTCCTTCTTTCCTTTTCTTTTTCTTTTCGAATTTTCAAATTTTCATCATCTTTTCGACGTCTCCTCATTTTTCTTTTCAACTTCATCTTTTCGACTTTTCTTCGATTTTCTCCCCCTTTCAGTGTTAATCCCATTCTTTTTCTTTTCTCCTTTTTCTCCTTTCTCCCCCTTTTTGTTTTCATCAAAAAGTGTAATAACTGACAATAAAATGATAAATACCAAATTGATGTATAAAAATTATGCGATACCAAATGATGAATATAACTATATGCATGAATAGGGTATCAACTCCCCCTGAAAATATTATCTCCCTTTTGAAAAATTATTACCCCCTCAGTAAAATACAAATTAAATTTTTGGGATCCAACCTATAGTGGTTTTTATTTCGAGACGTGAACGATATTTGGGATGGTGGTTCCTTTAGGAATCCAAATTTTCTTAACTTTAATCGTCCATCTTGGGCTTTTAGAGTTTGAAATATGGTGCCCGATTTTCAAACATTTTTCGCAATGGGGTATCTTTAAATTTAAGGATTCGTTTTTAGAACGAGGTTTGAATCCCAACCCCTGTTTATTTAAAATAAACTTTTGAACCGAGAGCATATTTTATAATTTCACATTTCCGAGAGAAAATTTTCTTCGTTAAATTTTTGAGCTCGGTTTGCATTTTAACAATGTCATCCTTTAAAATATTTTCATTTTCAATGCATTTTGAATGATCGATCTCAACAAATTTTACCTTTTCAAGAATTTTTGAATTTTCAATTTACAATGATTTATTTTTAGATTTAAGGGATTTAATCTCGGATAAAGCATTTTGAAAGTCGGTATGCAATAATTCAAATGCTTCAAATAGCTCGTCACGAGAGGATGTACTTACTTGACTTTCGACGTCGCTATCGTCGAATGAACTTCGGGCCATGAGAGCGAGATTATTTTGATTGATAAAATCATCATCTTCGTCTTCATCACTCCATGTTGCAACGAGAACCTCCTTCTTGAGTTTAGCTCGGCAATTTTTTGCAAAGTGGCCTGGTGTACCACATAATCGACAATTGTTGTCGAATTTTTTAGATTCGCCCGAGATGTCTTTCTTTCTCCGGTTTAGTAAGATTTGAAACATATTAATATTCTTGGCATAATATGCCGATTCTTCGTCGCTTTTGTCCACCGGGATTTTTCTTTTTTACATCTTAGCCTTCAAGGCTATTGATCTTTCTCGGCTTCGGTTTAGCATTCCGAGATTTTAGGACTATCTCGTAGTTTATGAGAAAACCGACGAGGGCCCTAAAATCAAGATTATTGAGATATTTCAATTCTATAATCGCCGTAACCGTGCCGTCCCATTCAACAGGTAGTGATCTTAAGATTTTCTTGACTTTCTCACTACTTGATAATGGTTTACCGAACGAATCAAGTCCATTTGTAATGACCGAAAATCGGTCGAGCATGTTAGTGATGGACTCGTCACCCTTCATCATGAATAGCTCATAGTCATGGAGAAGCATATTGATCTTCGTCTCCTTGACTTGAGTTTTCCCTTCGTGTGTGATTTCAAAAATTTTCCATATCTCTTTAGCACTTTCACACGATGAGATACGATTGACCTCTTCCGGATTTAAGACACAAAATAGAAATTGAGTAGCCTTACAATTTAGATGGTCGTTCTTCCAATCCGCGTCATCATATTCTTCGAAAGATTTAAGCGTACCATCGGATTTGAGAGTAATTTCGGACCAAGACATATTACTTTCCAAAGCTCGATGTCATATGCTCGGATGAATATTGACATCTTTTTCTTCCACGTCATCAAGTTTGAGCCATCAAAAAATGGTGGTCGGTTAAGAGCAAGTTCTTCGACGGGAGCAATTTGGAATGCCATTTGGATCTTCTCCTCGGATGTTAAGCCGCTTATTGGAGGTACCGCTTTGATATCAATTGTTGGAGCAAAATCGGTATTTGCACCTATAATACCCCAGATTTCTGATGTGTATTTGAACCTTGTGATATTGTATTTGTTGCATTTTGATCTGAGTATTTTTCTCCGTGTTTCATGATCCGGTGTTGTTGAGCCTATGATTTCATGAATGTGTTCAAAATTGTGATTTTTGCACATGTAGCGCACGCTATCGACTAGGCATAGCATACGCTAATTTGGGTTTCGTAGCGCGCGCTATGTATGAACCTTAGCGTGCGCTATACGTAGTCAACTTGATTAAGACAGGGTGGTAGGTGAGATCAGCCGTGGATCTTGGTCGGGACATGTCGGGATGAACCTGGATGGCTTTTGGAAAAAGCCGAGTCAACGTTGTTTAGCGCACGCTACAGGTATGAGGATAGCGCACGCTAAATGTTGAGTACAGTGAGGTCAGTAAGCTTCGTATGGCCGTTAGCGCACGCTATATAAGTGGTAGCGTACGCTAATTCCTGAACTTAGCGCACGTAAGGGGATGTTAGCGCACGCTAAGTCGAGACCAGGCAGAAATAGTAGATTGCAGGCCCGTTAGCGCACGCTATGGATATGGACTAGCGCGCGCTAATAACCATTTTCTATATATAGGACAGCACCCTCCTTCATTTTTAGACTTCCACTTCAACACACAACATATTTCCGCGACTTTGAGAGTTACCCTCTCCAGCTTCAACCTTCATATCAGCTTCCTAACACATCATTGAAGACGAGGAACCTTGAGGATCGGTATTCAAGCATCCAACGTTGAGTTCATCAAGAGTTTACGTCTTTCCTTTCCATACAAGGTATGTGTTGCTACCCGAACGTTGAATTCATGTTCTTATTCGGATTATAACTTCCTCCTGGAGTTTATCAAGGTTATGGATTAATGATTAGGTTGAGCACCATTCATGTAAGCTTGAAGTAATCATTTTTAGAACCCCTTTGAGTAATAAGAGTGTAACCGAACCCTTTTGAGTTGGATCAAGGATTTGTGATTTCTGAGATTTTAGTATATTTTTAAGATGTCTTATCCAAATCACTTGCATGTCGGAGTATTGTGATTATCATCACTTTGTATGAGATTTTTACAAGAAGATGAATTTTTGGTATAGTCTTGTAATATCCTTGGATAGAATGAGAAGACCTTCAATATAAATCATAACTCATAGTGATTTCTGGATTTGGTTATCTTCATGTTGATGATTCAAACAAAAGGATATTGATGGGTAACCATTGCTATGAACGTAAATTTTGGCAAGGAAGATAAATTGTGGAAGAACGAATTATATTGTTGTTAAACCTTAAACTCGGATTGAAGCATGATTTGTAACCGAACTTGGTGAGGGAATCGATAATCCAGAATCGTAGTACGTTATTGCGATGATTTGAGCGACTCTAGCTAGACCGGGTGGTCGTAGAGTGAGTTGAGCCGTGAGTAGGCGAGCTTAGAGTGTTAACCCGACCGTAGTAGGCGTTAGATATTCGTACGTTTTAACTTGTCCTGAGTTGCCATTATTTTCCTGTTTGTTCAAGGGCCGAGCATTGCGAATGTTTGATCGAAGGAGGCGGCCTTCGAGTGTGTTGAGATCATTGGAGTGATTAGTTCTTGCCATCTTTGAGGCAAGTATCGTAATTTGTTAATTTTGGTATTTTGAGCATGCATGTGGTTTATTCATGTTGTTGAACCTGGGATTTATTTCGTTGAATTGTCATGATATTCGTTATCAAGTGTTTGTATGTTCATGTTGATGGACATATCGATTTTGCTTACATGTATGCATGACTTGTGTTTGTGTATGTTGTACGATCTATGCTGAGGGCGTTGGATCGGATGTCCACCTCGTGTTGGTCCGAAGGGATCATCTTGGGATCTATGCTGAGGGCGCTGGATCATTGGACGGGTTTTTCCACCTCGTGTTGGTCCGACGGGATCATCTTGGGATCTATGCTGAGGGCGCTGGATCGTTGGAATACCCATGTTGTGTTAATGGAATCTTGTGGATTCGCATTGTTGGATCCGGTAGCGGAAGTCCGTATTGTGTATTCTGTTATGCATTGTTGTTGCATATTCGATTTGTTTAATATGATACTTGTACTAGCATTGTTTTGCTAACCCCTTCGGGGGTGGACATTTGTTTTGATATTCAGGAGCGGGAAAGCAGCCACAGTACCGATATGACGACGAAGGGGCTCAGTGATGTTTATTTTTATTGTGATTTGTCTTCTTTGTTCATTTTCAGTACTCGAGTACACGTGTCTTATTAATATTTCGAGATGGTTGTAATAATGACTCATTTGATCTGTTTGAAACCGGTTTTGTATTTGGAACTTTCATAGCTGTTGTATTATATTTACATTTCTTCTAATTAGCCTTGTAAATCCTTAAAGGGTTTACGGCGCTGTAATTATTCCGAATATCTCGGGGTGTTACAGAATATGGTATCAGAGCTAAGATTCAGGGATATCTTGGCAGTCGGGTTTTAGTTGGGTCTGTTTAGGTTATTTGATTTACGGGGCGTTCGTAACATCACTGTTCATCCAACGTCGTCATATGGACCGTGGTTGTAAGTCTCCTAATCTCTTATACTACCGTTTTACTTAATTTCTGTTTTGTGAATATTGACGGGCTTTAGTTTTGAAAATTTTGCCCTCGATATTGAGTAATTGTGTTTACAGTATGTTGAGGGGAGGACGTGGACGCGGATGCGGTCGTGGACGCGGACGTGGTAATATGAGACAGGAGGATTCAACAACTACCCCAGAATTATCGGCTAGTCGAACTGATTCCCATTCTGGAGGACAGCGGGGATCAGCGAATGACAATGCGAATCCTAACATGCCGGGAGTGCTTCAACAGGTGGTGGCTCAGATAAACCAGTTCGCTCAGGTAGTTGACCGCATGCAGACGGCGATGGGACAGCAGCATAACGAGGATAATCGGGGAGATAGATGGCTTACTGAGGTGGTCAAATTGCACCGCCAAAATTTGATGGTTCTGCTGAGGCACTTACTTGGGATCATTGGCTAAAGGAGTTAGAGAAGATATTTGCGGGGATTAACTGTCCCGAGGACAGGAAAGTTCCTATTGCCCAGTATTTTCTGACTGGGGAGGCTTTTGACTGGTGGGAAGCTATTCGACCTGAGGATCATAATGCTGACTGGATGGAATTCAAACTAATGATGGAAGCACAATATTGTCCTCGTCCAGTTAGAGAGGCAAAAATCCGAGAGTTTTTCTCACCGCAGAGTTCGGAAGCATATGTGACAGACATAATCAAGACTTTTAATCATCAGCTGACTTGTGTGCGACACTTGGTCAGGACGGAGGCGGAGAAGATTTTTCATTTCGATATGCGGATGAAGCCGGAGATTCAGCAGTACATGTACGGATTCGAGTGTACTACGTTGCAACAATATCAGGACAAGGCGCTGGCCTACGACATGAAAGAGGCAGCGGTGGAGAAATCGATGGAGGCAAAGAAGCAGAAAGTGTCCGGCAACTTCTCGGAAAACAAGAGTGGTGGGCCCCGCAAGGTCCAGTCTTCATTTTATTCATCTAGGAAACCTCCACATCCTTCTCGAGGTGGAAAGAAGTTCCGGACAACATCAGCAGTTTCGGACGCATCAGAGAAGTGCTATAATTGTGGCCAAGCAGGGCATATTCGACATGATTGTCCCATTCCTTCTGTGACTTGTTTTGAATGTGGGTAAGAAGGACACCGTACGAATTTTTGCGGAAATATGACTAGATTATTTGGTACTCGCACTCCAGCACCAGTTCCGAAAGAGATAAGTGTGAACCAGACACAGTAGAGTGGGTTTCAGCAGCAGAATATTGGGAAGAGAGAGACATCCAGTGCTGGGTCCGTTCCTCCGTACCTGTACGAGATGAGGAAATCTGACGATCAGAACACTGTTGTTGCATCAGGTACGATTCAGATCCTTTTGCAACCAGTTAGTGTCTTATTCGATTCAGGAGCTACACATTCTTTCATATCATTGAACTGTGTTAATCGTTTGAAAATCTCGTGTTTATTTGATTTTGAACCTTATGTTGTGGGTTTGCCGAGTGGAGAGAAAATTGTGGGGACCCTAGAAACTAAAGATTTTCCAGTGTCTATAGGAGGGAGAGATTGGCCATCGAATCTTATTGTAGTCGACATCCATGGTGACGATTTAATTCTCGGAGACGATTGGCTCAACCGTTATGGAGCTATTTTGAATTACCGAAAGAGAGTCATTTCTATCATTGCCGATGACGGATCTGAACATTTATTCAGAGGATGGAGACTGGGAAGCTCGGGAAAATTGATCAAAGCGATGAAAGCAGTGAAATTACTGAAGCAGGGTTGTCACAAATTTTGGTGCTACGCCATGAAGAAAGAAGAAGGAGTAGAGCTCTCATCTATTCCAGTTGTGAATGAATTCTCAGATGTATTCCCTAACGAACTACCTGGGTTACCTCCGCAGAGAGAAGTGGAGTTCACTATCGAATTAGAGCCTGGAGCCGCTCCTATTTCCAGAGCACCATACCGTATGGCGCCAACCGAGATGTATGAACTAAAGAAGCAACTGGAGGAATTATTACAGAAGGGTTACATTCAACCTAGCGTTTCTCCTTGGGGAGCGCCCGTTCTCTATGTCCGGAAGAATGATGGATCCCTCCGATTATGTAATGATTACAGGGAGCTAAACAAGGTGACGATCAAGAACAAGTATCCTATACCTCGAATCGACGACTTGTTTGATCAACTGCAAGGGGCAAGGGTATTCTCTAAGATTGACTTGCGATCAGGATACCATCAGTTGAGAATTAAGGAATTGGATATACCGAAATCTGCTTTTAGATCCCGGTACGGACACTATGAATTTATGGTAATGCCATTCGGACTTACCAATGCTCCTGTGGTATTTATGCAATTGATGATTCGGGTATTCTTAGAATACCTATATAAGTTTGTGGTCGTTTTCATTGATGACATATTGATCTATTCGAAAGACACAGAGGAGCATGCTGAGCATTTGCGTGTTATTTTGAGCACCTTGAGGAATAAACAGCTTTATGCAAAACTTTCCAAATGCGAGTTCTGGCTTAGGGAAGTAACTTTCCTTGGGCATGTGATATCAGCTGACTGAGTTCAGGTGGACCCGAAGAAAGTCGAAGCAATCTTGGAATGGGAAGCTCCTAATAACGTGAAAGAAGTCTGAAGCTTCTTAGGACTTGCTGGATATTATCGCCGTTTTGTGGAGGGATTTTCCAAAATTGCTCGTCCGCTCACTCAGCTGTTACAGAAAACTCAAAAGTTCACGTGGAATGAGAAATGCCATGCTAGTTTTGATGAACTTAAGAGGAGACTGACGACAGTACCTATATTAGCGTTACCAGATGGAACTGATGGATTCATGGTATACAGCGATGCTTCAAATCAGGGTCTGGGATGTGTGTTGATGCAAAAGGATAAGGTGATTGCCTATGCCTCTCGCGATTGAAATCGTACGGGTTAATTACCCGACTCATGATCTGGAGTTAGCAGCTGTGGTCTTTGCCTTGAAAATTTGGCGACATTATTTATACGACACTCATTGTCAGATCTTTACAGATCATAAGAGCCTCAAGTATATTTTCAGTCAGAAGGAATTAAACATGAGGCAGAGAAGGTGGCTGGAATTGATCAAGGATTACGATTTGGAAATCCTCTATCATCCAGGCAAAGAAAACGTAGTAGCTGATGCACTAAGCCATAAACCTGTTTCTCTTCGAGTGTTGGAAGCACTTACATCCCAAACCAGCATTCAACGAGAACTGATCCGCGAAGGAATCGAAGTGTGGTCGCGGGGAGTCCAAGGGAAACTGTGTGTGATGGAACTAACTTCGTCATTAGTGGAAGAAATCAAATCTAAGCAGTTGAATGATTCTCTGATCCTTCGGTTATGTGACGAAGTAAAGCAAGGAAAGGCCCCAGGATTCGTGATACAAGATAATGGAGTTATGATATTGAAGAGTCGACTTTGTGTTCCCGATGATAATGTTTTGAAACAGACAATTCTGAAGGAAGCTCACATCGCGCCCTGTTCTATTCACCCGGGCAGCAGTAAGATGTATAAGGATCTAAAACAAAACTTCTGGTGGGGAAATATGAAGAAGGATGTAGCAGAATACGTTTTGAAGTGTTTGACTTGTCAGCAGATTAAGATTGAACATCAGCGACCTGCCGGAATGTTGAAGCCACTTCCGATCCCTGAGTGGAAGTGGGAGGATATCTCGATGGATTTCATCACCAATATGCCAAGGACCAATACGGGAATGAACATGATTTGGGTTGTAGTTGATCGACTAACCAAGTCGGCTCATTTCCTAGAAATTAAAGACATGTGGGGACTCGAGAAATTGGCACGAGTATTTATTGCAGAGATAGTCAGATTGCATGGGACGCCGAAGACCATTATTTCAGATCGAGATGGTCGCTTCGTGTCGCACTTCTGGAAGGCAGTTCAAAGGGCTTTGGGGACCGAGCTGAACTTTAGCACAGCTTATCATCCTCAAACGTACAGTCAGTCCGAAAGGACTATACAAACAGTAGAAGACATGCTTAGAGCTTATGGCTTTGATTGGTCAACTGATTGGGAAGTTCATTTGCCCTTGATTGAATTCACCTACAACAATAGTTGGCATGCTTCTATTAAGATGGCACCATTTGAAGCTTTGTACGGGAGAAGATGCCGATCACCCATGTGCTGGGATGATTCTTCGGACTTGATCGGGATGGAACCGGAATTGATAGTTCAGACTCAAGAGAAGATAGCTTTGATTCGGGAAAGACTGTTGACTGCCCAGAGTCGACAGAAGTCTTATGCAGATATGCGTCGTCGCCCGCTAGAGTTCAACATTGGGGACCACGTACTACTGAAGGTGTCTCCTACACGAGGAATTTTCCGTTTTGGGAGAAAAGGTAAGCTAAGTCCGAGATATATCGGACCATTTGAGATCCTCGAGAGAGTTGGGGATTTAGCATACAGGGTGGCCTTACCGCCATCACTGAGTCACGTTCACAATGTGTTTCACGTATCCCAATTACGGAAGTATGTACCTGATCCTAGTCATATTATTGATTTCGATGAGATCGAGATAGATAATGACTGCACCTTCGAAGAGAGACCAATCAAGATACTTGAGAGTCGGATCAAACAACTGAGGAATAAACCAATACCCTTGGTTAAAGTACAATGGTCACGACACGGAGCTGAAGAGGCCACTTGGGAAACGGAGGACAATATGAAGACTAGGTATCCAGAGTTGTTGTCATCTTAAGTTTCGGGACGAAACTTCTTTTTAGGGAGAGAGGATGTATTACCCGAGATTTCTGATGTGTATTTGAACCTTGTGATATTGTATTTGTTGCATTTTGATCTGAGTATTTTTCTCCGTGTTTCATGATCCGGTGTTGTTGAGCCTATAATTTCATGAATGTGTTCAAAATTGTGATTTTTGCACATGTAGCGCACGCTATCGACTAGGCGTAGCGTACGCTAATTTGGGTTTCGTAGCGCACGCTATGTATGAACCTTAGCGCGCGCTATACATAGTCAACTTGATTAAGACAGGGTGGTAGGTGAGATCAGCCGCGGATCTTGGTCGGGACATGTCGGGATGAACCTGGATGGCTTTTGGAAAAAGCCGAGTCAACGTTGTTTAGCGCACGCTACAGGTATGAGGATAGTGCACGCTAAATGTTGAGTACAGTGAGGTCAGTAAGCTTCGTATGGCCGTTACCGCACGCTATATAAGCGGTAGCGTACGCTAATTCCTGAACTTAGTGCACGTAAGGGGATGTTAGCGCACGCTAAGTCGAGACCAGGCAGAAACAGTAGACTGCAGGCCCGTTAGCGCATGCTATGGATATGGACTAGCGCGCGCTAAGAACCATTTTCTATATATAGGACAGCACCCTCCTTCATTTTTAGACTTCCACTTCAACACACAACATATTTCCGCGACTTTGAGAGTTACCCTCTCCATCTTCAACCTTCATATCAGCTTCCTAATACATCATTGAAGGCGAGGGACCTTGAGGATCGGTGTTCAAGCGTCCAACATTGAGTTCATCAAGAGTTTTCGTCTTTTCTTTCCATACAAGGTATGTGTTGCTACCCGAACGTCTTTTGTTTCCATACAAGGTATGTGTTGCTACCCGAACGTTGAATTCATGTTCTTATTCGGATTATAACTTCCTCCTGGAGTTTATCAAGGTTATGGATTAATGATTAGGTTGTGCACCATTCATGTAAAGCTTGAAGTAATCATTTTTAGAACCCCTTTGAGTAATAAGAGTGTAACCGAACCCTTTTGAGTTGGATCAAGGATTTGTGATTTCTGATATTTTAGTATATTTTTAGGATGTCCTATCCAAATCACTTGCATGTCGGAGTATTGTGATTATCATCACTTTGTATGAGATCTTTGCAAGAAGATGAATTTTTGGTATAGTCTTGTAATATCCTTCGATAGTATGAGAAGACCTTCAATGTAAATCATAACTCATAGTGATTTCTGGATTTGGTTATCTTCATGTTAATGGTTCAAACAAAAGGATGTTGACGGGTAACCATTGCTATGAACGTAAATTTTGGCAAGGAAGATAAATTGTGGAAGAACGAATTATATGGTTGTGAAACCTTAAACTCGGATTGAAGCATGATTTGTAACCGAACTTGGTGAGGGAATCGATAATCCGGAATCGTAGTACGTAATTGCGATGATTTGAGTGACTCTAGCTAGACCGGGCAGTCGTCGAGTGAGTTGAGCCGTGAGTCGGCGAGCTTAGAGTGTTAACCCGACCGTAGTAGGCGTTAGATGTTCGTACCTTTTAACTTGTCCTGAGTTGCCGTTATTTTCCTGTTTGTTCAAGGGCCGAGCATTGCGAACGTTTGATCGAAGCAGGCGGCCTTCGAGTGTGTTGAGATCATTGGAGTGATTAGTTCTTGCTATATTTGAGGCAACTATCGTAATTTGTTAATTTTGGTATTTTGAGCATTCATGTGGTTTATTCATGTTGTTGAACATGGGATTTATTTCGTTGAATTGTCATGATATTCGTTATCAAGTGTTTGTATGTTCATCTTGATGGACATAGAGATTTTTCTTACATGTATGCATGAGTTTTGTTTGTGTATGTTGTACGATATATGCTGAGGGCGCTGGATCGGATGTCCACCTCGTGTTGGTCCGACGGGATCATCTTGGGATCTATGCTGAGGGCGCTGGATCATTGGACGGGTTTTTCCACCTCGTGTTGGTCCGACGGGATCATCTTGGGATCTATGCTGAGGGCGTTGGATCGTTGGAATACCCATGTTGTGTTAATGGAATCTTGTGGATTCGCATTGTTGGATTCCGGTAGCGGAAGTCCGTATTGTGTATTCTGTTATGAAATGTTGTTGCATATTCGATTTGTTTAATATGATACTTGTACTAGCATCGTTTTGCTAACCCCTTCGGGGGTGGACATTTCTTTTGATGTTCAGGTAGCCGAGGAGCGGGAAAGCAGCCACAGTACCGATATGACGACGAAGGGGCTCAGTGATGTTTATTGTTATTGTGATTTGTCTTCTTGGTTCATTTTCAGTACTCGAGTACGCGTGTCTTATTAATATTTCGAGATGGTTGTAATAATGACTCATTCGATCTGTTTGAAACCAGTTTTGTATTTGGAACTTTCATAGTACTGTTGTATTATATTTACATTTCTTCTAATTAGCCTTGTAAATCCTTACTTAAAGGGTTTACAGTGCTGTAATTATTCCGAATATCTCGGGGTGTTACAGCGCCGCTGTGCGGAAACGTAAATTAAATGTGCGAAAATTAAACGACACAAGGATTTATAGAGGTTCGGCTATAATCGAGCCTACGTCCTCTCTCGGTACCTTTTTCTATAGGATTAAGATAAAAACCTCTACACCTTTCTTCTATCGGTCGAGGGATAACCGTTACAATCACGTCTTCAATTGGTCCGTGATAAACCACTCGTACTTATCTTTATGTCGGTCCAAGTTAAACCTTTTTCCTTTTATATTGGACAAGGAATCAACCACTCTAGCTTTCTATCAGTACTAGATAAACCTCATAAAGATATCGATTGCGATTCTAATAATGATGGATCCTTGATCTTAATAACACCGAATCCAATCGTATCTTTTCTTTTACCTCTCGTGTATGTGTTTAATGTATAAACACTCAAACTAACAATATAAGCTCAATATCACAACAACAATGTAAGTATATCAATCTCTGATGAATGTATCGATTTCTTGAAGTTGTTGTGGAGAAACAATACCATAGGAATGGTATTTATAGACATTGGAGCCTTACTAGCCGTTGCCTCTTTAGACTGCATTACGTACGCTATATCACTCATGTTACGTGCATAAGCACATTTACGTACGTTAACATATAAATGTTACGTACGTTAACATCACCCAGTTTCAGTCCAGCAGCATCTGATTCGATCATTACGTACGTTAAGGATACGTCATTGCTGACGTCATATATCCGTTGCCGCCTTTTTGACTTTGACACGTCCAACGTTCTTCTGGTTTGAACTCTTAACACTCCATTACATACGTTAGACATCCTTGCTTACGTACGTTAATCTCCATGGATTACGTACGCTATATATTACATTTTACGTACGTTAAGCTTGCATAAATCCGGCTTTTTGCACTTCGTTTCCTTCGATGCTTTGCTTCGTCTTTTTGTTGTTTTGCTTTGTTTATCAACTTTAATCATCAAAACACTTTTAAGCATGTATGGAACAAAATATTCCAACAATCTATCCCTTTTTGATGATTACAAAACAATACTTCATCAATGGGATTTACCTGCAAAATACAAATATATGTATGTGTACAGACCAAAGTTTTCAACTTTATCCGTTTCGTTAGTTTCTTCTCCCATTTCTTTTTCGACTCCTTCTTTCCTTTTCTTTTTCTTTTCGAATTTTCAAATTTTCATCATGTTTTCGACGTCTCCTCATTTTTCTTTTCAACTTCATCTTTTCGACTTTTCTTCGATTTTCTCCCCCTTTCAGGGTTAGTCCCATTCTTTTTCTTTTCTCCTTTCTCCCTCTTTTTGTTTTCATCAAAAAGTGTAATAACGGATAATAAAATGATAAATACCAAATTGATGTATAAAAATTATGCGATACCAAATGATGAATATAACTATATGCATGAATAGGGTATAAGCTCCCCCTGAAAATATTATCTCCCTTTTGAAAAATTATTACTCCCCCTGAGTAAAAAACAAATTAAATTTTGGGGATCCAACCTATAGTTGGTTTTTGTTTTGAGACGTGAACGATGTTTGGGATGGTGATTCCTTTAGGAATCCAAATTTTCTTAACTTTAATCGTCCGTATTGGGCTTTTACAGTTTGAAATATGGTGCCCGATTTTCAAATATTTTTCGCAATGGGGTATCTTTAAATTTAAGGATTCATTTTTAGAACGAGGTTTGAATCCCAACCCCTGTTTATTTAAAGTAAAATTTTGAACCGAGAGCATATTTTCAAATTTCTCGTTTTCGAGAGAAAATTTCTTTGTTAAATTTTTGAGCTCGGTTTGCAGTTTAACAAGATCATCCTTTAAAATATTTTCATTTACAATGCATTTTGAATGATCGATCTCAACAAATTTTCCTTTTTCAAGAATTTTGGAATTTTCAATTTCCAATAATTTATTTTTTAGATTTAAGGCATTTAATCTCGGATAAAGCATTTTGAGAGTCGGTATGTAATAATTCAAATGCTTCAAATAGCTCATCACGAGAGGATGTACTTACTTGACTTTCGACGTCCCTATCGTCGAATGAACTTCGGGCCATGAGAGCGAGATTATTTTGATTGATAAAATCATCATCTTTGTCTTCATCGCTCCATATTGCAACGATAACCTCCTACTTGGGTTTAGCTCGGCAATTCTTTGCAAAGTGGCATGGTTTACCACATAATCGACAATTGTTGTCGAATTTCTTAGATTCGCCCGAGATGTCTTTCTTTCTCCGGTTTAATAAGGTTTGAAACTTATTTATATTCTTGGTATAATATGCCGATTCTTTGTCGCTTTCATCCACCAGGATTTCTCTTTTTGACATCTTAGCCTTCAAGGCTATTGATCTTTCCTTCGGCTTCGGTTTAGCATTCCGAGATCTTAGGACTATCTCGTAGTTTATGAGAGAACCGACGAGAGCACTAAAATCAAGATTATTGAGATCTTTCGATTCCATAATTGCCGTAACCATGCCGTCCCATTCAACAGGTAGTCATCTTAAGATTTTCTTGACTTTCTCACTACATGATAATGGTTTACCGAACGAAGCAAGTCCATTTGTGATGACCGAAAATCGGTCGAGCATGTTAGTGATGAACTCGTCACCCTTCATTATGAATAGCTCATAGTCATGGAGGAGCATATTGATCTTCGTCTCCTTGACTTGAGTTGTCCCTTCATGTGTGATTTCAAGAATTTTCCATATATCTTTAGCACTTTTACACGATGAGATACGATTGACCTCTTTTGGATTTAAGGCATAAAATAGAAATTGAGTAGCCTTATAATTTAGATGGTCGTTCTTCCAATCCTCGTCATCATATTCTTCGAAAGATTTAAGAGTACCGTCGGATTTGAAAGGAATTTTCGGACCAAGACATATTACTTTCCAAAGCTCGATGTCATATGCTCGGATGAATATTGACATCTTTTTCTTCCACATCATCTAGTTTGAGCCTTCAAAAAATGGTGGTCGGTTAAGAGCAAGTCCTTCGA
Source organism: Orobanche coerulescens (assembly GCA_033398695.1). Taxonomy (NCBI): domain Eukaryota; kingdom Viridiplantae; phylum Streptophyta; class Magnoliopsida; order Lamiales; family Orobanchaceae; genus Orobanche; species Orobanche coerulescens. Next base: position 42,008,694 of record CM065805.1, on the reverse strand, counting down.
CGGGAGCAATTTGGAATGCCATTTAGATCTTCTCCTCGGATGTTAAGCCGCTTATTAGAGGTACCGCTCTGATACCAATTGTTGGAGCAAAATCGGTATTTGCACCATTGTGCGGAAGCGTAAATTAAATGTGCGGAAATTAAACGACACAAGGATTTATAGAGGTTCGGCTATAATCGAGCCTATGTCCTCTCTCGGTATCTTTTTATATAGGATTAAGATAAAAATCTCTACACCTCTCTTCTATTGGTCGAGGGATAACCGTTACAATCACGTCTTCAATTGGTCCGTGATAAACCACTAGTACTTGTCTTTATTTCGGTCTAAGTTAAACCGTTTTTCTTTTCTATTGGACAAGCAATCAACCACTCTAGCTTTCTATCGGTACTAGATACCTCACGAAGATATCAATTGCGATTCTAATAATGCCGGATCCTTGATCCTAACAACACCGAATCCAATCATATCTTTTCTTTTATCTCTCGTGTATGTGTTGAATGTATAAATACTCAAACTAACTGTAATATCCGTACTTTCTATTTTTGGTAAATTTTATTTTTGGTGTATGTTCATTTCGGACGACTTGCTGTTACTGTTTTAGAATTCTGAATCTATTTTGTTCTTGGAATTTTCCCATTTGGACAAGTTTCGGTGATGTTTTTACGTAATTTCATCTTGAGCTATGTTTAATCGCGTGTGCATTCGATTATCATAAAACTCATTCGATTTCATCATTTTCCTTTTTCCATGAGTTCATTTGGTTGAGTGACTCATGTTGTGAGTTTTGGATTGTTAATCCGACGTCGTATCGTGATTTTTCAGACGTTTGGGTCATTTTGTAATTTTCTAAAAGTTTAGGAATTTTATCCTCCTTGTCGTATTTTGGAGTCCCCGGTAGTTGGGAGTGTATTATCTTTCAGTACTTAACTTCGTTGTCATAATTATCTCGTGTTTACGCTTCTGGGTTTGACCTTGTGTCGCGTTCCATCTTCGTATCGTCCTGTGCATAAAACGATGTTCAGCAGTACTGAACTGCTGCATGCATAACGCACATTATGCATGCTATTTAGCACGCGCTATCGTTACCGGCATACGTTATGCCTTAGTTGTAACGTACGTTATGGAACTTCAGCGGGGGTTCTGTCCAGTTTCTGCCCAGCCCTTACGTGCGTTAGCGGGCGTTTGTTACGTACGTAAAACTCTTCGTAGTGCACGTTAACGGTTTAGCGTAGCGTGTGATATCGGCCTCAGCCAATCAGGCAGAATGTTCTGCCAGGTTCTTACGTACATTAACTCAAAGGAGTTACGTACCTAAGACACCTTAGCGTACGCTAACTATTGATGTTAGCGTACGTAACGCTCTGTCAGGTATTTAAATCCTGAGTTGACTTCTGATGCGTCATTTCCCTTCTTTTCCTTCCCTTTTCCGCGACGTGAACTCCTCGGGCGATTTGGAGTGATTTGTGCGGAGCGATCCATAAAGTTCCTCCATAGATCGATTGTTGTGCTTCAAGCAAGGTTTATCATCATCATAATCATCCTCCATCCGTCCGAATCGAGGTATATTTCGTTAGAACACTAGCTTTTGGGGATTTTGGGGTTTTGGTTTGATTTTCACCGTACTAGTCCGATTTGCCCTTATAATTGTTAGATTTCGATAGTATAATCACTATCCCTTACTTCTCTTGCAGTTTTGCGGATTGAATTCGATATTTTTCTCCGTTGATTGAGGAGAACCGATTATGACCTTGTATTGTCCGACGAATTGTCCCATTGGGTAGACCTAGGATGGATTCCTACGTTTTCAAAATTTTGAGATTAGTTGTGTATCGTTATTGTGTTAGGATCGGATTAGTGAAGATTATCCGGGCCAAAACCTTCCCCTTCACCGTTTTCCTTCACGTCGTGTTATCCAAGGCAAGTACATGTTTTACATTCCGTTATGTGTGTACGGTTTTGATGCGAATGATGTAAATTGTTTTATTGCTTGGTTATGTTGTCGTTCTTCCACCCGGGGATGGCATGTGTAGCCTCTGGGGGCCGATACTAATGGGTACGGCCACCGGAGCGGACTTGGGTGCGTGTGTTGATGTTCTTCCACCCTAGGATGGTTCGACGGGACCTCTGGGGGCCGATACTAATGGGTACGGCCGCAGAAGTGGTTTCTCACATGGGGACAGTCCGACGGGGCCTCTGGGGGTCGATACTAATAGGTACGGTCGCGGGTTACCAAGCGTGGATAGTTGTGATGTGGAAAACTTGAGGATATATTGTTTTAGTGTAAATGTGATATTCAGGAATATTAATTTCAAATGTGTTTTTCAAATGGATTGCTTGTGTCGAATCGTGTATGTATATAATGTAGTGTAATTGTGTACTTGCACTAGCTATTCGTATGCTAACCCCTTAAATGGGGGAAATGCGTCTTATGCATTTCAGGTACTGATCGAGCCGAGGAGATGGCATGGGATATACATGCAAAAGATGGACTAGCATGATGATGAGGCTCGAGTCGTGTTTTATGTTTTACTATTGCATTTATCTTGATGTTGGAGTTAGACTTAGTGTTTTATAAATTGGTTAAAGTCCCCTGCGTGGGCAATGAATTAGTATTCGACTTATTCTTCATGTACTTCCATTAAAATATTTTGGCCGAGGCCATGACCTTATTTTATATGTTGAGTGCGTCTTTTGGGATTTCATTGTGGTTTATGTGTCATGTGTTAGCCTGGTAGACCTCATGAAGGTCCTACGGCGTGTAACGTCCCATAAGTGAATTTAGGGTGTTACATTTATGGTATTGGAGCCTTAGGTTATGAATACCTAGGCTGTAGGTTAATTTGGATCTGTCAGTCATGTCGTTAGAGTCACTTGTTGAGTCTAATATCATTGTGCTACCATCTCTTCGTGCGGCCCATGGCTGTAAGTCTCCTCGAACTCTTATATTTCTGTAATTCATTTCCTTGTGTTGTTTGGAATTATGAATTGTGGTACCGACTTTGCAAACTGTGGATTTTTCTAACCTTGTTCCTTTTACTTCTATCTTCAGTATGTTGAGAGGTCGCGGTAGACTAGCTAGGGGGCGCGGCCGAGGCCGTGGTCGTGGTGCAGATAATGAGGAAGCTCCGCTTTCTCAGTCCTCTGCAGGTTTGGCCTCTCATTCAGTGCCGGACACTCTACCTCTGAGTTCTGATGGGCAGCAAACTTTGTCAGTCGGCCAGGATCAGTCGTTGGGTGGTAATGCCGACATGGGAGCTACTGCTGTACTTCAGCAGTTAGTAGCTCAACTTGCCCAGATAGCTCAGGGAGGACGCCAGAATTCGCCCCCGACTCCTGAGGAAGAAGCTAGTAAGTGGCTTCAGACGGTGACTAAGATGCACCCTTCTCGTTTTTCTCGATATTCTGACTCTCTCGGTTGGGAGAATTGGCTTTTTCAGTTAGGCAGAACCTTCGATGTCGTAGCTTGTCCCGATGACAGGAGGGTACATATTGCTCAGTACCTCCTGGATAAGGAAGCTGCGGAATGGTGGGAGGCCGTGGCGCCCAGAGTCCGTCCAGCAACTTGGGAGGAATTTAAGACTGCTATGGAAGCAGAATATTGTCCGCCGCCAGTTAAAGAACGCAGGATTGTGGAGTTCTTCACTGCTACACCCCAGGATGTGCCGATTTCTCCGGCCATCATCACTTATAATCAACAGTTAGGGTTCGTGAAGGATCGGGTGAGGACTGAGGCCGATAAGATCCGTTATTTCAATATGCGCATGAAACCGCATATCAGGTAGAGTATGGCACCGCTCATGTGTGCCACCTTGAAAGAGTATCAGGATCGCGCCCTAGCGATTGAGATGGCTGTCCCGGAATCAGAGTCGGGTTCCAAAGCTAAGAAGCAGAAGACTACTGGCAGTTTCTCAGCTGGTAAGAGTGGTCAGTTTTCGATGTCTCGGTCTGCTCCCACATCTGGGAAGAGGCCGTTTCATCAGGCCGGCAGATCTCAGGGTAACCGTCTAGTTCAGTCTCTTGCTTCTGGCGGTAGAGTTTGTTTTAATTGCAGTTAGTATGAGCACGTGATGAAGGATTGCCCATTTCTGTTAGTTAATTTCTTTACTTGCGGACAGACCGGGTATCGGGCAGTTCATTGCGAGAGGGCCACCAGGGCCGCCAGAGCTCCGACTACCACCACCATTCAGAAGGAGCACAGTACTCCAGTTACTTATGTTCCTCAGAGTTCGGGTCATGGTAGGGGTCGGGGTCAGCCGGATCGCCGTGCAGCATCGAGTTCGGGCTCAGTTCACCCTCGATTATATCAGATGAGGTGCACAGAGGAGGCATATGTTCCGGTGGCGTCAGGTACCACTCAGATCCTTTCTCATCCAGTTTCAGTGCTTTTTGATTCGGGTGCTACCCACTCCTTTATTACTTCGGATTGTGTGTGTCGTATTGGTTTTGACTGCTTGTTCGAGTGTGAACCGTTTCTAGTGAGTATGCCTAGTGGGGATCGTATAGTTGGGAACCGGGAAGTTAGATATTGCCCAGTGAGGATCGAAAGCCGGGATTGGCCCTCGAACCTCATTGATGTAGACCTTAAGGGTGAGGATTTGATCCTCGGGGACGATTGGTTGGATCGTCATGGTGCTATCATGAACTATCGGACTCGCACTATATCGATAGTGGCCGAAGATGGCACCGAGCATACTCTCGTCGGTTGTAAGATGGGTAGATCGGGAAGTGTGATTAGCGCCTTGAAGGCGATGAAACTTCTGAACCAGGGTTGTGTTGGCTATTGGTGTTGCGCTATGGAGGCGTAAAATGGTGGAGTTGACATGTCGTCGATTCCAGTCATTAGCGAGTATCCCGACGTATTTTCAGATGACTTGTCGGGATTACCACCACAGCAAGAGGTTGAGTTTCCTATTGATTTAGAGCCAAATGCGGCCCCTGTTTCTCGAGCGCCGTACCGTATGGCACCATCGGAGATGTTAGAGTTGAAGAAGCAGTTGGGGGAGTTACTAGATAAAGGGTATATTCGACCGAGCGCATCACCTTGGGGTGCGCCGGTGCTTTTTGTTAAGAAGAAGGATGGGTCGCTTCGTTTATGCATTGATTATCGAGAATTAAAAAAGTTGACCATCAAAAACAAATATCATTTGCCCCGGATTGAAGACTTGTTTGATCAGCTTCAGGGAGCTTCAGTCTTTTCGAAGATTGATTTACGATCGGGCTACTACCAGTTGAGGATACGGGACAGTGATATACCGAAAGCTGCCTTTCGGACGAGATACGGACATTATGAGTTTGTGGTTATGCCTTTCGAGCTAACCAATGCCCCAGCAGTGTCCATGCAGTTGATGAACAAGGTTTTTATTGAGTATCTGGACAAATTCGTAGTCGTCTTTATTGATGACATTCTTATCTATTCCCGGAGCCGGGAGGAGCACGCCTTATATCTCCGGATTGTGCTAGACATTCTGAGAGCTGAGCAGTTGTACGCAAATTTCTCTAAGTGTGAGTTTTGGCTCAAGGAAGTGATGTTCCTCGGGCATGTGATTTCAGTGGAGGGAGTTCGGGTAGACCCGCAGAAGATAGAGGCAGTGATAGCGTGGGAACCGCCTAAAATGTGAAGGCGATGAGCAGTTTTCTGGGACTTGCAGGCTATTACCGTAGATTTGTTTAGGGATTTTCTAAGATCACTAAACCACTCACTCAGTTACTCCAGAAGACTCAGAAGTTCGAGTGGACCGCAGATAGACAGGATAGTTTTGACGAGTTGAAGAGACTGTTGGGGTTCGGTGCCTAAAACGAAGGCCCATCAGAAGCGGTAAAACGAAAATTAATTCGATCCAAATCCCTACGAGGATCGATCGAGCTATGTATATACGAATATTAAACAAAGCACAAGAGATTCGATAAAACATACATTTGTAGTCCGCTGATTAAATGGTATCCTTCTCTTGAGCTATTCCCCAAGCTTTAAACGAATTCCCTACGATCCAAAACGCTCCAAGCACTTGAATGATCCAATGTCGAAAATACGCCTCTACTTGCCACGCGCCGGAGAAACGAACGGGATGACGATCACCTTGCTATCCTCCAAGGATACGGCTAGAGCTAGGTGATGAAGCTATTGATTTGTGATTACAACACTCTAAGTGTATAACTCACTTTCTCTCTTTGATTTCTTGATTTCTCCAAGAATTATCAAGAACAAGATGAAGAAGAAGATGAGGACAATTGAGAAAACTATTTTCTTTCTCTCTCTCTCTCTCATAAAGTCACGGTTGGAAAGGAATGGCATGGCCTAGAGTGAGGTAGTCTTCCCTCTTTTATTCTTCAATCAATCACATGAAATCACCTTTTCATAATAAAATGAGATTTCATGTCCCCTAATACAAAACACTTCATGATAATAAATCATGAAGTCTTCCACCACATTAGGTGGAAGACAAAGGGGGGGCGGCCATCTACAAGGGTAGGAGGACTTCGGTCCGTTTCGGACTCCCGCGAGTCCAAACAGATAAACTCCGATTCCGTTCCGATGTATTTATATCATTTAATTAATCCAATTAATTAAACATATCAAATACAAAATAACATAATTAATTTCTCCAAGAAATAATTATATTCATGAATTAAATTAATCACCCAATGATATATTTAATTTATTAGGCCGTAAATCAATTTATCCAATAAATCAATTTAGACATCTAATGTCCCAAATTTAGATATCCAATATCTAATATTCATAATGAGACAATAAGCTCAATTCATTCCGTCGTCAATCCTATTGCGCGACTCGGTAGGTCCGTCTCAGTCAGCAATGGGAGGAACCAAAGAGTAGTAGCACCACCTAGCCAGCCTGACAGCCTACACTGTACCCCAACTGAGAACGAATGATTGGGATCATTCACGAACCATTCTGTCGTAAATACCAGTATACGTATAAACCCTTCTTTCAAATGTCCCGATCAAGATATAGGGTCACGGTCAGTCAAACCCTATTTGTACTTGCGATATGCATGCGTTAATACAAATCGAGATCATCGAGCTCTCGTGTATCTAATACAACTAGCTCCAATGCTTTGGACAAAGACTTATGATCTCATCTGCCAATAACCGCATAGGACATATAACCTGTTCACTAACAGGAGAAAGAATTCTATCTTGGTATTGATGAGACTCGCTACTTGCCCGTCAAGATGCACGTCGAGGTTGACCCCCGCCTCCCGGTTTATAGGGTCGAACTACTCTAATGAAAATCTTGTCACAAGCACATCCCTACTAAATCCTCAAGTCGAAGGTTCACGAATACCTATCACAACCTTTCGATTCCGTCATTGACTGTCCCGGAGTGAAATCCGTGTGACGAATCGAGGGTGACTCGGTACGAGTACACTAATACAATTAGCATACCTACAACGTGTGCTCCCACTAACCATTAGCGTTCGACAGGCACTCTCCATGTCAAAGAACACGTCATACAAGTCTTCACATAAACTTAACGCCCAGTCAAGTTCCATCGATTTGCAAACGATTAAGTATTTGAGCTATAAACCTTTCCAGTGCCGACCCCCTTATCCAATAAGGAGTGGAACGTGTTGCTCTCAAATACATGGACTGGTTTCTATATGTATATTTACGAGTTAGGAATGCCAGTAACTACCAGTAAATAAAGAAACATTCATTGCCTTATGATAATGATTTACATAATAACAAGTACAATGCCCTCACTCAACATCCTCTGAGTGGCATTCGAGGGCATACTCCCAACAATCTCCCAATTTCACTCAATGCCACACACTATGGTATCTAATACCCATGTTCTCCAGATTACGCTCCAAGCTAATCTGAGAATGTGGCTTGGTCAGTGGATCAGCGACGTAGTCGACTGACTCTACTCTATGTAGCATAATGTATCTCTTTGCGAACAAATTCTGTTACGAGATGATACTCTCTCTCAATATATTTGGTACTATTGTGAAACCTCGGCTCCAAGGCATGTGCTACCGCTCTGACAGCGTAGCACAAGGTGTCACATGAAGTTTACCTAGTAACATCTAAATCCTTCCTTTTGAGGACTACGAGGCCGCTTTATACTCAACCTAATAGATGGAATTAGCAGTCGCGCTATACTTGGCACTATGCCAAGATACTGCTCCTCCATTAAGAGTAAATGTAGCCAGAAGTAGACATAGAATCTTCTTTCTGTCCTTGGAAGTCCAATACAGTGAATCCCATTACATCCAGTTCTCCACCGCCGTATTTAAGAACCAGGTCTCTACATGAAGACTACTACAATCCATTTCATGGAGTCTACATCCACCATTGCTAGGTCATTAGTCACGGGTCGATCTCTTGTTTATCACCTGGAACCTCGTGGAAACCCAGTTCCTCCAAGTGCATAAAACTATACCTCTTAGGTAATTGAGACACCCTACTAGACCTACGAGGTGGTTGTACTTGTGTTACAGAAGGTTCGGTTCCATTTTCTGGTGCAGTGTCTCCTCAGGAGTTTCATTGTATTCTTCAAAAAAATTATTTCTACCTGCTCCGCCTTCCTGAATGAACTCATCTTCCAGGAAGTGTGCATACAAATCAACAAAGATCTTTCAATCTTTGGGTATGTATAATAGATAACCCATCGCCTCAGATGGGAATCCAATGAAATGTCTCCTCACGGACCTCGCTTCTATTTTGTCCACCTTAGTCTTCTTGACATAGGCGGGACATCCTCAAATCCTAATGTGATTAAGACTTGGTTTCCTGCCCTCCCACATCTCATGTGGAGTTTTAGGAATGGATTTGAAAGGACATCTGTTCAAGATATATGCAGAAGTCAGGAGTGTATACCCCATAGGTAAATCGATAAGTCAGTATAGCCCAGCATGGAATGGACCATGTCCAACAAGGTCTGGTTCCTTCTTTCTGACACACCATTTAACTAAGGAGTGCCTGGAGGTGTTAGTTGTGATATTATTCCATGTTCCTTCATGAACTTGTCAAACTCCGTACTCATATCCTCGCCACCTCGGTCCAACCGAAGTGTTTTGATATGATTTCCAGTTTGTTTCTCGACTAGGGCCTTAAATTCCTGGAATTTCTCAAAGGCCTCGGATTTATGTTTCATTAAGTATACAGAACCATACCTAGTATGATCATCTGGAAATGTAATGAAGTACTGATATCCATCACGTGTTGCTTCCAAAGCACCACATACGTCGGTATGGATTAATCTTAGTTTATCAGTGGCTCTTTCAAAAGTCCCTGTGAAGGGGGACTTAGTCATTTTGCCTTTAAGGCAAGATTCACAAGTAGGAAAGGGATCCGATCCCAATGGACCCATAAGTCCATCTTTTACATTTTGTAAACCTTGGTCTGACCAACATGACCAAGTCTAAGATGCCATTTCATAACTTGATTGGTTTCATCCCTACCACGCTTCCTAGTCATAGTATTCACAACGACTTTGTTACTCAGGTTTAGATGATACAGTCTATTTAACAATGTAGCAGTGCCCACTAGTTTATTTCTGAAATAAATTTTGCAGGAACCATCACCAATGAAAAATGGTAAAGCATTTCCGATCCATGACCGGAATGGATACAATGTTTTTATGTCCCTTGGGCAAAACAAGTACATATTCTAAAAACAAAGCCGAATTCTAAATCCAAAAGAAGTGATCTTATGTCGATTTCCTTGACACTATGCCCGCTTCCGACAGTGACCATCACTTCCTTAGCTCCAAGCTTCCTACTTTGTTCCAGATCCTGATTCACGGTACAAATATGATAACTAGCACTAGGATCCAGTATCCAAGAAGTAGAAAATACAGTAACAGAACAATTTGTTTCCAAAACTAAAAGTTCTGTACCAGAAGCGCCATGAAGAATCGGACAGTCTCTTGCCCAGTGGCCCAGCTCACCGCACTTGAGACATGCGTCCTTCTTCTTCTTGTTCTTCGGAACCATCGGGGCCTTGCCCTTACCCTTGAAGTCCTTGACTTGTGGTCCCGTCTGCTTCTTGGTCTTTTTCTTCTTGTTCTTAGACCTCCGAGGTCCAGAAGAAATCACAAGGGCAGACTCCTTCATCCGCGGAGTCTTCATCTGAGACTGAGCAGTCACGAGTTTGTTCATTAACCCAGCTAAGTTACATGTAATCTCATTGCAGTTGAAGTTCATAACAAACTGTGAGAAGGAATCAGGGAGAGACTATAGGATAAGGTCAGTTTGAAGAGAAGTATCCATCTTAAAATCAAGAGCCTCCAATCTCTCGATCATGGATATCATTTTGAGGACGTGGTCCCCAACCTTCTCATCTTCCTTCATCCTTGCACCGAACAGTTGCTTGGATATCTCATATCTAGCAGTTCGACTGTGCTCACCATAAAGCTCGGTTAAGTGAGATAGAATCTGCCTAGCAGAAGTCATTTTATCATGAGCTCTCTGAAGATCATTAGACATGGAAGCCATCATATATGCACGGACTTTCACGTCATCCTTATTTGTGGTTTTCAATCACTTCCTGATTGGCTCTTGTCCGCACTGGAGGCGCCGGAATGTCCGTCTCCAAGACATATCCCAGTGCCTCTATACTGAGGACTATCATCAGATTGCGGAGCCAATCCACAAAGTTAGGTCCGTTCAAGGTGTTTATTTCGAGTAGAATTGCGAGTGGGTTCATTGTCATATTGAGAGTTATGTCTGCATTAAGTACGACAGATTAATTAGTGACTCGTTCAATTATGATCTGAGTATAGAATTAAGGTCTTTTCTATTCTTGTTACCCAGCTCCCACTATTTTTATCGGAATAACACACTCCTATGTGAAATCCGGAAGTATCATTCGCTCTACTTCATAGTGGCGATCGAGTTCTTTATAAATCATAATAGAGGGCAACTGAACAGGTTTCTAGTCTACTAATTTTCATAAAGTGGTGTCCAATACCAACCCATCTAATGGATGATTCGATCTTGTTTTTCACCTTGTTCACTCCCCTCAACCTATACAATTTCTATGGTTCGTGAACAAGTTAAGTTTATACCATCGACGCAAATCAGTTTCACAATTGAATCTTATCCGGCAACTTATCAGGTTTCTAGGGATAAAATTTGCTCCAACCGAAGGTATCCAATGCGCTCCCGGTAATTTATCCGTCCTCCCCGAACGACTACCCCGATAACTCGGAAGCATCCGGTTTGGATTTCAATTTCCCGAAAGCTCGATGGAGGGAAGGAAAAACTTGAAACCTTATAAACTTAATAATTTGTCGTGGGAGAATTTTCGCGATTAATGTTACACTTTGCACATTAATTCATTTAAGCGCGTTTGTGCATTCATACAATATGAACAACCATTCACAACCTAGTTCCTACCAACATGTAGTTCGTGGACTGTTCCTAGAATCAAAAAACTTAGTAATCTAATTACAAGTCTTCAGTCTTGAATCTTCGTCTTCTCTATACGGATCTTCCTCCGGTCTTCGTCATTACATATAAATTTTACATTGAAAAATTGCATCCTAGATACAAATAATTCTAGTAAAATAAATAGGCTCAAAACGGCCTTTACAACCCAACCGAATAAAAACCGAACGATTCAAAACTAAGTCCATGAACCACATACTCATTCAAAAGCATTCATCCAATAAATACTATATAAATGGAAAGCATAGAGATACATTGATCCAATCAATAATACGAACCGATCCAATCGATTCACACAACCGGTAATATGAAAAATGTTCAAATAATTCGTTCACCCATAATATTCCAATTAATCAAATTTCCCTTGTAAAATGAAATACCATGAATCATTTTAATCATATTAAATCCAATTTAATATGTGGGAGATTAATTTTCTGGAATACACGAAAAAATCGAGCCGTGGCAAAAAATGGTCTGCCTGGCCGAGTCACCCTCGGCAGCCTGCCGGCCAGACACGGACCGTGCCGAATGGCATGGTCGGGTCGTGCAGGCAGTGTCCTAGACCTCCCTGCCAGACTCGACCCATGTCGCCTGACACGGTCGGGTCATCCCGATAACTGCCGGCGGACACGGTCGGTCGTCCGTGATGGCTTGCAGTGCGGAACACGGCCCGTGTCACCCAGGACACGGCCGAGTCACCCTGGCAGCTTCCTGCCCTTGTCCGAAAAAGTCGTCCGACGACGATTCAGAGCTCGATTTTCGACCGGATATCCAGAAATTAAAGATTTATATTTAGACATAAACTTACGAAAAATACAACTATTACGAACGAAAAACATATACCACGATTATGACTATAAATGATTCCAAATCATTCACCATCTAATCAAGCATTCCAAATGCCAATATCGTATATACGATCGCAAGACCTACGCTCTGATACCAATGTTAGGATTCGGTGCCTAAAACGAAGGCCAGTAGGCGATAAAACGAAAATTAATTCTATCGAATCCCTACGAGGACCGATCGAGCTATGTATATACGAATATTAAACGAAGCACAAGAGATACGAGAAAACATACATTTGTAGTCCGATTAAATGGTATCCTTCTCTTAAGCTATTCCCCAAGCTTTAAACGAATTCCCTATGATCCAAAACGCTCCAAGCACTTGAATGATCCAACGTCGAAAATACGCCTCTACTTGCCATGCGCCGGAGAAATGAACGGGATGACGATCACCTTGCTATCCTCCAAGGATACGGATAGAGCTAGGTGATGAAGCTATTGATTTGTGATTACAACACTCTAAGTGTATAACTCACTTTCTCTCTTTGATTTCTTGATTTTCTCCAAGAATTATCAAGAACAAGATGAAGAAGAAGATGAAGACAATTGAGAAAACTATTTTCTCTCTCTGTCATAAACAGTTGGAATGGAATGGCATGGCCTAGAGTGAGAGGTAATCTTCCCTCTTTTATTATTCAATCAATCACATGAAATCACCTTTTCATAATAAAATGAGATTTCATGTCCCCTAAGACAAAATACTTCATGATAATAAATCATGAAGTCTTCCACCACATTAGGTGGAAGACAAAGGGGGGGCGACCATCTAGAAGGGTAGGAGGAGTTCGGTCCGTTTCGGAATCCCGCGAGTCCAAACAGATAAACTCTGATTCCGTTCCGATGTATTTATATTATTTAATTAATCCAATTAATTAAACATATCAAATACAAAATAACATAATTAATTCCTCCAAGAAATAATTATATTCATGAATTAAATTAATCACCCAGTGATATATTTAATTTATTAGCCCGTAAATCAATTTATCCAATAAATCGATTTAGACATCTAATGTCCCAAATTTAGATATCCAATATCTAATATTCATAATGAGAGAATAAGCTCGATTCATTCTGTCGTCAATCTTATTGCGGGACTCGGTAGGTCCGTCTCAGTCAGCAATGGGAGGAACCAAAGAGTAGTAGCACCACCTAGCCAACCTGGCGGCCTACACTGTACCCCAACTGAGAACGAATGATTGGGATCATTCACGAACCATTCTGTCATAAATACCAGTATACGTATAAACCCTTCTTTCAAATGTCCCGATCAAGATATAGGGTCACGGTCAGTCAAACCCTATCGTTCGAGTGGACCGCAGATAGACAGGATAGTTTTGATGAGTTGAAGAGACTATTGGGATTCGGTGCCTAAAACGAAGGCCCAGCAGAAGCGGTAAAACGAAAATTAATTCGATCCAAATCCCTACGAGGATCGATCGAGCTATGTATATACGAATATTAAACGAAGCACAAGAGATTCGATAAAACATACATTTGTAGTCCGCTGATTAAATGGTATCCTTCTCTTGAGCTATTCCCCAAGCTTTAAACGAATTCCCTACGATCCAAAACGCTCCAAGCACTTGAATGATCCAATGTCGAAAATACGCCTCTACTTGCCACGCGCCGGAGAAACGAACGGGATGACGATCACCTTACTATCCTCCAAGGATACGGCTAGAGCTAGGTGATGAAGCTATTGATTTGTGATTACAACACTCTAAGTGTATAACTCACTTTCTCTCTTTGATTTCTTGATTTCTCCAAGAATTATCAAGAACAAGATGAAGAAGAAGATGAGGACAATTCAGAAAACTATTTTCTTTCTCTCTCTCTCTCTCTCATAAAGTCACGATTGGAAAGGAATGGCATGGCCTAGAGTGAGGTAGTCATCCCTCTTTTATTCTTCAATCAATCACATGAAATCACCTTTTCATAATAAAATGAGATTTCATGTCCCCTAATACAAAACACTTCATGATAATAAATCATGAAGTCTTCCACCACATTAGGAGGAAGACAAAGGGGGGGCGGCCATCTACAAGGGTAGGAGGACTTCGGTCCGTTAGGTGGAAGACAAAGGGGGGGCGGCCATCTACAAGGGTAGGAGGACTTCGGTCCGTTTCGGACTCCCGCGAGTCCAAACAGATAAACTCCGATTCCGTTCCGATGTATTTATATCATTTAATTAATCCAATTAATTAAACATATCAAATACAAAATAACATAATTAATTTCTCCAAGAAATAATTATATTCATGAATTAAATTAATCACCCAGTGATATATTTAATTTATTAGGCCGTAAATCAATTTATCCAATAAATCAATTTAGACATCTAATGTCCCAAATTTAGATATCCAATATATAATATTCATAATGAGAGAATAAGCTCGATTCATTCCGTCGTCAATCCTATTGCGCGACTCGGTAGGTCCGTCTCAGTCAGCAATGGGAGGAACCAAAGAGTAGTAGCACCACCTAGCCAGCCTGACAGCCTACACTGTACCCCAACTGAGAACAAATGATTGGGATCATTCACGAACCATTCTGTCGTAAATACCAGTATACGTATAAACCCTTCTTTCAAATGTCCCGATCAAGATATAGGGTCACGGTCAGTCAAACCCTATTTGTACTTGCGATATGCATGCGTTAATACAAATCGAGATCATCGAGCTCTCGTGTATCTAATACAACTAGCTCCAATGCTTTGGACAAAGACTTATGATCTCATCTGCCAATAACCGCATAGGACATATAACCTGTTCACTAACAGGAGAAAGAATTCTATCTTGGTATTCAGTAGGACCTGCTACTTGCCCGTCAAGATGCACGTCGAGGTTGACCCCCGCCTCCCGGTTTATAGGGTCGTACTACTCTAATGAAAATCTTGTCACAAGCACATCCCTACTAAATCCTCAAGTCGAAGGTTCACGAATACCTATCACAACCTTTCGATTCCGTCATTAACTATCCCGGAGTGAAATTCGTGTGACGAATCAAGGGTGAGTCGGTTCGAGTACAGTAATCTAATTAGCATACCTACAACGTGTGCTCCCACTAACCATTAGCATTCGACAGGCACTCTCCATGTCAAAGAACACGTCATACAAGTCTTCACATAAACTTAACGCCCAGTCAAGTTCCATCGACTTGCGAACGATTAAGTATTTGAGCTATAAATCTTTCCAGTGCCGACCCCCTTATCCAATAAGGAGTGGAACATTTTGCTCTCAAATACACGGACTAGTTTCTATATATATATATATATATATATATATATATATATATATATATATATATATATATATACACGAGTTAGGAATTCCAGTAACTACCTGTAAATAAAGAAACATTCATTGCCTTATGATAATGATTTACATAATAACAACTACAATGCCCTCACTCAACATCGTCTGAGTGGCATTCGAGGGCATACTCCCAACAGAGACGACTAACTACTGCACCCGTTTTAGCATTGCCTCAGGGGAAAGAGGATTTTGTGGTGTATAGTGATGCTTTGGGCCTCGGTCTTGGATGTGTTTTGATGCAGAGAGATAGGGTTATTGCTTATGTGTCCCGACAGTTGAAACCTTACGAAGCAAACTACCCTACGCATGATTTAGAATTAGCAGCGGTCGTCTTCGCTTTAAAAATCTGGAGGCATTATCTCTATGGATCGTCGTGTAAGATTTTTACGGATCACAAGAGTCTGAAGTACATCTTCAGTCAAAAAGAGTTGAATATGAGACAACGTAGGTGGTTGGAGCTAATTAAAGATTATGATCTTGAGATACTTTATCATCCGGGTAAAGCTAATGTAGTGGCAGATGCGTTGAGTCATAACCCGATGGCCCTACAGATGTTAGAGGTACTCACACCTCATAGCAGAATCCAGTGAGATTTGATCTATCAGAATATCGAGGTTTGGGTTCAAAGGGTTCAGGGCCAGTTATGTGCGTTATAGATCACTTCGTCCTTGGTTGATGATATCAAGGCGAGGAAATATGATGATCCACTTTTAGTCCAGTTGAGAGAGGACGTGAAGAACGGGAAAGCCCCTGGATTTGTGGTTCAGGATGATGGAGTTTTGAGATTTCGCGGTAGATTATGTGTACCGAGTGATATTTAGTTGAGACAGAAGATCTTGAGTGAAGCTCATACCACGCCTTACTCCATACATCCTGGTACGAGTAAAATATACAAGGATGTAAGGAGTAACTACTGGTGGAGCAATTTGAAGACGGACGTTAGCGAATTTCTGGCGAAGTGTTTGACCTGTTAGCTGGTTAAGATTGAGCATCAGCGGCCAGCGGGGTTGTTGCGACCACTTCCCATCCCGGAGTGGAAGTGGGAAGACATCTCTATCGATTTCATTACCGGGATGCCTAGGACTCGGACTAGAATGAACATGATTTGGGTTATTGTCGATCGACTAACCAAATCAGATCATTTCCTGGGTATTAAGGACACTTGGGGGCCGGAGAGGCTGGCACGAGTGTTTATTGCAGAGATCGTGAGGTTACATGGGACTCCTAGGAGTATTGTTTCGGATCGAGATGGCCGGTTTGTATCACATTTTTGGCAGTCTGTTCATCGAGCTTTGGGGACTGAGTTGAGACTCAGTACATCCTACCACCCTCAGACAGACGGACAGTCAGAGCGAACGATTCAGATGCTGGAGGATATGTTCAGAGCATGTGCTTTATACTGGAAGGATGATTGGGAGTCACACTTGCCATTGATCGAGTTCACGTACAACAATAGTTGGCACGCCTCGATCAAAATGGCACCATTCGAGGCATTGTATGGGAGGAAGTGCAGATCACTGTTGTGCTGGGATGATACGTCCGAGTTTGTTGGTACCGAACCAGATATGGTAGTCGAGACGAGAGAGAAGGAGTGGAATGTGTTGCTCTCAAATACATGGACTGGTTTCTATATGTATATTTACGAGTTAGGAATGCCAGTAACTACCAGTAAATAAAGAAATATTCATTGCCTTATGATAATGATTTACATAATAACAAGTACAATGCCCTCACTCAATATCCTCTGAGTGGCATTCGAGGGCATACTCCCAACAATCTCCCAATTTCACTCAATGCCACACACTATGGTATCTAATACCCATGTTCTCCAGATTACGCTCCAAGCTAATCTGAGAATGTGGCTTGGTCAGTGGATCAGCGACGTAGTCGACTGACTCTACTCTATGCAGCACAATGTATCTCTTTGCGAACAAATTCTGTTATGAGATGATACTCTCTCTCAATATATTTGGTACTATTGTGAAACCTCGGCTCCAAGGCATGTGCTACCGCTCTGACAGCGTAGCACAAGGTGTCACATGAAGTTTACCTAGTAACATCTAAATCCTTCCTTTGGAGGACTACGAGGCCGCTTTATACTCAACTTAATAGATGGAATTAGCAGTCGCGCTATACTTGGCACTATGCCAAGATACTGCTCCTCCATTAAGAGTAAATGTAGCCAGAAGTAGACATAGAATCTTCTTTCTGTCCTTGGAAGTCCAATACAGTGAATCCCATTACATCCAGTTCTCCACCGTCGTATTTAAGAACCAGGTCTCTACATGAAGACTACTACAATCCATTTCATGGAGTCTACATCCACCATTGCTAGGTCATTAGTCACGGGTCGATCTCTTGTTTATCACCTGGAACCTCGTGGAAACCCAGTTCCTCCAAGTGCATAAAACTATACCTCTTAGGTAATTGAGACACCCTACTAGACCTACGAGGTGGTTGTACTTGTGTTACAGAAGGTTCGGTTCCATTTTCTGGTGCAGGTGTCTCCTCAGGAGTTTCATTGTATTCTTCCAAAAAATTATTTCTACCTGCTCCGCCTTCCTGAATGAACTCATCTTCCAGGAAGTGTGCATACAAATCAACAAAGATCTTTCAATCTTTGGGTATGTATAATAGATAACCCATCGCCTCAGATGGGAATCCAATGAAATGTCTCCTCACGGACCTCGCTTCTATTTTGTCCACCTTAGTCTTCTTGACATAGGCGGGACATCCTCAAATCCTAATGTGATTAAGACTTGGTTTCCTGCCCTCCCACATCTCATGTGGAGTTTTAGGAATGGATTTGAAAGGACATCTGTTCAAGATATATGCAGAAGTCAGGAGTGTATACCCCATAGGTAAATCGATAAGTCAGTATAGCCCAGCATGGAACGGACCATGTCCAACAAGGTCTGGTTCCTTCTTTCTGACACACCATTTAACTAAGGAGTGCCTGGAGGTGTTAGTTGTGATATTATTCCATGTTCCTTCATGAACTTGTCAAACTCCGTACTCATATCCTCGCCACCTCGGTCCAACCGAAGTGTTTTGATATGATTTTCAGTTTGTTTCTCGACTAGGGCCTTAAATTCCTGGAATTTCTCAAAGGCCTCGGATTTATGTTTCATTAAGTATACAGAACCATACCTAGTATGATCATCTGGAAATGTAATGAAGTACTGATATCCATCATGTGTTGCTTCCAAAGCACCACATACGTCGGTATGGATTAATCTTAGTTTATCAGTGGCTCTTTCAAAAGTCCCTGTGAAGGGGGACTTAGTCATTTTGCCTTTAAGGCAAGATTCACAAGTAGGAAAGGGATCCGATCCCAATGGACCCATAAGTCCATCTTTTACATTTTGTAAACCTTGGTCTGACCAACATGACCAAGTCTAAGATGCCATTTCATAACTTGATTGGTTTCATCCCTACCACGCTTCCTAGTCATAGTATTCACAACGACTTTGTTACTCAGGTTTAGATGATACAGTCTATTTAACAATGTAGCAGTGCCCACTAGTTTATTTCTGAAATAAATTTTGCAGGAACCATCACCAATGAAAAATGGTAAAGCATTTCCGATCCATGACCGGAATGGATACAATGTTTTTATGCCCCTTGGGCAAAACAAGTACATATTCTAAAAACAAAGCCGAATTCTAAATCCAAAAGAAGTAATCCTATGTCGATTTCCTTGACACTATGCCCGCTTCCGACAGTGACCATCACTTCCTTAGCTCCAAGCTTCCTACTTTGTTCCAGATCCTGATTCACGGTACAAATATGATAACTAGCACCAGGATCCAGTATCCAAGAAGTAGAAAATACAGTAACAGAACAATTTGTTTCCAAAACTAAAAGTTCTGTACCAGAAGCGCCATGAAGAATCGGACAGTCTCTTGCCCAGTGGCCCAGTTCACCGCACTTGAGACATGCGTCCTTCTTCTTCTTGTTCTTCGAAACCATCGGGGCCTTGCCCTTACCCTTGAAGTCCTTGACTTGTGGTGCCGTCTGCTTCTTGGTCTTTTTCTTCTTGTTCTTAGACCTCCGAGGTCCATGAGAAATCACAAGGGCAGACTCCTTCATCCGCGGAGTCTTCATCGAGGCGACGATCACGAGTTTGTTCATTAACCCAGCTAAGTTACATGCAATCTCATTGCAGTTGAAATTCATAACAAACTGTGAGAAGGAATCAGGGAGAGACTATAGGATAAGGTCAGTTTGAAGAGAAGTATCCATCTTAAAATCAAGAGCCTCCAATCTCTCGATCATGGATATCATTTTGAGGACGTGGTCCCCAACCTTCTCATCTTCCTTCATCCTTACACCGAACAGTTGCTTGGCTATCTCATATCTAGCAGTTCGACTGTGCTCACCATAAAGCTCGGTTAAGTGAGATAGAATCTGCCTAGCAGAAGTCATTTTATCATGAGCTCTCTGAAGCTCATTAGACATGGAAGCCATCATATATGCACGGACTTTCACGTCATCCTTATTTGTGGTTTTCAATCTCTTCCTGATTGGCTCTTGTCCGCACTGGAGGCGCCGGAATGTCCGTCTCCAAGACGTATCCCAGTGCCTCTATACTGAGGACTATCATCAGATTGCGGAGCCAATCCACAAAGTTAGGTCCGTTCAAGGTGTTTATTTCGAGTAGAATTGCGAGTGGGTTCATTGTCATATTGAGAGTTATGTCTGCATTAAGTACGACAGATTAATTAGTGACTCGTTCAATTATGATCTGAGTATAGAATTAAGGTCTTTTCTATTCTTGTTACCCAGCTCCCACTATTTTTATCGGAATAACACACTCCTATGTGAAATCCGGAAGTATCATTCGCTCTACTTCATAGTGGCGATCGAGTTCTTTATAAATCATAATAGAGGGCAACCGAACAGGTTTCTAGTCTATTAATTTTCATAAAGTGGTGTCCAATACCAACCCATCTAATGGATGATTCTATCTTGTTTTTCACCTTGTTCACTCCCCTCAACCTATACGATTTATATGGTTCGTGAACAAGTTAAGTTTATACCATCGACGCAAATCAGTTTCATAATTGAATCTTATCCGGCAACTTATCAGGTTTCTAGGGATAAAATTTGCTCCAAGAAGGTATCCAATGCGCTCGGTAATTTATCCGTCCTCCCGAACGACTACCCCGATAACTCGGAAGCATCCGGTTTGGATTTCAATTTCGAAAGCTCGATGGAGGGAAGGAAAAACTTGAAACCTTATAAACTTAATAATTTGTCGTGGGAGAATTTTCGCGATTAATGTTACACTTTGCACATTAATTCATTTAAGCGCGTTTGTGCATTCATACAATATGAACAACCATTCACAACCTAGTTGCTACCAACATGTAGTTCGTGGACTGTTCCTAGAATCAAAAAACTTAGTAATCTAATTACAAGTCTTCAGTCTTGAATCTTCGTCTTCTCTATACGGATCTTCCTCCGGTCTTCGTCATTACATATAAATTTTACATTGAAAAATTGCATCCTAGATACAAATAATTCTAGTAAAATAAATAGGCTCAAAACGGCCTTTACAACCCAACCGAATAAAAACCGAACGATTAAAAACTAAGTCCATGAACCACATACTCATTCAAAAGCATTCATCCAATAAATACTATATAAATGGAAAGCATAGAGATACATTGATCCAATCAATAATACGAACCGATCCAATCGATTCACACAACCGGTAATATGAAAAATGTTCAAATAATTCGTTCACCCACAATATTCCAATTAATCAAATTTCCCTTGTAAAATGAAATACCATGAATCATTTTAATCATATTAAATCCAATTTAATATGTGGGAGATTAATTTTCTGGAATACACGAAAAAATCGAGCCGTGGCAAAAAATGGCCTGCCTGGCCGAGTCACCCTCGGCAGCCTGCCGGCCAGACACGGACCGTGCCGAATGGCATGGTCGGGTCGTGCAGGCAGTGTCCTAGACCTCCCTGCCAGACTCGACCCATGTCGCCTGACACAGTCGGGTCATCCCGATAGCCTGCCGGCCAGACACGGTCGGGTCGTCCCGACAGTGGCTTGCAGACTGCCAGACACGGCCCGTGTCACCCAGGACACGGCCGAGTCACCCTGGCAGCTTCCTGCCCTTGTCCGAAAAAGTCGTCCGACGATGATTCAGAGCTCGATTTTCGACCGGATATCCAGAAATTAAAGATTTATATTTAGACATAAACTTACGAAAAATACAACTATTACGAACGAAAAACATATACCACGATTATGACTATAAATGATTCCAAATCATTCACCATCTAATCAAGCATTCCAAATGCCAATATCGTATATACGATCGCAAGACCTACGCTCTGATACCAATGTTAGGATTCGGTGCCTAAAACGAAGGCCCAGCGGAAGCGATAAAACGAAAATTAATTCTATCTGAATCCCTACGAGGACCGATCGAGCTATGTATATACGAATATTAAACGAAGCACAAGAGATACGAGAAAACATACATTTGTAGTCCGTGATTAAATGGTATCCTTCTCTTAAGCTATTCCCCAAGCTTTAAACGAATTCCCTACGATCCAAAACGCTCCAAGCACTTGAATGATCCAACGTCGAAAATACGCCTCTACTTGCCATGCGCCGGAGAAATGAACGGGATGACGATCACCTTTCTATCCTCCAAGGATACGGATAGAGCTAGGTGATGAAGCTATTGATTTGTGATTACAACACTCTAAGTGTATAACTCACTTTCTCTCTTTGATTTCTTGATTTTCTCCAAGAATTATCAAGAACAAGATGAAGAAGAAGATGAAGACAATTGAGAAAACTATTTTCTCTCTCTGTCATAAACAGTTGGAATGGAATGGCATGGCCTAGAGTGAGAGGTAATCTTCCCTCTTTTATTATTCAATCAATCACATGAAATCACCTTTTCATAATAAAATGAGATTTCATGTCCCTAAGACAAAATACTTCATGATAATAAATCATGAAGTCTTCCACCACATTAGGTGGAAGACAAAGGGGGCGACCATCTAGAAGGGTAGGAGGAGTTCGGTCCGTTTGAATCCATGAGTCCAAACAGATAAACTCGATTCCGTTCCGATGTATTTATATTATTTAATTAATCCAATTAATTAAACATATCAAATATAAAATAACATAATTAATTCCTCCAAGAAATAATTATATTCATGAATTAAATTAATCACCCAGTGATATATTTAATTTATTAGGCCGTAAATCAATTTATCCAATAAATCGATTTAGACATCTAATGTCCCAAATTTAGATATCCAATATCTAATATTCATAATGAGAGAATAAGCTCGATTCATTCTGTCGTCAATCTTATTGCGGGACTCGGTAGGTCCGTCTCAGTCAGCAATGGGAGGAACCAAAGAGTAGTAGCACCACCTAGCCAACCTGGCGGCCTACACTGTACCCCAACTGAGAACGAATGATTGGGATCATTCACGAACCATTCTGTCGTAAATACCAGTATACGTATAAACCCTTCTTTCAAATGTCCCGATCAAGATATAGGGTCACGGTCAGTCAAACCCTATCGTCCGAGTGGACCGCAGATAGACAGGATAGTTTTGATGAGTTGAAGAGACTGTTGGGATTCGGTGCCTAAAACAAAGGCCCAGCAGAAGCGGTAAAACAAAAATTAATTCGATCCAAATCCCTACGAGGATCGATCGAGCTATGTATATACGAATATTAAACGAAGCACAAGAGATTCGATAAAACATACATTTGTAGTCCGCTGATTAAATGGTATCCTTCTCTTGAGCTATTCCCCAAGCTTTAAACGAATTCCCTACGATCCAAAACGCTCCAAGCACTTGAATGATCCAATGTCGAAAATACGCCTCTACTTGCCACGCGCCGGAGAAACGAACGGGATGACGATCACCTTACTATCCTCCAAGGATACGGCTAGAGCTAGGTGATGAAGCTATTGATTTGTGATTACAACACTCTAAGTGTATAACTCACTTTCTCTCTTTGATTTCTTGATTTCTCCAAGAATTATCAAGAACAAGATGAAGAAGAAGATGAGGACAATTGAGAAAACTATTTTCTTTCTCTCTCTCTCTCTCATAAAGTCACGGTTGGAAAGGAATGGCATGGCCTAGAGTGAGGTAGTCATCCCTCTTTTATTCTTCAATCAATCACATGAAATCACCTTTTCATAATAAAATGAGATTTCATGTCCCCTAATACAAAACACTTCATGATAATAAATCATGAAGTCTTCCACCACATTAGGTGGAAGACAAAGGGGGGGTGGCCATCTACAAGGGTAGGAGGACTTCGGTCCGTTAGGTGGGAGACAAATGGGGGGCGGCCATCTACAAGGGTAGGAGGACTTCGGTCCGTTTCGGACTCCCGCGAGTCCAAACAGATAAACTCCGATTCTGTTCCGATGTATTTATATCATTTAATTAATCCAATTAATTAAACATATCAAATACAAAATAACATAATTAATTTCTCCAAGAAATAATTATATTCATGAATTAAATTAATCACCCAGTGATATATTTAATTTATTAGGCCGTAAATCAATTTATCCAATAAATCAATTTAGACATCTAATGTCCCAAATTTAGATATCCAATATCTAATATTCATAATGAGAGAATAAGCTCGATTCATTCCGTCGTCAATCCTATTGCGCGACTCGGTAGGTCCGTCTCAGTCAGCAATGGGAGGAACCAAAGAGTAGTAGCACCACCTAGCCAGCCTGACAGCCTACACTGTACCCCAACTGAGAACGAATGATTGGGATCATTCACGAACCATTCTGTCGTAAATACCAGTATACGTATAAACCCTTCTTTCAAATGTCCCGATCAAGATATAGGGTCATGGTCAGTCAAACCCTATTTGTACTTGACGATATGCATGCGTTAATACAAATCGAGATCATCGAGCTCTCGTGTATCTAATACAACTAGCTCCAATGCTTTGGACAAAGACTTATGATCTCATCTGCCAATAACCGCATAGGACATATAACCTGTTCACTAACAGGAGAAAGAATTCTATCTTGGTATTCAGTAGGACCTGCTACTTGCCCGTCAAGATGCACGTCGAGGTTGACCCCCGCCTCCCGGTTTATAGGGTCGAACTACTCTAATGAAAATCTTGTCACAAGCACATCCCTACTAAATCCTCAAGTCGAAGGTTCACGAATACCTATCACAACCTTTCGATTCCGTCATTAACTATCCCGGAGTGAAATTCATGTGACGAATCGAGGGTGAGTCGGTTCGAGTACACTAATCTAATTAGCATACCTACAACGTGTGCTCCCACTAACCATTAGCATTCGACAGGCACTCTCCATGTCAAAGAACACGTCATACAAGTCTTCACATAAACTTAATGCCCAGTCAAGTTCCATCGACTTGCGAACGATTAAGTATTTGAGCTATAAATCTTTCCAGTGCCGACCCCTTATCCAATAAGGAGTGGAACGTTTTGCTCTCAAATACACGGACTAGTTTCTATATATATATATATATTTACGAGTTAGGAATTCCAGTAACTACCAGTAAATAAAGAAACATTCATTGCCTTATGATAATGATTTACATAATAACAACTACAATGCCCTCACTCAACATCGTCTGAGTGGCATTCGAGGGCATACTCCCAACAGAGACGACTAACTACTGCACCCGTTTTAGCATTGCCTCAGGGGAAAGAGGATTTTGTGGTGTATAGTGATGCTTTGGGCCTCGGTCTTGGATGTGTTTTGATGCAGAGAGATAGGGTTATTGCTTATGTGTCCCGACAGTTGAAACCTTACGAAGCAAACTACCCTACGCATGATTTAGAATTAGCAGCGGTCGTCTTCGCTTTAAAAATCTGGAGGCATTATCTCTATGGATCGTCGTGTAAGATTTTTACGGATCACAAGAGTCTGAAGTACATCTTCAGTCAAAAAGAGTTGAATATGAGACAACGTAGGTGGTTGGAGCTAATTAAAGATTATGATCTTGAGATACTTTATCATCCGGGTAAAGCTAATGTAGTGGCAGATGCGTTGAGTCATAAGCCGATGGCCTTACAGATGTTAGAGGTACTCACACCTCATAGCAGAATCCAGTGAGATTTGATCTATCAGAATATCGAGGTTTGGGTTCAAAGGGTTCAGGGCCAGTTATGTGCGTTATAGATCACTTCGTCCTTGGTTGATGATATCAAGGCGAGGAAATATGATGATCCACTTTTAGTCCAGTTGAGAGAGGACGTGAAGAAGGGGAAAGCCCCTGGATTTGTGGTTCAGGATGATGGAGTTTTGAGATTTCGCGGTAGATTATGTGTACCGAGTGATATTGAGTTGAGACAGAAGATCTTGAGTGAAGCTCATACCACGCCTTACTCCATACATCCTGGTACGAGTAAAATATACAAGGATGTAAGGAGTAACTACTGGTGGAGCAATTTGAAGACGGACGTTAGCGAATTTCTGGCGAAGTGTTTGACCTGTTAGCTGGTTAAGATTGAGCATCAGCGGCCAGCGGGGTTGTTGCGACCACTTCCCATCCCGGAGTGGAAGTGGGAAGACATCTCTATCGATTTCATTACCGGGATGCCTAGGACTCGGACTAGAATGAACATGATTTGGGTTATTGTCGATCGACTAACCAAATCAGATCATTTCCTGGGTATTAAGGACACTTGGGGGCCGGAGAGGCTGGCACGAGTGTTTATTGCAGAGATCGTGAGGTTACATGGGACTCCTAGGAGTATTGTTTCGGATCGAGATGGCCGGTTTGTATCACATTTTTGGCAGTCTGTTCATCGAGCTTTGGGGACTGAGTTGAGACTCAGTATATCCTACCACCCTCAGACAGACGGACAGTCAGAGCGAACGATTCAGATGCTGGAGGATATGTTCAGAGCCTGTGCTTTATACTGGAAGGATGGTTGGGAGTCACACTTGCCATTGATCGAGTTCACGTACAACAATAGTTGGCACGCCTCGATCAAAATTGCACCATTCGAGGCATTGTATGGGAGGAAGTGCAGATCACTGTTGTGCTGGGATGATACGTCCGAGTTTGTTGGTACCGAACCAGATATGGTAGTCGAGATGAGAGAGAAGGAGTGGAATGTGTTGCTCTCAAATACATGGACTGGTTTCTATATGTATATTTACGAGTTAGGAATGCCAGTAACTACCAGTAAATAAAGAAACATTCATTGCCTTATGATAATGATTTACATAATAACAAGTACAATGCCCTCACTCAACATCCTCTGAGTGGCATTCGAGGGCATACTCCCAACAATCTCCCAATTTCACTCAATGCCACACACTATGGTATCTAATACCCATGTTCTCCAGATTACGCTCCAAGCTAATCTGAGAATGTGGCTTGGTCAGTGGATCAGCGACGTAGTCGACTGACTCTACTCTATGCAGCACAATGTATCTATTTGCGAACAAATTCTGTTATGAGATGATACTCTCTCTCAATATATTTGGTACTATTGTGAAACCTCGGCTCCAAGGCATGTGCTACCGCTCTGACAGCGTAGCACAAGGTGTCACATGAAGTTTACCTAGTAACATCTAAATCCTTCCTTTGGAGGACTACGAGGCCGCTTTATACTCAACCTAATAGATGGAATTAGCAGTCGCGCTATACTTGGCACTATGCCAAGATACTGCTCCTCCATTAAGAGTAAATGTAGCCAGAAGTAGACATAGAATCTTCTTCTCGTCCTTGGAAGTCCAATACAGTGAATCCCATTACATCCAGTTCTCCACCGTCGTATTTAAGAACCAGGTCTCTACATGAAGACTACTACAATCCATTTCATGGATTCTACATCCACCATTGCTAGGTCATTAGTCACGGGTCGATCTCTTGTTTATCACCTGGAACCTCGTGGAAACCCAGTTCCTCCAAGTGCATAAAACTATACCTCTTAGGTAATTGAGACACCCTACTAGACCTACGAGGTGGTTGTACTTGTGTTACAGAAGGTTCGGTTCCATTTTCTGGTGCAGGTGTCTCCTCAGGAGTTTCATTGTATTCTTCCAAAAAATTATTTCTACCTGCTCTGCCTTCCTGAATGAACTCATCTTCCAGGAAGTGTGCATACAAATCAACAAAGATCTTTCGATCTTTGGGTATGTATAATAGATAACCCATCGCCTCAGATGGGAATCCAATGAAATGTCTCCTCACGGACCTCGCTTCTATTTTGTCCACCTTAGTCTTCTTGACATAGGCGGGACATCCTCAAATCCTAATGTGATTAAGACTTGGTTTCCTGCCCTCCCACATCTCATGTGGAGTTTTACGAATGGATTTGAAAGGACATCTATTCAAGATATATGCAGAAGTCAGGAGTGTATACCCCATAGGTAAATCGATAAGTCAGTATAGCCCAGCATGGAACGGACCATGTCCAACAAGGTCTGGTTCCTTCTTTCTGACACACCATTTAACTAAGGAGTGCCTGGAGGTGTTAGTTGTGATATTATTCCATGTTCCTTCATGAACTTGTCAAACTCCATACTCATATCCTCGCCACCTCGGTCCAACCGAAGTGTTTTGATATGATTTCCAGTTTGTTTCTCGACTAGGGCCTTAAATTCCTGGAATTTCTCAAAGGCCTCGGATTTATGTTTCATTAAGTATACAGAACCATACCTAGTATGATCATCTGGAAATGTAATGAAGTACTGATATCCATCACGTGTTGCTTCCAAAGCACCACATACGTCGGTATGGATTAATCTTAGTTTATCAGTGGCTCTTTCAAAAGTCCCTGTGAAGGGGGACTTAGTCATTTTGCCTTTAAGGCAAGATTCACAAGTAGGAAAGGGATCCGATCCCAATGGACCCATAAGTCCATCTTTTACATTTTGTAAACCTTGGTCTGAACAACATGACCAAGTCTAAGATGCCATTTCATAACTTGATTGGTTTCATCCCTACCACGCTTCCTAGTCATAGTATTCACAACGACTTTGTTACTCAGGTTTAGATGATACAGTCTATTTAACAATGTAGCAGTGCCCACTAGTTTATTTCTGAAATAAATTTTGCAGGAACCATCACCAATGAAAAATGGTAAAGCATTTCCGATCCATGACCAGAATGGATACAATGTTTTTATGCCCCTTGGGCAAAACAAGTACATATTCTAAAAACAAAGCCGAATTCTAAATCCAAAAGAAGTGATCCTATGTCGATTTCCTTGACACTATGCCCGCTTCCGACAGTGACCATCACTTCCTTAGCTCCAAGCTTCCTAGTTTGTTCCAGATCCTAATTCACGGTACAAATATGATAACTAGCACCAGGATCCAGTATCCAAGAAGTAGAAAATACAGTAACAGAACAATTTGTTTCCAAAACTAAAAGTTCGTACTGAGCGCCATGAAGAATCGGATGGTCTCTTGCCCAAAGGGCCCAGTTCACCGCACTTGAGACATGCGTCCTTCTTCTTCTTGTTCTTCGAAACCATCGGGGCCTTGCCCTTACCCTTGAAGTCCTTGACTTGTGGTGCCGTCTGCTTCTTGGTCTTTTTCTTCTTGTTCTTAGACCTCCGAGGTCCAGAAGAAATCACAAGGGCAGACTCCTTCATCCGCGGAGTCTTCATCTGAGACTGAGCAGTCACGAGTTTGTTCATTAACCCAGCTAAGTTACATGCAATCTCATTGCAGTTGAAATTCATAACAAACTGTGAGAAGGAATCAGGGAGAGACTATAGGATAAGGTCAGTTTGAAGAGAAGTATCCATCTTAAAATCAAGAGCCTCCAATCTCTCGATCATGGATATCATTTTGAGGACGTGGTCCCCAACCTTCTCATCTTCCTTCATCCTTACACCGAACAGTTGCTTGGATATCTCATATCTAGCAGTTCGACTGTGCTCACCATAAAGCTCGGTTAAGTGAGATAGAATCTGCCTAGCAGAAGTCATTTTATCATGAGCTCTCTGAAGCTCATTAGACATGGAAGCCATCATATATGCACGGACTTTCACGTCATCCTTATTTGTGGTTTTCAATCTCTTCCTGATTGGCTCTTGTCCGCACTGGAGGCGCCGGAATGTCCGTCTCCAAGACGTATCCCAGTGCCTCTATACTGAGGACTATCATCAGATTGCGGAGCCAATCCACAAAGTTAGGTCCGTTCAAGGTGTTTATTTCGAGTAGAATTGCGAGTGGGTTCATTGTCATATTGAGAGTTATGTCTGCATTAAGTACGACAGATTAATTAGTGACTCGTTCAATTATGATCTGAGTATAGAATTAAGGTCTTTTCTATTCTTGTTACCCAGCTCCCACTATTTTTATCGGAATAACACACTCCTATGTGAAATCCGGAAGTATCATTCGCTCTACTTCATAGTGGCGATCGAGTTCTTTATAAATCATAATAGAGGGCAACCGAACAGGTTTCTAGTCTATTAATTTTCATAAAGTGGTGTCCAATACCAACCCATCTAATAGATGATTCTATCTTGTTTTTCACCTTGTTCACTCCCCTCAACCTATACGATTTATATGGTTCGTGAACAAGTTAAGTTTATACCATCGACGCAAATCAGTTTCATAATTGAATCTTATCCGGCAACTTATCAGGTTTCTAGGGATAAAATTTGCTCCAACCGAAGGTATCCAATGCGCTCCCGGTAATTTATCCGTCCTCCCCGAACGACTACCCCGATAACTCGGAAGCATCCGGTTTGGATTTCAATTTCCCGAAAGCTCGATGGAGGGAAGGAAAAACTTGAAACCTTATAAACTTAATAATTTGTCGTGGGAGAATTTTCGCGATTAATGTTACACTTTGCACATTAATTCATTTAAGCGCGTTTGTGCATTCATACAATATGAACAACCATTCACAACCTAGTTGCTACCAACATGTAGTTCGTGGACTGTTCCTAGAATCAAAAAACTTAGTAATCTAATTACAAGTCTTCAGTCTTGAATCTTCGTCTTCTCTATACGGATCTTCCTCCGGTCTTCGTCATTACATATAAATTTTACATTGAAAAATTGCATCCTAGATACAAATAATTCTAGTAAAATAAATAGGCTCAAAACGGCCTTTACAACCCAACCGAATAAAAACCGAACGATTAAAAACTAAGTCCATGAACCACATACTCATTCAAAAGCATTCATCCAATAAATACTATATAAATGGAAAGCATAGAGATACATTGATCCAATCAATAATACGAACCGATCCAATCGATTCACACAACCGGTAATATGAAAAATCTTCAAATAATTCGTTCACCCACAATATTCCAATTAATCAAATTTCCCTTGTAAAATGAAATACCATGAATCATTTTAATCATATTAAATCCAATTTAATATGTGGGAGATTAATTTTCTGGAATACACGAAAAAATCGAGCCGTGGCAAAAAATGGCCTGCCTGGCCGAGTCACCCTCGGCGACTGCCAGACACGGACGTGCCGAATGGCATGGTCGGGTCGCGTGCGATGTCCTAGACCTCCTGCCAGACTCGACCCATGTCGCCCGACACGTCGGGTCATCCCGATAGCTGCCGGCGACACGGTCGGGTCGTCCCGACATGGCTTGCAGATCGCTGACACGGCCCGTGTCACCAGACACGGCCGAGTCACCCCGGGCAGCCTTTCGCCTTGTCCAAAAAAGTCGTCCGACGACGATTCAGAGCTCGATTTTCGACCGGATATCCAGAAATTAAAGATTTATATTTAGACATAAACTTACGAAAAATACAACTATTACGAACGAAAAACATATACCACGATTATGACTATAAATGATTCCAAATCATTCACCATCTAATCAAGCATTCCAAATGCCAATATCGTATATACGATCGCAAGACCTACGCTCTGATACCAATGTTAGGATTCGGTGCCTAAAACGAAGGCCCAGCGGAAGCGATAAAACGAAAATTAATTCTATCTGAATCCCTACGAGGACCGATCGAGCTATGTATATACGAATATTAAACGAAGCACAAGAGATACGAGAAAACATACATTTGTAGTCCGCTGATTAAATGGTATCCTTCTCTTAAGCTATTCCCCAAGCTTTAAACGAATTCCCTACGATCCAAAACGCTCCAAGCACTTGAATGATCCAACGTCGAAAATACGCCTCTACTTGCCATGCGCCGGAGAAATGAACGGGATGACGATCACCTTGCTATCCTCCAAGGATACGGATAGAGCTAGGTGATGAAGCTATTGATTTGTGATTACAACACTCTAAGTGTATAACTCACTTTCTCTCTTTGATTTCTTGATTTTCTCCAAGAATTATCAAGAACAAGATGAAGAAGAAGATGAAGACAATTGAGAAAACTATTTTCTCTCTCTGTCATAAACAGTTGGAATGGAATGGCATGGCCTAGAGTGAGAGGTAATCTTCCCTCTTTTATTATTCAATCAATCACATGAAATCACCTTTTCATAATAAAATGAGATTTCATGTCCCCTAAGACAAAATACTTCATGATAATAAATCATGAAGTCTTCCACCACATTAGGTGGAAGACAAAGGGGGGGCGACCATCTAGAAGGGTAGGAGGAGTTCGGTCCGTTTCGGAATCCCGCGAGTCCAAACAGATAAACTCTGATTCCGTTCCGATGTATTTATATTATTTAATTAATCCAATTAATTAAACATATCAAATATAAAATAACATAATTAATTCCTCCAAGAAATAATTATATTCATGAATTAAATTAATCACCCAGTGATATATTTAATTTATTAGGCCGTAAATCAATTTATCCAATAAATCGATTTAGACATCTAATGTCCCAAATTTAGATATCCAATATCTAATATTCATAATGAGAGAATAAGCTCGATTCATTCTGTCGTCAATCTTATTGCGGGACTCGGTAGGTCCGTCTCAGTCAGCAATGGGAGGAACCAAAGAGTAGTAGCACCACCTAGCCAACCTGGCGGCCTACACTGTACCCCAACTGAGAACGAATGATTGGGATCATTCACGAACCATTCTGTCGTAAATACCAGTATACGTATAAACCCTTCTTTCAAATGTCCCGATCAAGATATAGGGTCACGGTCAGTCAAACCCTATCGTCCGAGTGGACCGCAGATAGACAGGATAGTTTTGATGAGTTGAAGAGACTATTGGGATTCGGTGCCTAAAACAAAGGCCCAGCAGAAGCGGTAAAACGAAAATTAATTCGATCCAAATCCCTACGAGGATCGATCGAGCT
The DNA here is from genome assembly GCA_033398695.1 of Orobanche coerulescens. NCBI lineage: Eukaryota > Viridiplantae > Streptophyta > Magnoliopsida > Lamiales > Orobanchaceae > Orobanche > Orobanche coerulescens. Next base: position 41,975,850 of record CM065805.1, on the reverse strand, counting down.
ATGTATATACGAATATTAAACGAAGCACAAGAGATTCGATAAAACATACATTTGTAGTCCGCTGATTAAATGGTATCCTTCTCTTGAGCTATTCCCCAAGCTTTAAACGAATTCCCTACGATCCAAAACGCTTCAAGCACTTGAATGATCCAATGTCGAAAATACGCCTCTACTTGCCACGCGCCGGAGAAACGAACGGGATGACGATCACCTTACTATCCTCCAAGGATACGGCTAGAGCTAGGTGATGAAGCTATTGATTTGTGATTACAACACTCTAAGTGTATAACTCACTTTCTCTCTTTGATTTCTTGATTTCTCCAAGAATTATCAAGAACAAGATGAAGAAGAAGATGAGGACAATTGAGAAAACTATTTTCTTTCTCTCTCTCTCTCTCATAAAGTCACGGTTGGAAAGGAATGGCATGGCCTAGAGTGAGGTAGTCATCCCTCTTTTATTCTTCAATCAATCACATGAAATCACCTTTTCATAATAAAATGAGATTTCATGTCCCCTAATACAAAACACTTCATGATAATAAATCATGAAGTCTTCCACCACATTAGGTGGAAGACAAAGGGGGGGTGGCCATCTACAAGGGTAGGAGGACTTCGGTCCGTTAGGTGGGAGACAAATGGGGGGCGGCCATCTACAAGGGTAGGAGGACTTGGTCCGTTTCGGACTCCCGCGAGTCCAAACAGATAAACTCCGATTCTGCTCCGATGTATTTATATCATTTAATTAATCCAATTAATTAAACATATCAAATACAAAATAACATAATTAATTTCTCCAAGAAATAATTATATTCATGAATTAAATTAATCACCCAGTGATATATTTAATTTATTAGGCCGTAAATCAATTTATCCAATAAATCAATTTAGACATCTAATGTCCCAAATTTAGATATCCAATATCTAATATTCATAATGAGAGAATAAGCTCGATTCATTCCGTCGTCAATCCTATTGCGCGACTCGGAGGTCCGTCTCATCAAGAATGGGAGGAACCAAAGAGTAGTAGCACCACCTAGCCACTGACACTCACACTGTACTTCAACCGAGAACGAATGATTGGGATCATTCACGAACCATTCTCGTAAATACCAAGATAATGTATAAACCCTTCTTTCAAATGTCCCGATCAAGATATAGGGTCATGGTCAGTCAAACCCTATTTGTACTTGACGATATGCATGCGTTAATACAAATCGAGATCATCGAGCTCTCGTGTATCTAATACAACTAGCTCCAATGCTTTGGACAAAGACTTATGATCTCATCTGCCAATAACCGCATAGGACATATAACCTGTTCACTAACAGGAGAAAGAATTCTATCTTGGTATTCAGTAGGACCTGCTACTTGCCCGTCAAGATGCACGTCGAGGTTGACCCCCGCCTCCCGGTTTATAGGGTCGAACTACTCTAATGAAAATCTTGTCACAAGCACATCCCTACTAAATCCTCAAGTCGAAGGTTCACGAATACCTATCACAACCTTTCGATTCCGTCATTAACTATCCCGGAGTGAAATTCATGTGACGAATCGAGGGTGAGTCGGTTCGAGTACACTAATCTAATTAGCATACCTACAACGTGTGCTCCCACTAACCATTAGCATTCGACAGGCACTCTCCATGTCAAAGAACACGTCATACAAGTCTTCACATAAACTTAATGCCCAGTCAAGTTCCATCGACTTGCGAACGATTAAGTATTTGAGCTATAAATCTTTCCAGTGCCGACCCCTTATCCAATAAGGAGTGGAACGTTTTGCTCTCAAATACACGGACTAGTTTCTATATATATATATATATATTTACGAGTTAGGAATTCCAGTAACTACCAGTAAATAAAGAAACATTCATTGCCTTATGATAATGATTTACATAATAACAACTACAATGCCCTCACTCAACATCGTCTGAGTGGCATTCGAGGGCATACTCCCAACAGAGACGACTAACTACTGCACCCGTTTTAGCATTGCCTCAGGGGAAAGAGGATTTTGTGGTGTATAGTGATGATTTGGGCCTCGGTCTTGGATGTGTTTTGATGCAGAGAGATAGGGTTATTGCTTATGTGTCCCGACAGTTGAAACCTTACGAAGCAAACTACCCTACGCATGATTTAGAATTAGCAGCGGTCGTCTTCGCTTTAAAAATCTGGAGGCATTATCTCTATGGATCGTCGTGTAAGATTTTTACGGATCACAAGAGTCTGAAGTACATCTTCAGTCAAAAAGAGTTGAATATGAGACAACGTAGGTGGTTGGAGCTAATTAAAGATTATGATCTTGAGATACTTTATCATCCGGGTAAAGCTAATGTAGTGGCAGATGCGTTGAGTCATAAGCCGATGGCCTTACAGATGTTAGAGGTACTCACACCTCATAGCGAGAATCCGGTGAGATTTGATCTATCGAATATCGAGGTTTGGGTTCAAAGGGTTCAGGCGATTATGTGCGTTATAGATCACTTCGTCCTTGGTTGATGATATCAAGGCGAGGAAATATGATGATCCACTTTTAGTCCAGTTGAGAGAGGACGTGAAGAAGGGGAAAGCCCTGGATTTGTGGTTCAGGATGATGGAGTTTTGAGATTTCGCGGTAGATTATGTGTACCGAGTGATATTGAGTTGAGACAGAAGATCTTGAGTGAAGCTCATACCACGCCTTACTCCATACATCCCGGTACGAGTAAAATATACAAGGATGTAAGGAGTAACTACCGGTGGAGCAATTTGAAGACGGACGTTAGCGAATTTCTCGCGAAGTGTTTGACTGTTAATGGTTAAGATTGAGCATCGGCGGCCGGGTTGTTGCGACCACTTCCCATCCCGGAGTGGAAGTGGGAAGACATCTCTATCGTTTTCAATACCGGGATGCCTAGGACTCGGACTAGAATGAACATGAATTGGGTTATTGTCGATCGACTAACAAAATCAGATCATTTCTGGGTATTAAGGACACTTGGGGGCCGGAGAGGTCGGCACGAGTGTTTATTGCAGAGATCGTGAGGTTACATGGGACTCCTAGGAGTATTGTTTCGGATCGAGATGGCCGGTTTGTATCACATTTTTGGCAGTCTGTTCATCGAGCTTTGGGGACTGAGTTGAGACTCAGTACATCCTACCACCCTCAGACAGACGGACAGTCAGAGCGAACGATTCAGATGCTGGAGGATATGTTCAGAGCCTGTGCTTTATACTGGAAGGATGGTTGGGAGTCACACTTGCCATTGATCGAGTTCACGTACAACAATAGTTGGCACGCCTCGATCAAAATTGCACCATTCGAGGCATTGTATGGGAGGAAGTGCAGATCATCATTTGTCGGGATGATACGTCCGAGTTTGTTGGTACCGAACCAGATATGGTAGTCGAGATGAGAGAGAAGGAGTGGAATGTGTTGCTCTCAAATACATGGACTGGTTTCTATATGTATATTTACGAGTTAGGAATGCCAGTAACTACCAGTAAATAAAGAAACATTCATTGCCTTATGATAATGATTTACATAATAACAAGTACAATGCCCTCACTCAACATCCTCTGAGTGGCATTCGAGGGCATACTCCCAACAATCTCCCAATTTCACTCAATGCCACACACTATGGTATCTAATACCCATGTTCTCCAGATTACGCTCCAAGCTAATCTGAGAATGTGGCTTGGTCAGTGGATCAGCGACGTAGTCGACTGACTCTACTCTATGCAGCACAATGTATCTATTTGCGAACAAATTCTGTTATGAGATGATACTCTCTCTCAATATATTTGGTACTATTGTGAAACCTCGGCTCCAAGGCATGTGCTACCGCTCTGACAGCGTAGCACAAGGTGTCACATGAAGTTTACCTAGTAACATCTAAATCCTTCCTTTGGAGGACTACGAGGCCGCTTTATACTCAACCTAATAGATGGAATTAGCAGTCGCGCTATACTTGGCACTATGCCAAGATACTGCTCCTCCATTAAGAGTAAATGTAGCCAGAAGTAGACATAGAATCTTCTTTCTGTCCTTGGAAGTCCAATACAGTGAATCCCATTACATCCAGTTCTCCACCGTCGTATTTAAGAACCGTGTCTCTACATGAAGACTACTACAATCCATTTCATGGAGTCTACATCCACCATTGCTAGGTCATTAGTCACGGTCGATCTCTTGTTTATCACTGGAACCTCGTGGAAACCCAGTTCCTCCAAGTGCATAAAACTATACCTCTTAGGTAATTGAGACACCCTACTAGACCTACGAGGTGGTTGTACTTGTGTTACAGAAGGTTCGGTTCCATTTTCTGGTGCAGGTGTCTCCTCAGGAGTTTCATTGTATTCTTCCAAAAAATTATTTCTACCTGCTCTGCCTTCCTGAATGAACTCATCTTCCAGGAAGTGTGCATACAAATCAACAAAGATCTTTCGATCTTTGGGTATGTATAATAGATAACCCATCGCCTCAGATGGGAATCCAATGAAATGTCTCCTCACGGACCTCGCTTCTATTTTGTCCACCTTAGTCTTCTTGACATAGGCGGGACATCCTCAAATCCTAATGTGATTAAGACTTGGTTTCCTGCCCTCCCACATCTCATGTGGAGTTTTAGGAATGGATTTGAAAGGACATCTATTCAAGATATATGCAGAAGTCAGGAGTGTATACCCCATAGGTAAATCGATAAGTCAGTATAGCCCAGCATGGAATGGACCATGTCCAACAAGGTCTGGTTCCTTCTTTCTGACACACCATTTAACTAAGGAGTGCCTGGAGGTGTTAGTTGTGATATTATTCCATGTTCCTTCATGAACTTGTCAAACTCCATACTCATATCCTCGCCACCTCGGTCCAACCGAAGTGTTTTGATATGATTTCCAGTTTGTTTCTCGACTCGGGCCTTAAATTCATGGAAGTTCTCAAAGGCCTCGGATTTATGTTTCATTAAGTATACAGAACCATACCTAGTATGATCATCTGGAAATGTAATGAAGTACTGATATCCATCACGTGTTGCTTCCAAAGCACCACATACGTCGGTATGGATTAATCTTAGTTTATCAGTGGCTCTTTCAAAAGTCCCTGTGAAGGGGGACTTAGTCATTTTGCCTTTAAGGCAAGATTCACAAGTAGGAAAGGGATCCGATCCCAATGGACCCATAAGTCCATCTTTTACATTTTGTAAACCTTGGTCTGACCAACATGACCAAGTCTAAGATGCCATTTCATAACTTGATTGGTTTCATCCCTACCACGCTTCCTAGTCATAGTATTCACAACGACTTTGTTACTCAAGTTTAGATGATACAGTCTATTTAACAATGTAGCAGTGCCCACTAGTTTATTTCTGAAATAAATTTTGCAGGAACCATCACCAATGAAAAATGGTAAAGCATTTCCGATCCATGACCAGAATGGATACAATGTTTTTATGCCCCTTGGGCAAAACAAGTACATATTCTAAAAACAAAGCCGAATTCTAAATCCAAAAGAAGTGATCCTATGTCGATTTCCTTGACACTATGCCCGCTTCCGACAGTGACCATCACTTCCTTAGCTCCAAGCTTCCTACTTTGTTCCAGATCCTGATTCACGGTACAAATATGATAACTAGCACCAGGATCCAGTATCCAAGAAGTAGAAAATACAGTAACAGAACAATTTGTTTCGAAAACTAAAAGTTCTGTACCAGAAGCGCCATGAAGAATCGGACAGTCTCTTGCCCAGTGGCCCAGCTCACCGCACTTGAGACATGCGTCCTTCTTCTTCTTGTTCTTCGGAACCATCGGGGCCTTGCCCTTACCCTTGAAGTCCTTGACTTGTGGTGCCGTCTGCTTCTTGGTCTTTTTCTTCTTGTTCTTAGACCTCCGAGGTCCAGAAGAAATCACAAGGGCAGACTCCTTCATCCGCGGAGTCTTCATCTGAGATCGAGGCCACGAGTTTGTTCATTAACTTGACTAAGTTACATGCAATCTCATTGCAGTTGAAGTTCATAACAAACTGTGAGAAGGAATCAGGGAGAGACTATAGGATAAGGTCAGTTTGAAGAGAAGTATCCATCTTAAAATCAAGAGCCTCCAATCTCTCGATCATGGATATCATTTTGAGGACGTGGTCCCCAACCTTCTCATCTTCCTTCATCCTTACACCGAACAGTTGCTTGGATATCTCATATCTAGTAGTTCGACTGTGCTCACCATAAAGCTCGGTTAAGTGAGATAGAATCTGCCTAGCAGAAGTCATTTTATCATGAGCTCTCTGAAGATCATTAGACATGGAAGCCATCATATATGCACGGACTTTCACGTCATCCTTATTTGTGGTTTTCAATCTCTTCCTGATTGGCTCTTGTCCGCACTGGAGGCGCCGGAATGTCCGTCTCCAAGACGTATCCCAGTGCCTCTATACTGAGGACTATCATCAGATTGCGAAGCCAATCCACAAAGTTAGGTCCGTTCAAGGTGTTTATTTCGAGTAGAATTGCGAGTGGGTTCATTGTCATATTGAGAGTTATGTCTGCATTAAGTACGACAGATTAATTAGTGACTCGTTCAATTATGATCTGAGTATAGAATTAAGGTCTTTTCTATTCTTGTTACCCAGCTCCCACTATTTTTATCGGAATAACACACTCCTATGTGAAATCCGGAAGTATCATTCGCTCTACTTCATAGTGGCGATCGAGTTCTTTATAAATCATAATAGAGGGCAACCGAACACGTTTCTAGTCTATTAATTTTCATAAAGTGGTGTCCAATACCAACCCATCTAATGGATGATTCGATCTTGTTTTTCACCTTGTTCACTCCCCTCAACCTATACGATTTCTATGGTTCGTGAACAAGTTAAGTTTATACCATCGATGCAAATCAGTTTCACAATTGAATCTTATCCGGCAACTTATCAGGTTTCTAGGGATAAAATTTGCTCCAACCGAAGGTATCCAATGCGCTCCCGGTAATTTATCCGTCCTCCCCGAACGACTACCCCGATAACTCGGAAGCATCCGGTTTGGATTTCAATTTCCCGAAAGCTCGATGGAGGGAAGGAAAAACTTGAAACCTTATAAACTTAATAATTTGTCGTGGGAGAATTTTCGCGATTAATGTTACACTTTGCACATTAATTCATTTAAGCGCGTTTGTGCATTCATACAATATGAACAACCATTCACAACCTAGTTGCTATCAACATGTAGTTCGTGGACCGTTCCTAGAATCAAAAAACTTAGTAATCTAATTACAAGTCTTCAGTCTTGAATCTTCATCTTCTCGATACGGATCTTCCTCCGGTCTTCGTCATTACATATAAATTTTACATTGAAAAATTGCATCCTAGATACAAATAATTCTAGTAAAATAAATAGGCTCAAAACGGCCTTTACAACCCAACCGAATAAAAACCGAACGATTCAAAACTAAGTCCATGAACCACATACTCATTCAAAAGCATCCATCCAATAAATACTATATAAATGGAAAGCATAGAGATACATTGATCCAATCAATAATACGAACCGATCCAATCGATTCACACAACCGGTAATATGAAAAATGTTCAAATAATTCGTTCACCCATAATATTCCAATTAATCAAATTTCCCTTGTAAAATGAAATACCATGAATCATTTTAATCATATTAAATCCAATTTAATATGTGGGAGATTAATTTTCTGGAATACACGAAAAAATCGAGCCGTGGCAAAAAATGGCATGCCTGGCCGAGTCACCCTTGGCAGCCTGCCGGCCAGACATGGCCCGTGCCGAATGGCATGGTCGGGTCGTACAGGCAGTGTCCTAGACATCCCTGCCAGACTCGACCCATGTCGCCTGACACAGTCGGGTCATCCCGATAGCCTGTCGGCCAGACACGGTCGGGTCGTCCCGATAGTGGCTTGCAGGCTGCCTGACACGGCCCGTGTCACCCAGGACACGGCCGAGTCACCCTGGCAGCTTCCTGCCCTTGTCCGAAAAAGTCGTCCGACGACGATTCAGAGCTCGATTTTCGACCGGATATCCAGAAATTAAAGATTTATATTTAGACATAAACTTACGAAAAATACAACTATTACGAACGAAAAACATATACCACGATTATGACTATAAATGATTCCAAATCATTCACCATCTAATCAAGCATTCCAAATGCCAATATCGTATATACGATCGCAAGACCTACGCTCTGATACCAATGTTGGGATTCGGTGCCTAAAACGAAGGCCCAGCAGAAGCGATAAAACGAAAATTAATTCTATCTGAATCCCTACGAGGACCGATCGCGCTATGTATATACGAATATTAAACGAAGCACAAGAGATACGAGAAAACATACATTTGTAGTCCGCTGATTAAATGGTATCCTTCTCTTAAGCTATTCCCCAAGCTTTAAACGAATTCCCTACGATCCAAAACGCTCCAAGCACTTGAATGATCCAACGTCGAAAATACGCCTCTACTTGCCATGCGCCGGAGAAATGAACGGGATGACGATCACCTTGCTATCCTCCAAGGATACGGCTAGAGCTAGGTGATGAAGCTATTGATTTGTGATTACAACACTCTAAGTGTATAACTCACTTTCTCTCTTTGATTTCTTGATTTTCTCCAAGAATTATCAAGAACAAGATGAAGAAGAAGATGAAGACAATTGAGAAAACTATTTTCTCTCTCTGTCATAAACAGTTGGAATGGAATGGCATGGCCTAGAGTGAGAGGTAATCTTCCCTCTTTTATTATTCAATCAATCACATGAAATCACCTTTTCATAATAAAATGAGATTTCATGTCCCCTAAGACAAAATACTTCATGATAATAAATCATGAAGTCTTCCACCACATTAGGTGGAAGACAAAGGGGGGGCGACCATCTAGAAGGGTAGGTGGAGTTCGGTCCGTTTCGGAATCCCGCGAGTCCAAACAGATAAACTCTGATTCTGTTCCGATGTATTTATATTATTTAATTAATCCAATTAATTAAACATATCAAATACAAAATAACATAATTAATTTCTCCAAGAAATAATTATATTCATGAATTAAATTAATCACCCAGTGATATATTTAATTTATTAGGCCGTAAATCAATTTATCCAATAAATCGATTTAGACATCTAATGTCCCAAATTTAGATATCCGATATCTAATATTCATAATGAGAGAATAAGATCGATTCATTCTGTTGTCAATCCTATTGCGGGACTCGGTAGGTCCGTCTCAGTCAGCAATGGGAGGAACCAAAGAGTAGTAGCACCACCTAGCCAACCTGGCGGCCTACACTGTACCCCAACTGAGAACGAATGATTGGGATCATTCAAGAACCATTCTGTCGTGAATACCAGTATACGTATAAACCCTTCATTCAAATGTCCCGATCAAGATATAGGCTCACGGTCAGTCAAACCCTATCTGTACTTGACGCTATACATGCGTTAATACAAATCGAGATCATCGAGCTCTCGTGTATCTAATACAACTAGCTCCAATGCTTTGGCCAAAGACTTATGATCTCATCTTCCAATAACCGCATAGGACATATAACCCGTTCACTAACAGGATAAAGAATTCTATCTTGGTATTCAGTAGGACCTGCTATTTGCCCGTCAAGATGCACGTCGAGGTTGACCCCCGCCTCCCGGTTTATAGGGTCGAACTACTCTAATGAAAATCTTGACGTCACAAGCACATCCCTACTAAATCCTCAAGTCGAAGGTTCACGAATACCTATCACAACCTTTCGATTCCGTCATTAACTATCCCGGAGTGAAATCCGTGTGACGAATCGAGGGTGAGTCAGTTCGAGTACACTAATCTAATTAGCATACCTACAACGTGTGCTCCCACTAACCATTAGCATTCGACAAGCACTCTCCATGTCAAAGAACACGTCATACAAGTCTTCACATAAACTTAACGTCCAGTCAAGTTCCATCGACTTGCGAACGATTAAGTATTTGAGCTATAAATCTTTCCAGTGCCGACCCCCTTATCCAATAAGGAGTGGAACGTTTTGCTCTCAAATACACGGACTAGTTTCTATATATATATATTTACGAGTTAGGAATGCCAGTAACTACCAGTAAATAAAGAAACATTCATTGCCTTATGATAATGATTTACATAATAACAACTACAATGCCCTCACTCAACATCGTCTGAGTGGCATTCGACGGCATAATCCCAACAAAGACGACTAACTACCGCACCCGTTTTAGCATTGCCTCAGGGGAAAGAGGATTTTGTGGTGTATAGTGATGCTTTGGGCCTCGGGCTTGGATGTGTTTTGATGCAGAGAGATAGGGTTATTGCTTATGTGTCCTGACAGTTGAAACCTTACGAAGCAAACTACCCTACGCATGATTTAGAATTAGCAGCGGTCGTCTTCGCTTTAAAAATCTAGAGGCATTATCTCTATGGATCGTCGTGTAAGATTTTTACGGATCACAAGAGTCTGAAGTACATCTTCAGTCAAAAAGAGTTGAATATGAGACAACGTAGGTGGTTGGAGCTAATTAAAGATTATGATCTTGAGATACTTTATCATCCGGGTAAAGCTAATGTAGTGGCAGATGCGTTGAGTCATAAGACGATGGCCCTACAGATGTTAGAGGTACTCACACCTCAGAGCAGAATCCAGTGAGATTTGATCTATCAGAATATCGAGGTTTGGGTTCAAAGGGTTCAGGTCCAGTTATGTGCGTTATAGATCACTTCGTCCTTGGTTGATGATATCAAGGCGAGGAAATATGATGATCCACTTTTAGTCCAGTTGAGAGAGGACGTGAAGAAGGGGAAAGCCCCTGGATTTGTGGTTCAGGATGATGGAGTTTTGAGATTTCGCGGTAGATTATGTGTACCGAGTGATATTGAGTTGAGACAGAAGATCTTGAGTGAAGCTCATACCACGCCTTACTCCATACATCCTGGTACGAGTAAAATATACAAGGATGTAAGGAGTAACTACTGGTGGAGCAATTTGAAGACGGACGTTAGCGAATTTCTGGCGAAGTGTTTGACCTGTTAGCTGGTTAAGATTGAGCATCAGCGGCCAGCGGGGTTGTTGCGACCACTTCCCATCCCGGAGTGGAAGTGGGAAGACATCTCTATCGATTTCATTACCGGGATGCCTAGGACTCGGACTAGAATGAACATGATTTGGGTTATTGTCGATCGACTAACCAAATCAGCTCATTTCCTGGGTATTAAGGACACTTGGGGGCCGGAGAGGCTGGCACGAGTGTTTATTGCAGAGATCGTGAGGTTACATGGGACTCCTAGGAGTATTGTTTCGGATCGAGATGGCCGGTTTGTATCACTTTTTGGCAGGCTGTTCATCGAGCTTTGGGGACTGAGTTGAGACTCAGTACATCCTACCACCCTCAGACAGACGGACAGTCAGAGCGAACGATTCAGACGCTGGAGGATATGTTCAGAGCCTGTGCTTTATACTGGAAGGATGATTGGGAGTCACATTTGCCATTGATCGAGTTCACGTACAACAATAGTTGGCACGCCTCGATCAAAATGGCACCATTCGAGGCATTGTATGGGAGGAAGTGCAGATCACTGTTGTGCTGGGATGATACGTCCGAGTTTGTTGGTACCAAACCAGATATGGTAGTCGAGACGAGAGAGAAGATTGCTTTGATTCGTGATAGATTGTTGACAGCCCAAAGTCGACAGAAGTCTTATGCCGACATGAGTCGCCGGCCGTTGGAGTTTGAGGTGGGAGACCATGTATTGCTTAAGGTGTCACCGACTCGGGGAGTTTACCGCTTCGGCCGGAAGGGTAAACTTAGTCCGATATATATTAGACCGTTCGAGATTCTGGAGAGAGTTGGAGAGCTTGCATATCGGTTAGGCTTACTGCCGTCCTTGAGTCACGTGCATAACGTGTTTCATGTTTCCCAACTTAGGAGGTACGTACCGGATCCTAGCCATATTATTGATTTTGGAGAGATTGAGTTGGGGCCCGACATCACCATCGAGGAGAGGCCGATTCAGATTTTAGAGTGTCGGGTGAAACAACTTAGGCATAAGACTATTCCTTTGGTTAAGGTGCAGTGGTCGAGACATGGATCAGAGGAAGCCACGTGGGAGACGGAAGAGGATATGAAGTCGAGATATCCCAAGTTATTCATGTTGTAAGTTTCGGGACGAAACTTATTTTTAGGGGGAGAGAATGTAATATTCGTACTTTATATTTTTGGTAAATTCTATTTTTGGTATATGTTCATTTCGGACGACTCGCTTGTTACTGTTTTAGAATTCTGAATCTATTTTGTTCTTGGAATTTTCCCATTTGGACGAGTTTTGGTGATGTTTTTACGTAATTTCGCCTTGAGCTATGTTTTATCGCGTGTGCATTCGATTCTCGTAAAACTCGTTCGATTTCGTTATTTTCCTTTTTCTATGAGTTCGTTTGGTTGAGTGACTCATGTTATGAGTTTCGGATTGTTAATCCGACGTCGTATCGTGATTTTTCGGACGTTTGGGCCATTTTGTAATTTCCTAAAAGTTTAGGGAATTTTATTCTCCTTGTCGTATTTTGGAGTCCCCAGTAGTTGGGAGTATATTATCTTTCAATACTTAACTTTGTTGTCGTAATTATCTCGTGTTTACGCTTCTGGGTTTGACCTTGTGTTGCGTTTCGTCTTCGCATCGTCCTGTGCAGAAAATGATGTTCAGCAGTACTGAACTGTTGCATGCATAACGCACGTTATTCATGCTATTTAGTGTGCGCTATCGTTACCGGCATAGCGTACGTTATACCTTAGTTGTAACGTACGTTATGGAACTTCAGCGGGGGTTCTGTCCAGTTTCTGCCCAGCCCTTACGTGCGTTAGCGGGCGTTTGTTACGTACGTAAAACTCTTCGTAGCGCACGTTAACGGTTTGGCGTAGCGTGCGCTATCGACCTCAGCCAATCGGGCAGAATGTTCTGCCAGGCTCTTACGTACGTTAACTCAAAGGAGTTACGTACGTAAGACACCTTAGCGTACGCTAACTATTCATGTTAGCGTACGTGACGCTCTGTCAGGTATTTAAACCTTGAGTTGACTTCTGATGCGTTATTTCCCTTCTTTTCCTTCCCTTGTCCGCGATGTGAACTCCTCGGGCGACTTGGAGTGATTTGTTCAGAGCGATCCATAAAGTTCCTCCATAGATCGATTGTTGTGCTTCAAGCAAGGTTTATCATCATCATAATCATCCTCCATCCGTCCGAATCCAGGTATATTTCATTAGAACCCTAGCTTTTGGGGATTTTGGGGTTTTGTTTTGATTTTCACCCTTCTAGTCCGATTTGCCCTTATGATTGTTAGATTTTGATAGTATAATCACTATCCCTTACTTCTCTTGCGGTTTTGCGGATTGAATTCGATAATTTTCTCTGTTGATTGAGAAGAACCGATTATGACCTTGTATTGTCCGACGAATTGTCCCATTGGGTAGAACTAGGATGGATTCCTATGTTTTCACAATTTTGAGATTAGTTGTGTATCGTTATTGTGTTAGGATCGGATTTGTGAAGACTATCCGGGCCGAAACCTTCCCCTTCACTGTTTTCCTTCACGTCGTGTTATCGAAGGCAAGTACAGGTTTTACATTCCGTTATGTGTGTACGGTTTTGATGTGAATGATGTAAATTGTGTTATTGCTTGGTTATGTTGTCGTTAATCCACCCGGGGATGGCATGCGTAGCCTCTGGGGGGCGATACTAATGGGTACGGCTACGGGAGCGGACTTGGGTGTGTGTGTTGATGTTCTTTCACCCGGGGATGGTTCAACGGGATCTCTTGGGTCCGATACTAATGGGTACGGCTGCGTAAGTGGTTTCTCACTCGGGGATGGTCCGACGGGGCCTCTGGGGGTCGATACTAATGGGTACAACTGCGGGTTACCAAGCGTGGATAGTTGTGATATGGAAAACTTGAGGATATAATGTTTTAGTGTAAATGTGATATTCCGGAATATTACATTCAAATGTGTTTTTCAAATGGATTTGCTTGTGCCGTATCGTTTATGTATACAATGTAGTGTAATTGTGTACTTGCACTAGCTATTCGAATGCTAACCCCTTAAGTGGGGGAAATGCATCTTATGCATTTCAGGTACTGATCGAGCCGAGGAGCTGGCACGGGATATGCATGCAAAAGATGGGCTAGCATGATGATGAGGCTCGAGTCGTGTTTTATGTTTTACTATTGCATTTATCTTGATGTTGGAGTTAGACTGAGTGTTTTATAAATTGGTTAAAGTCCCATGTGTGGGCAATGAATTGGTATTCGACTCATTCTTCATGTACTTCCATTAAAATATTTTGGTCGAGGCTACGGCCTTATTTTACTATGTTGAGTGCGTCTTTTGGGATTTCATTGTGGTTTATGTGTCATGTGTTAGCCTGGTAGACCTCATGAAGGTCCTACGGCGTGTAACGTCCCATAAGTAAAATTGGGGTGTTACACTAACAATATAAGCTCAATATCACAACAACAATGTAAGTATATCAATCTCTAATTAATGTATCGTTTTCTTGAAGTTATTATGGAGAAACAATACCATAGGAATGGTATTTATAGGCACTGGAGCCTTACTAGCCGTTGCCTCTTCAGACTGCATTACGTACGCTATATCACTCCTGTTACGTACGTTAACATATAAATGTTACGTACGTTAACATCACCCAGTTTCAGTCCAGTAGCATCTGATTCGATCATTACGTACGTTAATCAATAACCATTATGTACGTTAAGGATACGTCATTGCTGACGTCATATATCCGTTGCCGCCTTTTTGACTTTGACACGTCCAACGTTCTTATGGTTTGAACTCTGAACACTCCATTACGTACGTTAGCCATCCTTGCTTACGTACGTTAATCTCCATGGATTACGTACGCTATATATCACATTTTATGTACGTTAAGCTTGCATAAATCCAGCTTTTTGCATTTTGTTTCCTTCGATGCTTTGCTTCGTCTTTTTATTGTTTTGCTTTGTTTATCAACTTTAATCATCAAAATACTTTTAAGCATGTATGGAACAAAATGTTCCAACAACCAACTGATGCAGGAAGAAGCTTAATCAACAAGAAGAAACCACAAAACATAATTGAATATCTACCGATGAATTATAAACCCTAGCTAGTGAAACAAAGCAACTATTTAAAGGAGAAGATTACGTAACCTAAAAGAAAGTCCTATACAAAATTCCAACTAGTAATTAATTAAAACAAATATAATAAGATATGCATGGAAATAAAAATAAAGAAACAACTTCCAGTTCACACTTTGCGTTTATCCACCTTCAAACGATCGAACTTTGCCAAGAAACTGATTGTAGCTTACGTCTCCGCCTTATCGCTGAACTTCATAATCTTGGTCATGTTGGTCGTGACCGCTCTGTCGACTTGGTTCAAAAATGATTTTTTTGGCATTCTTTTCGCCGTGATGTTGCTCGCTTTGTTGCATGCTGTCACATTTGCAATGTTTCTAAAGGCGGTGCGAGTAATGCCGGCTTATATCGGCCACTTCCTGTTCCGTCTCAGCCGTGGCACGCCATAAGTATGGATTTTGTTCTTGGTTTACCTCGTACTCAATGTGGATTCGACTCTATATTTGTAGTAGTTGATTGATTTTCCAAGATGGCGCATTTCATCCCTTGTAAGAGAACGGCTGATGCTCTCAATGTCGCCCAATTATCCTTTCGTGAGATTTTCAGGTTACATGGGCTTCCGTCTTCTATCGTGTCCGACCGTGATACTCGTTTTCTCAGTCATTTTTGGCGCTCACTTTGGCATATGACTCGGACGGAGTTACATTTCACTAGTGCTTATCACCCGCAAACGGATGACCAGACTGAAGTTGTGAATCGCTCGCTTGGAAATTTGTTGGTGACAACACTAAGTCTTGGGACAGCGAGCTTCCCCAAGCTGAGTTTGCACACAATCTTGCTTTGAATCGTAGTACAGGCTTTTGCCCTTTTGAGGTGGTTTATGTCGTCTTGCCTCGAGGACCCTTGGATTTATTAATGACTTCCTTGGCTGTTCAAGGGGATTCTCGTGTTGTTGATATGGTGGCGTCACTCAAGGACGTTCATGCTGTGACTCATGACAGATTGGTTCAAGCTAATTCCAAATACAAACAACTGCTGATGCGCGTCGACGTGATGTTCAGTTCGAGGTCAGTGACTTTGATTGGGCTGTATTAACTCGTGATCGCTTGCCGGCACACGAATAAAATAAATTAGTTTCCCGGAAGATTGGCCCTATTGAGGTGATGGAGAAGATTAATCCGAATGCATATCGTTTGCGCCATATGCGTTCGTCGGATGTCTTTAATGTGAAACACTTGGTGCCTTATGTTGGAGAAAATTCGTCTGGCGACAAGACCGCGTTGGATTCGAGGGCGAATCTTCCGCGTTAACATTCTTGGCAAAGTTCGATCGTTTGGAGGTGGATAAACACAAAGTGTGAACTGGAAGTTGTTTCTTTATTTTTATTTCCATGCATATCTTATTATATTTGTTTAATTAATTACTAGTTGGAAGTTTGTTTAGGACTTTCTTTTAAGTTATGTAATCTTTTCCTATAAATAGTTGCTTTGTTTCAGTAGTTAGGGGTTTTTTTGAGGACTATTATAATTTTAGGGTTTTTTCCCTTGCCGTCAAATACGAATTGAGTTTCATCGGTAGAGATTCAATTATGTTTTGTGGTTTCTTCTTGTTGATTAAGCTTCGGCCTGCGTCATATTCACTTTGGTTTTCCCTTCGATTTGGTTTTGCTGTTTCTTTTAATACTCGGAATACGCACTTTATGATTTTGTGTTGCTGCATTAATTCTCTGTAAATGAAGACAGATAGATAAAGGATATTATGAATTATACATAAAACAATAGAATTTTTTTATTTAGTATTTCTTAGTGATATTGTTTTTCGATTATAATGATATTATAGCCTGTAAACACCATCGAAATAAAAAGAAGTGTTCATTGTTTATGTAGCTACAAAGTGTAGGATGTGGCTTTATACAATGGCAAACAACTTTGTATTCCATAAGATTTATGACTGGGTATGATTAAAGCCAAATATTGGACTAGAGACTCCTGTTGCTTAGATTCTTCTGAAGAAAAGTAGGGCTTCATGGGTCTTTAGAAGCTTGGTTCGAAGCAGACACTTCTTCGATGTAACATATATAAAAGAGACATTGATTTTGGATTGAATTTTTCTTCATCAATTGGCTTATACAAAAAAAAAGTATTTTGGGGGTTTTCTTTCCTTCTCTTCATGGGGGTTTTCTTTCCTTCTCTTCGGTAATTAAAAAAAAAAAAAAAGTTGTAAACTATATGTACGTATTTCTTTGGGTAGGAATATTTTGGGGGTTTTCTTTCCTTCTCTTCGGTAATTAAGAATAGGGATTCCTTATGCCGATAGAGAGTGAGAAAGGGAAACCAAACGAATCGAAACAATCTTATGTTATGTTAATAGGGCTCGAGGGCAAGAACAGGAACTGCTCATTCTAAGTTAGAGAATGGGGTCAGGTGGTGCAGTTCCCTATGTTGGGGTCCTCGATCCCCCATACATTTTAAGAAAAACTACGGTTATTGTCCTAATGTATGGACCTTTTTACGTCCGTGTCCTAACCTAAGCATAATTGCAAATTGCCATATAACGTATTCAAAATTTTAATGTCCATGTCTAATAATGGAATCCGCCAATTTGCCTATGTGGCACACCGGAAATGTGACGTGGCTTGATTACATCATTTTAATAAAATAAAATTGGCCACATCAGCTCCAAATCATCAATTATCACTTAAAAAAAATTAAAAAATTCAAATATTATAAAATAAAATTGAAAAAGTAAAATTATAAAATATAATTGTAAAATCAAATTATAAAATTAAAATAATATTAAAAATTATAAAAATTTTAAATGTGGTCAATTAAAATTTTATAATTTTATAATTTTTTAAAATTAAAATTATAAAATAAAACTATAAACTAAAATTAAGAAATTAAAAAATTATAAATATTATAAATGTGATCAATTTTATTTTATAATTTTTTAATTTTTAATATTTTAAAAAGTAAAAATAATTATAAAATTCTAAAAAATTAAAAAAATTAAAAAAATGTAAAATTATAAAATAAAAATGTAAAATTATAGAAAATAAAATGTTAAAATAAAATTAAAAAAATTATTATTTTATAATTTTTTTAATTTTTTTGAATTGATAACTGATAATTTGGAGCTGATGTGGTCAATTTTATTTTATTAAAATAATCTAATCAGGTTATAAAATATGTATGGCATTGTCTGTTTTTTCAATAATGAAGATATTTTAATATATAATGCCACACATATTTTATAACTTGATTAGATCATTTTAATAAAATAAAATTGACCACATCAGCTCCAAATCATCAGTTATCAATTTCACACATGTGGAAATTATTATAAAATTATATTTTTTTTATAATTTTTTTAAATTTTTAATTTTATTTTAAAATTTTATTTACTATAATTTTACAATTTTATTTTATAATTTTTTTACAATTTTTTATTTTTTTTAATTTTTTTACAATTTTATAATTATTTTACTTTTTAAATTATTAAAAAATTATAAAATAAAATTGACCACATTTATAATATTTATAAATTTTTAATTTTATAATTTTAGTTTACAGTTTTATTTTATAATTTTAATTTTAAAAAATTATAAAATTATAAAAATTTTAATTGACCACATTTAAAAATTTTATAATTTTTAATATTTTTTAATTTTATAATTTTATTTTACAATTGTATTTTATAATTTTACTTTTTCAATTTTATTTTATAATATTTTAATTTTTTTAATTTTTTTTTAAGTGATAATTGATGATTTGGAGCTGATGTGGTCAATTTTATTTTATTAAAATGATGTAATCAAGCCACGTCACATTTCCGGTGTGCCACATAAGCAAATTGACCGAATTCCGGTCATTAGGACACGAACATTAAAACTTTGAATGCGTTATATGGCAATTTACAATTATACTTAGGTTAAGACACAGACGTAAAAAGGTTTAGTTTTCCCTACATTTTAATAAGTGAATGTTTTTAGTGAATAGCTGGAGCCGCCATGAGAATCGTTCCTGTAGTAGATGGAATTTTACGAAAAGGGTAAAATATCTGGTGGGATACGAGAGGATGGTTGAAATTGTCACATGTTAAAAGTCCAAGAGATTAAAACTATTGCAAGAGAAGTTTATCAATCTGGATTATTAAACACCGCCCGAAATTACTAGTCACCGTCCTAGAAGATTATCTTTTTGCCCTTAATTCAGTTTAATTAGATTTTGGATCCTAGTTTAGTAATACTTTTCTCTCTAAACAACTCATCCGACGCAGCCGAACCGCCACAACACTACCGCCGATAAGCCGCCATCTTACCGCCGCGTAGCCGCCGTCTGCCGCTGCACCGCCCCCATGTCCGGAAAAGGAAAAGCGCCGGTAATTTTATTTTTTCATCCGTCTACTGTTTCATTGGCCGCGCTGCCGTGCCGGAGTGCACGACAGAGGCCGCGGCGATTATTTTGTTACAGGCGTCCGACGATGACGCCTGGCCATGGCACAGGCGTCCGTCGATTCCGCCTGTCCATGGCTCAGGCGTCCACGGCGACGCCACTATGGTACAAACGTCCACGGCGGACGTCCAGCCATGGCACAGCGTCGAATCGGACGCTGGCCCAGATAAGCGTCTGCCTCGGACGCTTCGACCACGAAATGGCGTCCGGACCAGGACGCTGTCAGTGGTTTCTAGCGTCCGTTCGGGCCTACCATATTTTGGAAAAAATAAAATTTTCAATTAATAATTAATAATGTGTATTCTTTTTATGATTATTACTTATTAGTTGTATTGTTTGCTAAATGCGAGATGAGAGGAGGAGCGGGCAAATCTATGCCGCTAGTCACGAGTTGATGGGTTACGAGCGCGTCACACGAGCTCGTGGTGTTGATGCTTCCGTTCGTAGACAATGGAGGCGAGCGTAGGGGATTCGAGGACGTACCTTATACGATTTTGGTGCGAGGATTCGGCGAGTATTATTCGCACGATGAGGCCGACGATCGGGAGGCGGTGATGATTCTTCTTCATTTTCGTGCCGGGTTCGGAAGGGGAGAGGGGAGGTTTGTTACTTCGGGTCTACCGGTAGTAAACGGCGTAGGGGAGGATGAGACATCTTGGATGGTTTCGAGGAGATGCTGGTGGCCTATCGACGGCTGTTATCCCGAGTTTTGGTGGGCATGTCGCCGCGCGTATCCGGACCGGAGATATGAGAGTTTCTTTGAAGTGTCACACCAGATCTGCTTGTCGAGCTTGAGTCGGTGGCGCTCGGTTATGTCACCCTCTTTAGTGAGTCGGATCGGTGGGGTGGGTTATCCCACGACGGACGCCATGTTCGAACATATTGACTCCGTTGATTTCTGCGTTCGTTGAGCGGTGGCAGCCCGATACGAACTCTTTTCACATGCCGTTCGGAGAGATGACCATCATGTTACATGATGTGTGGCAGATCCTTCGCATTCCTGTCGAGGGGCGATTGGTTGATGCCGATAGCACATCTACACAGTTGCAGGTGGATGTGATGGAGGTTCTTGGAGTATCGCGGTTGGAGCTACTGAGTACTCACTGGGGGGTGGCGGCGTACTTATGGACTCGATTTTCAGGTCATGTCGCGATGGGGGTCGAGTGGAGGGCACCCAGGCCGTAGCTTGGATGTGGTTGTTATTTGGATCCACCTTGTTTGTTGACAAGAGTGGTAACCGGATTAGGCCTTCCTGCATATTGGAGGTGAGGGACGGTATGGATACTACCGGTCAGTATTCATGGGGTTCGGCCGCATTGGCTTTCATGTACCGTCAGCTCGGTATCGCTAGTCGCGGCGACTCCATGGGGATTTGTGGATGCCTTACCCTCGTTCAGGCTTGGATTTATGAGTATTTTCCCTGCTTTCGACCTCATCGAGAGCGTATGATTGTTGACTCCACGCAGCCTCGAGCTTCGACATGGAGTGTCCAGCCCGAGGGTAGGGACGAGCACCGCCTCCAGTCTTTACGCCGCATTGATCGATTGGACACAGATGTATAACGTTTACTTCTAACAATCTCAAAATTCATTTATAAATAACTTGTATAACTTGTTGATTACATGTACGCAGATCTGATGGTTGCCTTATGGCCCCGATCCGGTGAGGATGTCCCGAGGACCACATTCATTGGATGGCTACGATATCGGGATATTATCGAGCCATACATGCACAGTCGGGCATTACGGCGGCTCGGTTATGTGCGAGACCATCCCTTTCCGATCACCGAGGCCAGGAAAGCGGTTCGGGCGTGGTCGAGCATTGTACCGAGTTGACTATCCCATCCGGATGTCATCGATGCTTGGATGATGTTTCCGGTGCATACAGCTTCCTCTCGTGACTATGAGGCGGCTACTCATGATCATTTGCTTGCGATGATTACATTGAGTGGTATTATCGGTATTCGCACCCTCGGCTCTCGAGCAGCGGTGCGGCACTGGATCGGTGATCCCTTCTCGTTCAACACCGATTACGTATGTTGTTTAACTTTGTACTTTTTTGATTTCATCATACATTACTCATTGTATTATATTGTCTCTATTTTTACGGTGGGTGAGTCGATCGTCGGTATTACCCAAAGATCAGAACACCTTCCCTGCACTGACGGAAGAAGCGGCAGCGATGCTCGAGGAGTTCATGAGGGATTGGCTTTTGGCCAACTTATTTTGTATTTTATATTTTGTTTGTGACGTTTTTTTTTGTTGCTTTTTCGTTTTTTTTTTTTTTTTTTGTATTTTGTATATTGATTGACACTTTCGTTTTGCATTTGGCACTTTACTTTTGTTTGTTTTTTTCTGATATGCGTAAGTTGTGATTCAATCTCCTGGTTCACTTTAGTCCAGACGGTATCGAGGGCTCCGGTGGAAGAATTAAGCCATTGCTTTAACTCGGCATGTGCACTCTCAACTCTACAAGTGGTTGTGTTTCCAAAATGAAGCACTTTATTCGTCCACGCAACAACGAACATCTCCTTGTATTTTAGCCATGTACCCTCAACGTATGATATCACCTTAGGATTCCATCTCCATGTATCCTTCATGAGTTGCACCGCTTGATCATATTCCTCTTCGGTCGCCGCTTCCATGATTTTCTTCTATTTCCCATTTTTAATCCTTTGGCCCATTTCTTTATCTTTTCCACAAATTCTGTAGACCTTGTCTTCAACATCCTTATTAATATGCCATGTGCAAAGTAAGTGGGCACTCTCTGGAAATATCTCTTCAATAGGACGCATCAATCCCAATTCGCGATCCGTAACAATAGCCGTCGGATGAACATCAAACCCAAGCAAAATTTTCAACACGTAACACCCACGCGTAGCTCGATTCGGTCTCATCTTTCATAATTGCATAGGCGATTAGGTAGTTCTTGTTACATGGAGTCATCCCGACTATCTCGAGAAATGGCATCTTGTACTTATTCGTTTTGTAGGTGGAATCCATGCCAATGAACCATCTGTAGGTCCGGATTAAGTTGATTGATGTTGGATGTGCCATGAACACGTGGGTAACAGCATTTGTATCCGGGTCGGCCTGCGTCCAATGTACGTAGTTATTCGTCACACCAAATGGTGAAACTGACCGACGACATCTCTTTCTTCAAAATCATGCTTCCTCAAGTGGTCTCTATAATTATAGATATGTCGTCTAGTCGGTTTGTTCTCGGGAAATTTATTCTGAATGGCCGCCAAGATGGCACACGGCTTGGCTTGAGCAGCACTCATCTCATGAACAACTTGTTTGGCCGATTTACTCACCACTCATTTGACGATGCCCCTCCGGATAAACAATAAATGAGTGATTGTGCATACCCTTACTCCCGAGAGATCGGTCGATTATCCAACCACTCAAGTCATGCAATTGTTCGGCCTTTATCCGAAATGTACACTTGCATGCTTTCGTCTTTGTGTCCTTTCGAGCAATGACATCCAAATCTCTTAATACCCCTCTGCACTGCTTCACCACGGTTACATCTCAATAGCTTTGTCTTTCCTTTATTCTTGTACGATGAAATGATCAACTCGAAACCAATTTGAAGAGCAATTTTTTTCGCCAAGCAATCGCACCACAATCACTAGCGAATATTTCGTCATTAACGAAATAACCACTATAATCAACGCCGTCGCCTTCAAATTCTTCCAATATAACTCGAAATTTTTAATTGACACAATGTTAATAATAATACCAATAATATTATTATTAATATTTAAAATCAGCAAAAAAAAGGGTCCAGCGTCAAAATTGCGCTGGACCATGGCCGAGGTGTATCAGCTGACGCCTTTGGCCATGGCACAGCGTCTGACGCCCCGACCATGGTTCAGCGTCCGGTTTAGACGCCTAGACCTAGAGACAGGCGTCGCACGCCTGTACTCATGGTCCAGCGGAATCTGGGGCCTGTACCATGGTCCAGCGGAATCTGGGACGCTGTACCATGGAACAGGCGGAATATTCAGACGCCTGCGTCATTTTCTACGAAAAATTACCTCCAGATGCGAATTCCCGTCCATTTTCGTAGTTGTCGATAATATTGACGATATATATTTGATTGTGTGTTATATTCGAAAAACTTGAGCTTGAAAGATTTTGGTGTGGTGTGGTGTTTAGAAATAATGAAAGACTTGAAATGGATAAAAAGGTAATCTTATAGGGCGGTGGCTAGTAATTTTGGGTGGTGTTTAGTAATACCCTTATCAATTTAATAAGGAGATTCCAAGATAATTGTTTCAATTAATTACAAGGTTTAGTCGGATAAATTTCAATTAAGGTCTTCACTTATCTTCCATACGAGACAATTTTTATAAAAGTGTTCTATTGATCATCTCGAGATCACATAAATGTGTAGATTAACTAACATGTGTTAATCCACTAATATATGAAACTTAATTCTTTTGGATTGAATGAATCAATCGAATTAAATCAATTGAATTGAATCAAATCGAATGGATTCGAATCGAATCGAACTAAATGGACTCGAATCGAATCGAATCGAATCAAATTTATATTTAGGGTAAATAATAATAATATTAATAATAATGGTAAATAATAATAATAATAATAATAATCAACAACAATGATAATAATAATATTATTAGTAATAATAACAATAATAATAATTAAGACTAATAATAAGAATAAGAAGAATCGAATCGAATCGAATGGACTCGAATCGAATCAATCGAAAAATAAGTCCAAAAAAATAGGACCTTACTAGATCAAAACGTCTTCATATTTAATCACATATTTTCCAATCATATCATGCCAAATAATTGAGACATATTATTCTCATCATCTCTCGAAGTATGAGTAATAGTTATTTATTAAATAAATATATTTAGCAATTGTTTAAACATGAATAAATCCAATAACTTAAGTATGGAATTCAAGAAACAACATTCAATATTATTAATTAATTGTTAGTAAACAATTGCAGTTAATGTACTCATATGTCTCATAATCAATGATTTTAGACATGAATGGACTCAAATAGTACATAGATATAAATTAATCTTCATATTTTACAATTACAGAAATAAAACTCAGATGTATGATGGATCTCTTGATCCATCTGGGATCATTATTTATAGAACTGCTATTTCCTTGAATTGTCTCTTCTGCGTCGTAGCTCTTTAGGGCGATATAGGATGAATTAAACTTTATCCTTGAACCCCAAACATGTGTATATTAGCAGCTTGTATGAGTTTTGTGGGTCAAAATCCTGTGTACTACCATAACAGGTCCGTCGATAGACACCACCGGTGTCAAGTGATATGGTCGTGTCATTTTTAAGAACCAAAAATTGTTCCCACTGGAATTCGGCGCGGCTAAGCACACAGCAATATCTCATGATGTGTCAAGTGACACTGGTCGAGTCATGAATTGTGTCCAGCTTGTTCGATCCATTTTTTGCCTTTTTCATCATTTTCTCGCACATGTGCATTGATTCACCAGTGTTTCAGGTCAGGACGCCTACATTGCTTGCGAATGACCTTAAAGTGCGCTAATGAATGGCCTGAAATCATGTAAAAGCAATGAATCATAATTGAGTACAAATAAATCGAAAACTAATGCTTAACAAAAAAAAATATTAACACTTTTATATATGATGAGGCACAACAATAACACCTAAAATATGTATAAAATAGCATGTTACTAAATACACCCATCCCCATCAATATACTTAAAACTTTATCTTCAAAGTAATGCAAATATCAACACACCTCAAAGATAATCATGCAATTTCTCAATATACATCAAGTAACGAATACGATAAAACTTTAAAATCATAAAATTTCAAGGATGCTTCATTGACATCGTGACCTCAATCAATTATATTCATTCTCAAAAGTGTATAAGGGATACATATACATTCAAATATCATTCGATGAAATAAGAACTACCATAAGCTTGCCAATCGTCTAATATCTCTATCAATCGTTGCGCATTTGTGGATAAAAATGAAGTTTTTATTTGTAACATCCCGAGATATTCAGGATTATTACAGGGACGTAAACCCTTGAAGTCAGAATTTACTAGGCTAAAAATTTAAAGACTACATTATTAAATACCAACTGAAGAGTTTATTATTACATCATGAATATGAAAAGTACAATTTGACCAACATCCGAATATAAATTTCAAAGGAAGAACAAAACGACAGCGTACTCGAGTACTTTATTAAAAATAAAACGTAACTGACAAACCATCCTGGCCATAACATCACTCCGCACCCTCGTTGTCATGCAGCTCAAGTGGTTGCTTCCCAGTCCTCTTGTATCTTAAACATAAAACAAATATCCACCCCCGAAGGTGTAACACCCCCAAGATATTCAGAGAATATTACAGCATTGTGGACCCCTACATGGGATCCACCAGGCTAATTAAGAAATACCACTCGTCTAACTATCTTAGTTAGTGAGAAAACACACATCACTAGGACGAAAAGTAAATGAAACGCCCGGTATAACCGGCAAAACAGACATCACTGACAATCATAAATAACATATAATAATACAAACCAAAATCACAGTAGAAATGCCTAAATACTCGCGAGTACTTTCTATAAGTTCACAAGTTTAAAGGAAAATAATTGCATCAAAAAGGACAACGGAAATAAAGAGACTCAATTGCACACGTCATCAACCCTAGCCAGCATCCTCGTACTGCCCCAGTGCCCGATCGTCCGACTGAACAACCTGAAATTCATAACAAGAATTTCCCCAAAACGGGTCCCCAAAGGGGTTAGCAATTACGCTAGTACAAGTAACCAAATGAACAACTTACACCTTACGCACGTAGTCAAAGCATGTAAATGAGAAAGCATCAGTTTCAACATATATTTCCGGAAATGCCATAATCCAAAACACATTTATAAAATTCACTACAATTAACCGTTGATACACGCCTCTGTGGACCCCTATCGAGACCCCATCGGATCTAACTCGTAGTGGTTAAAAGCCAAGCTCGTTGCTCCACGCCTCTGTGTAGCCCTCCCGAGACCCGTCGGATCTAACTGTAATATCCAAGAATTTTAAATTGGAAGTTTGGTGGTATTAATTATTTTATTTTATTTATTATTTTAATTAGCCGACTAATTAAAGATCGGGCGGACTCTTGAGAAAATAGACCTAAGAATTGGTGAGTTATTGACTGTTGGTGTTATCTGATGTAGTAGGAATTAATCGAATAATCGAGCCAAGAGACCGAATAACAAAGGTCAGTTGATTTGTCTAAATGTAACTATGGGCCGGATCATAATATGTGTACTTTTCAATAGCAATGAAGGCTTGAGCTAAGTGATTTATTCGGCTCAATTGACCAGTGCAGTTAATTTTAATATACTCGTAACCTATTATAACCATCGACTCATAACATCTTTGTTCACTCCCTATCACGGTTACCTCTCCCTATAGTCAACACAACACCACCAATTCCCGTCTCTCTCTCTCGTCTTGCGAAACACACACACATGCACACTCGACGGATCGAGGGGGAGTACAGTGATATCCTGACCACCAAGCGGAGGAGAAATCGGATATGAGTTGGAGGTGGGTTGGTCTGAGCGGAACGAACAACGGCCATGGTGGAGAGAGGGAGTACAACGGCATTGGACTGATTCTGGCGAGCGAGATTTATAGTTGAGTGGTCGGAAGTGGGTCAGGACTCTCTTGGATGTGAGTTTCTGGCGTGAATCCGGCGAGGTTGGGTCAGCTCAGATTCTGTCGGGCCCATTGGTCATCGAACCTATCGGCCGATTTTTGGAAGGTTAACGATAGCGGATCTGAAATTTTAATCCATTGATTGTGTTTCCGGCATTGACTTAGGACTAAATCCGGGCTCACTTGATGAATCTACGGTCGAAACCCATCAATTTCACAGACGTGAGAACCACTACAAAAACCAGAATCGAACATGGTGCTGTCATCAATCGTAGTCGGAACTGAGTTGCAGCTGGACAAGGTATGGCGGGTTGGATTGTAGGTGATTCAGGCCCCGGTGATGTAGGGAGGCGATGGCGGTGGTTGGTTTTCTGATCGGACTGTGTGGGTGTAGCGTGTATGTGTGTGTGTGTATTTGTATGATTTTGTGTGTGTGTGTGTGTCAGGCATGTGTATGTATGTATATGTATTAGTTGTGTGTGTGTGTCAGGCATGTGTGCGTGTGTTGGTGTTTGAGTGTGTATATATGTGTGCGTGTTATATATATAACAAATAATATATGTGTGTATATAGATTGTGTGTACTGTACGTGTATGTATTATGTATATATATGTGTGTAAGTGTGGGTTTATGTGGAGGAAGATGTATATATATGAGTGTATGTGTGTGCACGCGCGTGCGAATAATCATGGTAGTGTATGAGTTCATGTTGGAATTATTGATGGGGAAGGTGTAGGTGTTGATGAAGGTCATGATATTTTGGTCTACGGGCACCTACGAAGTGAGCTTGAGTTCGGAGGTCGTATTTGCGGTGATCGTTCAGGAATCTAAATTGTAATTCCCATTATTAGTTACATTGAGATATGGATTCGGGTTGATTATCATTGGTCGTTTGATCCGATCAATTAATTAAGGGGCACAATTAAGGTAATATATTAGCCGACTAATTACCTTGAAATGATAAAATATTAAATTGGACCCTTATATTAAGTTGTCTATTATGTATTTATATTAAAGGTTTGGATTTCAATGGATCGATCGGGTGAGCCGAGTTCGTCGGGACTTTCGACATCAATTATCGAGGCAGGTGTTCTTGCTTATACGACTTATATCTCGTGAATTGATGTTATGTAAATTGTGAATGATGGTTTACTCGTATTTAGTAATTGTGTATTATAGGATTAGAATTGTTGAGATTAGTTGATTGGTTTGTATACTTGTTGATGTGTAGAGGTGCGTCTAGGATGGTTAAGTTGTTGGGGTAGTCATGTCGTTAAATCTTTGAATATATTGAGTGTTGAATGTGTTTCTCATGGATACCTTGTGGTATTGACGTATTCTAGGAATGATTTGTAGTTGCGTCAGTTTTTGGTCGTGGTCATGTGTCAGTAAGTGGACATTCTAGCTAGTGCCATAACTATATACATTATTATACTCAACGTCCGAAAATTGTGAAAGTTGTGAACGCTAGTGTGTGTGGGTTGTCCTTCCACCCGGGGACAGTCCGACGGGGCCTCTGGGGGCCGATACTAATGGGTACAGCCGCGTAAGTGGTTTTCCACCCGGGGACGGTCCAACGGGGCCTCTGGGGGTCGATACTAATGGGTACGACACCAAGTGTGGTTTTCGTGATGCTAATGTTGATGTTTTCAGTAATTGTGATATGTCCAGAATATCACAACGTTTATCCTCGATGTTGAGATATATATTATATATAGGGTCTTGGTACTTGGCTAGAATGGCTCTGGGATATGTGTTGCATGTGTTTTATTCCTCGGTTGTAAAATTTTGGTGTCAGCATGTGGGCTTTGTTACTGTTCCCGTGCATTGTGATTTGAAGAAAGTTTGGGGGGAGACCCTAACGATTGTGTAAAAGTTGTTTTGCGGAAAATGCCTTGGGCCGAGACCCATTTGAAATGGTTGTATAACTAAGGACGGAAGGTCCAGAAAGATTTCCTAATTATAAAAATATTTGTTGCACGAACGAGATTTGGGCTGAGAACCTGTTGTCTTCGAAAAAGGTTTTACAATCTTGGAATTGAAGTCCAAATGACTTTTTGTCGTCTTCTAAAACTCCCGGGTCAATATATTGCTTCCAAGGACTCGAGTTATACCTTAAATATTGTAAACCTCTAGGGAACTTCTTTCATGGTTTATCGTTTTTTTTTCATATAACAGATATTTGCGTGGTTTATGTTGTATGGCTTGCATACTTGTACTAGCCATTCAAATGCTAACCTCTTAAATGGGGAAAATGCGTCTCATGCATTTCAGGTATGCATAATTCGTTGGAGCAATCACAGGGACGGCATGGAAGAAGACGAGCCGCGGTACTAATCAAGAGTTAAGAGTCATATAATGTCGGTGAATTGTCGAGCTAAACTCTGTCGTCCTTTGTATTGTATTTTGATCCTTGCGTGGGTATGTACAGTAATGAGTTCATTTTTGGGATGGTTTAGTCGTGAGACCTTATCGGTCAGTGTAATTTAATATTTGACCTTATCGGTCAGTGTTAGTATATTGTTTGACCTCGGCCGGTCAAACGTTTATTCGTATTGTGGTGATTAGCCTGGTAGATCCTTGTGGAAAAGGGTCTACGACGTGTAATATTCCCGGTATTTTTTGGGGTGTTATATTTATGGTATCGGAGCCTAGGTTGTGGAGGCCTAGGCTGTCGGGTCGAGTCGAGTCGTGATTAGTCGAGTCGTGTTTTGTCGCGTCGTCCGAGTTGTGAGTTAACAAGTCGACTTGTGCGTTGTTATATCATGTCGGTCGTGTTGTCCGTTGAGATTAGTATCGTGGACGACCGTCATCCTCGTGCGACCTGTGAATGTAAGTCTCCCATTTTATATATTATATTTTATATTTTGTGTTGCATAATTTTATTTGCAAGTAAGAGGTAAGATAGAAATCGTATTTGATATTCGTGGTATATTACGTATTTAGCAATTGGGATATACTGGTAGATTGAGTTTTGATTGGTACAATGTGTTGTGGAAGTTTTTGGGCATTAATGTGTTCCGGGAGGTGTATTGACGGCAGAGATTGTCGGAAACACAAACATATGGTCTCGACGTATGTTTGAATTTAAGATTATATTTATGAGTGGTACCGGTTAGTATGATGATTTGAATGTTAGATGGGCACGTGTTTGGGAACCGGATATGTTTGACTAATTGTTGCTAATTGCTACAAACGTGTTCATATTGATAACTGTGTTGGCTGCGCGTGTATTTAAAAATATTTCTGAAAATTTCATAGACTCGAGTATGTTGTAAAAAATCAGATCTTCTAAAACATTTTACTAGTACGGTTAAACGGCGGTTAGTGTGAATTTTTGAAACTTTTCTGAAATTTTGGACAAGCCAGCCATATTTTCAAATAAGAGAGTCGATTAATCGTTTCTTGCTACCTCAATTTACTCTCATCGTTAGCTATATCCGCTGCACGTGTATTTTTAAATGACTTACAAGTATTTTGCAATCTGAGCTAAATTGAAAAGTTGTCGTAACTATTTTATTGGTACGTGTAAGCGGTGATTTAACGTATGTTTTGAAATTGTTGACTTTTGCAATTCGGGCATTGCATTTCCAAATGAGATTTTTATGATGGCACTCAGAAAATGGATATTTAGAGAGTATTTAAATTATTGAAAAATAATACCGACTTTGTCCTTTGGCGTACTTGCAAATGACTTTCTGAGGAATTTTATAAGTTTAGATATGCCTGTGGAAAAATTAAATTCTAAAAACATGTTGTCGGTATGCCTAAGTAGTGACTTAGCCTATACATTATTTTTAATTAAAAACATTTTGAGTTTGACAAAGTGATTGTGAATTCATAGAAACCTTGCGACGGAATACGAATGATATGTTTTGAAGTACTTTCGATATTTTATAAAATGTCATCGTCGTTAATCATTTGTCATATTTTGTGACTGAATCATTTTGAATAAATGTGACCTTCTAGGGTAGTCGCAAGGATTGGTATCGATTAACTATGTAGAGTACTCGATAATTCGAATTGATGGTATGAAAGTGTATTTAGTTTGGGTATAGTGAGAATTATTTAGACTTTCTAATTGGCGTGTACGAATATTTTAAGGGGGATAGGTATCTTCAAGCGAAGATACTTGATGAGAATAGTAGTTATATGAGCCGACAATTATTTATAGTTGCATGATGAACAACAAGTGGCCTGATAGCTGTCAAATAGATGATCCCTCTTGAGTATCATTTGGTATAGTGGTGAGTCAGTATTCATGATTTGAGCATTGTGCGTATTAGGTGAGATGGATAAACAATTTTCGTAACACTGAGGTGAGCAATAGGACGGACATGTGCATGAAAGTGATTTCGAACTTTATATTTCGTACCTCGAGTTTTATTTTTTATTTTCTATTAATGTCATTTTGCATGAGGTTTGTGAAAACTACTTTCCTTAATTTTGACTTGTAAAAATGTATTTTTATGGTGAATGTACATTTTGTGGAATAAATGATTTAACCACTATATTTAAAAATGGATTTATAAAAACGGGCATGTGACCCCATATTTTAAATTTCAAAATAGTTTCAAATATATTTGTATACTATTGGGGAGTATTATCTTTGGGACATATTTACCAAATCCGTGTTAACACTTTTGAAAGTTAAAAATTTTTTTGGTCGAAGTATTCATCTACTAACTCAGAGCTTGTAAAATTTTCATGTATGTCATTTTGAAAATTGGCCAGTGCATATATCTACTGTGGCTTTTTAGGAGCATCATATAGGATTGAGATCTCAGTTTGTAGGACTTATAGTGTGGGAATGTTATGGTTTTGGAAAGTGCATGAAGATTCATGGTATTATGATACTGTGGGATCGAGAGCCACGATACTAAAACCGTGTATTATTGATCTTGTGATGCCTAGGATTACAGTTTATCGTATTAAGATGCTCTGGAGCCAAGATGTATATTGCTACTGCAGTTGTCACCTTCGAATATATCAGATCTTTTCGATTGAATCTTGGGATTTTCGATATTGCTGAACTGATTCATATGAATTAATTGGAGTAATAGTTTCATGAGATAGGAGATGACATGGAAAGTTTCGAGGATGAAACTTATTTTAAGGGGGATAGTATGTAATATCCATGAATTTTAAATTGGAAGATGGTGGTATTAATTGTTTTATTTTATTTATTATTTTAATTAGCCGACTAATTAAAGATCGGGCGGACTCTTGAGAAAATAGACCTAAGAATTGGTTAGTTATTGACTGTTGGTGTTATCTGATGCAGTAGGAATTAATCAAATAGTCGAGCCAAGAGACTGAATAACAAAGGTCGACATTCATACAAAAACAACAACGAGGGCGGATCGCAACTGGACCCTCTCGATTTCACAAATACCACGAAATTTACCATGAACTCGTAGGGAAAACATGAATACCACTAAGATTAATCACATACATCATGGATTAATCAACAACACAGAGCGAATCGAACATTAAATAAAAAATCCCCAAATTCCCCAAAATATGGTTCTAAGAGTTTACCTCGGATCGGAGACGAAGAACACGCGTAGATGATGTTAATACACACCAAACACTAAAGGAAGATGATGGCTTGAAGATACAAGGCTTCAAATCGCCTGGAAGTTGCTCAGAAATCGCCTGGGATCGGAGGGGAGGAAGAAAAGATGAAAATAGCCGAAATCGGTCAATGTACGTTAGCCCTGGACAGCTAACGTAGATTAGTAGCTTAACATACGTAAGCCTTCCAGACTTACGTACATAATGCATCGGCAGAACCTACTGCCCAAAGGGTCATTACGTACGTTATGAGAAGGCTCTTACGTACGTAATAACCTACGGTAACGCACGCAACAACAAGCTCGTAGCGTACGCAAGGGCTGACAGAGCCTACTGCTCGATTTCCTGAACAACATTACGTACGCAACAACAACGAAAACGAAGTTACATACGCTATACATAACACATAACGTACGTTAAGTATAGACTGTAACGTACGTTATGTCCTCCGAGAACAGGACTGACAAACAGGCAACATGTGAACCGGAAATCAAAATCCGTCGATGAACAAAACATGAAGATACGAACACATAGGGTTCGAAACGACGAATCTAGTGTTGAAAGAAAACATATTTCCGGCTACCCCAAGGTTCGGAAAACAACAACAAACGTAATTACCCCATAACTTTGGGAAATTACAAAACGGCCCAAAACATCTGAAATACACGATACATGATCGAAACAACAAACAAAAGCTCACAACATGCATAATAACATGATATGGATCTGCGGCACCCGAAACGGCAGCTCCGAACAAGATTACGAGAATCGAACGAAATAGCGACGGAATGACATTAAACATGGAATTGAGTTAAACAAGTCCGAAACAATCTCGGATGACAAAAAGTCCAGTATTAAATATTCTCAAAATATCAATACGATTACAAGAAAGTCACTAAAAACGAAAAACACACCAAAAATAAAGATACCGGAAAAAAGAAAATGCGGATATTACAATTGATACCACAAAGTCGAATATTACAAGGTTCAAATACAGATGAAAATACTCAAAAATTATCCGGATATTGCATACTCTCCCTCTAAAAAGAAGTTTTGTCCCAAAACTTAAGACAAAAATAATTCTGGGTATCTTGACTTCATACTATCCTCCGTTTCCCAAGTAGCTTCTTCGACTCCGTGTCGCGACCATTGGACTTTAACCAAGGTGATTGGTTTATTTCTCAATTGTTTGACTCGACTCTCGAGTATCTTGATTGGTTTCTCTTCGAACGTGCCATCCTTAGCAACTTCGATCTCGTTGAAATCAATTACATGACCGGGATCTGTTATGTACTTCCGTAACTGAGACACGTGAAAAACATTATGAACATGATTCAACGACGGGGGCAAGGCCAACCTGTATGCCAACTCCCCAACTCTTTCAAGAATCTCAAATGGCCCGATATATCTCGGACTCAACTTTCCTTTCCTCCCAAAACAAAAAATTCCCCCGAGTAGGAGAAACCTTTAAAATCACATGGTCCCTAATTCTAAATTCTAACGGGCGACGACGCACGTCTGCATAAGATTTCAGCCAACTCTAGGCAGTCAACATCCTTTCACGAATCAAAGCTACCTTCTATTGAGTCTGTACTATCAACTCTGGTTCCGTCCCGATCAAGTCTGATGAATCATCCCAGCATAAGGGTGCTCTGCATCTTCTCCCGTATAACACTTCGAAAGGTGCCATCTTAATAGAAGCATGCCAACTATTATTGTAAGTGAATTCAATCAACGGTATATGAACTTCCCACTCAGTCGACCAATCTAGGGCACAAGCTCTCAGCATGTCGTCTACTGTTTGAATAGTCCTCTAGGACTGTCCATGAGTCTGATGATGATAAGTTGTGCTAAAGTTCAGCTTGGTCCCCAAGGCTCTATGAACTGCTTTCTAAAAATATGACACGAAGAGACCATCTCGATCAGAAATAATAATCTTCGGTGTACCATGCAATCGGACTATCTCTGCAATAAACACTCGTGCCAACCTTTCTGGTCCCCAAGTATCCTTAATGCCCAGAAAATGAGCCGACTTGGTTAGGCGATCAACTATCACCCAAATCATGTTCATTCCTGTTCTGGTCTTCGGCATACTGGTGATAAAGTCCATTGATATATCTTCCCACTTCCATTCAGGAATCGGAAGTGCGTTCAACATTCCGGTGGGTCGTTGATGTTCAATCTTAACCTGCTGAGAACTTTAACACTTCGAGACATATTCCGCCACATCTTTCTTCCTGTTGCCCCACCAGAAATTCTGCTTCAGGTCCTTATACATCTTACTAGTACCTGGGTGAATAGAATAAGGCGTACTGTGAGCTTCCTTCATGATTGTCTGTTTCAAATCATCAATATCGGGGACACAAAGTCGACTTTGAAATCTCAAAACTCCATCTTCATGAATTATGAATCCTGGGGCCTTTCCCTTGCTCGCTTCATCACGTAACCGAATTATCATAGGATCATCCAATTGCTTAGATTTGATTTCTTCGATTAACGATGAAGTTAATTCCATCACACACAGTTTCCCTTGGACTCCTTGCAACCACATTTCAATTCCTTCACGAATCAACTCTCGTTGAATGCTGGACTGGGACATGAGCATTTCCAGCATTCTAATAGAAACGGGTTTGTGGCTCAGTGCATCGGCCACTACATTCGCTTTGCCTGGATGATAAAGAATCTCCAAATCATAGTCCATAATCAATTCTAGCCATATCCTCTGCCGCATGTTTAACTCTTTCTGACTGAAGATGTATTTGAGACTCTTATGATCTGTGAAGATCTGACAGTGAGTCCCGTACAAATAATGTATCCATATCTTCAAGGCGAAACCACAGCTACCAGTTTCAAATCATGCGTTGGATAATTTACTTCATATGGCTTCAATTGCCGTGAAGCGTAGGCGATCACCTTCTTATTCTGCATCGGTACACAACCGAGACCTTGGTTTGAAGCGTCACTGTAAACTATGAATCCTTCAGTTCCTTGTGGTAGTGCTAAAATTGGTTCGTCGTCAATCTCTTATTCAATTAATCAAAACTGGCCTCGCACATATCGCTCCATTCAAACTTTTGGGTTTTCTGCATCAATCGAGTAAGTGGATGGGTAATTTTGGAAACCCTTCCACGAACCGGCGATAATACCTAGCAAGTCCTAAGAAACTTCTGACTTACTTCACGTTCTTAGGAGACTTCCAATCCAAAATTGCCTCGACTTTCTGGGTATCTACTCTGACTCCTTCCTTTGATACCACATGACCGAGGAGCATCACTTCCTTTAGCCAGAATTCACACTTGGAAAGTTTGGCATATAATTGATCGCTTCTCAAGAGGTCCAAAAAGATCCGTAAGTGATGCGCATGCTCTTCCGGGCTCTTGGAATAAACCAGAATATCATCAATAAACACAACTACGAATTTATCCAAATACTCTATGAACACACGATTCATTAATTGCATAAACACAGCAGGCGCATTAGTGAGACCAAACGGCATCACCACAAACTCATAATGTCCGTAGCGAGTTCTGAATGCTGACTTCGGAACATCGGATTCCTTAATCCCCAACTGATGATATCCCGATCTCAAATCGATCTTGGAAAGTAATGTCGCTCCTTGCAACTGGTCAAACGAATCATTAATTCGTGGCAACGGGTACTTGTTATTGATCGTCATCTTGTTCAGCTCCCGGTAGTCGATACACAATCGAAGTGATCCATCTTTCTTTCAAACAAAAAGAACCGGTGCACCCCAGGGCAAAACACTTGGCTGAATATAATCTTTGTCCATTAACTCTTATAGTGGTTTCTTTAATTCATACATCTCAATAGGTGCCATACGATACGGCGCCTTAGAAATCGGTGTAGCTCCTGGTTCTAGCTCGATGGTAAACTCTACATCTCGTCGCGGAGGTAGTCCAGGTAATTCATCGGGAAACACGTCCGGAAATTCATTCACAACAGGAAGGGATGAAAGCTCTACTTTTCTTCTTCTTTCTTCATTGTGTAACACCAGTATCCAGTACAGCCCTGCTTTAGCAGTTTGACGGCTTTCATAGCTCTGATCATTTTTCCTGAGCTTCCTGGTCTCCGTCTCTCGAATAATAATTTAGAACCATCTTCGGCTATCATCTAGATATTCCTCGTTCGGTAGTTCACAATAGCTCTATATTAGTTGAGCCAATCATCTTCGAGAATCAGATCATCTCCTTGTATCTCTATCATAATCAGATTCGAGGGCCACTCTTTGCCTCTAATTGATAAAGGAATATCTCTAGTTTCTAAGTTCCCCACAATTCTTTCCCCACTCGGTAAACCCACAACATAAGGCTCACATTCATGAAAACAAGAAATGTTCAAGCGATTAACACAAGACAAGGATATAAACGAATGTGTAGCTCCTCTATCGAACAAAACACTAACTGGTTGAGAAATGATCTGAACGGTACCTGATGCGACAGTTGCATTCTGATTGTCTGCCCTTCTCATCTCATAAAGGTGTGGAGGAGCGGACCCTGCACTCGATGCTTATTTTCGGTCATACTGTCCTCTGCCTCTACCTCGGCCGAAATTCTGGGGCTGCTGATGTTAGGAATATGCCCTCGAATGCCACTCAGAGGATGATAGAGTGAGAGCATTTGTATTGTAATTATGAATATTTAATGATGCAATTATTATTTCTATATTATTATATATCACTGGCATTGTGATTTGGTATATAGAATAATAGTCCTTGCATTTGAGAGAAAACATTCTGCTCCTTATGGAGATAGGGAGAAAGGTACTAGAAGTGTTTAGGGCTCGAATGATTAACTAATTCGCAATTCGATAAAACTTATCTGGGCAATAAGTTTAGACAAGACTTGTATAACGTGTACTTTGACATGCAAAGTGCCGGTCTTCACTAAGATTAGTGGGAGCACACTGTAACACCCCCAGAGCCATCCAGGAATATTATAGCGCCGTGGGCCCCAAGACGGAACCCACAAGGCTAAAAGACATTTTCGAAAACATTTACAAACGCCCAAGAGGCTATCGACGATACTATATTTTAAAAACATCTGAAGACTTTATAAAATCTGTTACCGTCATAAAATCTCATTTGAACCCACAAGACCCAAAATGCCAAAACTCTGCAGTTTAAAATCATACGTTAAGCTATCGCTTACACACACCGACAAAATAGTTTAGAAAACCATATACAAAGTAACTCAAGTTGCCAAAGACCAAAAAGGCATTTAAGAATACTCACGCAGCGGAAAGGACAAACAATTAAAAATATTCTAGCAGCGGAATACAACATATAATCAGAATACTCAATTCACAAAAACACGCCATATCTAGTATCCTATGAGAAGCTCATCTCTTCACGACCGCTACAAGCACGATAACCCAAGAACCTATAAAGAAAGCCCACGACGGGGTCAGCCATAATATCCAACAATGATAACAATCACATCACGGCAATAATTTCATACCAATGAAAATACTAAGCAAGAATACTACCACTGTAATCTTATCGCCATAAATTTACCAACGTTCACATCTCGCACTGTATCTCGCACAATACCCAAGGTTCTCAAAACATCATCATAACTCACTGTTACGAATTCTACTAACTCTGTCCAACCCAATCCGTCGGGTAACATCATCACATCTCAACACAATAATCGATTGTCCATCAAGAGACAATTACCAAAGGGAATACGGAACGTACCTCAAGATGCACAATACCACGACAATCATGTCAGTCTAATCCAAGATTAGATCAATACATCATACAGACATGGTCCTAACACAAGACCTACAAATGCATACTCATATGACAACGTCAATATGCTCAAAACAAGAACAACAATGTATACTCAATGGAAATCCCATGATCCAGCGCCCATCAGCATAGATCCCGAGATGATCCTATCAGATCAACACGAGTGGATAACCAACAGTACACATATGCACACAAAACATATGGTAAAACCAACGATGCGAATCCACATGATTCCATCAACACACCACAGGGTAATCCAATGATCCAACGCCCTCAGCATAGATCCCAAGATGATCCCGTCGGACCAATACGAGGTGGAAAACCCGTCCAATGATCCAGCGCCCTCATCATAGATCCCAAGATGATCCCATCGGACCAATACGAGGTGGACATTTGATCCAGCGCCCTCAAAATAGATCACAAGATCCCATTGGATCAACACAACATATACAATACAAATATGCATACACATATGCAAATCAATATGTTCATCAACATGAACAACATAACATGAACGACAATATTACAAATCAACTAGGACGACCTCATGTTCAACAACATGAATGACAATATGCATGATCAAAATCATTAACACTAAACCGAATCAATTTAAGATACTTGCCCCGAATCCTTCGGGAGCAATCTCGATGTCAAATCATCAACGACGATTATCCTCAATGTTCGGCGATCCAAACGTACCAGGGACTATAGATACTCATATCCTCGTCTTTACCATAACGTATCCTCAATATACAATTATGCCATTATCTAAAGTAAGTCATATACGTTATGATTTAACTCCCAAAATCGGGAAACAATGTAAAATCCAAATCTCCAGGGTTCACAATAATAATCATCGCTATATGTATTATAAACGAAATGAAACTGAAACCATTCATTAAACTTTATGACTGAGCAAGTAATAACTTGCCTCGATACCGACACGACGATGATGAAGCCGCTACTAATTCCTTGCCTTCGTCTACGAGCTCCTCGGCCCTGACCAATGCAATTCACGAACATCCTCGAACTTGATCGTAAGGCACGGTTTTTATCAACGATCAATTATCGCATCCTATTGCAATAGTAAATTAACAACAATCCGATAACAATCAACAACCGGCATAACCAACCAATTAATTTCAACGGTTCAACGATATCTCGATAATACATAAATCCGAACAACCCAAATCAATCAATCACGAATTCATAACCACAATATGACAACATAATCCGATAATCATACCAACAATCAATATAACCGATCAACTAACCCAACGGTTCCATAATATCCCGATTAAACACAAATATCATTATCTTCTCCGACATGCATTAATCATAACACCACAAATCATAGCAATACTACCATAATCGTCATCATACGGAGTAAACAACGGCAATAACATCAAGAATCCGGAATGAATGAGGGAATTACATCGACATATCTTTTCATCACGATCTAAAACCACTACAATCGCACCAATACTCATATATCAACAACAAAACCCGATAATGTATCATACGAGCATGTTTGAACGAATCGCAACCCTTACAACATGAATAGCCTTCATCAATATCTTAAATCTCTTGTCACAATACCATTCATTCATGTATAACATCATAATAACAATAAGGTAGATTAACATGCTTCCTAACATGTAATCATCATTCCAAACTCGAGCTATACTCAGAGGTTCACAAAGGTTACCTAATATTGAAGAACCACGATGAAGAACAATCGAACTCCTTACAATGATTGTTATCAACTCTAAGAACAACTCTAATCCAAGCTCCCAAGCTCATAACTAAGTTAGAAGATCCAAAAATCGGTCTTGGAGGGGTGAAGGATGAAGAAACAAGGTGAAACTTCTCTAAAATAATGAAATGACGGGCCTCATATATATATATATATATATATATATATATATAAACACATACCTTACGTAGACTATATGAACAATCTAGCATACGTAACAGCCATTACGTACGTTATCCTTCCTTGGTAGCGTACGTAACGATAGTCCAGAACCTCCTGTCTCAATTCGTTCGATGCATTACGTATGTAAAACAAGTTTCATAGCGTACGTAACACATACGTTGACTTGCAACGGTAAATGTACAGTTAGCGTACGTTATACAATAATCATAGCGTACGCTAACCTCAACGTTGACTCGCCCCTACACATCTGCGCCGAAAGCTACCGACCATGGGCCCACCTATCGATCATAGGTCGGATCTTTCCTGATATGAACTTTACGTACGTTAACTCATCCACTTAACGTATGTAATAGCTGTGCAACTTACGTATGTTAACTATCCTTCTTAACGTACGTAATCCTTGTGCATTAGCGTACATTAAGTATACATCGTAGCGTGCGCTAACGTGGTTGTACTTAGCCATTTCCAACTGTTCTAATCCATCATCTCGACACGCGGAATACGTATACACGGTATACTGAATACATATACACGTCTCAAAAATATTCTCATACGATACATCTAATACACGATATCCTCAAATGCAATTTTCGACTAAGTATGACAATTATACAAGTATAGCTGTCTCAGTCTTTCCATTATTTTATCCATACTGTACAGATTCCACACTGTACAATATAACTCGAATGAAATAACATTAAACAATCATAGTATAATTTTAGGATATTACATTCTACCCCACTTAAAATAAGTTTCGTCCTCGAAACTTGCAATCCGTCATAAAGAAAAACAAATCGTTCAACCAAAATATCCCGAAACCATCACGACAACGGTTAATCATCATCATTACCGAATAACCAAATTAGCATACTTACAAATGCGCAAAGTCGACGATCTCCTGAGATACTAGCAAGTGACTCCACTGTAAATCTCAAATACGCTTACAATCACAATTCCATGAGTTTCAATAGAATTATATCATCTTCGGATGAAATAATCTATCTGTGCCAAATCCTGTCTGCCTGATCGCACAATCAAGTCCCAATTCCGATAAAATGAATAGTACACGATATGTCTGAGAAACAACTGCCAAAATAATGACACTAATCCCGAAACATCAACACAAAATTCGAACGCTCATACGATCATTAACAATGATCAACCAACGAATTAACCGAGAATACCATTGACATGATAAACTCTAATACGACCAATCCATAGGTCAAAACACAACCGAGAATATCATCCACATAATAAACTCCAATATAACCAACGAACGATCAACGATAATCGAGAATACCTTCACACGGTAAGCTCCAACACGATGAACACAGAACCACAAAGACAGATATACGGACGAATAAAATTCTCAAAACGTTACATAAATCACATATAATGGATCTCAAGGAACACACCCGACTGTTGAACATACCCTTCGACATACGAACAACTGGTCACAAACTGACGAACATACCCAATCATACATGGAGTGGAAACGACCAATCAATACCCAAAACAACCATCCTGAGGTCACCATCCCCAAACCACACTTACAAAGAAATCATTTAAAATCACTATGGTAAAATCGTGCTACTACCATACCAAATGGAGCCACATAGCACATATGCCCCAGTACTACTAGGTCCAAAGTTCCAAAATCATATTCTGTGCATGAATCTACAACACGCAACATATTTCTCTTATCCGATCAATCAATGTTGCGATATTTCTTGAACGCAAGTGTACGTTATCGTATACCAGTAATAAAGTGATGAGTGAGTATCGTTCCCACGAGGACTGAATCACTAACTACCGATTTTTATGTATTCTACTTTATTTGAACAATCAAACTTTGGTTTTGCAATTAATTACTAAAAGAATTAATAAAAGACTAGACGGAAAAAATGATCGCTTGAAGAAAGTGAATCAAATGATAAATAAGTCTAGGATTCTGAATCCACCTCGGTTTATCCGAATTTACTCTCGATTATCTGAAATTAATGATTTTCCCAATTTATTGAAGGCGAAGATTGCTAATATACTCTACCGCCTCTCCCGAGGTCAATAGATTTTTCTAAAGGCGAATAACGCACTCTATCCCTAGGTGAATTAATTCGCCAATAGGCAAAAAGCATAAAATCTCCAAAAGGCCACGTAGTTCCTATGAGTATATTCCTATCTCACAGAATAAAACGGTCCTCACCAATAGTTCCTCACCAACTCTCCTCTCCCGATTCGAATTGAATGATTAAAACAATACAACTATTGGCCAGATAATTGAAAGCATTAAACATGATTGGGAAAACTCAACAAAAAGGGAATTAAATAGATAATCTCAAGCAAATCCGTCAAAACATAGGTTTCATCAAAATCCTAGATTAGGGTTTTAGCCTGACATGCTAATTAATAAAAATACATAATTAATAAATAGAAGCATGAAAATCAAACGCAGATGAAGAGCTCGGATTCCTCCGTTCTTCGGCTTCCGCCCTCTGCTCTTGAAGTCTTCTGCTTCTCTTCCTATTCTGCCGTCTCCTCCAAGATTCTCTGATTCCAAGATTCAAGATTTTCCAGCCTCCCCAAGATGATTAACTAGGGTCTTAAACCCAGTCTCCAAATCGCGTCCGTGTCAGTAGGTCGAGAACTGGCTTCAAAACGGCCCAAATCCGCACGGAGCACACCAAAACCGCCTAGTGTGCCGCGGCTCACTAAATCTGTGCCGCGGCACATGGTCTTCAGCTGGACGCCTGGGCGCCTTTTAATTCATCTGTGCCGCGGCTCACAGGATCGTGTCGCGCACAGAGTACGCCTACTTTGGTTCTGCTTGGTCCTTCGCGTGCGCCGCGGCCCACGCTTCCTTGCCGCGACTTACGGCCAAAATTTGCCGCTACTGCTTCGCCTCGTTTTAGCTTCCGGAATCCAATCTCCTGACAAACATACAAAATTAAGGCATTAAAAGCTCATTTAAGCAAATTTACTCTCCAAAATAATACAAAATAATGATAAATAAGCGTATAAAAATACGCCTAACAAATACCCCCAAACTTAAGCCTTTGCTTGTCCTCAAGCAAAAAGAATTAAATTCAACAAAAGAATGTCGTGAA
Source organism: Orobanche coerulescens (assembly GCA_033398695.1). Taxonomy (NCBI): domain Eukaryota; kingdom Viridiplantae; phylum Streptophyta; class Magnoliopsida; order Lamiales; family Orobanchaceae; genus Orobanche; species Orobanche coerulescens. The sequence continues at coordinate 41,932,186 of CM065805.1, read as the reverse complement.
TAATCGTGCAACTCATAGTGCTCAACCTAATCAATACTATCCTGAAATTCTCTCTGAAAAATACGAGTATCGTAATAGCGAGCCACACTCAGAACACTGATTCTACAAAGTAACCAAGTTCAGTCCTAATTACTCGTTCATGAAGAAAATCCAGCTCAAAGATTAACAAACGTAAATCAAATCGACCGTCAATATGAAAGGTTAAATAAACAAGCTAGTTCGCCCCGTTCCACAGTCTAATGGCAAAATTTTCACGAGTTTCATAAAAATAATCCTCGGACAATATTCCCTTATATATATATGCTCAAGAAATTGATTCGAGTTGACCACTAGGTTCGGATCTCGGGATGTTTCATCGGGATAATCCTAGGGTGGAATTTCCATTCTCATGTATTGGGAAACCGTTTGACATAAAAGACACTCATGGGGCACATGGATGCTTCTAGTTACTAAGTTCCCCTCCACAGCGGAGAAACAACTCGAATAGCTAATTCCCGCATGTCCGAATCAAGGTCGTTGTTTTACGCGAGAGTAAACAAAGGGTCACGTGAATACCCCCGTTTACTAGGCTCCCTATCATCGGCACATGTGAAATTTCTAAATCACTAGTCTAATCAGGGTCGTCGTTTTACGCGAGAGTAAACAACGGGTCACGTGAATACCCCCGGTTACTAGACTTCCCATCATAGAACAAAAATAACTCGACTTTTGGGAAAAACTGACCGACTCTAAACTCAATCTAAGTACCAACACGACTTATGTAACTGGACGACTAGCTAACCGAAAAATGTAACCAAACGTATCGGCGGTGATTTTAAAACACGTATGTATCTTCTCTTATCCGCCAAGACCTCTACAATCACGAGAAAAATTCGGACCTAAATGAATACTAAGCAGAAATAGAAATCACTGACTACAACGCGACTAAAACTAGACCGTTTCATCAGAGAGAAAAACAGTGTCGTAACATCAGTATTACACAAATAGAAGCACGAAAAATTCACGAATAAGAGTAAAATCAAGACAAGCAAGGCTATCGAAAAAAAAATAACGCAAAGTAATGAAAAGTGCAACAAAATCAGTACAGCAATGAATGTAGCAACAGAAAGTAAACTCCCCCCCCCCCCCCCAACTTAGGACGTACATTGACCTCAATGGACAAAATATAATATGCAATAGAATAAGAAGGTCAAGTACTCCCCTCCAGTCCTCTCACGAGCTGGTGCCGGCGTCATCCGGTGAGGAGGGTGGTGTGGCTGGCCGAGCAGGTGCAATAAATGGCCCGTCTGGGTGCATGATATGGGCCGTCCATGAGGCAAGGTGCTCCTGATGGTAGGCATCCCTCGCTTCCAGACGCCTCGCCTCACGCCGGTTGGCCCGGCGGGCCTGCTCTCGCATCTCACCCCTAACGGCAGCAATAATGCTCTCTCGCTCCGTCCGCTGCTCCTCTCGCATGGCAGCCAGCATACTCTCCCTCTCTCTCCTCATTTCCTCTCTCAGATCCTCTCTCTCTCTCTCCTCATATCCTCCCTCAGCTCCTCTCTCTCTCTCTCCTCATATCCTCCCTCAGCCCTGAAATCTCTCTCTGTCGGGCGTCGGTCCGGCATCTGCCTGCCCCTGTGTCAGCAAAAGAGGCTTGGGGGACCCCTCGTGGGCCTCATCCAGTAGAAATCCTCTCCCCCGAGCGTGCGCCGGCGATCCTCCCCACTGGTCAAAATGTGAGATGATGCGGTGGTCGATCGGGGCCTGGGGAGCAAGCATCGGCTCGTCGTCCGACCACGTCAGCCCCGACTACCGGCACAGAGCGCAGATAAGAGAGGGGTGCTTCAACCCCGTCTTGGCTCCTCCCTGAATGCACTGGAATATAGAACGGACCAAGAGAGGGGCCACATCGAATCGCAGCCCGGATGTGATAGCATATAGTGTCCGGGCACGGGAGAGAAAAATAGTGTGGATCTGAGATGTGGGGTCTATACGAGCGCAAATAAAATATAGCCAGGCACGCCCGAGCCGACTGAGGCGCGAGCTCTTGAAATGGAAAGTGGAAGAACCCGGTGCGCGCTGCTCCCAGTCGGAGTCGGGCTGCGTAATAGTCTCGAGCAGAGCCTCCTTCGTGAGGCTAGTCATAACTCGGTCATAAGCCGACTCATCTACCACCGGAAGCCCAAACAACCTCCGAATAGCAGCTGTGGAAAAATCAACCGTAATACCTCGGACATCGACCTGAGTCCGAGTGTCTGACTGCTGCAACATCTGGCCTGCCCGAATATGCTTCAATAACGCGCTGGCATAGAACTCCTGCACTATCGATATCACCGCTGGCTCGGGGGGTGCAGCGAATCGGGCCCACCCCATCTCGTCTATCATCATAAGCAGTTCCCCGTCTTGGGGGGCTGGAGTAAATCCCCTCTCGGGGATAAGAGGTCGCGGCCGAATCTTCTCATTGAATATTTTGTGGATCTCCGGGTCAGAAAACTGGTGCCCCTCCGACTCGGCGCAACTACGAGAGGTTTCCCCTCGAGTGGGGGATGACTGAGTCCTGGCCCTCTTGTTCAGCTTCTTAGTCCTAGCCATAGTGATTCCTGAAAAAAAAATTAAACACCGAAGGTTACTTATTCAAACAATAACGAGAATAACCATCACTCGGCTAAGGATATCCGGCCGTAAATCAGAAATTTTTACGAGATAGCACAACCGTGAGAGGAAAATGAAATTGAACCATAACGTTTAAACTAGACGTACGGGTTGGGGTTGTCAGAATTCCGTAACGAATACGTTGCACAAAGATTCAAAATATTGCCTTAACAAAGAAAATTTTTCATTTAGACATTTCATCGAACACCTAAAGGGCAAGAGTTTACTTGAAGAACAAACATGGCAATAGCTCGATTAAATCCCCAAGAACAAAAACACGAATCATTCACCATCAAAACGACATATTCAATTCATTCAATATCAAAAATAATCATGAAAAATCGATCAAAACATCATGTCCTCCATTTAACCATTATAGAACTTTTTAAGGAAATAAACATATTCAATCCATCAAATGCATAACACAACTTCAAATTTAAATTCATAGAACAATTTGAGATTAGAGATTTGAACATACCTTGCTTGGTTTGTGAAAAGTGCAAGAAAAATCGCAAGAACAAAACGAGAAGAAGACTCGGCCGATCGCGCGCAAGGGAAAGGAAGGGAATAAAGGGAAGTGTACCTGGGGTGGCCGGCCGAACGCGGGTTATAAGGTACCTGGCTGTTCGAATTCCGCATGGTGTGCCGCGGCACAGCTCAAGTGAGCCGCGGCACCGCGTACAGTCCCTTTTTACCTGTTCGCATGTTTTGTCGTGGGACACGGCTCAGGTTTCGTGTGTCGCGGCTCAGGGCTCATGTGTGCCGCGGCTCAGTATTGTTGTGCCGCGGCACAGAGTACATATTGTTTAGCTCTCCCTTTTGATTTGTGTGTGCCGCGGCTCAGTAATGAATTTCTCCCCTGGGACTTTTCCTGCACAGAATTTTAAGAAGAACACGTCAAGTGCGAGAGGTAAAAGCAAATCAAAGCACAAAATGATGAAAAATAAAAATGCAAGAATGCAAGAAAAATACAGAAACTCAAAAATCTACAACTACGAACTCGGGTTGCCTCCCGAGAAGCGCTAAGTTTATAGTCTTCATCCAGACCTATTTAAAAAAAATCAGTTCGCTTTTTGCAAACTCCATTTGATCTCCGCCCCGCTCATCGAACCGTTAATATGCTTTTTAAAATTTTGACCATCGGTCATTAACGATTCGATTTTCAGTTCGGACACCCAATGTTGTTTGCGGAAAGGTTTTGACGAGAACAACTTTCCGAAACACCCGTTTTTCTCATGACTAGACGTCCGTTTGGCTTCCGGCTTATTCCCCTCTTTCATGAACGCACTTAAGACTGCAGCAGACTTTTCCGAGTGTGGCTGGTCAGATGGCGATGATTTCATTTTCACATGCTTGAGAAATGCGACTCTTTCTACATCTTTCTCAGAAGTTGGACCATCTGAAAATGAGTCTTTCGACCGACGATGTTTTCGGTGTTTTTCTTTTGCAACGGCCTCCACACTTTCACTTTGTGAGCTCTTATCAACACCTCCGGGCCATGAAAAGGATTTGAATACTTGGAACGTAACATGCTCGTCTTGAACCCGCAGAGTTAATTCTCCTTTTTCCACGTCTATAAGAGTTCTGCCGGTCGCTAAAAATGGTCGTCCCAAGATAATCGGGATATCTTCATCTTCCTCCATGTCGAGAACAATAAAATCCGCTGGAAAGATAAATTTATCCACTTCTACTAGCACGTCCTCTATCACTCCTCTCGGATACTTAATAGATCGATCCGCTAATTGCAAGGAGACCGTCGTCGGTTTTGCTTCTCCGATTCCCAGCTTCTTGAAAATCGACAGAGGCATGAGGTTAATACTAGCACCGAGATCGCACAATGCCTTATTAAAAGAAAGATTCCCCATGGTGCACGGTATGTTGAAACTTCCCGGATCTTTCAGTTTTGATGGAAGCTTCTTTTGAAGAATCGCGTTGCATTCCTCTGTCAAGGCGACTGTTTCAAACTCCTCGAGTTTTCTTTTCTTTGACAATATCTATTTCATGAAGTTAACGTAGCTTGGCATTTGTTCCAACGCGTCGGCAAATGGAATGTTAATATGAAGCTTTTTGAACACGTCGAGAAACTTAGAGAATTGTTTGTCTGCCTTTTTCTGCTGTAATCTCTACGGAAACGGGACGGGTGGCACATATACCTTCGGGTTATCCGGAAACGTTATCGAGGGTCTCCAATCTTGAGATTCCTCTATCGCTAAATTTTTCCTCTCCTCAATTTCACTCCTCTTTTCACACCTCTCGGGCTGGTCACATACCTCCTTCCCGCTTCTCAAACTGATTGCATTTAGACTCTCTCTAGGATTTGTCTCGGTTGTAATTGGCAATGCTCCCTCCGGGAGGGATGTCAACACATTAGCAATTTGGCCCAGCTGGACTTCCAAGTTGCGAATGGAAGCGAAATGATTCTGCAATGTCGCTTCAGTACGGGTCATGAATTGACTCGTATTCGCTGCCAATTTCGCAATTGCTTCCTCGAGAGAAACTTTTGGAGCGGGAGGGGGCTGCTGTTGGTTTTGAGCGAACGGAGGCTGGTTCGAGTTCTGTCCGTTTCTCCACGAAAAGTTGGGATGATTACGCCACCTCGGATTATACGTGTTGGAGTACGGATTATTTTGCCGGTTTCCGTTTCCTACAAACTGAGCTTGTTCAATTTGGGGCTGCTCGAATGGATTTCCGACTTGACACTCCGCGCTAGGGTGGGATCCGTTACACCAATTGCAAGTCTCAATGGTAACGGGGGAAGGAGAATGCGAAAATGCTTGAAGCTGCTGAGTCAAGGCGGCGACTTGAGCTGACAATGTTGAGATTGGATCATTATTTGAAATTTCCATGACTCGCTTTGGAGTTACTCTTTCAGATGGCCATTGATATGCATTTGTGGCCATAGCTTCCAACAACGAGTGTGCCTCAGCCATAGTCTTTCCCATCAAAGCTCCACCGGCGGCTGCATCCACGAGAGTGCGTGTAGAGGCACTCAATCCATTGTAGAACGTCTGAATTTGAAGCCAGTCTGGAAGGCCGTGATGTGGGCATCTCCGTAACAAATCTTTGTATCGCTCCCACGCCTCGTGGAGCGATTCCATATCATACTGACCAAAGGTGGTGATCTCGTTTCTCAATCTCGCCGTCTTAGAAGGTGGGAAGAATTTAGCAAGGAAGGCTTGCGCTAACTCTGCCCATGTTGTGATCGACCCCGACGGTAAGGAATTTAGCCAAAATTTCGCTTTATCTCTCAAAGAGAAAGGGAAAAGCCGTAATCGGATAGCATCGTCGGTGACACCATTGTTCTTGAACGTGTCACAAATCTCAAGAAAAGAAGCAATATGTGCGTTGGGGTCGTCATTCGGCAATCCACAGAATTGTCTCGCCTGTACCATCTGAATAATACTAGGCTTGATTTCGAAGTTGTTTGCCTGAATGGTGGGACGCCGAATCCCCGAAAAATTAGCATTAATCTGCGGCATAGCATAATCTCGAAGTGCTAGTGCCGGTTGAACTTGCTATACATGGTTATCTCCTCCTTGAATTTTGATATTTTCAGCCATGTTGACCGTTGTCGGTAGCTCTCGTTTCTCCTTCTTCTTTCTCCTAAGAGTGCGCTCGAGTTCGGTATTCAAAGGTAGTAGGCCTTTGTCACCGAGTTTTCTCATGCACTACGTGAAAGATCCTGAAAGGAAAAACAAATAAAATTAAATACACAAAAATAAGTAAATAAAACATTCAAACTAAGACTAGAAATACTGAAATCGATATTAGCAAAAATTTCAGTCCCCGGCAACGGCGCCAAAAACTTGTTGCGATATTTCTTGAACGCAAGTGTACGTTATCGTATACAAGTAATAAAGTGATGAGTGAGTATCGTTCCCACGAGGACTGAATCACTAACTACCGATTTTTATGTATTCTAGCTTTATTTGAACAATCGAACTTTGGTTTTGCAATTAATTACTAAAAGAATTCATAAAAGACTAGACAGAAAAAATGATCGCTTGAAGAAAGTGAATCAAATGATAAATAAGTCTAGGATTCTGAATCCACCTCGGTTTATCCGAATTTACTCTCGATTATCTGAAATTAATGATTTTCCCAATTTATTGAAGGCGAAGATTGCTAATATACTCTACCGCCTCTCCCGAGGTCAATAGATTTTTCTAAAGGCGAATAACGCACTCTATCCCTAGGTGAATTAATTCGTCAATAGGCAAAAAGCATAAAATCTCCAAAAGGCCACGTAGTTCCTATGAGTATATTCCTATCTCACAGAATAAAACGGTCCTCACTAATAGTTCCTCACCAACTCTCCTCTCCCAATTCGAATTGAATGATTAAAACAATATAACTATTGGCCAGATAATTGAAAGCATTAAACATGATTGGGAAAACTCAACAAAAAGGGAATTAAATGGATAATCTCAAGCAAATCCGTCAAAACATAGGTTTCATCAAAATCCTAGATTAGGGTTTTAGCCTGACATGCTAATTAATAAAAATACAGAATTAATAAATAGAAGCATGAAAATCAAACACAGATGAAGAGCTCGGATTCCTCCGTTCTTCGGCTTCCGCCCTCTGCTCTTGAAGTCTTCTGCTTCTCTTCCTATTCTGCCGTCTCCTCCAAGATTCTCAGATTCCAAGATTCAAGATTTTCCAGCCTCCCCAAGATGATTAATTAGGGTCTTAAACCCTTATTTATAGCTCTGCACAGTCTCCAAATCGCGTCCGTGTGAGTAGGTCAATGAATGAATGAATTATATGAATGAATGAACGACAATGAAATGAATGATTATCCCATTAACGAACAAGAATTAACTTGTTCAAACCGGTGATGAATGTCCTTACCTCTGGCCCTCGAGGCCTGATAGGGTCCCTTGGATGATGCACGGGATGGAGTAACGAAGTCTCTCGAGGCCCTTGAGTTCTTTTGATATTTACTGGCACTAGAACTCCTGCAGTATTTATGCCGGTGTCCCTGCCTCCCACACAGAAAACAAACAATAGCTGGCACCGTACACCGGGTACTAACGTGACCTGCTGAATCACAGTTAAAGCAAACAACATTCGAACTCATTGCCTGAGAGGAAGATGCTATCCCAGCACGAAGACGACTAGAAAACGACCCCTTGGACGTCGGAGCTCGATGTCCCTCTGAACGAGCCGACATTCTAGTCCTCTCACCCGAAGAAACTCAAGGATTCTTCTGAGCAAGCTCCTTGATCAAAAGCTCTGCTCCAAGAGCCTTCCCGATGAATTCGCTAAGTGAACTACAGTTGTGATTGAACAACTGCATCCTCAACTGCGGATTTAGCCTCTTGCTAAAATATTTGATCTTATCCGCCTCGAGACGGATAGCGTGAAGCAAATCAAGTAGCCCCTGAAACTTCTCAGCAATGACAATAACACCCTCGTCCGCGACGGATTCGGGGTTCAAAACCTCTGACAATTTGGCTTCACGAAGTGGAGCCGTATAATACCTCTCTAACATGAGGGTCTTGAACTCACTCCAACCACAGTCGCGATCGGTGGGTTTCACAGAAAGCCACCACGAATAAGCACCCTTAATCAAGTAATAAGCCGCTACTGCCACTTTACTCTCTTCCGGACACTGAACCATGTCGAAGAGTTTATCAAAATGCTCAAGCCAATGAACAATATCAGCTGGTTCCGACGAACTCTCAAAAGTAGGCGGCCTCTGACGAGAGATATCGCCAACAATCTGATTCACTACTCCAGTCTGTCCATGAAACGGAACCTGGAATCCCTATTGCGGTGGACCACGAACCATCGAGGTCTGCATGGTCTCCACTATCCGCGTCATATGAGTCATCTGGGCCATCATGCCCTGCATAAATATGAATGGGTCAACCTGAACACCTTCCGAGTGAGCTGCTTCTCGGGTACGACTCCCTGACGGTGAATGATTATCTGACAGTGAATGAGTAGCATATCTATCTGATGAACACATGCTAACCCTCGCATCCGCGCAGGCGTTCATACGAGATCCCGGGTTCTGGTCCGTACCGCGGCCTCTTCCCCTGCATCCTCGGACAGCTCTATCCATACTGGAGCAGGAAAGCCACATGATAATTATAGATCCCGCATGAATATCGCATTATGATTACGAGACGGAATGATAACAATGAGCATACACGCTCTAACACAATGAATGCATTAATAGTACAATAAAACGATCGTCGACATGACGCCGGAATACGATAAGATCGCATGAAAGATCAAGTGAGGTGACAAGACTATCTGATGAAATTCCTGAAATGATTACTTTGAACAAGTTAACAAGGTTGAAAATTTGATTCACAAGATCAACAACTGAACCGTGAGATGGACTGGATGATTAATGAATTAATTGAACAATGAGATTGACTGAGTGATGAATGAATTGACTGAACAATGAGATTGACTGAGTGATGAATGAATTAATTGAACAATGAGATTAACTGAGTGATGAATGAATTGACTTAGCAATGAGATTGACTGAGTGATGAATGAATTGACTGAGCAATGATATTGACTGGGTGATGAATGAATTAACCGAGTGATGAATGAATTATCTGAGTAATGATATTGACTGAGTGGTGAACGAATTAACTGAGTGATGAATGATATTGACTGAGTGATGAATGAATTAACCGAGTGATGAATGAATTAACTGAGTGATGAGATCAAAATGATGATTGAGGATTATTAACTGATGAATGAGTTGATCCTTAATGCTTACACAAGTCACACGTGCTCCAAAACAATTAGTCATGAATCAATCATAACACTAATATCACATATATGTTTCAACAAACTTGAACAATTACTCACATGATGAATGTATGAACATAAAGAGAATCGAGTCCTTACACAGGTCATACGAAGCTTCAAGGTCTCACGATACTAGTCCCAACTGACGACGACTCGATGAATGAATGACTCGTGCAGTCGTACTAATATTACGACTCACAAAACCCGACTGTCCAGATTGTCATAACCTGACAGTCCCACTACTACCGCATCGGTAGAGCCACATAACTCACATATCAGGGTATCTCACAACCCAAAAGCTCTGATACCATCTTCTGTAACACCCAAAAATCCTATTGGGTTATTACAGTGCCGTGGACCCCACGCCAGAAGATCCACCAGGCGAACATGACTAAAATACATTAAATTACACAATAAGGGAAAATCATAGTCCCTACCATGACATCCGACACAATATTCCGATAAGGAATTTCAACGACAAAAGTGGCCTACATGGCCAAAAAATGAAATACAACAACATCCACGAACATCTGTTCGGGTAATACAACACGACAACAACTGACAAGACTGGAGTACACTCCAACTGACTGACCGACAATGAACAACTCGGACTAGTATCGCTCGAATGCCTCGTCGCCATCGTCATGCCCCTGTGTCTCAACTCTCTCCTCGCAAGCACCTAAAACATGAAAACATGTTCCGCCCCCACGGGGTCAGTCATCCAGATAATGAACATCAAATACATGTATAACATGATATGCATCCAAAGGCAGAATGAAACGATACAATGATAATAATAATACGAGATGCTCACAAACTAAGGTAAGAATCGAGCATTTGTGAAATACTATGCCCACGGCATACTATTAATACCTGTTCGACAGATTAGAACATAAGTGCCCAATGGCGAATCATAATCACAGAATACCACAATGAATTACACGACATGAACCAAACCAGGACTGAATTAATTATGAATCACAATGCCCAAAGGCTTCAATGAAATTACCAGGACAATAATAAAGGCTTGAACTCAGCCGAAGCTGTCAAATTATCACAATCACATGAAGCCAAAACAGCCCGCAGCTGTTATTGATTAGGGCCGAAGCCACGGCACGAAGCCGTATCACCATTAGGGCCAAAGCCACGGCACGAAGCCGTATCACAATTAGGGCCGAAGCCACGGCACGAAGCCGTATCACCATTAGGGCCGAAGCCACGGCACGAAGCCGTATCACAATTAGGGCCGAAGCCACGACACGAAGCCGTATCATAATGAATGATAGTGTGCTGCCTTGAGTCAGCCAACACGATGACAGTAACACACGGATAGGCACCGTCCTCGACAGTCCCAATTCAACACCTCGATTGCCTTAGGATGGCCAACCTATAACAATGATGCAGCGGATGATTCCATGAATGATTGAGCGCTTCGATTGGCTTAGAATGGTCAATCGATACGAATGATACGATGAATGATTGAATACCTCGATTGCCTTAGAACGGTCAATCGATAACAATTATATGGTGAATGATTGAACATTTCGATTTGCCTGAGAACGGCCAATCGATGACAATGACACGAAGGATGCCTCGGCACCTTTAATCGGTGACCGACGACGAAGATGAGGAATGAATACGCCAATGCCTTTAATCGGCCAATATAGTTTTAATGACAATCCCAACAGGAATAACAATGATCTGAACGATGTCTTAGGTTGACATCAATATTAACAACAATCGATACATCGATATCGCGAACCGGTTATCGGTAATGACATTAATAACGAGTATCACAATGCCTTGAATCGGCCATTAACGGACAATAATAAACATTTGGCATAGTTGCCGAAAGGTATCGTATCAAACGATCTCTTAAATATCAATGAATTCATGAAGAGACTAAGTCTCGGAATGATACAACACATTCATACACATATGATGACATTAATATCATTGACTAGTACAAGTATAAAACTTGCCTCAAACCAAAGGCGAGAAGGTACTTCCACGATCAACGTCCTTAATGAAATTATCGGCCGCTCGAACAACCTTGAATAATATAATTACCAACAATCCGTTCAATATACGAATCAAACACGAATATAACGAACTCAAAACGTCGATACGATTAAACCAAGTTCATTGGGGCATTATATCGAACGCTTTGTGGCCAAACTTCGATTGTTTATAACCAAACCTCAATAATACCAACATCAAATCCCCAAGAAGTGTTTCCAACCAACCAAACATCTTCAATACGATCAATAATCCAATATGAATATTCAAATACGTGATTACAACAACGATTAATCGAAAACCCCCAAATCCAACTCAATATTCAGAGTGTTCTTGAATAATTCTTCAATAATCCAATGAATAATCAAACATATCCATAATCATGTGTATTTCACTTCATACAACATGATATTAACATCCAAAACATCATATCTCAAAACAAAATCGAAATCCAAGATGTTGGAGAAATTACCTTTGAAGATCCAAGTACTTTAATCCGATGAAATCGCGTTAGATCAACAATCCGAGCTCCACAACCGAATGAAAATGATGAAAGATGAATACTCAAGTGATTGATGATGAAGATGCTCTCCCACAAACCCTCTCTCTCGGACCAAAGTGAAGAAATGGGAAGAAATGAGCTGATCCACGCAAAAATCGCAAATTATAGTGCTGACTGCACTGTGTGCCGCGGCCCGGCCGAAGTGTGCCGCGGCACAGGGCCAAATCTGCCCCCAGTGATCGGCAGCGTGCCGCGGCCCGGACGAGTGTGCCGCGGCAGTGACTCGGCAGTGTGCCGCGGCCCCGTCGGCATGTGCCGCGGCACATGGTACAGACGGGTTGGCCGATAAGTTGCAACATGAGCGTGCCGCGGCCCGGACGAGTGTGCCGCGGCAATGACTCGGCAGTGTGCCGCGGCCCTGCCGGCATGTACCGCGGCTCACGGTACAGGCTGCTCGGCCAAAAACTGGAACCTGTGTGTGCCGCGGCGCTAGAGGTGCCCAAAACGACCCAACCCGTCGGGTCGACCCGCCGACCCGGACCCGGCTGACCCGTGCAGGACCCGGACCCGGCTGACCCGTGCGACCCGTCGACCCGGACCCGTGGTATACACGGGTGGGGTCCGGGTCGAGCTTCTCCTACCGGCGACCGCCGTCCGACCCGTCGACCGTGAAATATAAAAAAAAAAATTCAAAAATGGCCAAGTGAGATTTTAAACAAAAATGATTATATGGAAATAACTATACACTGGATTGATGAAAATTGGAACTTAATCAATAGATTACTTGCGTTTAAAAAATTTAATTGTACACATAGTGCAGATAATATAGATAGAGCAATTATTAAAATTTTAACTTTTATTGCTTAAAAGATAAAATTTTCACAATTGGTTTTGATAATGCTAGTTCTAATCTGCAAGTGTACCACTTTAATACAAGCTTGCAATCCTGTTTTAGCGGGTCGATTATTTCATACTAGATGTATATGTCATATTCTAAATTTATGTGTACAAGATGCATTAAAATTTGTAGATGAGGCAATAGAACCAATTAGAAAATGTGTCTTGTTTTTACATAATCGCACTAAGTTAGCTAGACAATGGGTAAAATTTTTAAAGTCAAAACAAATGCAACCCAAATTTTTTACTCCAGACGTAAAACATAGATGGAACTCAACTTATGAGATGTTAAATTCAACTAATGAATATAAAGAATTATTGTGTGAATTTTTTGATACGTATTTTCGCGTAGAAGGATTTTATTTATTGGCAACGTATTGGGATGAAACTAAAGGTAAGTAAGGTAAGTCAGGTAAGTAAAGAACTACGTAGGGCTTTGATTCCTCACGAGGATACGTGGGCAATTTAATTTTAAGTGAAAACTTAAAATTAAATACAAGCCCATTTTTTTAACTCTTCTCAAGTAAAAGAACTACGTGGAGCTTTGATTCCTCACGGGGATACGTAGGCAATTTAATTTTAAGTAAAAACTTAAAATTAAATACAAGCTAATTTTTTCAAATGATTTCCTTTTTCACTTATAGTTATTTTTCGTGTATAAAATGATAACAAATAAAAGTTTTATATACATAAAAAAAATTGGAGACGGGTCGGACCCGTGACCCGGCGGGTCGAACCCGGACCCGTGGCCGACCCGTCGGCCCGCCAACCCGTACATTTCATATGTACGGGTGGGGTCAGGGTCCTGTCCTGCCGACCCGGCGACCCGGCAGGTCCGACCCGGACCCGGACCCGTGGTTGGGCACCTCTACGCGGCGCACACTCCTTGTGCCGCGGCCCACACCCCCCTTGGGTCCTAAAATGATGAAAAATGATCCGGGAAGAGAATAAAATCAATAGGAATCAATATTTGGAAAACAATAACACGAAATGGAAGTATGGAAACCCCAAAACGGTGGTTCCAAGCAATGATTGCAAGGGTTCGCCCAACCAAACACAATTTGAACAATGAGGAGATTAGAAATGACATGAACTCCAACGTCAACATCGGCTAATGAATCAATTACAACAATCGAGATAATACTCTTGTCTCGTTTCCCGAGTAAGGTTGAAACAATGAACAATATCAACACACGACTCGAAGTTAATCCGAACGGTGAACACAGATGAATGATTATTATCAAGTGAAAATTACATAGTGACAAATACCGAATGAAATTACTGAATGATAATGATCGGATTACAACCGGGTATTACAGCGCTAACGTGGCTGTACTTAGCCATTTCCAACTGTTCTAATCCATCATCTTGACACGCGGAATACGTATACACTGCATACTAAATACATATACACGTCCCAAAAATATTCTCATACGATACATCTAATACACGATATCGTCAAATGCAATTGTCGACCAAGTACGACAATTATACAAGTACATCTGTCTCGGTCTTTCCATTATTTTATCCATATTATACAGATTCCAAATTGTACAATATAACTCGGATAAAATAATATTAAACAATCATAGTGGAATTTCAGGATATTACACACACGTTATAGGTATGCTAATGGGATTAGAATATTCGAACATGACTCACCTTGATTCGATCACATGGATATCACTCTAGGATTGTCAATGATTGAATCGAAAGGTTGTGATAGGTATACGTGGACCTTTGACTTGAGCTTTCAGTAGGAGATGTGCTTGTGACATTAAGTTAGTCATTAGAGTAGTTCGATCCAATCGCCGGTTGGTGGGGTCAACCTCGAAATGCAACTTACTGGGCAAGCAGCAGTATCTACTGAATACCAAGATAGGATTCTTTCTCATATTAATGAGCAGGTAAATATCCTATGAGGTTAATGGCAAATGAGATCATGAGTCTTTGGCCAAAGCAGTTAGAGCTAGTTGTATTTAATATACAAGAGCTCGGTGATCTCGGTTTGCATTAACAAAATGCATAGAGTCAAGTTACAATAGGGTTTGACTTTACCGTGACCTTAATACTTGACCGAGACATATAATTGAAGGGTTTATACGTATATGGTATTCACGATATAATGATTTTGGAATGATCCGATCATTCGTTCTTAGTTGGGTTACGGTATGAAGCACTAGACTAGCTAAGTGTTACCCGTACTGCTTGGTTCCTCCCCTTGTCGACTAAGACGGACCTACGAAGTCGCGCACAAGGATATTTGATGGATAAATATGTATTTATTATCTCTTCATTAATATTGAATATTAGATCTCTAATTTGATTTATTTGATAAATCATGCGGTCTAGTGAATTGAAATTAATTATCGGGTGATTAATTGAATTTATAAATAATTATTTCTTGAAAGTATATTATTATAATTTTGTATTTTATAAAATTAATTAATTAAATTAATTAATTAAGTATAAATACATTTGGGATAAAATGAATTGTATTTAACGGACTTAACACGCGAACGTCCGGTACACGAACCGAGTCACTCGGCTCGTTTCCTCACCAAACTCTAGTGGGCCGTCGCCCCCTCTTATGCATGGAAGGTGTCTTGCATGTGTGTGGGGTGTGATAAACTTATAATATAAAGGGTGGAGACAAATGGATGAGATTTAGAATCTCATCATTTAATCTCACTTTGTACTATAAATATGATAGTTTATCACACCATTACTTGAGTTGAAACACACACACACCTTACAAACAAGCTGCCCAGCCGTGAGCTTCATTTGAGGAGGAAAAAAAAATTATTTTTCTTTTTCATGTTTATCTTTGAGAGAAAGAAAAAGGAAGAAGAGAAGAGAAGAAAAATACCATATCAATTCCTAGCCGTGTTCTTTGAGAACGAATTGATATTTTATTTTTTCGATCAATATCCGACGTGTAATAACGTAGAGACATTCGGCATTTTCATATTGGATCATTCAACAAGCTACAACGAATTGGATTCGTGTTGGTGCCAGTAATCGGAGAAAGCTTGTTCGGTTTTTTCCTTCGAAGATTATATTATCAAAGACTACGAAGGCAAGTATTCTTTGATTCTCATCCTCGTTATTTATATTCGTTTATACGATGCTTGATCGATTCATTTTTGGGGTTTGATTTTATCCGGTTGGACCGGTTTATTTTCCGCTGCGTAACTCGTTTTTATTCACCGAATCCCAACAGTGGTATCGGAGCGAGGTCTATGCGATCGTATATTCGATATTAGCATTTGGAATACTTGAGTATTTTTATTATGATTTAGAATCATAATTTTTTTAATTGTTAATGTTTAATTGTTCATCTAAAAATTATTTTTCATGATTTTATGTTACAATATAAATCTATTTTTCTTTTGAAAAACTGATTTAAATGTGTAATATGGAAATTAAAAAAATATTATTTTTAGATTCGGGACGAAAAGACGAGCCGGAAAAATGGCGGACACGGCGTCGCCGGGTCACGGGCTCGGCAAAGAAGTCCGCCCGCCGAGATAGGCAGCAGGCCGCCAAGACCGGCCGGGCCGCTTACTGG
Organism: Orobanche coerulescens; assembly: GCA_033398695.1. NCBI lineage: Eukaryota > Viridiplantae > Streptophyta > Magnoliopsida > Lamiales > Orobanchaceae > Orobanche > Orobanche coerulescens. The sequence goes on along the minus strand of CM065805.1, from coordinate 41,915,783 downwards.
ATCGATGTTTACTGGCCGGGCTCACGGCCGCGGGCTTGGCCCGGGCCTTGTGTTTTCTGACTTCATTTTTGTATTTTATTCGGTAAATTAATTTCCCGCAAATTAAATTGGATTTACTTTGACTAAGATATAATTATGGTAATTTTATTCTTAAGGGAATTAATTTAATAAAATATTTATTTTGTCCGGAACAAATTATAATTAACGGTTACGTGAATTAATTGGATTGTGGGCGATTTACATCTGACTACCTTTTTAGATGGCCTAATTACAGTTTAGTCCCTATTGTTTCAGATATTACAATGAAGGACAAATTTAGCACTGTCCAGAAACTATATTTACAACGAAGGACAAAAGTCAAACTCTCAGATGATGTCACTGGAGAGAGTACTGATATTCCGATTTTGCCCTTTTATTTTTCTTTTTCTTTTTTACCCATTTATTTTTCGCCTCACGTGGGTGGCACATGCTGGACCTCATTATAATATATATAACACTTTTGGATTTCAGTGTAATAAATTTTCAAGCCTTCTAGAAAAAAATATTTATTCCAAAAAAGAAAGTATTTTCTGAAAAAAAAAATATATTATTTTTCAAAAAAAAAAAATTCTGGAAAAAAATTATATTTTTAAAAAAAACATTATTTTATGGAATTTTTTATTTTTTTCGAAAAAATTAAAAAAAAAAATTCTGGAGGAAAATATTTTTTGGCAAAATAATATTTTTTTCGAAATAAGATTAACTTCTGGAAAAAAATAATATTTTTTTGAAAAATAAAATTATTTTCTGGAAAAAAATAAAAAAATATTTTTCCAAAAAAAATAAAAAATATTTACTAGAGAAAAATTTATTTTTTGGCAAAATAATATTTTTTCGAAATAAAATTATTTTCTTGAAAAAATATTATTTTTTGGAAAAAATAAAATTATTTTCTAGGAAAAAAAATAAAATAAGATATTTTTGCGAAAAAATAAAAAAAAAATATTTTCTGGAAAAAATTATATTTCGAAAAAAAAATTATTTTCTGAAAAATGAATATTTTTTAAAAGAAATGTATTAGCCAAACATTTTAATAACTTATAAGCTATTTGTTTCATATGAAATGAATTTTAAAAGAAATGTTTTATTCAAGTAAATAGAGGGGCATTTTTGTCTTTTTAATGGAAGTCAACACCAATTCAGATTTTTGTCCTTCGCTGTAATTTATGAAATAATAGGGACTAAAGTGTAAAGAGGTCATCTAATTGTAATATCCGGAATTTCTACTACAGCTGTTTGATATTATTTTATCCGAGTTATATTGTACAGCGTGGAATCTGTACAGTAGAGATAAAATAAATATAGGACTAAGATGTCAGTATCGGTATAATTGTCGTATCTGGTCGACAGTTACATTTGAGGATATCGTGTATCAGGTTATCGTACTTTCGATATAGAGTATATCGTATAAGAATATTATCGATTCATGGTTTGTGTTCGGTGTGTCTTATGTTCGTTTTTGGTACGTCACGATGTTGGACGAAATTGCGGAAAATGGCTAAGTGTTCATTAGCGCACGCCATCGGGTGCAGTGTAGCGCACGCTTTAAGTATTGATAGCGTACGCTAAGAGGTTCGGTTACGTACGCTAAGAAGGACCTCTAACGTACGTAACGACTTGCTGGGTTAGTTCCGGAAGATGGCCGACAGGTAGGCCCAGGTTGATTTTTATATTCAGTTAGCGCACGCTAACATCAGATCGCCAATAATGGAATCTTAGCTTTCGGCGGGTGGACCCGGCCACTTACGATGCGTGTCCAGATAAGGTCAGCGGGTGTTTGTCATGTAGGGCTAGCGCACGCTAAACCGTATGGTTAGCGTACGCTAATTCCAGATCGGTCAAAGGAATCCCGATAATCGCGGATGCTTTCGGCATGTGGGGGCACGAGTGGTAGGTGTGTACTGTAGCAAGTCAACTTCGGATAGCGCACGCTAAGGTAAATGACTTGCGTACGCTAAGCAGGATGTTTTACGTACGTTAATGCATGGGCATTACGTACGTAAGCTAGTTTACGAAGCGAGGCAGTAGCCTCTGGGCTTCGATAGCGCACGCTAACAAAGTCAGTTAGCGCACGCTAAGGCGGTAGCGCACGCTAAACATGAGATGATAGCGCACGCTAATAATGAATATTATAAAAGGAGACAGAATGGTGCTGAGAAGCATTTTTTCATTTTCTTATTTCAGTCGAGAGAGAGAGAGAGAGAGAGAGAGAGAGAGTTGGGATATATTTGAGGTTCCCAAACAATGTATAATGATAATCTTTAACAACATTAGATTGAGAGCTTGGATTCAAGCCTTGTCCTTCAAGTTGTTCATGATTCTTTGGATGGAGTTCTAGTGTTCTTCTTTTTGGTTCATCTAAACCAGGTAATCTTCGTATTCCTTCGTTAGTGGTTCGTTTTTCTTGGATGATTTCATGCAAGGAGCATGTTGAATAATCATATGATGATGTTATATGAGATTCAATGGAATTTTGATAAGAGTTTCGGATGTTAGTTAAGATTCTTCATACCATAAGGATGTTGATTCATTTAACCCGATCTAAGAAGGATTTCTGAATCTTGGTAATTATATTGGTCGATTTAGATGAGATGAATCATGATACTAGGTTGAATTCCAGATTTAGCATGATATGATCCTTGTTATCGAGTAAGTTTGATTGTTGATGTTGTTATTGATATGTGGACATTGACATGATCATTGTGATAATTATGGGGTCGTTTATCTTCAAGAGATATGGAGATTTATGTCTCCCTTCATTCGAATTCGTAGTCGCAAGATGTGAGTCGATCTTTGGAATGCATGTAACTGCACGTCATTAGCGCACGCTAAGCCTACTGGCTAGCGCATGCTATCGGGAACAACTTAGCGCACGCTACGGTAAGAGATTAACGTGCGCTAAGTCAACAGGCAGGGTAATATATTCTGTTTCGGTTATGAATTCGTGATGGTTTGATTTGGTTTATTCTGACTGCGTTTATTCGAGGTTGTGTTGAACCGTTGAGTTCGATTGGTTAGTTTTGTCGGTTGTTGATTGTTATCGGATGTATGTTATTTGATTACTTCGATAGGTTGAGATTATTGATCGGCGATTATAACCGGATGTTGCGGTCGTGTTCGAGCGTGTTCGTGAATTGCATGGTCAGGGCCGAGGAGCTCGTAGACGAAGGCATTGTGACTGGTAGCGGCTTCATCATCATCGTATCGGTATCGAGGCAAGTTATTACTTGCTCGGTTATAATATTTAATGAATGGTTTCAGTTTCATTTCATTTATAATGCATATAGCGATGATTATTATTGTGAACTCTGGGTATTCGGATCGCATATCGTTCCTTCGATTCTGGGAGGTAAATCATAATGTATATGCTTTATCTCAGTTATTGGTATGTTCGAGTATCGAGGTTACATTATGGTAAAGACGAGGATATGAGTATCTATAGTTCATTGTACGTTTGGATCGCCGAGCATTGAGGATAATCGTCGGTGATGATTGGACATCGAGGTTGCTTTCGAAGGACTCGGGGCAAGTATTCCATATGGATTATGGTTTAATGTTATTTATTTTGGTCTCGTACATTTTCTTTCATGTTGTTGAACATGAAGTCGTCCTAGTAAATTGTCATGTTGTCGTGCATGTTATGTTGTTCATGTTGATGAACGTGTTGATTTGCATATGTGTATGCATATTGTGTTGTTTATGTTGTGTAAATAATCCGATGGGATTATGAGGATCTATGCTGAGGGCGCTGGATCGAATTACCATCATGCGTTGGTTCGACGGGATCATCATGAGGATCTATGCTGAGGGCGCTGGATCGTTGGACAGGTTTTCCACCATGCGTTGGTTCGAAGGGATCATCATGGGGATCTATGCTGAGGGCGCTGGATCGTTGGATTACCAGTATGTGTTGATGGAATCTTGTGAATTCGCATCATTGATTTTATCATGTGTTGTTGTTCATATGTGTATTGTTGGTTATCCACCTTATGATGATCTGATAGGATCATCAAGGGGATCTATGCTGAGGGCGTTGGATCGTCGGATTTCCATTGAGTATACATGATTGTTATTGTTGTGATCATATTGACGCGGTCATATGAGTATGCATTTGTAGGTCTTGTGTTAGGATAGTGTTCGTATTGCATTGTTCTGATCTCGGATTAGACTGATATGATTGTCGTGGCACTACATATCTCAAGGTATGTCCCGTATTTTCCTTTGGTATTTGTCCTTGATGGACAATCGGTTATCGTCTTGGGATTTGATGATATTATTCGATGGATCGTATTGGTCAGAAATGGTATATTTCCGTATCGTGATTTGGTTATGATAGTTTGAGAATCTTGAGTATTGTTTGAGGTACAATACAGATATTATGTTCGAGTTTATTGGTTAATCGAGTACAGGATGTGAAATGTGATAATGGTTATTCTGATGAGAATTACTTGAGTAAGTAAAGTTATGGTGGTAAGATTACGTTGGTCGTATTCTTATTTTGTATTCTCATTGGTATGTAATTATTAATGTGATGTGACGGTTATCATTGTTGGATATTATGGCTAACCCCGTCGTGGGATTTATTTTTAGGTTCTTGGAGTATCGAGCTTGTAGCGGTCGTGAAGAGATGAGCTTCCCGGAGGATACTGGCTATGACATGTTTTGTGTATTGAGTTTCTTGATTGGTTCTCGTGTTCCGCTGCTAGAGTATCTTTATGGTTGGTCTTTTTCCGCTGCGTGAGTATTCTGAAATGCTCTTTTGGTATCTGGTAACTGAGGTTACTTTGGAAATCATTTTCTAAATTTTTGAGTGTCGGCAGTTTGGCCTTGCGATTTCAAATGAGTTTTTAAGACGGTTTTCGATAAATGGATTTTATAAGTCTTTGTGAATTTTTAAAGATAGTACCGTCGTTGGCCTCTTGGGCATTTGTTAATGTTTGCGAAAATTCTGTTAGCCTTGTAGGTTCCATCTCGGGGCCCACGGCGCTGTAATATTTCCGGTTAAATCTGGGGGTGTTACAGAATATGGTATCGGAGCTTAGGTTGAGAAAACCTAGGCATTTGGGTCGAGTTGGGTCGTGTTTTTGTTGCGTCATTCGAGTTGTCGATTGACAAATGTTAGAGCCGTTAGTCTTTGTTGTTCACTCAGGCTTGTGCGTTATCGGATTTGCCAGTATCGTACTGGGCTTGTTATAACTTTTCCAAATGATGTTAACGAGATTCTCTGGAATGAGATGTATTGTGTTCTTGAGTCGAACTGATTTGGCAAACGTGTGTTTTGAAAATATCCATGTCGAGTATTTTCTAGAGTCGAGACATGTGCTAGTATCACGGGGAATCATCGGCTTCACGATATGTAAGTATTTGGATTTTTGAATTTCATTGAGATTTATTGCCGTTCTAAGTTGATATGTTTTGAGATTCAGCAGATATCATGCGTTACAGTATGAGATGTCAGAGTGGGACAGGATTGATGATCTTGAGAAACTATGATTTTGGAAATCAGTATGTTGGTTAGATTTTGGAACGGAATTGTGCATTTGGGGAAAAATATTGTGCATGGTTGAGAAGAACATGTAGCATGTTAATTCATTTTGAGATATATGAACTGCTTTTGATCTTTTGAAAATGATACCTTTCAAAATGAATGTTTTACGGATGTTTTACGGAAAATGATTTTTGGGCCGAGACCCAATCGATTTTGAAATAGTTTTGTAACTCAGGACTTTGTCCGAAAAGAGTTTTCTACTTTTTAAGCTTCTTGTAATGCGGAACAAGATACGGGCTGAGACCCTAATGTTTCAAAAGAAAGCTTTTCTGTTTTCTAAAACTCCCGAGATTTGTAAAACTCTTTATCAATCGTTTATTTATTTTGTTCCTACCTTTTGAGGTTTTTGGTTCACTTGTTCAAATGGAACTTCTCGGGAAGTCTTTCGTTGTGTTTGATTTGTTGATTTGTTTCAATGTTTTGTCATATCACATTTGAGGTGATCCAGGATGGATTAAGGATTGACGTTGCGAGTAGTATGTAGAGAGGAGTTTTTATCAGAGTCTATATATTTGAGATTTTGGAACTCTATCGTGTGGTTTTATGATGGAATATCAGTGGATATTGGTGACGAGCCGAAGTGGTATACAGGAGTATGGATATGCACAAGCATTTGCATAAATTCCATTTTATTTAATCGTGTCTATTCGAAAAGAATTTTGATCGAGAACTTGGCACCAGCGAGCCGATTTAATTTTTAAAATTAATTTCGTGGTCTTACGAAAATTTATGTTTTGAGTTTTCAAACTCTTGAAAGAACTTTCGAAAATTGTCTTCGTGACAAGAATATATGATTTCAAACTGGCTTTGGAAATGTGATTGATGTACATACGCATTTAGTGCATCGGGCATATCATATCGAGGGTACAAGGAAAAGAGATTCGAAGTTTAGTATGGTAGATTGGTTATGCAAGGATGATCGGTTGTTTGATCAGATAAGAAAAATATACTGCGTGTTGTAGATTCATGTGCAGGATGTAAATTTGGAACTTTGGACTTTGTAAAACCGGGACATACGTGCTATGTGAGTCCATGGGTGCGGTAGTAGCGCAATCTTACCATAGTGATCTTTGAATGATTTCTTTGTAAGTGTAAATTTGGGGATGGTGACCCCATGCTGGTTGTTTTGGATATTGAGTGGTCGTTCCCACTCCTTGTATGAATTGATATGTTCGTCGATTTGCGATTCGTTATTCGTATGCCGAGGGAAATGTTCGCCAGTTGGGTATGTTTATTGAGATCTACTGTACGTGATTGATTTGTAGTTTTGAGAATGTTATTCTTTCGTATATCTGTTTCTGTGGTTCTGTGTTGATCATGTTGGAGTTTACCGTGTGAAGGTATTCTCGATTTTCGTTGATCGTTCGTCGGTAATATTGGAGTTTATCACGTTGATGATATTCTCGAGTGTGTTTTGACCTCTGGTTGGTCATATTGGAATTTATCATGTCGATGATAAATTCGGTTGATTGTTGATCATTGTTGGTGATCATCTGAGCGTTCGGATTTTGTGTCGGTGCCTCAGGATTCGTGTCGTTTTGGGTAGTTGTTTCACAGATATCGGATATTATTCGTTTTATCGGAATTGGAATTTGATCATGTGATCAGGCAAACAGGATTTGTCACGGATAGATTATTTCATCTGACAATGATATAATTTTGTTGAGACTCATGGAATCGTGATTGTAAGCGTATTGGGACTGTACAGTGAGATCGCTTACCAGTATCTCAGGAGATCGTCGACCTGCGTATTGTAAGTGTACTCTCTTGGTTATTCAGTAATGATGATGATTGATCGTTTTCGTGATGGCTTGGGATATTTTGGTTGAATGGTATGTTTGTTTGTTTTTATGACGGACTGCAAGTTTCGAGGATGAAACTTATTTTAAGTGGTGTAGAATGTAATATCTGGAATTTCTACTACAGCTGTTTGATATTATTTTATCCGAGTTATATTGTACAACGTGGAATCTGTACAGTAGGGATAAAATAAATATAGGACTGAGATGTCAGTATCGGTATAATTGTCGTATCTGGTCGACAGTTACATTTGAGGATATCGTGTATCAGGTTATCGTACTTTCGATATAGAGTATATCGTATAAGAATATTATTGGATTCAGTGTTTGTGTTCAGTGTGTCTTATGTTCGTTTTTGGTACATCAAGATGTTGGATAGAAATTGCGGAAAATGGCTAAGTGTTCATTAGCGCACGCTACTGGGTACAGGTAGCGCACGCTACGAAGTATTGATAGCGTACGCTAAGAGGTTCGGTTACGTACGCTAAGAAGGACCCCTAACGTACGTAACGACTTGCTGGGTTAGTTCCGGAAGATGGCGGCGGGTAGGCCTGTGTTGATTTTTATATTCAGTTAGCGCACGCTAACGTATGTTGGTTAGCGCACGCTAACATCAGATCGCCAATAATGGAATCTTAGCTTTCGGCGGGTGGACCCGGCCACTTACGACGCGTGTCCAGATAAGGTCAGCGGGTGTTTGTCATGTAGGGCTAGCGCACGCTAAACCGTATGGTTAGCGTACGCTAATTCCAAATCGGTCAAAGGAATCCCGATAATCGCGGATGCTTTCGGCATGTGGGGGCACGAGTGGTAGGTGTGTACTGTAGCAAGTCAACTTCGGATAGCGCACGCTAAGGTAAATGACTTGCGTACGCTAAGAAGGATGTTTTACGTACGTTAATGCATGGGCATTATGTACGTAAGCTAGTTTACGAAGCGAGGCAGTAGCCTCTGGGCTTCGATAGCGCACGCTAACAAAGTCAGTTAGCGCACGCTAAGGCGGTAGCGCACGCTAAACATGAGATGATAGCGCACGCTAATAATGAATATTATAAAAGGGGACAGAAGGGTGCTAAGAAGCATTTTGTCATTTTATTATTTCAGTCGAGAGAGAGAGAGAGAGTTGGGATATATTTGAGGTTCCCAAACAATGTATAATGATAATCTTTAACAACATTAGATTGAGAGCTTGGATTCAAGCCTTGTCCTTCAAGTTGTTCATGATTCTTTGGATGGAGTTCTAGTGTTCTTCTTTTTGGTTCATCTAAACCAGGTAATCTTCGTATTCCTTCGTTAGTGGTTCGTTTTTCTTGGATGATTTCATGCAAGGAGCATGTTGGATAATCATATGATGATGTTATATGGGATTCAATGGAATTTTGATAAGAGTTTCGTATGTTAGTTAAGATTCTTCATACCATAAGGATGTTGATTCATTTAACCCAATCTAAGAAGGATTTCTGAATCTTGGTAATTATATTGGTCGATTTAGATGAGATGAATCATGATACTAGGTTGAATTCAGTTGACATGATACGATCCTTGTTATCGAGTAAGTTTGATTGTTGATGTTGTTATTGATATGTGGACATTGACATGATCATTGTGATAATTATGGGGTCGTTTATCTTCAAGAGATATGGAGATTTATGTCTCCCTTCATTCGAATTCGTAGTCGCAAGATGTGAGTCGATCTTTGGAATGCATGTAACTGCACGTCATTAGCGCACGCTAAGCCTACTGGCTAGCGCACGCTATCGGGAACAACTTAGCGCACGCTACGGTAAGAGATTAACGTGCGCTAAGTCAACAGGCAGGGTAATATATTACATTTGATTTATGAATTCGTGATGGTTTGATTTGGTTTGTTACATTGCGTTTATTCGAGGTTGTGTTGAACCGTTGAGTTCGATTGGTTAGTTTTGTCGGTTGTTGATTGTTATCGGATGTATGTTATTTGATTACTTCGATAGGTTGAGATTATTGATCGGCGATTATAACCGGATGTTGCGGTCGTGTTCGAGCGTGTTCGTGAATTGCATGGTCAGGGCCGAGGATCTCATAAACGAAGGCATTGTGACTGGTAGCGTCTTCATCATCATCGTATCGGTATCGAGGCAAGTTATTACTTGCTCAGTTATAATATTTAATGAATGGTTTCAGTTTCATTTCGTTTATAATGCATATAGCGATGATTATTATTGTGAACTCTGGGTATTCGGATCGCATATCGTTCCTTCGATTCTGGGAGGTAAATCATAATGTAGATGCTTTATCTCAGTTATTGGTATGTTCGAGTAGCGAGGTTACATTATGGTAAAGACAAGGATATGAGTATCTATAGTTCATTGTACGTTTGGATCGCCGAGCATTGAGGATAATCGTCGGTGATGATTGGACATCGAGGTTGCTCCCGAAGGACTCGGGGCAAGTATTCCATATGGATTATGGTTTAATGTTATTTATTTTGGTCTCGTACATTTTCTTTCATGTTGTTGAACATGAAGTTGTCCTAGTAAATTGTCATGTTGTCGTGCATGTTATGTTGTTCATGTTGATGAACGTGTTGATTTGCATATGTGTATGCATATTGTGTTGTTTATGTTGTGTAAATAATCCAATGGGATTATGAGGATCTATGCTGAGGGCGCTGGATCGAATGTCCATCATGCGTTATGCTGAGGGCGCTGGATCGTTGGACAGGTTTTCCACCATGCGTTGGTTCGACAGGATCATCATGGGGATCTATGCTGAGGGCGCTGGATCGTTAGATTACCAGTATTGTGTTGATGGAATCTTGTGAATTCGCATCATTGATTTTATCATGTGTTGTTGTTCATATGTGTATTGTTGGTTATCCACCTTATGATGATTTGATAGGATCATCAAGGGGATCTATGCTGAGGGCGCTGGATCGTCGGATTTCCATTGAGTATACATGATTGTTATTGTTGTGATCATATTGACGCGGTCATATGAGTATGCATTTGTAGGTCTTGTGTTAGGACCGTGTCCGTATTGCATTGTTCTGATCTCGGATTAGACTGATATGATTGTCGTGGCACTTCATATCTCAAGGTATGTCCCGTATTTTCCTTTGGTATTTGTCCTTGATGGACAATCGGTTATCGTCCTGGGATTTGATGATGTTATTCGATGGATCGTATTGGTCAGAAATGGTATATTTCCGTATCGTGAGTTGGTTATGATAGTTTGAGAATCTTGAGTATTGTTTGAGGTACAATACAGATATTATGTTCGAGTTTATTGGTTAATCGAGTACAGGATGTGAAATGTGATAATGGTTATTCTGATGAGAATTACTTGAGTAAGTAAAGTTATGGCGGTAAGATTACGTTGGTCGTATTCTTATTTTGTATTCTCATTGGTATGTAATTATTAATGTGATGTGACGGTTATCATTGTTAGATATTATGGCTGACCCCGTCGTGGGATTTATTTTTAGGTTCTTGGAGTATCGAGCTTGTAGCGGTCGTGAAGAGATGAGCTTCCCGGAGGATACTGGCTATGACATGTTTTGTGTATTGAGTTTCTTGATTGGTTCTCGTGTTCCGCTGCTAGAGTATCTTTATGGTTGGTCTTTTTTCGCTGCGTGAGTATTCTGAAATGCTCTTTTGGTATCTGGTAACTAAGGTTACTTTGGAAATCATTTTCTAAACTTTTGAGTGTCGGCAGTTTGGCCTTGCGATTTCAAATGAGTTTTTACGACGGTTTTCGATAAATGGATTTTATAAGTCTTTGTGAATTTTTAAAGATAGTACCGTCGTTGGCCTCTTGGGCATTTGTTAATGTTTGCGAAAATTCTTTTAGCCTTGTGGGTTCCATCTCGGGGTCCACGGCGCTGTAATATTTCTGGTTAAATCTGGGGTTGTTACACTAATAGGGTAGTTGGTTGTAATTTCCCCTAATTGGATTAGTTGTAATTGTTGGATTAATTTTTGTTGATTAGATCAATTTTTATATTAATCTTTATTGCCATTTATTTTAATGTAATTGTTGCATTAATTTTGAATGGGGGTGTAGTTCATGGACCTAGTTTTGAATCGTTTGTTTTGTTCGATTGGGTTGTAAGGGCCGTTTTGAGCCTATTTATTTTACCAGAAAATTTGTATAGGATGCAATTTTTTAAATATAAAATTTATATGTAATGACGAAGACCGGAGGAAGATCCGCTCGAGAAGCCGAAGATTCAAGACCGAAGATATTTAATTAGATTACGATGTTTTTATTCTAGGAACGGTCCATGAACTGCATGTTTTTAATTTTAGGTTGTGTATGTTTTCATATTGTATGACAAACAAACAAACCGACAAACCGCGCTTATAAACAGATAAATGTGCAAAGTGTAACATATAATTGCGTTAATACTCCCACTTATAAAAATTAAGTTATAAAGGTTACGAGGTTTTCTACCCTCCGTCAAACTCATAGAAAATTGAAATCTAAACCGGAATATTATTTTTCCGAGTATGTCGGGGTAATATTTTTGGGGAAGGTTGATAAATTCCTAGAGTGCATTAGATGCCTTTGATTGTGACAAATCAAACCCCTATAAACCGTATGGGTTGCCGGGTAAGATTCAATTGTCAGACTAATAGGAGTTGATGGTTTAAACTTAGATAGTTCAGCGAGCCAAAGAAACCGAATGGGTTGAGGGCAAGTGAACTAGGGGTAAAAGAAGATCGAATCATCCATTAGATGGGTTGGTATTAGACACCATTTTATAAAGAATGATATAATAGAAACCGTATGGGTTGCCCTCTATTAAACTTTGTAAAGAACTCGATCACCACTATGAAGTCAACCGTGACTTCCGGATTTCACATGGGAGTGTGCAAATGTTGATAAAATAATGAGAAACGAGTTATGAATAAAGAAAGTCCTTATATTCTTTACTCGGATCATAATTAAATAATCACTAACGAATCTTAAATTATTCTCTGCAGTTAACAATATCTCTCAAAATGACAATGAACTCACTCGCAATTTTACTTGAAAAGAACACTCTAACTGGACCCAACTTTGTGGACTGGCTCCGAAATCTGAGGATAGTCCTCAGTATGGAAATGTTGGGATACATCTTGGAGGCGGACATCCCACCGGCTCCTGCAAGGACCAGGGCTAATCAGGAAGAATTTGATGCCCATGAGAAATGGGTTAAGGATGATGTCAAGGTTCGTACTTTCTTGATGGCCTCTATGAACAATGATCTTAAGAGGACCCATGAAAACATGCCCTCTTCTAGGGCGATTCTGGCACATCTTACTGAACTATACGGGGAGCACAGTAGAACTGCTCGGTATGAGATATCGAAGCAATTGTTTGGTGCTCGGATGAAGGAAGGAGGGAAAGTTGGGGATCATGTCCTCAAAATAATATCCATGATCGAGAGATTGGAGGCTCTTGATTTCAGGATGAATGCTTCTCTTTAGACCGACCTCATCCTACAGTCACTTCCTGACTCTTTCTCTCAGTTTGTGATGAACTTCAACTGCAATGAGATTGCTTGCGACTTAGTTGGGCTAATGAATAAACTGAGTACGGCACAGTATCAAATGAAGACTAGGCCTAAGGAGGCTGCACTTGTCATTTCTTTGGGTCCTCGGAGGTCAAATAACAATAAGAAAAAGGGTAAGAAGCAGTTCAAGCCCAAAGAAGGGGTACATAAAGATAAAGGTAAGGCCCCCAATGGTTCAAAAGAGTAAGGGGGCCCAAGAAGATGGACAAATGCCTCAACTGCGGTGAGCTAGGCCACTGGAGAAGGTACTGTCTTGACCGAAATGCCCCTTCAGGTATGGAACTACTGGTTTTGGAAACAAATTGTTCTATAATTGTATATTCTACTTCTTGGATACTTGATTCTGGTGCGAGTTATCACATATGTACAATGAATCAGGATCTGGAGCAAAGTAGAAAGCCTGGAGCTGGACAAGTGATGGTGACAGTTGGCAGCGGGCATAGTGTCGAGGCTACTGACATTGAATCACTATTGTTGGATTTAGAATCCGGTTTTATTCTTACTTTGGAAGATGTACTTGTATTGCTCAAGGGGCATAAAAATATTGTATCAATTCCGGTCATGGACCGAAAGGGGTTTCACTTCTTTATAGGAGATGGATCCTGTCATATTTATTTCAGAAATAAATTGGTTGGTACTGCTACATTATTAAATGGTTTATACCATTTGAATCTAAAGAATAAAACAACCGTGAACACTATAACTAGGAAGCGTGGTAGGGATGAAACAAACCAAGTACTGAAGTGGCATCTTAGACTTGGTCATATTGGTCAGACCAAGGTTCATAAAATGGAGAAAGATGGCCTTACGGGTCCATTGAGATCATATCCCTATCCAACTTGTGAATCTTGTCTTCAAGGCAAAATGACTAAGTTACCCTTCGCGGCGACTTTTGAAAGAGCTGCTGAAAAACTTGGATTGATCCATACCGACGTCTATGACCCATTTGAAGTGGCACGAGATGGCTTGCGGTATTTCATTACATTCACTGATGACCATACTAGGTATGGTTTTGTGTACTTAATGAAACATAAGTCTGAAGCTTTTGATAAATTCAAGGAATTTAAAGCCCTAGTTAAAAATCAAACAGGTAACCGTGTTAAGACTCTTCGGTCAGACCGAGGTGGTGAGTACATGAGTACCGAGTTTGATGAGTTCTTAAAAGAACTAGGAATAGTGTCACAATTCACTCCTCCAGCTACTCCACAATTAAATGGTGTATCATAAAGAAGGAACCGAAACTTGTTGGATATGGTTCGCTCCATGCTTAACTATACTGATCTGCCGATTTATCTGTGGGGTCACGCGCTCCTTACTGCTGTGCATATATTGAACAAATGACCTTCCAAATTCGTTCCTAAGACTCCACATGAGATATGGAGAGGTAGGAAACCAAGTCTTAATCACATTAGGATTTGGGGATGCCCTGCTTATGTCAAGAAGACTAAAGTAGAGAAATTGGAAGTTATGTCTGTGAAAGGTTGTTTCATAGGATATCCAGGAGATTCCATGGGATATCTATTCTGCATGCACGAAGATCATAGGATCATCGTTTCTATACAAGCACACTTCCTGGAAGATCAGTTAATTTAAGAAGGAGGCGCTGGTAGAACTATTTCTTTGAACGAAATAAAAGAAACACCAAATGAGACACCTATGTAAGATATTAGAACCAAACCTTCTAAAATACAAACACAACCTAGCAAGTCTAGTAGAATTTCTCAATTACCTGATAGGTATGGCTATATGCATCAAGAGGAACTGGGTGTCCATGAGATGACAAAAAGTAGTCAAGATAATGATCCTTCTACGTACGACCAAGCGATGGTAGATGTTGAATCTGCCAAGTGGCAACAAGCTATGGAAGATGAGATAGACTCAATGCATGCTAATCAGGTCTGGACTTTAGTAGATCTTCCTAAAGGCATAGTGTATATTGGAAACAAATGGATCTATAAAAGAAAGACTGATGGAGATGGCAAGGTTGATACCTATAAGGCCAGGCTTGTGGCAAAGGGTAATTCCCCAAGAGAAGGAATCGATTACTTCGAGACCTTCTTGCTTGTAGCTATGATTAAGTCTATTCGCATGATGCTTGCTATAGCAGCCCACTTAGATTATGAAATATGGTAAATGGATGTGAAAACGGCATTCCTAAATGGATTCCTCGAGGAGGAGATTTACATGGAACAGCCTAAGGGATTCATATCTCAAACCAATATTCATAAAGTATGCAAGCTTCAGCGTGCTATTTATGGACAGAAGCAAGCTTCGCAAAGTTGGAATCTTTGTTTTAACGAGACAGTCCAAGAGTTTGATTTTGTCCAAAATGAAGAGGAGTCCTATATTTACAAGAAGGTTAGTGGGAGCAAAATAATACTATATGTAGATGACATTCTACTTATAGGAAACGACGTAGGAATGCTCAGTTCTGTGAAAGCATGGCTTTCTAAAGAGTTCTCAATGAAAGACTTGGGAGAAGCTACCTATATTCTAGGTATTCGACTCTACCGGGATAGAGCGAAAAGAATGATAGGTATTTCCCAATCCCTCTATATAGAAAAGATCCTGAAGCGATTTAGGATGGAAGATTCTAAAAGAGGGTTTCTACCTATGCAACATGGTGCAAAACTTTCCTTAGAGATGTGTCCTCAAAGTGAGGAAGACAGAAAGGAAATGAGCAAGGTACCCTATGCTTCGGCAGTAGGTAGCCTCATGTATGATATGATTTGCACTAGACCGGACATTGCCTATGATGTGAGCATAGTAAGTCGGTTTCAGTCAAATCCAGGGCAGGAACATTGGATTGATGTGAAGAACATTCTTAAGTATTTAAGGAGGACTAAAGACTTGGTTCTTACATACGGCGGTGAAGAACTTAGAGTGATGGGTTATACAGACTCAGATTTTTCGGGGGACATGGATGCTCAAATGTCCACATCAGGGTATATCTTTACTCTGAATGGTGGGGCAGTTTCTTGGAGAAGTGCCAAGCAAAGTTCGACTGCTATCTCTACATGTCAAGCCTAATATCAGGCAGCCACGGAGGCTGATAAATAAACTTTTTGGATTAAGAAGTTCATTGAGGAACTTCTAGTGGTTCCTAACGCAAAGAAGCCTGTGACGCTATTTTTTGACAACGACGGAGCTGTTGCACATGCTAAGGAGCCGAGGTCTCACCACAACACCAAACATATTGCGAGAAAATATCATTTTGTTGGAGAAATGGTTCAGGAAAGGAATGTTATACTACAGAGAGTAGACACAGCAAATAACATTGCTGACCCGCTTACCAAGCCACTATCTCAGAAGGTCCTAGAGAGACATCTGGAGAGTATGGGTATTAAATACCATAGTGTATGTCATTAAGTGCAAGTGGGAGATTGTTAGGAATATGCCCTCGAATGCCACTCAGAGGATGATAGAGTGAGAGCATTTGTATTGTAATTATGAATATTTAATGAGGCAATAATTATTTCTATATTATTGTATATCACTGGCATTTTTATTTGGTATATAGAATAATAGTCCTTGCATTTGAGAGCAAAAATTCTGCTCCTTATGGAGATAGGTAGAAAGGCACTGGAAGTGTTTAGGGCTCGAATGCTTAACTGGTTCGTAAGTCGATAAAACTTATCTTGGAAATAAGTTTAGACAAGACTTGTATAACGTGTACTTTGACATGTAAAGTATCGGTCTTCACTAAGGGTTAGTGGGAGCACACGTTATAGGTATGCTAATGGGAGTAGAATACTCGGACATGACTCACCTTGATTCGGTCACATGGATATCACTCTGGGATTGTCAATGACTGAAACGAAAGGTTGTGGTAGGTATACGTGGACCTTTGACTTTAGGTTTCAGTAGGAGATGTGCTTGTGACATTAAGTTAGTCATTAGAGTAGTTCGATCCAATCGACGGTTGGTGGGGTCAACCTCGAAATGCAATATAGTGGGCAAGCAGCAGTCTCTACTGAATACCAAGATAGGATTCTTTCTCTTGTTAGTGAGCAGGTAAATGTCCTATGCGGTTAATAGCAAATGAGATCATAAGTCTTTGGCCAAAGCAGTTAGAGCTAGTTGTATTTGATATACAAGAGCTCGGTGATCTCGGTTTGCATTAACAAAATGCATAGAGTCAAGTTACAATAGGGTTTGACTTTACCGTGACCCTAATACTTGACCGGGACATATGATTGAAGGGTTTATACGTATACGGTATTCACGACATAATGGGTTTGGAATGATCTGATAATTCGTTCTTAGTTGGGTTACGGTACAAAGCACTAGACTGGCTAAGTGTTACCCGTACTCCTTGGTTCCTCCCATTACCGGCTAATACGGACCTATGGAGTCGCGCACAAGGATATTTGATGGATAAATATGTATTTATTATCTCTTCATTAATATTGGATATTAGATATCTAATTTGATTTATTTGATAAATCATGCGGTCTAGTGAATTGAAATTAATTACCGAGTGATTAATTTAATTCATAAATAATTATTTCTTGGAAATATATTATAATAATTTTATATTTGATAAAATTAATTAATTGGATTAATTAATTAAGTATAAATATATTTGGGATAAAACGAATTGTATTTAACGGACTTAACACGCGAACGTCCGGTACACGAACCGAGTGGCTCGGCTCGTTTTCTCACCAAACTCTAGTGGGCCGCCCCTCCTCTTATGCATGGAAGGTGTCTTGCATGTGTGTGGGGTGTGATAAACTTATAATATGAAGGGTGGAGACAAATGGATAAGATTTAGAATCTCATCATTTGATCTCACTTTGTATTATAAATGTGATAGTTTATCACACCATTACTTGAGTCAAAAAGCGCACACACACATACATATTACAAACAAGCTGCCTAGTCGTGAGCTTCATTTGAGGAGAAAAAAAATTATTTTCTTTTTCTTGTTTATCTTTGAGAGAAAGAAAAAGGAAGAAGAGAAGAGAAGAAAAATACAGTATCAATTCCTAGCCGTGTTCCTTGAGAACGAATTGATATTTTATTTTTCCGATCAATATCAGACGCGTAATAACGTAGAGATATTCGGCATTTTTGGTGTTGGATTATTCAACAAGCTACAATGAATTGGATTCGTGTTCGTGTCGGTAATCGGAGAAAGATTGTTCGGAATTTTCCTTCGAAGATTATATTATCAAAGGACTACGAGGGTAAGTACTTTGATTATCATCCTAGTTATTTATATTCGTTTATACGGTGATTGATCGATTCATTTTTGGGGTTTGGTTTTATCCGGTTGGACCACTTTATTTTCCGCTGCGTAACTCGTTTTTATTCACCGAATCCCAACACCGCACGATGTCCTTCTCGTACACAATCATAGCACGTCACGGCGGGGAGTGAGCAATCATGTCGATAGTGTCCTGTACGACCACAGTTAAAACACTTCCTGACTGCATCTGTTATGGCTGATACTGCTCTGGAGTTCTTCCCACCCTTAGATGCATGCAGAGGCCTCTTGAATGAATGAAAGGATGAGTGGGCTTTGCGGGGGCCACTACTATTGTGCTTTGTGAAACTACCAGAGACTTTCTGCTTCTTGGACTCAGAGAATTTTTCCATAGCTGCTTCTTTTATTTCATACGCCAGAGCTTTGTCTTGATACTGGCGGTGGTGCATTCGAAACCTGACATGTACCTCTGTATCTCCGGCTTCATTCTCATATCAAAGTGAATCATTATTTATGCGTCGGTTCTAACCAGGTGTCGAACAAACACCAGGTGTTGATTAAATGTCTTAACCGCATGAGACACCGGCACATCCGAAGGCTGTGCGGAGAAAAATTCTCGAACCATAGCTTCTCTCACCAGACGAGGGCAGCACTGAGCTTCCATCATAAGTTTGAACTCTTATTAATCGGCATCATGATCAACAGGTCGGATGGCTTCCCACCACTCGGACGCTTCTCCTGTTAGAAAATACTGAGCAATGGGGGCTCTCCGGTCATCTGGGTAGTTAATCACAGCAAACCCTTTCTCCAGTTCTCTCAACCAGTGATCCCATGTCGGTGTCTCAGAAAAACTATTGAATTTCGGTGGGTGCATCTTCTCCACCTCCTGAATCCATATGTCTCCTCGATTTCCCAAGTCTGGGATGCCGTGCTGTCTTTCCCTCGGCTGCAATCCTACCGCCACTTGCATTATGTCTACTACTTGAGCAAATTGAGTCATTTGGTTGACCACTTGGCGTAGTATGTCGGGAATGGCAGGATTGGCATTTGTCTCCACTGTCTGTTCTCGTTCATTGTTAATGTACTCTTGTTGTTTGCCAGAGTTCGAGTTAGCTTGATTTGACAGCGAATCAGGAATAGAGGGTGAAGCTTCCCTCTCTGTATTTCTACGTCCGTGTCCACGACTGCGACCACGTCCACATCCTCCTCTCATCATACTGTAAGCATAAATACTCAATATACAGGGAACAACATCGTACTAACATTCAAAAAGTAAAACATGTAAAGGACAAATTAGAGTTTAGGAAAATTGCAACCACCGCTCACATGAAGACGTAGGCAGTACAGTGATGTTATTCGCGACCGGTTAACTCAAAATGACACATAAAATGAAGCGCGAATAGAGTCATAAAAAGTTAACCCTAATTTAACCCAACGGCCAAGATATCCATAATTTCATATTCGATACCATATTCTGTAACACCTCGAGATATTCAGGATTATTACAGCACCGTAAACCCTTGAAGTTAGGATTTACTAGGCTAAAAATTTAAAAACTACGTTATTAAATACCAACTGAAGAGTTTATTATTACATCATGTAATACCCGGTTGTGAATTCATTAATTACCATTCAGTAATTGCCACTCAGAATTTTTTCACTCATTAATAATCATTCGTCATTCGTATTCATTCATTTCGTGTTCATCATTCGGCTTATCTTGGAGCCGTGTATCAGCTTTTATTCATCACTCATCTCTGCTCGGGGATCGATACGAGAATATTTCCATCATCATCATGATTGGTGTAATATCCGGATTTATTTCAGTGTATTTCATCTGTATTCAACCATGTATTATTTCGGATTGGTGATTTTGATTATTGGAGTATGATATTTAGTGCATTGATATCATTATGCATAAGTATAGAATCATGCAAAATTGCTCAAGCAACATTGTGATAGCGCACGCTAAGAATGTATCTTAACGCGCGCTATCGGGCCATTATTAGCGCACGCTATGCAGGTATGAGTAACGTGCGCTAAGATCTCAATTATTGAGCGGGACGGATAACACATGCGCCAGTCGGGACATGGGACCGGATAGATTCCCGCTGACACACCCGGACAAATTCTGAAGTCAACCATTATTAGCGCACGCTAAGAGATGCTTAGTAGCGTGCGCTAACTTGTCAATAATGCAGAATTTTATAAATGGGACATCAACCGTGTTGGCTTGCATTTCTTTCGCATTTTCCTCAATCTTGAGAGTCCAGAGAGCAAGAATCTCCCTTCTAAACACTTAGAACATTTTTGAGTGATCATTGAATGATTGAGTATCACTTGTGAGTGATCATTGAAGAGAAGTAACACCTTGGAGGGGCGCATAACCAACCGGAGTCGGATTACACCTTGTGGTTCAGTGATTTCGGCATATTAAGGTATGTTCAACCTATCACCAGTTTTAGATTTGGATTTCCAATGGATATGATGATCATGTTAACAAGATATTGAATTTCATTAGTGAATTATTTCAACAACATCATGTTTAGAAGATTGGGATGTCTACAATTACGATATTATTGTTGGAACCTTGAAGTTGGAATCCTAGTACTTCAAATGATGAGAGAAATATTCGGAAGATAACAATCCTTATGATTTATGTTATCTTTGTGATCATGATTTGGAAAAGATGTTATAAGAACTTAAAGGAAGAATCATCTTAGGAAATATTCTTTCGTATAAGTCGGAATTGTTAGTTCACCTCAAGATGAAGTCTGAATATGTATAATGATAGTAACATCTATACATCAACCGGAGATCACCAACTTTGCATGAGAATTGTAATCAAGATGGATTATGGTGTCATGATGATTATACGTATATTTGCATCTTGAAGTTGATATCATCCTGGAGATCATTCATAAGAGTAAGAACTTGGTATTCATGGAAGTAACATGAATTATCACGAAGGATTTCATTGTTTGAACATGGCAAGAACAGTTCTTGCTCGTGATGGCGCCATGCAGAGATAGCGCACGCTATGATATGCAGTTTAACGTGCGCTATCGAGTACTAGTTAGAGTGCGCTACGTTTGGTACGTAACGTACGCTAGACCATCAGTCGAGTCAGTTGGCTGATCAGTGAAGTACTGACCATGCATAGTTAGCGTGCGCTAGTCTTTGTTGTTTGCGTGCGCTATCGGGCAGACGTAACGCACGCTACACAGAATACTTAGCGTGCGCTAAGCTATTCAGGCAGATTGCAGTTTATGAACTTTTGACCGTTAATCGAATTGTTAAACATCCATACGACGTGAGATAAATCCTATATCATTTCTTTTGTTAAGGTTTGGTCTCGTTACGTGATTGATTGAGGAGGACGATCTTCGAGTGTTCATTTTCGTGGAAGTATTGTTATTGTCTTCAAATCGAGGCAAGTACCTTAATTGTTTTATGTATTGTTGTTATACATATTGTCGTGCATGAATGTCGTTATTGTGTGTCCACCTCGTGTTGGTCCGACGGGATCATCGGGGGATCTATGCTAGCGCATACTGATCATCGGACGGGTTTTTCCACCACGGTTGGTCCGACGGATCATCGTGGGTTCTAGGCAGTGAACGCTGGATCGATGGAATTACCATGTGTATGTATTGATATTATGTTGTGATTATCAGTTGTGTATGTTATGTATGAGTTTCTCGTAGGAGAAGACTCGTTGGTATTTTGTCGTTTACGTTATTATTATTCACCGTGAGATATGAATAATATGTTGTGGTACTTGTACTAGCATCGTTGTGCTAACCCCTTCGGGGGTGAACATTTTGTTTGTGTTCAGGATCCAGGAGAGCGGGGAAACAACCACTGGAACTGTATGATGACGAGGGTGCAGAGTGATGTCCCGACCGGGTTTATTTATCTGTTGTTTATTCATTATTTCAATAAGTACTCGAGTACGAAGTCATTTGTGATGATTTGAATTTGGTGATGTATTATTGAGTTCTGTCGAACAGTTGTACTGTTTCTGTATTTTGGTCAGAACTGATGTACTGTAATTTCGTTATTTCCGTTCGTTAGTATCTTTTAATGCCTGTTTAAATTCTTCAGCCTTGTAAATCCTTATGTAAAGGATTTACGGCGCTGTAATATTCCCGAATATATTGGGGGTGTTACAGAATATGGTATCGGAGCTAAGATTATGGATATCTTGGCCGTTGGGTTAAAATAGGGGTCATTTATGTCTTTTGGGATAACCGGCCGTGAAAGACATCACTGCACTGCCTACGTCTTCATGCGAACAGTGGTTGTAAGCTCCTAAACTCTATCTCGTTCTTTTCATATTGTATCTCTTTATACTCGAATATTAGAACGATGTTGTTTACTGTATATTGAGTATGTATGCTTACAGTATGTTGAGAGGCGGACGTGGACGTGGTCGCGGACGCGACGGAGAAATGCCGAAAGGGAAGCGTCGCCTTCTAACTAGCCGGTCATAGCTCAAAGTAGCCGCAGTCTATTAATAATGAACCAGATCTGCGTCAGAGTATATCCTTCGTCAAGTGGTGAACCAGATGACTCGGTTCGCCTGGTCGTGGACCGAATGCAAGTGGCGGTTGGACTACGGCAGGGAGAGAGACAGCAAGGGATCCCAGATATGGGAAATCGAGGTGATCGGTGGGTGCAAGAGGTGGCGAAGATGCAACCACCCAAATTCGACGGTATTTCGAGACTCCCACAGGGATCATTGGTTGAAAGAACTGAGAAAATCTTTGCGGAATCAATTGCCCAGACGATAGGAGAGCCTCTATCGCTCAATATTTTCTCGATAGGGAAGCGTCCGAATGGTGGGAAGCCATCCGGCTGTAGACCATGATGCCGATTGACGAGTTTAGATTGATGATGGAAGCTCGTATTGCCCTCTACCTGTGAGGGAAGCCAAGGATCGGGAGTTTTTCTCCGCTCGGCCTTCGATGTGCCGTATCCTGTGCGATCAAGACGTTTAACCAGCAGCTGGCATTTGTTCGACATCTGGTCAGAACAGATGCAGAAATGATGATTCATTTCGATATGAGAATGAAACCAGAAGTTCAGAGGTACATGTCCGGATTCGAATGTACCACACTCCGCCAATACCAGGATAAGGCGTTGGCATATGAGATCAAGGAAGCAGCCATGGAGAAATTTGCGGAAAACAAGAAACAGAAAGTCTCTGGTACTTTTACAGAGCACAAAAACAGCGGGCCCCGTAAGGCCCAGTCATCTTTTCACTCTTTCAAGAAACCTCCGCACCCAGCTAGGAGCGGAAAGAACTTCGGAGCGACATCAACTCTTACTGATGTTACCAGGAAATGCTTTAACTGCGCCCAGACGGGGCACTATCGACGGAATTGCCCCCTTCCTGCCGTGATTTGTTTTGATTGTGGACGAGAGGGACATCGGGCGGTGTTTTGTGAAGAGGCTGCAAAGTCTTTCAGAGCCCGTACACCACGGCTACCCGTAAGGAGGCCAAGATTCCACAGACGCAAAGAAAGTGTCCAGATGCCTCAGAATTTTGGCCGCGGCAGGCAGAGGACAATGGGACCGAAAGGGGACATCGAGTGCCGGATCTGCTCCCCACGTCTGCATACGAGATGAGGAGGACAGACGATCGGATCTTGCCGCATCGTGCAATCGTCGCATCCTTTCCCGGCCGGTTAGCGTTTTATTCGATACAGAGCTACACATTCTTTCATATCTTTGTCTTGTGTAAATCGTTTGAATATTTCCGGTTTTCATGCTTGTGAACCTTATGTTGTTGGTTTACCGAGTGGAGAGAGGATTGTCGGAAATTTAGAAACTAGAAATTTCCCTGTATCATTTGGGGGCAGAGAATGGCTCTCAAACCTGATCATGATAAAAATGCAAGGAGATGACCTGATACTCGGAGACGATTGGCTTAATCGATATGGAGCAATTGTGAACTACCGAAGGAGGAATATCTCGCTGATCGCTGATGATGGTTCCGAGATTCTGTTTGAGGGATGGAAACCGGGAAGCTCAGGAAAATTGATCAAGGCGATGAAAGCTGTCAAATTGTTAAAACAGTGTGCATCGCACCGTGTTACGCAATGAAGAAAGAAGACGAAATTGTGGAACTTTCATCCATTCTGTTGTGAACGAATTTCCGGATGTATTTCTGACGAGCTACGGACTACCTCCACGAAGGGATGTAGAATTTACTATTGAGCTGGAACCTGGAGCGACACCAATTTCTAAGGCGCCGTATCGTATGGCACCTACTGAGATGTATGAACTGAAGAAGCAGTTAGAGGAATTACTGGACAAGGGTTATATTCAGCCAAGCGTTTCACCCTGGGGAGCGCCAGTTCTTTTCGTCCGAAAGAAGGATGGATCGCTCCGACTGTGTATTGACTATCGAGAGCTGAACAAGATGACGATTAAGAACAAGTATCTGTTGCCACGGATTGATGATCTATTTGACCAGTTTCAAGGGGCAACAGTGTTTTCTAAAATTGATCTGAGATCAGGATACCATCAGCTGAGGATTAAGGAGTCTGATGTTCCGAAATCAGCGTTCAGAACTCGCTACGGGCATTATGAGTTTGTAGTGATGCCGTTTGGTCTCACTAACGCACCTGCTGTATTTATGCAATTGATGAACCGTGTGTTCATTGAATTTTTGGACAAATTTGTGGTCGTGTTTATTGATGACATCCTGGTATATTCTAAGAGTCCTGAAGAACATGCGCAGCATTTGCGGATTGTATTGGAACTTTTGAGAAACGAGCAATTGTACGCCAAATTTTCTAAGTGTGAATTCTGGCTAAAGGAAGTAATGTTCCTCGGCCATGTGGTGTCAGCTAGAGGAGTCCGAGTAGATCCTCAGAAGATCGAAGCAATATTGGATTGGAAACCTCCAAAGAACGTGAAAGAGGTCCGAAGCTTCTTAGGACTTGCTGGATACTATCGTCGATTCGTGGAAGGGTTTTCTAAAGTCTCCCGCCCACTTACTCGACTTCTGCAGAAAACTCAAAAGTTTGAGTGGAATGAATTATGTCAGATTAGCTTTGATGAATTAAAGAAGAGATTGACGACGGCACCGATTCTATCACTTCCGCAAGGAACTGAAGGATTCATAGTTTACAGTGATGTTTCGAATCAAGGACTTGGGTGCGTGTTAATGCAGAATGATAAGGTGATCGCTTATGCGTCGCGACAACTGAAACCTTATGAAGTGAATTACCCGACACATGATTTGGAGCTAGCAGCAGTGGTTTTTGCCTTGAAGATCTGGAGGCATTATCTCAGACGGACTCACCGCGATCTTTACGGATCATAAGAGTCTCAAATACATATTCAATGTAAAGAGTTGAACATGCGGCAAAGAAGATGGTTGGAACTGATTAAGGACTATGACTTGGAGATTTTATATCATCCAGGCAAAGCAAATGTAGTGGCCGATGCACTTAGCCGCAAGCCTGTCTCTATTCAGATGTTGGAGACGCTGACATCCCAACTTAGCCTTCAGCGAGAGATGATTCGTGAAGGGATTGAAGTGTGGTTACAGAGAGCCCAAGGACAGCTGTGTGTGATGGAGATAACTTCGTCATTAACCGATGAAATCAAATCTAGACAGGCAGATGATCCTCTGATGATTCGGTTGCATGATGAAGTGATCAAAGGAAAGGCCCCCGGATTCATAATTCATGACGATGGAGTTTTGAGATTTCAGAACCGACTCTGCGTTCCCGATGTTGATGTTCTGAAACAAACAATTATGAAGGAAGCTCATGGTTCGCCCTATTCTATCCACCCGGGCACCAGTAAAATGTATAAGGACTTGAAACAGAACTTCTGGTGGGGCAACATGAAGAAAGACGTAGCGGACTATGTTTCGAAATGCTTAACTTGTCAGCAGGTTAAGATCGAGCATCAACGGCCTGCCGGAATGTTGAAACCACTCCCGATTCCTGAATGGAAGTGGGAGGACATATCGATGGACTTTATCACTAATATGCCGAAAACCAGGACAGGAATGAACATGATTTGGGTGATAGTTGATCGCTTAACCAAATCGGCTCATTTTCTAGGCATTAAGGATATGTGGGGACCAGAGAGGTTGGCACGAGTCTTTATTTCAGAGATAGTTCGATTGCATGGTACGCCGAAGACCATTGTTTCTGATCGAGACGGCCGTTTTGTGTCTCACTTTTGGAAGGTAGTTCATAAGGCCTTGGGGACCGAATTGAACTTCAGTACAGCTTATCACCCGCAGTCTGACGGACAATCTGAGAGAACTATACAAACGGTGGAAGATATGCTAAGGGCCTGTGCCTTAGATTGGTCAAACGATTGGGAAATTCATCTACCGTTGATTGAATTTACTTACAACAATAGTTGGCATGCTTCTATTAAGATGGCACCGTTTGAGGCATTATACGGAAGGAGATGCAGATCGCCCTTATGTTGGGACGATTCATCGGACTTGATCGGAACAGAACCAGAGTTGATTGAGCAGACTCGAGAGAAGATAGCCTTAATTCGTGAAAGGCTGCTGACTGCCCAGAGTCGCCAGAAATCCTATGCGGACGTACGTCGTCGCCCATTGGAGTTCAATACTGGGAATCATGTACTTTTGAAGGTTTCTCCTACTCGGGGAATCTTTCGTTTCGGAAGGAAAGGAAAGCTGAGTCCGAGATATATCGGACCATTTGAGATCCTCGAGAGAGTTGGGGAGTTGGCATACAGATTAGCATTACCGCCGTCATTGTGCCATGTTCATAACGTGTTCCACGTATCCCAGTTGCGGAGATATATACCAGATCCCAGTCATATCATCGATTTCGGCGAGATCGAGGTCGAACAGGATGGGACGTTTGAAGAAAGACCAGTCAAGATACTTGAGAGTCGAGTTAAGCAACTGAGGAACAAGTCAATCATTTTGGTCAAAGTTCAGTGGTCACGTCATGGAACGGAAGAAGCCACCTGGGAAACGGAAGCTGATATGAAGTCTAGATATCCCGAGTTATTTTCGTCTTGAGTTTCGGGACGAAACTCCTTTTTAGTAGGAGAGTATGTAATATCCGGATTTATTTCAGTGTATTTCATCTGTATTCAACCATGTATTATTTCGGATTGGTGATTTTGATTATTGGAGTATGATATTTAGTGCATTGATATCATTATGCATAAGTATAGAATCATGCAAAATTGCTCAAGCAACATTGTGATAGCGCACGCTAAGAATGTATCTTAACGCGCGCTATCGGGCCATTATTAGCGCACGCTATGCAGGTATGAGTAACGTGCGCTAAGATCTCAATTATTGAGCGGGACGGATAACACATGCGCCAGCCGGGACATGGGACCGGATAGATTCCCGCTGACGCACCCGGACAAATTCTGAAGTCAACCATTATTAGCGCACGCTAAGAGATGCTTAGTAGCGTGCACTAACTTGTCAATAATGCAGAATTTTATAAATGGGACATCAACCGTGTTGGCTTGCATTTCTTTCGCATTTTCCTCAATCTTGAGAGTCCAGAGAGCAAGAATCTCCCTTCTAAACACTTAGAACATTTTTGAGTGATCATTGAATGATTGAGTATCACTTGTGAGTGATCATTGAAGAGAAGTAACACCTTGGAGGGGCGCATAACCAACCGGAGTCGGATTACACCTTGTGGTTCAGTGATTTCGGCATATTAAGGTATGTTCAACCTATCACCAGTTTTAGATTTGGATTTCCAATGGATATGATGATCATGTTAACAAGATATTGAATTTCATTAGTGAATTATTTCAACAACATCATGTTTAGAAGATTGGGATGTCTACAATTACGATATTATTGTTGGAACCTTGAAGTTGGAATCCTAGTACTTCAAATGATGAGAGAAATATTCGGAAGATAACAATCCTTATGATTTATGTTATCTTTGTGATCATGATTTGGAAAAGATGTTATAAGAACTTAAAGGAAGAATCATCTTAGGAAATATTCTTTCGTATAAGTCGGAATTGTTAGTTCACCTCAAGATGAAGTCTGAATATGTATAATGATAGTAACATCTATACATCAACCGGAGATCACCAACTTTGCATGAGAATTGTAATCAAGATGGATTATGGTGTCATGATGATTATACGTATATTTGCATCTTGAAGTTGATATCATCCTGGAGATCATTCATAAGAGTAAGAACTTGGTATTCATGGAAGTAACATGAATTATCACGAAGGATTTCATTGTTTCGAACATGGCAAGAACAGCCATCGCCAGAAAGAATCGCCATGCGTAGATAGCGACGCTATGATATGCGCTTAACGTGTGCTATCGAGTACTAGTTAGCGTGGCGCTACGCTTGGTACGTAACGACGCTAGACCATCAGTCGAGTCAGTTGGCTGATCAGTGAAGTACTGACCATGCATAGTTAGCGTGCGCTAGTCTTTGTTGTTTGCGTGCGCTATCGGGCAGACGTAACGCACGCTACACAGAATACTTAGCGTGCGCTAAGCTATTCGGGCAGATTGCAGTTTATGAACTTTTGACCGTTAATCGAATTGTTAAACATCCATACGACGTGAGATAAATCCTATATCATTTCTTTTGTTAAGGTTTGGTCTCGTTACGTGATTGATTGAGGAGGACGATCTTCGAGTGTTCATTTTCGTGGAAGTATTGTTATTGTCTTCAAATCGAGGCAAGTACCTTAATTGTTTTATGTATTGTTGTTATACATATTGTCATGCATGAATGTCATTATTGTGTGTCCACCTCGTGTTGGTCCGACGGGATCATCGGGGGATCTATGCTAGCGTGCGCTGGATCATCGGACGGGTTTTTCCACCACGGGTTGGTCTGACGGGATCATCGTGGGTTCTAGGCAGTGAACGCTGGATCGATGGAATTACCATGTGTATGTATTGATATCATGTTGTGATTATCAGTTGTGTATGTTATGTATGAGTTTCTCGTAGGAGAAGACTCGTTGGTATTTTGTCGTTTACGTTATTATTATTCACCGTGAGATATGAATAATATGTTGTGGTACTTGTACTATCATCGTTGTGCTAACCCCTTCGGGGGTGAACATTTTGTTTGTGTTCAGGATCCAGGAGAGCGGGGAAACAACCACTGGAACTGTATGATGACGAGGGTGCAGAGTGATGTCCCGACCGGGTTTATTTATCTGTTGTTTATTCATTATTTCAATAAGTACTCGAGTACGAAGTCATTTGTGATGATTTGAATTTGGTGATGTATTATTGAGTTCTGTCGAACAGTTGCACTGTTTCTGTATTTTGGTCAGAACTGATGTACTGTAATTTCGTTATTTCCGTTCGTTAGTATCTTTTAATGCCTGTTTAAATTCTTCAGCCTTGTAAATCCTTATGTAAAGGATTTACGGCGCTGTAATATTCCCGAATATATTGGGGGTGTTACAATTGGCCACTTTGTGTTGGGAGTTCCATGATTGTTTCACCAATTAGACGTGACTTATTATCGTGTAAGTCGTGTGTAGGCATGCGTGTCCTGTCATTTTTGTGTTCCCTTGTCATTTTGGCACTCAGCAGGGACGCACGAGCATGACACATGAGCAGTTGCTCGTGCGTGCTGCTCGTGCGTGGCATCAGATTTGGACAGTACACTTTGGCGACCATGAGGGACACATGAGCAGGTGCTCGTGCGTGAGATCAGTGGCCGGGCAGTGGCCTGGCGCACGACCAAACACACGGACATTTGGTCGTGCGTTTTGGTCGTGCGTCACTGGAGTATATAAGGGGGGTCAAACGGGTTTTCACCTCATTTCTCACTTTCTCTCCTCCTTCTCGCGGTAGTCGGGCGATCCGAATAGGGTTTGTGATTATGATCGATTCTACTCCATCCAATCATGTTTTGAGGAGGCTCTAGGTGATCATATCAACATCTAATCATTGTTCTTCGTCGGATTGAGGTAATTTCTTGAAATCTCCTAGAATTTGATTTTCGGGATTTCTTCTTGATTTTCATTGTTCATCCGAATTTGATGAATCGGTTGATGTTAGTAATCATTATTAATCGTGTTCTATGGATTGTATATACATATCTTTGATTTGTTCGACCCGATTGATGATTCTTAGGTTCTTGAGGAACTTTGAACATTTAGTGTTCGATTAAATGTCTCAAAGAGTTTCTTTCAGTCGTTATGTTGATTTCGATTGATATTGTGTTATTAAATGAATTGTATTTCATTCAAGGTTGTTCGAGTACTTGTGTTTATCGGAAGACGCCGTTCGTTGTTCGTGGAAGGATTTCATCGCCTTCGATTGAGGCAAGTTTTATACTTGTACTAGTCAATGAGATTAATGTTATCATATATGTGTATGAATGTGTTGTATCATTCCGAGACTTAGTCTCTTCATAAGTTCATTGATATTAGGGGATCGTTTGATACGATACCCTTCGGCAATTATGCCAAATGTTTATTATCATTCATTAATGGCCGGTAAGGCATTGAGATATTCGTTGTTAATGTTATTATCGATCACCGGTTCGCGGTATCGATGTATCAGTTGTTGTTAATATTGATGTCGATTTAAGACGTTGTTGTAATCATTGTTATAATGTTGGCGTCCTGTCATTCATGTTGTATTATCCGATTGAAGGCATTGTCGCATTCATTCTCATCTTCGTCTTCGGTAGCTGATTAAAGGTACCGAGGCATTCATTGTATCCTTGTTATCGATTGGCCGCTCTAAGGCAATCAAGGTGCTCAATCATTCATTGTATCATTGTCATCGATTAGCCGTTCTAAGGCCATCGAGGTGCTCAATCATTCGTTGTATCATTATTATCGATTGACCGTTATAAGGCAATCGAGATATTGAATCATCCGCTGCATCATTGTTATCGATTGGACATTCTAAGGCAATCGAGGTATTGAATTGGGGCTGTCGAGGATAGTTCCCATCCGTTGTGTCGTTGTTATCGATTGACCATTCTAAGGTAATCGAGGTATTGAATTGGGACTGTCGAGTACGATGCCCATCCGTGGGTCATCATTATCGTGTTGGCCGACTCAAGGTAGCACACTATCATTCTCGTGAATTCGGTAATCTACGGATCGTTGTCGTTTGTGATTAATTATATTTTGGAGGCTAGTCTCGGCTAGTGCTCATATTGGGTAAGTTTGGGGCTTGAACTTTCACGGTTGGGTATCCAACACCTAC
This sequence comes from Orobanche coerulescens, assembly GCA_033398695.1. Lineage (NCBI taxonomy): Eukaryota > Viridiplantae > Streptophyta > Magnoliopsida > Lamiales > Orobanchaceae > Orobanche > Orobanche coerulescens. Next base: position 41,884,433 of record CM065805.1, on the reverse strand, counting down.
AATTCAGTAAGTCACGACCATTGGATGGCCTAATTATGATACGGCTTCGTGCTGTGGCTTCGGCCCTAATTGTGATACGGCTTCGTGCCGTGGCTTCGGCCCTAATTGTGATACGGCTTCGTGCCGTGGCTTCGGCCCTAATTGTGATACGGCTTCGTGCCGTGGCTTCGGCCCTAATTGTGATACGGCTTCGTGCCGTGGCTTCGGCCCTAATGGTGATACGGCTTCGTGCCGTGGCTTCGGCCCTAATCGATACAGCTTCGGGCTGTTTTGGCTTCATGTGATTGTGATATTTGACAGCTTCGGCTGAGTGGCTTTCAGGCCTTTGTGATTGTCTTGGTAATTTCATTGGAGCCTTCGGGCATTGTGATTCATAATTAACTCAGTTCTAGTTTGATTCATGTTGTGTAATTCATTGTGGTACTCTATAAACATGATTCGTCATTGGGCATTTACGTTCTAACCTGTCGAAAAGGTATTAATAGTATGCCGTGGGCATAGTGTTTCACGAATGCTCAGTTCCTACCTTGGTTTGTGAGCATCTCGTATTATTATTATCATTGTACCGTTTCATTCTGCCTTTGGATGCATATCATGTTATACATGTATTTGATGTTCATTATCTGGATGACTGACCCCGTGGGGGCGGAACATGTTTTAATGTTTTAGGTGTTTGCGAGGAGAGAGTTGAGACACAGGGGCATGATGATGGCGACGAGGCATTCAAGCGATACTAGTCCGAGTTGTTCATGTTGGTCAGTCAGTTGGAGCGTTCTCCAGTTTGTCAGTCATTGTCATTATGCATTACCCGAGCAGATGCTCGTGGATGTTGTTGTATTTTTACTTTTGGCCATGTAGGCCCATCATTGTCGTTGAAATTCCTTATCGGAATATTGTGTCGGATATCATGGTAGGGACTATGATTTTCCCTTATTGTTTAATTTAATGTAATTTTAATCATGTTCGCCTGGTGGATCTCCTGGCGTGGGGTCCACGGTACTGTAATAACTCAATAAGATTTGGGGGTGTTACACATCACGAGTATGAAAAGTACAATTCGACCAACATCCGAATATAAATTTCAAAGGAAAAACAAAACGACAGCATACTCGAGTACTTTATTAAAAGAAAAATGCAACTGACAAACCATCCCGGCCATAACATCACTCCGCACCCTCGTCGTCATGCAGCTCAAGTGGTTGCTTCTCCGTCCTCCTGTATCCTGAACATAAAATAAATATCAACCCCGAAGGGGTTAGCACAACGATGCTAGTACAAGTACGGTAATTGTACAACAAGATATTAATCAATATCTCGCGAAGAATAATAACAACATCCTCAGTGACAACAATAACAACGAGTCTCTACCACGAGAAGACTCGCAATACCATATGCAACATGATAAACATAACATGATACAACATACAGATGGTGATTCTGATGATCCAGCGTTCACTGCATAGATCCAATATGATCCCGTCGGACCAACACGAGGTGGAAAAACCTGTCCAATGATTAGGAATATCAACTTTATCCATACCCGATCCTACCTGTTGGATAAACCCGAAATCGGGTCGGGTATCGGCCGAACCCGAAATTTTATGGTCGGGTATGGGTAGGGTATGGGTATAGTATATTACCTGAATACCGACCCGATTACCCGACCCGCATACCCATTTAAGTTATATAAATATATTATTAGTATATGTTATAAATAAATATTATATTGTATTATAAATTTTATATATTATTATATAAAATATTATATTTATTTATTATACTAAACTGAATTTATTAATTAAATTATATGTATATATGATATATATTAAAGATATTTATATTCTTAAATATAGGGTATACAGGTATCCGAATACCCATTGGGTACCCGATTACCCGATGGGCAATACCCGAGCCCTATCCGAATCAAATAGGGAAGGGTATGGAGGAGGCATACCCGTACCCTACCCGATCCATTGACATCCCTACCAATGATCCAGTGCACGCTAGCATAGATCCCAAGATGATCCTGTCGGACCAACACGAGGTGGACATATAACGACGACACATATGCACGACAACATGTATAACATCAATACATAAAACGTAATTAAAGTACTTGTCTTATAATGGCGACAAGGTTTAAATACTTCGACAATCACCAAAACACTCGAAGGTCGTCCCTTCGTCTAACCGCTTGCAAGCTTCGAACCTTTACACAATAATGAAATACGAAGAGTTCAACATGTGTATACGTAACTAGCACACGATCATCTAACGTTTCAAAGCTATGACCGAGTTAAACATCTTACGTACTGTCGGTTCACACTCAACTACCTAACGAACATAAGTTGGCTAAAATCGTGCTTCATGCAATTCAGATGATCACAATAGGGGTACTATACCGACATCTATGATTTCAAGGATTCCAAGTCATCCTAATTCCATACTCCAATCTTTGATCATTAACTCTAAAAGGTAGTTCGACCGATTCATAGCAAGGCAAACACATTCAGCTGGGTTCTAAGTTATCGTGGTTGTTATCGTCATAATCATTTTATCCCAACCATTAAAATGAAGATTTACTAATCATGAATTACTCCTTACAAGATATACCTTATTCTTGATGAACATCTTCATTGTTTTTCAACTTGAATTCATATGTCATAGGTGATATCATAACAAGTCATTTGATATAAGACCATTTCGAAATCATCATCAAATGTATGATACAATCTCAGAAAACTACATCCTAAGGTTCAACGTAAGTAAGACTCAATTCATACATGTCTAAATCAAGATATACTTTGGGTTTAATCATCTCGACCTTTCTAAAATCATGATGTTCAATAATTATGTCTTCAAAGAGGTCTAATATCTCTGAAATATATTTGTAATCATCCTAGAAATATGAACTCAGAGCTGGAGCAACATTAACATAAACACTTGGTGAAAACCCAACACCGGAAGCTTTAGTACCAATCCAAGATGCTTCCCAACTTCCATGACTAAGTAGAAAGGCTAAACAAGGATTATAATGTGGGGGAAGGCTCTCTGGACTTGCAGAAATCGGCCAAGGACGAAGGAGAAAAATTGTGAAATGAAAAGGGGTGAGGTCTTATTTATAAAACCCTAATCTTTACGTACGTTATCCGCAAGGTATTACGTACGCTATAGCCTTAACGTACGATATGTGCTACGCTTTACGTATGTTAACGTTCGCCAGTAGCTACTGCCTCATTTTCTGACCTCCTTAACGTATGTTAACCATCACCATTTACGTATGTAATACGCTCTGTGTAGCATACGCTATCTTAATCCTTTAATGTACGTTACGCCTCATTGACTTGCTTTATCAAAAAGCTATTCGGATCACGCGGGAATCTTATCTTATCCGGACCCCATCCCTAGCTGGCACATACGCCGACCAACCTGATCTGCTTGACTGCCTGTTACGTACGCTATGCTTCATCTATAGCGTACGCTATCTTCAGCTCATAACGTACATTAAGCTTACCTGCTAGCGTATATTATGACGTAGCTGCATGCATGAATTTGAAAACTCTTCCTAATATGACCATGACTGTTGGAATACGAATACGGGAAAGATCACACTTCGATTATTAATACGATACAGCCGAATATTACAAGGTTCAAATACAGATGAAAATACTCAGCAATTATCCGGATATTACATTATTTAGTTGTAATGTAGGCTCTCTGGTCGTGGTGGAATAAATATGAAAAAAAATGACTCGATTTGAGCAATTTCGAACTAAAACACATAAAGATCACTTCATCCGCCAATGAGTAAAACTGATATTACAATCTCCTTATGGGGTCATTCTATATCAACTGGTGCATTTACACTAAATAGGACATATGCTAAAACCAAACCAAACATACCCAGTATATCCCGCTCAGAGCAGGGTCTGCGGAGGGTAAGATGTACGCAGACCATGTCCCTACTTATTACGGTAGGGAGGCTGTTTCTGTGGAGACCCCCAGCTTAGTGCACAGCAGAATCTTGTGTGATAAATACAAAGGAAAACATATGATTCGAAAAAGCTCGAGACCATACCTGAGCCCATGGCTTAATTCACATGGGACTTACCTAAGCGGGATTTGGCCACTTCACTCCGATGAACGCTGCTCTAACAAAAGAGAGGTTGACTCTGCAGACATCTCCCTGTCAAAAATACACCACACGCAAAGACAATAGGATAAAATATACAATAAAAGTACAAATGCAATGCTCTAGGTCAAAGCTAACCGAGACAACCCAACCTTGAGGCTCTCAACTACAACACCGCTCCCTACAAAAGAATCCACAACTCTGATCTGGCGCCTCCAAGCGCACCTATCAACAGTCATGGTCTCTGAAAGGTTTAAGGCCTTCAAATCTAATCTCATTTGCTCCTCCCACGTCCTCCTCGGTCTACCTCTCCTCCTCTCCCCGACAACCAATAAACTCTCGACCCTCCTCACCAGAGAAGATGCCTGCCTCCTGCGGACGTGGTCAAACCATCTCAATCTCCCTTCCCTAACTTTCGCTAAAATGGCCGCCACTTCCAGTGCGTTCCTGAAAACCCCATTCGCGATTCTATCTAACATTGTGCGACGACACGACCAACGTAACATTCTCATTTCAGCCACTTCCAACTTGCTCTCAAGCGACTTCTTCATCGCCCAACATTCGGAGCCATACAACATTGCAGGTCGGATTGTCGCTCTATAGTATTTACCCTTCAACTTTAGAGGGACTTTCTTGTCGCACAGGACCCTTGTCGCTGCTCTCCACCTTAGCCACCCCGCCTTGATGCGATGCGTGACATCATCTTCACACTCACCTTCCTTCTGAATGATCGAACCCAAATACTTGAACTTATCCGTACGAGGTACGATCTGATCCGCAATCATTACCTCTACATCTTCCTCGTTGGCCTCACCACTAAAGTTACACCAGAGATACTCGGTCTTAGACCGGCTCACACGTAAGCCCTGGGATTCTAACTTATCCCTCCAAAGCTCCAACTTCGAGTTCACCTCCCTCCTCGACTCCGCCACTAATACAATGTCGTCAGCAAAAAGCATGCACCACGGGATGCCATCTTGAATCCCTCGCGAAATGACGTCAAGGATTAGAGCGAATAGAAGAGGGCTTAACGCCGACCCCTGGTGTAGCCCTATCTCAACCGGAAAATACTGGGTGTCACCAACTGGGGTCCTAACGCACGTCCTAGCTGAGTTCACATATGCTAAGGTTGTGGAAAAGACTCCATCTGAGATATGAGAAGGAACTGTTCCCAAAATATATTTTCTCAAAACCTAGGAATGAAAAGCGTATGGGGAGCAGTTGATTTCAGACTGTAACACCCCAAGTAACTCAAATGCTGTTACACGATGTAAAACTTTTCACAAGGTCTACCAGGTTAACCAATACTCACAACCACGCACGCCACATAGATATAAAATATGTAATAACGTAAATTAGATTGTGGCCTCGGCCAAACTATTTTGATCTGAATACGGTAAGACAGAATATAACATAAATTCATTGCCCACGCATACACTTCAACAAATAACCTACAAATAGAAAAACTTCTCTTTAACTGACACCAACAGACCACAATCTAAATTAAACACTCAGGACTCGAGCCTCATAACATCATGCTTGACCATCCTTTGCGTGTGCTTCCCGTGCTGGCTCCTCGGATCGTCCAATACCTGAAATGCATTTCCCCTATTTAAGAGGTTAGCATTTGAATGGCTAGTGGAAGTACACAATTACACCACATTATATCAAGTATAATCCAACATCATGTTTAATGTTGAAAATATTTGTGCTGGAAGAAGAAATGAATTGAGTATATTTGAATAAAATATTTGTACAAAATATATATAACAACACAAGTGACAATAAAAAAACAAAAAAGTATTAAAATAAAATAAAATTTAATATTAATATTTGTATAAGGAGTTTGAAAGTTTAATATTTATATAGAATCAACTAACATTATAGTTTATATAAAAAAACTTTAATTTAAGTAAAAACCACATAAAAGATTATATTTTGAGAGTAGATTTTTGTATCCATACAAAATCATGTTTTGAAAATAAATTTTTGTAGTGAGTAACAGATAATATATTTTTTGATCATTTTCTTTTTTAAAAAGAAAAAAAAAACGCAGAGAAAATCTAGGAGCACAAAAAACATGCTGAGATCTAGCAAAAAAATTAATATTGATGAAACAAAAATCCTCAATTAGAACAAACTTGTGTTCCTTAGCAGTCAGGATAATATTTAGATTATGTTTCCAATCAGTAAAGTTAGTGCCATCTAGTTTGTTTTCTTTGAGAATTAACAAGTGGATTGAAAGACATCTAAGATAAAATTAAAAACATTCATCACATAGTGTAAACCAAAATATATTGAAAAAACCTCAAAAACACCATATATATGCTAGCAACCAACACCTCGAAAAACCCGCATATACAAGCCACGATCGTGTGGACGTTTACACACATATTTCAAGTAGAGTTTTACGTCTTTAATTTTACTATCTAGTCAACTTACGTTATGACAAGTAAAAATTAATAGTTGGTTCCTCTTGGCCATGTATTGATTAACATAGACTCCGATGAGTAGCTTATTAACTATACACCTAAGTAAACACCATAATTTAACATCCTTAAAATATTATCTTTAAATAATAGTCCTACAGATGGAGAGATCCTATCATAAAAAATAATCCTTACTTTTTGTTATCATTTGAAATTTAAAACTAGTGAACCTATAATTAGCACATCCGATATGGAGGAAGACCCTAATGTCAACGAGCATGCTAATTACTTCACAATTTATCAATTATGGAGGCCATTTGATTTTATTTTAAAAAATAGATCAATTTAATCACTTAGTTATTTTCGCCTTAAGGTTTTTAATTTTCTCATCCTAACATGCAAGAAACATATCACGCATACATTCATACATACATCCAAAATAATAAAAAAACCAACAATAAAATAATCGGATAATTAAATCCAATTATCATGGCTTTTTTTCCTCGTTTTGAATAACGAGAAAATCTTCGGCTTGAAATCTCCCACTGCTTCAAGCATCTCGTCACCTCTTCCCGGTTGGCCCACAAAATTGACAAATTTAAAAATTTTATTTTCCATGTAAAATTAATTCAACAAGAAATTTCTAAATTTAAATATTACACCAACGGATGCAACGAATGGTGGAAAAACGAACAAGACCATACACCGGGCGACCGACCCGGACGAGCCCGATCCATTGCCTGAACCGACCCGACCAGTATCCTAATGCGCGGTCTGTAATGCACGCCAGCAGCCGGACCGCTCGTCAGCTTCTCGGTCCTGGTCGGTTCGTCCGATTTGGGACTCCTTTTCGTGCGGGATTCCTTTTCCTTCGTACTTTGTGTACTCCGATTCGATTACAATTTTACATAAAATAAAATATATCGAATTTATAACAAAATTGCAAGAAAAAATAAAATCCTATCTACCCGTGGATTTTCTCACGGAAAAAACTTATACATGCCTCAAAACCGGGCCAAATTACCAAAATGCGTAAATATAAAAATAAAATTCATATAGCCATGATAATTGGACCATATTCACCTGCAAGACAAATTCTAGCAAAATATTCGAAAGATCATAATATATGAATATTTTTAAATTGCAAGCTAATTAATCACAAAATTAATTAAATTGAACAAAACCTAAGACCGACTCCGATACCAATAGTTGGAAATAAAACGCAGCGGAAGCGGCGGGTTTTGGTTTACTAAAATCGTCCCTCAAGAATCGGATTGATTTAGGCTCGTCAAATAATTAATTACACAGATTAATAAGCAATGACGAATAATATATATATATATATATATATATATACGCGTCTAAACATGATAATTTGTAGTATTCTACCTAGATCTAAAAGATCTTAGAATGTGTTACCTTTGAAGCAAAGTCTTTAAATTTCTCCTTGATCTTCTTGTATTTCTACCTTTATATCTTCTAAAGTATATCCCGCCTATATCCGAATGTCGTGTGGGCAACAATCTACTGGACTTTCTTGAACAACAACTGGGATCGGCCGGACTCCTCCATAAAATTACCTTACTATTTTCTCTCTATTTTACTTGAATATATGGGTATTTTAGAAAAATATTGTGTTATCCAATTATGGAATCGAAGGCACAAGTCAAGATCCACAATCAAATACAAGATAGAAAAAATCAAAATTTCTTGGACTATTACTCTTTAATTTCGGCCGACCAGTATGTCCCTTTTTTATAGGTGCTATGAGCTACTCTACTGATCTTAAGGAGGATTAGGGAAAGGACTCCTAATAGACCTCAAATTCTTATATTAGGCTCTTTCCTAATATGTTGAGTGTTTTAAATATCATCTCAATCTACTAAAGAGTTAATATTGGATTTACTATCCAAATCCCAATTGACGAAATCGAGCTCCTTATTTAAATATATTATTTTCCGTGTTTAAGTTATCGAATGTCCATTGATTAATTTAAGCTATTGACGGCTTTAATTAATTAAATTCTTATTCAAGAGTAGTACTACTCGAATCTTATTATTATATTGGAATTAAATCTACCTGCAAGGTTAATATAATAATCATTATCGAAATCCTCAAGGGGACATCATCAACCCGCACGGGTTGGGACACGATTTCTAGTTATAATTATTATTATTATTATTTAAATAATATTATTGCCCAAGATACGAAGCTTATTGAGTCAATCATTACGACTGTTGGGATTTGGTCCAGCATCCTGCCTGCATGGGCTTAAAAATGCGCGAGGCGTGGTTTGCGATCGACCTGTGAGATCTGCACTAGAAAGTGGTTAAATGAATTGATTTGGACTACTCATACCAACAAGATGCATCTTCTTTTTTGATAGTCATCTCATAGAAACTCGAAAGTTAAGCGTGCTTGGCCTGGAGTAGTTATGAGATGGGTGACCCCTTGGGAAGTTTCTCAGATGCACGTGAGTGAGGACAAAGCGTGCTAGAAAAGACTCGTGTTGGTACAGTGAGGACAGTCTTCATCATTCTGGGGACCAACAATGACTCTCACCCATGGTAAATCAAAACAATAAATATTATAAATACAAAATTAAATATTATATACTTAGAATTAACAAATAATAATTATCCGGTATTTACGTTATTTTTACAGTCAGTACAGAAGACACTATCTCACTTGATCTTGTTCAACGTATGCAAATACGCTAATGCAAGCTAATAGTCAAGACCAACTAATCTCAAGCATACATTACAACCTTTCACTTAATTTGTATAATAATTATATAGGTTGTGAATTATTATATTATTTTATAAGGCATCGATAATGTGATCTTCCGTGTGACACCAACACACCACATTATCTACAATATAAAATAATTAGACATTTTATTTGCATAACCATAACATGAATAAATATGCAAAATATGTATGTAATTAATATTTTCATAGGTAGTTACGCGGAAATAAGATAATACAAGTATAAAGTATGCTTTGCAGTATAGAATCCTAACAAGGTTGTCATTGCAACACGATGTAATATTGTGTTGCATGTATTTACTTCTTTTAGTGGATGTTGTTTTACACACTTGCCATTTAGGCACGCTCTAATTCCATTTCAACAACGTCAACATATAACAATTGCATTAATTAATAATAATCATTTTGTTCAAGTTTTTCTGAACTCCGATTATCCTATACCACCAGTCCCAAAGTTATGGTGGAATAATATGACTAGAGATTGTAAAGGATGGGCTGATCCATATAGAGAAAGAATATAATCTTGGTTAGATTTGATGACCAGATAATGTAACTGAATAGTTTATTTATCAATGTTGATCATTACACAATGTTTGATCGGGTATAATTCAGAATATGGTCGGAAGCAGGTTCGGCAGATCTTTACTATGAAATTGAACAGAATATGAAGTTTTACGATCGTGTTTTTCTTGAACGATGTGCTGCCAATAATATGATGCAAGCACAAAATTTCTTCGAATCTTCGGCACCATAATGGAGTTGGATGGACATTATGCATGGGGTTGTCATTGCAACACGATATAATATTCTGTTGCATGTATTTACTTCTTCTAGTGGATGTTGTTTTACACACTTGCCATTTAGGTCCGCTCTAATTCCATTTCAACAACGTCAACATATAGCAATTGCATTAATTAATAATAATCTTTTTGTTCAAATTTTTTTGAACTCCGATTATCCTGTACCACCAATCCCAAGGTTATGGTGGAATAATGTAACTGAAGATTGTAAAGGATGAGTTGATCTATATGGAGAAATGCTACAATCTTGGTTAGATTTGATGACCAGATAATATAATTGAATAGTTTATTTATCAATGTTGATCTTACTTTTCGAATTTATTATTTAGTATATTATGTCGTAGTTATTTTCAATCATAAATAATATATATAAAATAAATAAATTATAGAAATTATTAATTTTGATAATAATAAACTAAATAAAAATTCAAAGAAAAAAGAATAAATAAATTCAATTTCATAAGAAAAAAAAAGAATACAAAAAAACAAATCAAAATATAAAAGGATAAAATTGAAAAAAAAAAAAAAGAAAAGAAAGAAAAAAGTGAGGGGGAGAGGAAAATACGGCTGTGAGGATGGGAAAAAGAAGGTCTCGGTTGGTTATCATTTATCAAGCAAATTCCCAGTCATATGCTGTCACCTTGGGTCATGATCAAAGATTTTCCAAGAGTTATTTACTCATTTGGTGTATTTATAAAACATATTTACTTTTTAGGTATAGTTTTAAATATATTTACTATTTAGGTGTTGTTTTTAATTTAAATGGATTTTTGTTTTAGTTTTTTTCAATTTAATACTTTTTATTGTGAATTACCTCTGCCCTAAATATTTTTTACTGCTTTTTATAAAGAGTGATTTACCAAAGGGGTGTAGTTTTAAAATATATTTATATTATAGGTGTACTTTCAAACATATTTACCAAATATGTATAGTTTTATATTTATGTGGGTTTTTATTTTTTTTACTTTTTTAAAATCATTATTTTTTATGCTTTTTCAACTGTTTTTTACTGCTTTTTTAAACTTTTTTTTAAGAAAAAATATTTGTAATATTAATATTAAAATCCGAAAGTTCTTATTTAAAGTTCTTTTTTAAATTAGGCTAACAATAAAAAATTATTTGAACAATGCTAACAATAAAAAAATTGTTCAAAAAAAATTGTTTGAACAATACTTCTTCTTTGTGATGATGTTGGTTTTAATTTTTTTATTTTGTTAACATTGTTCAAACAATTTTTTATTGTTAGCGTAGTTTAAAAAAACAATAAAAATCAGTAAAAAAAAAGGCAGTAAAAAAATAATTTAGTAAAGGCATTAAAAACAGTTAAAAAACCAGTAAAAAAATTTTAATTTGTCTGTTTTTTAGTTTTTTAGATTTTTTTAAAAACATAACAGTTTTTTATGAAAATGAACTACCACATTTGAAAAAAATTATTCAACTTTTTATTTCTTAATGTAGAATAATATTCCAGTTTTTTTATTAAAACAGTTATTTCAAAAAAAAAAAATCACTTTTTTTTTTATTTACGAATTTTAATAAGAACTTTCGGCTTTTAATATTAATATTACAAATATTTTTTAAAAAGCAGTAAAAACAGTTGAAAAAAGAAGAAAAAATAATGATTTTAAAAAAGTAAAAAAATAATAAAAACCCACTTAAATAGAAAACTATACCTATTTGGTAACCACTTAAATATAAAACTATACATATTTGGTAAATATGTTTGAAAGTACACATATAATGTAAATATATTTTAAAACTACACCCCTTTGGTAAATTACTCTTTATAAAAAGCAGTAAAAAATATTTAGGGTAGAGGTAATTCACAGTAAAAAGCATTAAATTGAAAAAATAAAACAAAACCTATTTAAATTGAAAACAACACTTAAATGGTAAATATGTTTAAAACTACACAAAAAAAGTAAATTGTTTGAGGAGAAAGTAAAAGACAGCAAATCAATTCATTCATAACACTGATAGATGGGCCTTTATATAGGCATTACAATGAGAGTCTTTCCATACATAGGATTCCTAGATAAGGTAAGACATCTAATAGGATCCTACTACCTCTAGAAGGATCTAGAACCTTCCATCTATGTATCTACAATCAGTATTAGGTAAGACACATCACGGGAATAATAATTCCTAACACTCCCGTGTCGAGCACTAATACAACAATGGTGCGTAAGATGTTGCCTTCGTAAAACCTATTCCAAGCCAAAACAAAACCCCATGGGAAAAATAAAGGCTTGATGAGGAAAAGATTGCAACGCACCAACATAACATGTCATGTATACTCCTTGATGTATACATAACGACTCCCCGATGAGTACCTCAAATCATAGGAGTCGATGCCAAGTTGCCTCACAACTATACCAAGGAAAACCCGGTGGGAAAAATACCTCTTGGTCTAAGTTGAGCAAGTACAACGCATCATTGTCCTGGATGTTCTCATAGGTCGCCTCGTTAAAAACCTTACCAAGTGAAAACCCAATGGGAAAAACAAACCTTGGTCTAAGGGCAAAAAGAGCGACACATCCAAAGTGCAGAGTCACTAAAGACTTATCAAGTTTTCCAAAGTCTTGACCTCTATGCACCAAATCACCATAACTTCTTCGATTCAATAGGTATCAACGAGACTGTAAGAACTTATGAAAACTAGACACCCATAGCTTTTCATTCACATACAAGACGTAACCTAGATCGACTCCGAGGCATCACAAAGCTCTATCGAAGTTGACTCAAGAAATTAGGACACATCCTGTCCTACTTTGCAACAATAGTCATATGTCACTCAACATGATGGATGTGATCAAATGGTTGGTTTCCTTGGAAAGTAGACACAAACCTTTCCAATGGTACCAATTTCACCATTTTCCATCAAGTGAGCTGCCATGTAGGTCATATGGGAGATAGACCAACACATTCTGGGCAGATTCGGATATCAATTTTCAAGTGTCCTTTTTATCGAGATAGAGCGAGCTTCAAGCTTCTTGTCAATCACAGACATTGCGTGAGCGCATCCTAGGCCATCATCACAGTGGCTTTGCCGGATTATTACGAATGAGTACATCGAGTCAAACATGAGTACATAATACCGTACTTTTCTCTTAAGACTGCATCATCACTTAAGTGAGCCAAGTCTTATGATGACTTTGACTAATCATTGGGAATCATATAGGCATTACTTTATCGTCTCTTAGGGAAACCGTCCCTTAGATTGCCTTAAACCGATTGATGAATACGCATCATCAAGTGTCCCCAAGATCCTTTCATTCTTAACTTTGGATTTAGCGGAATCTCTTAGTCTCACAAGAGTACATCACTATAAACCCTTAGTTTTACAAGCAAAAGCTTCATATCTCCTCCAAATCAAGTATATACTTAGTATGCGTTCCCGACATTCACTTGTCGACGCGCTCCGTGGTCAGGAGCCACTTGATTTGAGTCTGATCCACCACGAGATCATTTTTATCGCTTAACTTAGTTCCCCACTAAGATAAGATTTAACCACAAGCTGCACGTCAGTTTTTGGGAAACTATCTAACTGAAAAGATAGTGGATGCTATAACATCCATTACGATAGCACAACTAAGTTTCGTGTCATCGTAGTCGATTACAAAGGCGTTGATGAGAAACCTCGCTATGAGGTGAGTTTAACTCCTTCTCTCACTCGCTTTAACAAAGTTTACGGATAGATCTTATCTTTGGAGTGTCGGCACCACTTCAACAAAGGGCTATCACTTTGTTTATACCGGAGTCGCATATGTTTCCATTTTAGGCCAAGGCTACAACGTTGTAGATTTTCAACGAAGTATGGTTCGATTAAACTCACATTCCACGTCCTCATGAACCGCTTTATTCATAGAGTACTCTTTATGGATTGGCATTCATTGAGGCGTCCCCAATGATGACTATAATCCGTAATCACATGAGACGGATGAGTTCATTTGATCATATGATCAAGTTTTCATGTACCAAACTCGCATACATTCTTAGCGAGAGTATTTATCGAACCAAGTGGCATCCCAATACTCGATGAGATCCACGGCCTAGTAACACCATCTACCACAATTTGTGGTGTTACCATATCACCATTTATAGGTGACGAACGTCCATAACTGCATACAATCCTTGCAGATATGTTTGCAGCATGTATTTAATCTCGTCACTTTAGGGAACTTGGTGAGGCACAGTAGGGACAAACTACGACAATTCCAAGTCGTTCTACTCGAACATGATCGTTCGCATCTCCCCCTAACGACGGGAAGACTGGCTCATCAAAGTGACTTACGAGATCGTCTGCCAAGGTACATTTTAAGCGGACTATGAGTGAAAGCGCATGTCATATTCATCATTTATAACCCGTCATAATGCTTTGTGGTGACGCACTTTGGCACATGAACATGTGGACGATAAAGGTTTTCAGTGTTAACACAATCCAGTTAACAAAATGCATATTGTTACACTCGTAACTAAGCATTTGAATGATGATAGGTATAGGTGAATATGACATGTTGACCTATGCTACATAGCCGTAGCTACTGGTCTTGAGAATCCAACAAAACCGCCACCATGCACCACCGGGATCGAACATAAAGAAACGATTGAACCGATGATAGGCCGTTGGTTTTATCGAACCTCTAGTGCTTTCTTGAAGAGTTCACTCCCTTCACCAGCCCCAAACACCTCAAAATTTCGTGAGCATGTATAAACGGGTGTTTAGGATTCCAAAACCATCAACCTTGTGGTCAAAAACCGATCGAAATGACATCGAACTAGTCGTTAGGACGGCTGGTGGTATGTGAAAACTTCATTTAAGTGGTTCACCTCCTTCCAAGTCTCCAAATGGCACCAAAATTTGTGAGAAGGTAGCCTTGGATGTTAGGAAGTACTCGTTAAAATTTCACTTTAAGACTTGGTCTAAAAAGTGGGTGAACCGACCTTTACAATGACTGGTCCGCAAGTTGGACAACCATAACTCAGGTTTCATCAACTTATCAATCATTGTCAAAGGAACAACATAACATACAAATGTTATTACTTGAGTACGACCATTTGTGAATACCATCATAGCATCATAAGCCACCCAGGCTAATACTTATGATCATGTATGTATAAGGACTCGGTGAAAAGGGAGGACTCAGCACCATGCTTATGCGAGTCGCTACATTATTCTCTTTAGCATAGGAGGGTGTCGTCTCCTAATCGTGCCAAAGAATAGGCTTTAATAAATGAACATGGCTAAGAAGGATCATCGGGGGGGTCTTTGGCGTCACACATGCTTATGAAAGCAAGACGCGGATGACATAAATATCATCATCGGTCATGAGCCCTGCTCACGACTCCACCAATGTACTTTGGTGTCTTTGATCCAACTAGTTTCTTTGTTCAAATAAAATAATGTCCATGACAATACCGTGGTATATGGATCATCAAACTGTCCAAACTCCAGACTATTAAAGCCTAAATGTGTCAATGTCCCAATACATCTTCTGGTTACCAAAACCGATGCAAGCCGGACCATATTGACTCATGAATATTTTTCTTTTCACATATCCAATACAAGTGATGCATAAGATGTTATTCTCACAAATCACAATGAGATGCTATGAGTGATACACTTTGGCATATATATCATCGAGTCATAACATGGTTAAATTGTTACGGAACATATGTGACTAGAAAACGCCATTCGGCATTCAACAACTTGAGCATCATACCGCTCATTGATTGTGATGACCTACTCATCATAGTCACAATGGATTTATAAACCGAAATCAAAAAATATCATGTTCCTTGAAAATAGCTTAATACGCACTCAATTTCGCTTGCAAAAATTCATAATCATGAGCATAGCGAATACTCTAACAACATAGAGATTTTATGCTTGATATGATCAAAATGATCTATCATATTGAGTGCATAACATGGCAAGGTTATATGCCTAAGGGGCAAAATTACGACACAAGCATGGTGTAACACTACCATGCACACACTCGACCTTCTTACAAGGGTGCGTATTTTGGGCTTTCCCAATGAAACTGTTTTTCAACATTTGAAAGATGATAGTTTAGCGTACAACGCATACCAAAAACTGCATCATCTATGGCAAATTCGGCCAGAAAGAGGTTGAAAAATATGTGTCGTAAGACCACTTGCAAATTCAATATGGGAACCAAGTTGGTTGGGACAAAAGTTAGCACAATCGCTGGAAATAAAATTCCGCGCAGCTTGACATTTGTTCATTAAAACAGCGATAACTCCCTTGTTAGGAAGGCTATGGACGAACGGTCAGATGTTCTGGAAACTAGACTTCCGTATATTTCTATCCATATATTGTGCACCACACGGATCATTAAAATCAGATCACAGCGCATATTTTAATTGGCTGTTTAGTTTTTCCCAAGTTTAGTGAGAAACCAAGGTTGAGACCATATCCAATGGCATAAGTGTTGATGCAAAAACATGGCAATGACAGCCATATGTGCGTTTAAACGCAGCAGGGTATTCGATTTCTTATCTTCGACTAATGATCCTTTCGGTAACTCCAACTTGGTAGACTTGCAGAGAAAGTAGGAATGTCTGCAGTAAAATGTTTAAAAACCACCGATTCCGTTTGAACTTTCAAAGCATAAACAAATACCAAGGAGGATGCGCCTAGTCATGATCAAAAGTGCGAAAAAATCCACCAAAGTGCATCAATCAACCAAGTATTTTAATTCTCAATTTGCAAGTATACGTCATAATAGCCATGTTATATAGATACAACGCGGTGCATCATAATTAAGCATTTTGAACCATGAGACATAATGAATATACCATAACCAACTTGTCTTGACCATCCAATAAGATCGACTAAACATAGTCAAATATATAAGGCACATGCCTTTACAAATACTTGGAAAAGTATTCGGACCTATAGTCATACGAACTATAATCGAGGTCAACGAATTCATGTATTTACCGCAATATGCCATTGCCTTACATGTTGAAACTCATGAGAATTACTCGTACATTCTTTCATATATCATGTTGCAAGGAGACGATACATGTCTACACCCACATGCAATATTTTATTTTAATAAGATGAAAGATGGAGTTTTCCAAGTATGGGATTGGGTCAAGACCAAGTGGTGGTCGCTCAATTCAACGTGACAATTCCGTCACAAATCGATTTTAACCACGACATATCCGTCGCAATCGATGTTTGTCCCATTTGTATGTCACAAATTCGTGACTAATCATGAACGAGTCATAACTTTACCGTTACCGACAATGTTTATTTTTTTTTCAATTGTTGGTTTAAAATCGACAAAACGGCGACATCAAATCGCACCCAAAACGTGGTGTATGCAACAACCACAAATATCGACTTTCAACAATTATCCGTGACTCCCCCAGGACCGTCACACAGTTTACTTCGACATCCGAGAGTGATACCACCTCTCATTGTCTCATCCACCGCAAAGTAGCGTGGGAGATAAAGAACCCAAATACCTAATTCCCCAAAAAAAAAAAATTCCCAAAAGAGAGGAATTGAAAAACGAGAACTTTAATAAAGTCTTACGGGTACTTGGTTTCATATATGCTTTGATCCTTGAACGGGAGATTCTCTCCATATGAGCAACATATTTCCGTGGGTACTCCGTTCTATATTTATTTTGATCCTTGAACGGGATAAATATGGCTTTTTCTCCATAGCGTGCACATCATCATGAGCGACGTATTTTCCTATATACACGTAAAACATAAACATGTAAGATTCATAAGTGTACAAATTAATGAACAAATGAATCATTGAGTAGGAAAAAAATGGAGAGTTGAGAAACGCCCGGATAGGGCTACTGGGCTCAATAATTCGGCCGAAAAAGGACTCGAGCGCGGCGATGCAGCAGCTCGGTATTGGATGAGGTCGGATCTCCAAATTTCTTCGTAAAGATCTGCTTCTGTTCGGCAGTAGATTCAGTAACCAATATTACACAGAATCCGATCTCCACCGTTGAATATACAGATATTTGTGTTGGGAAGTTGCTGCCAAAATTTCACACCGATCCGACGGTTAACGAAACGGGAAACGTGATTTTAAATGCGACTGCGCTGTGCAGAAAATTCACGCGCGGAATTTCTCGTCTCTCGGCTTTTTTTTTTTTCGATTTTGATAGGTTTTGTCTCGATTGCACTAGGTTTTCAAGCATTAAATATCACGTGCATAAAATCGTTTGGACGATCCGGCGGTGCTTCGATCAGATCGGGTCGGCAACCGTGTCAGGTACAAACCGGGACGGGCCAAACACGGACTTGGTTGCAGTCGGATCTGGAAGATAAGCTGGCCGGGATCTGGGGAAGACGACCGGTGTAGATTTGGATTGAACTGCTGTGCACGGCGGATCGCGGTTGGAATTTAGGCCGATCGAATTTGGATGATCTGGACGAAGCTCACAGGAAGATCGAAAAAAAAACCGAGCGAGGCGGCAATCTGGACGGCGACGATCTGCGCTTGAGCGGGCGAAAACCGAGCGAGGGCGAGTTGCGCAGGGGAAGAACGACGGGAGCCGGAGGAGTAGGATCTGGTGGTGCAGACGGTTGCGGGCGATGACGTCTGGTTCGGATCTGGTGTAGGTGGGCGGCGATGGTGTCCACTGCGGCGGAGATGGGAATTAGGGTTTCCGATTTTTTTTTTCTTTTTTTTTTTCGGAATTTCTGAATTTCGGACGAATTTTTTTCTACTCAGTTGAGATACTACGTGCTGATAACGTGTTTGAGGAGAAAGTATAAGGCAAAGAAATCAATTCATTCATAACATCGATAGAGGCGCTTATATATGGCATTCTGATGAGAGTCGCTTCCATACATGTGATTAGATAAGGTAAGACATCTAATAGGATCCTACTACCTCTAAAAGGATCTACAACCTTCCATCTATGTATCTACAATCAGTATTAGGTAAGACACATCACGGGAATAATAATTCCCAGAACATAAATATATTTTATAAATACACCTATTTGGTAAATAACTCCGTCCCCTCACGAGGATGTCTCGTTCCTTCCAAATCTGACCATTCTATAATTAATTAATAGACTAAAAAATACAAAAAGCTCTGACCTTTTAAATGAATCAGTTCAAACCCAAATCCCAATACAAATTTCCCTGTGATTGTCAGAATAAAATTCTGGTCTGCCTTGGAGTGCTTGGACTGCTCTAATGACGACATCAGATACATCATATCTTAGTTTTTTCGTTGAACTAGTACATGGCCGTTTTCGACGGATATAATTTTTTTATTTTATTATTAAGAGTCAAACGTAAAAATAAATTTATATCAAATTCAACACAATGAAAATATATTAATAACAATACCAATAAATAATATTTTACATCATATATAAATTTTCAAACTGAAGTTACTAAACATAAATGTTTGTCACCGCATTACAATCCTAGAGATTCAATAAAATATAATAACCAACAAACATAATATAATAATAATTTGTATTGTTAACCCTTTTTAAGTAAATTTTAAAATTAACATAAATTGTGAAAATATAAAGTATATTATCTAATAACAAATCTAATTTCAAAATATCTCACATGTTGTCGAAAATTTTGTTGACGTCTTATTATGTGTCTGGTAAGTAATATGATTTACCTAGATTCGTATAAGATTTTTGTAATTTCATGATATCCATGATTTTCATTATATTCTAGTAAATAATATACATATCGTGATAAATAATATATATATATATATATATGTGTGTGTGTGTGTGTGTGTGTGTGTGTGTGTGTGTGTGTGTAAGTATGTATGTAACGTTCTTATAGTTTTCTCATATATCATTTTCTTGTTGTTCTTCCGTTTAAAATTTTCTTACAGTTATCTTCCGCAATACTTTCTCGTGGTTCTATTGTATAGAGTATTCTTATGGTTCTTCTGTGTAGCATTTTCTTATGTTCTTTCGTGTAACATGTTCTTATGATTTTTTCATGTAGCATTTTCTTATCGTTCTCCTTTATCATTCTCTCATTTAAGATCTTATTATGTTTCTCCCATATAAGATCTCCTATTGATCCTCCCACCTAGCATATTTTTATGGTTCTCTCGTATAATATTTTTAATTGTTTTTTCCTATAATATTTTCTTACCGTTCTCCCATATAGTGGCTTTTTATGGTTCTTCTGTGTATTATCTTCTTATGGTTCTCCTAGATAGCTTCTTATTTGATTCTTCGGTGTAATATTTCCTTATGTTCAATGCTGGTAATTATAGAGTGTATGATTCACCTAAAACAGTATAAGTTTATAAAATTTATAATATCCATAATATTTGTTGGATTCTGTTTGATTCTACAGATATATTGATATTATAGAATATTCGTATGGTTTTTTCGTGCAACATATTTTTATCATTCTCCCATTGAGTATCTTCTTATGGTTTTCTTGTGTAATATCTTCTTATGGTTCCCCTTCTATCATATTCTTATGATTCTAGTATGTTCGTATGGTTCTCGTGTATCATCTTCTTATTGATCTCTCATGTATCATCTTCTTATCGTTCTCCCGTTTAGTGATTATTAAGGTTCTTTTATATAGTATCTTCTTACTATTCTCTCATATAGCATCTTTTTTTTATGGTCTCCCGTATAACATCTTATTATTGATCACTGTTATTTGAACATTCTTATTGTTCTCTCGTGCAATATATTCTTATTGTTCTACTATTTAGCATCTTTTTATAGTTATGTAGAGCATTTTCTTATGATTATTCTGTTTAGCTTTCTGGCTACATTTTGATTTTTCCTCGTAGCATATTTGTAGTTCTTCCGTGTAGTATTTTTTTATAGTTTTTTCATGCAATATCTTCTTATATTTAGTGATGGCAAATTATTGATATGCTTTACAAGTATAAGTATCCTTTTCTTACGAGGCATGCAGAACCCGTGCTACGCACGGGCTTTTAATCTAATTATTAATTGTGTATTAATTCTGCATATTGGCTAGTGTATGCTTATTTTTTGTTTAGTACTTTAGTATGTTATATGAAACGTTTTTACTTTGTTGTATAAAAATTTAAAAATGTTTGATGTTGTTTTGATTTTGTCGTTTTGTATTTTATAAATGGGTTTTTGTTATTAAGTTGTGATGTGTTTTATAAATGAGTTTTTTATTACTCCACATTAAATCAAGGGAAAAATTATCATTTAACCATTTAAATGTTGCTTTATATATATATGCTCGTGCATATTTTCTTGAATGAATTCGCACATGTGAGCTACATCAATAGAAAACAGACATAATTTACTTGTATATGAAAATGCATTCAGATAATACATATATCTCTATATGCTTATCTATAACAATCACCTAAATATGTAAGAAACAAAGAAAATTGTTGGTAACCTAATCTTTGGTTCCATTTATCTGAGCATGCATGATCTTGTGTGATTTTCATGGTACCTGCGTATGATAACTAAATTAAGACAAAAAAAAGACCAAGTTAATTACAAAGATCTAAAAGATGTGTGAATCATCTCCAAAATATTTCTCATTAACACACTTCAACAAACATGTACGTACTAAATGTTGCAAAAGAGAATTTACAGACCGCTACCAACAATCAAAGATCTAAAAGATGTGTGAATCATCTTAGTAATACACTTCAACAAACATGTATATACTAAATGTGATTTTGGCCGGTTTATATAGGCATAAATTAGATTAAATCATTAATTATTCTTACAATCTTTTCAACTTCATTTCAATCCATAACCGACTTTTAATTCCGGCAACCCTTGCACTTCCATCTCGATGTTGTATATACTTCACATTAAATTATGCTTCCGACCCGTGCGATGCACTCGACCTCGTTCTAATTCTTTGTAGCGTATTGCTCAGCAATAATTTTTATCATTTTATTTGTCAACAGGTTCATCAGTTGTGATTTTATTATCACAAATACTCAAAATGATTTTGTTAATATATGTACATACCTGTGATGCTTTGATTTCTCAACTTACCATGAAACATATATATGCACATACCGTGATGCTTTTTATCGATCCAGTTAGTAGGGAATATTGGTTATCTTCACCATGCCTTAATTTTATTGTTATTATTATTTTTTTAGACACTTAATTGATGGGTTAGTTTCCTATATGTGGACATGGAATCTGTATTGTCCAAGGTGGCCAATTCAGTGGCTTTTTATGTGAAAGTTATATGGCACTAAAAATCTTTTGTGGCTTAACATCTTGATACTATTTTATTATTAAAGATCTTTACTTTCATCATGTAGGAATGTTTATAATCATGCAGTATGGCAAGTCAAACATTGCATTACATTTGAAAATGAGGGAATATTAAAAAACCTAAAGATACATAACTGACGTTATATTTTTGTTCAAGCTAGAAACTAAAAACAATGAAACCAAAGTCGGAATCAATACTTAATGCGACATATTTTCGACATCTGAAACTGAAGTGTGGCACCTTGAAACGGTAACTCATAGCACATCACCAACTTTGTACCTATAAAGACCTGAAAATTTGGTCACATGAAAAAAAAATCATTACTTATGTCAGGAAAAAAATAAATAAATATAAAATCTTGTGCATAACGTATGCACCTCAAGTGTTATTTTGTTGTCAATCTTAACCCGCTTTGCAAACCGTTCCAGCCCATACTACCTTTAAGCCCATAAACACTACCAAAAATATGCTACACAACCCACTCAAATTTAACCCTGATCATATCACTCTCTCTTTTAGCCTAACCCTACACACTATAACACGCCTCACTTGCAGTCACCATCTACATCTCAAAATCACATACATCATCACTTAACGAAACCCTTATGTTCGCACTCCCCAAACTCAACCACAAAAGAAATAAACAATCAAAGTATCTATCTATCTTTATGTGACCGAAGCTAAGCAAAACCATATCCCTTTTCTGCTATTCTTAGCTCAAACACATGAACCCACCAAGTCACCAACATCTTTTAGCTTTCTGCTATGGAACCGCATCACAAAGAAGAAGAAGAATGACGGCTTAAGATCTTTAAGGTCTCGGGTAGGTTTACTATTTGTTCTTGTTTACATTGACCCGAAAGAGAGAAAGAATGAAACATGATTGTCTTTGTTCTTTCTTTGTTAAACTCGGATAATACAAAGAAGCTTGTGCTTCTCACGAATCTATGATGCTTATGTTCACACTTAAAAGATATTTTAAGATCTTAACCAAAAGTGAACAAACTGAGATCCGATATTTCTTTTCGAGTCTTTCATTTCAAACATGAAATTTTTTAAAGATTTGAAACATCTAAAGAACAAAATGAGATCATTTTTTTCCTTTTAAGTTCAAATCTTATTTTTTTCATTCAGTGATAGATCGATGGATTTGAACGAATCACAACATTATGTATAAAAAAATCGGTCTGGCCAAAAACAACCTTTTACCAATTAATCTGCATGTAAAGTAACTAACCTTTCATATTTTTGTATGTGGAACTTGAAGTCATTCCCTGCACACATCAACCAAAACACGAAAATGACAGATTAAAAAAAAAAATTAATAGCACGGTAATACTTCCATCGCTAAAGAGAAAATGATGTGGGCATGGTGGTGAAGATTGGTGCCCAAAAAACTGTCAGGGGTTGTATCTTCTATTTATAATCCTTCTTTGTTATAACTGCCAAATTGTTTATATTCTTTTTTGTATCTTCTATTCATCTTCCATGGTCATGTTTAATTCCGCTAAATAAAACCGAAAGACTCTTGAGATGCAAGCATTTATACGCAGGTAAGGCATGGACGAATAATAAAGGCCTCTAACTTGTTTTTAACTCTAAAACCTCTATTTTCATTACTCCACATTAAATTTTGGGACTCAATCTTATAGTATTATAGATAATTCATAGCAAAATAATATTTGAAAATTTTCAAATGTTACGTGAAAAATATGAGCAACACATTATTCTCCCTATCACTTTTTTCATCTTCCGGTCAATTCAAGTCTTTGGGTCTCATATAATGTAGAGGTATACTAAAATATGTGGGAATAGATTTTTGAAAATATTTTAATAATTATACCTCAATTATGTATTATTATATGTAGATTTCAATTCAAAAAAGACATGCATTACCATAAAAAGATTATAAAAAGTATCATTCATTTTAAATTTTTATCCAAAATAAAAAATTAATCAATTATGCACTAAAAATATAAATATTTTAAAACTACACGAGGATGTAATTCTTTTTGGTACCTTTTAGGGACTATAAGGAGATTAAAATCTTAATTAATTGCTCGTACTGGTCACAATATTGACATTGTCAGTTATCTTGCAAAGAAAAGAAGATTGTTCGAGTCAATAAATTAAAATAATAATTTGCTACTTATTATAATATTTAGAAACTAAATATTATTATCATTAATATTCAGGCGTTGTTCTGTTCAATTCGAAAAGATATTATTAAGTAAAAATAAGTTCTAATCAATAAAATTCAGTTCTAATGAGTAATAGCCAGTTACATATTTTAATAAAATATAATATAAATCAACCAAAATCAGTCTCAAACAGTAAAATTCAGTTCTAATCAGTAAAAATCTATTTCAATGAGTAAAAATTAATTTTATCCAGTAAAAGTAATTTCAATTAGCAAAAAATAGGTGAAGTCAATATGGACTCAATCCGCATAAATTATGGTGGGACTAACCTACCAAATATTATTCTAAAAATAGCCGATTCTTTCTAGAAGCAGTAATAATAAGTTTAGAAATAATTCATAATTTTATCGACATAAACTAAGTATGGCGAATATAGCTTAATCAAATTATACGATACTGAATGAAAAATAATAAAATTAAAAATTCTCAAAGAGTATGATCAAAAGGGAATTAAAAAATCCATATTTATCGTCGATCACAATTAATATATGAATGCATTTAAAATATAATATTACTCGTAATTAAACTATTGACTAAAAACTTATACTGAAAGAATTTAGGTAAATCATGAAAATGCTAACATGAGAAAAATTAATATATATAGATTAGTGAAATTAAAAAAAAAGCCAATTTTGAGAAAAGCAACTAAATTTGTCAATTAGATTTTAATAAAAAAAATTGAATTTGGCAAAAGCAATAAATAAAAAATCAAAGTCATAAATAAAGAATTCGATAAATGGCCAAAAAATTTACAAAATTAGTGCAAAAAAATCGATGGTTGTTTCATAACTTCAATTATATTGGAAAGTAGTAAAATATATGGATCACAACAATTAAAAAGGTAAAAAACGGCAACTAAATCCGAAATTCTAGCAATCCCTATGAAAGTGGGAAAATTATTATGGAAATGTGAGAACTTTCACATTTGGAAAATAAAAGAAAAAAATATAGTGATTAAAAAATCCAAACAAATCAAAAAAATCACAAAAAGACACGTAGGACAAATGAATGTGGGGCAGGAAAAAAACTTAGCTTTCATATATTTTATAGATATTCAGGCATTGTTCTGTTCAATTCGAAAAGATGTTATTAAGTAAAAATAAGTTCTAATCATTAAAGATCAATTTTGATCAGTAAAAAAAATAAGTTTAGTCAATAAAATTCAATTATAATCAATAAAATTCAGTTCTAATGAGTAATAGTCAGTTACATATTTTAATAAAATATAATATAAATCAACAAAAATCAGTCTCAAACAGTAAAATTCAGTTTTAATCAGTAAAAATCTGTTTCAATGAGTAAAAATTAATTTTATCCAGTAAAAATAATTTCAATTAGCAAAAAATAAGTGATGTCAATATGGACTCAATCTGCATAAATTATGGTGGGACTAACCTAGCAAATATTATTCTAAAAATAGCTGATTCTTTCTAGAAGCAGTAATAATAAGTTTAGAAATAAATCATAATTCTGTCGACACTTCAAATTATGGCGAATATAGCTTAATTCAATTATACGATACTGAATGAAAAATAATAAAATTGACAATTCTCACATAATATGATCAAAATGGAACAAAAAATAAAATCCATATTTATCGTCAATCACAATTAATATATGAATGCATTTAAAATATAATATTACTCGTAATTAAACTATTGACTAAAAACTTATACAAAAGATTAAAATCAAGAATTTAGGTAAATCATGAAAATGCTAACATGAGAAAAATTAATATATATATATATATATATATATATATATATTAGTGAAATTAAAAAAAATGGCCAAATTTGAGAAAAGCAACTAAATTTGTCGATTAGGTTTTAATGAAAAATTTTAAATTTGGCAAAAGCAATAAATAAAAAAATCAAAGTCATAAAAGAATTCGATAAATGGCCAAAAGAATACAAAATTAGTGCCAAAAAATCGACGGGTTGTTTCATAACTTCAATTATAATTGGAAAGTAGTAAGATATATGGATCACAACTATTAAAAAAGCAAAAAACAGCAACTAAATCCGAAATTCTAGCAATCCCTATAAAAGTGGAAAAATTATTTTGAAAATGTGAGAACTTTAACATTTGGAATATAAAAGAAAAAAAAATAGTGATTAAAAAATCCAAACAAATCAAAAGAATCACAAAAAGACACGTAGGACAGATGAACGTGGGTCAAGAAAAAAACTCAGTTTTCATATATTATATAGATAGATTGCAAAATTAGCCCTGTGACTAACACAAATCAGCAGTTGGAGTCTTGTAAATATTCAATTGGTGTCCAGTAAGACTTGACTTTGTAACATTCTGGCCCTACAAGTATTAAATTGATAATAATATTGGTCTATTTCAAGTTTTCATTTGTGCCCATATGTTTCGATATTTCAATATTCTCTAAGTATGCTTGGATGTCAAGATAACATAGTCTTTTAATTTTTTCCTGAAAAGAAAATAAATATTTCATTGCTAATATTTGCTGGAAATAGTCGACACACGCTTAGATGGATAGCTGAAAATGTCCTCGGAAGGGAAAAAAATGTCTCTATAAATAGTTTTAGCTTTTTTATTTTCTCGAACACAATACTATCAAAAATAATTTATCTCAAACATTAATCTTGATTTACAACAACATTTAAACATATGTTCTAGAAAATCTCTTTAAAAATTGATGACTAGCACAAGTGAATAAATTAAAGTTTGTGTCATTAATACATCCCTTTTTGTTAATAACATATCCCTAGCCCATTTTCTATTTGTTAGATCTTAGGTTTGTATTATTAGGACACTCTCCGTACATTTAATAATAATTAGGGTTTCTTCGTACAAATATAAATAAAAATTAGGGTGGTGGCAACGGTGCGGGGTGGCGTGCGGCTTCACCCTACCCGCGCGGTGAACACCGCCGCCACCACCGCGGGTAGGCTGCGGGTATAGTGAGGCCGGGTTAATAACCCGTGTGAGGGTAGGAAAGGTTGGTGACCGTTGGAGCCTTCAACGGCTAAAAAAGTGTCCGTTGCAAATTTAATTTTTTTTTTTTTTTGCTTTTTCATTTCCTATATATATATATATATATATCTTTCATTTTTACATATCTCACAACAAAACATATATATCTCTTTCTTCTTAATACTTTTATTTTACAAATTTTATAGTTTTATCATGGATCCTCGTAAATCCAAAGACGGTTCTTCATCATCGAGGGGACGTGCACGCGGCGGTGCTCGAATTCGTCCCCGTGTTCAATCACAACCGGCTCCGTACGTTCCGGCAATGACTCAACAACCACAATATTATACACCGGTAATGACTTCTCCGTCATACTATCAACAACCACAATATTATCAACCACCTATGAATCCTTCTCATTACGGTCCCGAATTCAACCCGTTCGACTACCGTGACGCTCCACCGCGGCGTGAAGCAAGTGTCGAACGACAACTACCGCTATATGGCGCGGATGATGAAGATGATGACTTTGCTATTCCCGAAACGCAACTCCCAATCGGTATACTTTTATTTGTTAGAATATTGTAAATAAAATTTTTTATTTGTTATAATTTGTTACGTTATACTTTTATTTGTTAGAATATTGTAAATAAAAATTTTTATTTGTTATAATTTGTTACGTTATACTTTTATTTGTTAGAATATTGTAAATAAAATTTTTTATTTGTTATAATTTGTTACGATATACTTTTATTTGTTAGAATATTGTAAATAAAAATTTTTATTTGTTATAATTTGTTACGATATAGGCGGACAAGAAAATGAAGAAGTTGAAGAAGATCAAGAAGCTCAAGAAGCTCAAGAAGTTGAAGAAGTTGAAGAAGTTCAAGTGCAAAGAAGAAGAATGCCGAATAGATCGGAAGGGAAAGCTTGGACGCCGGCCGAAGAGGTGGCGTTGGCACAAGCTTGGGTTCAAATCTCGACATGTAAGGTAGTCGGAAATGAACAAAGTAGAGACGGTTTTTGGAGAAGAATTCTTGAGCATTTCAAGACAAACATTCGAGACACTACTCGTATGTAACACCCCAACTAGGCGGATATTACAGTGCCGTAGATCCCCAACTGGGACCCACCAGGCAAATGAAAATGAATGAATTACACAGGATAAATGTAGTACCGAACTACATTACAACAATAATTACTCCGATGAGGAGTTTAGTTACAACACACCAGGACAATACCGAATACTAGTGTATTTTATATGAAGATAAAATACACAACACTGAATGAAACGGAGTATTCAAATGAAAGTCTGCAGCGGAAAATAAAGGACAATAACATGAATAACTGAAAGATCGGGGCCCCCTACTAGTATCACTGAGACTCCTCGACGTCAGCGTGTTCTCCCCATACTTTTGCCTTGCCAAGACCTGAAAAACAAAATCCCCAAACGGGGTCAGTTACAAAGAACAACAATCCTCAAGGGTTGAAAATACACAATCATGATTATATCTGAAGTTATGAAATATCTTGTCGAAACATACGCAATCAAACATGCTATATGAATCAACTAACGGTACGGCTCAAAGGGTGGCACCACACTACGCCCGGGATGGAAATGTGTCCGTGCACAAGCCACCAACGAGTATCGATCGAATACCCGTGTGGTCTTGTACCTAATCAGTCTCACGAGACAATATGAATTGTGTGCATAGTCCAATGTGAGGCCAACAACCAACACACGACTTAAACGTGCCCGACATGAAAATCCAACACATACCAACCGGCACGCCAGTATGACCCGGAATGCCACGATATAACAAAAGTGACATCGAAAATGAATAATGACTCACCGAGGTGGAATGGTAATGAAATAAATGACAGCTCAATGAAAAGATTGGAGGCTATCGTTCCTTATGGTAAGTGATTAATTGACAACAACAAGTTTTGATACGGTTAATATAATGATGAATGAGTTATGATTATGAATGAACAACAACAAAAGGGATGAATATCCTTTTAACCGAGTAAGAATTAACTTACACAACACCGGTGACAATTATCCTTCCACGAACGACGTCCTAATTGAGATATCGATCGCTCGAACAACCTTGAATTATACAATATCCAACAACCCGTTCAATACACGAATCAAATACGAATGTAACGAACTCAAAACGTCGATACGATTAAACTAAATTCATTGGGGCATTATATCGAATACGTTGTGGCCAAACTCCGATTGTTTACAATCAAATCTCAATAAGCCACCATCAAATACCCCAAGAAGTTTTTCAAACCAACAAACATCTTCCAAAAGATCAATAATCCAAAATGAATATCCGAAAACGTGATTATAACGACAATTAATCGAAAACCCCCAATTTCAACTCGATAATCAAAGTGTTCTTAAATAATCCCTCAATAATCCAATGAATCCTTATACAAACTCATAATCATATACATATCCCTTCATATAACATGATTATAACGTCCAAAACATCATATCTCAACATAGAATCGAAATCCAAGGTGTTGAAGAAATTACCTCTTGAAGATCCAACCACTTCGATCCGAAGAACACGAGTTTAATCGAGTATCCAAGCTTCCCAAAGGATTGAAGGTGAAGAAATATACACACTCAAATGATAATTGATGAAGAAATCTCTCCCTCAAGACCCTCTCTCGCGTATGAAGGTGAAAGAATGAAGAAATGAGCTGAAATGCTCAAAAAAATGAAATTATAGGGGTTGGTATGCATCGGACACGGCCGTGCCGATCGGCACGGTCGCGCGCGCGCAATCGTGGCAGGGACTCGACCGTGTCCTGCTTGACACGGTCGCGGCCGAAGGGGCCTTCCGATAGTGACCTGTCCGACAGCGACTCGGCATGACTCGACCGTGTCCTGGAACACGGTCGGGCGTCTGGGCAGTCGGTTCTGCCTTATCCGGAAGATTTCGACTCGGCCGTGCCAGACGACACGGTCGAGTCCTGTGGCAGAGACTTCGGCATTTCCGGACGAGTACAGCACGGGTCATGTCGGACGACACGGCCGAGTTCGGTCGGCAGTGATCGGCCAATAACTGAAAAATGAGCGGGTGAGCTAAAACGACCATAACTCTCTCGTCCGGACTCCGATTGACTCACCGTTTGAACCATTGGAAAGATAACTCGATGCTCTATAATATTGCAAAGATTCAGAATTTTTGGAGTTACCAAAAGTTAATGGTGATCTAACAAAGTCGAACTCATATGTGGAAAGTTGAAACAATGAACAATAACGATACACAACTCGAAGTTTTTCCGAACGGTGAACACGGGTGAAAGAAAATGATTGATGAATGATTATAAATGAGTGAAAATACACTGAGTGACAATCACCGAATGAAATTACTGAATGATAATGACTGAATTACAACTCGGTATTACATACACCCCCCCTTAAAAGAGTTTCGTCCCCGAAACTAAGGGTCAAACAACTCGGGATAACTTTCCCGCATACTATCATCGGTTTCCCAAGTAGCCTCTTCGACTCCGTGTCTGGACCACTGAATCTTGACCAAAGGGATCGTCTTGTTCCTCAACTGTTTGATTCGCCGCTCCAACACTCGTACAGGACGCTCCTCGTACGAATGATCATCCGCGATCTCGATTTCGTCGAACTGAAGTATGTGACTCGGGTCGGAAACATACTTCCGAAACTGAGAGACGTGAAACACATTATGAATTCGGCTCAATGCCGGAGGAAAAGCCAATCGATAAGCTAACTCGCCTACTCGATCCAAAATTTCAAACGGTCCAATGAATCTCGGACTCAACTTCCCTCGTTTTCCGAAACGGAAAATATCTCGACTCGGGGATACCTTGACCAAAACGTGGTCACCCATCTCGAACTCTAGTGGTCGACGACGATTATCTGCATATGATTTATGTCGACTCTGAGCTGTCAACATACGACTCTTGATCAAAGCTACCTTCTCCCGGGCGGCTATAAGCATATCGGGCTCGGTGCCGATTGATTCTGACAAGTCATCCCAACACAAAGGAGATCGACAACGACGACCGTACAAGGCCTCGTAAGGTGCCATCTTAATGGAGGCATGCCAACTATTATTATACGTGAACTCGATCAGTGGTAGTTGGGCTTCCCAATCGTCCTTCCAATCGAGGACGCATGCCCTCAACATGTCCTCTAATGTCTGAATAGTTCTATCTGATTGTCCGTCAGACTGAGGATGAAAGGCAGTACTGAGATTAAGCTGAGTTCCCATAGCACGATGAACTGATTTCCAAAAATGTGACACAAACCGTCCGTCACGATCGGAAACGATACTTTTAGGAGTACCGTGCAGTCTCACTATTTCTTTGATGAATAACTGGGCAAGTCTCTCGGGACCCCAAGTATCCTTAATCTCAAGAAAATGAGCTGATTTAGTTAAGCGGTCCACAATCACCCAGATCGTATTCATGCCACGACGACTCGTCGGCAAGCTCGTGATGAAATCCATAGAAATGTCTTCCCACTTCCATTCGGGAATAAGAAGAGGTTTCAGCATACCCACGGGCCGATGTTCAATCTTAACTTGTTGACAGTTAAGCATCTCGAAACAAATTCTCGCGACTTCTCGCTTCATATTACTCTACCGGTAATTTTGTTTCAAGTCCTTGTACATCTTCTTGGACCCCGGATGAACGAGAATAAGGGGTAGCATGAGCTTCTCTCAAAATAGAGTTTTTCAACTCGTCATTCGTCAAATACGCACAACTTTGTTCTTAAACCTCAAAAGTCCATCCTCGTGGACCACGAATCCAGGGGCTTTCCCCTGAGCCACATCTTCACGGATGCGCATCAATGCTGGGTCTGAACCCTGATCCTCCCTGATTTTCTCCTCAAGTGACGATGAAATCTCTAACATACAAAGCTGCCCCTGAATTCGCTGAAGCCAGACCTCGATCTCGGTTCTAAGGAATTCCTGCCAAGCTCTTCGAATCGTTAAACGAGTAAGCATCTGCTCCTGCACGGACTTACGACTCAAGGCGTCGGCGACAACGTTCGCCTTGCCCGGGTGGTAAAGGATCTCGATATCATAATCTTTGATTAATTCTAACCACCGTCTCTGTCGCATATTTAACTCCTTCTGAGTAAATATATACTTTAAACTCTTATGATCGGTGAATATCTGAAAGGTAACTCCATAAAGATAATGACGCCAAATTTTCAAAGCGAACACCACGGCTGCTAGCTCCAGATCGTGGGTTGGATAATTAACCAGCTAATCCGAGGAAACATCGGATTTACTTAATATCTTTCGGAGGTTGCCAATCTCGGATAGTCTCCGTCTTCTTAGGGTCGACACGAACTCTGTCAGATGAAATTACATGCCCGAGAAAGTCACTTTGGACCTCCAGAACTCACATTTGGAAAACTTTCCATAAAGTTGCTCTCGTCTCAACACGTCGAGAACCTGATGAAGATGAACCTCGTGTTCCTCTCGGCTACGAGAATAAATCAAAATGTCGTCGATGAAGACAACAACAAACTGATCCAAAAAGTCGATGAAAACCCGATTCATTAACTCCATGAATACTGCAGGTGCAATAGTTAGCCCGAACGACATAATTACGAACTCATAATGACCATAGCGTGTACGAAACGCTGTCTTCGCGATATCCGACTCTCGAATCCGCAACTGGTGATATCCAGATCTTAAGTCGATCTTGGAAAATACTGAGGCTCCCTGAAGTTGATCTAAAATATCATCAATACGGGGTAAGGGATACTACTCTTGATCATCACCCTGTTCAACTCCTGGTAATTAATACACACACGAGACGAGCCATCCTTCTCCTTGACAGATCACACTGGTGCTCCTCACGGGGACGCAATCGGTCGGAGATAACCTTTCTCGAACTACTCCTCAAGTTGAATCTTCAACTCCTGCATTCTAGTCGGGGCCATCCGATACGGTGCCTTCGATAAAGGGGACGTACTGGCTCCAACTCACTCCTGAATTCCCCTACTCTATGTGAAGGCAACCAGATAACTCGTCTGGAAATACATCGTCAATCGATGACAATGATACCACGAATGATTGAACATTTCGATTGCCCTAGAATGGTCAATCGATAAAAAGAGATACCAATAATGATTGAACAACTCGATTGCCTTAGAAAGGCCAATCGATGAAGATGATGCAATGAATGATTGAATAACTCGATTGCCCTAGAAAGGCCAATCGATGAAAATGATACAATGAATGATTGAATAACTTGATTGCCTTAGAAAGGCCAATCGATGGAAATGATACAAGGAATAATTGAATAACTCGATTGCCTTAGAAAGGCCAATCGATGAAAATGATACAATGAATGATTGAATAACTCGATTGCCTTAGAAAGGCCAATCGATGGAAATGATACAAGGAATAATTGAATAACTCGATTGCCTTAGAAAGGCCAATCGATGAAAATGATACAATGAATGATTGAATAGTTCGATTGCGGAATTTCTTTGCTTTCGTCATAATAATACTTCTTCTGGAACAACGGGGATTACTTCCCTGAAGCACACATTCGACAACCAACGACGGAAAGATAGCGACCAAACGCTAACAAACACTGAGGATAGTATCAAGACGATCAAACCAACTAATACCGAAAATTACATTGTCCTAAGATAAATTCACAACGATTAGATCCATCAACCAATCGCGGTCATTAAGCTTAATTCGGTATGATTCCGAAAATTCTTCCATCGTCAGGTAGACCGATGGTATGAGGTCCACAAGCAATAGGACTATCCCGAAATAAGTCTATTCAAGCATGATTCGAAAATGAATGAATGCGGTGTACCAAAGATCAAAGGTTCACACAAGTTGAAATAAAATTACGAGTATACGAAATCATTCGGACCACGGATCGTCGATCCTCCTCATCATATGAATGCAGGACTTGCGGTCCCGAACCGGATGCTCCGTCGATAAATACGAGCTCCAACTCTATTTGCTTCCATTGTCTTAAGCAGCGATGACAAAGCGATCGATTAAACGCTGGTTGCTTGGGGCTGAGATGCCGCCGGAGCCGACTTGGAAGTCCTTTCGGCAAAACGGGCCTTATGCCCAAAATTCCCACAATTATAGCACGTGATAGACGGTTTGAGACACTCGGTGCTGAAATGACCGGCGTTCCACAATTGAAACAGTGATGGCCGAATCGGCTTGCTCGGGAATGAGATCCCGCACGATTATGCGCCGTAGGAGGTCGCTCGAAACGATAGGACTCATACGAGGCTTCTTGAAGGTTGGTGACCGCCTTCGGATTGATTACGCTTCGTTGATTTCTTGCCGACAAATGAAGGTTGTTGTTCAGCACTTTCCTTAGCGGTGGCTCATACGGGAGATTTCTCTCGATTAATCCGGTCAGTGGCGCAATGATGATTGAGCAACCGCACATGGGTCATCATGGCTGCATAAAAGTGAATGGATCAACCCGAACATCTTCCGATTGAGCCGAGTCCCGGGCACGATTTCCCGGCAGTGAGTGATTATTTCTCGGGTTTCGGTCCATGCCTTCTCTCCCCATGCATCCTGACGGCTCTCTCCATACCGAAGTAGGAAGGTCGCATAATGATTATATTACCCGCATGATTAGCACGTTATGATTATGTCATGAGATGATGAAAATGAGTATACATGCTCTAACTTAGTGATTATATGAATGATTTCTTGAAGTTACATGATTATCGATGAAATTCTTGAAATGATTATCTTGAATAACTTAACAAGATTGATAATATGATCATCAGTTGACAACCGAGTAATGAAATGAATTGAGTAATTAATGAGTTAACATGATCGTCACGATTATTAATCGAGTAATGAAATGAATTAAGTGATTAATGAGTTAACATGATCGTCTAATCACAATGAATGATGATGTTTGAGGATTGTTAATTGATGAATGATGAATGGATGACTATTGCGAGAATTATACCATGGCGTTAGAAATCTTACAGTTCTTAGGTCGATTGGATCGGCATTTGCATAGGTCACACGTGGCGAAAGTCCAATGATACTAGTCGATGACGATGATTTCAAATGAGACATGACTCGGAAGGTAGTATTCAAAACCACGCTCCGATACCAACTCGTAACACCCCAACTAAGCGGATATTACGGTCGTAGATCCCCAACCTGGGACCCACCGTGCAAATGAAAATGAATGAATTACACAGATAAATGTAGTACGAACTACGTTACAACAATAATTACTCCGATGAGGAGTTTAGTTACAACACACCAGACAATACGAATACTAGTGTATTTTATATGAAGATAAAATACACAACACCGAATGAAACGGAGTATTCAAATGAAAGTCTCAAATGGAAAATAAAGGACAATAACATGAATAATCGAAAGATCGGGGCCCCTACTAGTATCACTGGGACTCCTCGACGTTAGCGTGTTCTCCCGTACTTTTGCCTTGCCAAGACACGAAAAACATAATCCCAAAACGGGGCAAGATACAAAGAACAACAATCCTCAAGGGTTGAAAATACACAATCATGATTATATCTGAAGTTATGAAATATCTTGTCGAAACATACGCAATCAAACATGCTATATGAATCAACTAACAGTACGGCTCAAAGGGTGGTACCACACTACGCCCGGGATGGAAATGTGTCCGTGCACAAGCCACCAACGAGTATCGATCGAATACCCGTGTGGTCTTGTACCTAATCAGTCTCACGAGACAATATGACTCGTGTGCCTGATCCAATGTGAGGCCAACAACCAACACACGACTTTAACGTGCCCGACATGTAAATCCACACATACCAACGGCACGCCCGAGATGACCCGAATGCCACGATATAACAAAAGTGACATCGAAAATGAATAATGACTCACCGAGGTGGAATGGTAATGAAATAAATGACAGCTCAATGAAAAGATTGGAACCGTCGTTCCTTATGACTGAAGTGATTAATTGACAACAACAAGTTTTGATACGGTTAATATAATGATGAATGAGTTATGATTATGAATGAACAACAACAAAAGGGATGAATATCCTTTTAACCGAATAAGAATTAACTTACACAACACCGGTGACAATTATCCTTCCACGAACGACGTCCTAATTGAGATATCGATCGCTCGAACAACCTTGAATTATACAATATCCAACAACCCGTTCAATACACGAATCAAATACGAATATAACGAACTCAAAACGTCGATACGATTAAACTAAATTCATTGGGGCATTATATCGAATACGTTGTGGCCAAACTCCGATTGTTTACAATCAAATCTCAATAAGCCACCATCAAATCCCCCAAGAAGTTTTTCAAACCAACAAACATCTTCCAAAAGATCAATAATCCAAAATGAATATCCGAAAACGTGATTATAACGTGATCATATCTCAACATAGAATCGAAATCCAAGGTGTTGAAGAAATTACCTCTTGAAGATCCAACCACTTCGATCCGAAGAACACGAGTTTAATCGAGTATCCAAGCTTCCCAAAGGATTGAAGGTGAAGAAATATACACATTCAAATGATAATTGATGAAGAAATCTCTCCCTCAAGACCCTCTCTCGCGTATGAAGGTGAAAGAATGAAGAAATGAGCTGAAATGCTAAAAAAAACGAAATTATAGGGGTTGGTATGCAGCCGGACACGACCGTGCCCGATCGGCACGGTCGCGGCCGCAATCGGCGGCAGGACTCGACCGTGTCACCGCTGACACGGTCACGGCCGAAGGGCCTTCCGATAGTGACCTATCCGGCAATGACTCGGCATGACTCGGCCGTGTCTGGAACACGGTCGGGCGTCTGGCGATCGGTTACGGCTTATCCGGAAGAGTTCGACTCGGAAGTGCCGGGCGACATGGTCGAGTCTGTGGCGAGACTTGGCATTTCGGACGAGTGCAAGACGGGCCGTGTCGGACGACACGGCCGAGTTCGGTCGGCAGTGATCGGCCAATAACTTAAAAATGAGCGGGTGAGCTAAAACGACCATAACTCTCTCGTCCGGACTCCGATTGACTCACCGTTTGAACCATTGGAAAGCTAACTCGATGCTCTATAATATTGCAAAGATTCAGAATTTTTGGAGTTACCAAAAGTTAATGGTGATCTAACAAAGTCGAACTCATATGTGGAAAGTTGAAACAATGAACAATAACGATACACAACTCGAAGTTTTTCCGAACGGTGAACACGGGTGAAAGAACATGATTGATGAATGATTATAAATGAGTGAAAATCCACTGAGTGACAATCACCGAATGAAATTACTGAATGATAATGACTGAATTACAACCGGGTATTACATCGTACGACTCACGGCTTGAACACAAAGTGGAGAAGTTTGAACGCCGAAATGGGTGTCTTTAATGGGTTGTGGATCCAACAAGTAATTTTTCTAATTATATACTTTTTACATTTTTTTAGTTGATCTTTTGTAGTTTTTACATTGTCAATTTTTATTAATTACATATTAATTTTTACTTTTATAATTGTAGAATCGTCTTCGCGAGAGTGGTTGTGCCGATATTAACGTCATGACAAATGCCATGGCCGATTACCAAACCAAACATGACAAGGCGTTTGGTCATATCGACGCATGGGAGGTTGTTAGGAAGGAAGATAAATGGTTGGAACAACCGGATATAGCGCAAGGATCTTCGTCTCATTCCGACAAACGAAGAAAGTCGGCGGAATCCGGCTACTACGAGACCGCAAGTAATGACAACGTTGTGATTCCGGATCTCAATGACGACACGATGCCTCGCATTCAAAAAAGAAAGGGCAAAAAGGTCGAAACCGATACGTCGTCAAAGGGTAGTGTTCATATGAGCTTCGAAGATTACACATCAAAGAAAAAAGAAATATTGGAGAAGAGGGCGGAGTTTAAATGTAAAAAGGATGAGATGACCGAAAAGATGATCGAGTCAAAAATCCGTTCCATTGAACAAAAGACGAGGTTGAGGGCGTTGAAAGCATTTCAAACACCGCACGATCACATAACCGATCCGAATATACTAGCGGTCACTCTTGCCGAAAAACGTGAGCTTGCGGAGAAATACGGATGGCCTTGCGATTTTTAGAAATATTTTTTAGGATCTAATTTTTTTTAAGTATTATTTCCTTTTTTTTAGTATTATGTAATTTTTTTTAAGTATTTTGTAATTTCCTTTTAAGTATTTTGTAATAATAAAATATTATGTGTTTTTATTAAATTGTTTGATATAATTTTAAATATAAAAAGGTAAAAAACAAAAAATTAAAAGTGGTGAGGGTTGGTGAGGCATGGTTGCCACTAAAAAATGGTGAGTGAGGGTTGAGTGGGGGTTGAGTGAGGGTTGGATGAGTTGGAAGAATGTTATTGGTGGAGAGTGGGGGTAGATGGGGGTAAGTGAGGCACCATTGCCACCACCCTTAGGACATTGATGAGTTATTAAAAAAGTGTGCTAATAATACAAACCTAAATGCATACATTTATTTTTTTTATGTCGAAATAATTTTTCTATGATTTATGTCCTCGGCGACAGTGTCTTGGGCGGACGCCAAGACTGCTCCTGTCCAGGACGGCCACTGATGAACAGAAATTATATGATGCTAGTTATGGATACATTTTATGACATCCAACACCAAAGATACAGTATTCGATATGCCAATATATTGGAGGGCAAATAGAGATGATGAACATGCTAGTTTTAGTAGTTTCGGGCTAATCTCAATGGACTTCGGGTAAAATGGTCTGGGCCAAAAACCCAAAAATTTAAACGAGTTGGTAATATGTGGATTTAACATTAATTCTAGCGGGCTTCGGGCTAATCCGACAAATCCAGCTATGTGTTAAGAGTTTTATAATCACATGTTTATATGTAACTGTTTAAGTTTAAATATATTCAACTCTTAAAACTAAAGATTGAAAATTAAAGATTACAATTTAAAAATAGATACATATATTGTAACTATATTACATTAATAAAATTGTGAAATTTTAAATATCCAAAATTATATATTCTAAAATTAATATAATAATAATAATAATATTAAACATTACATATTTATAAAAAATAAAATAAAACTTATATGTTTAAGCAACAACAAAATTATAAATTCAATATACTATGTAAATTTAGAAACCAAATTAATGGTTGATTAGTATGCCCAACAAAAAATGAGTAAATTTAATTTTATTTTATTGTAAGGGATAAATTAAAGATAAATATAAGATATTAAAATTATGTCTGTATTAATATTTAGCGGACTCACTGGCTAATTTTGTTAACCTATGCTATGAACTAGCCCTAAATACAGTTCAATTAAAACTTAAAATATGTAATTCTTAATACTACATTCTTTAAGAATATATTTAATTTTCATGTTAGATGAGTTATTATGAACTACATCCGTAAACAACAAAATTTTTATCTCATATAATTTTAATATAATATGTGTTAATTAATATATATTCATTTATTTCTAGGTTAAAAATCTAATATCGAAAATTACGTACTTTCCTAGAATATTAATATTATTTATTTACAAATCTAATTTAATTAACTAACTTTTATTATTTAATTCTATTAAATGAAATGTATTTCAATAATAATATATTCTAATACAAAAAAAATATATAAATTTTGGACATGGCATATAAATAAAAAAATCTCTTTTAATATACAATAGATGCGAGTGGATATTATCAACTGTTAACACTTGTAAATAGGGATGGTATTAGCTCGGTAATTGAACTGTGATCGATAATTGAGCTGCATCAGTAACAATGCAAAGCGAAACTATTCCAATCAATTTTAAATAATAGTAACTCAAATCTAATCGAATTAAATCTATTTCAAAAAAGTCGGTTCGATCGGTTTAATTAGCCAGTTCGAACGATCGACCAAATTTATTTTGAAATAATATAACATTAAATTTAAAAAAGAAGAAAATACAAATTGTTTGAAAATAGATCAATCCAATCAAAGTCCACAATTGTCCAGCACATGGTTTGAAAATGAGATGCATACTCTGAATAAGAATTGATAATGCCGAGTTTTTATAATCTATATCTATATATATATAAAGAATGAGTTCCCCTTATTGAATGTGAGCATTAATGGCTTTAAGTCCATAAACTCTATTATGCAAGAATGAGTTTCATACTCAAACTCAAGTTTGAGTTCCATGGTTAAATGTGTGGACGTGAAACGTTTTGAATCCCTTCATTATTAAATCAGGTTTATCTTTTTGTCCATCCACATGCCTTCTTCATAAAACACATCCCCGCATCGCATCACAGCCTAATATTTCTCGATTGCTGCAAGCTTCTTTCCTCATCTTTGACTCTGTAGTCTCTGTGTCGTTTTCTTCCCTTATCCGCCATTACTTTCTCTCTCTAGACCAAACAATCTCATTTTTCGTTTTTTTTGGTCTTCTTCACTGTCTATCTTTTCCCGTCGCGGACTCGGTCAATCACAATCCGTCGGGAAGACGGAGGGCTCTCTTGACTTTGGGGATTTCTGCGAAAAAGAGAGCGTGGATTCTAGAACCTATTTTATTTTTATTTTGGTTTAGGTTTTTAGGTCGGTTGGAGAGAAAAGGCGTGGGTCTATCTATAGTCGATCTCTCAAGTTTTTTTAATCTAACAGGGAGGGAGGAAAGTTAGGTGGTGGTGTGTATGGTAGTGTGCAGCGTCGGCGGAGGTATCGGAGTGTCGTTGGCATGATAATGAGTGGAGTGGGATGGTGGCGGCGGCGGTGTTGGTGTGGCTGTGAGCGCTTCTCATTGAATGGAAGATCTTGGTAGCTTCGGTGATGCTGACCGTGACACCGAGCAGGTATACCTGCTCTTTGATTTGTCCATTTAAGAGTAATATTAATAGTAATGCATATGCATTTGAAAATGTATGATATTTAGGATTATGGTAGTCTTCTTTTTTGTTGACATTTTTGGCGTAGCAATTGTTTGATGTGTTTTTTTTATTACATCCTATATTTAGCGATGTTGGTCATTATATCATCTGGCTCATATGCCAATAATAGGGACTTTTTAATGGAGGCAGATTCAATCTCTCATTGTAAATTTATAGCTGATTAATTGTTTATTATTATTATTATTATTATTATTATTATTAACCTTAATCTGTGTCAATAAACCTTAAACGACAGATAGAACGAAACGGAGGGAGCAACGATAATGTCTCATAATTACTTGATTTCTTATGTTGGAAATGACTAGTGAGCTGCAAATAAAGAAAACTGAGAAAACCCAACAAGCATATAGGATGTGCTAGCAATTTGGAGAGATGACTTGCTTATTGTTAAGCAAATGAAACATTACCAAAATAGTTATCAACTATTTAACATCCTAAATCATATTGCTGTCATAGGTGCGTTTATGTTTGTTTAAACAGATTAGTACCTTTGCAGAATTCTTATGCAATTTTGTATAAACTTCGGTGGCTGTTTGTTTGCTTGAATTTTGGGCAAAAAAATCGACTTTACAAGGGGGCGTGACTGCTAAATTTTTGTCTAGCAAAGTGACCTTAAAGTGTTGTTCGGGTACTGAATTATTTGTGCAGAAGTAAAAATGACTTGAAAGGGTTGTTTGGAGGATGAAATTCGAGGCGAAAGAACTGGAATTGCGAAGAATGATGAGGGTGTAGATGGAACACATACAACAATGCAGTAAACATTAGTTGAGACTGGTAGTAAAAAAGACGCTCCACTGGCTTCGAAAGCCGCTATTGAGGCGTTAAAAACAGTTGAGAAGAGTGGAGTGAGTGAATTGAGTGAAGCGTGTGCAATATGTAATGATAAGGTGTTTAATAATGAAGAGGAGGTTTTGAAGGAGTTGCGGACATATGTATCATGAAGAGTGTATTGTGCCATACTGCCATGGTTAGGTTCAAGGAATACGTGTCCGGTTTGTAGGTTTGAGTTGGAGATGGATGATGCTGAGTATGAAGAGGAGAGGAAGAAGAGAGGGAGTGGAATGGGAATGGAACGGTGGCGTCTGCTTCTTCTACGACTTCTGGTGATGGTGGTGAGGTTTAAAGTGTTTTTAAAAGTTCGGTTTTTGGCGTTTTAGATATTGGATATTGGTTCATGATAATCATTTGAATTGATGGTGAGTGATTTTGTTTATGTAAATAAAAGTGTTGCTCGA
This sequence comes from Orobanche coerulescens, assembly GCA_033398695.1. Classification (NCBI taxonomy): domain Eukaryota; kingdom Viridiplantae; phylum Streptophyta; class Magnoliopsida; order Lamiales; family Orobanchaceae; genus Orobanche; species Orobanche coerulescens. The sequence continues at coordinate 41,841,711 of CM065805.1, read as the reverse complement.
TTTGATTATTTGGTTTTGATTTTGGTTTTGTGGATGTAACGTTGTTGATACATGATATGAATGTGAAATACATATGTGGTGGGAAGTAGCATAGGTTTATAGGTTATACCTCTTTATGATCGACAATTGATGAAATTAAGCAAAATATTCAAAGTAAAATTTACGGAGTTAGGGGAGTGATGGTTCATATCAATATGGCACATGAATAGTAAAACACACGTTAGGTCAACTTTGATATTTGGTTGTTTTTATATGTTTAGCATTTGAATTATAAGGAAAGATTTTTTTACGAATTATCTGTTGCAGCATTTTGTTGAAAAGTGTTTATGTATTAATGAGAAACATTGTGGAGACTCTTATTTCCTTGATATATGTGTAGGGGCTACAAATTCGCCGACAAAATGAAAATACCTGAGTTGTGTGTAGTATAAACTATATGTTTGAAATAACATGTTTTGCGTTACGATGATGAAAGTCAATCGTGTGTTTGATACCTTTTTCATGAAACAATCCTATTTACAAAAACTTACTTAAACAAACTTCGTTTATTTAGTCGAGTACCCCCGACCAAAACTAAACATATAATAACTAAATACGTATAACCTTTGCAAAATTGATAATTCTTTATGGTGAACAAAGCCCGTGCATCGCACGGGCCATGCTGTCTCGTGTATGTAAAACAAATGATGGTCCATATTTTAAAACATAAAAATACATACTTTGAATCTGGATTGAGAGTGCTGAAGTTAATATATTTAAAATGAATTATGTACTTAGATAAATAGTCCAAAATGTGTTCTACACAAAATATCAGATGCACACGCATATTTAAAACTCTTTACTCGGTAGTCATCCGAAAAAATAAAAAAAGTATATCTAAATATGAATTTATATATTAGAAAAGCGGTAGAAAAAGAGCTACCTAACCAATATAAACACACATATTGATAATATTTATTTGATTTATTTAAATATATTGGTTTGTTTCCTGTTCGGTAGCAATTTTAATATATAAAATCCAAGATCGAATCAAATTATATTGGATTGATCCGATTTTAATCCAAAATATCCAATTTTTAAGTTTTTGGTAACTAATTTAATTCGGTTTGATTAGTTTGTCGATTAGAACTATTTAGACGGGTTGGCAATATGTGGATGTAACCTTAATCCTAGCGGGCATCGGGCAAAATGGGTCAATTAGGCTCTATATTAAGAGTTTTATGATTATATACTTTTATCTAAAATTATAAATTTAATTATATTCAACTCTTAAAACTAAAGATTGAGAATTAAAATATACATTTTAAATTTGGTTACATATAATTTAACTATATTACAATAATAAATTTATGAAACTTTATTCAAAATTATATATTCTGAAATTAATATTATATTAATAAAATTAAACATTAAATATTTAAAAAATAGAATAGAACTACTTATATATTTTTAAAAGTAACAACAAATTATAAATGTCCAACAAAAAATGAGTAAATTTTATTTCATTTTATTGTAAGTGATAATAAAAAATAAATGTAAAATATTAAAATTATATATGTATTAATAGTTAGGGGACCAACTCGCTAATTCTTCACGGCTAGATCTAAATACGATTCAGTTAAAAATTTAGTTGTTAACACATGTAATTCTTAATACTATATTCTTTAATAATTATATTTATTTTCTATATTAGATGAGTTATTAAGAATTACATCCCTTAGTTATATGTATTAATTAATTTCCATGTTAACAATCTAATATTAAGAATTACATATTTTTCAAGTATATTAATATAATCTCGTTATAAACCTAATTAATTAACTAACTTTTTTATTTAAACTTACTAGATATAAATATGCATTTCAATAATAATTTATTCCAAAATTATATAAAATTAGAAAAATTTTGGACAGGACATACAAATAAAAGAATCTCTTTTAAAAAATAGTAGATGAGAGTGGATATTATTAACTCTCAATAGTTGCAAATGGGGCTGGCATCATCGGCAAATGAAGGGGTTCGGTAACCGCATCAGTAAAAATACAAATTGAACCTATTTAAAATTAATTTTATTAAGTTGGTTTTCAAGAATTCGGTTCGGTCGGTTTAACTAATCAATTAGGGTTGTGATCAAATTTCTTATTTTAAATAAAATAATCATAAAAGTAAACTTAAAAAATTGCAAACGGGCTGGCATCATCGGCAAATGAAGGGATTCGGTAACCGCATCAGTAAAAATACAAATCGAACCTATTTAAAATTAATTTTATTAAGTTGGTTTTCAAAAATTCGGTTCGGTCAGTTTAACTAATCAATTAGGGTTGTGATCAAATTTCTTATTTTAAATAAAATAATCATAAAAGTAAACTTAAAAGAGAAGAAATATAGATTGTTTGGCAATAGATAACTCCAATCAAAATCCACAATTGTCATATGGTTTAAAATATAACACATACATTAGATATGAATTAATAACGCTGAGATTTTATAACATATATAAACAGATAACCTATTAGGATAAATGATCTAAAACATGTTCCACACAATTAATGTACTACCAAAAATAACACTTTAGCCGACGATTAATCGGAGAACGGCCGACGGCCGGCTGAAGTCGTCGGCTAAAGTCAGCAAGTTTAGCCGACGGCCAATTTGTTGTCGGCTAAAGAAGTTTAGCCGACGACCTTACTATTGGTCGTCGGCTAAAGCCAAGTTAGTCGTCGGCTAAAGTTTTGTAGTTTAGCCAACGACTAGTATACTTTAGCCGACGACATGCCGTCGGCTAAAGTCAAGTTTAGCCGACGGCATGTCATCGGCTAAAGTCTTACATGTTTTTTTGTGCAGAATATATCACCATCTAACACTTGAATAGACCATTTACAATACATTCGGAAATTACAGAACAAGAAAACGAAAAACAGTAATTTTCTCTGGTTTGATCATTCAAGAAATCATATTGAAGGTATGTTTACTGAATTTTAATATCAGTTATAATTATATTACGCATATAATATATCTATTTGGATGATTATGAAAATGTTTTAGAATTAGTTCGTTTTCTCGAATATTTCTTGGTGTGTGTGTGTGTGTGTGTATATATATATATATATATAATGTGTGTGTGTGTGTGTGACATCTTGAATTCGAGCTATATATGATGATTTTAGTCGTAATTTTTCTATGTTCTTGATAAATACGATGTGTAATATTATTGTTATTTTTGTTATAGGATGGATAAAAGTTGGATTGATATGCAAAAATGGGATCCAAGGGTCATAGATGGAATGCGAGGGTTTATTCGATTTGTGAAGGAGCATGATAGTGATAGTATGATTCATTACTGTCCTTGCAATAAATGTAAATGCCGCAGCGATATGTACCATTTTACACTTGATGTCGTATGGGAGCACTTGAAAAAAAATGGATTTTGGGATAAATATACATGTTGGATTTACCACGGTGAAAGATCGAATTCAATTATTCCCCATGATCACCGACAGTACAGTGGTAGCACATCCAATGACCCCACAAGAAGGTTGATTGACGACGTGTTTGGTTATTACGACAGGGACGTATCGGCTGAAGGTCAAGAATACCATATAGCTGATCAACCAGTCATCCGAACGCCTACATTGATACCCGTTAACACAATTTCTCTTGATAGATATAACAAGCTAATCCAGCTCCAACAGACTCTTCTTTATCCTGGGTGTCACATGACGGTTCTTGATAGTGTCATAGAGACTATGAGAGTCAAGGTGGAGAACAAAACCTTGATTAAAGCTGTGGATGATTATTTGGAACTTACAGCGAAAATGCTCCCAGAAGGTCATCATCTTCCCAGTAATCACAGTAAAATGAGACGTATCCTAAAAGGTCTTGGGCTATCGTACATCAAGATCCACATATGCATATATGATTGTACTTTATTTTGGGGAAAGCCTAATGAAAACCTAAAGAGATGTCCGGTATGTGACACAGAGAGGTATAAGTTCACTCCTTCTGGTAAAGAGAAAGATATGAAGGTTCTTTGATATTTCCCTCTGAAGGATAGATTGGAGAGACTTTTCATGTCTCCTCACACAGCCAAGGCGATGAGATGGCATGCTGAGCCTCGGGTGACTGGCGATGATATTATGATACACCCTTCTGATGGAGAGGCTTGGAAGCATATAGATAGGGAGTTTCCAGGATTTGCATCAGATGTCCGAAATGTAAGACTCGGACTTGCATCTGATGGATTCAACCCTTTTGGCAATATGAGCCTTTCGTATATTATATGGCCGGTAGTATTGGTTCCTTACAACCTTCCTCCATGGATGTGCATGAAGAGGGAGTATAATATGTTGACTCTCTTAGTACCTGGCTCCGGGTATCCAGGAAAGTGTATTGATATTTATTTGAGACCTTTGATAGAGGAGCTGAAGTTGTTGTGGGAGCAAGGTCATCTGACGTACGACAGTTACTCACATGAGATGTTCTACTTACGTGTTATGTGTATCGGTACCATCAGTGATTTTCCTGCGTACGGGATGCTGTCCGGATCTGTTATGAACTACCTTATTTTCTGGGATCTACCTTATTGGAGTAAGTTGTCGATTAGGAACTACCTAGATGTGATGCACATAGAAAAAAATGTTTGTGAAAATGTTGTCGGTACAGTATTATGTTGGGAAGGGAAGACTAAAGATGGCCCTAAGGCACGCATTGGTTTAAAAGAAATGAACATTAGAATACATTTATGGTTGAAGGAAGGGAAGGGGAAACACAAAATGCCGAAAGCTGCTTACACCCCTGAGCAAAAGGGTGAGATTTTTTCGTGGATGAAGGCTGCAAGGTATCCCACAGGATATTGCTGGAAATATAGGGAGGTGTGTTAACTTCAAGGAGAACAAGTTAACTGGACTGAAGAGCCATGATTGTCATATCCTCTTACAACGTTTGTTTCCTGTGTTTATTCGACCATACTTGTCCAAACAGGTGGTCGAGCCATGTGTATCGTTATCCAGGTTCTTTCAAAAGTTATGCACTAGGGAAGTAAGGAATTCAGATCTCCGTCTCATGCAAAAGGAGATCATTTATATCTTATGCAAATTTGAGAGGATCTTCCCACCAAATTTTTTTGATCTCATGCCTCACTCATGATCCATCTCCCTCGCCAACTTTTACTAACAGGTCCGGTCCACTACACGTGGATGTTTCCAATAGAAAGGCAACTTGGTGAGTACAAGGACTCTGTGACTAATAAGTCTGCACCAGAAGGATGTATAGCCGAAGCATATCTTGCATGGGAGTGTGTAACATATACCAAGTTCTATTTAGGCGCGGTGGATCCCATACCCGAGCCTATGTCAACAATTCCGGTACAATTTAATCTCTCCATCATCACCAGCGAAGTTGAAGTTCAAGGAAGATTACCTGACAGTCATTTACAACCTTACGAGCTACGAATTGCACATTGGTGGATATTACTTAACTGTCCAGAAGTTCAATATTGGAAAGACATTCACCTTTCATGTGATGCTGTGAATGGAGATATTAGAATCCACAATGAAACATTTGCTGATTATTTCTGACAATGGGTAAGTGTTTAATTACTGTTTACTTAATTTGCTTACATAATTTACTTAATTACGACATTCACATTAATTAATATCCAGATGACGCACATACAAAGTGATGGCCACCCGATGTGGTCACGTGAGTTGATGCTTCTTTCGATGAAGCCTGTTACATCTAGAGTTTATTCAATGGCGAAGGTAAATGGTGTGATATTTGTATGTATCGACAGAGATCAAAGAAGGAGGTGTCAAAATTCTGGGGTTATGATTGAAGGTGGATATTACGGTGTTCTTCTCGAAGTAGTGGAACTAATTTATGGAGAAGGCTTGACAGTTTACTTGTTCAAGTGTAGGTGATTTGATACAAATCCTCAAATCGAAAGGGAGGATAATTATGGACTATTATCTGTTGACACTTCTACGAGTTGGTATGAAGGTGATCCTTTTATTTTTGCAACATCTGCTAAACCAGTTTATTATCTCGATGACTTGGTAAAAAAGGAGCATGGAAGATCGTAAATCATGTGGCTACGAGAAATATATATAGTGCGGCTACACTTGGACAAGCAGTCGATAAGGATGATAATGAGGCATACCAAGAGCCGGATACAATTAATATTCCACCATCCTCCACAATACTACTAAATAATATTGTAGAAAGTCGAGTGGTTCGGCTACATGGTGAAGATCGTGGGTTCATAGATGTAGGTACAAATGAATTATGTGCAGACTCTGATGAAGATGATGAGGACGAGTTCAGACATATGCTGCCAGTTATCTACTCTGACACAGAGACAGACTCAAATAGTGATTCTGACTACGAACCTTAGAAGGACATATCATTTGTAAAAGTTCCTTAAATATTTATTGTTGTGTACCGCTCGAACGAATCGAAAAAGTGATATTATTATATACCTGATTTTTTTTATTTTGTTATATATTCATTCTCCCATATATCAAAAACAAGTATAAATTTATAAAATATTATTATATAAAAACTGTAAAAATTAATATACAGATATATAATCATGTCTAATTATTTATAAGATATATTTATAATTAAATTCAAATATATATAAAATAGGATTATATAAAAACATGTCTAAATATATAAAATATTATTATACATATATTTATATTTAAATTCAAATATGTAAAATATTATGTTATATAAAAGACATATAAATATAAAAACTGGGTTAAAATGTTTGAATGATAAACATGACCCAGTGGCAAAATGCCATATTACTTACATAAATGGCCTGGGGTTCGAACCCCGGCAGCCACTGGATCTTTTTTTTTCGGTATTTAGTTTAGCCGACGACGATCGTCGGCTAAAGTAATCTGCCGACCGTGTCGATCGACACGGTCGAGTCGTTGTGGTCTACATTCGCAAAAATTTTCTGGACGGATAACTCGGCCGTGTCGATTGACACGGTCGAGTCAGGCTGGTGTTTTTGCCGATGGCGATCGTCGGCTAAAGTGTGCCGACCGTGTCGATCAACACGGTCGAGTCGTTGTGGTCTTCATTCACAAAAGTTTCTGGATGGATAACCCGGCCATGTCGACAGACACGGTCGAGTGGGGCTGGTGTTTTGGCGGATGGCGATCGCCGGCTAAAGTCCTTAAACGTATAGCCAACGACGGCCTTTGTCTTCGGCTAAAGTTCCCTTATAAAAAAAAACGCGCCTTTCTTCCTCATTTCTTCCTTTCTTCCCCAAACCTCCGCCGCCGCCCCCCATTTTTTTTTTCCTTTCTTCCCCAGAATCTCCGCCGCCCCTCCGCCGCTCCATCGTCCGCCGCTCTTCCCATCGTCTGTCCGCATCCACCTCGTCTCGTCCGTTCGCCTCGTTCCATCCGTCCACCTCCCTCGTCCGACTGTCCGTCTGGAACCCTCGTCCGACCGTCCGCCGCCAGCTCGTTATCCACCGCCAGCTCGTCATCCGCCGCCTTTCCTAGGTAAGTTTTTTTTTTTTTTTTTTTTCATTTTTTCAGTTTTGATTTCTGTTTTTTTTTTATTTTCTCGGATGTTTTTATTTGCTGGTTTTGGTTATCGGGGCTGGTACTGCTTATCTTGTTAACGTCTGGGATAAATGATTCAAGTTGTTACTACAACCGATTGTCATTTTTTTCTTCGGTTATCCATGTATTCAATTATATTAAATGAGTGATGCGTTCTTTATTCCCTGAGGTTCTTAGTTTTGGAATGATTAGTTATCACTGTTTTTGGTTCAGTGGAAGTTGCATTTGTTCGAAGGAGCATTAGTTATCGATTAGTTATCGCTGTTTTTTAATGCTTCTTGATGATGACAACCGATTTATTTTTTGAAGAGGCAAGGTCTTGTTATAATTTCGTTACCTGTGAATTTTCAAAAATAATTGCTCATTAGTACTTATTAATTCAAAATGATCTTTAGGGTTTATGATGTTTTATGATGTAAAAATAATTGATTTATGTTTTCGAATTTGTATAGGTTAAATGGATAAAATTAAGAGACTAGCGTGTGGTAAGAAAAAATCGAAGACTCCGGAGTCGGGAGATAGTTCCGCAGCTTCCAATCGTGCGGATCCTGTCGGTAAATATTTGGATTAGAGTAACGCTCGCATACGTGGACTAGTAGAGAATAGTGGATTGAAGTTTAAGGATGGGAACTTGTATCCGGCGGATGACACACATACTATTGCGAGGCGCTTATCATATCAGACACCCAGATCGCGGACGACCCCCACTACTGTCGATACGACTCAGACTCGTATGCCTCCTATATACCGCATTCCCACCCCTCCTACTACATCTGGGAGCGGCCCATCTACACCGAGCACGTCATCCAAGGTGCCTTACGGTCCGCCGTCGACTTTATTTATGCCCCTTATGGTACCATCGATTCCATGGGTCGATGAGGAAAGAGTCCACCGGCCATATAACTTGGTTAACCCGACAGAGGTGTATGTGTTTCAGGCGTGGCCTGAGAAAATGATTTGGCGGACATGTCGGATATCTAAGACGAAGTTGTACGCGTCGCTTGCGCAGCTTGAGAATGAGGATGGTTGTACCGAAGACGAACCAAAAAAGAAGAAGAAGACTCGTGGCCCTTCGAAGGGTCTAGAACTTGACACATATGTTTCAAAAAATGGCCGTCACAAGATAACAGTTGATGAAAAGTATCGACGACCCCCATTTTGGCTTCGGATGCTTGTACGACATATTGTTGTAATGTTGGGTTTGTCATACACGATAGAGTTCCGGTACTGTGGGTTGAGTGGAAGGATGTGCCACAAAGTGTGAAGGATGCATTGAACAATGCTATGTCGGTAAGTTTATCTCAATTCCGAAAGCTACTTTGTGTATTTAAATTCAGAAAAAATTTAGTAATATATATTATATGCTAATTGTAGGTTTGGTTTGAGGTTCCTTCTTTCCTACTACATACTTGGTGTGATGAGGTGCAAACAACCAAGTAAGTAATTTTGTATTGTTTTTGTTATTGTTAAAAATATGTATTTGTCAAATGTTTTAATAATTTATTTATTAATACAAAACAATTTGTAATTTAAAATTCACAACTTGTATAACTGGAAGGTAATTTGATTGATAAATTTAAACATGGTAAACATTCTAATTTACTTGTAATTATGAGTATTATAACATACACTTTTAGAATATACATAAAATATTATAATATTAATTATACATAAAAATAATAAAACTAACACATTAACATTATATAATCATACACAAACAACAAATATAAAATGACATGTAACATAATCACTAAACTTAAATCTTAATATTCAACTGCATAATAGCAACTGTATACACACAACAGATTATTTATGAATAACATAATAAACAAATAATATTATGAATTAGAATAAAACAATAATACAAATCACAGTAAATAAATACATAAAATTTACAAAATACTTTACAAATATATTTGACTAATATTTGATTATTATTTATAAATGTTTGTTATAGGTACAAATCTTGGAAAAATGAGCTACACATGTTTTGGTCAGCTTGGGATAATTCCCGCGAGGCTACTCCCGAGGAGTTCAAGTATCGGGAGTACGAGTGGAGGTGGCTATGTGCACATTTTAGCGACCCAGACTATATTGTATGTAATCGAGCTCTAAATATTGTCGTAATGCTATTGTTGTTTAAAGATATGTAACATATATGAAACTTACTTGTGGTAATTTTTCTCCTTTTTAAATGAAAATTACATTTTTCTATGTGTAGGCGAACAGTTCAACCAACACTGTTAACCGTAAGGGTTTGACGGAACACCACAGCTTAGGTTCGCAGTCATTAGCGAGAGTTTCACACGAGGCCACTTCTGATTGTTGCGATATTTCGTTAAATGCAAGTGCACGTTATCGTAGACAAGTAATAAAGTGATGAGTGAGTATCATTCCCACGAGGACTGAATCACTAAGTACCGATTTATATGTATTCTAATTTTATTTGAACAGTCGAAATTTGGGTTGCAATTAATAAATAAAGAAAATCAATAATAAACAGAAAAACGATCGCTCGAAGAAAGAAAATCAAATGATGAAAAAGTCTAGGATTGTGAATCCACCTTGGTTTATCCGAATTTACTCTCGATTATCTGAAGTTAATGATTTCCCCAATTTATTGAAGGCGAAGATTACTAATATACTCTACCGCCTCTCCCGAGGTCAATAGATTTTTCTAAAGGTGAATAACGCACTCTATCCCTAGGTGAATTATTTCGACAATAGGCAAAAAGCACAAAATCTCCAAAAGGCCACGTAGTTCCTATGAGTATATTCCTATCTCACAAGATAAAACGGTTCTCACCAATAGTTCCTCACCAACTCTCCTCTCCCGATTCGAGTTGCGCAATTAAAACAATCCAATTATTGGCCAGACAATTGAAAGCATTAAAATCGATTGGGAAAACTCAACAGAAAAGGGAATTATATAGATAATCAAAAGCAAATCCGTCAAAACTTTGGTTTCATCAAAATCCTAGAACAGGGTTTTAGCCTGACATGCTAAAAGATAAAAATACAGAATTAATAAATGAAAGAATTAAAATCAAACGCAGATGAAGAGCTCGGATTCCTCCGTTCTTCTGGCTTCCGCCCTCTGCTCTTGGTGTCTTCTGCTTCTTGTGATTGATTCCTCTCCTCCACGATAATCCTCTGATTCCCAAGATGATCTCCTTATGACCTTAAACCCTTATTTATAATCCTCTTTTGCCTCAAAAACGCGTCCGTGTAATTAGGTAGAGAACAGGCTCCAAAACGGCCCAAAAACGCGGCACTTTCTGTCAAAACCGCCCCGTGGGCCGCGGCTCACTTAATCTGTGCCGCGGCTCACGGTGTTCAGATTAAAACCTGGGCGCTATTTTTTTCTTCTGGGCCGCAGCTCACTATACTTGTGCCGCGGCTCAGGGTACAGTTTACTCTGGGGGTCGCTGGTCCTCTGCGTGTGCCGCGGCCCGCTTGCCTTGTGCCGCGGCCCCAGGCCAAAATTTGCCGTTTTTGCCCGTTTTCATCGTTTTAGCTTCCGGACTCCAATTTCCTGCAAAATATAAAAGAATAGGGCATTACAAGCTCATTTATGCAGATTTACTCATGAAAAGAATACAAAATAATGATAAATAAGCGTATAAAAATACGCCTAACAAATACCCCCAAAATTGAGCCTTTGCTTGTCCTCAAGCAAAAATAATCAATTTCAACACAAGAATATCGTGAATAATCGTGCAACTCATAGTGCTCAACCTAATCAATACTACCCTGAAAATCTCAAAGAATAGTACAAGTATCATAATAGTGAGTCACATCCAGGACACTGATTCCACAAAGTAACCAACTTCAGTCCTAATCAATCGTTCATGAAGAAAATCCAGCTCAAAGATTAACAAGTGTGAATTTAATCGACCGCGAATATGAAGGGTTAAAATAAAAAAGCTAACTCGCCCAGTCCCAGAGTCTAATGGCAAAAATTTCAAGAGTTTCATCAAAAATAACCCTCGGACAGTATTTCCTTATATATGATCAATAAATTGATTCGAGTTGACCACTAGCTTCGGATCTCGGGATCTTTCATCGGGATAATCCTAGGATGGAATTCCATTCTCATGTATTGGGGAACCGTTTGACGTAAAATACACTCATGGGGCACATGGATGCTTCTAGTTACTAAGTTCCCCTCCATAGCGGAGAAACAACTCGAATGGCTATTCCTGCATGTCCGATTCAAGGTCGCTTTTTTACGCGAGAGTAAACAACGGGTCACGCGAATACCCCCGGTTACTAGGATCCCCATCATCGGCACAAGCGAAATCTCTAAACCACTAGTCTAATCAGGGTCGTCGTTTTACGCGAGAGTAAACAACGGGTCACGCGAATACCCCCGATTACTAGACTTCCCATCATAGAACAAATAACATCTCGACTTTTGGGAAAAAACTTGTCCGACTCTAAACTCACTTTAAGTGCCAACACGACTTATGTTACTGGACGACTATCTATTGGGAAAAATGTAACCAAACGTATAGGCGGCAATTTAAAAAACACGTATGTCTCCTCTCTTATCCGCTAAGATTTCTACAAAAACGAAAAAATTTCGGACCTAGATGAATACTCAACAGAAACAGATATTACTGACTACAACTCAATTAAAACTCAACCGTTTCTTCAGAGAGAAATCAGTATCGTAACATTAGTTTTACACAAAAAGAAGCACAAAAAAATTCACGAATGCAATTAAAAACACGACAAGCAAGGCTTGCAACAAAAATAACGAAAAATAATGAAAAGTGCAACCGAATAAGTACAGAAACAAAAAGTAAAACCCCCCCAAACTTAGGACGTACATTGACCTCGATGTACACAAAATATAATATGCAATAAAAGAAAAAAGGGTCAAGTACTCCCCTACATTCTGCTCACGAACTGGTGCCGGCGTCGTCCGGCGAGCCTGCACCTTTCTCGACTACACCATGCGGAATGTGAATGAATGAGATTGCAAAAACAAAGAGGAAATTAATGATGAGCTCTCAAGTTTAAACATGATGTAAGGGTTGGGAGACAATATAATCCGATAAAACGATTCGTTGCATATAGTTTGAAAATGCTTGGCTTAACAATTTTTCATTGCTGCAATTTATCAAACACTTGGTATGCACAAGTTAAAATGAAGAACAAAAATTTTAATGGCTAACTCCAATTCCCAAAAAATAATAACACAGATATATAGCCATGATAAACGACGACTAACATCACCAATTCGTTCATAATCACAAATACCATCCCAATCAAACACCATATTCACCATATTCCAACTCCATTTTTGAGAAAACTTTGAAGAACAACTAGCAATAAATGACTTCAATTCACTTTTCAAATCATGTATCAATTATGATTCAGAGATCGAGAATTACCTGACTTGGAATGTAGAATGTAAGAAGAAAGAGCAGAAAAAGATATCGGCCGATCGCTGTGTAAAGGAAAGGGAAGAAGTGTACCTGAATCCCAACCGATCGAGTATAAGAAGGGTACCTGGGCTTTCCTATTTGCGACGGGGGGCCGCGGCACAACCTAAGTGAGCTGCGGCCCATAGTACAGTCGGCCTGGGACTTTTTGTGATGTCTCCAGGTGCCACGGCTCAATCTATGCGTGCCGCGACTCATCGTGTTAGTGTGTCGCGGCTCATTTGGTCCGTGCCGCGGCACAGAGTACAGTCTCCTGGGCATTTCTTGGACATTTGGTGTGCCGCGGCTCAGGGAATATGTGCCGCGGCTCAGGGACCTGGTGTGCCGCAGCTTAGTAAGGTTGTGCCGCGGCACAGAGTACAGTTTGTTCGGACTTTTTCCTTCAACTGGTGTGTGCCGCGTCCCATCACTGATTTCTTCCCCTGGGATGATTCCTGCACAGAATTTTTAAAGGAAAACATCAAGAACGAGAGGGATAAGCAAATCAAATCAAAAATGATGAAAAATAAACAATCAAAAATGCAAGAAAATACTGAAACACAAAAATCTACTACTAAAACTCGGGTTGCCTCCCGAGAAGCGCTAAGTTTATAGTCTTCAGCCGGACCTATTGAAAATTCAGTTCGCTTTTCGCAAACTCCATTTGAACTCCGCCCCGTTCTTCGAACCGTTAATGTGTGTTTTAAAATTTTGACCCCTGGTCCTTAACGATCCGATTTTCGGTTTGGACACCCAATGTTGTTTGCGAAAAGGTTTTGACACAAACAACTTTCCGAAGCACCCATTTTCCAAAAGACTAGGCGCCCGTTTGACTTCCGGCTTATTTTCCTCTTTCACGAATGAACTTATGACAGCATCAGGATTTTTTATTGGTGGATGCACTGTTGATGATGACGGCATGTCCACATGCTTGAGATATGCAACTCGTTCTACATTTTTCTTAGAAGTCGGACCCTCTGAAACGGATTCTGAGTTTTTCGACCGACGATTCTTCCGGTGTGTGTCTTTCGCAATGGTATCCACACTTTCAATTTGCGAGCTCTTCTCAACACCACCTGGACATGGAAAGGATTTAAATACTTGAAAAGTGACATGCTCGTCTTGAACCCTTAGAGTGAGTTCCCTTTTTTCCACGTCGATTAAAGTTTGGCCAGTTGCCAAAAATGGTCTTCCCAAGATAATTGGGATGTCGTGGTCCTCCTCCATGTCAAGCACAATGAAATCGGCCGGAAAGATGAATTTATCAACCTTTACTAAAACGTCCTTTATCACTCCCCTTAGATATGTGATCAATCTATCGGCTAATTGCAAAGAGACAGTCGTCGGTTTTGCTTCTCTAATTCCAAGTTTCTTGAAAATAGAAAGAGGCATCAGATTAATACTGGCCCCGAGATCACATAACGCTCTATCAAAAGTCAGATTTCCTATAGTGCAAGGTATATTAAAACTTCCCGGATCCTTCAATTTTGGCGGAAGCTTATTCTGAAGAATAGCGCTGCACTCCTCCGTCAATGCGACTGTCTCATACTCCTCGAGCTTTCTTTTGTTTGAAAAAATTTCCTTCATGAATTTCACGTAACTCGGCATTTGCTCCAAGGCGTCGGCAAATGGGATGTTAATATGTAACTTCTTGAAGACATCGAGGAACTTAGAGAATTGCCTGTCCACCTTTTTCTGTTGTAATCGCTGCGGAAACGGGACGGGTGGTACATATGCCTTTGGATTGTCCGGAAACAGTATCGAGGGTCTCAACTCTTGTGATTCCTCAGTCGCTGACTTTTTCATCTCCTCATCCTCTCTTCTCTTTTTGTTCTGCCCGGGCAGCTCACCCAATTCTTTCCCACTTCTCAACCCAATGGCATTGACACTCTCTCTGGATTCGTTTCAGTCGTACTTGGCAGGCACTACTACAAAAACAGCATTTACTGACACTTAGTTTCTGACACTTTATCAAAAGTGTCAGTAACTTCAGACATTTGACTCATTTTTTTTAACATAATTGTGTCATAAAATACTGACACTTAAGTATCAGTAATTTAAGTATCAAAATTTAATGACACTTAAATATCAATAATAACAAAAAAACTCAATTTATTTAAAACATATAATTTACTTATAATACTTCACACTAACCCTACTCAATAGAAATCTCTATCTCCTTCATTTACATCAACACGTACGCCGATCTCTATCTCCCTCATTTACATCAACACGTACGCCGCCCCCCATTCTCACATTCTTCAGCTTCACCAACGATGGTTCGATCTCCGGCGGGTTCCTTCTCCCTCTTTCGCAAAATCTTCCTCAGGTAAACATAATCGAGCATCTCCGTGCGATTCTAGGGTTCATCTTCATCGAGCATCAATCGATGCATACAATCGATCCCATATTATTCTCTGTTTTTGTTATCTTTTTTTTCTATTTTAGCCTTCTCCTTTCTTCCTTCCCCAGTAAATATTATCTTCTTTTCGATTTCAGTTGAGGAAGCTTCATGGAAATATTATCTACCCTAATCTCTACAGGGAAATGGTAAAAATCCACTCTAATCTCTACCCACGATGGTGATGTGCTTCCTATTTTTTTTCCTAATTCTTTTTCTTTGAATGCCATCATTTTTCAGGCTCCAAAGAAGGGCGTAAAGCTGCCGGCCGCTGCTAAGAAGAAGGCGGAGAAAGTCGTAAATCCTCTGTTCGAGAAAAGGCCAAAGCAGTTTGGTATAGGAGGTGCACTACCACCCAAGAAGGATCTTCGCAGGTTTACGAAATGGCCGAAAGGTGTGAGGATCCAGAGAATGAAGAGGATCTTGAAGGAGCGATTGAAGGTTCCGCCGGCGATTCATCAATTCTCCAAAACACTTGACAAGAATTTGGGTTCGTTATCTATCTATATCTACTCTGATCTGTCTTATTTAATGACAGCGGGTCATAATTTTCTTGGTTTGATGTACTGTTATTGAATACCGTAAGAACTCGTCCGTGCTGTTTTGAAGCTGCATTTTTCATTTTGTAAGTAGTGTGCAGCTCCTTAAACAGCATAACTGGTAGTATCAGTTACAAATTTATGACAAATCATATGCCAATCTCATGTTTTTTTCTTCAGTGTTTGTTTTTCTTTTTGAGTATTTTGTTTATGCAGGAGCATCCTTCATGGTCCCAAATTGCTGGATATCATATATCTATGAAATTATGATGTCATATTTTGTGTATTTTGTGGGGAAGTAGTGGGATGCAGATTGCTTTTTGTTTGGTGTTATGCAGTTCATTGTAGAGCGTGAATCGGATGTTGCTCTATTTTAAATGTTGTGGCATGATGGTTCAGTGCAGGTTTTTATCTTTTAATTTTTGTACGTAGGGGGGCATTTTTTGTTTGTTGAATCAAGAAATGGTAATTGAGGGGTGTATTCCATTGGGATTTTCTGCAAGAAAGTTGTTTATGCAACACTAGAAATACATGCCCAGCAATCTGATAAGAGAGGCTTAATTACTTCGATTCGCAAGGCACAGTTCTTAGGTTGAAATGTATACTGAGTTCACTCTTATATCAAGAGGATTACCTGTTTTCTTGCTGAAATTTAGTAGCTGATTATTGTCTGTGATAGTTGTTTTAGTTTTCATTTCAGCATCAAGTAAGCTAGGTATTGATTTTGCAGGAAAAACGATGAGCTTATGAAGGATGCTGTTGATGCGCTTTTGGTCAATGGAGATTGGTAGGAAAAAATTTCTGTTCAAGTGCTGCATGTCTTCTTCATTCTCTCCCTTTTTTTCCTTTTCATTAATAAATTGTTAATAGACCAAAAGAAAATATCGTTTCGGCAATGCTAAGAATTACAAGTTTGTCTTAATAACCGTTTTTGTAAGAGTTAGCGTTGTTATCCTTTATCCTTTCTCCCACTGGTTTATTTGGGTTTACAACCTTCGACAATTTCTTAAGTGTTATTTTCTTTCTCTAGTTGGTGCTTCACGGTAGCAATCACTTGAGGGAAGAAAAAGAGAGTATAAGTAATCAGTCCCATATTGTGCAGCATGTGACTCAAGGTTTAACTATTATGCTTCTTATGTCAGGGCCTTGAAGATAGAGCTTGGAGAACGAAGCAGGGCAGTGTACATCTACTAGGTGCTATGGCTTACTGTGCTCCACAACAACTCTCTCAGTGTCTTCCCAAGATTGTGCCAAAATTGACCGAGGTTTGTGCAATGACATAAATATATCTCTTGCTTTAACATGGTTGTTTCTTTATTTTATGCATGCTTATGAGTTGGTGTAGTTGAGCTGTTTTCTCAACTATATCTAGGTTCTCACGGATACTCACCCCAAAGTTCGTCTACTGGCAACGGCCCTCCAACAAGTAAAATAATAATTATCTAATGTTCACTTACTGCATTTGTATTAGTCATATTTTGACAGATAGTTTTCTTAGGTTGGAAGTGTGATAAAAAATCCAGAAATATCTGCTCTTGTACCAACTCTTTTGATGGGTCTCACTGATCCCAATGATTATACCAAGTATTCTCTTGATATTCTTCTCCATGTAATTTATCAACCATATGCATTTTCATGGTCGAGTGTATTGATTCTTAGACATGCCGAAACGATGTTTTCTTTTGGTCTATTAACAATTTATTAATGAAAAGGAAAAAAAGGGAGAGAATGAAGAAGATATGCAACACTTGAACAGAAATTTTTTCCCACAAATCTCCATAGTGTTGTCTATTTTGCAGGAAAAATGATGACCTGTTTGCCACCTGAATTTTAGATTGCATGGTGGTTGGTATTATCTTTGATTTTGAACTTGTTCTGACCTTTTGTCCATATAAGAGAGTTCCATAGCCTCTATGTTTTGTAGCTTAGACGTTTATAGTTGTTGGTTGCCACTTATTGCTTCAATCATGAGTTTCTTCTAGATTTTTCACCAAGAATTTTTTTTCTGAATGTTATATGTGTCGTCCCAGGGCTCTAAAACTGAGAAGTGAAAGCTTATTGTCAGAAATCTTCCATTGAAGGTTGTTGACATTTACTTAGATATTTTGATTTTTAAGTTCGATAATCAAGTTACTTCCAGGAATGATAACTCCATCCGATTCGTGAGTTCTCTCTGTCAATTACTTAGATATTTTGATTTTTAAGTTCAATCTTATTAAGTTTACAAATGCGAAAATCTGGTCCGCATAATTGCGAAAATCTGGTCTGTAATTGCAAAAATCTGGTCTGCATAATTGCGAAAATCTGGTCTGCATAATTTCGAAAATCTGGTCTGTTTGCTCAATCTTATTAAGTTTACAAATGCTTCAATATTCTGTTGACACTCTTATTTTTGTGAATTTGAAATGTCAGTTCAAGGGAATTGATAACTACAGCATGAAAGATCTTTCGGAACTACGTGATCGATGGGCTACATATGTTGCCAAGTTAATTACAACTTACAATCGTGAGGTAATTTTAATATGAGTCATTTATATACAAAATTCTTCTGAATATCTATAGAACATTAGTTAGATATAGTATGTTAATTGATTCTTTACACTTGTACATGTGGGAAAAATTTGAAGTTGTTGAGCATGTAGGTGTGGTGGGACAGATTGATGTTGCTGATGGTTATCATTGTATTTTGCATTGTATGCTTAAAATCCATTGTTTTTGTGTTGATGGAGATTGTTAGAGCTGGAGGAATTTTTTTTGTGAGGTTTGGCAGCACATTTGCTGCGAAATTTGGTTGATTATGTGTTTTGTTAGTAGTTAAGTTGAATGCTTGATTAGTATACTTGATTGAGGTGTTTTGTTGGTAGTTTAGTATTTTGATTGTATTTTGATGGCTCAGGATGCTTGGTTTTGTATTGCTCTTTTTAAGTGCATTGCATTTGGGATGTTTTATAATTGAATTGTCTGTTTGAAAATTTCAATTTATGGTTTTTTTTTCATGTAATTAAACAAAAAATGTAGTATTCATAAAAATAGAATTGAGATAAAAATAATTTTTTTCACAAATACGAGCATATCGACACTAAAATAGTGTCAGTAATTATTTTTACTGACACTTTATAATAGTGTCAGTAATGCTAAAGCCAGAACATACTGACACTAATGTTTAGTGTCAGTAAAAAATTAATTACTGACACTATTTTAGTGTCAGTAAAAAAAAATACTGACGCTATTTTAGTGTCAGTATTTATTAACTCTTGTATTACTGACACTAAAAATTATTGTCAGTATTTTCTGGCTTTAGCATTACTGACACTATTA
The DNA here is from genome assembly GCA_033398695.1 of Orobanche coerulescens. NCBI lineage: Eukaryota > Viridiplantae > Streptophyta > Magnoliopsida > Lamiales > Orobanchaceae > Orobanche > Orobanche coerulescens. Next base: position 41,822,438 of record CM065805.1, on the reverse strand, counting down.
CAAGGTGTCAGTAAAATTAATTACTGACACTATTTTAGTGTCAGTAAAGGGGAAATTTGTACTAGTGAGGGTACCTTCTGTAATACCCGAGATTTCTGACTTGTGATATTGTAATCGTTGTACTTGATCTGAGTAGTATTCTCCGTATTTTATAATCCGATGTTGTCGAGCGTATGATTTCTTGTATGAGATTTACAAATTTCAATTCTGCACATGTAGCGCACGCTATCGGCTATGTTTAGCGTGCGCTAATGTGGATTCATAGCGCACGCTACAGAGGGCCATTAGCGCACGCTATGCGTGGTCAATTTGATTGAGACGTGCGGTAGGTGAGATCTGGCCGGGGGACCCCTGTCGGATCGTGTCAGGATGTACCTGGACGGCTTTCGGGAAAAGCCGAGTCAACGCCTTAGCGCACGCTACAGGTATATGCGTAGCGCACGCTAAGTGCTGAATACAGTTAAGTCAGTGAGCCGTTAGCGCACGCTACGAGCAGGGTCTAGCGCACGCTAATAGCCATTTATTATAAATAGGACAGCATCCTATTCGTGATTTCAGTTCTTTCTTCTCCCTTTACCCGAATTCTTACACTTAGAACATAACTTCCTTCATCCTAAACACTTCATATCAACATCCTGGTTCGTGATTGAAGATCGTATATCATTGGAGATTGGTGTTCAGGCTTTCGGTGTTGGATTGCTTCAATTTCCTCCGTGTTCTTCACTACCTTGCGGTAGGTGATTCTTCACCAATACTAGTAGTGTTCTAAAGGATGTTGATCATGTTCATCTAGTCAGTTAAGATTCGTTATTAGTCGTACCTCATGTGTTAGAAGGATATTTTCGACGTTTCGACACTTATTCATCGTATGATCCATTGAACCTTTTAGTATGTGGATTCCTAAGCATGTTATGTATCTTCAAAACCAATCGACCAGTATATGAAGATTACCTAGTTCGTATGTTCTACGTAAGGAATCCTATGTTTTGGGACTTGGAATAATCGGAACTTGGAATATTTCTTAAAGATTGAAGATGAATTATGATGTTGAGGTGATTATCCGTATATTTGTACCTCATGATCATGGAATTTCCACAAACCTTATTAGCATGATATGCCCGAGGGTAATTTGTATTATCACCATAGAGTTCAGGAAATTCACCACCTTTCAACCCAGTTTTCCATTAGCAGTATTCTGCCATGCAAGATTAGCGCACGCTAACATATGTGAGTTAACGTGCGCTATCGGGGTTCAGTTAGCGCACAAAACGTACGTAACGTATGTTATGTATCAGCCGATTCAAACTGTCAGTTCGTAGCTAGCGCACGCTAGTCTTACACGATAGCGTATGCTAACAGGCCGGCTTAGCGCACGTTACGTAGAGTACGTAGCGCACGCTAAGCAGTCCAGGCAGATTGTTTATTTTGAGCTTTTCGGCCGTATACCGAATTGTTAGGCCATCGTTCGACTTGAGATGATTTGTATATCATTCTTTTTTTTAAGGTTCGGGCTTGTTACGTTGATCGAAGGAGGCGGCCTTCGAGTGTGTTGAGATCATCGAGGTGTTTCGTCCTTGCCATTTTTGAGGCAAGTATCATATGTCGAGTTCGGTTTATATTGAGAACTTTGATCATGCTTGTGGTTTTGTTCATATTGTTGAATATGAAATGTATTTCTGAAAATTCTCGTGATATTCATTGATATTTGTTCGTATTGATGAACATATTGAAATGCATATGTGTATGCATAGTTGATTGATTTATGGTATAAATGATCCGAGGGGATCATGAGGATCTATGCTGAGGGCGCTGGATCGAATGTCCACCATGCGTTGGTCCGACGGGATCATCATGGGGATCTATGCTGAGGGCGCTGGATCGCTGGACGGGTTTTCCACCATGCGTTGGTCCGACGGGATCATCATGGGGATCTATACCAAGGGCGCTGGATCGCTGGATTACCCTGTATTGTGTTGATGGAATCGTGAGGATTCGCATCGTTGGATTCCGGTGGCGGAAGTCCGTTTTGCATGTTTTATGATGCATTGATGATTTATTGTATGATGATACTTGTACTAGCATTGTTTTGCTAACCCCTTCGTGGGTGGACATTGTTTTGATGTTCAGGTAGCCGAGGAGCGGGGAGGCAACCACAGTACCGACAGGATGATGAAATGGCTCAGTGATGTGGTTGATGTTATTGTTATTATGAATTGTCTTCTTGGTTCGTTTAGTACTCGAGTACGTCTGTTTTAATAAGGTCATTTCGATATGGTTGTATAAGTTAACTCTTTTGATCGGTTGAATCAAATCTGTATTTGAACTTCAGTTGTTCGATTGAATTGTTTTTACATTTCTTTTAAAATTAGCCTTGTAAATCCTTATCTAAAGGGTTTACGGCGCTGTAATTATTCCGAATATCTCGGGGTGTTACAGAATATGGTATCGTAGCTAAGATTCATGGATATCTTGGCAGTCGTGTTAGTTGGGTCTGTTTACGTTATTTGATTATTGGTCGTACGTAACATCACTGCTGAGCCAGCATCGTCGTGTGGACCGTGGTTGTAAGTTTCCTAATCTCGAATACTACCGTTTTATTTAATTCATGTCTTGTGAACATTAATGGATGTACTTTGAGAAAGTTTGCCCTGGATATTGAGTATTTATGTTTACAGTATGTTGAGAGGAGGTCGTGGACGCGGACGCAGTCGTGGACGCGGACGTGGAAATGCGAGACAAGAAGAGTCGGTATCTACCCCAGAGATAACCGCTAGTCGAACGGATTCCCATTCCGGGGGACAACAGGGATCGGCAAATAATAATGCAGATCCTAACGTGCCGGGAGTGCTTCAGCAGGTGGTTGCCCAGATAAACCAGTTTGCTCAAGTTGTGGATCGCATGCAAACGGAGATGGGACAGCAGCATAACGTGGAGAATCGAGGAGATAGATGGCTTACCGAGGTGGTCAAATTGCACCCTCCGAAATTTGACGGTTCTGCCGAGACGCTTTCTTAGGATCACTGGCTGAAGGAATTAGAAAAGATTTTTGCAGGGATTAACTGTCCCAACGATAGGAAGGTTCCGGTGGCCCAGTATCTTCTGACCGGGGAAGCTTTCGACTGGTGGGAGGCCATTCGACCGGAGGAGCACAATGTTGATTGGACGGAATTCAAATTGATGATGGAGGCGCAGTATTGTCCTCGCCCAGTTAGAGAGGCCCGAGTTCGAGAGTTTTTCTCACCACAGAATTCAGAAGCATCTGTGACGGACGTGATTAGGACTTTTAATCACCAACTGACTTATGTGCGCCACTTGGTCAGGACCGAGGCGGAGAAGATTTTTCATTTTGACATGCGAATGAAGCCGAAAATTCAGCAGTATATGTCCGGATTTGAATGTACCACCTTGCGACAGTATCAGGACAAGGCGTTGGCCTATGATATGAAGGAGGCAGCAGTAGAGAAATCGACGGAAGCAAAGAAACAGAAGGTGTCTGGCAACTTCACGGAGAATAAGAGTAGCGGGCCTCGCAGGGGTCAGTCCTCTTTTCATTCATCCAGGAGACCTCCGCATCCTTCTCGAGGTGGAAAGAAGTTCCGGGCAGTACCAACTGTTTCAGACGCAGGGAAAAAGTGTTATAACTGTGGCAAGGCGGGACATGTTCGACGTGATTGTTTCGCGCCTGCTGTGACCTGTTTCGAGTGTGGACAGGAAGGACATCGCGCAACATTTTGTGGGAATGCGACCCGATTTTTTGTTTCTCGCATTTCTTTACGGGTTCCGAAGGACACTAGTGTGAACCAGACGCAGCAGAGTGGATTTCAGCAGTAACGTTGGGAAGAGAGAGACATCCAGTCCGGGTCCGTTCCTCCGCGCTTGCACGAAATGAGGAAATCGATGATCGAACACCGCTGTTGCATCAGGTACAATTCAGATCCTTTTGCAACCAGTTAGTGTTTTATTCGATTAGGAGCTACACATTCTTTTGTATCTTTGAACTGTGTTAATCGTTTGAAAATCTCGTGCTTGTATAATTGTGAACCTTATGTTGTGGGATTACCGAGCGGAGAGAAAATTGTGGGAACCCTAGAAGCTAGGGATTTCCCAGTATCTATAGAAGGAAGAGATTGGCCATCGAATCTTATTGTAGTTGACATCTGCGGTGACGATTTAATTCTCGGAGATGATTGGCTCAACCGTTATGGAGTTGTTCTGAATTACCGAGAGAGAGTCATTTCTATCATTGCTGATGACGGATCTGAACACTTATTCCGAGGATGGAGACCGGGGAGCTCGGGAAAATTGATCAAAGCAATGAAAGCCGTGAAATTATCAGCAGGATGTCACGGACTTTGGTGCTATGCCATGAGGAAAGAGGAAGGAGTAGAGCTCTCGTCTATTTCGATTGTGAATGAGTTCTCGGATGTATTTCTGACGAACTACGGATTACCTCCAGAGAGAAGTGGAATTCACTATCGAATTAGAGCCTGAGCAGCTCCTATTTCAGAGCACCATACCGCATGGCGCCAACCGAGATGTATGAACTCAAGAAACAACTGGAGGAATTGTTACAGAAGGGTTATATTCAACCGAGCGTTTCTCCTTGGGGAGCGCCCGTTCTCTTTGTCCGGAAGAAAGACGGATCCCTCCGACTGTATATTGATTACAGGGAGCTCAACAAGATGACAATCAAGAATAAGTATCCTATACCTCGGATCGACGACTTGTTTGATCAACTGCAAGGGGCAAGGGTATTCTCGAAGATTGACTTGCGATCAGGATACCACCAGTTGAGAATTAAGGAATCGGATATACGAAATCGCTTCGAGATCCGATGCAGGCATTATGAATTTGTAGTAATGCCGTTTGGACTTACCAATGCTCCTGCGGTATTCATGCAATTGATGAATCGGTTATTCTTGGAATACTTGGATAAATTTGTGGTCATCTTCATTGACGACATCCTGATATATTCGAGGGACGCAGAGGAACATGCTGAACATTTACGTGTGGTTTTGAGCACCTTGAGGAAGGAACAGCTGTATGCAAAACTTTCAAAATGCGAGTTCTGGCTTAAGGAAGTAACCTTCCTTGGGCATGTGATATCAGCCGACGGAGTTCAGGTGGACCCGAAGAAAGTAGAAGCAATCTTAGAATGGGAAGCTCCTAAAAACGTGAAAGAAGTCCGAAGCTTCTTAGGACTTGCTGGATATTATCGCCGCTTTGTAGAGGGATTTTCCAAAATTGCTCGTCCGCTCACTCAGCTGTTACAGAAAACTCAAAAGTTCACGTGGAATGAGAAGTGCCAGGCTGGTTTTGACGAACTTAAGAGGAGACTGACAACAGCACCTATATTAGCGCTGCCAGAGGGAACCGATGGATTCATGGTATACAGCGACGCTTCAAATCAGGGTTTGGGTTGTGTGTTGATGCAGAAGGATAAAGTGATTGCTTATGCTTCTCGGCAATTGAAACCGTACAAGATTAATTACCCGACTCATGATCTGGAGCTAGCAGCTGTGGTCTTTGCCTTGAAAATTTGGCGACATTATTTGTACGGCACTCATTGTCAGATCTTTACAGATCATAAGAGCCTCAAGTACATTTTCAGTCAGAAAGAATTAAACATGAGGCAGAGAAGGTGGCTGGAATTGATCAAGGATTACGACTTGGAGATTCTCTATCATCCGGGGAAAGCAAACGTAGTAGCCGATGCTTTGAGCCGTAAACCTGTTTCTCTTCGAGTGTTGGAAGCACTTACGTTCCAAACCAGTATTCAACGAGAACTAATCCGCGAAGGGATTGAAGTATGGGCACCAGGAATCCAAGGGCAACTTTATGTGATGGAACTGACTTCATCACTAATCGAGGAGATCAAGTCTAAACAATTGAACGATTCTATGATCCTTCGATTATGTGACGAAGTAAAGAAAGGAAAAGCCCCAGGATTCGTGATACAAGACGATGGAGTTCTGAGATTTCAGAGTCGACTTTGCGTTCCCAAGGATGATGATTTGAGACGGACAATTTTGAAGGAAGCTCATAGCACGCCCTATTCTATTCACCCAGGCAGTAGTAAGATGTATAAGGATTTAAGGCAAAACTTCTAGTGGGGGAATATGAAGAAGGACGTAGCGGAGTACGTTTCGAAGTGTTTGACTTGCCAGCAGGTTAAGATTGAACATCAACGACCTGCCGGGATGTTAAAACCGCTTCTGATTCCTGAGTGGAAGTGGGAGGATATCTCGATGGACTTCATCACTAGTATGCCAAGGACTAGAACGGGAATGAACATGATTTGGGTTGTAGTTGATCGACTAACCAAGTCGGCTCATTTCCTGGGAATTAAAGATACATGGGGACCCGAGAGATTGGCACGAGTATTTATTGCAGAGATAGTCAGATTGCATGGGACGCCGAGGACCATTATTTCGGATCGAGATGGTCGCTTCGTGTCACACTTCTGGAAAGCAGTTCACAAGGCTCTGGGGACTGAGCTCAACTTTAGCACGGCTTATCATCCCCAAATGGACGGTCAGTCCGAAAGGACTATTCAGACAGTAGAAGACATGCTTAGAGCTTGTGCTTTGGATTGGTCAACTGATTGGGAAGTTCATCTGCCATTAGTTGAATTCACCTACAATAATAGTTGGCATGCTTCAATTAAGATGGCACCATTTGAAGCTTTGTACGGAAGAAGATGCCGATCACCCCTATGTTGGGATGATTCTTCGAATTTGATCGGGACGGAACCAGAATTGATTATTCAGACTCAAGAGAAGATAGCTTTGATTCGAGAGAGACTGTTGACTGCCCAGAGTCGACAGAAGTCTTATGCAGATGTGCGTCGTCACCCTCTAGAGTTCGACGCTGGAGACCATGTACTATTGAAGGTGTCTCCTACACGAGGGATTTTCCATTTTGGGAGGAGAGGCAAGCTTAGTCCGAGATATATCGGACCATTTGAGATCCTCGAGAGAGTTGGAGATTTAGCATACAGGTTGGCCTTACCGCCATCGCTGAGTCACGTTCACAATGTGTTTCACGTATCCCAACTGCGGAAGTATGTACCGGACCCTAGTCACATCATTGATTTCGACGAGATCGAGATAGCTAATGATGGCACCTTCGAAGAGAGACCAATCAAGATACTTGAGAGCCGGATCAAACAATTGAGGAATAAACCAATACACTTGGTTAAAGTACAATGGTCACGACACGGAGTCGAAGAGGCCACTTGGGAAACGGAGGACAGTATGAAGGCTAGATATCCAGAGTTGTTTTCATCTTAAGTTTCGGGACGAAACTTCTTTTTAGGGAGGAAGGATGTAATACCCGAGATTTCTGACTTGTGATATTGTAATCGTTGTACTTGATCTGAGTAGTATTCTCCGTATTTTATAATCCGATCTTGTCGAGCGTATGATTTCTTGTATGAGATTTACAAATTTCAATTCTGCGCATGTAGCGCACGCTATCGGCTATGTTTAGCGTGCGCTAATGTGGATTCATAGCGCACGCTACAGAGGGCCATTAGCGCACGCTATGCGTGGTCAATTTGATTGAGACGTGCGGTAGGTGAGATCTGGCCGGGGGACCCCTGTCGGATCGTGTCAGGATGTACCTGGACGGCTTTCGGGAAAAGCCGAGTCAACGCCTTAGCGCACGCTACAGGTATATGCGTAGCGCACGCTAAGTGCTGAATACAGTTAAGTCAGTGAGCCGTTAGCGCACGCTACGAGCAGGGTCTAGCGCGCGCTAATAGCCATTTATTATAAATAGGACAACATCCTATTCGTGATTTCAGTTCTTTCTTCTCCCTTTACCCGAATTCTTACACTTAGAACATAACTTCCTTCATCCTAAACACTTCATATCAACATCCTGGTTCGTGATTGAAGATCGTATATCATTGGAGATTGGTGTTCAAGCTTTCGGTGTTGGATTGCTTCAATTTCCTCCGTGTTCTTCACTACCTTGAGGTAGGTGATTCTTCACCAATACTAGTAGTGTTCTAAAGGATGTTGATCATGTTCATCTAGTAGTTAAGATTCGTTATTAGTCGTACCTCATGTGTTAGAAGGATATTTTCGACGTTTCGACACTTATTCATCGTATGATCCATTGAACCTTTTAGTATGTGGATTCCTAAGCATGTTATGTATCTTCAAAACCAATCGACCAGTATATGAAGATTACCTAGTTCGTATGTTCTACGTAAGAAATCCTATGTTTTGGGACTTGGAATAATCAGAACTTGGAATATTTCTTAAAGATTGAAGATGAATTATGATGTTGAGGTGATTATCCGTATATTTGTACCTCATGATCATGGAATTTCCACAAACCTTATTAGCATGATATGCCCGAGGGTAATTTGTATTATCACCATAGAGTTCAGGAAATTCACCACCTTTCAACCCAGTTTTCCGTTAGCAGTATTCTGCCATGCAAGATTAGCGCACGCTAACATATGTGAGTTAACGTGCGCTATCGGGGTTCAGTTAGCGCACAAAACGTACGTAACGTACGTTATGTATCAGCCGATTCAAGCTCGATTAAGTAGCTAGCGCACGCTAGTCTTACACGATAGCGTCGCTAACGAGGCGCTTAAGCGCACGTTACGTAGAGTACGTAGCGCACGCTAAGCAGTCCAGGCAGATTGTTTATTTTGAGCTTTTCGGCCGTAGACCGAATTGTTAGGCCATCGTTCGACTTGAGATGATTTGTATATCATTCTTTTTTTTAAGGTTCGGGCTTGTTACGTTGATCGAAGGAGGCGGCCTTCGAGTGTGTTGAGATCATCGAGGTGTTTCGTCCTTGCCATTTTTGAGGCAAGTATCATATGTCGAGTTCAGTTTATATTGAGAACTTTGATCATGCTTGTGGTTTTGTTCATATTGTTGAATATGAAATGTATTTCTGAAAATTCTCGTGATATTCGTTGATATTTGTTCGTATTGATGAACATATTGAAATGCATATGTGTATGCATAGTTGATTGATTTATGGTATAAATGATCCGAGGGGATCATGAGGATCTATGCTGAGGGCGCTGGATCGAATGTCCACCATGCGTTGGTCCGACGGGATCATCATGGTGATCTATGCTGAGGGCGCTGGATCGCTGGACGGGTTTTCCACCATGCGTTGGTCCGACGGGATCATCATGGGGATCTATACCAAGGGCGCTGGATCGCTGGATTACCCTGTATTGTGTTGATGGAATCGTGAGGATTCGCATCGTTGGATTCCGGTGGCGGAAGTCCGTTTTTCATGTTTTATGATGCATTGATGATTTATTGTATGATGATACTTGTACTATCATTGTTTTGCTAACCCCTTCGGGGGTGGACATTGTTTTAATGTTCAGGTAGCCGAGGAGCGGGGAGGCAACCACAGTACCGAGAGGACGATGAAATGGCTCAGTGATGTGGTTGATGTTATTGTTATTATGAATTGTCTTCTTGGTTCGTTTAGTACTCGAGTACGTCTGTTTTAATAAGGTCATTTCGATATGGTTGTATAAGTTAACTCTTTTGATCGGTTGAATCAAATCTGTATTTGAACTTCAGTTGTTCGATTGAATTGTTTTTACATTTCTTTTAAAATTAGCCTTGTAAATCCTTATCTAAAGGGTTTACGACACTGTAATTATTCCGAATATCTCGGGGTGTTACACCTTCCGGGCGGGCTGTTAATACATTAGCAATCTGCCCCAGTTGGACTTCCAAGTTGCGTATAGAAGCGGAATGGTTTTGCAAGGTCGCTTCCGTACGAGCCATGAACTGATTCGTGTTCGCTGCCAATTTCGCCATTGCTTATTCAGAGAGATTTTTGGAGCGTGAGGAGGCTGCTGTTGGTGTTGATTAAACGGAGGCTGGTTCGAGTTTTGTCCGGTTCTCCATGAGAAGTTAGGATGATTACGCCATCCCGGATTATACGTGTTGGAGTACGGATTGTTTTGTCGATTCCCATTTCCTACGAACTGAGCTTGTTCAATTGGGGGCTGCTCGAAAGGGTTTCCGACTTGGCACTCTGTGCTAGGGTGAGATCCGTTACACCAATTACAAGATTCAATGGTAACGGGGGAAGGAGCATGCGAAAATGCCTGAAGTTGCTGAGTTAATGCTGCGACTTGGGCCGACAATGTAGAGATCGGATCATTATTCGAGATTTCCATAACTCGCTTCGGATTTACTCGTTCGGACGGCCATTGATAATCATTTGCGGCCATAGCTTCCAACAAAGAGTGTGCTTCAGCCATCGTTTTTCCCATTAAGGCTCCTCCAGCGGCTGCATCCACGAGAGTGCGTGTAGAGGCACTCAATCCATTATAGAACGTCTGAATTTGCAGCCAGTCCGGTAGGCCGTGATGTGGGCATCTCCTTAGCAAATATTTGTATCGCTCCCACGCCTCGTGAAGCGACTCCATATCAAATTGACCAAAAGTGGTAATTTCGTTCCTCAGTCTCGCCGTCTTCGAAGATGGGAAGAATTTAGCAAGGAAGGACTGCGCTAATTCTGCCTATGTCGTGATCGAGCCCGGCGGTAAAGAATTCAACCAAAATTATGCTTTGTCCCTCAAAGAGAAAGGGAAAAGCCGTAGACGGATAGCATCATCGGTGACACCATTGTTCTTGAAGGTGTCACATATCTCGAGAAAAGTCGCAATGTGTGCATTGGGGTCATCGTTCGGCAATCCACAGAACTGGCTCGCTTGTACCATCTGAATAATAGCCGACTTGATTTCAAAATTGTTCGCCTGAATGGTTGGACGCCGAATTCCCGAAAAGTTCGTATTGATTTGCGGCATAGCATAATCGTGGAGTGCTAATGCCGGTTGAGCTTGTTGTACAAGATTATCACCTCCGTGATTTTCGGTATTTTCGGCCATAGTGACTGTGGTTAGTAACTCTCGTTTCTCCTTTTTGTTTCTTCGAAGAGTGCGCTCGAGTTCGGTATCCAAAGGTAGTGGGCCTTCTTTACCGAATTTTCTCATGCACTAACCGAACAAGCCTGAAAGGAAAAACAAACAAATAAATAAAATAACACAAAAACAATAAAAATGTTCAAACTAAGACTAGAAATACTGAAATCGATATTAGTAAAATAATCAGTCCCCGGCAACGGCGCCAAAAACTTGTTGCGATATTTCATTAAACGCAAGTGCACGTTATCGTAGACAAGTAATAAAGTGATGAGTGAGTATCGTTCCCACGAGGACTGAATCACTAAGTACCGATTTATATGTATTCTAATTTTATTTGAACAGTCGAAATTTGGGTTGCAATTAATAACTAAAGAAAATCAATAATAAACAGAAAAACGATCGCTCGAAGAAAGAAAATCAAAAGATGAAAAAGTCTAGGATTGTGAATCCACCTTGGTTTATCCGAATTTACTCTCGATATCTGAGGTTAATGATTTCCCCAATTTATTGAAGGCGAAAATTACTAATATACTCTACCGCCTCTCCCGAGGTCAATAGATTTTTCTAAAGGTGAATAACGCACTCTATCCCTAGGTGAATTATTTCGACAATAGGCAAAAAGCACAAAATCTCCAAAAGGCCACGTAGTTCCTATGAGTATATTCCTATCTCACAAGATAAAACGGTTCTCACCAATAGTTCCTCACCAACTCTCCTCTCCCGATTCGAGTTGCGCAATTAAAACAATCCAATTATTGGCCAGACAATTGAAAGCATTACAATCGATTGGGAAAACTCAACAGAAAAGGGAATTATATAGATAATCAAAAGCAAATCTATCAAAACTTTGGTTTCATCAAAATCCTAGAACAGGGTTTTAGCCTGACATGGTAAAAGATAAAAATACAGAATTAACAAATGAAAGCATTAAAATCAAACGCAGATGAAGAGCTCGGATTCCTCCATTCTTCTGGCTTCCGCCCTCTGCTCTTGGTATCTTCTGCTTCTTGTGATTGATTCCTCTCCTCTGCGATAATCCTCTGATTCCCAAGATGATCTCCTTATGACCTTAAACCCTTATTTATAATCCTCTTTTGCCTCAAAAATGCGTCTGTGTAATTAGGTCGAGAACAGGCTCCAAAACGGCCCAGAAACGCGGCACTTTCTGTCAAAACCGCCCCATGGGCCGCGGCTCACTTAATCTGTGCCGCAGCTCACGGTGTTCAGATTAAAACCTGGGCGCTATTTTTTTCTTCTGGGCGGCGGCTCACTATACTTGTGCCGCGGCTCAGGGTACAGTTTACTCTGGGGGTCGCTGGTCCTCTGCGTGTGCCGTGGCCCGCTTGCCTTGTGCCGCGGCCCCAGGCCAAAATATGCCGTTTTCGCCCGTTTTCATCGTTTTAGCTTCCGGACTCCAATTTTCTGCAAAATATAAAAGAATAGGGCATTACAAGCTCATTTATGCAGATTTACTCATGAAAAGAATACAAAATAATGATAAATAAGCGTATAAAAATACGCCTAACACTGATGAAAAAGTGGTGAATGCCCTTGTCTGCGTAACTCAGAAGGCATAACCTAACTATCCAGATAGACTTGTAAGCTGTAAATGTATCCTAACCATTTTAATATTGCTATTAGTCTTTACCTCTGAACTTTATTAATATCCAGTTACTTTTTTTGTTTCCACTTAATTAGGAGAGAGTGACTGAAGAGTCTGAGAGGATGTTGATAGAGATGGCGAGGGAGGAGAATCTAGAGTTGGACGAGACTGGTCTCGAGTTAGCACGCCGAGAGATCGATCAGGCCGATCCCTACATTAGGGCAAGGGTGTGGGCTAACATTTACCCTCCTAAAGGGAGTCATCACCGGACGCCGATGATGGGAGCTGAAGGCACCGGATTATTGAAGAATACTACATGGTTTCAGCGCAATCAAAGGGGCGACACTCAAAAGGCCTATTTGGAGGAGCAATTGAGGATCGAGAGGGAGCTCCGAGCAGAGGAGCAAAGGAAGTCCCAAGACCAGTTCCAGAAATTCCAAGAGGAACAAAGGAAGGTTCAACAAGAGATGTTAGCTCAGCAGCAGGCCATGATGCAGTATATGATGTCTTTGAGTCAGACCGTGTGTCAATCGGGAATTTTGGTACCACCACCACCTCAATTCTTCAATTCACAAACACCCCCTCTTCTTCACATCCTCGGGACGATGACATGCAAGACGGTAGTAATCCTTCTTCTATCTTTAAGAATTTGACGGATCTTTAAGGATTTTAGTTGTCATTGTAGTAGTTCTTTTGCTAAATATTTTTTATTTAGACTTGTGTTCGTTAACGTTGGTGTTTATAGTGATTTTGTTGATGTTGCTACATGACATGTTGATATGGTTTGTTTTTAAATTATGCTTTTTGTAATTGATTTATGTTGATTGTGATGTATGGTGGTGTATTGTACATTTGGAATAACAGGTTATCTGAATAGGTTTAGTGATTTCGAAATCTGTCTTTTTTCACTAGACTTTAGCCGACGACATTTGAACAGACCGTCGGCTAAAGTATTTATTTAAAAAAATAAAATAAAAAACTTTAGCCGACAACTATGTAACTGTCGGCTAAAGTATTTATTTAAAAAAAAATAAAAAACACTTTAGCCGACGACTATGTAGCCCTCGGCTAAAACATTTACATTTTAGCCGACAACTATGTACCCGTCGGCTAAAACTAGAGAAATTTAGCCGACAACTATGTATCCGTCGGCTAAACATGGAACTATTTTAGCCGACGACTGTCTAACCGTCGGCTAAACTCGAACTTTAGTCGATGACCTTCCCTATTTGCCATCGGCTAAACTTTAGCCGACCGGCTTTTAGCCGACAACTGGCCACTTTAGCCGACGATTTTCGACTTTAGCCGACGACTTTTTGTTGTCGGCTAAAGTATAAACATTGGTAATGATGGTCCATATTTTAAAAAATAAACACACACACTTTGAATCTGAATTGATAGTGTTGAATCTAAATAATATATCTAAAATAAACTATGCACGCGCACACATTTAAACTCTTTACTCCGTAGTCACCTGGAAAAATAAAAGGTATATCTATTTATTAATTCATATAGTAGAAAAGGGTAGAAAAAGAGCTCCATATCCAATAAAAAAGCACAATATTTATAACATTTATTTCAAATATATTGTATCATTTTTAATTTATAAAACTCAAAATGAACCAAATTACATCAGATTGGTTCGATTTCAATCCAGAATATCCGATTTTTGAATCTTGATAACAAATTCCATTCAATTCGATTAATTTTTCGGTTCGAACTATTTTTTTCCGTATTCTAATTCCAGCTCAAGTTGCAAAACCGAAATTAGATTTAATATTTGAAATCTATTTTGTAATACCCGAGATTTCTGATGTGTATTTGAACCTTGTGATATTGTATTTGTTGCATTTTGATCTGAGTATTATTCTCCGTATTTCATGATCCGGTGTTGTTGAGCGTATGATTTCATGAATGTGTTCAAAATTTTGATTTTTGCACTTGTAGCGCACGCTATCGACTAGGCGTAGCGTATGCTAATTTGGGTTTCGTAGCGCACGCTATGTATGAACCTTAGCGCGCGCTATACATAGTCAACTTGATTAAGACAGGGTGATAGGTGAGATCAGCCACGGATCTTGGTAGGGACATGTAGGGATGAACCTGGACGGCTTTTGGAAAAAGCCGAGTCAACGCTGTTTAGCGCACGCTACTGGTATGAGGATAGCGCACGCTAAATGTTGAGTATAGTGAGGTCAGTAAGCTTCGTATGGCCGTTAGCGCACGCTATATAAGTGGTAGCATATGCTAATTTATGAATTTAGCGCACATAAAGGGATGTTAGCGTACGCTAAGTCGAGACCAGGCAGAAACAGTAGACTGCAGGCCCGTTAGCGCACGCTATGGATATGGACAAGCGCACGGTAATAACCATTTTCTATATATAGGACAACACCCTTTTTCATTTTTTCAGATTTCATCACTTCCCAAACTCGATTTCTGAAACTTAGAGAGTTACTTCCTCCATCCTAAACCTCTCATATCATCATCCTAGCTCGAGTTTGAAGATTGTAGATCATTGGAGATTGGTGTTCAAGCTCTCGGTGTTGGATTTCTTCAAGTTCCTCCTTGTTCTTCACTATTTTGAGGTAGGTGATTCTTCACCAACTGGGGTAGTATTCTTAAGGATGTTTTGGAACATGTTTTGAGATTATCTAGTCAATTAAATTCATACATAGTCGAACATCATGTTGTTAGAAGGATATTTTCGATGTTTCGGTACTTCTTCATCGTATAAACCATTGAACCTTTTAGTGTTTGAACTCCTAACACATTCATGAAGCTACAAAACCGATTATGGCCAGATTATGGAGATTATCAAGTTCTTATGTATTTCATAATGGAATTACACGTATTGGGGCATTGAATGGATTGAACTTAGGATATTTTCTTGAAGATGAAGATGATGTATCAAGTGAATTTAGTAATCAAGTTCTTGCGGTGTTCTACGGAGTAATTTCGATATATTGTTGGTTCGGATAAGTGAAGAACATGATTAGAATCATTGTAAGAAGAACTATCCTGTGATGTATTGAAGAATCCGACCATAGGATACATTGATCTTAGGTAGGATACTACGTGTTTCTGTCGGGTTATTATCCTAATGTTGAATTCAAATCCAAACTGATATAGGGCAGCGTAGTAAGCTCATATGTTTGAATATATCAAGCTCTTTTGATGTTTTTGATGATTAAACCGATTATCCGGAACCGTTAGTCATACCGGTATTATTATTTGTTGAAGGTTCGGGTTTTGGTGGATTGATCGAGTGAGAGTTCTTCGGGCTGGTTGAAGATTTCTTCTTCGTAGTAACAACCCTTACCGCCATTCTAAGGCAAGTATCGTAATTTCGTTAATATTGGTATTTTGAGCATGCATGTGGTTTATTCATGTTGTTGAACATGGGATTTATTTCGTTGAATTGTCATGATATTCGTTATCAAGTGTTTGTATATTCACGTTGATGTACAAAGCGATTTTGCATATAAGTATGGATGAGTTGTGTTTGTGTATGTTATACGACTTATGCTGAGGGCGCTGGATCGGATGTCCACCATGTGTTGGTCCGACGGGATCATCTTGGGATCTATGCTGAGGGTGCTGGATCATTGTACGAGTTTTTCCACCTCGTGTTGGTCCAACGGGATCAGCTTGGGATCTATGCTGAGGGCCCTGGATCATTGGAATACCCATACTGTGTTAATGGAATCTTGTGGATTCGCATTGTTGGATTCCGGTAGAGGAAGTCCGTGTTGTGTATTTTGTTATGCATTGTTGTTGCATATTCGATTTGTTTAATATGATACTTGTACTAGCATCATTTTGCTAACCCCTTCGGGGGTGGACATTTGTTTTGATGTTCAAGTAGCCGAGGAGCGGAAAAACAGCCACAGTACCGACGTGATGACGAAGGGGCTTAGTGATGTTTATTGTTATTGTGATTTGTCTTCTTGGTTCACTTTCAGTACTCAAGTACGTGTGTTTTTAATAATATTATTTCGATATGGTTGTATTAATTAACTCAATGGATCAGTTGAAACGGGTTTTGTATTTTGAACTTCTATGGTACTGTTGTATTATATTTACACTTCTTTTAATTAGCCTTGTAAATCCTTACTTAAAGGGTTTACGACACTGTAATTATTCCGAATATCTCGGGGTGTTACAGAATATGGTATCGGAGCTAAGATTCATAGATATCTTGGCAGTCGGGTTTTAGTTGGGTCTGTTTTCGTTATTTGATTTACGGGTCGTTCGTAACATCACTGTTCAGCCAGCGTCGTCATGTGGACCGTGGTTGTAAGTCTCCTAATCTCTTATACTACCGTTTTACTTAATTTCTGTTTTGTGAATATTGACGGACTTTATTTTTGAAAATTTTGCCCTGGATATTGAGTAATTGTGTTTACAGTATGTTGAGGGGAGGACGTGGATGCGGACGTGGTCGTGGACGCGGACGTGGTAATGTGAGACAGGAGGATTCAGCAACTACCCCAGAATTATCGGCTAGTCGAACCGATTCCCATTCTGGAGGACAGCAGGGATCAGCGAATGACAACGCGAATCCTAACATGCCGGGAGTGCTTCAACAGGTGGTGGCTCAGATAAATCAGTTCGCTCGGGTAGTTGACCGCATGCAAACGGCGATGGGACAACAGCATAACGAGGATAATCGGGGAGACATATGGCTTACTGAGGTGGTCAAATTGCACCCGCCAAAATTTGACGGTTCTGCTGAGGCACTTACTTGGGATCATTGGCTACAGGAGTTAGAGAAGATATTTACGGGGATTAACTGTCCCGAGGACCGGAAAGTTCCTATTGCCCAGTATTTTCTGACTAGGGAGGCTTTTAACTGGTGGGAAGCTATTCGACCTGAGGATCATAATGCTGACTGGATGGAATTCAAACTAATGATGGAAGCACAATATTGTCCTCGTCCAGTTAGAGTGGCAAAAATACGAGTGTTTTTCTCACCGCAGAGTTCGGAAGCATTTGTGACACACATAATCAAGACTTTTAATCATCAACTGACTTGTGTGCGACACTTAGTCAGGACAGAGGCGGAGAAGATTTTTCATTTCGATATGCGGATGAAGCCGGAGATTCAGCAGTACATGTCCGGATTCGAGTGTACTACGTTGCGACAATATCAGGACAAGGCACTGGCCTACGACATGAAATAGGCAGCGGTGGAGAAATCGATGGAGGCAAATAAGTAGAAAGTGTCCGACAACTTCTCGGAAAACAAGAGTGGTGGGACCCGCAAGGGCCAATCTTCATTTTATTCATCTAGGAAACCTCCACATCCTTCTCGAGGTGGAAAGAAGTTCCGGACAACATCAGCAGTTTCGGACGCATCAAAGAAGTGTTATAATTGTGGTCGAGCAGGGCATATTCGATGTGATTGTCCCATTCCTTCTGTGACTTGTTTTGAATGTGGGCAAGAAGAACACCGTGCGAATTTTTGCGGAAATGTGACTAGATCATTTGGTACTAGCACTCCAGCACCAGTTCCGAAAGAGATAAGTGTGAACCAGACACAGCAGAGTGGGTTTCAGCAGCAGAATGTTGGGAAGAGAGAGACATCCAGTGCTGGGTCCGTTCCTCCGCGCCTGTACGAGATGAGGAAATCTGACGATTAGAACACTGCTGTTGCATCAGGTACGATTCAGATCCTTTTGCAACCAGTTAGTGTCTTATTCGATTCAGGAGCAACACATTCTTTCATATCATTGAACTGTGTTAACCATTTGAAAATCTTGTGTTTATTTGATTGTGAACCTTATGTTGTGGGTTTGCCGAGCAGAGAGAGAATTGTGGGAACCCTAGAAACTAGAGATTTTCCAGTGTTTATAGGAGGGAGATATTGGCCATCGAATCTTATTGTAGTCGACATCCATGGTGATGATTTAATTCTCGGAGACGATTGGCTCAACCGTTATGGAGCTATTTTGAATTACCGAAAGAGAGTCATTTCTATCATTGCCGATGACGGATCTGAACATTTATTCAGAGGATGGAGACCGGGAAGCTCGGGAAAATTGATCAAAGCGATGAAAGCAGTGAAATTACTGAAGCAGGGTTGTCACGGATTTTGGTGCTACGCCATGAAGAAAGAAGGAGGAGTAGAGCTCTCATCTATTCTAGTTGTGAATGAATTCTCAGATGTATTCCATGACGAACTACCTGGGTTATCTCCGCAGAGAGAAGTGGAGTTCACTATCGAATTAGAGCCTGGAGCCGCTCTTATTTCCAGAGCACCATACCATATGGCGCCAACCGAGATGTATGAACTAAAGAAGCAACTGGAGGAATTATTACAGAAGGGTTACATTCAACCTAGCGTTTCTCCTTGGGGAGCGCCCGTTCTCTTTGTCCGGAAGAAAGATGGATCCCTCCGATTATATATTGATTACAGGGAGCTAAACAAGGTGACGATCAAGAACAAGTATCCTATACCTCAGATCGATGACTTGTTTGATCAACTGCAAGGGGTAAGGGTATTCTCGAAGATTGAGTTGCGATCAGGATACCATCCGTTGAGAATTAAGGAATTGGATATACCGAAATCTGCTTTCAGATCCCGGTACAGACACTATGAATTTGTGGTAATCCCATTCAGACTTACCAATGCTCCTGCGGTATTTATGCAATTGATGAATCGAGTATTCTTAGAATACCTAGATAAGTTTGTGGTTGTTTTCATTGATGACATCTTGATCTATTCGAAAGACACAGAGGAGCATGCTGAGCATTTGCGTGTTATTTTGAGCACCTTGAGGAATGAACAACTTTATGCGAAACTTTCCAAATGCGAGTTCTGGCTTAGGGAAGTAACTTTCCTTGGGCATGTGATATCAGCTGACGGAGTTCAAGTGGACCCGAAGAAAGTCGAAGCAATATTGGAATGGGAAGCTCCTAATAACATGAAAGAAGTCCGAAACTTCTTAGGACTTGCTGGATATTATTGTCGTTTTGTAGAAGGATTTTCCAAAATTGCTCGTCCGCTCACTCAGCTGTTACAGAAAACTCAAAAGTTCACATGGAATGAGAAATGCCATGCTGGTTTTGATGAACTTAAGAGGAGACTGACGACAGCACCTATATTAGCGTTACCAGATGGAAGTAATGGATTCATGGTATACAGCGATGCTTCAAATCAGGGTCTGGGATGTGTGTTGATGCAAAAGGATAAGGTGATTGCCTATGCCTCTCGACAATTGAAACCGTACGAAGTTAATTACCCGACTCATGATCTGGAGTTAGCAGCTGTAGTCTTTGCCTTGAAAATTTGGCGACATTATTTATACGGCACTCATTGTCAGATCTTTACCGATCATAAGAGCCTTAAGTATATTTTCAGTTAGAAGGAATTAAACATGAGGCAGAGAAGGTGGCTGGAATTGATCAAGGATTACGACTGTAATATCCGTACTTTCTATTTTTGGTAATTTCTATTTTTGGGATATGTTCGTTTCGGACGACTCGCTTGTTACTGTTTTGATATTCTGAACCTATTTTGTTCTTGGAGTTTTTCCGTTTGGACGAGTTTCGAGGATGTTTTTGCATAATTTCATCTTGAATTATATCTTGTCGCATGTACGTTCGATTCTCGTAAAACTCATTCATTTTCGTCGTTTCTTGGTTTGCGTAAGTTTGTATGGTTGAGTTGGGCATGTTGAGACTTTCGGTTTGTTAATCCGACATCGTATCGTGATTTTCGGGCACTTGGGCCATTTTTGTAATTTCCCATAAGTTTAGGGAATTTCACTTTCTTTGTCGTTTTACGGACTCTGCGGTGGTCGGAGTTGTATTTTCTTTCCGCGCTCAACTCTATCGTCTTGAATACTCCGTATTTGTGCTTCTGGAATCTGGCCTTGCGTTGCATTTCGATTTTTGTCTTTGTCGGCGGCGATGTCTTGAGCGATCGATGCCGCCTGAGTAGCGCACGCTACTGCTTGTTTCCTTGCATGCGCTATCACTGCGTGGTTAGCGTACGCTAACTTGGAGTTTGTAGCATGCGCTAACGATTTCAGCGGACTTGACAGAAGGTTCAGTACTTCGGTACTGGACCAGGTAGCGTACGCTAATTCAGCGTTAACGCACGCTAATTCCTAGCATTAGCACACGCTAATCATGTTAGCTTGTGTACGCTAACGGGAGGACAGTAGGCTGACTGCATTTCCACACCCCGTTAGCTCACGCTAAGCCTATTTAATATAAATACGACAGCAGCAGCCAACTTCGTCATTTTTCTGTCTTTACTTATTCTCTTCGGCTTTGGGCGATTCCAGACGAGGGTTAGGGCTGATTTCGACCAAATATCATCATCCACTACCATCCGTGCATTCCTTGCGTGAATTCTTCAAGTTCTTAACATTTCCACCATCCGAATCAAGGTAAGAATCCCTGAAACCCTTGTTTTGAGATTTTGGGGAAATTTTGGGGATTTCTTGTGATTTGACTGTTTTAGTCCGAATTATCATGGATTCTTGCTAGACTTCGATCGTGTACTTGTAATCCTTCATTTTTATCGAGTATTTGTGGTTTTAAACTCCAAGTTTTCCATTGTTCGTCACTTATAATCGACGATACCCTAGTTATGTTCGACAAATTGTTGCAGCGGGTAGAACTAGGATGTACTCCTGCGTTTTCGTAGTTTTAAGATTGGTTGTTCATCGTTATTGTGTTAGGATCGGATTTGTGAAGGTTATTCGGGCCAAAACCTTTTCGTTCACCATTTTCATTCACGTCGTATTAATCAGGCAAGTACATGTATTACATTTCGTTATGTATGTTGCGTTTTCGAAAGGAATGATGAATTGTGGTTTTCGGGTGCGTAAGTTGTGTTCTTTCCACCCAGAGTGTCCGACGGTATGTCTGGGGGTCGATACTAAGGGGTACGGCCGCGGAAGTGGACTTGGGTGTGTGTGTGGTTGAACTTCCACCCGGAGTGTTCGACGGGATGTCTGGGGGCCGATACTAAGGGGTACGGCCGCGGAAGTGGTATCCCACCCAGAGCGTTCGACGGGATGTCTGGGGGTCGATACTAAGGGCTACGGCCACGGGATACCAGTTGTGATTTCGTGATATCGTGATGATTGAAACTGATTTGATTGCCAATGTAGTATTCCGGAATATTTTTGGCAAATGATTTCTGATTGAGATGATTGTGTAAAATTCGTATTTGTATATAATGTTGTGTAATTGTGTACTTGCACTAGCTATTCGAATGCTAACCCCTTAAATGGGGGAAATGCGTCTTATGCATTTCAGGTACTGGTCGAGCTGAGGAGCTGGCACGGGATGCGCACACAAAGGATATGCTGGCATGATGATGTGGCTCGAGTCGGTATTTTTATGTTTTGTCATTGCATTTGTCGAGTACTGGAGTTAGACTGTTTACTTTTAAACTTGGTTTAAGTCCCCTGCGTGGGCAATGAATTGGTATTTAATTTATGTTTCATGTACTCTGTTAAAATATTTTGGCCGAGGCCACAACCTTATTTACTTTTTGAGTGCATCTTTTGGGATTTCATTGTGGTTTATGTGTCATGTGTTAGCCTCGTAGACCTCACGAGGGTTGTACGGCGTGTAATGTCCCATTTGTGAATTGGGATGTTACATTTATGGTATCGGAGCTTAGGTTTTGAATACCTAGGCTGTCGGTAAATTTTAGGTCTGTCAGTTGCGTCGTTAGATTCAGCCGTTGAGCCTAATATCATCATGCTACCGTCTTTTCGTGCGACCCGTGGCTGTAAGTCTCCTCGAACTCTTATTTTTCTGTAATTCGTTTTATTGTGTTGTTCGGAATTGTGAATTGTGATACCAACTTTGTAAAATGTGAATCTTTCTGATCTTGTTCTTTTCATATTTTCTTCAGTATGTTGAGAGGTCGTGGTAGACCAGCTAGGGGATGCGGCCGAGGCCGTGGTCGGGGTGCTGATAATGAAGAGGGCTCACTTTCTCAGTCCTCTGCGGACTCAGCCTCTCACTCAGTGCCGTCTGGTAATAATGCCGACACCAGGGCTACTGCCGTACTTCCGCAGTTAGTAGCCCAACTTGCTCAGATAGCTCAGGGTGGACGCCAGAATCCGCCCCCGACACCTGAAGAGGAAGCTAGTAAGTGGCTTCAGACGGTGACTAAGATGCACCCTCCTCATTTCTCCGGATCTTCTGACTCCCTCGGTTGGGAGAATTGGCTTTTTCAGTTGTCTAGGACCTTCGATGCCATAGCTTGTCCCGAAGACAGGAGGGTACATATTGCCTAGTACCTCCTGGATAAGGAAGCTGCGGAATGGTGGGAGGCTGTGACGCCCAGAGACCGCCAGTCCACTTGGGAAGAATTTAAGGCTGCTATGGAAGCAGAATATTGTCCACCACCAGTGAAGGAGCGCAGAATTGTGGAGTTCTTCACCGCTACACCTCAGGATGTGCCTATTTCTCAGGCCATCATCACTTATAATCAGCAATTAGGATTTTTGAAAGATCAGGTGAGGACCGAGGCCGACAAGATCCGTTATTTTAATATGTGCATGAAACCGCATATCAGACAGAGTATGGCACCGCTCACGTGTGTCACTTTGAAGGAGTATCAGGATCGCGCTCTAGCGATCGAGATGGCCGCACCGGAATCAGAGTTGGGTACCGAGGCCAAGAAACAGAAAACGGTTGGCATTTTTTCATCCGGCAAGAGTGGCCGATTTTCGAGAGCACAGTCTGCCCCTACACCTGGGAAGTGGCCATTTCATCAGGCTGGGGGATCTCAGGGTAATCGTTCAGTCCAGTCCTGTGCTTCTGATGGCAGGGTTTGTTTTAACTGCAACCAATATGAGCATTTGATGAAGGATTGCCCTTCTCCTCCAGTTACTTGCTTTACTTGCAGACAGACCGGGCATCATGCAGCTCACTGTGAGAGGGCCACCAGGGCCGCTAGAGTTCTGACTACCACTGCCGATCAGAGGGATCACAGCACTCCAGCTACTCATGTCCCGCAGAGTTCGGGTCGTGGTAGGGGTCGGGGTCAGCCGGATCGCCGTACAGCATCGAGTTCGGGTTCAGTTCACCCTCGATTGTATCAGATGAGGCGCACAGAGAAGGCAGACATTCCGGTGGCGTTAGGTACCACTCAGATCCTTACTCATCCAGTTTCAGTGCTTTTTGATTCGGGTGCTACCCATTCCTTTATTGCATCGGATTGTGTGAGTCGTATTGGCTTTGACTGCTTGTTTGAGTGTGAACCGTTTGTAGTGGGTATGCCCAGCGGGGAACGTATGGTTGGGGACCGGGAATTTAGGGATTGCGCAGTGAGGATCGGGAGCCGGGATTGGCCCTCGAATCTCATTGTGATAGACCTTAAGGGTGAGGATTTGATCCTCGGGGACGATTGGTTGGATCGTCACGGTGCTATCATGAACTATCGGACTCGTACTATCTCGATAGTGGCCGAGGACGGCACCGAGCATACTCTCGTCGGTTGTAAGCCGGGTAGATCGGGGAGTGTGATTAGCGCCTTGGAGACGATGAAACTTCTGAACCAGGGTTGTGTCGGCTACTGGTGTTATGCTCTGAAGGCGAAAGATGGTGGAGTTGATTTGTCGTCAATTCCAGTTGTTAGCGAATACCCCAACGTATTTCCGGATGACTTGCCGGGATTACCACCACAGCGAGAGGTGGAGTTCCCTATTGATCTAGAGCCGAATGTGGCCCCTATTTATCGAGCGCCGTACCGTATGGCACCGTCGGAGATGTTAGAATTGAAGAATCAGTTGGGAGAGTTGTTAGATAAAGGGTATATTCGACCGAGCGCATCGCCGTGGGGTGCGCCTGTACTTTTTGTTAAGAAGAAGGATAGATCGCTTCGTTTATGCATCGACTATCGAGAATTAAACAAGTTAACCATCAAAAATAAATACCCTTTGCCCCGGATTGACGACTTGTTTGATCAACTTCAGGGGGCGACAGTCTTTTCGAAGATTGATTTGCGATCGGGCTGCTACCAGTTGAGGATTCGGGACATCGATATACCGAAAGCTGCCTTTCGGACGAGATATGGACATTACGAGTTTGTGGTTATTCCTTTCGGGCTAACCAATGCCCCAGCAGTGTTCATGCAGTTGATGAACAATTTTTTTATTGAGTATCTGGACAAATTCGTAGTCGTCTTTATCGGTGACATCCTTATCTATTCACGGAGTCGGGAGGAGCACGCCTTACATCTCTGGATTGTATTAGACATTTTGAGAGCTGAGCAGTTGTACGCGAAGTTCTCTAAGTGTGAGTTTTGGCTCGAGGAAGTGATATTCCTCGGGCATGTGATTTCAGCAGAGGGAGTTCGGGTAGATCCGCAGAAGATAGAGGCAGTGATGGATTGGGAGCCGCCTAAGAATGTGAAGGAGGTGAGGAGTTTTTGGGGTATTGCCGGCTATTACCGTAGATTTGTTGAGGGATTTTCTAATATCGCTAGACCACTCACTCAGTTGCTCCAGAAAACTCAGAAGTTCGAGTGGACTGCAGTCAGACAGGATAGTTTTGATGAGTTAAAGAGACGATTGACTACCGCACCCATTTTAGCATTGCCTCAGGGGAATGAGGATTTCATAGTGTATAGTGATGCTTCGGGCCTTGGGCTTGGGTGTGTTTTGATGCAGAGAGACAGGGTGATTGCTTATGTGTCCCGCCAGTTGAAACCTTATGAGGTAAATTATCCCACGCACGATTTGGAGTTAGCTGCGGTCGTTTTCGCCTTAAAGATATGGATGCATTATCTCTATGGGTCGTCATGTAAGATTTTTACGGACCACAAGAGTCTGAAGTACATCTTCAGTCAGAAAGAGTTGAATACGAGGCAGCGTAGGTGGTTAGAGCTAATTAAAGATTACGACCTCGAGATACTTTATCATCCAGGTAAGGCTAACGTAGTGGCTGATGCGTTGAGCCGAAAACCGATGGTGTTACAGATGTTAGAGGTACTTACACCACAGAGCAGGATCCAGCGGGATTTGATTTGTCAGAATATCGAGGTTTGGGTTCAGAGGGTTCAGGGTCAGTTATGTGCGTTAGAGATCACTTCGTCCTTGACAAATGATATCAAGGCGAAATAGTATGATGATCCGTGTTTGGTCCAGTTGAGGGAGGATGTGAGGAAGGGGAAAGCCCCTGGATTTGTGGTTCAGGATGATGGCGTTCTGAGATTTCGCGGCAGATTATGTGTACCGAATGACATTGAGTTGAGGCAGAAGATTTTGAGTGAGGCTCATACTACGCCTTATTCCATACATCCTGGTACGAGCAAAATGTACAAGGATGTGAGGAGTAACTATTGGTGGAGCAATTTGAAGACGGACGTTAGCAAGTTTGTGGCGAAGTGTTTGACCTGTCAGCAGGTTAAGATTGAGCATCAACGGCCCTCGGGGTTGCTACGACCACTTCCCATTCCGGAATGGAAGTGGGAAGACATCTCTATGGATTTCATTACCGGGATGCCTAGGACTCGGACTGGAATGAACATGATTTGGGTTATTGTTGATCGACTAACCAAATCAGCTTATTTCCTGGGTATTAAGGACACTTGGTGAAATGCCCCGCACTAACTACCTAACTTACACTATCTTATATCATATTAGTACTTATAAATTACGGTGGAATTTCGACAGAGTTTCCCCTAAACTAGTACCTATCCCAAACCTGTGACATAAAACCAACACAAGTATCATACAGAGACATCTAGTCTCAATCCGAATCAAACACATGACATCAATATCCTCGTACCTATAACTACAAGAGATTAGTAAACCAAAAAACTTCGATCTTTCTAAATCACTAATTTATTTTACATTACGATATTTAAACAACCTCACAGGTTAAACAAACATACTAAGTGAACTTAAAGTACCCATCACACCATCAACGACACTCGAACCTATGAGTACATTACTGCAATACATATTTATAAACTAAGGTTCACAAACAAGAACGAAAATATGTTAAGCCCATGGTTAAGCCCGACAGGTCGTCATCCATGTACGTCGACCCTCAGCAACAGTGGAACTCCAACTCATCCAGCGAGGGAACATACTCAAGCATCAGAATTACCTACAATGCATAAACTACGTGAGCTAAAGCCCAATAAGTAGAAATCATGCATGTTATGTATCATGTCTGATGCAACATATGACATATGATTATCAATGAGAATCTCTCAAAATCATTTTCTTATCCTTGGGCCCGTTGAACCACGTACTAGGCACCGAAATGAACTCAATATCATATCATATCATGAGGCATGCATCTACCATGCCAAACATATAAGGCATGCATCTACCACACCAAATATATCGTGAGAACATGCATCTACCATGTATCACCCATGATATAAGCACGCATCTACCGTGCTAAACATATCGTAAAAGCATGCATCTACCATGCCTCGGTGCTCTAGCAGCGGCCAACAAAATATTTTTCTTTTCTTTCCATGATCGTACCATGCATGCAGACACTAGTGAGTATCCTGTTATGCATGCATGTGGAGATGCTAATGGATGTTATGATCATGTAAGGTGCAACCAAACACTTTAAGCATAATACAGATCAATCATCCAATACAATACACTCTCAAGATATCATCAAGTTTACAAACAATACTATGTTTATGCATTGTAGTTGCAGATAGATTTCTACTTACCTTGATCGGGTAATACCCTTACGTTTATACCAATAGGGGGTGTTTGGGATGATATATCTTCAGAACCTGTTTCAAGGAATGTATTTCAAGGATTCACATACCACACGCAAGGTTTAACTCTCTTCATATCGAAAGGGTTTACCACTTCGCATAACCGGTGTTCTACATACTTTATATCGGTTTATCGATATATACCAGCCCATTAACCAATCGATTTTGGACTTATAATTCATTAATAAATCTATTAGTCTCTGTTTATAAAGTTCATTCAACTCTCACAACTTAAAATTTCAAGGTTTTATAACAAATACTTGATTAAGAGAGTTTATCAAAGTCTTGTCATAATCAGATTTTGTTTTGCATATAATCACTATAATATAAGTTGAACTTGCACCAATTTTTGACATAATATCCCAAAGATACTTAAGAATAAGTATACTGAAACTCCTAACCCTGAAACATACGGATCAAGTAACATATACTATTAATTCCAAAAGGTGGCAGAATTGATTCCTTTATTGCCTTAGTGAGTTTTAAGCCTTATAAGTCCATATTAAACACAAGGGTTTGCCATGTATGAATTCTTAACATCATTATAACATGTATAAGAACATATACAAGCTCTCACAGCTTCGAAATAGCTAATAAACATAGCAAGAATAAGGAAGAAACAAAGAAAACTCACATTGATTGTCAAAGGTGTTGATGTTTTTGATGATTTCTTCTTGAATTTTTGGTGATTTTTCGAAGTGGGGAGCTTCTTATTCATATACAGACTGTAAATGAGGGTTGAGGGTCTGATTTATCCATCAAACAAGTGTCTTAAGTCGGTTATGAAGGTTAAATGTCTAAAATACCCTCGAATGACTACTAGAGACTAGGTTTGAAATAATTGACCGATTCAAGTAGTTATGATCCGGTTCTTGGAGTGTTTGAACCGGTTTCTAGTAGATATTGACCTCATTTAGGGTATGGATGATCTTTAAGATGGTTTAGTAGAAGTTTAGGGTGTATTTTTATTGCTTAAACTCGATTACCAATGCGAACAATGTTGCAAATGCTAGTGAAGGACTTTATTGTCAAACTTTCTAAAACTTCACAAATGAGACACTGTAGGTAAGAATGGAAGGAATCATTTATAAAAATATAATTAATATGATAAACTAAAAGATAAGTTCAATTCCTACCGCAGTTGGAACGAATGAGGTATAGACAGATCACAGTATTTTACAGGCGTTATCAGATACAATCATAAATTGTATCCTATTAGGTATTGACAAGAGTCAAAGGCACTTGACACGTGTTAGTTTATTGAATGATGGTTATCCACTTGAATCTTCAATTTAAAGTGACCCACTACACGTGCCGACTAAAATATCGAGGTAAGCTAGTTAACCTCCGGTAGACACGTCAGTGACACCTTTATAACTTCTAGGCTTACCACGTGTACTTAGAGTTTTATAAGATCTTTACATATATTTTATTTTCGTATTAGAAATACTATGAATAACATAACTTAGTCCCGTAACATATACCACGATTGTGTTTTAGACATGAGTTCAAATGTTTAGCACATTCCTATGTGTGAAATTAACTATAAGATCAACTGAACCATGAAACATCAAGTAATCCAAATAACACATAATTAACAAGTTATGCATGAATCATATTGACCAAGTGAGTAATGTTAGGCTCGGGTATCACACTTGGGGGCCGGAGAGGCTGGCACGAGTATTTATAGCAGAGATCGTGAGATTGCATGGGACTCCTAGGAGTATTGTTTCAGATCGAGATGGCCGGTTTGTATCACATTCTTGGCAGGGTATTCATCGAGCTTTGGGGACTGAGTTGAGACTCAGTACATCTGACCACCCTCAGACTGACAGACAGTCAGAGCGGATGATCCAGACGTTGGAGGATATGTTGAGAGCCTGTGCCTTAGATTGGAAGGATGATTGGGAGTCGCACTTGCCGTTGATCGAGTTCACGTACAACAATAGTTGGCATGCCTCGATCAAAATGGCACCATTTGAGGCATTGTATGGGAGGAGGTGCAGATCGCCGTTGTGTTGGGATGATGCGTCTGAGCTGATTGGTACCGAGCCCGATATGGTAGTTGAGATGAGAGAGAAGATTGCTCTGATTCGCGATAGGTTGTTGACGGCCCAGAGTCGGCAGAAGTCTTATGCCGATACGCGTCGCCGGCCGTTGGAGTTTGAGGTGGGAGGTCATCTCTTGCTTAAGGTGTCGCCAACACGGGGAGTTTACCGCTTCGGCCGGAAGGGTAAACTTAGTCCGAGATATATTGGGCCGTTCGAGATTTTAGAGAGAGTTGGAGAGCTTGCCTATCGGTTAGGCTTGCCGCCGTCCCTGAGTCACGTGCATAATGTATTTCATGTTTCCCAGCTTAGGAAGTACGTACCGGACCCTAGCCATATTATTGATTTTGGAGAGATCGAGTTGGGACCTGACATTACCATCTAGGAGAGGCCGATTCAGATTTTAGAGCGTCGGGTGAAGCAACTTCGACATAAAACCATTCATTTGGTTAAAGTTCAATGGTCGAGGCATGGATCCGAGGAAGCCACATGGGAGACGGAAGAGAGTACGCAGTCGAGATACCCCGAGTTATTCACGTTGTAATTTTCGGGGCGAAACTTATTTTTAGGGGGAGAGAATGTAATATCCGTACTTTCTATTTTTGGTAATTTCTATTTTTGGGATATGTTCGTTTCGGACGACTCGCTTGTTACTGTTTTGATATTCTGAACCTATTTTGTTCGTGGAGTTTTTTCGTTTGGATGAGTTTCAAGGATGTTTTTGCATAATTTCATCTTGAATTACACTACTAGAAAAAGGATATTTAACGACGGAATATTTCGTCGTTACATGCCAAAAAAATGGTCGTTAAAGGTTTTAACGACGGATAATGTTCGTCGTTTGTTCGTCGCAACAGACTCCGTCGTTATTGGTACTAACGACGATGTTCATCGTTATTTTGTCGATACCTTTTACGATGACTTTTTGTTAATAAAGAATACATTAACGACAACACTACTATGTAATAACGACCACATTTTTTGTCGTGAAAAATCATCCTAACGGCTATGACAATTTTAAAATTATATTAATAACGACCAAATACTCCATCATTACAGATGCTCTTTTAACGACAAACAAATAGAAATTACCACCAATCTCACCATCGTTAAAGATCCATTCCAACGGATAATTTTAATTAAAACTTCTGCTTTTAACGACTATATATTTCATCGTTATTGTTAAACGCATATACAAAAAGCTTTTTATGCTCATCCCATCTTTAAAAAATGCTAAATAATCCAATGAAAAAAATAGATATTAATCAAAATA
Organism: Orobanche coerulescens; assembly: GCA_033398695.1. Taxonomy (NCBI): domain Eukaryota; kingdom Viridiplantae; phylum Streptophyta; class Magnoliopsida; order Lamiales; family Orobanchaceae; genus Orobanche; species Orobanche coerulescens. The sequence continues at coordinate 41,791,844 of CM065805.1, read as the reverse complement.
AAAAAAGATTTCATTATTTGAAATTCATTTTTTGGTAAATAGAAATTTATTAACCAAAGGCCAAAAAAACCCAAACTTCATACAAACATAGCTACCAATAAATGGAACAACAAGAATCAAAAGGAGCTAAACACTCAACCCAAAAAAACAAAAGCAGCAAGCAATAGAGCAAAAAAACACTGAAGCCCAAAGTTGAAGCTTCCAAACTGACAATAGGAAGCAACAACAAAACACTACTCTTAGGATCAACTTACATCCATAGTGAAACTTATTATAATAAGCATTCTAATTGTTCGAAATAGCAATTACATCCATAGTCATTAGAAAAATTACTACTCTTAGAATCAACTTACTAATAGGAAACCGAAGTTCTATTTTGGCAATACAAAAAAATAAAAATCTCGAGATTCACATATTTCTTATCTTCAAATATTAGCTTCACTTCAGTTTGAAGCATCATCTCATGGAATAGAAATATTAAGTTGTTGCACCAGTATATCTTTAAATGCTTTCAATTGATTTTCATATGAATCCATTCGACCCTTTAGTTCGTTATTCTCATCTTGTACCGTGTCCAGACGATCTGTAAGAATTTGATTCTGTCGTTTGGTGCTGTTCAACTCTGATTGAAGCTCCTCTCTACTAGGTTGTGGTCCATTTATTTGTTTAAGTGTTATTCCTCCTCCAAAACACACAACCCGATCACGAGACTTCGATTTAAAAACTTGCTTGGCCACCTATAGAACAAGGAAACAAATTATTATTTGTACTCCAATATACACCACTTGATCATTATAAAGAGAACAACTTGACTATATCTGCTTGGGCAAGAAATGGAAGCATTATTTATGATGTGTTAAACTACAACAAGCATTATAATGTTTTAAAAGAAAGAAAATCTGAACCGACCATGGCATGTTTTAAAAGAAAAAAAAATCTGAACAGAAAAAAAAAAAAAAAAACTTCCTTCTGGGCTTACTTGCCAAGCTGAACAGAAGAAAAAAAAAAACTTCTACGAATAATATTCGTAGAAGAATTTATGGCTATCAGACTAAAAACTGCCAGGCTGTCAATGAGAATATGCAGATTTTGTAAACTGACATTAAATAATAAACTATTTTTACTGGAAATGATTAAAATTTTGTTACATATATGATTGGAAATCTATATGAGTCTAGTTTCAAACAAAAAAAGAATGACCTGAAAATATTATTTGTGGAAGAAGTTATGACTATTTGATTGAGCACTGACAGATTGACTGCATAAGTTGTTTAAAATTAAGTTTTTTACTTTCTCACATGTTCGTTTTACTTCATATTTGCTTTTTCAAGTATAAATTCTTCTTATTAATTGAACAATATGCTAGTTCATGATATTGTAAGTTTTTGCTGGTTGTGAAGTCGATCATTTCCTTTTCCATTCATGGCTTCGCAAGAGTTTCACGACTCACCGAACTCTCATCAACATCCTCCAGATTTGTTTGAAACTGGCGGAACTTCTTAGAACACATTAAACTTTCCCAATATTAATTCTAAAATCCCATCTCGAGCAGTATATCAATGGTGAAAAGGTTTATTTCAAAAATAGAATAATCAATGCATAAGATGTATAAACATGATAACATAGACAGAAATGGCATATTAATTTTCGCCTCAACAAGTGAAATTCATATACCTCATTCACATCAGTATAACTATAGGTGTGGGTAAAAATAAAATAATAGTAAACATGTTCTCCAAAACTTGCATATGCATACAAATAAATAATAACTAACCTTCTTATATTGAAGCTAGCCCAATCAACCGACAAAATATATAGAGATTGCACTTTGTGTTTTTGTTGGCAGGGATGAGAAACTGATCCGCCGCAAGAAGAACTGTGAAGACATGAATTATGAGCAGTAAAATTACGGATTTGTTGAGTAAAAATCATTGTGAGTACAAAATACAAGAGGAAGCAACGATGTGCCACTTGTGTTGTGGACAAATGTTGGCAGAGGTCTAAGGATTAGAAATGCAGGGATATGGGTGTGAAAATTAAATTAATAACGAGGACGAAGGGATTATATCCGGATGGGAGACTTACTGTAGAAATCTAGGATGAAGGTTATCTTCGTAGAAATCTAGGATGAAGGTTATCTTCCTGGTGTTCATGCAATGACAAGATACAAATGGTTGATTAATGAAGCCAATTTATTGGTATCAGTGTTGGCAATATGGTTACGGTTGGTGTTACTAAAGGTTCACTGGGGCGTTAGGCGCATTGTGGTGAGTAAATTCCGCCTCCTGCCTTCTGGAGAGGCAACTTTACTGACATAACTCATCACAATTAAATTGCAAAATCTATGGCGAGATTTTGATAATTTAACCATGAAGGATTCCGAAAATATGCAAGAGTTTCTTTCTAGAGGTTCTAATTGTAAATCAAATCCGAGGATATGGAGATACTCTAGAAGAGAAGAAAATTATTGAGAAAGTCCTACGGTGTTTGCCGGCGAAATTCGAGCATATAGTTGCAGCGATCGAAGAATCCAAAGATTTATCAAAATTATCTTTGGATGAACTCATGGGTTCTCTTGAAGCTCATGAAAAGAGGATGTGCAGATTCTCGACTCAAACCTTGGAGCAAGCTTTTCAAGGAAAAGTGAATATTTCTCAAAAGGAGAAAGACAGCCCGCAAGATAAGAAAAATATGTCAGCACAAAGAGCATTGCAAGGAAGAGGTCGTGGCAGAGTTCAAAATTCTAACACCCGCAGTCGAGGTAGATGAGGAATAGGCAAATCTAGCTCGCGATTCGATAATCAAAATTCAGAATCTTATTGTCGCATATGTCGAAGAAATGGTCATGACACTCAAAGTTGCTGGAGCAGATGCAAAAGGTGCAAAAATGCAACTCATTCTAAAAAAGACTGTTGGTATCAAGATTACGGTGAGGCAAAGGAGGCGAACTTCTCGGAAAAGAATGAAGCCGATCAGGTATTCTATTCATGTTTAAATTCTCAACAACAACTTGAGAATATTTGGTATGTGGACAGTGGCTGCAACAACCATATGTCTGGAAATAAGATGTTCGTTGATCTCGATGAATCATTTTCATCGGAGGTAAAGATTGGAGATGGCAAACCACTTAAAATTATTGGAAAATGTGCTGTTTCTATTCAGGCAAAAGAAGGGAAAGCCAATATCATCAAAGATGTCTTTTATGTGCCGGATTTAACTCAAAATTTATTGAGCATTGGCCAGCTATTGCATAAAGACTACAAGGTGGAGTTCAATAATGGTCATTGTGTCATTATTAACAAGCAGAAGAAACTCACGATGGCAAGAATCAAGATGAGTCAGAATAAATTATTTCCTCTAAACTTGCCATTAGCCGAGAAAGCTGCACTTCAAAGCATGATGGATGGAGATAATAATATCTGGCATCTAAGGTACGGACATTTGCTGAAAAATAAAAAAATGGTATTTGGGCTAAATTTGCTGAAAAATAAAAAAATGGTATTTGGGCTACCAAATTTTCCAGACCATGATAGACCATGTGAAGGATGCATTTTTGGCAAAATGCATTGGCTACCATTTCCAAAAATATCTTATAGATTCAAAGTCCCTCTCGAGTTGGTGCATGCAGATATTTGCGGCCCGACGCAGACTCCATCTCTCAATAATTACAAGTATTTTCTCTTGTTCGTGGACGACTACACCAGAATGATGTGGGTCTACATTCTCAACCAAAAGTCAGAAGCATTTCCAAAATTTTTGGAGTTCAAGAAACTTGTGGAAAATCAGTGTGGAAGAAAAATAAAAATTCTTCACACAGATCGTGGAGGAGAATTTATTGGAAAGGGCTTCATGGATTATTGCAAAGAAAAGGGGATCCAGAGGCAGTTGACGGTTAGATACAGCCCGCAACAAAATGGAGTCGTCGAGCGAAAAAATCGCACCATAGTGGAGATGGCTCGTAGCATGATGGCGGGTAAAGGACTGCCTAAATCATTTTGGGCAGAAGCTGTAAATACAGCCGTGTATATTTTGAATCGGTCACCAACAAAAGCGGTTCCAAATAAGACTTCATATGAGGCGTGGCATCGGAGGAAGCCTCAGGTAAATAATCTTAAAGTTTTTGGCTGCATCGCATATTCTCATATCCCATCTCAACAAAGAGAAATTTGATGAAAAAGGAAAAAAACTTATTTTTGTCAGTTATAGCGACGAGTCCAAAGGGTATCGATTATTGGACCCAAGGACAAATAAACTCATAATTTCTCGAGATGTTATTTTTGATGAAATGCAGTCGTGGAATTGGGGTGATGAAGAGAAGATTGCATCTCAGCCGCCACCTATTTTTTCACCAAAATCGATTGATCAACCGAGCACAAGTGAAGGAGCCGGCACATCAGGTAATGGAGATTTCGATCCAGAGTGAGAAAGCACTGTAAGAAAAGTTCGAAGTTTAAGAGACATCTATGATTCATGTGATGTCGCATTTTTCACCTACGAGCCACAAACTTTTGAGCAAGCTGAAAATCAAGAAGTATGGCAAAAGGCAATGAATGAAGAAATTACTAGCATTGAAAAGAACAAAACATGGGAGCTCGTACATCTCCCTGAAGGAAAAAGTGTGATCGGAGTTAAATGGATCTTCAAGACAAAATATAAGGAAGATGTCTCAATTCACAAGCATAAAGCTCGTCTAGTCGCAAAGGGGTATTCTCTGTAACACCCCGAGATATTCGGAATAATTACAGCGCCGTAAACCCTTTAAGTAAGGATTTACAAGGCTAAATAAAATAAATGTAAATATAATTCAACCTTACAACTGAAATTCAAAATACAGAACTGGTTCAACTGATCCAAAGAGTTAACTTATACAACCATATCGAAAATGACATTATTAGAACACACGTACTCGAGTACTAAAGTGAACCAAGAAGACAATTCATAATAACAATAAACATCAACCACATCACTGAGCCATTTCATCTTCCTGTCGGTACTGTGGTTGCTTCCACGCTCCTCGGCTACCTGAACATCAAAACAATGTCCACCCCCGAAGGGGTTAGCAAAACAATGCTAGTACAAGTATCATAATACATAAATCATCAGTGTATCATAAAACATGCAAAACGGACTTCCGTCATCGGAATCCAACGATGTGAATCCTCACGATTCCATCAACACAATACAGGGTAATCCAGCGATCCAGCGCCCTTGGTATAGATCCCCATGATGATCCCGTCGGACCAACGCATGGTGGAAAACCCGCCCAGCGATCCAGCGCCCTCAGCATAGATCCCCATGATGATCCCGTCGGACCAGCGCATGGTGGACATTCGATCCAGCGCCCTCAGCATAGATCCTCATGACCCCCTCGGATCATTTATATCATAAACCAACCAATTATGCATACATATATGTATTTCAATTTGTTCATCGATACGAACAATTAACAACGAATACCACGAGAAATTAAAGAAATAAATCTCATATTCGACAACATGAACAAAACCATATGCATGATCAAAGTTCCAATATAAATCAAACTCAACATATGATACTTGCCTCGAAAATGGCAAGAATGAAATACTCCAACAAATGACACGCGTCCGTATGTCACCGCCCCTCGATCGTCCCCTATGCAAGGCTCGGACCTAAGAAATAATAAAGAATTCATCTCATACCGTACGAATGTCTAACAATCCGGTTTTACGGACGCAAGCTCTAAAAATGCATTCTGCCTGAACTACTTAGCGTACGCTACGTACCATACATAACGTGCGCTAAGCCTACCCGTTAACGTACGCAAATGACCAAGTTTAGCGTGCACTAGCTGTGTACTGACAGTCCTCTCTGAACAGCCGACTGCCCTGCCTAATGACATAACGTACGTTACGTACCCAACGTAGCGTACGTTACTCATTCCCGATAGCGCACGTTAATATATACATTTTAGCGTGCGCTAACCGTGCATGGCAGTCACTACTGGGTAAAAACTTGATAAAAGCTCATGAATCTTCAGTGATAATACATGTCATCTCCGTGCATATCATGCTCATATGGTTTGTGAAAGATCTCTACGGATTAAACGACTACAAGATACAAGGGTACGTATTATCATCAAAATTCATCCTGATCTCGAGAAAGTATCCGAAGTTCCCTTCTTCCTACGTTCCAAAACGCATGATTCCAATGTGTAAAACATAACAACTTGATAATCTCCACCTACTGGCCATAATCAGTTTGAAGATACATGAATATGCTTAGGAGTCCATATACTAAAAAGGTTCAATGGATTATACGATGAATAAGTGCCGAAACGTCAAAAATATCCTTCTAACACATGATGTTCGACTACTAACGAATGTAACTGACTAGATAATCATGATCAAAACATCCTTCATACTAGTACTTAATATTGGTGAAGAATCACCTACCTCAAAGTAGTGAAGAACAAGGAGGAATTCGAAGCAATCCAACGCCGAAGGCTTGAACACCAATCCTCAATGATCTACAATCTTCAACACGAGCTAGGATGCTGATATGAAGTGTTTAGGATGAAGAGACTAATTCTCTAAGTATAAGGATTCGGATGTGGGAAGTGAAAAGACTGAAAATACGAAAAAGGATGTTGTCCTATTTATAGAAAATGGTTATTAGCGCGCACTAGTCCATACTCATAGCGTGCGCTAATGGCTATTTGAAACTTACTGATTTCACTGTACTCAGCCTTTAGCGTGCGCTATCCTCATATGAGTAGCGTGCGCTAACGCATTGACTTAGATTTTTCCCGAAAGCCGTCCAGGTTCATCCCGACATAATCCGACCAAGATCCCCGGCCTGATCTCACCTACCAACACGTCTCAATCATATTGACCACGTATAGCATGCGCTAAGGTTCCTTCACAGCGTGCGGTATGGATCCAAGTTAGCGTACGCTACACTTAAACGATAGCGTGCGCTACATGCATAGAATCACAATTTTAAATCACATTCATGAAATCATACGCTCAACAACACCGAATTATGAAATACGGAGAATAATACTCAGATCAAAGTGCAACAATTACAATATCACAAGTTCCAAATACATATCAGAAATCTCGGGTATTACATCCTTCCTCCCTAAAAAGAAGTTTCGTCCCGAAACTTAAGATGAAAACAACTCTGGATATCTAGCCTTGATACTGTCCTCTGTTTCCCAAGTGGCCTCTTCATCTCCATGTTGTGACCATTGTACTTTAACCAAGTGTATTGGTTTATTCCTCAATTGTTTGATCCGACTCTCAAGTATCTTGATTGGTTTCTCTTCGAAGGTACCGTCATTAGCTATCTCGATCTCGTCGAAATCAATGACGTGACTGGGGTCTGGTACATACTTCCGCAATTGGGATACGTGAAACACACTGTGAACGTGACTCAGCGATGGCGGTAAGGCCAACCTGTATGTTAAATCCCCAACTCTCTCGAGGATCTCAAATGGCCCGATATATCTCGGACTTAGCTTACCTTTCCTCCCAAAACGGAAAATTCCTCGTGTAGGAGACACCTTCAATAGTACGTGGTCCCCAATGTCGAACTCTAGAGGGCGACGACGTACGTCTGCATAAGACTTCTGTCGACTCTGGGCAGTCAACAGTCTCTCTCGAATCAAAGCTATCTTCTCTTGAGTCTGAACTATCAATTCCGGTTCCGTCCCGATCAAATCCGAAGAATCATCCCAGCACAGGGGTGATCGGCATCTTCTCCCGTACAAAGCTTCAAATGGCGCCATCTTAATAGAAGCATGCCAACTATTATTGTATGTGAATTCAATCAACGACAAATGAACTTCCCAATCTGTTGACCAATCCAAAGCACAAGCTCTAAGCATGTCTTCTACTGTTTGTATAGTCCTTTCGGACTGACCGTCCGTCTGAGGATGATAAGCCGTGCTAAAGTTGAGCTCAGTCCCCAAAGCCCTGTGAACTGCCTTCTAGAAGTGCGACACGAAGCGACCATCTCGATCTGAAATAATGGTCTTCGGCGTCCCATGCAATCTGACTACCTCTGCAATGAATACTCGCGCCAATCTCTCGGGTCCCCAAGTATCTTTAATTCCTAGGAAATGAGCTGACTTGGTTAGTCGATCAACTATAACCCAAATCATGTTCATTCCCGTTTTGGTCCTTGGCATATTGGTGATGAAATCCATCGAGATATCCTCCCACTTCCACTCAGGGATCGGAAGCGGCTTTAACATTTCGGCAGGTCGCTGATGTTCAATCTTAACCTGCTGACAAGTCAAACACTTTGAAACGTATTCTGCTACGTCCTTCTTCATATTCCCCCACCAGAAGTTTTGTTTCGGGTGAATAGAATAAGGTGCGCTATGAGCTTCCTTCAGAATTATCCATCTCAAATCATCATCATCGGGAACGCAAAGTCGACTCTGAAATCTCATAACTCCATCATCTTGTATCACGAATCCTGGGGCCTTTCCTTTCTTTACTTCATCACATAACCGAAGGATCAGAGAATCGTTCAACTGCTTAGATTTGGTCTCCTCGACTAGTGATGAAGTCAGTTCCATCACATATAGTTGCCCTTGGATTCCTGGTGCCCATACTTCAATCCATTCACGGATCAGTTCCCGTTGAATGCTGGTTTGGGATGTAAGTGCTTCCAACACTCGAAGAGAAACAGGTTTACGGCTCAATGCATCGGCTACTACGTTTGCTTTACCCGGATGATAGAGAATCTTCAAGTCGTAATCCTTGATCAATTCCAGCCACCTTCTCTGCCTCATGTTTAATTCTTTCTGGCTGAAAATGTACTTGAGGCTCTTATGATCTGTAAAGATCCGACAATGAGTGCCGTACAAATAATGTCTCCAAATTTTCAATGCAAAGACTACAGCTGCTAGCTCCAGATCATGAGTCGGGTTATTAACCTCGTACGGTTTCAATTGCCGAGAAGCATAGGCAATCACCTTACCCTTTTGCATGAACACACATCCCAGACCTTGATTTGAAGCGTCGCTGTATACCATGAATCCATCAGTTCCATCTGGTAACGCTAATATAGGTGCTGTCGTCAGTCTCTTCTTAAGTTCATCAAAACCAGCCTGGCATTTCTCATCCCACGTGAACTTTTGAGTTTTCTGTAACAGCTGAGTCAGCGGATGAGCAATTTTGGAAAATCCCTCTACAAAACGGCGATAATATCCAGCAAGTCCCAAGAAACTCCGGACTTCTTTCACGTTATTAGGAGCTTCCCATTCTAAGATTGCTTCGACTTTCTTCGGGTCTACCTGAACTCCGTCAGCTGATATCACATGCCCAAGGAAAGTTACTTCCCTAATCCAGAACTCGCATTTGGAAGGCTTTGCATACAGCTGTTCCTTCCTCAAGGTGCTCAAAACCACACGCAAATGTTCAGCATGCTCCTCTGTGTCCTTCGAATATATCAAGATGTCATCAATGAAGACGACCACAAATTTATCCAAGTATTCTAAGAATACCCGATTCATCAATTGCATGAATACCGTAGGAGCATTGGTAAGTACAAATGGCATCACTACAAATTCATAATGCCCGTACCGGGATCTGAAAGCAGATTTCGGTATATTCGATTCCTTAATTCTCAACTGATGGTATCCTGATCGCAAGTCAATCTTCGAGAACACCCTTGCTCCTTGTAGTTGATCAAACAAGTCGTCGATCCGAGGTATAGGATACTTCTTCTTGATTGTCATTTTGTTGAGCTCCCTGTAATCAATACATAATAGGAGGGATCCGTCTTTCTTCCGGACAAAGAGAACGGGCGCTCCCCAAGGAGAAACGTTAGGTTGAATATAACCCTTCTGTAACAATTCCTCCAGTTGCTTCTTTAGTTCATACATCTCGGTTGGCGCCATGCGGTATGGTGCTCTGGAAATAGGAGCGGCTCCAGGCTCTAATTCGATAGTGAACTCCACTTCTCTCTGCGGAGGTAACCCAGGTAGTTCGTGAGGAAATACATCTGAGAACTCATTCACAACTGAAATAGATGAGAGCTCTACTCCTTCCTCTTTCCTCATGGCATAGCACCAAAGTCCATGACATCCCTGCTTCAGTAATTTCACGGCTTTCATTGCTTTGATCAATTTTCCTGAGCTTCCCGGTCTCCATCCTCGGAATAAGTGTTCAGATCCGTCATCAGCAATGATAGAAATGACTCTCTTTCGGTAATTCAGAATAGCTCCATAACGGTTGAGCCAATTGTCTCCGAGAATTAAGTCGTCACCATGTATGTCAACTACAATAAGATTTGATGGCCAATCTCTCCCCCCTATAGACACTGGAAAATCTCTAGCTTCTAGGGTTCCCACAATTTTCTCTCCGCTCGGTAATCCCACAACATAAGGTTCACAATCATACAAGCACGAGATTTTCAAACGATTAACACAGTTCAAAGATATAAAAGAATGCGTAGCTCCTGAATCGAATAAGACACTAACTGGTTGCAAAAGGATCTGAATCGTACCTGATGCAACAGCTGTGTTCTGATCGTCTGACTTCTTCAACTCGTAAATACGTGGAGGGACGGACCCAGCACTAGATGCTTCTCTTTTCCCAACATTCTGTTGCTGGAAACCACTTTGCTACGTCTGGTTTACACTAGTGTCCTTCGGAACCGGTACAGGAGTGCGAGTGCCAAAAGATAGAGTTGCATTCCCACAAAATGTTGCGCGATGCCCTTCCTGTCCACACTCGAAACAGGTCACAACAGGCGCGAAACAGTCACGTCGAACATGCCCCGCTTTTCCACAGTTATAACATTTCTTCCCTGCGTCTGAAACAGTTGGTGCTGCCCAGAACTTCTTTCCACCTCGAGAAGGATGCGGAGGCCTCCTGGATGAATGAGAAGAGGACTGGCCCCTGCGAGGCCCACCACTCTTATTCTCCGTGAAGTTGCCAGCCACTTTCTGCTTCTTTGCTTCCATTGATTTCTCTACTGCTGCCTCTTTCATATCATAGGCGAGTGCTTTGTCCTGATACTGTCGCAAGGTGGTACATTCAAACCCGGACATATACTGCTGAATTTCCGGCTTCATTCGCATGTCGAAATAAAAAATCCTCTCCGCCTCGGTCCTGACCAAGTGGCGCACATAAGTCAGCTGGTGATTAAAGGTCTTAATCACGTCTGTCACAGATGCTTCTGAATTTTGTGGTGAGAAAAACTCCCGGACTCGGGCCTCTCTAACTGGGCGAGGACAATACTGCGCTTCCATCATTAATTTGAACTCTGTCCAGTCGACATTATGCTCCTCTGGTCGAATGGCGTCACACCGGTCAGCCTCCCCGTCGGAAGATCTTGGCGGCCAGGAACCTTTCTCTCGTTGGGACGGTTAATCCCCGCAAAATCTTCTCTAACTCCTTGACCGGTGATCCCAAGAAAGCGTCTCGTGAGCGAGTCAAATTTCGGAGGATGCAATTTGATCACCTCAGTAAGCCATTTATCTCCCCGATTATCCACGTTATGATGCTGTCCCATCGCCGTCTTCATGCGATCCACAACTTGAGCAACTGGTTTATCTGAGCAACCAACTGCTGAAGCACTCCCGGCACGTTAGGATCTGCATTATTATTTGCTGATCCCTGTTGTCCCCCGGAATGGGAATCCGTTCGACTAGCGGTTATTTCTAGGGTAGACACCGAATCTTCTTGTCTCGCATTTCCACATCCGCGTCCACGACCGCGTCCGCGTCCACGACCTCCCCTCAACATACTGTAAACACAGATACTCAATATCCAGGGCAATCTTTCTAAAAGTAAGTCCATCAATGTTTACAAAACATGAATTAAATAAAACGGTAGTATTTGAGATTAGGAAACTTACAACCACGGTCCACACGACGATGCCGGCTCAGCAGTGATGTTACAAACGACCAATAATCAAATAACGTAAACAGACCCAACTAACCCGACTGCCAAGATATCCATGAATCTTAGCTTCGATACCATATTCTGTAACACCCCGAGATATTAGGAATAATTACAGCGCCGTAAACCCTTTAAGTAAGGATTTACAAGGCTAAATAAAAGAAATGTAAATATAATTCAACCTTACAACTGAAATTGAAAATACAGAACTGGTTCAACTGATCCAAAGAGTTAACTTATACAACCATATCGAAAATGACATTATTAGAACACACGTACTCGAGTACTAAAGTGAACCAAGAAGACAATTCATAATAACAATAAACATCAACCACATCACTGAGCCATTTCATCGTCCTGTCGGTACTGTGGTTGCTTCCCCGCTCCTCGGCTACCTGAACATCAAAACAATGTCCACCCCTGAAGGGGTTAGCAAAACAATGCTAGTACAAGTATCATAATACATAAGTCATCAGTGCATCATAAAACATGCAAAACGGACTTCCGTCATCGGAATCCAACGATGTGAATCCTCACGATTCCATCAACACAATACAGGGTAATCCAGCGATCCAGCGCCCTTGGTATAGATCCCCATGATGATCCCGTCGGACCAACGCATGGTGGAAAACCCATCCAGCAATCCAGCGCCCTCAGCATAGATCCCCATGATGATCCCGTCGGACCAACGCATGGTGGACATTCGATCCAGCGCCCTCAGCATAGATCCTCATGACCCCCTCGGATCATTTATATCATAAACCAACCAATTATGCATACATATATGCATTTCAATTTGTTCATCAATACGAACAATTAACAACGAATACCACGAGAAATTAAAGAAATAAATCTCATATTCGACAACATGAACAAAACCATATGCATGATCAAAGTTCCAATATAAATCAAACTCAACATATGATACTTGCCTCGAAAATGGCAAGAATGAAATACTCCAACAAATGACACGCGTTCGTATGTCACCGCCCCTCGATCGTCCCCTATGCAAGGCTCGGACCTAAGAAATAATAAAGAATTCATCTCATGCCGTACGAATGTCTAACAATCCGGTTTTACGGCCGCAAGCTCTAAAAATACATTCTGCCTGAACTACTTAGCGTACGCTACGTACCATACGTAACGTGCGCTAAGCCTGCCCGTTAACGTACGCAAATGACCAAGTTTAGCGTGCACTAGCGTATCTTGTGATCCTCTCTCACGAGCGCTTGCCCTGCCTGATGACATAACGTACGTTACGTACCCAACGTAGCGTACGTTACTCATTCCCGATAGCGCACGTTAATATATACATTTTAGCGTGCGCTAACCGTGCATGGCAGTCACTACTGGGTAAAAACTTGATAAAAACTCATGAATCTTCAGTGATAATACATGTCATCTCCGTGCATATCATGCTCATACAGTTTGTGAAAGATCTCTACGGATTAAATGACTACAAGATACAAGGGTACGTATTATCATCAAAATTCATCCTGATCTCGAGAAAGTATCCTAAGTTCCCTTCGTCCTACGTTCCAAAACGCATGATTCCAATGTGTAAAACATAACAACTTGATAATCTCCACCTACTGGTCATAATCGGTTTGAAGATACATGAATATGCTTAGGAGTCCATATACTAAAAAGGTTTAATGGATTATATGATGAATAAGTGCCGAAACGTCAAAAATATCCTTCTAACACATGATGTTCGACTACTAACGAATTTAACTGACTGGATAATCATGATCAAAACGTCCTTCATACTAGTACTTAATATTGGTGAAGAATCACCTACCTCAAAGTAGTGAAGAACAAGGAGGAATTCGAAGCAATCCAACGCCGAAGGCTTGAACACTAATCCCCAATGATCTACAATCTTCAACACGAGCTAGGATGCTGATATGAAGTGTTTATGATGAAGAGAGTAATTTTCTAAGTATAAGGATTCGGATGTGGGAAGTGAAAAGACTGAAAATACGAAAAAGGATGCTGTCCTATTTATAGAAAATGGTTATTAGCGCGCGCTAGTCCATACTCATTGCGTGCGCTAACGGCTATTTGAAACTTACTGATTTCACTGTACTCAGCCTTTAGCGTGCGCTATCCTCATATGAGTAGCGTGCGCTAATGCGTTGACTTGGCTTTTTGCTGAAAGCCGTCCAGGTTCATCCCGACATAATCCGACCAAGATCCCCGGCCTGATCTCACCTACCAACACGTCTCAATCATATTGACCACGTATAGCGTGCGCTAAGGTTCCTTCACAGCGTGCGCTATGGATCCAAGTTAGCGTACGCTACACTTAGACGATAGCGTGCGCTACATGCGTAGAATCACAATTTTAAATCACATTCATGAAATCATACGCTCAACAACACCGGATTATGAAATACGGAGAATAATACTCAGATCAAAGTGCAATAATTACAATATCACAAGTTCCAAATACATATCAGAAATATCGGGTATTACATTCTCAACAACCTGGAGTTGACTTCACGGAAACATTTGCACCAGTTGCTCGCATGGAGACGATACGAATTGTTCTCGCTGTTGCAGCACAATTGGAGCTGCCGATCTACCAGTTGGATGTCAAATCTGCATTTCTCAATGGTGACTTGGAGGAAGAAGTTTATGTGGAGCAACCGGCAGGCTATGTTGTCGAAGGAAAAGAAGAAAAAGTTTACCGGCTTCGGATATAGCCTAAAACAAGCACCTAGGGCCTGGAATAGCAAGATTGACCGTTATTTTCGATCAAATGGACTTGAACGAAGTCAAAATGAGCCGTCATTATACGTAAAGAAAGATGGGCAAGATTTTCTACTTGTTTGCCTTTACGTCGCTGACTTGATATATGTCGGCACTAATCCTTCTATGGTGAAAGAATTTAAAGAAGCTATGATGAGAGAATACGAGATGACAGACTTGGGTCTCATGAAGTATTTTCTTGGGATTCAAGTTCGACAATCCAAAGGAGAGATTTTTATCTCTCAAGAAAAATATCTTGACGAAGTGTTGAAAAGATTTCAAATGAGCAATTGCAAATCAATCTCAACTCCGTTGGTAATTAATGAGAAATTGTAGCAAAATGATGGAGCGGCAAAAGTTGATGCAAAAATATATAGAAGCTTAGTCAGCTCATTGATCTATTTGACAAATACAAGGCCAGACATTGTATATCCTGTCATCTTGATCTCGAGGTTCATGCACGAACCAAGCAAGCTACACTATGCAGCTGCCAAAAGAATTTTGAGGTATCTTCAAGGAACAAGAAATCTTGGTGACAAGTATGTTAAAAAGAAAAAAGAAAATCAAATTATTGGATACACCGATAGCGATTGGGCTGGATCACTCGATGATCGCAAAAGTACATCTAGGTATGTATTTTGCTTGGGTTCGAAAATTATTTCTTGCCAATCTAAGAAGCAGAAGATGGTATCACTCTCATCAACATAAGTCGAGTATATTGCCGCCACCGACGTCGCCTGTGAAGCTGTTTGGCTAAGAAGAATTTTAAATGATATTGAGCAAAAGCAGGAGGCACCCACAACAATTCTCTGTGATAATATGTCTACTATTGCAATGACAAAGAATCCAGTTTTTCACGCAAGGACAAAACACATTGAACTTCGACATCACTTCATACGAGATCTCGTGAATGATAAAAAAATTCAGTTGGAGTTCATCAACACAAATGAGCATTTAGCAGATGGCTTTACTAAAGCAGTGAGTTCAGAAAAATTCGAGCACCTTCGAATAACCACTAACCTCTGGATATTTTAATCGTAGAAGAGAGGAATTGGTTTGGGTCACTAATTATAACAAGAGAATAATCTCAAATTCATTAATCAAAGCATATAATTAAAGATTTATGTAGAACGAGGTCAAGAAAACGGTTGAAATGGTTGAAGAAGGGTTAAACCTATCTCCGCATAGTACTGGCAAACACACAATAAGTGTTGTGAAACTTACATGAGCTGATGAGAAATCCTTCAAACTGGTGATAGTCGTCTTCACAATCAAACTGATGAGAAATCCTTCAAACTAGTGCCTCAATCAAATTCGTGAATCGCTTGAACAATTGAGAAGGTGTATCGAGTGCTTCGTTCGGCTTTAATTTGCAAGAGAAGATGAATTTTTTGTGGAAATTAAATTAGGGGTTGATGGGAGGCGTGGAATTTTTTGGAAGAACTGATGAAGACAGCTAAAAAATCCCGGCTCTACTCCCGCCTTTAAGAATAGTTTTTTTTTCTCGGTTACAAATTAAGAATAGTTCACTTAATAACGATGAACTTGTTTTTTCTTTTAATTTTGTAATTTTTATTTTTCACCTATTTCAATGTTTAACGACGGTTTAGATAAGTTGTTGTAGTTATGTGTCACATTAAGACCAATAACGATGAAAGTTTCAGCCCATCATTAATTATTTGTCGTTAAATGTATGAATTCTAGTAGTGTTATATCTTGTCGCATGTACGTTCGATTCTCGTAAAACTCGTTCATTTTCGTCGTTTCTTGGTTTGCGTAAGTTTGTATGGTTGAGTTGGTCGTGTTGAGACTTTCGGTTTGTTAATCCGACGTCGTATCGTGATTTTTGGGCACTTGGGCTATTTTTGTAATTTCCCATAAGTTTAGGGAATTTCACTTTCTTTGTCGTTTTACGGACTCTGCGGTGGTCGGAGTTGTATTTTCTTTCAGCACTCAACTATGTCGTCTTGAATAATCCATATTTGTGCTTCTGGAATCTGGCCTTGCGTTGCATTTCGATTTTTGTGCTGTCGGCAGCAGTGTACTGAGCAGTACTGGACTGCTGCCTGAGCAGCGCACGCTACTCCCGGTTTCCTTGCGTGCGCTATCACTGCGTGGTTAGCGTACGCTAACTTGGAGTTTGTAGCGTGCGCTAACGATTTCAGTGGACTGGACAGAAGGTTCAATACTTCGGTACTGGACCAGGTAGCGTACGCTAATTCAGCGTTAACGCACGCTAATTCCTAACATTAGCGCACGCTAATCATGTTAGCTTGCGTACGCTAACGGGAGGACAGTAGGGTGACTGCATTTCCACACCCCGTTAGCGCACACTAAGCCTTGTGTGTAGCGTGCGCTAAGCCTATTTAATATAAATAGGACAGCAGCAGCCAACTTCGTCATTTTTCCGTCTTTACTTATTCTCTTCGGCTTTCGGCGATTCCAGACGAGGACTATGGCTGATTCTGACCAAATATCATTATCCACTACCATCCGTGCACTCCTTGCGTGAATTCTTCAAGTTCTTAACATTTTCCACCATCCGAATCAAGGTAAGAATCCCTGAAACCCTTGTTTTGAGATTTTGGGGAAATTTTGGGGATTTCTTGTGATTTGACTCTTTTAGTCCGAATTATCATGGATTCTTGCTAGACTTCGATCGTGTACTTGTAATCCTTCGTTTTATTGAGGATTTGTGGTTTTAAACTCCAAGTTTTCCATTGTTCGTCACTTATAATCGACGATACCCTAGTTATGTTCGACAAATTGTTGCAGCTGGTAGAACTAGGATGTACTCCTGCATTTTCGTAGTTTTGAGATTGGTTGTTCATCTTTATTGTGTTAGGATCGGATTTGTGAAGGTTATTCGGGCCAAAACCTTTCCGTTCACCGTTTTCCTTCACGTCGTATTAATCAGGCAAGTACATGTATTACATTTCGTTATGTATGTTACGTTTTCGAAAGGAATGATGAATTGTGGTTTTCGGGTGCGTGAGTTGTGTTCCTTCCACCCGGAGTGTCCAACGGGATGTCTGGGGGTCGATGCTAAGGGCTACGGCCGCGGAAGTGGACTTGGGTGTGTGTGTGGTTGAACTTCCACCCGGAGTGTCCGACGGGATGTCTGGGGGCCGATACTAAGGGGTACGGCCGCGGAAGTGGTATCCCACCCGGAGCGTTTGACGGGATGTCTGGGGGTCGATACTAAGGGGTACGGCCACGTGATACCAGTTGTGATTTTGTGATATCGTGATGATTGGAACTGATTTGATTGCCAATGTAGTATTCCAGAATATTTATGGCAAATGATTTCTGATTGAGATGATTGTGTAAAATTCGTATTTATATATATAATATCGTGTAATTATGTACTTGCACTAGCTATTCGAATGCTAACCCCTTAAATGGGGGAAATGCGTCTTACGCATTTCAGGTACTGGTTGAGCCGAGGAGCTGGCACGGGATGCGCACACAAAGGATGGGCTGGCATGATGATGTGGCTCGAGTCTGTATTTTTATGTTTTGTCATTGCATTTGTCGAGTACTGGAGTTAGACTGTTTACTTTTAAACTTGGTTTAAATCCCATGCGTGGGCAATGAATTGGTATTTAATTTATGTTTCATGTACTCCGTTAAAATATTTTGGCCGAGGGCACGGCCTTATTTACTTTTTGAGTGCATTTTTTGGGATTTCATTGTGGTTTATGTGTCATGTGTTAGCCTGGTAGACCTAACGAGGGTTCTACGATTTGTAATGTCCCATTTGTGAATTGGGATGTTACAACGACCTGGAAATCCTCTATCATCCGGGTAAAGCAAACGTAGTAGCTGATGCACTGAGCCGTAAACCTGTTTCTCTTCGAGTGTTGGAAGCACTTACGTCCGAAACCAGCATTCAACGAGAACTGATCCGCGAAGGGATTGAAGTATGGTCACCAGGAATCCAAGGGCAACTATATGTGATGGAACTAACTTCGTCTCTAGTCGAGGAAATCAAATCTAAGCAGTTGAACGATTCTCTGATTCTTCGGTTATGTGACGAAGTAAAGAAAGGAAAGGCCCCAGGATTCGTGATACAAGATGATGGAGTTCTGAGATTTCAGAGTCGACTTTGCGTTCCCGATGATGATGTTTTAAGACAGACAATTCTGAAGGAAGCTCACAGCGTGCCCTATTCTATTCACTCGGGCAGCAGTAAGATGTATAACGATCTAAAACAAAACTTCTGGTGGGGAGATATGAAGAAGGACGTAGCAGAATACGTTTCGAAGTGTTTGACTTGTCAGCGGGTTAAGATTGAACATCAGCGGCCTGCCGGAATGTTGAAGCCACTTCCGATCCCTGAGTGGAAGTGGGAGGATATCTCGATGGATTTCATCACCAATATGCCAAGGACCAAGACGGGAATGAACATGATTTGGGTTGTAGTTGATCGACTAACCAAGTCGGCTCATTTCCTAGGAATTAAAGACACGTGGGGACCCGAGAAATTGGCACGAGTATTTATTGCAGAGATAGTCAGATTGCATGGGATGCCGAAGACCATTATTTCAGATCGAGATGGTCGCTTCGTGTCACACTTCTGGAAGGTAGTTCACAGGGCTTTGGGGACCGAGCTGAACTTTATCACGGCTTATCATCCTCAAACGGACGGTCAGTCCGAAAGAACTATACAAACAGTAGAAGACATGCTTAGAGCTTGTGCCTTGGATTGGTCAACTGATTGGGAAGTTCATTTGCCCTTGATTGAATTCACCTACAACAATAGTTGGCATGCTTCTATTAATATGGCACCATTTGAAGCTTTGTACGTGAGAAGATGCCGATCACCCCTGTGCTGGGATGATTCTTCGGACTTGATCGGGACGGAACCGGAATTGATAGTTCAGACTCAAGAGAAGATAGCTTTGATTCGGGAAAGACTGTTAACTGCCCAGATTCGACAGAAGTCTTATACAGATGTGCGTCGTCGCCCACTAGAGTTCGACATTGGGGACCACATACTATTGAAGGTGTCTCCTACATGAGGAATTTTCCATTTTGGGAGAAAAGGTAAGCTAAGTCCGAGATATATCGGACCATTTGAGATCCTCGAGAGAGTTGGGGATTTAGCATATAGGGTGGCCTTACCGCCATCGCTGAGTCACATTCACAATATGTTTCACGTATCCCAATTACGGAAGTATGTAACTGATCCCAGTCATATTATTGATTTCGACGAGATCGAGATAGCTAATGACGGCACCTTCGAAGAGAGACTAATCAAGATACTTGAGAGTCGGATCAAACAACCGAGGAATAAACCAATACCCTTTGTTAAAGTACAATGGTCACGACATGGAGTTGAAGAGGCCACTTGGGAAATGGAGGACAATATGAAGACTAGGTATCCAGAGTTGTTTTCATCTTAAGTTTCAGGACGAAACTTCTTTTTAGGGAGAGAGGATGTAATACCCGAGATTTCTGATATGTATTTGAACCTTGTGATATTGTATTTGTTGCATTTTGATCTGAGTATTATTCTCTGTATTTCATGATCCGGTGTTGTTGAGCGTATGATTCCATGAATGTGTTCAAAATTGTGATTTTTGCACTTGTAGCGCACGCTATCGACTAGGCGTAGCGTACGCTAATTTGGGTTTCATAGTGCACACTATGTATGAACCTTAGCGCGCGCTATACGTAGTCAACTTGATTAAGATAGGGTGGTAGGTGAGATCAGCTGCGGATCTTGGTCGGGACATGTCGGGATGAACCTGGATGGCTTTTGGAAAAAGCCGAGTCAATGCTGTTTAGCGCATGCTACTGGTATGAGGATAGCGCACGCTAAATATTGAGTACAGTGAGGTCAGTAAGATTCGTATGGCCGTTAGCGCACGCTATATAAGTGGTAGTGTACGCTAATTTATGAACTTAACGCACGTAAAGGGATGTTAGCGTACGCTAAGTCGAGACCAGGCAGAAACAGTAGATTGCAGGCCCATTAGCGCACGCTATGGATATGGACTAGCGCGCGCTAATAACCATTTTCTATATATAGGACATCACCCTCTTTCATTTTTTCAGATTTCATCACTTCACAAACTCAATTTCTGAAACTTAGAGATTTACTTCCTCCATCCTAAACCTCTCATATCATCATCCTAGCTCGAGTTTGAAGATTGTAGATCATTGGAGATTGGTGTTCAAGCTCTCGGTGTTGGATTTCTTCAAGTTCCTCCTTGTTCTTCACTATTTTGAGGTAGGTGATTCTTCACCAACTGGAGTAGTATTCTTAAGGATGTTTTGGAACATGTTTTGAGATTATCTAGTCAGTTAAATTCATACGTAGTTGAACATCATGTTGTTAGAAGGATATTTTCGATGTTTTGGTACTTCTTCATCGTATAAACCATTGAACCTTTTAGTGTTTGAACTCCTAGCACATTCATGAAGCTACAAAACCGATTATGGCCAGATTATGGAGATTATCAAGTTCTTATGTATTTCATAATGGAATTACACGTATTGGGGCATTCAATGGATTGAACTCAGGATATTTTCTTGAAGATGAAGATGATGTATCAAGTGAATTTAGTAATCAAGTTCTTGCGGTGTTTTACGGAGTAATTTCGATATATTGTTGGTTCGGATAAGTGAAGAACATGATTAGAATCATTGTAAGAAGAACTATCCTGTGATGTATTGAAGAATCCGACCGTAGGATACATTGATCTTAGGTAGGATACTACGTGTTTTTTTCGGGTTAGTATCCTAATGTTGAATTTAACTCCAAATTGATATAGGGCAGCGTAGTAAGCTCATATGTTTGAATATATCAAGCTCTTTTTGATGTTCTTGATGATTAAACCAATTATCCGGAACCGTTAGTCATACCGGTATTATTATTCGTTGAAGGTTCGGGTTTTGGTGGATTGATCGAGTGAGAGTTCTTCGGGCTGGTTGAAGATTTCTTCTTCGTAGTAACAACCCTTACCGCCATTCTAAGGCAAGTACCGTAATTTCGTTAATATTGGTATTTTGAGCATGCATGTTGTTTATTCATGTTGTTGAACATGGGATTTATTTCGTTGAATTGTCATGATATTCGTTATCAAGTGTTTGTATGTTCATGTTGATGTACATAGCGATTTTGCATATAAGTATGCATAAGTTGTATTTGTGTATGTTGTACGATCTATGCTGAGGGCGCTGGATCGGATGTCCACCTCGTGTTGGTCCGACGGGATCATCTTGGGATCTATGCTGAGGGCGCTGGCTCATTGGACGGGTTTTTCCACCTCGTGTTGGTCCGACGGGATCATCTTGGGATCTATGCTGAGGGCGCTGGATCATTGGAATACCCATACTGTGTTAACGGAATCTTGTGGATTCGCATTGTTGGATTCCGGTAGAGGAAGTCCGTGTTGTGTATTTTGTTATGCATTGTTGTTGCATATTCGATCTGTTTAATATTATACTTATACTAGTATCGTTTTGCTAACCCCTTCGGGGGTGGACATTTGTTTTGATGTTCAGGTAGCCGAGGAGCGGGAAAACAGCCACAGTACCGACGTGATGACGAAGGGGCTCAGTGATGTTTATTGTTATTGTGATTTGTCTTCTTGGTTCACTTTCAGTACTCGAGTATGTGTGTTTTTAATAATATTATTTCGATATGGTTGTATTAATTAGCTTAATGGATCAGTTGAAACGGGTTTTGTATTTTGAACTTCTATGGTACTGTTGTATTATATTTACACTTCTTTTAATTAGCCTTGTAAATCCTTACTTAAAGGGTTTACGGCGCTGTAATTATTCCGAACATCTCGGGGTGTTACATATTTGGTAGTAGGCCTGGGACTTTTCGGTTCCAGGGATAAAACAGGAACCGGAACTGAACCGCATAGTTTTTTCGCAGTTCGATTTTGCCATTTTTTTTTGTCCGAACCGACTTGGAACCGAACTGCGTAGGAACTGAACCGAACCGGAACCGATTTTGTGTTGTTCGGACGGAATATATTATATTATAATATATTTTATTAAGAATATATTATATTATATTATATTAATTACGTAATAAGAACTATATTATATTACATTTTATTCAGACGGGTCGGTTTCCCGGTTCGGTGCGGTTCGGACGGTTCCTTACGGTTTAGACGGCTCCTCTTTAAAATGGACAGAAACCGCGAACCGAACCGATTACTAATAATAAGAACCGAATTGACAAAAAGAAAAAAATTTGTTGCTAAGAACCGAACCGAACCATCAATTCCGATGCGGTTCGAATCGGTTACGCGGTTCTCGGTTTCAAAAGTCCAATCCCTACTTGGTAGCCTTTGCTGACCTTCTAGATATACCCTACTTTCCTCCGGAGAAAACCACCACCATCCCAGCTCTCTTTCCTTTCTCACCCACCCTACATACAATATTGAAGGCGCCTCTCCTTCTAGAACATATATCCTTTCCTTCTTTATATATATGTTTTTCTGTCAACTCACTCTTCTTGTAACGGTGTTTGGCCTTTTATCTATATATTCTTCTCTTTGCTTTCCAGAGTTGAAGCTACTCTTGAGATTTCGTTCGAGGGTGTTCAAATCAAGATTCTTGGTAGCTTTTTCCATCTTTGCTTTCGGAATCGAAGTTCATAAATTAGGGTTCATAATTGTGAAACACGGGTAAAATGCCGCCTTTTGCCGGATCAAATCCTCCTTCAAACGGAGTCCATCATGATTGGAGTTCGAATATAGTCACCATCGATGTTGGGGGGCACCTCTTCCAAACAACCAAACAGACCCTTTCTTTAGCCGGTTCGAAATCATTATTTTCCAAAATTTCAGATTCCATTGATGCGATCCCATTTATCGACAGAGACCCTGAACTCTTTTCAATCTTGCTCTCCCTCCTTAGAACCGGAAACATTCCGTCAAAAGCCAAAGCATTTGATATGCAAGACCTCATTTCTGAATCCCAATTTTACGGTATCGAGAATCTCCTCGTAAATTCACAATCGAACCCATCTCAATTTGATGCCTTTAACCTTGAAAAATCCCTTGTTCTACCGATGACCGGCCGCGATTCGCCCTCGGCCATTTCCACCACACCTTATGGATCACTACACGTTGCTCATGGAAGTAAAATCACATCTTTTGATTGGTCGTTGCGAAGAAAATCAACAATTCTGACCCAATTCACGGCCGTTGATTCGTTATTAGCCCTATCCCCAGGTGTCGCGGCTGCTGGCGCCACTGATTTTTCTGGTTTGCAGATTCTTGATCTTGATACGGGTTTTGTTAAAGAAACTTTAAATTGGGAAAATGTCACTAGGTCTGGCTCCACAGTGCAAGCCATTGGGGCATCACCTGAATATATATTCACTAGCTTTGAGTCAGGTAGGAGAAACTCAAATTGCATCATGGTTTATGATCGAAATGATGATTTACGGCCCGTGACCGAAATTGGTCATTATGAGATTTTTGGTGCTGATCTTGATTCTGCAATCCCAGCCACTAAATTGCAGTGGATACCTAGTCATAATTTGTTAATGGCCTCGGGTTCTCACAGTGGACCTTCTGGAGTATCTGGGAATATCAAATTCTGGGATATCAGGTCAGGGAATGTCGTTTGGGACATCAAGGAAAAAGTCGATTGCTTTTCTGATGTCACGGTTTCCAACTCTCTTTGCAGCATGTTTAAAGTCGGTATAAATACGGGCGAAGTGTTCTTCTCTGATTTGAGGAATATGGATGGTGATAATTCTTGGGTTTGTCTCTGCGATGGAAGGAAAGTGGCGAATGGTAAGAAAGAAGGATTTGGATGTAAAGTTGAAGGCCATGGAAATCAGGTCTTTTGTAGTAAAGGAGGAGATCTCGAACTATGGTCGGAAGTTTTGATTGGTTCTGTTGAAAAGAAGGAAAATGGTTTGCCTGGGAGAGTTTTTAGGAAGAATTTAATGGGGAGGCTTAAAGATATGGGAGGATATAGAATTACTAATTTGAGTTTCGGAGGAAGTAAAATGTTTGTGACGAGGAAGGACCAACAATATGTTGAAGTTTGGAGTTCAAGTAGGAGCTTTTGAACTCATTTGATTGCATGGTTTGCTAGTTATTTGTGGGGTTTGCCAATTTGTGCAAGTTAGTTCATTAGAATTATTCGTGTATAGTGTTTTCCCCCACTTGTATGAAAAAGTTCAATTCTTGAATATACATCTTTCTAACACATGTTCGGAATGGAAATTTTTGCATTATCGTCTTTCTCTTTCGAATGTTCTTCTAGTTGTGGAGCAAAGAAATTTGTGGAGCAGTAATATTTTTCTTTTGCGGACGTCTTGTTCTGGCATGAGCTAATATTTGCCTTACTTCCGAATGTGCGTTTCTTATATGTGGTTCAATTTTATTTTCGCATTGATATGTTCATTTTGGATATGAATTTAATGATCTCATTATTCACTTGTTATGAAATTGTTATGAATTGGCTATCTGATTTGGGACTGCAACTTGAGATGTCATGGGTTTATTCAGACTTTATTATCTGGCTTGGCTTCTGGAAAATAGATGCACGATGAGAAAAGCAGCCTTGATGTGCTGCGTGTGTGTACTAAAACCTCATTCAATTACATAGGAAAACGAAGCAGATGGGTCATCTTACCTATAATCATAACAGAGTTATGGTGTCTACACACAAGTGATTTTGTTCATATGTTGATTTGATGCATACTGCATAGGTAGGATACTGTCAACCTTTTAGCTCAAAAGTTATGATTTATGCTAATGTTCTAAAAAAACGCTTGGTGCTAGACAGGACGGGAGCCTAAGGCCAAAACAGAGCCTGGCTGGTGTTAGGTCGGTCCTAATAGGAAGAAAATATCAGCGGTATGGGCGCCGTAGCACCTATGCGATGACTAGTTGGTGATTTATAGATCAGTGATTGTAGACTATCCTTTTCCAATTAAGTTTCTGACTCATATTTGTGGATCCTAAGATTTATTATCTCAAAATATCTACAAGATAGTTCAACTGATGAGAGAAACTTGGAATTTGTTAATACTCTTATCTATACCCCCACTAACCACCGGAAACTCTAAGGAGCTTCATAGGAGTTCACTATGAAGCTCCATTGTCTATGTGGAATTTAAAAAAGGGATACCAATATATTAATTAACAATTAAAAAAAAAAGGAAAAAGATAAGTCAGAAGAAAAATAAACGTACACCGGAGTCAAC
This sequence comes from Orobanche coerulescens, assembly GCA_033398695.1. Lineage (NCBI taxonomy): Eukaryota > Viridiplantae > Streptophyta > Magnoliopsida > Lamiales > Orobanchaceae > Orobanche > Orobanche coerulescens. The sequence continues at coordinate 41,765,990 of CM065805.1, read as the reverse complement.
GATGAACATGCATTCTTCTCCAATTGTTACACTGGTTGTTGATAACGATCCGATGGGGTGTGGGTAGAATATTACCTACAGTGATGGGAGGAGATTTGTTGACCCTAGTGAGGCATCGGCACCATCGATCGGAGGAGCGACACCTTCGGCTCTGCCCGACCAGACGATTCAGCCAACCCCAACGACAGATAAATCTGACCAGGGTCCGAAGCGCGATGCGTCGACGTCATCGGTTGGAGGCACGATACCTCCAATTCTGCCCCACCCGACGATTGCTCAGCCAACCCCAACGATGGTAAACCCGGCCGGGGTTGGAGAGGTGATTAGTTTAGAAGAAGCTCAAGCTCGTCTGCCGCACACTGCGCGTCGACTTGACTTGGTAGGAAATCCGACTGTTGAGAAAACTACAGAGGAAGTCTTATGCACAAGTTTTAAAGGGCAATCGAGCTGTTAATGGGCTGAGTTTGGAATATGCTGTGCCTAGTGCAGATGCGGAAGGGATTTGTGTTAGTTTTCCTGGTGATGATTTGGAGGAAACGCCAAAGTGGAGCAACTCCCTCGTCATGTTTGTTATTGGAGCAGAATATACATTGGGATATATGAAGCCTCGGGGAATGTTGCTTGCCCAATTTTCCATCAAGCCGAGAATGGTTTCTTCATTGATCGATTTGATTCTAGTGAGGAGTGTGATCGGATTATGGTGAATATGCTATACACTGTTAAAAATCAGCCGGCAGTGCTCAAGCATTGGGCACCTGATTTTGAGTTTCAGCAGGAGAAACTCACATTACTTTATTGGCCACATTATACAGTATAAACCGCTTAGAAGGGAGTCTTGAATAAGCTGTATCTTTTTCGAAGTTTGTTTGCGTAGCGGAAGTCTAGGGTTAAGTTGCTGTAAATACAACAACTGAATATGCGTACAAGGTTTTTACGATATGTATACAAAAATCACACATGAAGATGGAAAACAGTAAATGATAGAAAGTAAAGACACGCGGATTAAAGTGGTTCGAGGTAACCCCTCTACATCCACTGTCCTCCACATAGGAGTAAATTATTTATTAAAATCATGACGCACACAACTAGACCTGGCAAATGGGCGGGCTCGGCCCAAACGGGCCGGGCAAAAACCAGACGGACCTTTTTTGGGCCGGGCCAAAAAGGCCCGTTTTTCTGGGCCAAAATTATTAGGCCCGTGGCTCGGCCCGGCCCGCGGGCCTCAACTTTTTTTTTTAAATATTAATTTTGAAATAAATATACAAATATTTTTCGATCCTTAATTATTATATTATTCACTATACTATCACAATCAGATAAATAAATATACAATTATTTTTATTTGATAATTACATTATTTACTACACTACTACAATCAAAAGATAAATATACAAATATTTTTATTTGATCATCATATCATTTATCACTCCTATTTCCTTATAAAATCATAAAATAATATTATTATTGATATGAGATACTACAAAGTAATCACAAAGTCCCATAAAAAATTAAAATTACATCAATAATTAACATATAGATGTAACATAATCTAACAAATAAGGAAAAAAAAATTAAATATTATAATTACACAATAACATAAATAAAAAAAACTGCACTGGGTGGGCCGCCCGCGGGCTGGGCCTCCACGGGCGGGCCAAATCCGGGCCGGGCCAAAAAGGCCCGTGTTTTTTGGGCCAAAAATATGCAGCCCAATGCCCGCCCAAAAACGGGCGGGCTAGCCCGGCCCGCGGGCCTAGGCCTATTTTGCCAGGTCTATACACAACAATGTGCCTTTAACTAAGCACGTTGCTGTATCGTTCACACATATTGATACAGCCGACAACAGATTGGGCCATTCACACAAATTGACTTTGGCTTCTTCGACTTGCTTCTTCTCACACAGAGTGAAGTTTCGTCCTTGGCGCTATTCGTCCCACACAGGTCAGAGATAGCAAATCTTAGTCCACATAGGGCTAAGTAAACTCAACTGTAAGATTGGGATGACAATATCGAACAACAGCTGTATGCTTGATTAGCGTTCGCTGTAAGTGTGCTGTTCGCATTGAGGACTTTGTATATTTCTTCTCTTTTGATGAAGCTGTATGCTTGAAGAAATATAGTGCTCTTTGAACGCTTAATAATCAGATTATCAATTCTTTTAATCATCAGGTGAGCAACGTCCTCTTGCTTGGGGCTATTTATAACTTTGAAAATAGATCCGTTATAAATGTAGCCGTTGGCCGGTTGGTGAGATTGAGATTGCTCTGATTGGCGGCTTCAAAATCAATTAAAGGTGATTCGCATTTAATGCTTCAAACATTCTTTTTGACCAGCATTAGATGCTCTTCAGACTTTAGTCTCTTCAGCCGCAATAAATGGTGTCCTATCAGCATTAAATGCTATTTTAACCTTGAATACTTTGTGAATAAAGAATGTTTACTTTCTCAATGGTTTAAAGTTTTTCCAGTCCTGTTGGATTTGTGTTTTACTTTTTCTTAGTAAAATACTTACAACATGTTTGCTGTATCCAACATCTTCATTTTTGCCTGATCATGAAGACTATGCTGTAGGAAAGGATTCTTGATTTTGCTGGAAGATCTTACGCTGTATGGACAAGCTGTATGATGTTCTCCTAACAGCTTCCATACTTCAACTGAAATTTTGACTTTGAAGATCTTGCTGTATGAGGCAATTATCAAAACACAGGGAGGATTTTTCCAACAATTTCCCTATTTTTGATAATGGCAAAACTTCTAATATAGAGAGGTTGTCTTCAAGTCATCTGTCGAAAGTTCTGATCTTCAAGATTTAGTCTAAAAATTTGAACTGCCCGCAGGCAAGTTCTAAAATAATAAATCCTACAGGACTAAGTGTATTACAACATAAATTAGGATTGGCATGTAAGCACGATCTTACAAGAAGTAATCCTATTTGAATACAACTTAATCTATGAACTGTTCGCAAATAAGTTCTTACAGCTTTGAGACGTATTGATATTTTATACTTAGTAAAGCATTTCAAAAAATCTAATCAAAGTAATAACATTAGATCACGAGTTATAATCTTCTGAGATAAAAAGGTATTTTTATTGATAACAGATTACAGTGCTGTTTGCATTAAAAGATTAAATCCGAAGAAAACAAGATACACTAATATGGAGATAACAGAAGTTTTACCCGTATAGAACTGATGCCTCTAAGTTTTCTGGGAGGGGCCATTCTCGATTCCCTTACACCAGTTGACTAAGGATTCTTCCTCGATCCCTGTATAAGTTCCTTCCTGGGACACATCAAATGAGAGAATCCAGTCTTCTGGGCGAGTTGTCCGTTCGCCCCTCAGGATTTTGGATTTCAGTTTGATCTGGAGTGGGAGCTTTCCTTCAGCTAGAAGCCTTGAGAACTCCTTGGCGGCATCCTCCAGCATCTTAAAGTGATTGAACATGGACGATTCCCTGATGAGAACACATAAGTATCTCATCAATTCATTCTGCTTCTATGCCTTCAACTCTTCAGCTGTTGGCTGTCTATCTATCGGGATTTTGTTTTTTGCAGGCTTCTGCACACTTTCTTCCAAGGGAAGTTAGGATTCTGGAACTCAGGACGAGAACCAGAAACCCTGTATCCTTTGGCTCCTTGACCTAGCCCGTGTCCGGCTAGTCTTTCAATTGCAGATGTAACTCTGTCGTCTAGAATGGCTTCCATCTCCTTTTCCTTCTCCGGTCGTCATCTCCAGTCGCCATATCCTACCAGCCTCTCGTGCCTCTTCCCCCTTTTTGGCGTTATCAAGATCAGATACCTTGCCGTGAATATCCCGAAGGATGTCCAGCGACTCGGCCTGCTTGTTTTTTATATTGGTGACGCAATCACCATACTCGCAACTACTACTCTCAGTTCATCAATCTTTTGATCATGAGCAGTTAGTTTGATCCTATGAATTCGAGAGCGGCTAAGGCCTCCGCGACTCGCAGCTTATCTTGTTCCTCTTTGAGGATTCTCTCATGATGCTGCTTCGATTGGTTTAGGGCTTACCATAATACATTGGGCATCAGGCGGAAAGCCTCTTCCACATCTTGTATGGCCCTTTGCAGCTTCGGAAGCTCGTCCTGAGTAGTTTCTCTCATCCAATTGAGATCCTTACTGACGTCGTACAGGGCTTTGACAGCACCGTGTAAGAAGACATTTTGGCGACCGAACGATTCCGCTTGTTGTGTAAGAGGAGTGCATACCTGTTGTGGGGCGAGAACCTCGAACGATTCCGCTTGTTGTGCTGATGGAGAGACAAAGGGGACTAATTCTTCTTGTCTCTTAGATTCTGTAGCCTGGGGTATAGTAAGGACTGGGTCCTCCTGTTGGCTCTCAACAACCGCCTGTTTCTTAGGAGGGACTGAATCCTCCTATTGGACGGTGCGGGTCTCATCGGCTCCAATTGGAGAGACTGATTCCTCCTGTCTGGGGGATAATATGATGGTTGTTCGGCAGAAGTCCCTTGGACATCCACATCCTTGGACTGAGCAAAGTCTCTTTCACGAGCCTCCTCATGGCTCATCCTCAGACCTATCTACAGGTCATCATCATATCCGTCTGAATCGGGATCTGAGTGAAGGCTTGGGATCCGTGGCTTGTCGGCCGATTGCAACTTCCCTTTCAGTCGAGTCTTTTCTTTTGCCACAAAGTATGAGGTGATAAATTCATGGCAAAAGAGATCATCCCATCTGATCAAGACTTCGACATTCTGGGTGTCCGTGATTTCTAGAACGAATAGATCTTCATCTTTCCAGTCTTCCCAGTTGTACAGGAGTCGTATGGGGCGACCCTGTATGATTTTCATATCCTGAAGCGCTCAAATGCTTCTTCAATCTGGACTTGGAGGAGAGTGTTGTTTATAATGTCTGTTGGGGAGAGACTCCGAACAGTAGAGGATTCTTCTGTTCGATTTGGATTCTCGACAGGTAAGGGAGCCTGTTTAGAAGCGGGATCCCTAACAAGGTGGGATGTCCTATCGGGAGAGGGACTCATTATAGGGGTGGGCCCTCTGTTTTAAGTGGTGATTGTCGGCTCCAAAGGGGCAGCCGATTCAACTGTTCCTTCAAGTTTGACAAATGTCGGGCCATCCGTCATATCCGTTATAGGCTCAGGATCTGCTGTGGGAGCAGCCAGAGTTTATTCCATAGGGGTTGTGCCATGTGGGATGACTACTGAGACAGGTTCAGTAGGCGGAATTTGCCTCAGTGGCCGCTGTAGCCACCGAGGTTGTTGTAGGGACAGATTCCGTCTTTGAAGACCTCTTTGTCTTGTGCTTCTACTTTCTTTTCTCGATAGTTGTAGGAGAGTTGCTGTCGGGAATATTTTTTTCTTGCTGACAGCCTTCTTCTTGCTGTCAACAGATTTAGATTTGGTTGGGAGATCAGTAATGTCCCAGGGATCACTTGATGTCGGGTGGGAGAATGAGGTTGGCCTGCTGGCGAGAAGTGGCGCCTTGTTGAAGACTGTTAGTTTGGAGCCACTGAGAAACTTCCCGGCAAGGATTTTACTGGTGTTGGGGGACTGCTGTATACCACAGCTAGTCAAGATATAGTTCAGAATAATGCCAAAGATTTCCTGGCAAAATCTGGTTTCGGCGCCTCCCTTGAAGTCGTTTCAAAATGATCTGGCACCAGTTAACCTTTTCTCCGGTCATGATGGCCACCATCATCCGGAGTCTTAAGCTTGTGCATATTTCGAACGATGCGGTCCAATTTTCAACAAGTCTGTAGCGTAAGTCATGCAGATAGAAGTAGGGCAGGGTAAAGTTCTTCTTATAACGAAAAAGATGAACTTGTGAAAACTGAGAGTTCCCAGTGAATAAATTTCAATAGGCCTTCAGAAGCTCATCTGACCCAAATGATTCCAGTTCCTCCAATGTCAAACCATCAGAAGGCAGCCTATACAAATGCTCGAGGAGTTCTCGATTAACGGAGATCTCCTTTTCTTGCACAACCCTGACAATAGCAGTCACATCAAATCTTTTCTTGTCCGACACATACAAAAACTCAGAGTCAACATAAAATCCCTCAACGATTTGCTCATCGTAGTTCTAAGGATGTAGACTACCTAAACGGTAGAGACCAGTTTGCTTCACACATGAGACGACTAAGTTCATCCCGGCCATATCCTCATCCTCTGAAAGGATAGTCTCTTGCATAAATGAGCGAGCAAAGATTCATCCGTCAATGATCATGTCCTTATTCTTCACTGAAAAAGATGAAGTTTGGGAAGAAAGACATATTTGCAGGAGTGTATAGAAAGTAGGTTAGAAAGCTTTGAAAGTATGTAGGCTGTATGCTGTAGACTCGATAATTATGAAGAAAGCATAAAGAGTCCATGGATCAACATACTGTCTCTTTTATAGTGTGCAGGGAAGCTAGATTATAGTGAACGGTCAGATTTAAAGGACGAGAACCGTCTTTGAATGAACGTACATGATGAATTTAGATGTAACTGGTATGTCTAATCCATTAGTCATTGAAATTAATGATCGGCCCCACTTCTTGTAATACCCGGTTGAAATTCATGTCATATCAAATCTCTTCATTTTTGCGAATCGTGATTTGTTGGGCGAACCCTTGTAATCATTGCTTGGAACCACCGTTTTGGGATTTCCGTACTTCTATTTCGTGTTATTTTTGCCCAGATATTGAGTCCTATTGCTTTTATTCTCTTCCCGGGTCATTTTTCATCATTTTAGGACCCAAGGGGGGGTGTGAGCCGCGGCACAAGGAGTGTGCGCCGCGGCACACACATTTCCTAAACCTGGCCGAGCGGACTGTACCGGGTGCCGCGGCACATGCCGGCAGGGCCGCGGCACACCTAGGCTGAGCCGCGGCACACTTGTGTTGCATCCTCAGCCAAAAACCAATCAGACCGGTGCCGCGGCACACTGGCTGAGCCGCGCACACCGCGAGCCCCGGGAGCAATTTTGGACTGTGCCGCGCACACTGGCCGAGCCGCGGCACACAATGCGGTCAACTGCATAAATTGTGCTTTTTGAGCGAGATGCAGCTCATTTCACCATTTTCTTCTTCCACCTGCGAGAGAGAGGGTTTGATGGGAGGAGTTTTCTCCCATCTATCACTTGTGTGTTGGATTTTTACCATTTTCTTTCGGTTGGGAAGCCCGGATAATCGATCTAACACGTATTCCTCGGATCATAGAGCTTGGATATTCAAGAGGTAATTTCTTCAACATCTTGATTCTCGATTTTGTATGGGTATTGACGTTTTGGATGTTAAAATCATGGAGTATGAAGTGATATATGCATGATTATGGACATGTTTGAGTATTCATCGGATTATTGAAAGATTATTCAAGAACACTTTGAATTTTGTGTTGGATTTTGGGGGTTTTCGTAGATTCGTCCGATTTATCCGATTGAAGCTTGAGAACCTTGAGATTATGATATATCTATACCGTATGCGTGTTTTCTTATGATTTTACGGGTTGGATTGTGCCGTTTTCGGACTTGTGGGAGTTTGGGCGATTTCCCAACCTTTAGTTGTTCACCCGTGTATTTTCCTGAATCGTAGACGAGTTTCGGGAGTCTCTTCGTGTAATTTAAGTATGGATAATTAATTGTCATATTCCTTGCGAATCGTTTAGGTGCCGGAAGCGCGTTCTTGGACCTACCGAACTCATACCTTTCCTCCGTTTGATTTCTCAATGTCTCAAAGGCAAGTATACATTTATGATTGTACGTTCTCGACTTTGAAAGTAAGAAATATTGATGGTATGATATGAACGAACCGTTTTTACGGCATTCATAGATATATTGATGGCATATTATGAACGAACCGTTTTTACGGCATTCATATATGTATTAATGGCATGTAATGAACGAACCGTTTCTACGGCATTCCTACATGTATCGGCGTATGATATGAACGAACCGTTTTTACGGCATTCACATACGTATCGGCGTATGATATGAACGAACCGTTTCTACGGCATTCACATACGTCTTGATGTGGCACTATGAGATTTTAGTTATTCCGGAATACTAGTCTTGAATTGATGAATTGACGGTTACATTTACTTTATTGTCGAGGAGTATTGTGTTTCATATTGATATACTTGCACTAGCTATTCCACGGCTAACCCCTTTATGGGGGAAATACGTTTCATGTATTTCAGGTTCCAGGAGGACGGACAGGCAGGTATCGGGTCGGCATGAAGATGGTGGGCAAGTGTGATACTGTGTCTTTCTTCCAGTTATGTTATGAGTTTTCCGTTCAGTGTTGTTGTACTGGATTGGCTATTGAATACTCGAGTATTGTTTTCCATTTTCTTTGATTCCCGGCCTGTGTTTGCCGAAGTATTGATTCGTGTTGTGATGTCTGTGAATACATTGGTTCTGTTTTTGAATACCTTTGTATTGTTTCCATTCTATTGTGTGTAGACCTTCTCGGTCAAAGTTTACAGTTCCGCGTATATTTAGCCTTGTGGGCCCCATGGCGGGGCTTACGGCGTTGTAATATACCCTGAATAACTTGGGGGTGTTACACTTCTGACATAGTTTGTCTTCCACTATTACACGATACGGCAGTTTGAATTCTGAAATTGCGGTTTTTAAGGCATTAATGTCCAGTTGTCTCTTTGTAGGTCACAAGTCGTCCAAGAACAAGTCTAGAGGGGGGGGGGGGGGGTGAATAGACTTGTTGAAACTCTTAAACTCTTTTTCTCAAAGAGTGAGTTTCTTCAGCTGATAGGTAAACAAATGAATTGGAGTCGTTTGTTTTTTAATATATGCGGAAGTCAGCTGATGACGAATATAAAGCAACTAATGAAATACTTAACAATGAATGCAGCAGTTAAAATATGATGCTATAAAACAGTAAAGAACGCAGGCAACTATAGTGGTCTCATAGGTGGGGTAATCCTCTACTAATCCACTTTTCTCCAAACCAGTTGGAGATGAATTCACTATAATTCTCAACCAGTGATAAATATTACAGTGATTCAACAAAACTACAACATCTTCCAACCATTGGAAATTCGTGCCGTTGTACCACACTAGACTGCCTTGCACCTCTTGATTCTCGATCCTCGGATGACTTTACAGTCTCTAACTTCAACCAGTGAAGTACCCCGAACTCAGGATTATAGACAAGAGTTTTTGTCTTCTCCAACTAAGAGCTTCTTCAAGTATGAACTTTTAGAACCGCTCTTTTCACGATGCTGTATTTCGCTTTTTGATAGCTTGAATGCTTTGATCACTTGAAAGTATGTTCGCACCGGTTAATTGTTTTTGCTCAGTTTCAAATCTTCGGATATATATAGGTCATGATCTCTGAGCTTTTTCTTCATAGCCGTTGCAAATCTTTTCAACAAATTCGTCCGTTGGAGAGGTAGACTTCATTTTTTTCTTTCTGAACGTTGCAAGGCTGGATTCCCATATTTTAATCTATCTTCCGACCGTTGTGAAGACTTCTGCATGTGATGCGCCGAATCTTTTGAATATAAAACGATTAAAGTCTTCAAGGTGGGTCTGGATAGCATATTTAATTCATATCTTTTGCGGGAATCACTCCAATTTGTTTCTTTACGTTGCATGTGACTTTCCGTAATACTTGACTTTTCAACGCATGCTGACGTGGACTTGGAGTACTTGGATGATCTCGACTAGGCTGATGAGAAGTTAACTTCTCTGCAGTCTGGACCTCTCTGATGTTCCCAGTTTAGGACTTGTCTGATCAGGTGACTTATCTGAGGTACCTTGGCTGCAGTCTGGTCAAACATCCCTGATAATTTTTGTTGACCAGAACTACTCTGACTTGACTCGGCTGATCCTCTCTGATGGACTTAGCTGTACTTTAGTACTTAGCCAATTTTTAGCCTAACTTATTTTTGGCCTATAGAAGATACTCATTTGGTTCTTCTTTACATCTTTGCCAAGTTTTTGGCCTATGGAAGATACTCATTTGGTTCTTCCTTACGTTTTTGCCAAGTAATAAACATTTGACTTTATGCTGATGACATCATCAAAATCTAACAAGTATTCCTAACACTCTTCAGTATTGAGAGATAAATCGTTTTAAATTCAGACAATGCACGCAAACTGAAAATAGTTTGTAATATTAAATAGTATGAATTTAGATACGCTAAAAATATTAATTAATATCCTACAGTGTATGTGCTGTATCCGCAAAAATACAGGATTCCCCCTTAAATGGTACATACAAGATTTAATTTCTTACAACAATTTTGGATTAACACTGTATTCTTGGGTCATACTGTATTCCCCCTTAATTAATGCACACGTCATCTGTAGGAAGGTAATAATGCCTTCTTCTTCATAAAGTAAGAATATAACTTGGAGTTCTGAGTGTACAATTAATTAAAGTCTGTATTCATAGGTCTTACAACATTCCCCCTCAATTAATGAGTAAAATGTAAGAACTTATAGGGAGTGGGGCTGTAGCATTCCTAGTTCTTGGCGAAGCATGCATAATCTGTTGTAAAGATGTCGGTTAGCTGGAATTCTATATGAATCTTCTCGATCCGAACATCTTTATTCTCAACATGATTCCTCATGAAATGATGCTTCATATCAATATGCTTAGTTCGAGAGTGCAATACAGGATTATGCGCGATTATAATTGCACTCGTGCTATCGCACATGATTGGAGTTTTTCTTGCATTGATGCCATAATCTTGTAACTGCTGTTGTATCTAAAGAATCTGCACACAACAACTTCCAGCAGCATAGTATTCCGACTCAGCTGTAGAAAGTGAGTTGGCCAATTATTCTTACTGAACCATGACACAAGTCTTGGTCCAAGAACGTGAGAAATCCCCTCTTACTCTTTCTATCTAAGTTACAGCCTCTGAGATACAAGTCGCTGTAGCCTACCAAATCGATCCTTTTATGTACTTAAGGATTCGTTTGGCTATGGTGAAGTGCGACTCTTTAGGTGCTATCTGATACTGAGCACACACTCATACAGTAAATTGGATATCGGGCCTGCTGGCTGTTAGGTACAGGAGTGAGCATATAAGCTTCCTGTAGAGTGATTGACCAACCGGCTTTCTAGCTTCGTCAGCACTTATCTGTATGAAAGTGATCATGGGGGTGGATGATGATTTGGAGTTGTTCATCCCGAACTTGTTGAGCAATTCCTTGATGTATTTCTCTTGGTTGATAAATATACCTGTATGAAGTTGTTTTACCTGCAGTCCAAAGAAATAACTAAATTCTCCCATCATACTCATTTCAAATTTGCTTTGCATAAGATGAGAGAACCTTGGACATAAAGCAAGGTTAGTTGTACCAAAGATAATATCATCTACGTATGTTTGAAACATAAGGAGATATTCACCTTCCTAGATTTTGGAAAGGGTATTATCGACTGCACCTTTTTCAAACCCATTGTTGATCAGATACAGTGACAGGGTTTCATACCAAGCCCTAGGTGCTTGCTTGAGTCCGTCCAGCGGGTTTCTTAGTCTGTACACAAGGTCTCCACCTTTTGTGTTGGAAATGTGAGGAATATGCCCTCGATGCCACTCAGGGGATGAGAGAGTAGGGGCATTGTACTTATAATTATGGAAAAATTAATAAAAGGCAATACGATTCATTCACTGTTTATTGTATTTCAAATGCATTCTTGATTTGGTAAGTATTGAAGTGAAGTCCATGTAAATAAATCGAATATTTCATTCTCGTTATCGGATAAGAGAAAATGCATTGGAAGTATTTAAAGTTTATTTACTTAAATTGTTCGCAAGTCAATAAATTTAAATGGGCGTTAAGTTTTGAGTAAGACTTGTATAACTGATGCTAGGACGTGTGCATGTCTTGATGGCATAGTTATAAGTATATTGGTGGGACCAGTATACTCGAACACGACTCATACTTGATTCAACACGGTATTCACTCTCGGAGAGTAGATGACGAATCGAAAGGTTGTGATAGTATACGTGGACCTTTGACTTGAGGGTTCAGTAGAAGATGTGCCTGTGACGTTTAGTTTATCACTAGAGTAGTTAGACTCATTTGCTTAATTGCCGAGTCAACCTCGAAGTGCAGACTATACGGGCAGGTAGCAGTCTTTACTATATGCCAAGAAAGGATTCTATCTCCTGTTAGTGAGCAGGCGAATGTCCTATATGGTTAATGGCAAATAAGATCATAAGTCTTTGGCCAAAGCATTCTGATCTAGTCGTATTAGATACACTAGTAATGAGTCGCTCTTGATTTGCATTAACACATGTATAGAGTCTAGTCAACAGTAGAGTTCGACTTTACCTTGACCCGAAGACTTGACCGGACATCTGATGAAGGGTCTATACGTATATGGTATTCACGACATAATTGTTCTGGAATGATCCCTTCATTCATTCACAGTCGGGATTTACAGTGCGGCCCGTTAGGCTGGCTAAGTGCTGCCCGTACTCATTGGTTCCTCCCAATGCCGGCTGAGACGGACCTACAGAGTCGCGCATCAGGAGCGTTGTCAGATGAATGTGAATTTATTATCTCTCTAATAATATTAGATATTGGATATCTAATTCTGTTTTATTGGATAAATCAAATATCAGTCTTATGAATTGAAATTAAATTACCGGGTAATTAGTTTAATTCATAAATAATATTTCTTAGAGAAATATATTTTATATTTGATATAATTAATTAATTGGATTAATTAATTTATATAAAACATTGGTGATAAAACGGAGTATATTTAATAGAGTCGTTTGACGAACGTCCAGTACACAAGCCGAGTGACTCAGCCTGTTTCCTAGCACCTTCCACATATAGGCCCCCCCACCACCTTCCTCTCTCACATGGTGTTGTTTTTTGTCATGCATGTGGTGATGTTTTTCTCACATAGTGCCAAGTAAGTTGTGATTTAGGTTGATATTTTAAGTATCTCAATAATGAGATGTGTAATTATATAACCTGAGATTTTCAACTCCATCACATAGCTCCTGCACTATTCTGGCCGAGAGCACTATAGAGAGAGAGATTTTTTTTTTTCATTTTTGTTCTTCATCTTGGGGGTGAAAGAATATCAAGAAAAATAAGAGAGAAAAAATTCATATAGTAATTCCTAGCCGTGTTCTACCAGGAACAGATTGCTATATATTTTTCCTATCAAGTTCCGACACGTGGTGACGTAGAGGCATCATATTTTTGGTGTTTGGGACAAAGGGATTTCGTGCTCGTACTCGGGTTCGTGAACAACATCAACTAACAAAGATATGATCAAAGGCTTCAAGGGTATGAGACTTTGAACCTTTTATCTTTGTTGTATTCATTTTTGTATATACATTACTTGATCGATCCTGTAGGGGATTCGTTATTATTTCCGCTGCGTATTTCGTTTTGTTTCCGGAATCCCAACAGTGGTATCAGAGTGAGGTCAATGATACCATATATACGATTATTTGTGTATTTTGAATGCTATTGGTTGTTGTTAATGATTTAGAATCATTATTGGTATAATCGTAGATTTTTAAATTGTTCGTTGTAACATCACGTTTTGGAAACGAGCCAAAAAAAATGAGCCGAACGGAGATCGGACTCGGCAGCACAGGGCTGCCTGCTGCCCGGATAGCAGCAGGTAGGTGACTCACTCCAGCGAGTCACCCTCGGCCAGCCCCGTTTTTCGGGCCCCGTTTGCGGGCTGGGCCTATTTCGACTTGTCCGGGACTTCGTTTAGTCCCTGTATTACGTTATAATATTTTCCCACATTTTAAATTGGATTTAATTTGATTACAATGAATATTTGGAATATTATTTTAAATGGGAAAGATATTAAACGAAAATACTATTTTTAGCCGGATTACTTCGAACGAATTGAAATGGCGATTATTAGTATTAATTGGATTAATATCATTAAAATTGAATAGATTAATTTTTATATTGATTGGATTAATACATTAATTGATTATTTAATTTTAATGCCATATATATTAATTGGATTAATATAGTAGAAATTGAATAGATTAATTGGATTAATTTATATTAAAATTAATTGTTTATTTTCATTGCCGTTACATGTTGTATGGAATCCTTATGTGATGGTGATATAGCTCATGAACTTAGTTTTGATTTGTTCGATTCGATTGGGTTGTAAAGACCGTTTTGAGCCTATTTATTTTTACTAGAAAATTTGTATAATAGGTTGCATTTTTTCTGTGATGTAATTATTTTTTGGCTATGACGAAGACCGAAGACAACCGACCGAGAAGACGAAGAATCGAAGACTATTTTATTTTTCTTTATTGGGTCATTCACTTGGCCCAGTACTTACGAAAATGTCCATGAGCTATATGTTGGTAGCTATGTTGCAGTAAAAAGTGGGGTGCGGGTGCGGGCAGATACGGGTGCGGGGATACGATTTTTTGAAAATATTAGGGTGCGATATGGCAATGATACGTCTATTTATTTTATATTTTATTATATATAACACTTGTTAAATATAAAAAACAACAATTCAAATATCACCATAAAATCAATTCAAATACATAAAACAAGTCATACAAAAAATAATTCAAAATGGCTTTGAGCAGCGGAGCTTTATAATGCTGTCCGTGAATACTGCTAAAGGTAAAAGTAATTACTTATTAAATGATTTACTTTTTGTATTTTAATTTATTTGATTTACTTTTTAAAAATTACAAAAAAATCTAAAAAAAAAAAACGAACTCGCGTATCCTGTGCCAGGATACGCGAGTCCGATTTTTTTTTGCACGGATTCGCCACGTGGCGAATCCCGTGCGAATCCCACGCGAATCGCACCCGCACCCACACCCATGCAGTATCCGATACTGCATACTGCCCAATTTTGAAGAATCAGTGCATCATAGGTTGGTAGTAACTAGGTTGCTATTTACTATTTTTCATTTTTAATGATTAACACACAAACGCGCTTATAAATAAATTAATGTGCAAAGTGTAACATTAATCGCGAAATTCTCCCGACAATAAACATACTAAGTTTGAAAAAGGTTACGAGGTTTCCTACCTCCATCAAACTCGTAGAAAATTGATACCCGAGCTAGTGTGCTATGCTTCCGAGTTATCCGGGTAGTACATTTGGTAGAGGTTGAAAAAGACTTGAGTGCATTAGATGCCTTCGGTTGGAGATAAATTTCGTCCCTAGAAACCTGATAGGTTGCCGGGTGAGATTCAATAGTCAAACTGATAGACGTTGATGGTCAATAACTTAGATAATCTGGATTGCCAAAAAACCTGATAGGTTGAGGGCATGAAGACTTGGGGTAAAATAAGATCAAATCATCCGTTGGACGAGTTGGTGTTAGGCACCACTTTACAGAAATTAATTGGCAAGAAACCTGATATGTTGCGTCTGTTAAAAATTTGTAAATAACTTGATCACCACTAAGAAGTCGATCTTACCATGACTTCCGGATTATAACATGGGAGTGTTGCGGAATCTGATGATTGTACTCAGCATGGAGTCTCTGGGATACGTCTTCGAGGCGGACATTCCACCGACTCCAATCCGGACTAGGGGTAATCCGGAAGAGATTGACGTCCATGAAAAATTGGTCAAGGATGCCGTGCTGGTCCGTAGTTTTATGATGGTCTCAATGATTAATGAACTGCAGAGAGCACACGAGAAAATGAATTCTGCTAGGAAAATTCTCGCACACTTGACCAAACATTATGGAGAGCATAATAGGACTGCTAGATATGAGATATCAAAGCAGTTATTCAGTGCTAGGATGAAGGAATGAGATAAAGTGGGAGACCACGTCCTCAAGATGATCTCTATGATTGAGAGGCTCAAGGTGCTCAACTTTAATATGGATTTATCTCTTCAAATTGATCTCATCCTTCAATCTCTGCCTGACTCCTTCATGCAGTTTGTAATGAATTTCAACTGTAATGAGATTTCATGCACATTAGCTGGGCTAATGAATAAACTGGTGACGGCACAGTCTAATATGAAGACTAAACTGAGGGAGGCTGCTCTTGTGATTTCTTCTGGGCCTAGGAGGTCCAGGAACAAGATTAAAAAGACCTACGAGCAGTATAAACCCAAGAAAGGGGTGCAGAAAGGAAAGGGCAAGGCCCTAAATGTTCAAAAGGTAGGCGGTCCAAAACCTACGGACAAATGTCTTGAATGCGGTGAGCTGGGCCACTGGCGTAGGACTTGTCTTAAGATTAATGGCGCATCAGGTACGGAACTTTTTGTTTTTGAAACCAATTGTTCCGCTACTGTATATTCTGCTTCATGGATTCTGAATTCAGGTGCTACTTTTCATATTTGTACTATGAATCAGGATCTGGAACGAAGTAGGCAGCTTGAAGCAGGGGAAGTAATGATCACTGTCGGAAGCAGACAAAGTGTTGAGGCAACCGATATTGTATCACTCCTATTGGGTTTAGAATCCGGTTTTATTTTGACGTTAGATGAAGTACTTGTTTTGCCCAAGGGGCATAAAAACATTGTCTCCATTCCAGTCTTGGACTGGAAAGAATTTTGTTTCTTCATTGGCAATGGTAGTTGTAAAATTTATTTTCGAAATAAATTGGTTGGCACAGCTATATTGTTGAATGGTTTATATCATCTGAACTTACAAAATAAAATAGCAGTGAACACTATAACTAGGAAACGTGGCAGACAAGATACTAATCAAGATCTTAGAGGTCAAGGTTGGTCATGTTGATCAGACCAAGGTTCAGAAAATGGAGAAACATGGATTTTTAAGTCCATTGGGTGTAGAACCCTATCCAACTTGTGAATCTTGCCTTAGATGCAAAATGACTAAGCCCCCCTTCATAGGGACATTTGAAAGGGCTGCTGAATAATATGGGTTGGTACATACTGATGTTTGTGGTGCTTTAGAAGCAGCCCAAGACGGATATCAATAGTTCATAATATTCACAGATGATCATACTAGGTATGGGATTGTGTACTTAACGAAACATAAATCCGAAGCCTATAATAAATTCAAAGAATTTAAGGCCCTAGTTGAAAAATTGACTGGATGTCATATCAAAGCACTTCGGTCGGACCGAGGTGGCGAATATATGAGCATAAAGTTTGATGAACTTAAGGAACATGGAATAGTTTCACAATTCACGCCGCCAAGAACCCCACAGTTAAATGGTGTTTCAGAAAGGATAAATCGGACTTTGTTGGACATGGTCCGCTCCATGTTGAATTACACTGATTTACCAATTTACCTATGGGTGTACGCCTTACTTACCGCTGCCTATATCCTAAATAGATGTCCTTCCAAATCCGTTCCTATCACTCCACATGAGATGTGGAAGGGTAAGAAACCAAGTCTTAATCACATAAGGATTTGGGGATGTCCAGCCTATGTCAAGAAGGATAAGGTAGACAAACTAGAAGCGAGATCCATCAAGGTACGTTTCATTAGATACCTAGAGGACTCGATGGGTTATCTATTCTACATGCCAGAAGACCATAGGGTCGTTGTGGCTTTACAAGCGCACTTCCTTGAGGATGAGTTCATTCAGGAAGGTGGCTCGGGTACAAGTATCTCTTTGTAAGAGCATAATGAAAGTCCTAAGGAGACATCTGATCACGGATCAGGAACCGAACCTATTATAACACAACCTCCACTTCGAAGGTCTGATAGGGTGTCTCACTTACCTGAGAGGTATGGCTATACACATGTCTAGGAACTGGGTCTCCACGACGCACCTGATAGCCGTGAGGACAACCCTATCACCTATGGCCAAGCAATAGTGGAAGTAGACTTCGATAAATGGCAAGAAGCAATGTAAGCTGAGATAGACTCGATGCATACCAATTAGGTCTGGACTCTAGTATATCTACCAGCTGGCATGAGGACTATTGGAAATAAATGGATCAATAAGAGAAAGACTGATGGGGATGGCAAGGTTGACGCCTATAAGGCCAGACTTGTGGCAAAGTGTTATACCTAAAGGTAAGGGATCGATAATCATGATACCTTCTCGCCCGTAGCTATGATCAAGTCGATTCACATGATGCTTGCCATTAATGCCTATTACGATTATGAAATATGGCAAATGGACGTCAAAATGGCTTTTCTGAATGGATACTCAAGGAGGAAATCTATATAGAACAGCCTAAGGATTTTGTGTCCAAAGCTAATATTCATAAGGTGTGTAAGCTGCAACGAGCCATTTATGGGCTGAAGCAAGCATCTCGGAGTTGGAACCTTCGATTTGACGAAGCAGTCAAGGATTTTGACTTCGTGCGAAATAAAGAGGAACCATGTGTTTATAAAAAGGTTAGTGGGAGCAACATTGCGTTCTTAGTACTATATGTAGATGATATTATACTTATAGGAAATAACGTAGCAATGCCCAGCACTGTGAAGGCTTGGCTTTCTAAAGCGTTCTCCATGAAAGACTTGGGAGAAGCTTCCTATATTCTAGGGATCCGTCTTTACATAGATATACCGTGAAGAATAATAGGACTTTCCCTAGCCCTCTATATAGATAAAATCCTAAGAAGATTCAAGATGGATGAATCTAAAAGAGGGTTCCTTCCCATGTGACATGGAATTCATCTCACCACGAAAATGTGTCCTAAAAGTGAGAAAGACAAGAGAGAGATGAGTAAGGTACACTATGCCTAGGCAGTGGGTAGCCTTATGTATGCTATGTTGTGTATGAGACCAGACTTAACCTACGCTGTGAGTACGGTAAGTCGATTTCAAGCAAACCTGGGAAGGGAACACTGGACAGCCGTCAAGAACATTCTTAAGTAGTTGAGAAGAACTAGAGATATGGTTCTTACTTATGGTGGTGGAGAACTTTGTAATACCCGATTGCGAATTCATTTATTATCATTTAGTAATTGTCACTCAGTAATTTTCACCCTTTATTTATCATTCATCATTCATGTTCATTCGTTGTGTGCACCGTTCGGCGTACTTTGAGTCGTATATCGGTATCGTTCATCATTCAACCCTGTTTGAGAATCTAAACGACAGCATTATCATAATCGTTGTAACTGTTCAGTAAGTTGATGTTGATCTTGGAGTTCATATCATTTCGAATTTACTCTTTCTTGTTCGGATCGTGCTACTTTGAACCAATTCTCGTAATCGTCACTCGGAACCGCCGTTTTGGGGTTCCCGTAATTCCATTTCATGTTATTATGGAGTTTGTGAACCTTTATTGGTGTTTCGATCGAGTTTCATGTTGAATCATTCCGTAATGTTCCAAAGTTTTGAGTTCTATTACGTTTATTCTCTTTCCGGGTCATTTTTTCGTCACTTTTTGGGCGCAAACAGCGTGCGCCGCGCCACAAGGGATTGCGCGCCGAGGCACACACCTTACATACTCGAGCCTGGCTGGCTGTACCGCGCACTGCGTCTCACTACTTGCCGTGCTGCGGAACGGCTTGGACTCCTGCTCGCAGATTTTAGCCGCGGGCCGCGACACACTCAGTCCGCGCCGTGGCACGCGAGTCAGACAACCCCTTTTATCAGTGGGATTTTGGAAGAGGATTTCATTTTCCTCTCCTTTCTCCTTCCATCTCTCCATGGGCGATTTCCAGGCGATTTTTGGGCGATTTGGCATCTTAAATCTTAGAGATATCATTCTCGTTGAGTTCTTGGTGTAGATTAACAACATCTACTTGGGATCTTCATCCTAAATCCAAGGTAATTTCTTCAAACCCTACATTTCAATTTTGGAGATGGAGTATGATGTTTTGGATGTTATAATCATGATATGTGAAGGGATATACGTATGATTATGAGTTTTTATGAATTATCATTGGATTGTGGAGGATTAATCAAGAGCACTTTGAATGTTGATTTGGAATTGAGGGTTTCGATTAGATGTTGTCGTTATCTCGAGTTGTGTTTTCCTTTTGGATTATTGATTGTATTGAGGATGTTTTGTTGGATTGGATCACGCCTTGGAGGCTTAGTATCGATACAATGGAGATTGGTTGTAAATAATTGAAGATTGTTTACAACATGTTTGTCAAAATGCCCCAATGAGTTTGGGTTTGTTGTATCAATTTATTGAGTTGGTTATGATCATCATTGATATGTATATTAAGCGCATTGTTGGTAATTGTGTTATTCAAGGTTGTTCGAGTGACCGATAATTCTATTTAGGACGTTTGTTCGGGGAAGGACACTTCATCACCGGTATTGAGGCAAGTTAATTCTTGCTCAGTTAAAAGGATAATCATTCCTTTCGTTGTTGTTCATTCATACATATATTCATTCATAGTATATCAAACACATCGAGGCTTGTAATTATCAAACTAAGCACTCAATTCACGAGGAATGACGGTTCCAATCATTTCATTTGAGCTATTACTCATTGCGTTATCTTTTCACCTCGGTGAGTCATTCTTGGCCCTTGTCGGATTTTGATTCATAATTATTCATCATGGTCGCTCTTGTTCTTGTGATCTTCCAGGATCGTATTGCGTTGCTGGGTGGTATATGTGTGGAATTTTTAGTCGGGCACACTATGGTCATGTGTATATGCGGGTATCCGGACACATTAGACTGTGCACACAGTAACGTGCCTACGTGAGACTAATTAGGCCAAGTGCGGATGTATATGCGGGATTCCAGACACTTTGCTACTTGTGCACTTGTATATCCTATTCGGGCGTACTGTGATGCCCATCTTTCCAACTTAATTTCATAACTAAGTCATGTGATTATTGTATCTGTTCAACTCTTGAAGATTGTTGTTTTGTTTAACTGACCCCGTTGGGGATGTTGTTTTTAGGTCATGGCAAGGCAAAGGTACGGGAAGAGAATGATGACGGCAAAGAGTCCCAGTGGTACTAGTAGGGGGCCCCAGTCCTTTCAGTTATTCATGTTTTCTTCATATGTATTTTTCCGCTGTAGTTTCCGTTGGATTTTCACTTTATTCAGTGTTGTATATTTCATCTTCATATGAAATATATGTGTATTCTGTATTCCTGGGTGTATTGTACTTGAAACTCCTCATCGGAGTAATGGTAATATAATGTGGTTCGGTACTACAGTTATATTATTTAATTCATTAATTTTGATTTGCCTGTGGGTCCCAGTCGGGGGTCCATGGCACTGTAATAGCCGCCTAGTTTGTGGTGTTACAGAGTTGGTATCGGAGCATGGTTTTGAATACTACCCTTCCGAGTCATGTCTCATTGAAAATCATCATTCATTAGACTAGTATCATCGTACTTTCGCGTCACGCGTGACCTGTGCAAGCGCCAAGCCCCTCAGACCAAAAGAACGGTATGATTTCTGACGCCATGGTATAGTTTCTAGCAATAAGAATCAACTCATTCATCATTCATCAGACAACAATCCTCATTCATCATTTTCTTTTAGATCTTGCCGATTTATGTTAACTCATTAATCATTCAGTCAATCTCATTATTCAGTTGTTGATCTCATGGATCGTATTATCAATCTTGTTAACTTGTTCAAGATAATCATTTCAGGAATTTCATCAGATAATCATGTCACCTCAGTTGATATTTCATGCGATCTTATCATATTTCGGCATAATGTCGACGATCATTTTACTGCATTATTAATGCGTTCATTGTATTAGAGCATGTATGCTCATTATTATCATTCCATAACGTAATCATAATGCGATATTCATGTGAGATCTATAATTATCATGTGACTTTTCTACTTCAGTATAGATAGAGCTGTCAGAGGACGCAGGGGAAGAGGCCGCGGTGTGGGCCGAAATCCGGGAGCTCGTGTGAATACCCGCGCGAACGCGAGGGAAGTCATTAGTTCAATAGGTAGCGATGCTGCCAACTCAACAGGCGATGCTACTCATTCACCAGTCGATAATCTATATAATATATGAAAATTGAGTTTTTTTCTTGCCCCACATTCATTTGTCCTACGTGTCTTTTTGTGATTTTTTTGATTTGTTTGGATTTTTTAATCACTATTTTTTTTCTTTTATATTCCAAATGTTAAAGTTCTCACATTTCCAAAATAATTTTCCCACTTTTATAGGGATTGCTAGAATTTCGGATTTAGTTGCTGTTTTTTGCTTTTTTAATAGTTGTGATCCATATATCTTACTACTTTCCAATTATAATTGAAAATATGAAACAACCCGTCGATTTTTTGGCACTAATTTTGTATTCTTTTGGCCATTTATCGAATTCTTTTATGACTTTGATTTTTTTATTTATTGCTTTTGCCAAATTTAAATTTTTTCATTAAAATCTAATCGACAAATTTAGTTGCTTTTCTCAAATTTGGCCATTTTTTTTAATTTCACTAATATATATATATATATATATTAATATTAATTTTTCTCATGTTAGCATTTTCATGATTTACCTAAATTCTTGATTTTAATCTTTTGTATAAGTTTTTAGTCAACAGTTTAATTATGAGTAATATTATATTTTAAATGCATTCATATATTAATTGTGATTGACGATAAATATGAATTTTATTTTTTGTTCCCTTTTGATCATATTCTGTGAGAATTGTCAATTTTATTATTTTTCATTCAGTATCGTATATTTTGAATTAAGCTATATTCGCCATAATTTGAAATGTCGACAGAATTATGATTTATTTCTAAACTTATTATTACTGCTTCTAGAAAGAATCATCTATTTTTAGAATAATATTTGCTAGGTTAGTCCCACCATAATTTATGCAGATTGAGTCCATATTGACATCACTTATTTTTTGCTAATTGAAATTATTTTTGTAACACCCCCAGAAACCACCGGGAATATTACACGCCATAGTCCCTTTTTTTCCATAAGGATCTACCAGGCTAACCACCACGATACGAGCAATGTTTGACCGGCCGAGGTCAAACAACTTACTAACACAGACCGATAAGATCAAATATTAATTACACTGACCGATGAGGTCTCACGATTAAATCAACCCAAAGATAAAATCATTATTGTACATACCCACGCAGGGGTCAAAATAAAATATAGCGGAAGACTTAAAAATAACTCAACAATACAACGACATCAAACTGGACTCTTAACTCTTGATTAGTATCGCGGCTCGTCTTCTTCCATGCTGTCCCTGTGGTTGCTCCAACGAACTAAGCACACCTGAAATGCATGATACGCATTTCCCCCATTTAAGGGGTTAGCATTTGAATGGCTAGTACAAGTAATTCAGTCTATACAAAATATATCACGCCAATATCGGTTATAATACAATAACAACAGTAGTGAAAGAAGTTCCCGAGGGGTTTTCAATATTTAAGGTACAACTCAAGTCTTTGAAGATGAGATATATAAAAATTCGAGAGTTTTGGAAAACGACAGAAAGTCCTTTGGAACTTCAAGTTCAAGATTATAAAGCCTTATTCGAAAATAATGGGGTCTCGGCCCAAATCTCTTTGTGAAACAAACATTTTCATAAATAGTAAATCTTCTGGACCTCACGTCCTAAATTAAGAAATCATTTCGAAACAAATGGGTCTCGACCCAAAGTCATTTTCCGCAAAAGCAATCTTAACACAACTATTGGGATCTCATCCCATGATTTTCTCAACCACAGTACACGAAAACAATAACAAGTTCATTATCCAATACCAAAACCTCACAGTCAAGGGGTTAAACACTTACGACACGAATCCTAGTGCCATTCTAGCAAAGTACCAAGATTCAATACATAATGTACATCAACATCGAGAACCAAAACGTTGTGATATTCCGAACATATCACAAATATCGAAAAACATCACCAAAATCACGAAGCCATACTTGGTAACCTGTGGCCGTACCCCTTAGTAACGACTCCAGACGTCCCGTCGAACGCTCCCAGTGGGAGACCACTTCCGCAGCCGTACCCCTTAGTATCGGCCCCCAGACATCCCGTCGAATGCTCCGGGTGGAAGGTCAGCAACGCACGCACCCAAGTTCACTTCCGCGGCCGTACCCCTTAGTATCGACCCCAAGACATCCCGTCGAACACTCCGGGTGGAAGGAACAACACACGCACCCAATGTCACATCCGCGGCCGTACCCCTTAGTATCGGCCCCCAGACGTCCCGTAGAATGCTCCGAGTGGAGGTATATTAACACACACACGTTCCAAAATCACAGTTGCAAACCACAAGCCTCGAAGGTCAATCACAATATATATATATATATATATATATATATATATATATATAATCAAGGCACTTGCTAGAAATGGCCAATTATCCGACAAATAGCTACACCGACCTAGCTATATTACAACCTAACAATCCTAAACGCATCTCCACATATCAATGGCATAACAACTGATCAACCAATACGACTAACCTAACTCATAACACACCACTTAACCCACGCAAACCCGTGATCACCAAACATTATAACACATGTCTAAGTGTACTATCTACCCGGCACTACGTCTCTATTGACATATCTCTATGGCAAGCAATGAACCAACTCTACTTCACATAACCACATATGACTGCGATAATTCAGATAAGGCACAATCAATAAAAATGCACAACCCCAACACAATTTCATATGCAACCTCAATTCACACAATATAAATCGTATAGACAAGAATACTTGCCTCGATAATTGATGCCGAAAGCTCCGATGAATACGGCTCACCCGATCGATCCATTGAAATCCCATCCTTTAATATAAATACATAATAGACAATTTAATATAAGGGTTCAATTTAATATCTTATAATTATAAGAAAATAAACTGGATGATATAATACCTCCATTGTGCCCTTAATTTATCGATCGAATCAAACGACTAACGATAATTAACCCGGATCCAAGTTCCTGAATGATTACTCCGAATACGAACCCCGAACTCGAAATCACTTCGTAGGTCTAATTACACCACTCCAAATTTACCAAAACCTTCATCTACATCTATGTTTTTTTCCCGTCCGAATTCTAATACGAACACACTCACAACCACGACCACACACACATATATATATACATATTATATATATATATATATATGGTGGGATTATTCTAAAAAGGGTCTTATAATAAAAGTGTAGGAAGGATTGTGGGAGTGACATGTGTCATCCCCATTCCACATTATATGACATGTGTCACCCCCCACCCCACCCCCACCCCACCCCACCACACCCCACCCTCACCCCCCACCCCGAAAATTTTTTTTTTTCCCGAAATTTTTTTTTTCCCGCCAAAATTTTTTTTTTTTGGGGCCAACTTTTTTTTTCCTGCCAAAAATTTATAACTATGATGCACCATTTTATTTTGGTGCATCACGATTATAAAAATTAGTTATAACTATGATGCACCAAATTTCATAACGGTGATGTACACGGGTTTTAATGCATCGTAGTTATAAGTTTCTTGCATTATAGTTATAAGAAATCGCATCATCCTAAGTTTTCTGCATCATATATATATATATATATATATATATATATATATATATATATATCTAGCTGCAGTATAGTTATAAGTTATAAGTAGCGCATCATGTATGTAATCGCATTATAGTTATAAGAAACGCATCATCCTAAGTTTTACGCATCATATATGTATGTAATCGCATTATAGTTATAAGTTATAAATCGCATCATGTATGTAATCGCATTATAGTTATAAGAAACGCATTATCCTAAGTTTCTCTGCATCATATATGTATGTAATCGCATTATAGTTATAAGTAAGTGAATCATGTATGTAATCGCATTATAGTTATAGGAAGCGCATCATCCTAAGTTTCTCTGCATCATATATGTATGTAATTGCTTCAAAATTAAATATGATTCTTTTTTATACAAGTACTACACTTTTTTTATATCATTAGTGCATCACACTAATAAGTTTTGGTGCGTCTTTATTATAAGTTACTGCATCATAGTTTATAGTTAAGTGCATCAACTATGATGCAGTAACTTATAACCTTAATGCACTAAAATCATAATTGTGATGCAATAACTTTATAAATGTGATGCACTTATAAATTTTGGTGGGAAAAAAAAAAAATTTTTTGCCCCCCAAAAAAAAATTTTTTGGCAGGAAAATTTTTTTTTCGCGGGGGGGTGGGGTGGGTGGGGTGGGTAGGGTGGGGGTGACACATGTCATATGATGTGGAATGGGGATGACACATGTCACTCACAGAATCCTTCCTACACTTTTTATTATAAGATCCTTTTTAGAATAACCCAAACATATATATATATATATATATATATATATATATATATATAGAAAACACACACTATGTAGACTTGCGCACACACACCGCACATACTCACACACACCAGCACACACAAACTTACACACACTCACACACACCTGCACACACACTATATATGTGGTGTGTGTCTTTGTATATATATATATATATATATATATATATATATAATATATACATACAGCACACACACCACATATATATATGTATATATATAATACACACCCATATGGTTCACGCACACAACACACACTACACACATACACATAATATATATATATATATATATACACACACGCTCACACGCACAACACACACTACACATACTCGACTTTCAGCACACATACATATATATACAATATATATAAAAATATATATACGGTACACACACATATTCACAATCCTGCAAAACACACACACCCACACACACAGTGGCCCAACAACACACACAATCGAGGTTTAGCTGCCGCTCGACACAACCCAGCTAAACTTTTAGTCCAGTCCATAGTTGACTCCGTTCAAATGACAAAAACAACACCCCGTCGTTGCCTCAGTCCAGTTCTGACGCCGCCCTACCCCGCCATCAAGACTTCGACCTTAAATCATCCCCACCGACAACCCTCATCTCGAACCCTCGTATCACTCACTGGACCCGGAAGTGGAGGTCGTCGGAATATTAAACCAAACTTCCAAAAGTCCAACTGCCGAGCTCCGACCACCGTACACCGGAAACTTATCGCCGGAAAATTCCACCACATTGACGATCTGCACCAAAAACCAAACCTCAATAGTCATTCCTACATCAGGAACCCAATTAACTCATCCGCCATATCCAACGTTCGCACACCGTCACCGCCGCCGCAGACACCGCCGCACATTCGATTTCTGCCGCCCAGGCTCGCGGCGACCTGCTGTCGAGAGTTCGGATGAAAATGCGCAATAGAATCGTCCGCCTACTCGAGATCTCTTCACCCCATCGCTCCTTGTGTCAATCGCTCGCTGCTACTGTTTGATGAAGAATGGGGGAGTGGGATGGTGGTTGACCGAGCAGGGGGTTAGGTGGGGAAAAAGGGAATTGAGAGAGAGAGAGAGAGAGAGAGAGAGAGAGAGAGAGAGAGAGAGAGAGATGAATCCGTGAGGGGGGAGGAGAAATATTATACATGTATATATGTATATATTTTACATATAGTGGGTTAGTTGGGTATTGACCCAATAAAGTTTTATTATTAAAAAAAAATTGATTCCCCATTCGTTATATCGCTTCTTGGTTTGATTATCCGATTAATTCATTCCGCGCCCGATAAAATCAATAACTCACCAATATTCTCATCCAACATCTCAGAGTCCATCCGACTATTAAATAATCAGCTAGTAAAATAAATTAAAAATAAAAATAATAAAAATTATATCGCCAACATTCGAATTTAAATTCCGGATATTACATTCTATCCCCCTTAAAATAAGTTTCGTCCCCGAAACTTGCCATATCATCACCCATCTCACTGTAATTTACTCCAAATATTTTATAGGAACCGATTTAGCAATATTGTTAATCTCATGATTCGAGCGACAAGATATGCCATACTCGAAAGTGGCAAATATGCGGTAGCAACATATTTCGGCTCCAGAGCATCTTAATATGATGAACTGCAATCCCAAGTATCACAAACGTCTCATTTTAGCCCAAAACCCAAAACTACCCAATGAGGATGACAACACGACAAATATCTCAAGCAACTTGATCTCACATGCAGTCACCTTAGGTCCGACTAGTCTACTGTGTAAACATTAAACTACGTTACGCACACACTGCATCTTAACGTACGCTAACAATAAATCGAGTAAGATTATTTATCTTTCACTATTTACTTTTGAAAATAAAAAAAAAAATCGCATTGTCTTTTGAAAAAAAAATTTTATGATGTGAAAGATTTTTAAAATCATGTACTCGAATTATTTGAAAATAAAACAATACGTTAAAAATCATTTTCGAAAATCCTCTCAACACTACAAAAATCAGCGACGACAATATTTTACAAAATGTCCAAGGTACTTTAAAACAACTCTTTCAAATACCGTCGGGGTTCCATTTGAAAATTCAAGGTTGGCTCGACAATTTCAAACAATTTTCAAAGTCCACACGAAGCCGCCGATAATAGCACCGTCAAAACATTTTCGAAAATTAATTTTCCATAACTTGCTCAAGTTTATGAAATTTTCAGGAAAGCGTTTTTGAACACACACACAGCAGACATAATTTATCAATTCATCAATCACAACCCATTACCACCAAATCCAATCACACGTCATCACCATCAGATCACATAATTACAGTATCACACAAGCAACTGTCAAAAGACAATCAACATCTAAAACTGAAATCCTACCTCTCAGTAAAGAATACTATCACAAAAAGTGTATCCAGAACGACTTAACATTACACCACCAACTTAATCACAATTTTGAGCACTATTGCCCAAACAATAATGTCATCATCACTACATACCTCCTGACTGACAATCATGTAATCGAAAAGTTAAAAGCGAGAGTCACGTCTTGAGTAAATTTGGAAGACTTCATTTGAGTTTAAAAGTTATGTTTCGAAAAATTATAGTACAAGATGAAAATGAAATGTCAATAGTTTGAATTCTCAAAAAATTTCGACGTTGAGGTCATCATACAAAAATCAAAATGTTTCCTCCTTTGGAGGATGTTTTAAAATGAAATTACGTGACTTTCCAAAAAATTCAAGCCTTAAGTAGCAAAGCCATTACTCCAGTAAAAATAGTTTATACAATATATATAGGTTTGGGTTATTCTAAAAAAGGTCTTATAATAAAAAGTGTAGGAGGGATTGTGGGAGTGACATGTGTCATCCCCATTCCACATCATATGACATGTATCACCCACCACCCACCACCCCCACCCCACCCCCCGCGAAAAAAATTTTTTCCTACCAAATTGTTTTTTTGGGGCAAAATTTTTTTTTTCCCGCCAAAAAAATTCCCGCCAAAATTTATAAGTGCATCACATTTATAGTTACTGCATCACAGTTATAAAGTTACTGCATCACAATTATGATTTTAGTGCATTAAGGTTATAAGTTACTGCATCATAGTTGATGCACTTAACTATAAACTATGATGCAGTAACTTATAATAAAGACGCACCAAAACTTATTAGTGTGATGCACTAATGATATAAAAAAAGTGTAGTACTTGTATAAAAAAGAATCATATTTAATTTTGAAGTAATTACATACATATATAATGCAGAGAAACTTAGGATGATGCAGTTTCCTATAACTATAATGCAGTTACATACATGATTCACTTAATTATAACTATAATGCAGTTACATACATATATGATGCAGAGAAACTTAGGATGATGCAGTTTCTTATAACTATAATGCAGTTACATACATGATGCAGTTACTTATAACTTATAACTATAATGCAGTTACATACATATATGATGCAGAAAACTTAGGATGATGCAGTTTCTTATAACTATAATGCAGTTACTTATAACTTATAACTATACTGCAGTTACATATATATATGATGCAGAAAACTTAGGATGATGCAGTTTCTTATAACTATAATGCAGTAAACTTATAACTATGATGCATTAAAACCCACGTGCATCACCGTTATGAAATTTGGTGCATCATAGTTATAACTAATTTTTATAACTGTGATGCACCAAAATAAAATGGTGCATCATAGTTATAAAATTTTAAGAGAAAAAAATTTGGCCCAAAAAAATTTTTGGCGGAAAAAAAAATTTCGGGGTGGGGGGTGGGGGTGGGGTGGGGGTGGGGTGGGGGGGAGGGGTGACACATGTCATATGATGTGTCATATGATGTGGAATGGGGATGACACATGTCACTCCCACAATCCTTCCTACACTTTTTATTATAAGACTAACCCCATCATATATATATATATATATATATATATATATATATATATATATATATATATATATATATATATATACCGGAACCACCTTTTATTCCAGCACAATACGAGAATCGAACAAACATATGCCACATAATCACAAATCACATTTAAATTTTACCTCTTAACACTGAATCACACAACTAGCTCGTATAGCTCGAGGCACAACATGTAGTGGGGAGACTTACATTCACAGATCGCACGAAGAAGACGGTCGCCTACGATACTAATCTCAACAGACAACACGAACGACATGATGTGACAACACACAAGTCGACTTGTTAACCGACAACTCGGACGACGCGACAAAACACGACACGACTAATCACGACTCTACTCGACCCGACAGCCTAGGTTTCCACAATCCTAAGCTCCGATACCATAAATGCAACACCCCCAGAAACCACCGGGAATATTACACGCCATAGACCCTTTTTTTCCATAAGGATCTACCAGGCTAACCACCACGATACGAGCAATGTTTGACCGGTCGAGGTCAAACAACTTACTAACACAGACCGATAAGATCAAATATTAATTACACTGACCGATGAGGTCTCACGATTAAATCAACCCAAAGATAAAATCATTATTGTACATACCCACGCAGGGGCCAAAATACAATACAATGGAAGACTTAAAATAACTCAACAATACAACGACATCAAACTGGACTCTTAACTCTTGATTAGTATCGCGGCTCATCTTCTTCCATGCTGTCCCTGTGGTTGCTCCAATGAACTAAGCACACCTGAAATGCATGATACGCATTTCCCCCATTTAAGGGGTTAACATTTGAATGGCTAGTACGAAAACTTCTTCTCTCTTCCTTTCTCTTTGAAAATGTCCGAAGGAAGACCATATGCGTATGAGGCGGGTAGTACCTCCGCCGTCGGGGCTTTGACTGCCCGGGATGAACTTTCAGCTGAATTTCATTTGGACACTGCCGTTGAGGCCATCCGCGCCGGGATTGAGCCTGCGGAGGTCGAAGAACTTTTTAATAAGGCTGACGCGGCCAAAGTGGCAGAGGCCGAGCGGATTCGTTCACTGAGCAGGAGGAGATGGATGCGACGGCACACTGGGAGTGGAACAGCACGTTCGGCAAAGCCTTCACATATTTTGCCGAACTCATGGAGAGATTGGCCGGCCCTCTCCCCAAATTTGACTTTACCGAATACTCGATCGCCCATCCTTATGAACCTGTAAGGCAGACATTGTTCCGGGCTGCTCGCCGCTCTCCGTGGACCCTTGGACAGATTGGGAGCTCGGCGACCAGGAAGGATCTGCACCGATGGAGGGCGAGGTTCCATGTTACTTCTGATGTTTGCCTTCACGTGCCTGCCGAGAACGAGCGAGCCGATCAACCTCCCAAGGGCATGGTCGCCATCAATGAGGTGATAATGGAGGCTGGACTGCGATTCCCGTTGCCGTTTGCTGTCTCCTATATGCTGACCACCTGTAATGTGGTGCCGCTTCAATTGACGCCGAACGCCTGGTTGCAGATCGTCTGCGCCCTCACTTTGTTTGGTGGCCATCGGCTGTATCGTCTTCCCTCGCCATTGGAGATGAACCATCTCTTCAAATTAACGGTTCAAAAAGGTTCTGTCGGCGGCTACCACATCCAAGGTCGCTCAGGTCGGGTGGTTCTTGGGGTCCCGAACAAAGTGAAGGGCGATCCGTCGAAGTGGTTCTGGGCCGGCGGCGCGTGGAAGTCGGAAGCGAGCGACAACCCGACCGACAAATTGGATATTCCCACCGGCTTTCGGGAGAGGAGTCCGAGTAAGGATTTAGACTCTTCCTTTGTTCAGAAATTTTCTGAACTGATCTGATTTTGGCCTTCTTTTTGCAGGTTCATTGTTCCGGCGGCCGGTGGCCTCGCTTTTGATTTCGCGATTGTCTGGGAGAAGATACGGAGTCTTTCTGACGACCGTATAGACAGACGCCGAATCAAAAACGAAGCCTGTTGGTTGGCTGCTCGGCTATTTTGCTACCCTCGCCATCTAAAGGTTCCAGGTACGAACTTTCACGATCGTCTTTGACGTGTCGATCGTCTTGATTGAGAAAGATTACTAACTTTGTCGATTGTTTTCTTTCGCAGAAATTTGCTTTCCTTATTTCCTAGAGCCCCCTGCTGCGATTGCCATGTCTAATCCGAGAGTCATGAACCGCCTTCGTCAAGGTAAAAAGGTGAGCCGAGCTCCTGCTGCTCCTCTACGACTGACCCCGGAGGCAAGACCTCTCAAGGAGCCTGTCGTCGAAGAGCAGGAGCCTCTGGGGGAAGAGCAACTTCGGCTCATCCGGAAGAAATGGAGGACTGTGGAGCCCTCGGCCCCTGTCACTGCTGACGAGTCGCCGATCTCTGTGCCTCCGATTTTCGCGATTCCTCCAGTGGAGGGGTCCACGCCATCTTCGGCTTTCCTTCAGTCCATGGCGACCGCTGAGGCCGATACCTCGCATGGCAGGCCGTTCTTCGGCCGTGACCCAGAGAAGGTCGAAAGGTAAGCCTGGTCGTTTTGCCGCGTTATGAAACTTGTGTAGGAAACACACTTAAACTCTTTTGCCATTTGTGCAGGATCCGCCACTCCGACCCGAACTGCTCGCCGATGGTGTTGGACTTCCTGACGAGCAAAGCTCCTCGCGAGGTCTGCGATATCCCTTCCTACGTTGCTCGGGCTACTGCCTCTCTCTCGAAGGCCTGGACGACCGATCTGGATGCGATCGTGTGCCGGCGATCCGCTGACGCGATGCAGGCTACTTTCGCGCTGGCCCTTCAGACGGTGACGATGGCTGCTCTGGCCGTGAGGGACTTTGAGGGGCGACCGTCCACCGCTCGTCTCCATGCGTACCTCGAAGCCGCTCGAAAACAAAACATTGAGTTTGCCGACAGGATCGTGGCCATGGAGAAGAGCTCCGTGGAGGCGGCTAAGCAGGCGAGGTAGGATGTTGACCGGGCGCGGGCGGCGATTGACCAGATGCGGGACCAAATGACAGAAGCCCACAGGTCGGATGCGGCCGCACAGAAGGAGGCTGACCAGCTGAAGGTGACCATTTCCCGACTGACTAGCGAGCTGGCATCCTCGAAGGAAGAGGTGGCCGCCAAAACTACCGAGCTCAAGGGCATGAGCCAAACGGTTGCGGAGCTGAAGGAAAAGCTGAAGGCGACTGAGGCTGATCCCTTCCTTAACATGGAGTACGTCAGCGAGTTCGCCTACTATATGGCTTATTCTGACGCGATCCACGCCGCTAAGAAGGGAGGGCTCGAGTTCGGCCCTTTGGCTGAAAATTTCAAAGCCTATACATTTGAGCACCCTCTGTAGCCAGACTTCACCGTGTCGATCCTCGACCTTTACGCGGACCATGGGATCGATTTGAGCTGGCACCCGTTGCCGGACAACCTTGTTCATCCGGGCGCCCCGGAGGATGGGGGTGCAGAGCCTGCTACTGGCGATGGAGCGAGCGTCGATCCTTGAGCTTTTCTCGCTTTTTGACTTGTAATTTTTTGTACCTTTCATTGTATTTTTGCCTTCGGGCGACCATATTTGTATTTGTATTCCATGTGATGAAACAGATATTTGCTTCTCTGATTTCTTGCTTGTATGATTGTCTTTGTGAGTCTTTTGCATGACTTTATACAAGTGTTTGAGGAACGATCATCGTGCGTATAACTCCGAGTGAATTGATAAACTCATACTGGTAACTTTAGAACAGAGTCGATCGTTGCACATATATCTGAACAATGCCGATCGTCGTACGTGTATTTGAGAAAAGACGATCGTCGTATATATAGCTATGCTCTTTCCCCTTGTTTTTGTTTACTTGGTGAAAGTAAGGGAACGAAAATAAATCGTTTAGCGAGCGGTCTTCAATTTTGCAGATTCCTCGAGGAAGGCCGACCATCCCGGCCTAGAGGAACCGTGCACAATCGTGCAGTTCGATGGAACCGACCTCCGCGTCCATGTCTTATGCGCGAGCGAAATTCCGTATGATAGCCAACTTCTCGCGACTCACTTAATTGTGAGGGTCCTCCGTAGGCTACGCCCGCCTCGTATTTAAACGAAGGGCGAGCGATCGCGGCCTGGAGCGGGGCGTCGTCGGATTAATCGACTCCACAACCGCGGCTTGCTAGCACTTTTCTACCTCGAATAGTCATATTAGATGGCGATCCTCGACGGTATACGTTGTGACGGGGGGAGGGATGCGTCGCATTGTCAGGATCCACCATGTTAGGTGATGGACCTTTGAGGGCGGGCAAACGTGTCCACAGATCTGTTTTGGAGGGTCCTTTGGCTACGCCTGCCTCGTATTTAAATGAAGGGCGAGCGATCGCTGCCCAAAGGAACCTTACATGGTCACAGAGAATGGTTCCATCGTCCTCCACAACCATGTCGGCACTCTTCTATCTCGGACCGTCATGTTAGATGGCGATCCTCGATGGTATACGTTGAGCAAGGGGAGGCGATTGCTTGCCTAGGTCCTTCATGTTGATGACGAACTTTAGAGGGTGAGCGAGTCATCCTCTGATTTGTTTTGGAGGGTCCTTCGGCTACGCCCGCCTCGTATTTAAATGAAGGTCGAGCGATCTCTGCCCAAAGGAACCTTGCATGGACGGGTCGTCGGTTTCGTCGACCTCCACGACCATGGCGGCACTCTTATACCTCGGACCGTCACGTTAGTTGGCGATCCTCGACGGTGTACGTTGTGCTGTGGGAGGCGATCGCTTGCCTAGGTCCATCATGTTAGATGACGAACTTTAGAGGGCGAGCGAGTCATCCTCTTTTTCGAGGCGTTGCTCAGGCAGTAGCCTTTGGTTTGACGTGGTGGGAATCTGGGAAAGACTTCCGAAGTTCCCACCTCTTGATTGAAGCATATAGATCCGGAAGTCGAGGTTGGTCGGGGGGTCGACTCGTATGAGTCTTCCGGCCTGTTGCGTTTGACTCTGGAAACCGGTTTGGGAGATTAGCGGGGCTCCGGATAAGCCAATAAACTGTCCAGCTTGCCCTCCTCGAACAATCTCCAGAGTTGTCTGAGGAGGTCGCGGCATTAGTTGGTGCTGTGACCGGGACTCTTGTGGTAAGCACAAAATTTATTGTGGTCCAGATGACCGTTGTCCCTTATCGCCTTTGGCTTGCTTAGCGGTTCACGCCCCTTGATGGCGTAAAAAATACGGGCTGGAGTTCGGTTGAAGATGTGGAGGAAATGGGCTTCCACCTCCTCGAAGGCCTTGAAATCACCGGGTGGCTTGGCGACCGCCTTGTTGGACTTGGTGATCGCCGTCTTTTGGATGGGAGGCGGCATCCCCTCGCCTAGGCGAAGGGTGAGCAGCCTCTGTCTGGCCAGAAAATCGGCAGCCTTGGCGCGAAAGGTCGCGTAGGTTGGGGGGATGTCCTTCGTGAGGTGCCTAAACATGGGTGAATGACCATAGAATCCCCCCAGGACCGAGTAGAGGGCGATCTCGTCGCTAATGGGCTCGCCGGTGAGGATTGTTTCATCCACCCAGTCGATGTAATCTACAATGGA
The DNA here is from genome assembly GCA_033398695.1 of Orobanche coerulescens. Taxonomy (NCBI): domain Eukaryota; kingdom Viridiplantae; phylum Streptophyta; class Magnoliopsida; order Lamiales; family Orobanchaceae; genus Orobanche; species Orobanche coerulescens. Next base: position 41,730,354 of record CM065805.1, on the reverse strand, counting down.
CTCGTCTTCCCCTGCCTGATTTTCATCATGCGGTGAGGGCCTTCTGGTCTAGCGACCTTGGTGGCGAAGTATGACGTGAAGTCGCTCGCCAGTTTATCAAAGGAATTGATAGATCGCTGTGGCAGTGAGATATAGGGCTAGATCGCCCAATGTTAATGGGAATATTCGGCACCTGGTCGCATCTGACGCCCCACATCCGGTCATGTAAATCGGGAACTTGCTCAAGTGAGTCTCGGGGTCCGATCTCCCCTCATACAAAGGCGTTTGAGGAGGGGCGATCTTTGGTTGCATGGGGGCAAGCTCGATCTGGACCGCGAGTGGCTCACTCGCTCCGGTGACCTTTCTCCTGGCGTCTGCCCCAGTTTCCATGAGCGCTTTCATTTCGTCGAGCTGGTGTGGCATAGCGGCCATCGTCGTGGCCTGGTTGCTCGTGGCTCGGCGCTCGGAGTGGGAGCCGAGGCGATCAAGTACTGATCCCTTGGTTTTGCTGTAGATGACGTCTTTTCCGCGGGGCTCGATTCTTCGGCGGATGGGAGCCAAACGACTGACCTGTTTTTGATCGGGAGTTGGGTATGCCGAACTCCTGGTAACGGATTCGGACTCCGTCGTCTCGTGGTTGGGGCCAGAATGCCCCGGTCTCCATGATGGATCGCTTCTTAGGCGGATTAAGATGGAACCATTCCGCCTCGCGAGAGCCTTTTCTCGTGAATCGGGGCTTTCTGACGATAGCTCGACAAGTAACCCATTGAGCTTCCGCTTGCTCGCGCGGCGGATGGCCGAGGGGGTTATAGCGGGCGCTTCGCATGCTCTCCGTCGCTCCCTTAGGATGGCCATGGCCTCCTCGATCTGTTACGCAGTTTGGAACTGGTCGAGTGAGAGGCTGGCGCCGTCCCTCGGGGGCAGGATTGAGAGTCTCGCATCGCCGCGGCTACCCCCTGCCGTAGGCTGGGGCTCGGATTGAGCCGGAATAAGACGTCTGGAGGATCGTAGAGTTGCTCTCTTCGAAGTGGTGGCAAACGTTATTATTCTGAAGGTTTTTCTTTGAAGAACAGTGAGTGTTTCTTCAAGTATATGCTACGGAGAACAGTGAGTGTTCTTCGAAATGGTCGGAATGAAAATGAGGGTCGAGCCCTCCTTCTAGCGCCAATTGTTGTTACCCAAAATATTATCCGGAAGGGTTTGCTGGAATGGATGAGTAACAAACAAAATGCGAGAGCACGTCCGAGGGAGAGTAAATAACACAAGATTTGCCGGGGCTGTTAGTCCCGGGCTTGAATGATCTCGCGAGATATTATTAATACGAATACTTGGGAGTACAAATATTAATGTTAGAGTACAATTACAATGAGTGTAAAGACCCTAGTTATCTAGCTCTTGAGTGCTGATGATTGCCGGAAGAACCAGAGTTGATGCTTTGTGAGTTCTTGTAACAACGATGGAGTGCTGCGTTTTTAGCTGAGTTTGTGAACCTTTGTAAGAAAACAACAGTTTGTGTGAAAAAAACCCACCCTTTTTCCAGTTGCTGGAGGTTTCCTATTTATAGGAGTCATGGTAGCTGGGCGATCGCCTTCACTGTATTATAATAAGCGGGAGATCGTCTTTAGCACATGGGTTGGTCTCCTTAAAGTCCGCAGCAGCTGCTGGCAGCTGGATGTGTGAACCAATGAGAAGACAACACGCGTCCTATGTCGCTGTCTTGGGAGGTCTCACCTAGGACCTTTCGGTGGGTCTGTCGGTAGGTGAGACTGTCCTTGTCGTTGACAGCTGTTGATGGACTCGAGTCAAAGATCCTTATTCTGCGGCGCCATTCGCGGATCTGCACGTGGGTCTTCGCTCCGAGATCCGGTCTTCGTAGATATGACAGATGATGGCCTTACACGTGGCATAGGACGATCGTCTTTGGTCGGGCCCCAGAGTCGATCGCTAGGTGCCATGAGACGATCGCCCTGGACGTCGATCGCTCGGTACCTAATCTCGGTCTGGACTCTTCGCTTGGCAAGTCTGCCTTGGATTATTTGATGATGGCTTGGTCGCTCGGCCCTTATGCCGATCGCCGTCGAGGCATATAAATCGCCGCACAACACGTACCCCCACAGGTAAATCGATAAATCAGTGCAATTCAACATGGAGCGAACCATGTCCAACAAAGTCCGATTTCTCCTTTATGAAACACCATTTAACTATGGGGTTCCTGGTGGCGGCGTGAATTGTGAAACTATTCCATGTTCCTTAAGGAACTCATCAAACTCAGTGCTCATATACTCGCCACCTCGGTCTGATCGAAGTGCCTTGATATGACATCCAGTCTGTTTTTCAACTAGGGCCTTAAATTCCTTGAATTTAGTAAAGGCTTTGGATTTATGTTTGATCAATTACACAATCCCATACCTAGTATGATCATCTGTGAATGTTATGAAATATTGATATCCGTCTCAGGCTGCTTCCAAAGCACCACAAATGTCTGTATGTACCAACCCAAATTTCTCAGCAGCCCTTTCAAATGTCCCTGTGAAGGGGGACTTAGTCATCTTGCCTCTAAGGCAGGATTCACAAGTTCAATAGGGTTCTTCACCCAATGTACTTAAAAGTCCATCTTTCTCCATTTTGTGAACCTTGGTCTGACCAACATGACCAAGTCTAAGGTGCCACTTAAGAGCTTGATTAGTATCATGCCTGCCACGTTTCCTAGTTATAGTGTTCACTGCTGATTTATTTTGCAAGTTCAGATGATATAAACCATTCAACAATGTAGATGTGCCAATCGATTATTTCGAAAATAAATTTTACAACTACCATTGCCAATGAAGAAAGAAAATCCTTTCCAGTACAACACTAGAATGGATACAATGTTTTTATGCCCCTTGGGCAAAACAAGTACTTCATCTAACGTTGAAACAAAACCAGATTCTAAACCCAGTAGGAGTGATCCAATATCGGTTGCCTCGACACTTTGTCCGCTTCTGATAGTGACCATAACTTCCCCAGCTTCAAGCTGCCTACTTCGTTCCATATCCTGATTCATTGTACAAATATGAGAAGTAGCACCTGAATCCAGAATCCATGAAGCAGAATATACAGTAGCGGAACATTTGGTTTCAAAAACAAAAAGTTCCGTACCTGATGCGCCATTGATCTTGGGGCAAGTCCTACGCCAGTGGCCCAGCTCACCGCATTCAAGACGTTTGTCCGTAGGTTTAAGATCACCTACCTTCTGAACCTTTAGGGCCTTGCCCTTGCCTTTTTGCACCCCTTTCTTGGGTTTATACTGCTCGTAGGTCCTTTTCTTCCTGTTCTTGGACTTCCGAGGCCCAGAAGAAATCACAAGAGCAATCTCCCTCGGCTTAGTCTTCATGTTAGACTGTGCCGTCATCAGTTTGCTCATTAGCCCAGGTAATATAAATGAAATTTTATTACAGTTGAAATTCATTACAAACTGCATGAAGGATCAGGTAGAGATTGAAGGATGAGATAAATTTGGAGGAATAAATCTATGTGAAAATTGAGCACCTGGAGCCTCTCAATCATATAGATCATCTTGGGTACGTGGTCTCCCACTTTCTCCCCTTCCTTCATCCTAGCACTAAATAACTACTTCGATATCTCATATCTAGCAGTCCTACTGTGCTCTCCATAAAGCTCGGTCAAGTGTGCGAGAATCTGCCTAGCAGAAATCATTTTCTCGTGCGCTCTCTGCAGCTCATTAGTCATTGAGCCCATCATAATGCCACGGACCAGCACATCATCCTTGACCCATTTCTCATGGATGTCAGTTTCTTCCTGATTACCCCTAGTCCGGACTGGAGTCGGTGGAATGTCCACCTCTAAGACGTATCCCAGAGACTCCATGCTGAGTACAATCATCAGATTCCACAACCACTCAACAAAGTTGGGGCCAGTAAGGAGATTCATTTCAAGTAGTATTGCAAGTGGTTCTTTGCCATTTTTAGAGAGAGAGATTGTTTCGTTTCTCTGCATTGATTTAGACAAGATTGAATTAGTGACTTCTATTTTATGATCGAGTATAGAATTTAAGGAATTTTATAATTCTTGTCTTGGCTCCCACTAATTTTATCGGAATTACACACTCCCATGTTATAATCCGGAAGTCATGGTTAGATCAACCCGTCCAACGGATGATTCGATCTTCTTTTACCCCTAATCTTCATGCCCTCAACCTATCAGGTTTCATGGCAATCCGGACTATCTAAGTTATTGACCATCAACGTCTATCAGTCTGACTATTGAATCTCGCCCGGCAACCTATCAGGTTTCTAGGGGAAAAATTTATCACCAACCGAAGGCATCTAATGCACTCAAGACTGTATCAACCTCTACCAAATGTACTACCCCGATAACTCAGAAGGATAGCACACCGGCTCGGGTTTCAATTTTCTACGAGTTTGATGGAGGGTAAGAAACCTCGTAACCTTTTCAAAACTTAGTCTGTTTGTTGTCCGGAGAATTTCGCGATGAATGTTACACTTTGCACATTAATTCTTTTATAAGCGCGTTTGTGTATGTCAATCATTCAAAATGAAAAGCAGTAGATAGCAACGTAGTTATTACCAACATATAGTTCATGGACCGTTCCTAAAACAAAAACATCGTAATCTAATTACATGTCTCCGGTCTTGAATCTTCGTCTTCTAGATCGGATCTACCTACGGTCTTCGTCATTACATATAAATTTTACATTAGAAAAATTGCATCCTATGCAAATTTTTTTAGTAAAATAAATAGGCTAAAAAACGGCCTTTACAACCCAATCGAATAAAACCGAACGATTCAAAACTAGGTCCATGAACCATATCCCCATTCAAAATCATTCATCCAACAAATACTAAATAAATGGATTGCAAATTAAATATATTTATACAATCAATATATATAATCAACTATTAAATAGAATTGATCCAATCAATTCGCACAATCGGTAACATGAAAACGTTCATAGCAATTCGATTAATCACGTGTATTCCATTTAATTAATTTTCCCTTATAAAATGAGATACCATATATCATTTTAATCATATTAAATCCAATTTAAAAAATGGGAATTAATTTTCAGGAATACACGAAGAAAACGAGCCCGAAACAAGATGAAAAGGGAATTTGGACCGTGGTCCGAAACAGCTGAACCCAGTCAGCTGCTGGATAGCTTGGCGGGGCCGGCCTGAGCCGGACCGCGATCCCAAAAGCTAGACCGCACGGCAGCCCCCCGGGCACTGATCCAGGTGTCGTCCAACGGCAATACGGGCCTCGATTTCCGACCGGATATCCAATATCCATATTTTTCAACATTGATATCTCCAATATAAATCATATTTCCAAGAAATTAAAGATTTGTATTTAGACATAGATTTACGAAAAATGTAACAACAACGAACGAATAAATATATACCAAGATTATGACAAAAATGATTCCAAATCATTCACCATACTATCAAGCATTCCAAATGCGAAAAAATAATTCGTATATACGGTATCATTGACCTCGCTCTGATACCACTGTTGGGATTCCGGATACAAAATCGAGTACGCAGCGGAATAATAAAACTTAATATAAAAAATCCCAAACAGGATCGATCAAGTAACGTATATACGAAAAATAAATGACGAAGATAAAAGGATCAAAGTCCCATACCTTTGAAGCCTTTGATAATATCTTTGTAGGTTTGATGATGATCATGAACCCGAGCACGAGCACGAAATCCCTTCGTCCCAAACACCAAAAGCATGATGTCTCTACTTCTATCTCCCTCTCTCTTTTTGTCACGGCTGGAGCATCAAAATGAATGGTGTTGTTGGTGTTGTTTTCTTTTGATATATAATAAGATCATGTGATAATGTGATCCCACCACATCAAGATATCTGGCACCAAGTGTTGAAATATCATGGTGGGATCACACATGCATGATTACATCACAACAAGAAAATATAAGGAAACCACCAAGAACGAGAGGGGGGAGAGGTGGCCCATCTGGAGATGGGAGGAAACGAGCCGAGTCACTCGGCTTGTGTACCGGACGTTCGTCAAACGAATCCGTTAAAACACTCCGTTTTATCTTCAATGTATTTATACTAATTAATTAATCCAATTAATTAATTATATCAAATACAAATATATTTTTCTAAGAAAAATTATTTATGAATTAAATTAATTACCCAATAACTTAATTTTAATTCATAAGACCGCTATTTGATTTATCCAATAAATCATAATCAGATATCCAATATCGAATATTATTAGAGAAATAATAAATTCACATTTATCCATCAACGATCCTGATGCGCGACTCTATAGGTCCATCTCATCCGGCATTGGGAGGAGCCAATGAGTGCGGACAGCGCTTTGCCAGCCCAGCGGGCCGCACTGTAAACCCCGACTGAGAACGAATGAAGGGATCATTCCAGAACCATTATGTCGTGAATACCATATACGTATAGACCCTTTCAGATGTTCCGGTCAAGTCTTCGGGTCACGGTAAAGTCAAACCTTAATGTTGACTAGACACTATATATGTATTAATGCAAATCAAGACCGACTGATTAATAGTGTATCCAATACGACTAGATCAGAATGCTTTGGCCAAAGACTTACGATCTTATTTGCCATTAACCGTATTAGACATTCGCCTGCTCACTAACAGGAGATAGAATCCTCTCTTGGTGTACAATAAAGACTGCCACCTACCTGTATAGTCCGCACTTCATGGTTGACCTAACGATTAAGCAAATGAGTCTAACTACTCTAATGACAAACTAAACATCACAGGCACATCTCTTACTGAACCCTCAAGTCAAAGGTCCACCTATACTATAACAACCTTTCGATTCATCATCGACTCTCCAAGTGTGAATACCGTGTGACTGAATCAAGTATGAGTCGTGTTCGAGAACACTGGTCCCACCGATATACTTATAACTATGCTACCAAGACATGCACATGTCCTAACATCAATTGTACAAGTCTTACTCAAAACTTAATGCCCAATTAAGCTTATCAACTTGCGAACGGTTTACGTAAATAAGCTTTAAACACTTCCAATACATTTTCTCTTATCTGATAACGAGAGTGTAATGTTTGCTCTTATTTACATGGACTTCACTTCAATGTTTACCAAATCAAAAATGCATTTGAAATACAATAAATAATGAATGAATCATATTGCCTTATATTAAATTATTCCATAATTACAAGTATAATGCCCCTTCTCTCTCATCCCCTGAGTGGCACTTGAGGGCATATTTCTAACAACAACATCTTCAAGTGAAGAAATATATAGTCCTCATCGCAAACATCATATCATACAATGAACGATCATCAAAGCATACAACTGATGTTTGAACTTGTTCTACCGTATCTTTACATTGAGATAACCTTAGCCCTGTGTGGACTAATTCCTTGCTAGGTCCGACCTGTGTGGGAAGAATAACATTGAAAGTGAAGCTTCATTCTGTGTGAGAGGAAGCAAGTCAAAAGAGCCGAATCCAATCTGTGTGAACGTCCCAAGCTGTTGTCTCTGTATCAATCTGTGTGAAAGATACAACGACAAGTTTAGCTAAAGTCACATAGTTGTGTACGTAGAGATTTTAATAAATATTTTACTCCTGTGTGGAGGACCAGTGGACGTAGAGGGGTTTACTCGAACCACTTATATCTGTGTTTATTTTACATTATGCCCTTACTGTTTTCATATCAATCTGTGATTTAAAGTATACATATTGTGAAACACTGTACACATCAAGCAAACATGAGATTACCTTGTTGCTGTATTTATAGCAACTCAATATCAGTCTACCGCTATGCAAATAACTTCAAAAAAGATACATCTTATTCAACCCCCCTTTGTAATCTGTTTATTGTATACTCAGCCAACAAGTGGTATCGGAGAGGTTGATTCTAAAAAGTATCAATCGTTTTTTAACTGAATCAGATCCAAAAAAATCACTAGCTTTTGAAAATGTTTGTGTCATATTTTCATCATTTATCCTACTTCTAAAATGGACACCTCCATGATCAATAAAGTTCCTATGCTTTCTCTTAATGAGTTTGATGACTGGAGAATTAGGATGGAAGCTCATCTTGCAGCGATGCATGAAGAGATGATCTTCATCATCAAGGAACGACCAATAATGATAGTGAAGGTCAATCCAGCCGCGAAAATAGAAGGACAGCCTCATAATGAAATGCTCGAGAAGGAGCGCGAACAGTGGACGACCGACGATCGCAAGCATGCGAACTTGGACAATTTTGCAAAGAATGCGATGTTTGTCACCCTAAACAAAGGCACATTCTTTAAGGTAAAGAGGTGTAAGACATCCAATCAAATCTGGAAAAACTCATGCTCATTTGCGAGGGAACTGAGCTCTCGGAAAAAAATAAAATTTCTAAACTAACTCAGCAATTTCAGTCTTTTGAAATGAAATCTTCAGAAATGCTTGAGGAGCTTGACCTCAGACTTACCGGTATTTTCAGTGAACTTGAATTATTGGGTAAAGTGTATACTCAAAAGGAGAAATTTTTTTTGAAAATATTTATATCACTGCCTACCCGATGGGACACAAAAACCATGGCTATGCGTGTGTCATGTAACTTAAATGATATTTCTACTTTTGATCTCTTTTCTGACCTAAAAGCATTCAAGTATGATATATACATGAGAGAGAAATCTGAAGAGTCACCTACCAAGACTACAACACTGACTGCTGTATTTGACAGGAGATATAGTTCAGCACCCAACACATCCAAATTGGCATGCAAGGCAGCAGACAAGGACGATGACATCCTGTCGCAAGAGGAGATAGCCCTGCTCATGCACAAATTAAAGAAGTTCATCAAACAGTCTGGAAAGACCCCATATGGGCCCGCCCAATCCATTTAACAGGGTAAACTCTGAATCTCCTTTATCTGGAGATTCTAACCTTTGTTACAATTGCAGGAGGATAGGACATTATGCAAATAAATGTCCTCATCCAGAAGTGCAGAAGTTTCCCGAAGCTGAGCAAGAGGAAAATGACGAGAAGAGGCGTGCTTGGAGAAACAAGCTCAAGGCTCTGATTGGTGAATCAGAAGCCTCGCTCGCTTGAAAAAGACCGAGGAGTGCCTACAGGCGATCACTGACAGTGACTCCCCCAATGATGAAATTGAGGATAAAGCCTATATGTGCTTTATGGCTAAAGAAGAAGATGATGAAAGCGATGATGAGGTAAGCTCAACCTAAACCATTCATATTGTTGCATCACATACGTTTGAAAATATGATGAATGAATTTAAAACCATTCAAAAACCCGTGAGATGCTCAAACAATAAAATATACAGCTCGCCATTTTAAACCTAGAGCTGAAAGACGAAAATGACTTGCTCAAAAACAACTATTAAATTATGTCTTTGGATTACGAAAATAGTAAAGTCACTCAAGAAAACTTATGAAAAGCAACCATCAACTTGCAAAAGAACTAAACGCGACAAAGTCTCATAGTGAGTGCAAGACAAATGATTATGCTTTACTCGAAGCTAAAGTACAAACTCTAGAGAAACGAGAAGGAGAACTCGAGACCATCCTGAAATCATTTTAAAAATCTTCAAGAAGGATGGAAGAAATTTTAAGCACTGGGCAGCATGCCCACGATAAAAGTGGCTTCGGATATAACTCATTCGCCCACAAGGAAAAGAGTAGTAATGTGTTTGTCAGGGGAGTGGAACCCATTCCTAAACTGGAAGAGGTTCCGAGTCCCGCAAAGGTTACAACTGCCCCACCTCATATAACAAAGGCTGCAATTCTGCCCCCAAGTTCATATCATAAGCAACGGAAACCTCAGCCTTCTAGACCTGTGAGATGTAATAAACAGTATGCTCCCGGAGGATACCAACAATGCCAGCACCCATCCATAAAGAAGGCTGTATCTAAGTATCAGAGGCACACGCCGCAGTACTACCAACAGTATAGTGTGCCTAGATACTGGATACAGGAGCCCCGTTATCCATCCAGGAAATAGGCTGCCGCGTAGTACCACCAACATATCTGGGAATCCAACTGGAAACCTGGAAGGCAAGCTGTAAGAGCAACGAAAATGGTTCACCCTCCGAGATGTAAACCATACTAGAACCAAAACCCTAGATTTTTCATGCATAATAATCAAGTTTACAGCTAATACGTGTCTGCCCCACGTAAATATCGCAAAACTGGACCAAAAGTAACCCACAACAAACCAATTGCTATCAGGCAAATTTGGGTACCAAAAGGAACTAACAACCATGGACCCAATAATCAAACGGGACCTAAATCTACCTAATTTCTTTGACTATGGGATATCAAGAAAAGGACATATGGTACTTAGACAACAGATGTTCTCAGCATATCACAGGAGATATTAGCAAGCTGTCAGATTATGTAGAAGGTCGTGGTCCAAAGGTACGATTCGGTGACAAATCCAAAATAAAAACAAGAGGGAAAGGAACCCTACTTGTAGGAAAGTTTAAAGTCACCAACGTGGCCTATGTTGAAGGATTACAATATAATAAATACTTAGTATTATCCAGTTTTGTGACAAACATTTCTCGATCAAATTCTATATAGATCACTATAAGGTAAAGGACATCAAGACCAAGCAAGTCGTCCTCACAGGAAGCCGATCAGGTAATATGTACATTGATGACTGGAAGCCTACAAGCTCCATTATTTCATGTTTTGTTGCCAAAGGCACTGCAGATCAAAGTTGGCTATGGCACAAAAGGATGTCACACATCAACTTCAAGACTATCAACAAGCTCGCTCGACAGGGAATGGTCAGAAGCTTGCCCGATGTGTCATTTCCTAAAAACAGCATCTGTGGACCCGTCCGAAAGGCAAGCAAGTTAAGACCACCCGGAAAAGCATGTCTTATATATCCACCCACATGGTACTGGATTTGCTACGTATGGACCTCTACTGTAGACCCTATAAGTTTGGGAGGTAAGAAATACTATCTTGTTATTGTTTACGACTTCTCCAGGTATGATTGGACAATCTTTCTGAGCAAGAAGAAAGATACCATCACAGAGTTTCCAGAGCACCTCAAGAACCTACAAAATGATAAAAGGGTGAGTATTATGTCCATTCGTTCCTACAGAGGCACAGATTTCACAAATAGCTTTATGGAGTAATACTGTACGGACAAGGGGTATAACACGAATACTCAATAACCCGAACTCCTCAACAAAATAGTGTTACCGAGCGAAAGAATAGGACACTCAAGGAATCAACAACGACCATTCTATCCGCAAGCAAATTGCCGCAGCGGTTCTGGGGAGAAGCAACAAATACAGCATGCTATACACAAAACCACTGTATCATCAACAAGCATCACAACAAAACAGCATATGATGTATGGAATAATAAAACTCCAATGGTTGCATAGTTTCACATTTTTGGATGCAGGTGTTACGTACTAACAATGGGAAGAATCAACTCAACACCTTTGACGAAAAGTCAGATGAAGGTATTTTCGTAAGATACCCCTCTGTCAGCAAAGCTTTCAGGAAATTTAACAAAAGGAGGCTGACAATAGAGGAATCTGTCCATGTAGTATTCGATGAACCCCATTGTAACCATACAGAAGTAGAAGACTTAACCCACAATATCCAAACTCTCACTATCGATGATCCCCAAACACCAATAATGTAACACCCCGAGATATTCAGGATTATTACAGCGCCGTAAATCTTCGATATAAGGATTTACAAGGCTAAGAATTTACAAAAAACATTAAATTCCAATCATAGAAATAATTATTACATCACCAGTCTAAAACATACAAATCAATCCACATCAGAATACAAACTTCAAAAACGACAAAATGACAGCGTACTACTTATTTAAAAACAAAACACAACTGACAAACCATTCCGGCCATAACATCACTCCGCACCCTCGTCGTTATGCAGCTTAAGTGGTTGCTTCCCCTTCCTCCTGTACCCTGAACATAAGACAAATGTCCACCCCCAAAGGGGTTAGCACAACGATGGTAGTACAAGTACGATAATTATACAACGACAGAATATTCAATCACTCGTATAGAATAATAACAACATCCTCAATGACAACAATAACAATGAGTCTCTACCACGAGAAGACTCACAATACCATATGCAACATGATAAACATGACATAATAACATACACATGGTAATTCCGATGATCCAGCATTCACCGCATAGATCCCAAGATGATCCCGTCGGACCAACAAGATGTGGAAAAACCTATCCAATGATCCAGCACACACTAGTATAGATCCCAATATGATCCCGCCGGACCAACACGAGGTGGACATATAACAACGACACATATGCACGACAACATGTATAACATCAATACATAAAACGTAACTAAAGTACTTGCCTTATAATGACGACAAGGTTTAAATACTTCGATAATCACCAAAACACTCGAAGGTCGTCCCTTCGTTTAACCACTTGCAAGCCTCGAATCCTTACACAATAATGAAATACGAAGAGTTCAACATGCGTATACGTAACTAGCACACGATCATCTAACGTACCTAAACTATGATCGGATTAAACATCCTACATACGGTCGGTTCACGGTTCAACGAAAGACGAACACTTATTCGGACTTCCAATATACATCAATTGAATTGAATGCCAATAAAGGGGATAACATGACAACATCTACGAAATTTAAGTAAATTCATGTCATCAATAATTCAATATTCGAAACGAAGATTATCAACTTATACGTATACGGTGTAGCTACTCATTGGTTCATATCGAAAACATGATTGTGATGAACATATCCCAAACATCATACAAAGGAACATATTCACTCAGTCCTTGTAAGTTTAATTCAAGTTTAACTAAAACTCATATCCTTCTTCAATGATCAAACCTTCTACAAGAGTGCTAATGGTTCAACATACCCAAAATCATCATCTTCATCTTCTAAAGATGAATGATATATGAAGGATACTCAATCAATGATTTTCTTCAAAATATAAAGACCACGTTCTTGGTGGTGAAGGCTTTCATAATTATCACAATCATCATCCATTATGAATATTTCAACTTTAAGTCATCCAATCTCTACTCATTTCGAAATCTTCAAGGAGAGGACATGAATATTTCTGAAAACTTCATCATAATACTCAATGTAATCATAGGCCAACATATCATTATGAAAAACCTAAGCTTGATCATCATAATCTCCCAAACTTATGATATCTAGTTCAAGCATGATTAATAATTCCTTATAACATCATCAACATTCAGAACAATATTCTTGAAAAGAAATATGAGCTGAGATCGTCCTAACATAACTTACACGAAGAATAACGATGAAAACGATCGGTAGAATTCAACACCGTAGACTTGAACACCAATCCGAGATATCTACGATATTCCAAACCAGGTAGAGAGGCTAATATAAGGGGTATATTCGTTGGAGTGGTTCTTGAGATGGCGGAGGTCGGACAAAAAGGAAATGAAGGTGTTGGCCACTAAGTATACAGAATACAGCTTGGAAAGATTTTAGGAACAAGCTGTACGATTTCAGATTAGATTGCGTAGCAAAAGTCTTGAAATAGTGAGTTGCTGTAAATACAACAACTGGGCTAATCTCCTGTTTGCTTGGTGCATACAGGGTTTCTGAAGTATACTTAAACAAATCACAATAATGAAAGTAGTAAATGCAGAAGGTAATTAACACAGTAATTAAAGCGGTTCGAGGTAAACCCCTCTACATCCACTGGTCCTCCACACAGGAGTAAAACATTTTATTATAAACATTGCATACATAACTACGTGTCTATAATCAAACCTATCCTCGTATCATTCACACAAATTGATATAAAGACTGCAGCTTTCAACTGTTCACACAGATTGGTCAAAGCTAACTCTTGACTTGCTTCTTCACACACAGTTCCAAAGCTTCATCTTATTCGTCCCACACAGGTCAGAATAACTTCTTTAGTTTACACAGAACTAGGTTTTTACTCAAAGGTAAAAGTAAGGTAACCAGGTAAGAACAGCAGCTTGACGATGAAGATCTTGAGCTGATGATGGCTGTTCTTGGTTGACTGAGTATATTTCTTCTTCTCGGATATGAATGATACTTGGAAGAAATATACTTTGCTCTAGTAAGCTTGATATGATGATAATGAATATTCAGTCGATAGATCGTTTGTGTATTGCTTGTGGACTTGTATATGTTGGCTTAAACCGATCTTCAAACTCTGGGGAATATATAGCCTCTGAATAGATCAGTTGGAAATAGATCCGTTGAGCCTATAGTCAGTTTCAACGTGTTGAGTGTTTTGAATAAAACACGATCCGGTTTTTGCTCCTTGAATGAAGATCTGTGTCGGCTAGTATTTAAATACTTTATCCCTTAAGTATTTAAATACTTCTTTTCAAATGAGACTTGACTTTTAGCGAATAAGGCAGATTCCATTGCAACGGTCTTTAGTCCTGTTTGGATAAGTATTGAAGATCTCAATACTTACAGCCTGTATGCTGTATCCAACATAATGTTGTAGGCTATCTTAGGCTGATACTGTATGGAAGGATGTTGTATGATTATTTCGGGACATCTTCCATACATAGCGTCATAATGATAGATGAGATCCTTGCTATATGATGGCTCTATGAGAAGACTTCGATACATGATTGTTTATCCCTACAATTTCGTTTGTCTTTGGGACAGCTGCTTGCTGTATGTTGGCACTTTATACTTTTGCTGTATGTTGGCACTTTATCAAAACTTCGATACAGGATTGTTTATCCCAACAATTACCCCTTTTTGATAATTGCCAAGTCTCTTATATCTTCTTGATGATGCCAAAACTTTGATGCCAAAACCTTTGAATCATCTTTGGTTGAGAGGTTGTCTTCTTGATCTTCTGTCGAATGTTCTGGCCTTCAGCAAATTAAAGCAATGTGAACTGCTTGCAAGCAAGTTCTAAAAATGTAGTATCTAACAGCAAAGTATTTTTGCAACTTAAACTTATGATTGGCGCGCAGGCATAATCTTACAGTGTAATCTAGTTGAATACAACTTAACCTATGGACTGTTCGCAGACAAGTTCTTACAGCTTATATACTTAACAAGTTTTCATACTTGTTTTGTTTTAGCAAATTGATTGATTTCGTCATCATACAGGAACACAGTAGATTACAAGTTGTAATATTTCAAGACAGAAATATGTTCTATTGATATTTTGAGCAAGGATTACAAGTTTGGGCAAAAATGAAAATGCAAAATTTTTGGTGTTCCAAAAAAAATAAAAAAATAAAATACAGGAAGGATCCTACAAGCTAACTCTTATAGTTAGCATGTCTCCAAGGTCTTCTTGGATCATTCTTGGTTCCTCTCCACCAGTTTTGTAAGGCAACCTGGTTTCGATTTAAATAGACTGCTCTACCTTCAGCAGATTTATCGAAAATACGGATCCAGTCTTCCGGGTGGGTAACCAGATCTCCTTTCATGTGTTTAGATTTTAACTGGTGCTGTAGGGGGAGATTTCCTTCGTCCATCCTTTTTTTGAATTCTTCGGAAGCTTCCTGCAGTGTCTTACAACTGTTGAATATGGCGGATTCCCTAATAAGAACTACAAAGTATCTTAACAGTTCATTTTTCCTCCAATCCTTTATCTCGTCGGCTGTTGGCTGTCGGTTGGCCGGTAGATTTATCACTGATGGCTTCTGCACAAAGTTTTTCCAAGGAAATTTTGGGTCGTAGAATTCTGAACAAGCACCCTGTATCCTAACAGTATGAGCAGGAGATGACAATCGGGTAAGTACCGCAGTAATGCTGTCTTCTATTGCAGCTTCAAGCTCCTTTTGATGCTCCAGTCTCAATCTCTTTGCACCTTCCCTAGCCTCTTCCCCCTTTTTGGCGTCATCAAGGTACAATACTTTTTTGTCTAAGCGCTCCAGGATTCGCATGGCGTTGCCCTGCTTTGTATCCATACTTGTGAACCTTTCGGCCAAGGATCGAAGCACCATTGACATATCATCAATTTTATGATCATGGCCTCGAAGGTGGGATCCTGTTTCTTGTAGAGCCATTGCAGTCTTGGCTTCCAAGATGAGAATCTTGGCTTGTTCTTCCTTCAGGATCTGCTCCTGTCGCTGTTGGAGTTGATGCAGAGCTTGCTTCAAGACAGAAGGCAAAATGCGGAAGGCTTCTTTCACTTTTGATACTTTGCGCTTGACCCCAGTCATTTGGTTAATAGCTGTCTCATGCAACCAATTTATTTCTTTCTCAATAGTGTGTAGGGCATTCACAGCATCCTGTAGGAAAACTGTTTGGCGGCCAAGAGCATGCAGTTGCTCATTCTTACGCCTTTGTGCAGGAGAGTCGGTGGGCAAAATCTTGACACCATTTAGGTCATCGCGGCCACATGAGATGGTGGTCATTGTGGTTCATCCTTAGGTAAGAAACCATTGTCGGAATCCACTTCAATGGGTGAATGTGCAGGGGCAGCAGGGGCTATCTCAGCTTGCGGCTGTTTGGATTGTTCGGCGACAGGGGTAACTGTTTCTTCCTGTTTCGAAATGTTTTCTATAGACATGGGTTCAGGAGGGATTGTTTCCTCCTGTTGTCTCTCAGCTTCCTCCTGCTCCGGCATAGGGACTAATTCCTCTTGCGGGATGGAGCGGGCTTGGTCGTTGGCGATAGGCTCGGGTGCTTGTTGTGAAACTATTTGTTCCTCCACGACAGGAGGGACTGATCCTCGCTATTTTGAACAGTTTATTGATGTTTGGAAGGGGACTGATGGTGACTTGATGTCCCTTCTCCTTGTTGATGTGTCCTTGGGAACTCCTGTTCTCTCGTGTCTTCACGGCTCATCCTCAGACCAGCCTGGAAAGTGTCGTCGTCGCCATCTGAGTCGTGGTTAGAATTTGGACTGAGAGGAAATGTTTCTACGGACAGAGATTTACCTTTCTTTCGAGCATCAGCTTTGTCCATTAGATGACTCGAAATCAGCTCCTTGCAGCAAAGGTTGTCCCATTGGATCAGGACTTCAATATTTTGAGTGTTTGTCACCTCCAGAACAAACCTTTCTTCTTCACTCCAATCGCTCCAGTTGTATAACATTTCGTACGGAGCAAGCCTGTGTGCTTTCCATTGAACAAAACGGTCGTATGCCTATTCAATTTGCATAGCTAGCAAAGTTTTGTTAATAATGGAGTCCGGGGAGGGGCTGCATACAACGCATGGGTCTGCTGTAGGCAAGGGTTCCACTATAGGTGTGGGATCCTGTATTGGAGTGGGATCCCGTATAGGGGTTGGTACCCTGAGGGGATATGGATCCCTTACGGGTGTGGGTTCCCGTTCAGGAGAGTTGGCTATTGGATCCAAAGTGGCAGCCAACTTGCCAGAGTCTTTCAAGTTGGCAAATAACTGTGCATCCGTCATCGCCGCCAATAGCTCGAGATTTACTGTCTAGATAGTAGCAGTTATTTCTTCCACAGGGGTTGTGCCCTGGGGGATTATTTCAGTGGTTTGGGCCATCGAAGGAGCATCTACTCAGATTGCTGTAGTCTCTGTAGTCTTAACTTTTATTAGTCTCCTTAGCTTCCTTTTCGGCTTCTCAGCAGCAAGGGGAGACTTGCTGTGAGTTCTCTTCCTTTTCTTTGAGGATTCCTCGCTCCCGGACTTCGGAGTCATGTTCCTTGGTTCAGCAGAAAGGGGCAAAGTTCATACAAAAGGTATGTTTGCAATCCAGTGTTCTTTGTTGAAGACAGAGGGCCTGTCCTCCAATATATTTTCGTGAATTAATTTTCTTTGGTGCCTTCTCTTGCGGAACACCACACTTGGTTAGAATGTTGTTCAGAATCAGACTAAAAGACTTATTCTGAGAGTCAGGTTTAGAAACTTCTTCCTGCAACCGTTTGAGGACAATCTGGCACCATTTGACCTCCTCGCAGGACATGATGGCAACCATCATTCGGAATCGCAGGTTGGTGCACATCTCGAAAGCACCTGTTCTGTTTTAAATCACACGAAAACAGAAATCGTGTAAGTAAACAAATGGAAGACAAAAGCATTTCTTGTGGCATGAAGCATGGACATTCTCGTCCGATGCTGAACCAGTGAATAGTCCCCAATATTTGGTGAGAACTTCTTGAGACCCAAAAGTCTCAAGCTCCTCTATAGATAGGCCATCAGCAGGTAGCCTATACAGGTTTTGTAGCAACTCATGGTCCACGCGGATCTCCACTCCGCGGACGGTGGCAGAAATGTCAGTGACGTTTCCTACCTGTACAAGAGAGAAGAAACGAACAGAGACGCTGGGGTAGAATTCCTCAACCATTTGATCATCATAGCGCTCAGGATTGTGATAAGGTGATAGAGGCCTTGTTGACGAATCCTCGAAATGATGAACTCCATGGACTCGACGTCGTTTCCTTCAGCTTGAACACGCTCAACAATCACAGATCTGGCAAATATCCTTCCGTCAATGATGGTGGCGGTCTTCTTGAGAGATGGAGAGGAAGTCTGTGATGATGCCATAGTAGTTTCTTGAAGAAAAGTAAGTGAGATTCAAATAAAATTGCAGTAAGATTGCAGTGAGAAATGCAGGATGTTTGCTCAAAGACTCGTTTAATTTGCAGAAAGCGTAAGAGTCAAAATGGGTAAAAATAGTCCTTTTATAGTTGGGCGGTGGGAAGTTTTAGGGTTTCCAGACAGTGAACGGTCAGATTTAAGTGATGGGAACCGTCGTTTTAAATGAATGAACAAGATGAATCGAGCGTAACTGGTACATCTTATCCATCCGATTTTGAAATACTAGTGGGTCCCACTTCTGATGTATCGACTTCCCTTATTGCCCGAAACGGCGGTGTGAAATTATAAAATAATTTGAAAAATTGCGGCGTTTGAGATAAAATAGTCCAGATGTCGTGCAGAGCATTTAATGCATAGGACGTTTGATTTAACAGGGCACTTAGACTCAAATCTGTTTTGAAATAAATAAAATATAAGAATATAATATCAATTTAATTCCATAGTATGTGCTGCATCCGCTTACATACAACGTTCCCCATTAAAAGGTACATACGGGATTCAATTCCATACAGCAACTTTCGGATTACTGATGTATTCATGGGTCATACTGTATTCCCACTTAATTATTTCACACGTCAGCTGTAGGATAATTATATGTCTCTTTGTTCCTACAGTGCTGTTCGGATTGTCTGAGTGTACAGATAATTAACGGTGGATACTGTATTCGTGGGTCTTACAGCATTCCCCCTTAATTGTTGAGTAAAAGCACTAAAAACTTATAGGGAGTTAGGATGTAGCAAACCCAATTCTTGTCGAAGCATATAGAATCTTGCTGTGCCGAGAGTCTTGGTAAAGATGTCAGCTAACTGGATATCTGTATGAACTTTCTGCAGCCGAACATCCTTGTTCTCAACATGATTCCTAATGAAGTGATGCTTCATATGGATATGCTTAGTGCGCGAGTGCAATACAGGGTTGTGCGTTATTGTAATTGCACTCGTACTATCGCATATGATGGGTGTTTCCTTGGCTTCAATTCCATAATCTGACAGCTGTTGTTGCATCCAAAGAATCCGCATATAGCAACTACCAGCAGCATAGTATTCTGATTCAGCCGTGGAAATCGATTTTGCTAATTGCTTATTACTGAACCAAGATACAAGTATAGGTCCAAGAAAGTGACAAGTACCACTTGTACTCTTCCTATATAGCTTGAAACCTCCGAGATCCGAGTCGCTGTAGCCAACCAAATCGAATCCACCTTCTTTAGGATACCACAGTCCTACATCGACTGTTCCTTTGACGTATTTCAAGATTCGTTTAGCTGTTGTGAAGTGTGATTCTTTAGGTGCTACTTGATATCGTGCACACACTCCTACAGCAAATTGGATATCAGGCCTGCTAGCCGTTAGGTACAGGAGTGAGCCAATAAGCTTCCTGTAGAGTGATTGATCAACCGACTTTCTAGCTTCGTCAGCACTAATTTGCACGGAAGTGCTCATGGGGGCTGACGATGATTTGGAGCTATTCATTCCAAATTTGTTGAGAAGCTCCTTGCTGTATTTTTCCTGGTTGATGAACATCACTATATGCAACTGCTTTACCTGCAATCCTAGAAAATAACTAAGTCTCACATCATACTCATTTCAAATTTACTTTGCATGAGATGAGAGAACCTTTGACATAAAGCAAGGTTAGCTAAACCAAATATAATATCATCTACATATATCTGAACCATCAGGAGGTCATCACCTTCCTGTATTCTAAATAAGG
The DNA here is from genome assembly GCA_033398695.1 of Orobanche coerulescens. Taxonomy (NCBI): domain Eukaryota; kingdom Viridiplantae; phylum Streptophyta; class Magnoliopsida; order Lamiales; family Orobanchaceae; genus Orobanche; species Orobanche coerulescens. Next base: position 41,710,073 of record CM065805.1, on the reverse strand, counting down.
TTTTGTCCACAGCACCTTTCTCAAATCCATTATCGGTTAGATATAGGGACATGGTCTCATACCACGCTCTAGGTGCTTGCTTAAGTCCATACAGCGCTTTCCTTAGCCTGTATACAAGATCTCCGCCTTCTGTGTTGACAAACCCTGGTGGTTGTTCAACATAAACTTCTCCATCAAGGAATCCATTCAGGAATGCGCTCTTGACGTCCATTTGATAAACAATAAAGCTATTATGGGCGGCAAAGGCTAAAAATATCCTAATGGCTTCTACTCTGGAAACAGCGGCAAAAGTTTCATCGTAGTCTATGACTTCTTCCTGTCTGTAGCCTTTTGCAACTAGACGGGATTTGTTTATGATAATAAGACCATTTCCATCCTTCTTGTTTCCAAATACCCATTTGGTTCTAATTACGGATTGATGAGTTGGTCTGGGTACTAGATACCATACATTGTTTCTTTCGAAACCATTAAGTTCTTCTTCCATAGATGTAATCCAGTGAGAATTATTAAGAGCTTATTTTGTGTAAACAAGTTCGGATTGAGCTAAGAATACAGCAATAGTGCACATATTAAGTTTTCTAAGTTCAGCTAGGGACTTCCATACAGGGAATGGAGATATCTCAGACTCGGGTTCTTCTTGCACAAATAGTACATTTCCTTGTGTACTCTGTATTCTCCTACGGGTAGATACACCAGCATCAATATTTCCTATAATCAACTCCTGTGGGTGATCTCTCAAACATCTTCTATCGGGTTCTAATTCGGCGTCCCGTACTGTATCTTGAGTTGCTGTAGTTTCAGCTTTAGCTTGTACAACATCGACTTCATCTACTTCTATTCTTACAGCTGCGGGGTTAATTTATATATCAACGATAGGCTCTATAGGAGTTGTAGGGTTCTCAACGGTGAGTTTTTAGATATTCTGAGTGAGATCTTCTAGTCCTGTAGGATCATGGTGAGGTTCGTCGAACACTACATGAAATGGTTACTCAATTATCATCTTTCATTTATTAAAGATCTTGTAAGCTTTGATAACAGAGGAATATCTTACAAATACCCCTTCATCCGACTTTTCATCGAAGGTTCTAAGTTGATCCTTCCCATTGTTCAAAACGTAACACCTGCATCCAAATATGTGAAAGTATGAAACTAATGGAGTTTGTTGTTCCATACCTCATATGATGTTTTGTTGTGGTGTTTGTTGATAATAGAACGGTTTTGTGTATAGCACGCTGTATTAGTGGCTTCACCCTAAAAACGCTGTGGCAACTTACTTGCGGCAATCATGGTCCTTGTTGCTTCTTTGAGCGTCCTGTTCTTTCGCTCGGCGACACCTTTTTGTTGAGGTGTGCAGGCAGCTGAGTATTCGTGATGTATCCCATTTTCCGAACAGTATTGCTTTATAAAGCAGTTAGTAAATTTAGTACCTCTGTCGGAACGAATGGACACGATACTCAACTCTTTCTCATTTTGAAGCTTTCTTAGGTGCTTAGGCAGCTTTGATCTAGTTTCCTTCTTCTTGCTTAGGAAGATTGTCCAGGAATACCTAGAATAATCATTAACAATAACGAGATAGTATTTCTTACCTCCTAAACTTACCAGGTCTACAGGACCGTAGAGATCTATGTGTAGCATTTCCAAAACTCTGTGAGCGGAAAGGTAGGATTTACTCTTCAGGGTGGTCTTGATTTGCTTGCCTTTCTGACAGGGTCCACAGACGCTGTCTTTTTGGAATGACACATTGGGCAAATCTCTGACCATTCCCTGTCTGGAGAGATTGTTGATCGTCTTGAACTTGACGTGAGACAACCTCTTGTGCCATAACTAGCTTAGATCTGCAGTGCCTTTGGCAACAAAACAAGGGATTGTGGAGCTCGTAGGCATCCAATCATCAATATACATAATACCGGATCTACTTCCCGTGAGCACAATTTCTTTCGTTAGGATGTTCTTGACTCTACAGTGATCTACATAGAATTTCACCGAGAACTGTTTGTGACAAAACTGGCTAATACTAAGTAGATTATACTGTAAGCCTTCGACATAATCTACATCGGTGACTTTGAATTTTCCTACAAGCAAGGTTCCCTTCCCTCTTGTTCTCCCTTTAGATTTATCACCGAAGCGCACTTTTGGACCGTGACCTTCTACGAAATTTGACAGCTTACTTTTGTCTCCTGTCATGTGCCGAGAACATTTGCTGTCGAAGTACCAGATGTCCTTCTCTAAGATGTCCTGTAGGCAAAGGAATTGAGTAGATTTAGGTCGCCTTTGAATGTTGGGTCCATGGGGGTTAGTGCCTTTAGGTACCTAGATTTTCTTGACAGCAATGAGTTTACTGTAGGTTGATTTAGGTACATTATTGCGGTATCTACATGGGGCAGGCACGTAGTCGCTGTAATCATGATAATTATTATGCATGAAAAATTCAGGGTTATTATTATTAATCGAGTACGAATGCCGTCTTGGAGGTGGAGCCATTTTCTTCGGTCCTACAGCTTGCCTTCTAGGTCTCCAGTTGGATTCCCAAATCTGTTGCTGATACTGTGCGGCAACCTGCTTTCGCGATGGATAACGAGGTTCCTGTATCCAATATCTAGGCGCGCTGTACTGTTGGAAGTACTTCTGTGCGGGCCTTTGATATTTGGGTACAACCTTCTTTCTGAACGGCTGCTGGCGCTTTTGATATGCTCGGGGAGCATGCTGTTGGTTACAACTTATAGGTCTGAATGGCTGAGGATTCCGATTTCTGGAATATGACTGTGGTGGCGGAATGACATCCTTTGCTATTCGCGGTGTGCCTTCACAGGACTTGGGATTTATTCCGAAACAGGAATGGGTTCCACACCCCTGAGGAACACAGTACTAGTTTTCCCTTTATTGGAACATGAGCTATATCCTAAGCCACTTTTATCATGAGCATGTTGCCCGGTGCTTAAAATTTCTTCCATCCTTTTAAATGATTTCTCGAAAGATTTCAGGATGGTCTCAAGTTCTCCTTCTCGTTTTTCGAGAGTTTTTATTTTATCTCGGAGCAGAACAAAATCATTAGTCTTGCTTTCACTGTGAGATTTAGCCTCATTAAGTTTGTGAGCAAGTTGATGATTGTTCTCCATGAGTTTTTCATGATCGACTTTGCTATTTTCACAATCAACAGACATATTTTCGTAATTTACTTTTAGCAAGTCGTTTTCTTCCCTTAGCTCTAGGTTAGAAATTTGGAGCTGTATGTTTTCATTTTCCAATGTCTTATGGACCTTTTGAATGTTTTTGATTTCATTCATCATGTTTTCAAAGGTATGAGATGCATTTGCAGGAGTAATTGAGGTTGAGCTTACCTCATCATTGCTATCTTCATCTTCCGGTATGTCTTTGGCCATAAAACACATATATGCTTTATCTTCAAATTCATCATCGGACGAGTCACTGTCAGTGACTATCTGAAGACATTCTTTGGACTTTGTTGATGTGGGGGAGGCTTCTGATTCGCCAATCAGGGCCTTGAGCTTGTTTTTCCAAGCACACCTTCTTTCATCCTTTTCTTGTTGCTCAGCTTCCGGCAACCTTTGAACTTTAGGATGAGGACATTTATTTACATAATGTCCTGGTTTTCTACAATATAACACAGGTTAGCATCACCAAAGGAAGATTCGGTACTTACCTTGTGAACAGGCTTGGGCCTGTATGGATGGAGTCTTTCCAGACTGCTTGATAAATTTCTTGAATTTACGCATAATTAGCGCCATTTCATCTTGTGACAGGATGTAATCGTCGCTGTCAGCATTCTTGTGGGTAGGCTTTGATGAGCTGGGCATGCTATGCCTTACATTGAATCTGACTAGTCTTGTAATCTTTGCAGGAGATTCTTCAGCTTTCTCTCTTCTGTCAATATCATACTCAAAAGCTTTGAGGTCAGAGAAGAGATCAAAAGTGGATATTTCATTAAGATTGCACGATACACGCATAGCTGTGGTCTTAATGTCCCATCGGGCACGGAGAGACCTGAAATTTTTTTAGGTTCTTCTCCATTTGGGTATAAATCTTTCCCAACGCTTCAAGTTCACCAACAATGCCAGTGCCTCAAGTGTTTCAGATGGTTTCATTTCAAAAGATTCAAATTGCTGAGTCAATTTTGAAATTTTGTTTTCTTTTGAGAGCTCAGTTCCCTCACAAATTAACTTGAGTTTATCCCAAATATCCTTGGCTGTTTTATAGCTTTTTACCTTCGAGAACGTGCCTTTATCAAGAGTGACAAATAACGTGTTCTTAGAAACATTGTCGAGGTTGGCGCGCTTTCGATCATCAGAGGTCCATTGTTCGCGCTCTTTCTTGAGCATCTATGCATGAGCTTGGCCTTCAATTATTGGGGCCGGATTTGCCTTCATGATCTTTATGGGGCCATCCTGTATAACAAAAATCATCTCTTCGTGCATTGCTGCAAGATGAGCCTCCATCTTAATTCTCCAACCGCCAAACTCGTTAATAGAAAACATAGGAACTTTATTGATCATTGATGTATCCATATGAGAATATAGGAAAGAAAAAGACTGTTTATCAAAAATAAGTGATTTTTGGATTCGGTTAAAAATACGACTGATTCTTTTTAGAATCAACCTCTCCAATACCACTTGTTGGCCACTAAGTATACAAAATACAACTTGGAAAGATTTTAGCAACAAGCTGTACGATTTCAGATTAGAGTGCGTAGCGGAAGTCTTGAAATAGTGAGTTGCTATAAATACAACAACTAGGCTAATCTCCTGTTTGCTTGGTGCGTACAGGGTTTTTGAAGTATACTTAAACAAATAACAATAATGAAAGCAGTAAATGCAGAAGGTAATTAACACAGTAATTAAAGTGGTTCGAGGTAAACCCTTCTACGTCCACTGGTCCTCCACACAGGAGTAAAATGTTTTATTATAAACACTGCGTACACAACTACGTGTGTATAGTCAAACCTATCCTCATATCATTCACACAAATTGATACAAAGACTGCAGCTTTCAACCGTTCATACAGATTGGTCAATTCTAACTCTTGACTTGCTTCTTCACACACAGTTCTAAAGCTTCGTCTTATTCGTCCCACACAGGTCAGAATAACTTCTTTAGTTCACAGAACTAGGTTTTTACTCAAAGGTAAAAGTAAGGTAACCAGGTAAGAACAGCAGCTTGACGATGAAGATCTAGAGCTGATGATGGTTGTTCTTGGTTGACTGAGTATATTTCTTCTTCTTGGATATGAATGATACTTGGAAGAAATATACTTAGCTCTAGTAAGCTTGATCTGATGATAATGAATATTCAGTCAATATATCATTCGTGTATTGCTTGTGAGCTTGTATATGTTGGCTTAAACTGATCTTCAAACTCTGGGGAATATATAGCCTTTGAATAGATCCGTTGGAAATAGATCCGTTGAGCTTATAGTCCATTTCAACGTGTTGAGTGTTTTGAATAAAACACGATCCGATTTTTGCTCCTTGAATGAAGATCTGTGTCGGCTAGTATTTAAATACTTTATCCCTTCAGTATTTAAATACTTCTTTTCAAACGGGACTTGACTTTTAGCGAATAAAGCAGATTCCATTTCAACGGTCTTCCGTCGTGTTTGGATAAGTTTGAAGATCTCAATACTTACAGCCTGTATGCTGTATCCGACATAATGCTGTTGGCTATCTTAGACTGATACTGTATGGAAGGATGCTGTATGATTATTTCGGGACATCTTCCATACTTAACGTCACAATGACAGATGAGATCCTTGCTGTATGATGGCTCTATGAGAAGACTTCGATACAGGATTGTTTATCCCAACAATTTTGTTTGTCTTCGGGACACCTGCTTGTTATATGTTGGCACTTTATACTTTTGCTGTATGTTGGCACTTTATCAAAACTTCGATACAGGATTGTTTATCCCAACAGAAGGAGTGTAAGAAATGAAAGGGGTACTGTCCTATTTATAAAACCCTGATCTTTACGTACGTTAACCTCACTTCCTTACGTACGTTATCATCTTAACGTACGTGCTGGTGCAAGATTGGTTGGTATCACTGTTTGGAGATAGAGTTACAAAATTCTTTCGCGTTGCGGAAGCGATTTAAATAATGGTGCAGAAAATAAATCGACACAGGATTTATAGAGGTTAGGCCAAATGTGCCTACGTCTTCTTTCGGTATATTTTTCTATAGGCTAAAGATAAACCTCTGCACCTCTCTTCTATCGGTCGAGGGATCACCGTTACAAACTCGTCTTCTATCGGTTTGAGTAAACCGTTCAATCACTTGTCTTTATGTCAGTCCAAGTTAAACCGTTTTCCTTTTCTAGTGGACAAGGAATCAACCAATCTAGCTTTCTATGGGTACTAGATAAACCTCATGTATATATCGATTGCGATTCTAACAATTTCGGATCCTTGATCCTAATAACACCGAATCCAATCGTATCCTTTCTTTTTCCTCTCGTATATGAGTTTTTGTGTATCACACTCAAACTCTTGACAATATAAGCTCGAATACAACAACGATAGAATGTATAATAATATATGATCAATGTATCGATTGCTTGAAGTTGTTGTATGTTCAATACCATAGGAAGTGGTATTTATAGGCTCTAAAGCCTCAACTAGCCGTTAGCTCCTGCTGCCTTCTTTACGTACGTTACTGACCACATGTTACGTTGTTAAACACATTACGTACGTTAACCCCTTCTGGTTACGTACGCTACACTCTTCACAAAATAGTCCAGTAGCTTCTGTCTTTATCATCACGTACGTTATCCTCTTTCTCATTACGTACGTTATATGTAGTCAAAATATCCGTTGCATGCTGACCTACCCCATGACGTCATCTCCAACGTTCACCTTGTTTGAATTCTGAAACACTCCATTACGTACGTTAAACACCACGTGTTACGTACGTTATCCTTGTATCATCACGTACGTTAAGCTTCTTTGGTAGCATACGTTATGTATGAAAATTTCCAGCTTTTTGCGACTTCTCGCTTCTTCGACATCTTCGTTGTTTTGTCTCGCTTCTTTGTTGTTTTACTTTTTTTAACAACTTAATCATCAAAACTCTATAAATGAATATTTAGAATAAAATATTCCAATATTCTCCCCCTTTTTGATGATTACAAAACAACACCTTGAATTTGGATGAAACCTGCAAAATAATATATATATATATATATATATATATATATATATATATATATATATATATATATATTTGTACGAATCAAAGTTTTCGGCTTTGATCATTTCATTAATTTCTCCCATCTTTTCTTTTTCTCCTTTTCAACTTTTTCTTTTCATTTTTCAACTTCTTCGTTTTCTTTGTCGACTTTCTCCTTTTTATTTTTCTTTCCCCCTTTATACTTTTTATATTTCTCTTCATTTTTCCATGACGCTTTTTATCCCATTCAACTCTTTTCCCCCCCTTTTTGTTATCAGCAAAAAGTGTAAATCAAAGGATACCAATTTATGATAAAATACAATTTGATAAAATATGCATAAAAGGGTATAACTCCCCCTGACAAAAATCTCCCACTTGAAAATATAAACTCCCCCTGAGTAAAATATTTATTGATAAAAATTAATTTTTGGGGATCCATCCAATAGTTGGTTTTTCTTTCGAGACATAGACGATATTCAGAATAAAAGTTCCTTTTGGAATCCAAATCTTTTTGTTTTTTATCGTTCGTCGTGGGCTTTTGCAACTCGTAAAATGATTCCCAATTTTTAAACATTTTTCACATTGGGGTATTTTAAAATTTAAGGATTCGTTTTTAGTATGCGGTTTGAATCCTAACTCCTATTATTTAAAGTATATTTTTGAACACAAAGCGTTTGTTCAAATTTTTCGTTTCCACACGAAAATTTCTTTGTTAAAACCTTTAGTTCGTTTTGAACTTTGAGAAAATCACTCTTGAAAATATTTTCATTTTATAGGCATTGAGAATGATCGGTTTTGACAATTTTCCCTTTTTCAAGAATTTTGGAAATTTCAGTTTCTAATAATTTATTTTTAGATTGGAGGGATTTTATTTCAAATAAAGCATTTTGAAAATCTGTATGCAATAATTCGGCTTCAAAAAGTTCATCGTGAGAAGATGTACTTACGTGACTTTCAACGTCGCTATCGTCGAATGAACTTTTTGCCATAAGAGGGAGGTTATTTTGATTGATGAAATCTTCGTCCTCGTCTTCTTCACTCCACGTGGCAATTAGAACTTCCTTTTTTTGATTTGTTCGGCAATTCTTCGCGAAATGGCCTGGTTTGTTAACTACAGAGAATAATTTAAGATTCGTTAGTGATTCTTTAATTATGATCCGAGTAAAGAATTTAAGGACTATCTTTATTCATAACTCGACTCCCACTATTTTATCAGTATTTGCACACTCCCATGTGAAATTCAGAAGTCATCGCCGACTTCATAGTGGTGCTCGATTTCTTTACAAAATTTACTAGACGTCAACCCATACAGTTTCTATTATATTATTCTTTATAGAGTCGTGTCAAACACCAACTCATCTAATGGATGATTCGATCTTCTTTTACTCCTAGTTCACTTGCGCTCCACCCATATGGTTTCTACGGCTCGCTGAACTATCTAAGTTTAAAATGTTAACTCCTATTAATCTGACAATTAAATCTCTCCCGGCAACCCATACGAACCATAGGGGTTTGATTTGTCCCAATCAAAGGCATCTAATGCACTCTGGGAATTTTTCAACCTTCCCCAAAAATATTACCCCGACATACTCGGAAGAATAATATTTCGGTTTAGATTTCAATTTCCCATGAGTTTGACGGAGGGTAGAAAACCTTTTAACCTTTATAACTTAGGGATTGTAAGTGGGAGTTTAATGCGATTATATACTACACTTTGCACACTAATCCATTTATAAGCGCGGTTTGTGTCATACAATATGAAAACATACACAACTTAAATATAACAACATGCAGTTCATGGACCGTTCCTAAGTCCCGAGTCATCGTCGACTGGATAAAAATACAAGTAATCTAATTACAAGTCTTGAATCTTCGTCTTCATGGCGGTTCGTCTTCGACTCTTAGTCATAGCTAATTTATGACATTAATAAAATTTACATCCTATACACAGGAGTAATAAGTTTATTAAGATCAAGGTATGTACAAATGTATGATTTTTAACTAAACTCGTCGTTGTATCATTCATACAGATTGGTACAGTCGATTATAGCTTGAGCCGTTTACACAGATTGACTTTGCGCTTGTTCAACTCTCTTCTTCTCAAGCAGATTGAAGCTTTCTCCAACTCTATTCTTCCCACACAGGTCGGAATAGCTTGACTTAGTCTACACATGGCTAAGGATCCCAACAGTAAGTTTTTGAAGTATCACGAATTGAACAACAGATGCAGGCTTGGTAGGCTTTGCTGTAGTTGTGCTGTTTTTTGTTGAGGACTTGGATATTTCTTCACTCTAGATATACGATGTATGCTTGAAGAAATATATTGCTCTTTATATGATAAGCTCGATGTTCAGTATATCAGATGTTTAGTTTCCTGTAGTGAGCAATGTCATCTTGCTTGGGTTATTTATAACCTTGGAAATAGATCCGTTATAAATGTAGCCGTTGGCTGGTTAGTGAGATTTAGAAAAATCTGATTGGCGACTTTACAATGTTTGAATTAAATATATTTCACATTTAATGCTTCAGACATTCTCTTTGATCCGCATTAAATGATCTTCTATTTGTAGTCTCTTCGGCTGCATTAAATGTTGTTATGTCGGTATTAAATGCTATTTTAGAACCGTGAATACTTTATGAATAAAGAAAGTTTATTTTATAATGGTTTAAAGTTCATCATAAGTCCTGTTGGTTTTGTGTTTTACTTTTCCTAAGTAACCTACATCATTGTTTACTGTAGCCAACGTCTTCTTTTGTTGTACTCTGAAGGCTTTGCTGTAGGATTTATCTTCTTCGGGTGCTGTATGATTTTGCACTGTAGGGATAGGCTGTATGGTGCATTTATCAAAACACATGGTATTATTTTTTCCAACAAATCTAATATCATGCACACACTAATACAATAAATTCTATATCAAACCTGTTGGCTATTAGGTACAGGGTGAGCCTATAAGCTTCGTGTAGAGTGATTGGCCCACTGTATTTCCTGCTTCTTCAGCATTTATCTGTGTGGTAGTGCTCATGGGGGTTGACGAAGACTTGAGGTGTTCATCCCAAATTTATTGAGCAGCTCTTTGTTGTATTTCTTCTGGTTGTTGAAATACTTGTATACAATTGTTTAACCTGCAATACTAGGAAATATCTAAGTTCTCCCATCATACTCATTTCGAATATAATATAATCTACTAAAATTTGAACCATAAGAATATCATCACCATCAAGGATTTTGAAGTGTTTTATCGACAACACCTTTCTCATATCTACTATTGATTAGGTACAACGACAGGGTCTCATACCAGGCTCTAGGTGCCTACTTGAGATCATGCAGTGCTTTCATTAGCATGTCGACTAGATCACCTTACTCAGTGCCGTCAAATCCTAGAGTTTGTTCGATGTAGACTTCTTCAATTAGTTCACCATTCAAAAATGCAATCTTAATATTCATTTGATATACAATGATTCCATCTTCAAAGAAAATCTCTTACTTCGCTTCCTATTATGAGTGACATCAAGGACTTTGTTGAGCTGCGAATGCTAGAAAGTAAATGATGGCACCTAATCTCGCTACAAGGGAAAATGTTCCATCATAGTAATGCGTTCTTTCTATCTGTAGCCTTGGGCAACCAGTCTGGACTTATTTAATATGACTAATCCATTTGCATGCTTCTGGTTTCGAAATAGACATTCTGTCCCAATGAGAGCTTGATAGGTTGGCCTAAGAACTAAGTGCCAAACCTTGTTCCTTTCGAAACTATTTAACTCTTCTTCCATCAATATAATCCGATGAGAATTGTTAAGAGCCTCATTTGTCAAGACCTACTCGAATTGAGCTATGAATACAGCTCATGTCCACATGAAAAGCCTACGTAGTTCGACTTTAGACTTCCATACAAGGAACTGGGACATGTCATTTTATGACTATGTTTTCTCCTGTGCATATAGTACATTTCCTTGTGTACTCTGTACTCTCCTTCTGGTTGAGAGACCAACATCAGTATCACTAAATTACTAACTCCTATAGGTGTTCTATTAACCACCTCCTGTCAGGTTTTAATTCCGCATTTCTTGTTGTATCCTATTGGACTGTAGGTTCAACTTATGCTTCAACAACCTTAGCTTCTACTTGTTCTTCTATTCTTACTGTGGGATTAAATTAATATGCGGTGACATATTCTCCCTTGGGGTGTGCGATTTCTTTAATGGTTAAGGTTTGAACTACCTGGGTTCGATCATCCACTCCTGTATGATCATAATGTGGCTCATATCACACAATAAACTGTCAATCTTTGCTTGGTAAAGATCCTGAATGCCTTGATGACATTTGAATACCAGACGAATATTCCCTCATCAGACTTCTCATTAAAGATCTTGAGCTGATCCATCACATTGTTAAGATTGCAACCAAAGATGTGAAAATTTGCAAACCATATAATATTTGTTGTTCCGTACCTCGTATGGGGTTTTCTTGTGGTGCTTGTTGATGATAAAATGATCTTATGTATAGCATGCTGTATTTGTTGCTTCACCCTAGAATTGTTGTGGCAGCTAGCTTGCAGCAATTATCGTTGTAGTTGCCTATGTTCTTTCGCTCGGCAACACCATTCTGTGGTAGGGTCCGAGCTACTAAATATTCATGTTGTATGCCATTCTTCTGCACAGTATTGCTCCATGAAGTGATTTGTGAATTATGTGCCTTTGTCGGACTGAATGGATACAATACTTAGCCCTTCTTCATTCTGTAGCTTCTTTAGGTGTTGCTGCAACTTTATGGTTGTCTCCTTTTCCTTTTCGAGAAAATTATACAGGTGTACCTTAAAAATCATCAAAAATAGTAAGACAGTACTTCTTACCTCCCAGGTTGATAGGGTCCACAGGGCCATATAAGTCTATGTATAATAAATCGAGGATCTTGTGGGTTGAGAGATATGATTTGCTCTTTAGGGATGTATTGACTTGCTTGCCTTTCTGACAAGGTCCACAGACATTGTTCTTATGAAATGATATACCTGACAAGCCTTTGAGCATTCCTTTTCAGGCCAATTTGTTTATGGTCTTGAAGCTGATGTGGGACATCTGCTATAGCCATCTTTGATCTGCAGTGCCTTTGGCAACAATACAAGGAATTACAGCACTATTAGGTTTCCGATCAGAAACATACTTATTACCTGACTGGGTTCTTATGAGGACTACTTGATTGGTCTTCGTCTCCTTCACCCTACAATTTACTTCAAAGAATATAACTGAGAACTGTTTGTCATAGAATTGGCTACCGCTCAGAAGATTATACTATATTCCTTCAACATTGGCTATATCAGTGACTTTGAATTTCCCTACAAGCAGGGTTTCTTTCCCTCTTGTTCCTCCGTTGGATATATCACAGAATCGAACCTTTGGTCCATGTCCTTCTACATAATCTCTCAGTTTATTGATATCTCCTGTCATGTGCTGAGAACATTTACTGTCGGAATACCATATGTCTGCTCCCTGATATCCATTAAACAAATTTAAGTAGATTTAGGTCCCCATCATTTTTATGGTCCTTGGTTAGTGGTGTCGTTCGGTACCCATACTTTCCTTACAGCAATATGTTTGTTGTAGGTCTTTCTGGAACGTTGGGCCTTCATAATGAATGCAGCTCCTCAAAGTAATGATTGGAACGACTCCTTGCGATTTACTTTGTTATTCCTTAGAAATTGGCCTGTTTGATATTGACTCTCCACAACCTTAGCTACCTCGCCAATTTGACTCAAGATTCCTTATTTACGCCCTCATAGTTGTGGTTAATTGTGTGACATGGCCCTTAGTTTTATCCATTTTTTCTTCATCCCTATTACACTGATGCTGAGTCTCGCTAGTGGAAGTAGTAGTTTGCCTTATAAAGGATGCGATAATGTTCTATAGATTAGAATATAGCTTGGACTCTTTTACCACCTCATCATCGGAAACTTTAGATCCCACTATGGTTGCAACATGTTCTTTGTATTCCCATTGCTAAAATACTCATGGTTGCGATTGTTAAGATTATAGAACCAGGAATGTGGATTATTACGATATAAAAATTATGGTTACTGATGTAGTGAACTTCTTCCAGAGGATCCGTTGGAAATGTAAAAAGTTTATTGCTGAAGCATCCACAAAATTTCTTGTATCTTCAACAAGATCATTGTGGAGAAGCCCAATTTTTAGTATTCAGGAAGACATGGTGATGGCATCTTTTCAATAGATCCTTGTATCTTCCCCAATCCCCCGTATAATATCTCGGAATCCTTCTATTGGAATTGAGTGATTTTGCTCTTCAATTTCATGGTCTTATTGGGAGGAAAAAATTCGAACAAAAATTTATCGTTGTGCTCATCCCAAGTTCTCATGCTCCCATGAGGAATCATTCCCAACCAACCGCGTGCTTTTTACTTAGTGAAAACTGGACAACTTCAGGCAAATTGCATCATCAAGGACCACATTCATTTTAATCGGGTCACATATTTGCATGAAATGGAGTAAATGCACATGAGGGCCACAAGTTGCAAAAGCTCCCAAACTGGTTTTGATGAAGTATAGAGATTAAGTTCGTCTTCAGCTCATTATTGGTGGCATGATCTGGAACATTGGAGATGCCATTCAAATTGAGGTGGAGACGAGGACAAAAATGATCATGAATTGCTTGGAATTCATTCACCGTGTAGTATACTCATGGAACTTGATCCACACATCCCGAGGCTACCATCTCGTTTTCTAGATTTCTCATTTGTTTCTTAGCAGTTGTATTTATATTTCTTGCAAATGCTTCAACCTGGAGAACAAACAGTTCTAATGATTTCCTTGCGGAGCAGGTGCTTATGCACTACCTGAAACAGCCAGAACAAGGTAAGTAACAAAATAAAAAAATGTCTGAATTAAATCAATATGAATATCTTGATATCAATATCAATAATAGCGTTAATCCGTGACGCTGACGCCAAAACCTTGCTTGTTATTTATTTTACTACCAGTAATGTAATGCCCGGTTATCTCCTTCTAAGCCAATAACCATTCTACACCTAAAATGCATTTACATAATATGCATTAGTGCATCATGACATATGAGTAAGCATTTCATGGGCATAATTAATTGTTATACATATGATTAGGTTCGTTTTATGTCTATAATGTAGGGTTTGTTATTTATTTACCTTAAGATGATAAAACCTGCCTTTATAAATGTCTCATTGCAGTGAAAAGCCCAGCCTCTCAGCGAACGGAGATCGGCATGCTAAACGGCTATAAAATGTTTTTTTGTTAATTGTATTCTTAATATTATGAATCTTGTAAAAGAATAACATGAAGTACCATTTATAATTGTATTCTTAATTATTGTACTGTATTAGTTAGAAATGAAGCGTTAAATTATAAATTAATATGGTCTATATTTTGTCGCATTAATTAAGAGAACATTTATATTGAATGAAAATAAACAAGACCTTTAGAACGTCTATCTAGCATGAGAAGTTGATCTTTTTACTTCAATATGCAGTTGGACCTGAAGTAAAATGAGTATTTTCCCTGTTGTATCATAAAGATCATATATTGACTGATATTTTCACATGTGACTGTCATTGAATGTCGTGCATAACATGTATATGTGAAAGAATGTTTAGGAAAAGGAAGTATGGTACTTGATTGATGGCGGGTAGGCACGGGATGCGAGGGACTAGTGGACCCAACACAAGGAAACCCACAATGAATGAAAACGGTTGAATACGGCTAATACCATTGGTTGAAAAACCAGCATGGGAACCCCTGTATACATGTTTTATTAGCCAATTATATGAACAGGTTCCAAAAACCATGGCCTATCACTATCAATCGAGTATCACACTTCAAGAGTACCCGATGAAAGGATTTTACAAGAACATGACTATATCATATAAGGTACTTAGTCGTTGATGAATGTGATATGTGATACTTTGCTATTACATAAGTTTCATCTTATTGAGCCTTTGGCTCACTAGGTTATTATGACACAGGGGACGATGCATATGCGATGTTGTCCAGCTATGTTGCCCCTCCGCTGAAAAACTGTTTTGTTTTGAATAAGACCGCTCTGTTACAGTTTTTGTTTACGAACGTGTAATACCAGTTTGCGTTATTTTCCCAAGTTCTTGCTTCTAGAAATTTAAAATCATGGTTTTCAAAGTATAAAAGAGTGATACTTGGAATTTGGCTGAGCTGATGCAGTAACAGACAAGGATATATGATGAACAGATGCAACAACTGGTGAATATGCAACAAAAACTAGGAACAAAACCGACAACCTCCACCAAGAAATAATAATGAACCAACAATGTACGAGAAATTTAGGAGAATGGAACCTCCTAATTTTCGTCACGAGTCTGATCCTATGGTTGCAGAGGAATGGTTTAAATCAATTGATGTTTTCTTTGATTAATGCACATTGATGATGCTGAGAAGATACTTTGTGCGATCTTTCAACTCAAAAAAGACCCCAGGACTTGGTGTCAAGGATCCAAACTTGCAGTCAACATGGAAGAGCAAACGTGTGAGAGATTTAAAATAATTTTATATGATAAATACTTCAACATGAATGCACGATCACTCAAGGTCAAGGAGTTTTTGGAGCTGAAGTAAGCGCATATGTCTGTTTGTGATATATCCGAAAATTTGAAGAAGGCTACAGGTATGTTCCCTATATTCCTAGGGATAATGTTGAGAAAATGGATCACTTTATAAGAGGCCTCTGACCTAAAATTAGAAGAGATCTTGAGAAAATGAGATACAAAGGTCGCATCAGCATAGGAGCCAAGCATTTGCTTCAAAAAATTCAGCACATTGGAAAAAACCGGAGCAAAAACCAGGCAAAGTCAATGAAAAGCATCCTATAGTGAGACATGCTTTAAATATAACTGAGAATCCTTAGGTACTAAATGCGGGAAAATTCACTTTGGAGAATGTTTTTTCAAGTCCAATAATTGTTCCAGGTGCAAGAAGCCCAGACATATGGCGAGAAATTGCCCGAATCCAGAGAATAAAGTTCCAGGAAAGATGTTTGCAATGACAAGAGAATAGGCTGATGCAGATGCTTCTGTAGTCTCAGGTACCATTCTGATCTCAGGAATTCCTGCTCTTACATTGATAGACTCAAGATCTACAAATTCATTTCGCCTCATATAAATTTATGAGATAATCGGGCATTAAACCATAACTATTGAGAGTTGGTTATAATGTGGATTCTCCATTTGGAGAAAATATAGATTCTGATTAGATGTTAAGGTCTTGTATAGTTCGAACTGATGGGAGGGCACTCTATGCCGACCTTGTTGTCCTACCAATATCAAATTTATGTTATCCTTGGTATGGACTGACTAGCAAAATATTGTGCAAATGTCGATTGTAGTAATAAGATTATGGCATTTCAACCCGTAAATGGAGGACAATTTAATTTTAGAGGTAATTCGTATTCATGCTCTTTAGCAATTATAACTGCATTGAAAGCTAGAAAAATGCTAAATAAGGGATGTACTGGTGTTGGCCACTAAGTATACTGGATACAGTTTGGAAAATAGTTTAAATGACAAACTGTACGGATTTTAAATTTAAGTGCGTAGCGGAAGTCTTAGATACAGTAGGTTGCTGTGGATACAACAACTAAATGTATAGTGTATACTTAATTAATCACAGTAATTAAAACAGTAAAAACTGAAGGTAAATAACTCAGTAATTAAAGTGGTTCGAGGTAAACCCGTCTACGTCCACTAGTCCTCCACACAGGAGTAAAAAGTTTATTATAATTACTACGTACACAACTACGTAATTATAACAACACACAATCAATATATCGTTCTCACAGATTGATATAAAGATCTTAGCTTCAACCGTTCACACAGATTGGTTTTGAGCTAATGCTTTGACTTGCTTCTTCACACACAGTTCTGAAGCTTCGTCTTCTTCAATGCAAATCCTTCACACACAGTTCCGGAGAAGCACAGATTGCTCAGTCCACACAGGGCTGTTTGTTCAAAGTATAGAATAGATGGTGAACAACAACTTTGACTTTAAGAGCTTTCAGCTGATGAAGTGTTGTTCAGAATGATGAGCACTGTATATCTCTTTTGATCTGAGTTGCAGTAATCTTTGGAGATATGTTTTGCTCTAATAATAATTTCGATAGCTTTTTTTGGTAACTGATCT
Source organism: Orobanche coerulescens (assembly GCA_033398695.1). Taxonomy (NCBI): domain Eukaryota; kingdom Viridiplantae; phylum Streptophyta; class Magnoliopsida; order Lamiales; family Orobanchaceae; genus Orobanche; species Orobanche coerulescens. The sequence continues at coordinate 41,692,712 of CM065805.1, read as the reverse complement.
TCAGCATCTTTATGTGATATATATAGTCTCTGAAATATATCCGTTGAGATGTATCTGTTTGAGTGAGATTCCGTTCCAACGGGATTATAACACGATCCGGATTTAGCGGGATTTGAAGATCTGTTGACTGACAGTATTTAAATACTTTATCCTTGAGTATTTAAATACTTCTTTATTCAACAGGACTTGACTTCTGGAGATTCCTTCTTTGTCCTGGTGTGAGCTGTATGGAAGATAACTGTATTTGAGATTCGAGACAGTTTCCATACTTGGTCTTTTATAAGACTTCTTGCTGTACTGAAGGGCTTCACTATATGCTGATTCGAGGCAGGTCTTCGATACAGGATAATGCCTCAATGCTTCGATACAGTTTTCCTTTACTGTATGCGGATTGGCATATATGTCAAAACCTCTTTATCAAATACCATTCGATACAGGGATTGGATATCCCGGCTGTTTCGATACAGGGTTCTTGTTTTCCCAACAATTTCCCCCCTTTTTGATAATTTGCCAAGACTTACTTTCTTAACTATTTCAAGTCTTCTTGATGATGCCAAAACCTTCTTTATGAAGTGATATTCTTTGATGTCTTCTGGCATATTTCTTGGCCTTTCGTCAAAAGGTCTGTCTTAGTCTAAATGATGAACTGCTCGTAGGCGAGTTCGATACAGTTAAGAATTTTTACAACTTAAGCTTATGATTGGCGCGCAGGTACAATCTTACAATGTATTCTAAGCTTACAACTGAAATCGTGAACTGTTCGTAGACTAGTTCGTACAACTTTATTTTCAATCAAGTTTGTATACTTGAGATTGTTAATCAAACAATTTAAGTAATCATACATCAATACAGTAGATTACGAGTTGTAATCTTTCAAGACAAACAAACACTTTTATTGATATACAATATAAATTGAGTACATGGTTTGCTGTTTTGAAGAGAAAAATTACAAATCAAGAATAATATTCAGAGATTTCAGCTCCTATCTGTAGTCCGCATGCCTCCATGGCTTTCTCCCTGGATTATTCTTGGTACCACGTCACCAGTTCTGTAGGGAATCGTTGCCTCGATCCTGGTATATAGCTCTTCCTTCATAGGATCAATCAAAGGCAAGAATCCAGTCTTCTGGATGGGTGATCCGATCTCCTCTTTTGTGTTTTCTCTTCATATCAAGCTGGAGAGGAAGTTTTCCGTCTTCTAACATCTTCGTAAATTTGTCTGCGGCCTCCGCTAACGTTTTATAGCTCTTGAAGATGGCGGATTCCCTGATGAGTTTGACAAAGTATCTCATCAGTTCGTTTTTCCTCCATTGCTTCACTTCATCGGCAGTAGGATGGCGGTTGGTCGGCAGACGAATTTCAGAAGGTATCTGGATTAGATTTTGCCACGGAACATTTGGATCATGAAATTCAGGTCGGGAGCCTGAAATCTTAAAACTTTGGGAGTGAGGGCTAGCTTGTTTAACTCGTAAGTGATGCTGTCTTGAGCGGCCTCGAATTCCCTTTCTTGCTGTAGCCTGATTCTCCTAGCAGCTTCTCTTGCCTCTTCCCCCTTTTTGGCTTCATCAAGACGTTCTAGGATTTCTAGTGCAGCATCCTGTTTCGTCTCGATGTTAGTCATTCTCTCTACAAGGGCGGAAAGCGTCTGCGACATATCCTTGATACATTTGTCGTGGGCGCGCAATTGAGAGCTGTTTTCAATCATGGCACATGCGGTCTTGGCTTCAGCTATTCGTGTTTTGGTTGCTTCTTCCTTCAGGAGTTGCTCCTGCTTGTCTTCCATGATTTTCGAAGCTTGTTTGAAAACTTCTGGCAGAAGAACGAATGCCTCGACAACACGAGATACTTCATGTTGTAGAGTGGTCATCTCCTCCACAGCAGAAGTATGCATCCAATTTAATGCTTTCTCAACGGAAGACAGAGCATTAACTGCATCCTGGATGAATACAGTTTGAAGACCAAGTGCGCGCAGGCGCTCTTTCCTAGCGGCAGAAATCGGAGAATCTGGTTGAGCAAAGTCTTCAGAGCTGTTCAACCTCCTTACGTTCACGGTTGGGCGTGAAGTAAGTTGGACATCCTCAGGTTCGATACCGTCCTCGGATTCCACGGTTGAAGGGGCGGGAGCAGCTTGTTCTAGTTCGGCGACAGGGGGTTGAGTGGCTTCCTGTTGTGAAGTTTCTTCAGTAGACATGGATACAGGAGGGACTGAATCCTCCTGTTGTCTTTCAGGTACAGCTTCTTTGGTGGCAGCAGGCTCAGGTGCCTGTTCCAAAATTGCTTCAACTTCCTCGACTGGAGGGACTGATTCCTCTTCGTCGGGAATTAACTCTTGCCGTGGCGAAGGGGGATTGCTTCTAGTAGATGGCCCTTCGACACCTTTGGGTGGAGAGGCATCTCTAGCTTGAGCCTCTTCACGACTCATCCTCAGACCAGCTTGAAAAGCATCGTCGTCGTCGTCTGAGTCATTGTCATCGTCTTTTGGATTTGCGGGAGAGTCCTCTGACTTGTTCTCTCCTTTCCTTCTAGCGTCAGATTTCTGCAACAGATGGCTTTCAATCAGCTCCTTGCATAAGGCATTTTCACATCGGATCAGGGCTTCAATTTCCATTGAGTCCGTCACTTCTGAGATGAATCTTTCTTCTTGGCTCCAATCGCTCCAGTTGTACAATGTTTCGTACGGAGCTAGCCTGTAGCCTTTCCATGTTAGAAATCTTTTGTAAGCATGTTCAATTTGAACAGAAACAAGGGTCTTATGAATAATGGAGTCGGGTGAGGGACTACGTACAATGTCTGGAGACGCTGTAGCGGGGGATTCCTGTACAGGTATGGGATCCTGTATGGAAGTGGGACTCCTTACAGGGGATGGTGCCCTGAAGGAAGATGGATCCTGTACGGGTGTGGGATCCTGCAGAGGAGAAGTATCTGTTGGCTCCAAATGGGCAGCCGACTCGCTAAAGTCTTGTTCGTTGGCAGATGTCTCATTATCCGTCCTATCCGCCAAAGGCTCAGGATCTACTGTCGATACAGTAGGGGACACCTCTTCCACAGGGGTTGGGCCCTGGGGTTGTTTTTCAGTGGGTTAAGCCACGGGGGAGACTTCTTCGGAGGGCTTGGCAAGCCTCCTAAGTCTCTTCTTGGGCTTCTCACCAGCAGTGGGTTTCTTGCTGTGAGATCTCTTTCTCTTCTTTGAAGATTCCACTTCCTGGAACTTCAAGGACTCATCTCGTGGATTTGCGGAAACTGGCATACTTCCAGTTTTTGGATGATTGCAGACCATAGTGGTTTGATTATACGCAGTAGGGTTGACGCCTCCTAGGTATATCCTGGGGTTATTCTTCTTAGCATCAGCGGATTGCGACAGTCCGCATTTCGTCAGGATATGGTTTAACATCAAACCAAAAAATCTCTTCTGGGTGGCCGGTTTGCACACCTCCTCATGCAGGCGCTTCAGGATTATCTAGCACCAATTGACCTTCTCACAGGTCAGAATAGCCACCATCATCCTGAACCTCAGGTTGGTACACATTTCAAACGCACCGGTTCGATTCTCAATTATCCTACAGCAAAAATCATGAAGATATACATATGGGAGACAAAAATTTTTCTTGTGACATGTAGTCTGAACCATGTCGACAACTTTGGAGCCTGTGAACAGTCCATAAAATTTAGTGATTAGCTCTTGAGACCCGAATGTCTCAAGTTGATCCATAGTCAGGCCATCAGCGGGTAGCCTGTAGATGTTCTGGAGCAGATCGTTATCAATACAGATCTCAACTCCCTGGATTGTAGCGGTGATGTCGGCAACATGACCTCCTTGGGCCAATGACAGAAAGCGTACGGCGGCGTTGAGGTAAAATTCCTCAACCAGATGAGCATCGTACTTATCAATGATCGACTTCCAAGGCGATAGAGGCCTTGTTGACGAAGCCGAGTTATGATGTACTCCATGGGTTCTGCGTCGTTGGTTTCAGACAGAATGTGCTCAATGATAACAGATCTTGAAAAGATCCGGCCATCAATGATGTTAGCAGTTTTCTTGAGAGCAGGAGAAGAAGTTTGTCCAGCCATTTGATGATTTCTTAAGAAAAAGTGCAAGAAAATAATCGAAATATGCAGTAAAATACAGAAAAGTATGTAGGCTGTTTTTGCTTGAGAACTCTTGAATTTGCAGAAAGCGTAAAGAGTCTCTAATGGCAGATTCAGTCCTTTTATAGTTGGGCGGCGAAATAGGGTTTTGCAGAGTACGAATGGTCAGATTTTAAGGGATGGGAACCGGTTTTTGAAATCAACGGTTAAGATGGACTGAGTGTAACTGGTACGCTAATCCATTAAAATGTTTAAAAAATGAGCGGGTCCCATTTATGACATTTGTGTCACCCTAAATGCCTAAAACGGCTGTTTTAAAATAATAAACAATTTAAAACATCGCGGCTTTTGAGATTCAGTTTTCCAGATGTCGTGTAAGGCATTTAATGTACATGACGTTTGACATAAAAACAGGGCACATGGACAAAAATCATTTTAAAAAGAAATAATATGATATTATATATATACTGAATCGAAATCCTATAGTATGTGTTGTTTCCGCGTCGATACAGCGTTCCCCCTCAAAAAGGTACGTATAGGTTTTAAATTCCATACAACAACTTAAGGATTAATGCTGTATTCATGGGTCCTACAGTATTCCCCCTTAATTATTGCACACGTCTGCTGTAGGATTCATATGTTCGCTCGCTACAGTGCTGTATTGACGATTCTGAGTGTACGAATAATTAATGTTGGATACTGTATTCTTGGGTCTTACAGCGTTCCCCCTCAATTTGTTGAGTAAAAAAAATAGTAATTTACTTACAGGGAGTCTGGCTGTAGCATTCCCAATTCTTGTGTGAGCATGTTGAATCTTGCTGTGTCGAGTGGCTTGGTGAATATGTCGGCCAGCTGAACGTCTGTATGAACCTTTTCAAGGCGAACATCCTTGTTCTCGACGTGATTCCTTATAAAGTGATGCTTCATGTTGATATGCTTAGTGCGCGAGTGCAGGACAGGATTGTGCGTGATTGCAATTGCACTCGTGCTATCACACATGATTGGAGTCTCTCTGGCATCGATTCCATAGTCGACAGCTGTTCTTTGCATCCAAAGGATCTCCGCATGACAACTACCGGTGACATAGTACTCTGATTCAGCCGTGGAAAGAGAATTAGCCAATTGCTTCTTACTGAACCAAGAAACTAGTCTAGGTCCAAGAAAGTGACAAGTTCCACTTGTACTCTTCCTATCTAGCTTGCAGCCTCCGAGATCCGAGTCGCTGTATCCAACTAAATCGAATCCGCCTTCCTTAGGATACCATAGTCCTGCATCGACTATTCCTTTAATGTACTTCAGGATTCGTTTAGCTGTATTGAAGTGTGATTCCTTAGGTGCAACTTGATATCTTTCACACACTCCAATAGCAAACTGGATATCGGGCTTGCTAGCCGTTAGGTACAGGAGCGAACCAATGAGCTTCCTGTAGAGTGATTGGTCAAATGGCTTTCCGGCTTCATCAGCACTAATTTGCACGGAAGTGCTCATGGGGGTTGGCGAGGATTTGGAAGTGTTCATTCCAAATTTGTTGAGAAGCTCCTTGCTGTATTTTTCTTGGTTGATGAAAATACCTGTAGGCATCTGCTTTACCTGCAAACCTAGAAAATAACTAAGTTCCCCTATCATACTCATTTCAAATTTACTTTGCATGAGATGAGAGAACCTTTGACATAAAGCAAAGTTAGTTGAACTAAAAATAATATCATCCACATAGATTTGCACCATAAGAAGGTCATCACCTTCCTGTATCTTGAACAAGGTCTTGTCCACAGACCTTTCTCAAATCCGTTGTTGGTTAGAATCTTTGGGACAGGTTTCGTACTGTGGCTCTAGGGGCTTGTTTAAGTCCGTACAGCGCTTTCCTTAGCCTGTAAACTAGGTCGATACCGTCTGTGTTGGCAAACCCTGGTGGTTGTTCAACATAAACTTCTTCTGCAAGGTCTCCATTCAGGAAAGCACTTTTGACGTCCATTTGGTATACAATAAAACTCTTATGGGCGGCAAAGGCGAGAAATATCCTGATGGCTTCTAGTCTCGCTACAGGGGCGAAGGTTTCATCATAGCCTATGCCTTCTTCCTGACTATAGCCTTGTGCGACTAGTCTGGATTTGTTCCTTATGATAAGTCCATTTCGATCCTTTTTGTTTCGAAATAACCATTTGGTTCCTATAACCGATTGATGTGTTGGTTTGGGTACAAGATACCATACATTGTTTCTTTTGAAACCGTTAAGCTCTTCTTCCATAGATGTTATCCAATGAGAATTATTAAGAGCGTCTATGGTCGAAACAGGTTCGGACTGGGCTAAGAATACAGCAATAGTGCACATATTGAGTCTTCTAAGCTCGGATTGAGATTTCCATTCGAAGCGTGATATCTCAAAGATCGATTCTTCTTGTGCACAAAGTACATTTCCTTGTGTACTCTGTATTCTCCTACGAGTAGAAACACCAGCATTTATGTTTCCAATGATCAGCTCTTGCTGGTGATCTCTCAACCATCTTCGGTAGGGTTCTAATTCAGGATCCGTCTTTGTATCGAAAGATTACGTGGATACACTTCGGCTTATGCAGTCGGCTTCATCCACATCGATTCTTACAGCTGCGGGGTTGATTTCTAAATCAACGACAGGTTCTAAGGGAGTTGGAGGATCCAAGATAGATAGATGGTGAATGTTCTGAGTGATATCATCTACTCCTGTAGGGTCATGGTGTGGTTCGTCAAACACTACATGAACTGATTACTCGATCGTCAGCTTCCTTTTATTAAAGATTCTGAAAGCTTTGCTGACGGAGGAGTATCCTACGAATATTCCTTCATCTGATTTCTCATCAAAGGTTCTAAGTTGGTCTTTCCCATTATTCAATACATAACACCTGCATCCAAAAATGTGGAAATACGAAACTAATGGAGTTTTGTTGTTCCATACCTCATATGCTGTTTTGTTGTGGTGCTTGTTGACGATACAGTGGTTTTGAGTGTAGCATGCTGTATTGGTTGCTTCACCCCAGAAACGCTGTGGAAATTTGCTTGCGGCAATCATTGTCCTTGTTGCTTCTTTCAACGTCCTATTCTTTCGCTCGGCAACACCATTTTGTTAAGGTGTACGGGCAGCTGAGTATTCGTGCTGTATTCCATTCTCCAAACAGTATTGCTCTATAAAGCGGTTAGTAAATTCTGTACCTCTGTCGGAAAGAATGCACACGATACTCGATGCCTTTTCATTTTGCAACTTTCTCAGGAGCTCGGGCAGCTTTGATGTTGTTTCCTTCTTCTTGCTAAGAAAGATCGTCCAAGCATACCTGGAATAATCATCAACAACAACCATGCAGTATTTCTTACCTCCCAAACTTACTGGGTCTACAGGACCGTAGAGATCCATGTGTAGCATTTCCAACACTCTTTGGGTTGAAAGGTAGGATTTGCTCTTCAGGGTTGACTTGATTTGCTTGCCTTTCTGACATGGTCCGCAGACGCTGTCCTTCTTGAATGACACATTTGGCAAACCTCTAACCATTCCCTGTCTTGAGAGCTTGTTGATTGTCTTGAAGTTGACGTGAGACATCCTCTTGTGCCATAACCAGCTAAGATCTGCAGTGCCTTTGGCAACAAAGCATGGAATTGAGGAGCTCATAGGCTTCCAGTCAGCAATATACATATTACCTGATCTGCTTCCTGTAAGCACAACTTCCTTGGTTTGGATGTTTTTGACTCTACAGCTGAGAACTGTTTATCACAGAACTGGCTAATACTAAGTAGATTATACTGTAAGCCTTCAACATATGCAACATCGGTGACTTTGAATTTCCCGACAAGTAGGTTTCCTTTCCCTCTTGTTCTTCCTTTATATTTATCACCGAAACGAACTTTTGGACCGCGACTTTCTACAAAATCTGATAGCTTGCTCCTAACTACGGTCATGTGTCGAGAGCATCCACTATCAAAGTACTAGGTATCCTCCTCTAGAATGTCCTGTAACAAAGAGATTAAGTAGATTTAGGTCCCCTTTGATTTTTGGGTCCATGATTGTTAGTTCCTCTTGGTACCCAAGTTTTCCTGGCAGCAATTGGTTTACTGTAGGACATACTCGGTACAGTGTTGCGATATCTACGGGGGGCATATCCGTAGTTGTTATAACCATGATAATTATTATGCATGAAAAATTCAGGGTTATTATTATTAATCCAGTACGAGTGCCGTCTTGGAGGTGGAGCCATTTTCTTAGGCCTAACAGCTTGCCTTCTGGGTCTCCAGTTGGATTCCCAATGCTGTTGTTGATACTGAACCGGCATCTGCTGTCTCGAGGGATAACGGGGCTCCTGTATCCAATACCTTGGCATGCTGTACTGATAGTACTGCCGTGCGGGCCTTTGGTGGTTGGATACAGCCTTCCTTTTGAATGGCTATTAGCGCTGTTGATATGCTCTGGGAGCATGCTGTTGAGTGCGCCTCACAGGTTGGAACGGCTTATGATTCCGCTGTCTGGAATAGGATTGCGGGGGCGGAATAGCAGCCTTCGGTTTTCTCGGTACAGCAGGTTCCTTCACGGGACTAGGGATTTCTTCCGATTCTGGAATGTGTTCCACACTCTTGACGAACACTGTACTAGTTTTCCCTTTGTTTGAACATGAGTTGTATCCTAAGCCACTTTTGTCATGAGCATTTTACCCAGTGCTCAGAATTTCTTCCATTCTTTTGGACGATTTCTCGAACGATTTCAGAGTGGTCTCAAGTTCAGTTTCTCACTTTTCGAGAGTTGTGATTTTGGCTTGAAGTAGAACCAAATCATTTGTCTTGCTCTCGTTGTGAGTTTTAGCCTCACTTAGTTCATGAGCAAGTTGATGATTGCTCTCCATGAGTTTTTCAAAATCGACTTTCTTTGGTTTCTGATCAAGAGACATATTTTCATAATTTATTTTCAGCAAGTCATTTTCATCTTTCAGCTCTAAATTAGTTAATTGAAGCTGTATATTCTCAGTTTTCAGTGTCTCATGGGCCTTTTGAATGTTTTTAAATTCATTCATCATGTTTTCAAAAGTATGAGATGCATTTGACGGAATAGCTGAGGTTGAACTTACCTCATCGTCGCTATCTTCACCTTCTGGAATGTCTTTGGCCATAAAGCACATATATGCTTTATCATCGAACTCATCGTCAGATGAATCACTTTCAGTGACCATCTGAATACATTCTGCTGATTTGGATGGTGTGGGGGAGGCTTCTGATTCTCCAATCAGGGCCTTGAGCTTGTCTTTCCAAGCACATCTTCTTTCATCTCTCTCTTGTTGCTCGGCCTCCGGCAACCTTTGGACTTTGGGATGAGGACATTTATTTGCATAATGCCCTGGTTTCCTGCAATTATAGCACAGGTTAGCATCACCAGATGATGTTTCGGTACTTACCTTGTGGATGAGTTTGGGCTGTAGGGAGTCTTTCAGTTGTTTGATGAACTTTTGAATTTGTGCATGAGAAGCGCCATTTCATCACGAGACAGGATGTCGTAAATCCTTGTCGGCATTCTTGTGACTAGGCTTCGAAAGTGGGCATCTTTGTGTCGACGGTTCGATACTGGCTAGAGCTGTGACCTTTGAAGGAGATTCTTGACTTTCTCTCTTCACAATATCATACTCAAAAGCTTTGAGGTCGGAGAAGAGATCAAAAGTAGATATTTCATTCGATTACAAGATACACGCATAGTGTGGTCTTAATGTCCCATCAGTGGGAGAGATCTGAAAATTTTTAAATTCTTCTCCTTTTGGGTATAAATTTTGCCCAACGCTTCAAGTTCACCCACAATACCGGTGAATGCGAGGTCAAGTTCCTCAAGTGTCTCGGTTGGTTTCATTTGAAAGATTCAAATTCTTTGATCGGTTTTGAAATCTTGTTTTCTTTTGAGAGCTCAGTTCCCTCACAAATCAACTTGAGTTTATCCCAGATTTCTTTGGTTGTTTTGCACCTCTTTACCTTTGAGAACGTGCCTTTGTCAAGAGTGACAAATAACGCATTCTTAGCTACGTTGTCAAGGTTTGCTCGCTTTCTTTCATCTGTGGTCCATTGTTCGCGATCCTTCTCGAGCATCTCAGCATGGGCTTGGCCTTCAATCCTTGCGGCCGTGTTTACCTTCATGATCTTGATAGGACCATCTTGTATAACAAAAATCATCTCTTCGTGCATTGCTGCAAGATGAGCCTCCATCCTAATTCTCCAGTCATCAAATTAGTTAATAGAGAACATAGGGACTTTGTTGATCATAGAAGTATCCATGTGATAATACAGAAATGAAAGAGACTGTTTTGAAAATAAGTGATTTTAGATCTGATTCGGTTAAAAATACGACTGATTCTTTTTAGAATCAACGGCTCCGATACCACTTGTTGGCCATTAAGTATACTGGATACAGTTTGGAAAATAGTTTAAACGACAAACTGTACGGATTTTAAATTTGAATGCGTAGCGGAAGTCTTAGATACAGTAGGTTGCTGTGGATACAGCAACTAATTGTATATTGTATACTTAATTAATCACAGTAATTAAAACAGTAAAAACTGAAGGTAAATAACACAGTAATTAAAGTGGTTCGAGGTAAACCCCTCTACGTCCACTGGTCCTCCACACAGGAGTAAAAAGTTTATTATAATTACTACGTACACAACTACATAATTATAACAACACATAATCAATATATCATTCTCACAGATTGATATAAAGATCTTAGCTTCAACCGTTCACACAGATTGGTTTTGAGCTAATGCTTTGACTTGCTTCTTCACACACAGTTCTGAAGCTTCGTCTTCTTCAATGCAAATCCTTCACACACAGTTCCGGAGAAGCACAGATTGCTCAGTCCACACAGGGCTGTTTGTTCAAAGTATAGAACAGATGGTGAACAACAACTTTGACTTTAAGAGCTTTCAGCTGATGAAGTGTTGTTCAGAATGATGAGCACTATATATCTCTTTTGATCTGAGTTGCAGTAAGCTTTGGAGATATGTTTTGCTCTGATAATAATTTCGATAGCTTTTTTTGGTAACTGATCTTCAGCATCTTGATGTGATATATATAGTCTCTGAAATATATATCCGTTGAGATGTATCCGTTTGAGTGAGATTCCGTTCCAACGGGATTATAACATGATCCGAATTTAGCGGGATTTGAAGATTTGTTGACTGACAGTATTTAAATACTTTATTCTTGAGTATTTAAATACTTCTTTATTCAACGGGACTTGACTTCTGGAGATTCCTTCTTTGTCCTGTTGTGAGCTGTATGGAAGATAACTGTATTTGAGATTCGAGACAGTTTCCATACTTGGTCTTTTATAAGACTTCTTGCTGTACTGAAGGGCTTCACTATATGCTGATTCGAGGCAGGTCTTCGATACAGGATAATGCCTCAATGCTTCGATACAATTTTCCTTTACTATATGCGGATTGGCATATATGTCAAAACCTCTTTATCAAATACCATTCGATACAGGGATTGGATATCCCGGCTGTTTCGATACAGGGTTCTTGTTTTCCCAACAACTGGCTATTTAACAAATGTTTTGGATACTTCCCTTGAAATGGAATTGAAGCCTGAAGATGTAAATGTGGTTAGAGAAGTTCCTGAGGTGTTTCCAGATGATCTACCAGGGTTGCTGCCAGATTGGGAAATTGATTTTGCAATTGATGTTATGCCAGGGACTTCCCCTATTTCCCCCATATATAATGGAACCAACAAAATTGAAAGAATTAAAACCATCCTAGTTGTTCACCTTGGGGAGCGCCTGTCTTAATTGTGTAAAAAAAATATGACTCATTGCCATTATACATTGACTATAGAGAACTGGACAAAGAGACCATCAAGAACAAATGTCCTCTTTCAAGGATAGATGATTTATTTGATTAGTTGCAAGGAGCATCAGTGTTCTCAAAGATTGGTTTACGTTGTGGATATCATCAACTGAAGGTTAAAGAAGAAGATACCTTAAAGATAGCATTAGAACGTGATATGGTCGCTATGAATTTTTAGTGATGCCTTTTAGTTTGAGAAATGCTCCGGCAACATTTATGGATCTAATGAACCAAGTCCTGTTCGCCTTTCTTCCTGAACTAAAAAGGTATTCAAAGAGTGTCTTGATAAATTTTTCTTGTTTTTATCGATGATATCCTTATCCATTCACATGATAGAGATGCGCATAAAGAACACAGAATTGTGCTTCAGATTCTTAAGGAAAAAAGGCTATATGCTAAACTAAAGAAATGTAAATTCTAGATAGAACAAGTGGTATTTTTAGGGCAAGTGGTATCCAAGGATGGCATTTCAGTTGATCCAAACAAGATAAAGACAGTGAGTAACTGGCCAACACCAACGAATGTATCAGAGGTTCGAATTTTCTTCGGACTAGCCGATTACTATGTTGTACAAAGATTCTTAAAGATTGCAACCCTATTGACACTGTTAACAAGGAAGAATACGAAGTTTGTTTGGACTGATGCGTGTAAGGAGAGTTTCTAGGAATTGAACTGTAAATTAACTAAAGCTCCTGTCCTCGCCACTCATATAGGAACAGGTGGGTTTGTACTTTACATTGATGCTTCTAAAAATAGTTTGAGTGCTGTATTGATGCAACATGGGAAGGTAATAGCCTATGCCTCCAGGCAACTAAAATAGTATTAAAAGAATTATCCAACACATATCGAGAACTCGTTGATGTTGTCTTTGCACTAAAAATTTATATATGGTGAAAAGTGCGAAATCTATACAGATCACAAAAGTTTGAAGTACTTTTGTACATAAAATGAGCTGAATATGTGACAATAGAGATGGTTAAAATTGGTGAAAGACTATGACTGTGTGATCAACTATCATCATGGTAAGGCAAATGTCGTTGCAGATGTACTAAGTAGAAAGCTTGTGTCTCTCTTTCTTATCACGTATAAGCCACTATTATTAGACTTGCAAAAATTAGAATTGAAAATTGTGCCAAAAATGAAGATGTGTTTATTATCAGCACACACATTGGAACCTGCACTTCAAGGTATAATCAAAGAAACCCATAAGGTGAATCAGTATATAGGCAGATTGAGGGAAAAAGTTGATGAGGGCCAATTACCAAACTTCTCAGTCTCTGGTGATAAAACATTACGATATAAAGGGAGACTGCATGTTAGCCGACGCAACCATCATAAGGGACATTTTGAAGGAATCTCATAAACCACTCTTTATTCAATACATCCAGGTAGCACAAAAATTTATAAAGACTTGCAGCAACATTATTGGTGACCTAACATGAAGAAAGATATTGGCAAATTCGTGGCAGATTGTCTAACTTGCCTGCATATCAAAACTGAACATCAAAGACCTATAATTTGCCAGCAGATACGTCAAAGATCAACAGGATTATTGAAGCCTTTACTAATTCCTTAATGGAAATGGGAATACATTACAATAGATTTTGTGCTTCAGCTACTAAGGACTCAAAGTGGGTATAAATTGATGTGGGTGCTTGTTGATATATTGACCAAGTCTTCTCATTTCCTTCCAGTGAAATTCACATATAATATGGATCAATATGCCCAGGAATATATTAAAGAGATAGTCCAACTAGATGGGGTGCCAGTATCAGTAATATCTGACAGGTACCCTAAATTAACATCTGCATTTTGGAAGAGTTTACATAATGCACTGGGTACAAAGCTTGCTTTCAGCACCGCATTTCATCCACAAAAGTGATGGAAAACCAAAAAGAGTTATTAGATACTTGGAGATATGTTGAGAGCATGCATACTAGATTTCAAGGGCAATTGGGATACAAAGCTTCCATTGGTAGAGTTCACCTACAACAATTGTTACCAATCTACAATTGGGATGGCACCTTATGAAGCATTGTATGGGAGAAAATGTAGATCTCCCATATACTGGGATGAAGTTAGAGAAAGAAGTATAATGGGTCAGAATGATATAACGTACTGCTATGGTAGTAGAAAAGATAAGAGAATGAATGAAAATTGCACAAAGTAGACAGAAGAGTTATGCAGATATTCGAAGAAGAGACTTATAATTTGTAATTGGGGGTAACATGTTCTTAAGGGTATCTCTAATGAAAACCATTATGAGATTTGGGAAGAAAGGAAACTTAGCCTCACATATGTTGGCCCGTTTGGAATTCTTGAGAGAGTTAGTGATAGAGCTTATAAAGTAGCATCACCTCCTTCATTATCTGGTGTGCACAATATCTTCCATGAGATGTGGTTAGAGAATTTCCTGAGGTATTTCCAGATGATCTACAAAGGTTGCTTCCAGATCGGGAAATTGATTTTGCAATTGATGTTATGCCAGGGACTACACCTATTTCCAAAGCCCCATATATAATGGCACCAATAGAATTGAAAGAATTAAAGTTCAGCTACAAGAATTACTTGAGAAGGGATTCATTCGTCCTAGTTGTACACCTTGGGGAGGGCCTGTCTTAATTGTGTAAAAGAAAGATGACTCATTGCCATTATACATTGACTATAGAGAACTGAATAAAGTGATCATCAAGAACAAATATCCTCTTTCAAGGATAGATGATTTATTTGATTAGTTGCAAGGAGCATCAGTGTTCTCAAAGATTGGTTTATGTTGCGGATATCATCAACTAAAGGTCAAAGAAGCAAATCTCTAAAAGACAGCATTAGAATGCGATATGGTCAATATGAATTTTTAGTGATGCCTTTTACTTTGAGAAATGCTCCGGCGACATTTATGGATCTAATGAACCAGGTACTGTTTGCCTTTCTTCATGAACTAAAAAGGTATTCAAAGTTTGTCTTGATAATTTTTTGTTGGTGTTTATCGGTGATATCCTTATCTATTCACATGATAGAGATGAGCATAAAGAACCAGAATTGTGCTTCAGATTCTTAACAAAAAAGGCTATATGTTAAATTAAAGAAATGTGAATTCTAGATAGAACAAGTGGTATTTTTAGGGCATGCGGTATCCAAGGATGTCAATTCAGTTGATCCAAACAAGATATAGACAGTGAGTAACTTGCCAACACCAATGAATGTATCATAGGTTCGAAATTTCTCCAGACTAGCCGATTACTATGTTGTACAATGATTCTCGACGATTGCAACCCCATTGACACTGTTAACTTGGAAGAATAAGAAGTTTGTTTGGAGAGATGCTTGCAAGGAGAGTTTCCAGGAATTGAAGTGTAGATTAACTAAAGCTCCTGTCCTTGCCACTCTTATGGGAACAAGTGGATCTGTAGTTTACATCGATGCTTCTAAAAATAGTTTGGGTGCTGTATTGATGCAACATGGGATGGTAATAGCCTATGCCTCCAGGAAATTAAAATAGTATGAAAAGAATTATCCAACACATGATCTATATGGTGAAAAGTGCGAAATATATACAGATCACAAAAGTTTGAAGTACTTTTTCACATAAAGAGAGCTGAATATGCGAAAATGGAGATGGTTAAAATTGGTGAAAGACTATGACTGTGTGATCGACTATCATCTTGGTAAGGCAAATGTCGTTGCATATACACTAAGTAGAAAGCCTATGTCTCTCTTTCTTATCACGTAGAAGCCACTATTATTAGACTTGCAAAAATTAGAAATGAAAATTGTTCCTAAAATGAAGATGTGTTCGTTATCAGCACTCACATTGAAACCCGCACCTCAAGGTATAATCAACGAAACCCATAAGGTGGATCAGTATATAGGCAGATTGAGGGAAAAAGTTGATGAGGGCCAATTACCAAACTTCTCAGTATCTGGTGATAAAACATTAGGATACAAAGGGAGACTTCATGCTAGCCGATACAACCATCATAAGGGAGATTTTGAAGGAATCTGATAGACCAGTCCTTAGTCAATACATCCAGGTAGCACAAAAATTTATAAATATTTGAAGCAGCATTATTGGTGACCTAACATGAAGAAATATATTGGCAAATTCGTGGCAGATTATCTAACTTGCCAGCAGATCAAAACTGAACATCAAGGACCTCTAACTTGCCAGCAGATCAAAACTGAATGTCAAAGATCAGCAGAATTATTGAAGCCTTTACTAATTTCGGAATGTAAATGGGAATACATTACAATAGATTTTGTGCTTTGGCTACCAAGGATTCAAAGTGGGCATAAATTGTTGTGGTGATTATTGATACATTGACAAAGTCTTCTCATTTACTTCCAGTGAAATCCACATATAGTATGGATCAATATGCTCAAGAATATATTAAAGAGATAGTCCAACTACATAGGGTGCCAGTATCAGTAATATCTGACAGGTACCCTAAAATCACATCTGCATTTTGGAAGAGTTTACATAATGCCATGGGTACGAAGCTTGCTTTCAGCACCGCATTTCATCCACAAAAGTGATGGACAGCCAGAAAGAATTATTTAGATACTCGGAGATATGTTGCGAGCATGCATACTAGATTTCTATGGCAATTGGGATACAAAGCTTACATTGGTAGAATTCACCTACAACAATTGTTACCAATCTACAAGTGGGATGGCACCTTATGCAGAATTGTATGGGAGAAAATGTAGATCTCCCGTACACTGGGATGAAGTTAGAGAAAGAATTATACTGGGCCAGAATGATACAACGGACTGCTATGGTAGTAGAAAGATAAGAGAATGAATGAAGATTGCACAAAGTAGACAGAAGAGTTATGCAAATATTCGAAGAAAAGATTTAGAATCTGCAATTAGAGGTCACGTGTTCTTGAGGGTATCTCCAATGAAAACCATTATGAGATTTTGGAAAAAGGGAAAACTTAGCCCGAGATATGTTGGCCCGTTTGTAATTCTTGAGAGAGTTGGTGATAGAGCTTAAAAAGTATCCTTACCTCCATTATCTGGTGTGCACAATATCTTCCATGAGATGCTAAATAAGGGATGTACTGGCTATTTAACAAATGTTTTGGATACTTCCATTGAAATGGAATTGAAGCCTGAAGATGTAGACGTGGTTAGAGAATTTCCTGAGGTATTTCCAGATGATCTATCAAGGTTGCTGCCAGATCGGGAAATTGATTTTGCAATAGATGTTATGCCAGGGACTACCCCTATTTCCAAAGCCCCATATATAATGGCACCAATAGAATTGAAAGAATTAAAGTTCAGATACAAGAATTACTTGAGAATGGATTCATTCGTCCAAGTTGTTCACCTTGGGGAGCCTTTGTCTTAATTGTGTAAAAGAAAGATGACTCATTGCCATTATACATTGACTATAGAGAACTGAATAAAGTGACCATCAAGAACAAATATCCTCTTTCAAGGATAGATGATTTACTTGACTAGTTTCAAGAAGCATTAGTGTTCTCAAAGATTGGTTTATGTTGCGGATATCATAAACTGAAGGTCAAAGAAGAAGATATATAAAAGACAGCATTAGAATGCGATATGGTTACTATGAATTTTTAGTGATGCCTTTTAGTTTGAGAAATGCTCCGGCAACATTTATGGATCTAATGAACCAAGTCCTGTTCGCATTTCTTCCTGAACTAAAAAGGTATTCAAAGAGTGTCTTGATAAATTTTTGTTGGTGTTTATCGATGATATCCTTATCTATTGACATGATAGATATGAGCATAAAGAACACATAATTATGCTAAATTCAAGAAATATGAATTATGCATAGAACAAGTGGTATTTTTAGGGCATGTGGTATCCAAGGATGGCATTTCAGTTGATCCAAACAACATAAACACAGTGAGTAATTGGCCAACACCAACAAATGTATCAGAGGTTCGAAGTTTCTTCGGACTAGCCGAGTAGTACATTGTATAAAGATTCTCTAAGATTGCAACCCCATCGACACTGTTAACAAGGAAGAATACGAAGTTTGTTTGGACTGATGGTTGCAAGGAGAGTTTCCAGGAATTTAAATGTAGATTACCTAAAGCTCCTGTCCTTGCAACTCCTATGGGAACAGGTGGGTTTGTAGTTTACATCGATGCTTCTAAAAATAGTTTGGGTGATGTATTGATGCAACATGGGATGCTAATAGCCTATGCCTTCAAGCAATTAAAATAGTATGAAATGAATTATCCAACACATGATCTAGAACTCATTGATGTTGTCTTTGCACTAAAAAATTTCTATATGGTGGAAAGTGCGAAATCTATATAGATCACAAAATTTTGAAGTACTTTTTCACATAAAGAGAGCTGAATATGCGACAATGGAGATGGTTAAAATTGGTTAAAGACTATGACTGTGATCAACTATCATCCTGGTAAGGCAAAGGTCGTTGCCAATGCATTAAGTAGAAAGCCTATGTCTCTCTTTATTATCACGTAGAAGCCACTATTATTAGACTTGCAAAAACCAGAATTGAAATTGTGCCCAAAATGAAGATGTGTTTGTTATCAGCACTCACATTGAAACCTTCACTTTAAGGTATAATCAACGAAACCCATAAAGTGGATCAATACATAGGCAGATTGAGGGAAAAAGTTGATGCGGGCCAATAACCAAACTTCTCATTCTCTGGTGATAAACCATTACGATATAAAGGGAGACTGCATGCTAGCCGATACAACCATCATAAGGGACATTTTAAAGGAATCTCATAAACCAGTCCTTATTCAATACATCTAGATAGCATAAAAATTTATAAAGACTTGCAACAACATTATTGGTGACCTAACATGAAGAAAGATATTGGGAAATTCGTGGCAGATTGTCCAACTTGCCAGCACATCAAAACTGACCATCAAAGACCTCTAACTTTCCAGCAAATCAAAACTGAACATCAAACATCAGCAGGATTATTTAAGCCTTTACTAATTCTGGAATGTAAATGGGAATACATTACAATAGATTTTGTGATTCGGCTATCAAGGACTCAAACTGGGTATAAATTCATGAGGGTGATTATTGATATATTGACCAAGTCTGCTCATTTTATTCCAGTGAAATCCACATATAATATGGATCAATATTCTCAAGAATATATTAAAGAGATAGTCCAACTACATGGGGTGCCAGTATCAGTAATATCTGACAGGTACCCTAAATTCACATTTGCATTTTGGAAGAGTTTACATAATGCATTGGGTGCGAAGCTTGCTTTCAGCACCGCATTTCATCTACAAAAGTGATGGACAACTAGAAAGAGTTATTTAGTTACTCGGGGATATGTTGAGAGCATACATACTAGATTCCAAGGACATTTGTGATACAAAGTTTCCATTGGTAGAGCTCACCTACAACAATTGTTATCAATCTACAATTGCGATGGCACCTTATGAAGCATTATATGGGAGTAAATGTTGATCTCCCGTACACTGGGATGAAGTTAGAGAAAGGAGTATACTGGGCCAGAATGATACAAAGGACTGCTATGGTAGTAGAAAAGATAAGAGAATGAATGAAGATTGCACAAAGTAGACAGAAGAGTTATACAGATATTCGAAGAAGAGATTTAGAATCTGCAATTGGGGGTCATATGTTCTTGAGGGTATCTCCAATGAAAACCATTATGAGATTTGGGAAAAAAGGAAAACTTAGCCCGAGATATGTTCGCCCGTTTGTAATTCTTGAGAGAGTTGGTGATAGAGCTTATAAAGTAGTCTTACCTCCTTCATTATCTGGTGTGCACAATATCTTCCATGAGATGCTAAATAAGGGATGTACTCGCTATTTAACAAATGTTTTGGGTATTTCCCTTGAAATGGAATTGAAGCCTGAAGATGTAGATGTGGTTAGAGAATTTCCTGAGGTGTTTCCAGATGATCTACTAGGGTTGCCGCCAGATCGGGAAATTGATTTGGCAATTGATGTTATGCCAGGGACTACCCCTATTTCCAAAGCCCCATATATAATGACACCAACAGAATTGAAAGAATTAAAAGTTCCGCTACAAGAATTACTTGAAAAGGGATTCATTCATCCTAGTTGTTCATGTAATACCCGTACTTTTTATTGATTGATTATTTGACCTTACCGTTCTTCTTCTTTAGTCGCTCTGTAAATACTATTGTTATGGGTGATGATTTCGAGTTTTATACCTTTTGGGATCATGATAGTGTACAACTGAACCTTTCGTCAGTGATCTGGAATAGCCAGATAGCGCAAGCTAGACCTAGGGCCAACACACGCTATTTTTACTTAAGTAGCGCACGCTAGCTTTGAGCTTTAGCGCGCGCTAATGTTCGGAAGCATGTCAGGACAGTATCTTCCGACCTCTGGACTGGTGGTTAGCGGATGCTAGGAGTTCTCTAGCGCACGCTATTCGTGGCCAATAGCGCGCGCTAACATTATCCGTAGCACATGCTAACGAGCTGGGTCGGCAGAGACAGTGAGGTTTCCAGACTCTCTAAACTATCAGGTAGTGTACACTAGGCAGCGGCTAGCGCACGCTATGAGTGTTGCATAGCGCACGCTAATCGACTATAGCAACGCACGCTAAAGCATGAGTAGGGCAGAGGACAGTAGGTTATGGACTCCCATTTATGGGCAACAACTACCAGGTAGCGGGCGCTAAGGCTTGGATAGCGCACGCTACAGAAAGGCGTTAGCGCACGCTATGGTATGCATAGCGCATGCTAAAAATGCGGGCAGAAGTCTCTGGACTGCCGAATGACCCGCTAGCGCACGCTAATATTGAGGCGTAGTGTGCGCTAGACTGAACACAGTATATATAGGACAGTTGACCCTGCACTTGTCATTTCTTCCATCTTTTTCACTTGTTCGGTCGGGAGAGCTCAAGGAAGGCGATTCCGGGTGATTTGAGGCGGTGTTTCTTCATCAATCATCATCTTGAGTTGGATAAAAAAGATCTCACAACACTTAATCCTTTTCCATCTTCTAAATCAAGGTAAGAATGCTTAGAACCCTAATTTTGGGAATTTTAGGGATTTTCTTAGATTCGTCAGATTTATCCATTGTGAAGCTTTAGAACCTTGAAATTATGATTTATCTACCCCGTATCTATGTTTCCCTCATGATTTTACGTATTGCTGTGTACCTTGTTCGGACGAGAGAGGGCTTGGGCGATATTCCAACCTCTAGATGATTACCCTTGTAGTTTCATGAATCGTAGGCGGGTTTCGGGAGTTCTTCATGTGATTTTAGTATAGATTATTGATTATCATATTCTTTGCGAATTGTTTAGGTGCCGGAAGTGCGTTCTTGGACCTACCGAACTTATACTCTTTTCCATTCGATTTCTCGATGTCTCAAAGGCAAGTATATATTTATGATTGTACGTCATTGACTTTGAAAGTAAGATATATGAATGGCATGATTGTTAATATCCACTCTAGGACGGGCCGACGGGTCCTCTGAGGGTTTCGTAGCCTCTGGTGTGATTCCACGGATGATTTGGGTTAACCACTCTAGAACGGACCGATGGGTCCTCTGAGGGTTCCGTAGCCTCTGGTGCGGTTCCACGGTTGATCATGTATGTATTGATGTGATGCTATGAGATTTAGTTATTCCGGAATACTAGTCTTGAAATGTTGAATTGACGGTTACTTTTACTTTATTGTCGAGAAGTATTGTGTTTCATATTCGATACACTTGCACTAGCTATTCGACGGCTAACCCCTTTATGGGGGAAATACTTTTTATGTATTTCAGGTTCCAGGAGAGCGGACAGGCAGGTATCGGGTCGGTATGAAGATGATGGGCAAGCATGATACTGTGTCTTATCTCCGGTTATATTTTGTGTTCCTCCATTCAGTGTTGTTGTACTGGAATGGCTATTGAATACTCGAGTATTGTTTTTCAATTTTCTTGATGTTCTGGCCTGTGTTGCCGAGGTATTGATTTGTGTTGTGATGTATTTGGATACATTAGATATGGTTTGAATACCATTTGTATTGTCCTTCATTTCATTGTATTTGGACCTTCTCGGTCAAGATTTATAGTTCCGCATATGATTAGCCTTATGGGTCCCACGGTGGGGCTTATGACGCTGTAATATACCCTGAATAACTTGGGGGTGTTACACAATATGGTATCAGAGCTTAGGTCTATGGATACCTAGGCTGCCGGTCTTTTGGGTCGATTGAGTCATTGTTTGTCTACAGTATCACTACTTTGCCATCATCACAGTGCGACCGGTACTTGTAAGACCTCTTACTCTTCCGGTGTTTCCTTAATCGCTTTGCCTCTGAATTGATATTTTTGAGAATCGGTCACTTCGATGACGTGCGATTGAATTGTACTTACGTGCCTTGTGTGTTCTTCAGTATGTCAGCTGGTGGGGGACGAGGCCGTGGTCGTGGACGCGGACAAGGACGTGGCACGGCTGTTTCCCTCAGTTCCGTTGCGGGATCGACCAACCCCAACCTATCTAACTCGGTGCATCCTGACACCTAAAGTCAGCATGACCAGTCGACTGGCCAGGGGAACAGCACAGATGTTGGAGTTGCGAACGTACTTCAACAATTGGCTAACCAGATGACCATCTTAGCCCAAGCCGTTCAGTTGAAAAATACGAACCCGACAATGGATGCCTTGGTTCAGAATATGATCCGTAGGCACCCTCCATAGTTTGGCGGTGCCACAGACCCGTTAGGTTAGGAGGATTGGTTAGCGGAGTTAGAGAAAGTATTCGAAGCAGTTGATTGTCCGGAAGCGAGGAAGGTACCGATTCCTCAGTACTTCCTTACCAAGGAAGCCGCTACGTGGTGGAAAGTTATCAAGCCATAGGATCATGTTGCTATGTGGGAAGAGTTTAAAGAGCTTTTGGAGGCTGAGTTTTGTCCTTGGCCAGTGCAAGAAGGCCGAAGCTGAGCCTTTTTCAAGGCTAAGCCGCAGAAAATTCCTGTTTCGCAGGAAATCGTGGAGTACAACTAACAATTGATCCATGTGAAGAATCAAGTGCGAGACGAGCGTGATAAGATCCGTTACATTGATATGTGGATGAATATGGCCTTACGGCGGTACATGGCCAGATTTGCTTGCACCACTTTGAAGGAATATCAGGACAGGGCTTTGGCCCATGACATGTTAAGCCTCTACAACGATACCAACGAAGAACCAAAGAAGCAGAAGATCGCGGGAAATTTTTCTAGCTCTAGGAGTGGAAACTTATAGAGGCCTCAGACGATTAACCGTTCTGCCGGATAGTCGTCTTATTCTGCTAGAGGAAAGAGGAGTTTCCATTCTGCTTCGGGCATCTCCGCTCGCCCGGTGACTTGCTATAATTGTGGTCATCCAGGCCACGTTAATTTAGAATGAAATTTCACATCTTTGAAGTGTCACACATGCGGGCAGATGGGACATAGAGCGGCTTATTGCTCCAAACCAAATCAGACTCTGGACACTCGGGCTGCTGCCCCAGCACCACTAGATCAAGGCGTGAATCAGCGGCAATCTTTTGGCCAGTCTTAGCAGAGTTACAGCATGGGCCGGGGATAGGGTCAGAACGCTGGAGGGGGGAACTCTAGCATCGGTTCGGTACAACCATGAATCTAAGAGATGCGTCAAACAGACGAACCCGACACGGCAGTGGCCTCAGGTACCATTCATATTTTATCGCATCCAGTCCGTTTACTTTTTGATTCAGGTGCTACTCATTCTTTCATCTCTTTGGAGTGTGTACGCCATTTAAATATAACTTGTATGACTGCTTGTGCCCCTTTAATTGTGAAACTACTTAGCAGGGATAGAATTGTGGGAAACCGGGAGATTAGAGATTTTCCATTGAATATAGCTGGTATAGATTGGTTATCGAATTTGATTGTAGTTGATATGGAAGGCGAGGATGTGATCCTCGACGAGGACTGGCTTGATAGTCACCAAGCAATTATGAATTACCGTACTAAGGTTATCACCATGATGACTGAAGACGGATCCGAGTACTCATTTTTGGGATGTAAGACGGACCAACCTATGTTGCTTATCAGCGCCATGAATGCCGTAAAACTTTTGAATAAAGGTTGCACGGGCTATTGGTGTTATGCTTTGAAGACGGAAGGGAACGAAGTCGATTTCTCTTTTATTTCATTTGTTAATGAGTATCCTGGTGTTTTCCTGGACGACCTCCTAGGATTACCGCTAGATCAAGAGATAGAATTTTCTGTGGATTTAGAGCCTGATGCGGCTCCGATTTCTAAGGCACCTTATCGGATGGAACCTTCTGAGATGCAAGAATTAAAGAATCAACTGGGAGAATTATTGGAGAAAGGGTACATCAGACCGAGCGCTTTGCCTTGGGGCGTGCTTGTTCTTTTTGGAAGGAAGAAGGATGGTTCACTACGTTTATGGATTGATTACCGTGAACTGAACAAAGTGACCATTAAGAACAAGTATCCTTTGCCTCGCATAGACGATTAATTTGATCAGTTGCAGGGGCCGGAATCTTCTTGAAAATTGATTTTAGATCAGGGTACTATCAGCTCAGAGTGAGAGAGTCCGATGTTCCGAAGAGTGCATTTCGGACGAGATACGGGCCTTATGAATTTGTAGTCATGCCTTTTGGATTGACTAATGTACCGGTAGTATTCATGCAGCTAATGAATAAGATATTCATCGAGTACCTCGATAGGTGTGTAGTCGTCTTTATTGACGACATTTTGATCTATTCTTCAGATAAGGAGGAACATGCCCAACACTTGCGTTTGATACTAGATATTTTGAGAACCGAGCACCTCTATGCAAAATTCTCGAAATGTGAGTTCTAGTTGGAAGAAGTTATGTTTCTCCGCCATGTGATTTCGACCGAAGGGGTTCGTGTAGACCCGCAGAATATTGAGGCAGTGCTAGATTGGGCACCGCCTAAAAATGTTAAGGAAGTTCGTAGCTTTTGGGCCTTGTGGGGTATTACCGTCGATTTATCAAGGGGTTCTCGAAACTCGCTCGGCCGCTTACGAAATTACTCCAGAAGATAGAAAAGTTTTTCTGGATGGCTGAGAGACAACATAGCTTCGATGAGCTGAAGATACGTTTGACCTCAGCGCCGATTCTAGCTTTACCGCATGGTAGTGATGGAATTGCAGTTTATAGTGACGCTCTGGGTCAAGGTCTTGGATGTGTGATTATGCAACATGATAAGATGATAGCTTTTGCGTCAAGAAAACTGAAGCCGTATGAGATGAACTATCCTACTCACGATTTGGAGTTGGCCGCAATTGTCTTCGCACTTAAGATTTGGCGGAATTATTTGTATGGCTCTCCGTGTCTGATCTATACCGACCACAAGAGTTTGAAATATATTTTTAGTTAGAGAGAACTGAATATGAGGCAGAGACGTTGGTTGGAATTGATCAAGGATTACGATTTGGAAATCCTTTACCATCCGGGAAAGGCCAATGTCGTCGCTGACGCTTTGAGCTGCAAATCGGCATCGCTTCAGATGCTCGAGGTTCTTACATCTCAGGTGAAGATTCGTCAGGATTTAATCGAGCAAGGAATAGAAGTTTGGCTTCAAAGAGTACAGGGACAACTGTGCACTCTCGAAATTACTTCGTCCTTGGTTGATGTCATCAAATAAAAACAGTGGAGTGACCCGATGATTTCTCAACTAAAGGAAGATGTAATTAAAGGAAAAGCCCCAGGTTTTATGATACATGAGGACAGTATCCTGAGATTTCAGGGCAGGCTTTGTGTTCCAAATGATCTAGAGTTGAGGCAGATAATTCTCCGAGAAGCTCATGCTACGCCTTACTCAATCCACCCCAGAACGAGTAAGATGTACAAGAACTTGAAGCGAATTTTTTGGTGGAATAATATGAAGAAAGATGTCATGGAGTTTGTACTACGGTGCTTGACGTGTCAACAAGTCAAGATTGAACATCAACGACCGGCGGGGTTGTTGAAGCCGCTTCCCATTCCCGAGTGGAAGTGGGAGGATATTTCCACGGATTTTATCACTGGGATGCCGAGAACCAGAGCCAGAATGAATATGATTTGGGTAATCGTCGATCGATTGACCAAGTCTGCACACTTTCTTGGTATTAAGGAGACTTGGGGACCAGAGAGATTGGCTCGAAATTTTGTCACCGAGATTGTGAGATTGCATGGTGCCCCTAAGACCATTGTTTCCGATCGAGATGGCCGTCTCATATTGCATTTTTAGAAGGCCATTCACCAGGCTTTGGGTACCGAGTTGACGTCTTTTCATCCTCAGTCAGACGGTGAGACGGAGAGGATGATTCGAATGTTGGAGGATATGTTGCGAGCTTGTGCCCTAGACTGGAGTAATGATTGGGAGCTTTACTTGCCATTGATCGAGTTTGCCTACAATAATAGTTGGCATGCGTCGATCAAAATGGCACCATTCGAGGGACTTTATGGTAGGCGGTGTAGATCGCCATTGTGTTGGGATGAGGCTTCGGAGCTAGTCGGAACGGAACCGGATATGCTGATGGAAACTAAGGAGAAGATTTCTATAACCCGGGACTGGTTGTTGACTGTCCAGAGCCGTCGGAAATCTTATGCCGATACTCGTCGTAGACCCTTAGAATTCGAATAGGAGTTTTTCGTTTCGGGAAAAAGGGGAAACTTAGTCCGAGGTATATCGGACCTTTTGAAATTTTGGACAGGGTTGGAGATTTAGCTTATCGCTTGGCATTACCCCCAGCTTTGAGTCATGTCCATAGTGTTTTTCATGTATCTCAGTTGAGAAAGTACGTGCCGGATCCAAGCCATGTTATCGACTATAGTGAGATTAATGTAGCCGAGGATGTCACCTTTCCGGAGAGACCAGTGAAGATCCTTGAACATCGCGAGAAACAACTTCAGCACAAAACCATCCCATTGTTTAAAGTACAATGGTAGAGACATGGAGTTGAGGAGGCGACTTGGGAGACAGAAGAGAAGATGCGATCAGAATTCCCCGAGCTTTTTATTTCTTAAGTTTCGGGACTAAACTTCTTTTTAGAGGGGGAGAATGTAATACCCGTACTTTTTATTGATTGATTGTTTCACCTTACCGTTCTACCTCTTTAGTCGCTCTGTAAATACTATTGTTATGGGTGATGATTAAGAGTTTTATAACTTTTTGGATCATGATAGTGTACAACCGAGCCTTTCATCAGTTATCTAGAACAGCCAGATAGCGCATGCTAGACCTAAGGCCAACGCACGCTATTTTTACTTAAGTAGCGCACGCTAGCTTTGAGCTTTAGCACGCGTTAACGTTCAGAAGCATGTCAGGACAGTTGCTAATTCTGACCTCTAGACTGGAGGTTAGCGCATGCTAGGAGTTCACTAGCGCACGCTATTCATGGCCAATAGCGCGCGCTAACATCGTCCGTAGCGCATGCTAACGAGCTGGGTTGGCAGAGACAGTGAGGTTTCCAGACTCTCTGGACTATTAGGTAGCGTACGCTAGGCAGCGGCTAGCGCATACTATGAGTGTTGCATTGCGCACGCTAATCGACTACAGCAGCGCATGTTAAGGGTTGAGCAGGACAGAGGACAGTAGGTTCTGGACTCCCATTTCTGGGCAACAACTACCAAGTAGCACGCGCTAAGGCTTCGATAGCGCACGCTACAGAAAGGCGTTAGTGCACGCTACGGCATAGCATACGCTAACGATCCGGGCAGAAGTCTATGGACTGCCAGATGACCCCCTAGCGCACGCTAATATTGAGGCATAGCGTGCGCTAGACTGAACACAGTATATATAGGACAGTTGACGCTGCACTTGTCATTTCTTCCATTTTTCTCACTTTTCCGATCGGGAGAGCTCAAGGAAGGTAATTCGGGGCGATTTGAGGCGGTCTTTCTTTATCAATCATCATCTTGAGTTGGATAACAAAGATCTCACAACACTTAATCCTTTTCCATCTTCTAAATCAAGGTAAGAATGCTTAGAACCCTAATTTTGGGAATTTTTGGGATTTTCTTAGATTCGTCCGATTTATCCATTATGAAACTTGAGAACCTTGAGATTATGATTTATCTACCCCGTATCTATGTTTTCCTCATGATTTTATGGATTGTTGTGTACCTTGTTCGAACGATAGAGGGCTTGGGCGATGTTCCAACCTCTAGATGGCTACCCTTGTAGTTTCATGAATCGTAGGCGGGTTTCGGGAGTTTCTTCGTGTGATTTGAGTATGTATTATTGATTATCATATTCCTTGCGAATTGTTTAGGTGCCGGAAGTGCGTTCTTGGACCTACCGAACTTATACTCTTTTCCGTTCGATTTCTTGATGTCCCAAAGGCAAGTATATATTTATGATTGTACGTTCTCGACTATGAAAGTAAGATATATGAATGACATGATTGTTTATATCCACTTTGGGATGGGCCGATGGGTCCTCTGGGGCTTTCGTAACCTCTTGTGCGATTCCATGGATAATTTGGGTTACCCACTCTGGGACGGACCGATGGGTCCTCTGACGGTTCCGTAGCCTTTGGTGCGGTTCTACGGTTGATCATGTATGTATTGATGTGATGCTATGAGATTTAGTTATTCCAGAATACTAGTATTGAAATGTTGAATTGAAGGTTACGTTTACTTTATTGTTGAGAAGTATTGTGTTTCATATTCGATATACTTGCACTAGATATTCTACGGCTAACCCCTTTATGGGAGAAATACTTTTTATGTATTTCAGGTTCCAGGAGAGCGGACAGGCAGGTGTCGGGTCGGCATGAAGATTATGGGCAAGCGTGATACTGTGTCTTATCTCCGGTTATATTTTGTGTTCCTCCATTCAGTGTTGTTGTACTGGAATGGTTATTGAATACTCGAGTATTGTTTTTTAGTTTCCTTGATGTTCCGACCTGTGTTACCGAGGTATTGATTTGTGTTGTGATGTATTTAGACACATTGGATATGGTTTGAATACCATTTGTATTGTCCTTCATTTCATTGTATTTGGACCTTCTCGGTCAAGTTTTATAGTTCCGCGTATGAGTAGCCTTGTGGGTCCCACGGCGGGGCTCACGGCGCTGTAATATACCCTGAATAACTTGGGGGTATTACAGTTCACCTTGGGGAGCGCCTGTCTTAATTGTGTAAAAGAAGGATGAGTCAGTTCCATTATACATTGACTATAGAGAACTGAACAAAGTGACAATCAAGAACAAATATCCTCTTTCAAGGATAGATGATTTATTTGATTAGTTTCAAGGAGCATCAGTGTTCTCAAAGATTGGATTATGTTGCAGATATCATCAACTGAAGGCCAAATATGAAGATATCTAAAAGACAGCATTAGAACGCGATATGGTCACGGTGAATATTTAGTGATGCCTTTAAGTTTGAGAAATGCTCTGGCAACATTTATGGATCTAATGAACCAGGTCCTGTTCGCCTTTCTTCCTGAACTAAAAAGGTATTCAAAGAGTGTCTTGATTAATTTGTGTTGGTGTTTATCGATGATATCCTTATCTATTCACATGATAGAGATGAGCATAAAGAACACAGAATTGTGCTTTAAGTTCTTAAGGAAAAAAGGTTATATGCTAAATTCAAGAAATGTGAATTCTGGATAGAACAAGTGGTATTTTTAGGGCACGTGCTATCCAAGGATGTCAACAAACGTATCAGAGGTTTGAAGTAACTGCCAACACCAACAAACGTATCAGAGGTTTGAAGTTTCTTCGGACTAGCCGATTACTACGTTGTACAAGAATTCTCGAAGATTGCAACCCCATTGACAATGTTAACAAGGAAAAATACGAAGTTTGTTTGGACTGGTGCTTGCAAGGAGAGTTTCCAGGAATTGAAGTGTATATTAACTAAAGCTCCTGTCCTAGCCACTCCTATGAGAACATGTGGGTTTGTAGTTTACATCGAGGCTTCTAAAAATATTTTGGGTGCTGTATTGATGCAACATGGGATGGTAATAGCCAATGCCTCCAGGCAATTAAAATAATATGAAAAGAATTATCCAACACATGATCTAGAACTCATTGACGTTGTATTTGCACTAAAAAAGTTCTATATGGTGAAAAGTGCGAAATCTATACAGATCACAAAAGTTTGAAGTACTTTTTCACATAAAGAGTGATGAATATGCGACAATGGAGATGGTTAAAATTGGTTAAAGACTATGACTGTGTGATCAACTATCATCCTGGTAAGGCAAATGCCATTGCAGATGCACTAAGAAGAAAGCCAATGTCTCTCTTTCTTATCACGTAGAAGCCACTATTATTAGACTTGCAAAGACTAGAATTGAAAATTATGCCCAAAATGAAGATATGTTCGTTATCAGCACTCACATTGAAACCTTCACTTCAAGGTATAATCAACGAAACCCATAAGGTGGATCAGTATATAGGCAGAATAAGGGAAAAAGTTGATGAGGGCAAATTACAAAACTTCTCAGTCTCTGGTGATAAAACATTATGATACAAAGGGAGACTGCATGCTAGACGACGCAACCATCACAAGGGATATTTTAAAGGAATCTCATAAACCAGTCCTTATTCAATACATTCAGGTCACACAAAAATTTATAAAGACTTGCAGCAACATTATTGGTGACCTAACATGAAGAAAGATATTGGCAAATTCGTGGCAGATTCTCTAACTTGCCAGCAGATCAAAACTAAACAACAAAGACCTCTAACTAGCCAGCAGATCAAAACTGAACGTCAAAGATCAGCAGGATTATTGAAGCCTTTACTAATTCTGGAATGTAAATGGGAATACATTACAATAGATTTTGTGTTTCGGCTACCAAGGACTCAAAGTGGGTATAAATTGATGAGGGTGATTATTGATATATTGACCAAGTCTGCTCATCTCCTTCTAGTGAAAAATCCACATATAATATGGATCAATATGCTCAAGAATATATTAAAGAGATAGTCCAACTACATGGGGTTCCACTATCAGTAATATCTGACAGGTACCCTAAATTCACATCTGCATTTTGGAAGAGTTTACATAATGCATTGGGTGCGAAGCTTGCTTTCAGCACCACATTACATCCACAAAAGTGATGGACAGCCAGAAAGAGTTATTTAGATACTCGGAGATATGTTGAGAGCATGCATACTAGATTCCAAGGGCAATTGGGATACAAAGCTTCCATTGGTAGAGTTCACCTACAACAATTGTTACCAATCTACAATTGCGATGGCACCTTATGAAGCATTGTATGGGAAAAAATGTTGATCTCCCGTACAATGGGATGAAGTTAGAGAAAGAAGTATACTGGGCCAGAATGATACAACAAACTGCTATGGTAGTAGAAAAGATAAGAGAATGAATGAATATTGCACAAAGTAGACAGAAGAGTTATGCAGATATTCGAAGAAGAGATTTAGAATTTGCAATTGGGGTTCACGTGTTCTTGAGGGTATCTCCAATGAAAACCATTATGATATTTGGGAAAAAGGAAAACTTAGCTCGAGATATGTTGGCCCGTTTGTAATTAATGAGAGAGTTGGTGATAAAGCTTATAAAGTAGCCGTACCTTCTTCATTATCTGGTGTGCACAATATCTTCCATGAGATGCTAAATAAGGGACGTACTGGCTATTTAACAACTGTTCTGGATACTTCCCTTGAAATGGAATTGAAGCCTGAAGATATAGATGTGGTTAGAGAATTTCCTGAGGTGTTTCCAGTTCATCTACCAGGGTTGCCGCCAATCGGAAAATTGATTTTGCAATTGATGTTATGCCATGGACTACCCCTATTTCCAAAGCCCCATATATAATCGCACCAACAGAATTGTAAGAATTAAAAGTTCAGCTACAAGAATTACTTGAGAAGGGATTCATTCGTCCAAGTTGTTCACCTTGGGGAGCGCCTGTCTTAATTGTGTAAAAAAAAGATGACTCATTGCCATTATACATTGACTATAGAGAATTGAACAAAGTGACCATTAAGAAAAAATATACTCTTTCAAGGATATATGATTTATTGGATTAGTTGCAAGGAGCATTAGTGTTCTAAAATATTGGTTTATGTTTCGGATATCTTAAACTGGAGGTCAAAGAAGAAGATATCTAAAGGACAGCATTAGAACGCGATATGGTCACTATGAATTTTTAGTGATGCCTTTTAGTTTTAGAAATGCTCCGGCAACATTTATGGATCTAATGAACCAAGTCATGTTCGCCTTTCTTCCTGAACTAAAAAGGTATTCAAAGAGTGTCTTGATAAATTTTTGTTGGTGTTTATCGATGATATCCTTATCTAATAACATGATAGAGATGAGCATAAAGAACACATAATTGTGCTTCAAATTCTTAAGGAAAAAATGGTTATATGCTAAATTCAAGAAATATGAATTCTGCATAGAACAAGTGGTACTTTTAGGGCATGTGGTATCCAAGGGTGGCATTTCAGTTGATCCAAACAAGATAAAGACAGTGTGTATTGATGCTTGCAAGGAGAGTTTCCAATAATTGAAGTGTAGATTAACTAAAGCTCCTGTCCTTGCCACTCCTATGGGAACAGATGGGTTTGTAATTTACATCGATGCTTCTAAAAATAGTTTGGGTGCTGTATTGATGCAACATGGGATGGTAATAGCCTATGCCTCCAGGCAATTAAAATAGTATGAAAAGAATTATCCAACACATGATCTAGAACTCGTTGATGTTGTCTTTGCAGTAAAAAAATTCTATATGGTGAAAAGTGAGAAATCTATACAGACCACAAAAGTTTGAAATACTTTATGACATGAAGAGTGCTGAATATGCGACAATGGAAATGGTTAAAATTGGTGAAAGACTATGACTTTGTGATCAACTAGCATCCTGGTAAGGAAAATGTCGTTGCAGATGCGCTAAGTAGAAAGCCTATGTCTCTCTTTCTTATCCCGTAGAAGCCACTATTTAGACTTGCAAAAATTAGAATTGAAAATTGTGCCCAAAATGAATATGTTTTCGTTATCAGCACTCACATTGAAACCTGCACTTGAAGGTATAATCAACCAAACCCATAGGGTGGATCAGTATATAGGCAGATTGAGGGAAAAAGTTGATGAGAGCTAATTACCAAACTTCTCAGTCTTTGGTGAAAAAACATTACGATACAAAGGGAGACTGCATGCTAGCCGACGCAACCATCATAAGGGACATTTTGAAGGAATCTCATAAACCAGTCCTTATTCAATACATCCAGGAAGCACAAAAATCTTTAAAGACCTGCAGCAACATTATTGGTGACCTAATATGAAGAAAGATATTGGCAGATTCGTGGCAGATTGTCCAACTTGCCAGCATATCAAAACTGAACATCAAAGACCTCTAACTTCCCAGCAGATCAAAACTGAACATCAAAGATCAGCAGGATTATTGAAGCCTTTGCTAATTCCGAAATGGAAATAGGAATACATTACAATAGATTTTGTGCTTCGGCTACCAAGGACTCAAAGTGGGTATAAATTCATGTGGGTAATTATTGATATATTGACCAAGTCTGTGTAATACCCGTACTTTATATGAATTGTTGGCTCTGACATTCCTTCACTTTTTTCGCTCTGTAAACACTTATTGAGATTGTGGTCGATGTTAATTTTAGAGTATCGTACCTTTCTGATCATGTTCGTGTTGTTTGGACCTTTCGGCGGTGTTTTGAGACAGGCAGGTAGTGTACGCTAGGCCTAAGCTAACACACGCTACCTCTGTTGAGTAGCGCACGATAGCGTTGGGTCTTAGCACACGCTAACGGTCCGGGTTTGGCAGAGGCAGTAGCTGATTCTACCCTCTGGACTAGCAGTTAACGCACGCTAGGCAGTAGCTAGTGCACGCTATTCGTCATCAGTAGCGCGCACTACCATCGCCCGTAGCGCACGCTAATGAGCTGAGTCGGTAGAGGAAGTGAGGTATTTCTACTTTCTGGACTAATAGGTAACGCATGCTAGGCCTTAGCCAGCACACGCTATAGGTGTTGCATAGCGCGCGCTAGTGCCCAGTCGTAGCATATGTACCGGGCCAGCACGAAGATGATCAGCAAGTGTGAGGTTGTGTCTTGTCACTGGTTATGTTTTGTATTTCCTACATTCAGTGATGTTGTACTTGAATGGTTCTTGAGTACTCGAGTATTGTTTTTGGTTTCCCTGATGTTTCGGCCTGTGTTGCCATGGTATTAATTCTGGATGTATTATATTTGGTTTTATTGGATATCGTATTGGATGCCAACTTTATTGTTCTTCATCTGATTATACTTGGACCTTATCGGTCAAAGTTCATGGTTTCGCGTGTGAAAAGCCTTTTGGGTCCCATTGCAGGGCTCATGGTGCTGTAATATACCCTAAATAACTTGGGAGTGTTACAGAATATGGTATTAGAGCTTATGTTAATGGATACATAGGCTGTCGGTCTTTTGGGTCGATTGAGTCATCGTTTGTCTACAGTACCACTACTTTTCCATCATCACTGTGCGACCGGTACTTGTAAGACCTCTTACTCTCCTAGTGTTTCCTTAATCGCCTTGCTTCTGATTTGGTATTTTTGGGAATCGGTCACTTCGATGATGTGTTATTTGAATTGTACTCACGTGCTTTGTGTATCCTTTAGAATGTCTGCTGATAGGGGACAGAGGCGAGGCCGTGGTCGTGGACGTGAACGAGGACTTGGCGCGGACGCTTCCCTCAGTTCCGTTGTGGGGTCGACCACCCTTGGTTTATCTAACTCAGTGCATCCTGATACCGAGGGTCAACACGACCAGTCGACCGGACAAGGGAATAATGCGGATATTGGAGTTACGAATGTCCTTCAATAATTGGCTAACCATATGACCATCCTGGCCCAAGCCGTTCAGCTGAACAATCAGAACCCGACATCGGATGTCTTGCTTCAGAATATGATCCGTATGCACCCTCCGCTGTTCAGTGGTGCTACAGACCTGATGGCTTGGGAGAATTGGTTAGTGGAGTTAGAGAAAGTGTTTGAAGCGGTTGATTGTCCGGAAGTGAGGAAGGTACCGATTGCTCAATACTTCCTTACCAAGAAAGCCATGACTTGGTGGAAAGTTATCAAGCCGCAGGATCACATTGCTACGTGGGGAGAGTTTAAAGAGCTACTGGAGGCCGAGTTTTCTCCTTGGCCAATGCAAGAAGGTAGAATCCGAGCCTTTTTCGAGGCTAAGCCGTAGAATATTCCAGTCTTGCAGGCAGTAGTGGAATACAACCAACAACTGATCCACGTGAAAAATCAAGTGCGAGATGAGCATGACAAGATCTGCTATTTTGACATGCGGATGAATATGGATTTACGGTGTTACATGGACGGGTTTGCTTGCACCATCTTGAAGGAATACCAAGATAAGGCTTTGGCCTATGACATGTTGACTCCCCACAATGATGCCACCGAAGAATCGAAGAAGCAAAAGACCGCTGGTAACTTTTCTGGCTCTAGAGGTGGCAACTTCCAGAGACCTCAGGCGGCTAACCGTTTCGTCGGGCAATCGTCTCATTCTGTTAGAGGGAAGAAGAGTTTTCGTTCTGCTCCGGGCACCTCAACTCGCGCGGTAACTTGTTTTAATTGTA
Source organism: Orobanche coerulescens (assembly GCA_033398695.1). Lineage (NCBI taxonomy): Eukaryota > Viridiplantae > Streptophyta > Magnoliopsida > Lamiales > Orobanchaceae > Orobanche > Orobanche coerulescens. The sequence continues at coordinate 41,657,254 of CM065805.1, read as the reverse complement.
GTCGTCCAGGACACATCAATATGGAGTGCAACTTCCCACCTCTGAAGTGTCACACTTGTGGACAGATGGGGCATAGGGCAGCTTATTGCCCCGAACAAGATCAAACTTTGGACACTCGAGCTTCTGCCCCAGTGCCTTTAGATCAGAGTATGAATCAGTGGGAAACAGTTAGTCAGTTGCAGTAGAGGTACGGCAGAGGCCGGAGACAGAGTCAGAACGCTAGAGGGGGAGATTCTAGCATCGGTTCGGCACACCCACGAGTCTATGAGATGCGTCGAGCAGACGAACCCGATGCGGCGGTGGCCTCAGGTACTATTCATATCATATCTCATCCAGTTCGTGTACTTTTTGATTTAGGTGCTACACATTCTTTCATCTCCTTGGAGTGTGTACGCTGTTTGAATATAACTTGTGTGACTGCTTGCGATCCTTTCATTGTGAACTACCTAGCAAGGATAGAATCGTGGGGAATCGGGAGATTAGAATTTTTTCGGTGAATATAGCTAGTATGGATTGGTTATCGAATTTGATTGTGGTTGATATGCAGGGCGAGGATGTGATCCTCGGCGAGGATTGGCTTGATATTTACCAAGCGACTATGAATTACCGCACTAAGGTTATCACTATAATGACTAGAGATGGTTACGAGTACTCATTTATGGGATGCAAATCGGGCCAACCTAAGTTGCTTATCAGCGCCATGAAGGCCATAAAACTCTTGAATAAAGGTTGCCCGGGATATTGGTGTTATGCTTTGAAGACGGAAGGGAACGAAGTTGTTTTCTCTTTGATTCCAGTTGTTAATGAGTATCTCGATGTTTTTCCAGACGACCTCCTGGGATTACTGCTGGATCGAGAGATAGAATTTTCTGTGGACTTAGAGACTGACGCGGCTCCGATTTCTAAGGCGCCGTATCGGATGGCACCTTCCGAGATGCAATAATTGAAGAATCAGCTGGGAGAACAAGTATCCTTTGCCTCGTATAGATGATTTATTTGATCAGTTGTAGGGAGCCGCAGTATTCTCAAAAATTGATTTGAGATCAGGATACTATCAGCTCCGGGTGAAAGAGTCCGATGTTTCGAAGACTGCGTTTCTGACGAGGTACGGACATTATGAATTTGTGGTCATGCCTTTTGGATTCACTAATGCACCGATAGTATTCATGCAACTAATGAACAAGATATTCATCAAATAGCTGGACATATATGTCATCGCTTTATTGACGACATCTTGATTTATTCTCGGGATAAGGAGGAACATGCCCGACACTTGCGTTTGATACTAGATGTTTTCAGAACCGAACACCTCTATGCAAAAATCTTGAAATGTGAATTCTGGTTGGAATAAGTGATGTTTCTCGGCTATGTGGTTTCGGCGGAATGGGTTCGTGTAGACCCGCAGAAGATTGAGGCAGTGCTAGATTAGGCACCGCCTAAAAACGTTAAAGAAGTTCGTAGATTTTTGGGTCTTGCTGGGTATTACCGTCGATTTGTCGAGGGGTTCTCGAAACTCGCTCGGCCACTTACGCAATTACTCTAGAATAGAGAAATTTTGTTTGGACTGTCGAGAGAGACAACAGAGCTTTGATGAGCTAAAGAGACGTTTGACCTCAGTGCCAATTTTAGCTTTACCACAGGATAGTGAAGGATTTGCAGTTTATAGCGACGCTTTGGGACAAGGGCTTGGATGTGTGCTTATGCAGCATGCAAGATGATAGCTTTTGCGTCACGACAGTTGAAGCCGTATGAGATGAACTATCCTACTCACGATATGGAGTTGGCCGCAATTGTCTTCACACTTAAGATTTGGCAGCATTATTTGTATGGCTCTCCGTGTCGGATTTATACCGATCACAAGAGTTTGAAGTATAATTTCAGTCAAAAAGAGCTGAATATGAGGCAGAGAAGTTGGTTGGAATTAATCAAATATTACGATTTGGAAATTCTTTACCATCCGTTAAAGGCTAATGTCGTCGCGGATGCTTTGAGCCGCAAATCGGCATCGCTTCAGATGCTTGAGGTTCTTACATCTCAGACGAAGATTCGTCAGGATTTAATCGAGAAAGGAATAGAACTTTGACTTCAAAGAGTGCAAGGACAGTTGTGCACTCTCGAAATTACTTCGTCCTTGGTTGACGACATCAAAGGGAAACAGTGGAGTGACCCGATGATCTCTCAACTGAAGGAAGATATAATTAAAGGAAAAGCCCCTGGTTTTATGGTCCATGAGGATAGTATTCTGAGATTTCAAGACAATCTTTATGTTCCGAATGATCTAGAGTTGAGGCAGAGAATTCTCCGAGAAGCCCATGCTATGCCTTACTCTATCCACCCCGGAACGAGTAAGATGTACAAGGACTTGAAGCGAAATTTTTGGTGGAATAATATGAAGAAAGATGTCACAGAGTTTGTACTATGTTACTTGATGTGTCAACAAGTTAAGATCGAACATCAATGACCGACGGGGTTGTTGAAGCCGCTTCCAATTCTCGAGTGGAAGTGGAAAGATATCTCTATGGATTTTATCACTGGGATGTCGAGAACTAGATCCGGAATGAATATGGTCTGGGTAATCGTCGACTGGTTGACCAAGTCTGCACACTTCCTAGGTATTAAGGATACTTGGGGACCAGAGAGATTAGCTCGAACTTTTATAACTGAGATTGTGAGATTTCATGGTTCCCCTAAGACCATTGTTTCCGATCGAGATGGTCGCTTCGTATTGCATTTCTGGCAGGCCGTTCGTCAGGCTTTGGGCACCAAGTTGAGATTGAGAACGTCTTTTCATCCTCAGTCAGATGGTCAGATGGAGCGGACGATTCAGACGTTGGAGGATATGTTGCGGGCTTATGCCTTAGACTGGAGTAACAATTGGGAACTCCAATTACCGTTAATCGAGTTTGACTATAATAATAGTTGGCATGCGTCTATTAAGATGGCACCTTTCGAGGCACTCTATGGTAGGCGGTGTAGATCGCCGTTATGTTGGGATGAGGCTTCGAATCTAGTCGGAATGGAACCGGATATGTTGTTGGAGACTAAGGAGAAGATTTATATTATCAGGGACGGGTTGTTTACTGCCCAGAGCCGTCAGAAATCTTATGTTGATACTCGTCGTCAACTTTTGGAATTCAATGTGGGAGACCATGTTCTACTCAAGGTGTCCCCGACCAAAGGAGTTTTTCGCTTCGGGAAAAAGGGGAAACTTAGCCCGCGGTATATCGGACCGTTTGAAATTTTGGACAGGGTTGGAGATTTAGCTTATCGCTTGGCGTTGCCTCCAGCTTTGAGTCATGTCCATAGCATTAGTCATATTTCTCAATTGAGGAAGTACATGCCAGATCCAAGTCATGTTATTGACTATAGTGAGATTGACGTAGCCGAGGATGTTACCATTCCGAAGAGGCTGGTGAAGATCCTTGAAAATCGTGAGAAGCAGCTTTGGCACAAAACCATCCCGTTGGTTAAAGTACAATGGTCGAGACATGGAGTCGAGGAAGCGACTTGGGATATGGGAGAGAGTATGCGATCGTAATACCTCGAGATTTTTATTTCTTAAGTTTCGCCAAAACTTCTTTTTAGAGGGGGAGAATGTAATACCCATACTTTATATGAATTGTTGGCTCTAACGTTCCTTCACTTTTGTTGCTCTGTAAACACTTATTGAGATTGTTGTTGATGTTAATTTTAGAGTTTCGTACCTTTCGGATCATGTCTGTGTTGTTTGGACCTTTTGACGGTGTTTTTAGACAGCAGATAGTGTACGCTAGGCCTAAGCTAAAGCACGCTATTTCTGTTGACTAGCGCACGCTAGCATTGGGTCTTAGCACACGCTAACGATCCAGACTTGGCAGAGGCAGTAGCTGATTCTGCCCTCTAGACTAGCAGTTAGCGCACGCTAGGTAGTAGCTAGCGCATGCTATTCGTGTTCAGTAGCGCGCGCTAACATCGCCCGTAGCGCACGCTAATGAGATGAGTCGGCAGAGGCAGTGAGGTATTTCTACTTTTTGGACTAACAGGTAACGCACGCTAGGACTTATCCAGCGCACGCTATAGGTGTTGCGTAGTGCGCGCTAGTGCCCATTCGTAGCGCACGCAAGCGGATTTGGGCGCTGAACTGGAATTTTTGCAGGATACCAGTTAGGGCATGCCAAGGTGTGGTAGCGCACGCTAACATTCTAGGACAGAAGCTACTGAACTACCGGGTGACCCCGTTAGCGCACGCTAACCCTTAATTTTAGCGCGCGCTAACCTGGCGCAGTATATAAGGGACATTTATCCCCTGCTCTTCGTCATTTTACAACCTTTCACTCATTTTTCGACGGGAGCATGGGAGAAGGCGGTTTGGGGTGATCCTTCTTCAACTATCATCATCTTTGGTTTAATTACAAAGATACACAACATCTAATCCATTTCTATCTTCCAAATCAAGGTAAATTCCTTAGAACCCTAGTTTTGGGAATTTTTGGGGGTTTTCTTAGATTCGTCCGATTTATCCATTTTAGAGCTTTAGATCTTTGATATTATGATGTATCTACCCCGTACCCATGTTTCCCTATGATTAAATGGATGGTTTTGTACCTTGTTCGGACTTGAGAGGGTTTGGGTGATTTTCAAACCTCTAGGTGATTATCCTTGTAGTTTCGTGAATTGTAGGCGGGTTTCAGGATTTCTTCGTGTGATTTGAATATGGATTATTGATTATCATGTTCCTTACGAATCATTTAGGTGCCGAAAGTACATTCTTGGACCTACTGAACTTGTCTTCTTTTCCTTCCGATTCTCGATGTCTCAAAGGAAAGTATATGTTTATGATTGTACGTTTTCACCTTTGAAAGTAAGATATATGAATTGTATGATGGTATATATCCACTCTGGGATGGGCCGACGGGTTTTCTTAGGGTTCCGTAGCCTTTGGTGCAGTTTCACGGATATTTTGGTTTAACCACTCTAGGACGGGCTGACGGGTCCTCTGAGGGTTCCGTTGCCTTTGGTGTGGTTCCACGGTTAATCATGTATGTATTGAATGTGATGCTATGGGATTTAGTTATTCCGGAATACTAGTCTTGAGTTGATGAATGATGATTACATTTACTTTATTGTCGAGGAGTATTGTGTTTGATATCCGATATACTTGTACTAGCTATTCGACGGCTAACCCCTTTATGGGGGAAATACCTTTCAAGTATTTCAGGATCCAGGAGAGCGGATAGGCATGTACCGGGCCGGCATGAAGATGATGGTCAAGTGTGATGCTGTGTCTTGTCACTGGTTATGTTTTGTATTTCCTCCATTCAGTGATGTTGTACTTGAATGGTTCTTGAGTACTCGAGTATTGTTTTTGGTTTCGCTGATGTTTTGGCCTATGTTGCCATGGTATTAAGGCTGGATGTATTGTATTTGGTTTTATTGGATATCATCTTGGATGCTAACTTTATTGTTCTTCATCTGATTATACTTGGACCTTATCGGTTAAAGTTCATGGTTCAGCGTGTGAAAAGCCTTGTGGGTCCTATGGCGGGGCTCACGGCACTGTAATATACCCTGAATAACTTGGGGGTATTACAGTGTGCTCATTTTCTTCTAGTGAAATACACATATAATATGGATCAATATGCTCAAGAATATATTAAAGAGATAGTCCAACTACATGGGGTGCCAGTATCAGTAATATCTGACAGGTACCCTAAATTCACATCTGCATTTTGGAAGAGTTTACATAATGCATTGGGTACGAATCTTGCTTTCAGCACCGCATTTCATCCACAAAAGTGATGGACAGCCAGAAAAAGTTATTTAGATACTCGGAGATATGTTGAGAACATGCATACTAGATTTCAAGGGCAATTGGGATACAAAGCTTCCATTGGTAGAGTTCACCTACAACAATTGTTACCAATCAACATTGGGATGGCAACTTATGAAGCATTGTGTGGGAGAAAAGGTTGATCTCCCGTACACTTGGATGAAGTTAGAGAAAGAAGTATACTGGGCCAAAATGATACAACGGACTGCTATGGTAGTAGAAAAGATAAGAGAATGAATGAAGATTGCGGAAAGTAAACAGAAGAGATATGCAGATATTCGAAGAGGAGATTTAGAATCTGCACTGTATATCTCTTAGATCTGAGTTGCAGTAAGCTTTGGAGATATGTTTTGCTCTGATGAATATATTAATAGCTTTGTTACTTGGGTAACTGATCTTCAACGCCTTGATGAGATATATATAGTCTTCTGGAAAATATATCCATTGAGATAAATCCGTTGAGCAAGATTCCGTTCCAACGGGATGAAAAAGCACGATTCGGATTTAAAGACCTGTTGACTGACAGTATTTAAATACTTTATCCTTGAGTATTTAAATACTTCTTTATCCACGGGACTTGACTTCTAAAGATTCCTTCTTTGTCCTATTGAGAGCTGTATGGAAGATCACTGTATTAGTGATTCGAGACAGCTTCCATACTCAGTCTTTATAAGACTTCTTCGCTGTACTGAAAGGTTCCACTGTATGCTGGATTCGAGATAGGCTTTCGATATAGGTTGACACTTCAACTCTTCGACACAGTTTCCTTACTGTATTGAGGATTGGCATATTGTCAAAACCTCTTATCAACACTATTCGATACAGGGTTTGGTTATCCCGGCTGTTTCGATACAGGGTTTATGTTTTCCCAACAATTTTCACTTTTTGACAATTTGCCAAGACTTTAAAACTTTCTAGTCTTCTTGATGATGCCAAAACCTTCTTCATGAAATAATCTTCTTTGATGACTTCTGGCAGATTTCTTGGTCTTCTGTCAAATGGTCTGTCTTTCAGTAACTTAGTCTAATTTATGAACAGCTTGCAGGCGAGTTCGATACAGCTAAGACTTTTTACAACTTAAGCTTATGATTGGCGCGCATGCACAATCTTACAATGTATTCTTAGTTGCATACAACTGAATCTATGAACTGTTTGTAGACAAGTTCGTACAGCTTATTTATCAAACAAGTTTCTATACTTGTGATAGTTATCAAACATTTTAAGTTATGTAATCATACATCGACACAGTAGATTACGAGTTATAATCTTTCAAGACAAGCAAACATTTTTATTGATATTCAAATAAAGAGTACATGGTTTGCTGTTTCGAAAGAAAAATTACAAATAACTAAACAAATATTACAAGGATTTCAGCTCCTATAGTCCGCATGTCTCCATGGACTCTTTTCTGGATCATTTTCGGTTCCACGCCACCGGTGCTGTAAGGAGTCATTGCCTCGATTTTGATAGATAGCTATACCTTCGTAGGATCTATCGAAAGCAAGAATCCAGTCTTCTGGATGGGTGATCCGATCTCCTCTTCTATGCTTGGATTTCATATCTAGCTGGAGAGGGAGCTTTCCTTCTTCTAGCATCTTCGAGAATTTGACTGCAACATCCGCTAATGTCTTATAACTTTTGAAGATGGCGGATTCCCTGACGAGTTTAACGAAGTATCTCATCAGTCCATTCTTCCTCCATTGCTTCACCTCATCGGCAGTTGGATGGCGGTTGGTTGGCAGATGGATCTCAGAAGGTCTTTAAATTAGGGTTTGCCAGGGGACATTGGGGTCGTTGAATTCGGGTCGGGAGCCTGAAATCTTAAAACTTTGAGAGGGAGGGGCTAGTTTGTTCAATTCAGCGGTAATGCTGTCTTGAGCAGCATCATATTCCCTTTCGTGCTGTAACCTTATTCTCCTAGGAGCTTCTCTTGCTTCTTCCCCCTTTTTGGCGTCATCAAGACGTCCTAGGATCTCCAGTGCGGCATCCTGTTTCGTCTCAATGTTGGTCATTCTCTCGACAAGGGTGGAAAGAACCTCCGACATATCCTTGATACTTTTGTCATGGGCTCGTAATTGAGAATTGTTTTCGATCATAGCTACTGCGGTCTTGGCCTCTGATATGCGCGTTTTGGTTGCCTCTTCTCTCAGGAGTTGCTCTTGTTTGTCTTGCATAATCTTCAGAGCTTGCTTGAAGACTTCCGGCAATACAGCGAAGGCCTCGACTACTCGAGAAACTGCATGCTGTAAGGTAGCCATCTCTTCGACGGCAGAAGTATGCATCCAATTCAAGGCTTTTTCAACTGAAGACAGGGCATTCACTGCATCCTGGATGAAGACAGTTTGAAGACCAAGAGCACGCAATCGCTCTTTCCTAGCAGCAGTAATCGGAGAATCTGGTTGAGCAAAATCTTGGGCTCTATTAAACCTCCTTAGATTCACGGTAGGTCGTGAATTAAGTTAGATATCCTCAGGTACAATACCGTCCTCGGATTCCACGGTTGATGGGGCGGGAACAGCATTTTCTGGTTCGGCGGCAGGGGGTGCTGTGTCCTCCTATTGCGAAGGTGCGTCTGTAGACATGGATACAGGAGGGACTGAATCCTCCTGTTGTCTCTCAGCATCCGCCTGTTCCGGCAGAGGGACTGAATCCTCTTGCTGGATGGCGCGGGACACATATTCCTCTTCTGTGGCAACAGGCTCGGGTGCCTGTTCCAAAACAGTTTCTTCTTCCTCGACTTGAGGGACTGATTCAAGTGTTGGAACAGATGTTGATGTCAAGTGTTGGAGGACTGTGTGAATGAATCCAGCCGCTAGAGGGCTGTGTGATCAAATCTAGTTCGCGGAGGTTTCCAGACTTTGGGGCTGATATGCTGGCAGGTACTGGGAGGGGGATTGTTGGGCTTCGGTCCAGCATCCTGCCTGTACGAGCTTAAAAATGCGCGAGGCGCGGCTTGCGATTCAACCTGTGAGATCTGCACTAGAAAGTGGTTAAATGAATTGATTTGGACTACTCATACCAACAAGATGCATCTGTTTTTCTGGTAGCCATCTCATAGAAACTCCAAAGTTAAACGTGCTTGGCCTGAAGTAGTTATGGGATGGGTGACCCCCTGGGAAGTTTCCCAGGTGCGCGTGAGTGAGGAGAAAGCGCGCTAGAAAAGACTCGTGTTGGTACAGTGAGGATAGTCTTCATCATTCTCAGGGACCAACATCTGGTAATATATTTCAAATGCTTAAATAATCTTCGAAAAACTATTTTTGCAAATACCGTCATAAAATAAAATCATTTAAAAGTAAAAGGCCAAAAATGCGAAAATTCAACAGTTTCAAAATTTACGCTAAGCCACCACTTACACGTACTGATAGTTTGAGAAAGTCTAAGGAAAAAGGTTTCACGAATTAAACCAAATTTACGAAATACCCAAAATGCCATTTTAAAGTTATACACGAGTTGGTAAAATACCGAAAAACCATTTTAAAATACACACGCATTTGCAGCGGAATAAAACAACCAGTTAGATACTCGTTCCCAAAATGATGCCATAGCCAGTATCACCTGGGAAGTTCATCCTTCACGACCGCTACTAGCTCGATCTCCGAGTGCCTAAAAATAAAGCCCACAACGGGGTCAGCCACAATACTCAAAAATGATAACGATCACACCAGCATAAATGATTACATACCAATGTAATTACAAAGTAACAATACTACCAATGTAATCTTACCGTCATAACCTTACCAATCCATAACAATCCATGCCAAATCGATCATTAACATAATCCACATTTTGCAATCTCAAATGACGAATGCACTCAACTACAACCATATGTATTGTATTTTGACAATACCAAAAATCATCATGACTCATAAGTACACGATACCCAGCATTCGGCCAATCCAATCATACCCATTGATTAACACCATCAAATCTCAATGCTAATAATCGAGTGCCAATCTGGTCAACTACCAACAATATATGAAAACAGAAAATCACAAATAATCAACTGTTATCTTTCAATTACAATAACCCCAAGGTCGCAACCAAGGGTCACGAAAGCATCTACATAGGAATACTCCGGAACGTGGGTGCCATATAGGTCTTATCCCTCAACACATTATATACAATAACAAAATACCCCAAGGTCGCAACCAAGGGTCACGGAAGCAACTACACAGGAATACTCCAGAACGTGGGTGCCATTTAGGTCTTATCCCTCAACACATCGGCCCAATCACAATAGTCTTTCGACTCCAATCATATTCAAAACAACAAGATAGAACATATACTAAGGTATTTTCTAGAATTAGCCTTCTAGATTATCACTAACAATAAATAACTCTTGACTATACCCACATAACCGTACTATCGCGGAATCATTCAGAATAACCACAACCTTCATTTATCGTAACATACCTCGATACTTGATGAAACCGCATACCTTAGACTGTAGAACTTATATCTTCGTCGTTACCAAACTGTAATCCCAACCCTCAATTATACATCTTGACGTATGTAAATCATATACCTTATGATTACGCACCAAAACCAAAATACAACATATAAACTTCATCTGCACAATTATTATATACAGTTATTTCTATACGATTTATAAATGAAATGAAATGAAACTATTCATTAAGTATATGAATAGAGCAAGTATAAAACTTGCCTCGATACCGACACATTGATGATGAAGTCATTGCCAAGTTCATTGCCTTCGTCTACGAGCTCCTCGGCCCTGACCAACGCAATTCACGAACATCCTCGAACACGACCACAAGGCATGGTTCTAATCAATGACCAATTATCACAACCTATTGCAACACATTCGATAATAATCAACGACTGATATAACCAACCAATCAAACTAAATGGCTCAACAATACCTCGATCAATATACCAAACCAAATAATTCGACTCAACAAATACGGATTCATATCCAAGATACAAGCCACAAGTTTGATAATCATGATTAACAATTAATAGAATCGATCAACAAATCCAACGGTTCCACAATACCCCGAATAACACAAATCCGAACAACCCAAATCGATAAACCATGAATCCATAACCACATTACGATTCCACAATCCGACAACCATATCAACTTATCCCGATAACAAGGATTACACAACATACTCTATTCCGAATTCAACCTCCTAGATGTATTAACAAGATTCCTCCTTGTTCATATTTGTAAATTCACAGTAAAATATTACTGCCGACATAATCGACAATCCAAACTATCAACTAGTTCAATGCCATTGATAATCATGTTCTAAGATTAACCATAACCTTTTCGGGTTCATCCTTATTGTCATGACTCAAGTTCCATCATGAACATATGAAACCAACTACTACAATCACATATTATTGGTCTTTAATTATCGAACCCATGTTTTATAATAACAACCATTATATATCCTATCACATATTCCCCCTTTGATGTGATATATAATAAGAACACCAAGAACACCATGATTCCATAATCATGTTCCTGACAAACAACATAATCGAAGGCATATATCATCATATTCTCCAACATACAATGCACATAACCTCAAGAATCACAACACCACCACCATAAACATCATCGTACGAACAAAAACATCGACAACAATATCAAAATCCGAATCAAAGAGAGGAGTTTTTCAGCATACTTCTTGAAGAAGAACCACAACGATCAAACACTTCGAGAAACAGCAAGGATTCCAAACCTCAAGCTTCTAATCAAATCATCAAGTCCTTAACCAATCTATAAAGGTCTAAAATAATCTTAGAAGTGAAGAAGGATGAATCTTGGGAGGAAAAAATCTGTTTCATCTCATGAAGAAATGAAAAACTGATCCTTGTTATATAATCTCCACAGCACGTTACGTACGTTAACACCCATCATTAACATACGTAAGACCTCCTAACCTATGCTACATGTCCAATATAGTGTACGTTATCAGCATCCAGAGCTCACTGTCTCATTTTATACCTTGTATTACGTACGTAACACTAGTTCCATAGCGTACGTAACATAGAGTTGACTTTCTACAGTAATATACCCATTTAACGTACGTAATGCTCTACCCGTAACGTACATAAAGCTCTACGTTGACTCGCCTATCCACATCTGCACCAAAAATTGCCGACACCGGGCCTAGTCGTTGATCATAGCTCAGACCCTGGCTGATCCTCATCATAACTTACGTTATGTGCTATACTTAACGTACATTATGCTTGTACCTTAGCGTATGTAAGATCCTATGATTAACGTACGTTACGCTTATAGTTTGACAAAGTCCTCTGATCAGACGATTGCATCCCACCTGATGCTTTAACGTACGTAATGCATGATACTTAACATACGTTACACTTACCCATTTAGCGTACGTAAGCTCCTCAGCTTAGCGCACGTAATGGCTCCCGCACTTAGCCAATTCCAACTGTTCCTGTCCATATCGACATACTGGATACGTGTATACACATACTAAATACATATACTCGTCCCAAAAATATTCTCATACGATACATATGATACAAAATATCCTCGAATGCAATTGTCGACCAAGTATGACGATTATACAAATACTCATACAATATATCCGACATCGAAATACATATCAAGCATGTAATATCCTTGAATTTAAAATAACCTCGATAGGTATGCTGGTGCAACCGTCACAGTTCTCAAAATAATTCATCCATACCGTATCGGTCCCACACTGTACAGTATAACTCCAATAAAACAATGCGAAAAATTCGTAGCGAAATTCTTGGATATTACATGTTGGTAAGGGGGAGCAAGGTCGTACCGCCAGATGGATTAATTGAATTATTACATTGAGTACTAGAACATAGTTTTCTCGACTTTATCTACAGGCCGAAATTTGAATTGAGTTATTAACTAATTATGAAAGCCAAAAATGACATAAAAGAAATTATATTCAAGAGTAGAAATTTATGCAAGATGATTTATGAAGTTTAAAAAGATATTCCAAGACTATGGTTTTGTACCAATTACTAGGTTCCCTTAGATGAATTTCTTGTTAAGATCTCTATTTTTATTCCTTACAAGACAATCAATCCAGTTGTTTATGGCCTCTCTCGAAATCACATAAACATGTAAATTAAAATTCATAGACGTCTCTGGCTAATCTATGAAATTCATCTCCTTAAAACCCTAGATCAAAAGTATTCTCAATTGTGTCAAACAGTAGGGATCTAATATCCCCCAATCTATCGAATTATGAGTAATATTTTTTAAGCATGTAAAAATATTGATCAATTGCTCAAACATGAAATAAAGTCAACTATTTGAATAAGTATATCAAGAAAAAATAAAATATTAATAAATTAATAAAAAACCATTGCAATTAATATACTCCCAAGTCTATGATAAAGTAGGTTAGCTAGACATGATGATGATAAATTATGTAGACATAATTGTGTTCCACATATTCAACAAGATAAAAGGAACGTAAGTAAGATAGGAAGAAAGAATGAAACTCAGATTTAGATAGGTCACTCAATTCTTCTTGATCTTCATTTGTAGATTCTCTCATCGTCTTGGAGCTCTTCCTTGCAATTACTAAAATTTTGGTCTAATATAGACCAAATGCCCATCTTTGGGACCTTAGAATGATATTTATAACCTTCCAAAGGAATCCCAAACCCTAAAGAAACCAAGATTGCCATATCAGGTCCATCGAAATAGACAGTCGTGCCGAAATATGACGTGGACTTGTTGAACTCCTCTAGAAAGTGAGATTCACATTGGGAGGTGACACGGCCATGTCAGTCGACCATGGATCTTGTTGTTGGCCATGTCTGTTGGACACGATCGTGTCGGTGCCCATATCTGGCCTTCCTGGACCATTTTCCGACTTTTTCACTTGCTCTGCATGTTCGTATCTTGTTTTCATGATTTTTTAGATCAGGACATCTCACTTGGTGACTGTAGCCTTAAAATGCCTCAATATAGCCCTGAAATCATATAAAAGCACCAATGCCTAATCGAGCCCAACAAAATCGAGAGCTAATGATTAACAGTGAAATTCTAACACATTTGTATATATTTTAACTCGACAAAGTACCTAAAATATGTGTAGAATTTCATGTTAACATTCGATTAATAGGAAGTTCAAATAACCCAAGTCCCTGAGCCGACAGAGGCTCCAGTTGGCGAAACTATTACCATTCCCTAGACTGATCATGTTGTAGGCATATCAACAAATGCTATTCCTATAGCAAAAGAAGAACATACTTAGACACCTTAGACTAATCATCCCCCAAAGACCACCGAGGTAACATGAGAATAAGCAACTCATTGAGAGTTGCCTTTTGAAACATATCATGCAGCTCAGACCATCAATATCTTAGGTCCAATCTCCCTGTAGCCATCCATGACAATGGAGATTGTTCCCCCCTCTCCCAGAGATCCTTCTCCCATATATGTGATCAATGAAACCTTCAAAGATATACACACTAAATCCAGATTTGATTGATACACAAGATGGACATCGTAAATGTTAGAAGAATACAAATTCATGTAAAACTGAGTGGAGTGGGAATAAGAAAAGTTTGTTTTACAAGCAACATGTGCCAATAAAATAGAGGCAGTGCTAACATTTGTTAATAATTTCTGCCATGATGTAATTAAACGTGAATTACATGAGCAAGTAAGGGCCCGATTAACCTAGGTTAAGATGTCGACTGATGAAGCTGAGAAGTCTAATAATCATTATTTAAAGCTAGACTCTGATTCTGATAATGATTAAGACCTACAGAGGAGATGTGGACGAGTATGTTAAGATTGATATGATGTGTTATACATAGTTACTATTTCTCGTTGGAGAGACTTGTTGTGATTGTTGTTGATATTATTGACGTTATTATTCAGGTATTGTTGAATAAATCATTGTTGTAAAATTATCGTACTTGTACTAGCATCATTGTGCTAACTCCTTCGGGGGTGAACATTTGTTTTATCTTCAGGATCCAGGAGAGCGGGAAAACAACCACTAGAGCTGCATGACGATGAGGGTGCCGAGTGATGTTATGGCCGGAATAATTTGTCGGATGTTTGTGTTATTTTAATAAAGTACTTGAGTGCGTTGTTGTTTTGTCGTCTTTGAAGTTTGTATTCGGATGTGGATTGATTTGTACGTTTTAGACTGGTGATGTAATGATTATTTCCATCATTTGTATTTAATAGATGTTGTTTTTAAATTCTTAGCCTTGTAAATCCTTATATCAAGGATTTACGGCGCTGTAATAATCCTGAATATCTCGGGGTGTTACAGGATATGGTATCGGAGATAAGATTATGGATATTTTGGCTGTTGAGTTAAAATAGGGGTCGTATATGTCTTTTGAGGTAACCGGCCACGTATAACATCACTGTACTGCCTACGTCTTCGTGCAAGCGGTGCTTGTAAGTTTCCTAAACTCTATCTTGTCCTTTACATGTTATACCTTTACATGTTAGGACGATATTGTTCCCTGTATATTGAGTGTTTATGCTTATAGTATCTTGAGGGGAGGACGTGGATGTGGTCACGGTCGTGGACGCGAACGTAGGAATGTGAGAGAGAAGCTTCACCTTCTGTCCCTGACTCACTGTCAAATCAGGCTAGCTACAACTCAGGCGAGCAACAAGAATCTGTTAACAATGAACGACAGCATACAGTGGAGATCAATGCCGAACCTATTGTACCCAGCATCCTTCGTCAGGTGCTCAACCAGATGACTCAATTAGCTCAAGTTGTGGACAGGATTCAAGTGGCGGTAGGATTTTAGCCAGGGGAAAGACCGCAAGGCATCCCAGTCTTGGGAAATCAAGGAGACAAATGGCTTTAGGAGGTGGCGAAGATGCACCCACCGAAATTTGATGGATTTTCCGAGACACCGACATGGGATCACTGGTTGAGAGAGATGGAGAAATTATTTTCCGGGATTAACTGACCAGATGATCGGAGAGCCCCCATTGCCCAGTATTTTCGAACAGGAGAAGCGTCTAAGTGGTGGGAATCCATCTCGGGCTACTTCCAAAGCACCACAAACATCGGTATGTACCAATCAAAGTTTTTCAGCAGCCCTTTCAAATGTCCTTGTGAAGGGGACTTAGTCATTTTGCCACTAAGGCAGGATTCACAAGTTGGATAGGGTTCTACTTCTATACCCAATGGACTTAAAAATCTATTTTTCTCCATTTTTTGAACCTTGGTCTGACCAACGTGACCAAGTCTAAGGTGCCACTTAAGAGATTGATTAGTATCTTGCCTGCCACATTTCCTAGTTATAGTGTTCAATGCTGATTTATTTTGTAAGTTCGGATGATATAAACCATTCAACAATATAGCTGTGCCAACCAATTTATTCGAAAATAAATTTTACAATTACCATTACCAATGAAGAAATATAATCCTTTTCGGTCCAAGACTGGAATGGATACAATATTTCTATGCCCCTTGGGCAAAACAAGTACTTCATCTAACATCAAAATAGAACCAGATTCTAAACCCAGTAGGAGTGATCCAATATCGGTTGCCTCGACACTTTGTCCGCTTCCGACAGTGATCATCACTTCCCCGGCTTCAAGCTGTCTACTTCGTTCCAGATCTTGATTCATAGTACAAATATGAGAAGTAGCACCTGATTGCGCCATTAATCTTGGGACAAGTCCTAAGCCAGTGGCCCAACTCACTGCATTCAAGACATTTGTCCATAGGTTTTGGACCGCCTACCCTCTGAACCTTTTAGGCCTTGCCCTTTCTTTAAGTTTATACTACTCATAGGTCTTTTTCTTCTTGTTCTTGGATCTCCGAGGCCCAGAAGAAATCACAAGAGCATCCTCCCTCGGTTTAGTCTTCATGTTAGATTGTGCCGTCACCAGTTTATTCATTAGCCCACCTAATGTGCATGAAATTTCATTACAGTTGAAATTCATTACAAACTGCATGAAGGAGTCAGGCAGAGATTGAAGGATGAGATCAATTTGAAGGGATAAAGTTGAGCACTTTGAGCCTCTCGATCGTATAGATCGTCTTGAGGACGTGGTCTCCTACTTTCTCCCATTCCTTCATCCTAACACTGAATAACTGCTTTGATATCTCATATCTAGCAATCCTATTATGCTCTCCATAAAGCTCGGTCAAGTGTGCCAGAATTTGCCTAGCAGAAGTCATTTTCACGTGCGCTCTCTGCAGCTCATTAGTCATTTAAGCGCATCATAAAGCCATAGACCAGCACGTCATCCTTGACCCATTTTTCATGGACGTCAATCTCTTCCTGATTATCCCTAGTCCGGACTGGAGTCGGTGGAATGTCCGCCTCCAATACATATCCCAGAGACTCCATGCTGAGTACAATCATCATATTCCACAACCAGTCTACGAATTTGGGGCCAGTTAGGAGATTCTTTTCAATTAATATTGCAAGTGGGGTTTTTGCCATTTTAGAGAGATATAGTTATGTTTCTCTGCATTGATTTAGACAAGATTGAATTAGTGACTTGTTTTATTATGACCGAGAATAGAATTAAGGGACAGATGTATCGTGTATTATTGGTGTTTATCAGGATTGGGACTTGATTGTGCGATCAGGCAGACAGGCTTCAACATCCATAATTGAGTTATAACGATGTATTTTGTTGAAATGTGTGAAATTGTGATTGCAAGCATGTTGAGGCTTTGAAGTGGAGTCATTTGCTAGTATCGCAGGAGATCATCGACTTCCCGCATTTGTAAGTATACTGTTTTGGTGATTCATTAATAATGATGATTGACCGATGTCGTGATGATTTTGGATATCTTGGTTGAGCTGTTGATTACGATGGGATTGCAAGTTTCGAGGACGAAACTTATTTTAAGTGGTGTAGTATGTAATATCCTAAATTTCTACTATGGTTGTTTAACGTTATTTTATTCGAGTTATGTTGTACAGTGTGGAATCTGTACAGTATGGATAAAATAATTGAAGGACTAAGACATCTGTATTGGTATAATCATCGTACTTGGTCGACAATTGCATTTGAAGACATCTTGTATCAGGGTGTTTGAATTCTGATATCGGGTATATCATTGGGACGAGTATATGTATTCAGTATGTGGGTTATACGTATTCGGAATGTTGAGACGACAGGCAGGAGCAGCTATTTTTGGCTAAGTTCAAAAGCCATTACGTACGTTAAATTTAGGAGCTTACGTACGTTAAGTTGGTAAGAGTAACATACGTTATTCCCATGCATTACGTATGTTAAAACATCAGGTGAGATGCAGTCGTCTGATTAGAGGACTTTGTCTAAATACAAGCATAACGTACGTTAAGCATAAGTTCCTACGTATGTTAAGACACCGTAGTAATGTACGTTACGTTGAGTGTATAACCTACGTTATGAAGAGAATCAGATAGGGTCTGAAGTGTTGGCAACTTTCGGCGTAGATGTGGACATGAGAAGTTAACTCCGAGTTAACGTACGTTATGAGTGGTACATTACGTACGTTAAATGGGTATATTACTATAGCAAGTCAACTCTGTGTAACGTATGCTACGACACAGGTGTTACGTACGTAATACAAGGTACGAAATGAGGCAGTAACTTCTGGGTTGTCGTTACATATGCTATCGAGGTCAGATAACGTACGTAAAGGGTGTTACGTACGTTAAGAGTTTCATGTAACGTACGTAATGCCTGTAAGCTTATATATATGTGAGACTCCGTCATTTTGCCATTTTGAGAAGTTCCACCTTGTTTCTTCATCCTTCAACCCTCCGAGGCCGATTTTGGGCTCTTCTAACTCGGTTATGAGCTTGGGGAGCATAGATTGGCATTGTTCTAAGAGTTGATAATGACTATTGGAAGGAGTTCGATTGTTCTTCATCGTAGTTCTTCAATATTAGGTAACATTTGTACTCCTCTGATTATAGTTCAAGTTTGGAATGATGTTTACATGTTAGGAAGCATGTTGATCTACCTTATTGTTATTATGATGTTATAGATGATTAAATGGAATTGTGACAAGAGATTGAAGATATCGATTAAGGTTATTCATGTTTTAAGAGTTGCGATTCGTTCAAACATGCTCGTAAGATGGATTATTGGGTCTTGTTGTTGATATATGGGTATTGATACGATTGCAGTGGTTTTGGATCGTGATGAAAATATATGTTGATGTAATTACCTTCTTCATTTTGGATTCTTGATGTTATTGTCGTTGTTTACTTTGTATGATGACGATCATGGTATTATTGATGTGATTCTTGGTGTTATGAATAATTCACATCGAAGAAGATGATGATATGTGTGTTTAATTGCGATATTGTGGAATCGTTGGGTTTGTTGATCGGTTATATTGATTGTTGGTATGATTATCGGATTATAGAATCGTATTGTGGTTATGGATTCGTGATAGATTGATTTGGGTTGTTCGAATTTATGTATTATCGAGATATCGTTGAACCGTTGAGTTTGATTGGTTGGTTATGTCGGTTGTTGATTGTTATCGAACTTGTTGTTAATTGATTACCTCAATAGGTTGTGATAATTGATCATTGACTAGAATAATATGCTGCGGTCGAGTTTGAGTATGTTCAAGGATTTGCTTTGGCCAGGGCCGAGGAGCTTGTAGACAAAGGCAAGGAATTGTTAACGGCTTCATCATCGTTGTGTCGGTATCGAGGCAAGTTATTACTTGATCAGTTTATATATTTAATGAATGGTTTCAGTTTCATTTTGTTTATAATGCATATATCAATGACTATTATTGTGGACTCTAGAGATTGGGGTTGTACATTGTTTTCTGATTTTGGGAATTAAATCTAAGGTATATGATTTACATTCGTTATTGGTATACTTGGGTATCGAGGGTACATTATGAGGATATGAGTTATCTATGGTCTATGGTATTTTGAATCATTAAACAGTGAGGATAATCGTCGGTAATGGTTTTGACATCGAGATTGCTCTCGAAGGACTCGGGGCAAGTATCTTAATTTGATTTTGGTTTAATGTTGATGATTTTGATCATGCATATTGTCATTCATGTTATTGAACATGAGGTCGTCCAAGTTGATTTTGTCATAATGTCGTTCATGTTATGGATTCATATGTTGTTCATGTTAATGAATATATTGATTTGCATATGTGTATGGATAGTTGTATTGTATATATTGTATTGATCCGACGGATCGTGTGATCTGTGCTGAGGGATTATCTTGGGATTTATGCTGAGGGCGCTAGATCACTGGACGGGTTTTCCACCTTGTGTTGGTCCAACGGGATCATCTTGGGATCTATGCTGAGGGCGGTGGATCATTGGATTACCCATGTGTTGTTGTTATGCATATGTATATTATTGGTTATCCACCTCGTATTGATCTAACAGGATCATCTTGGGATCTATGCTGTGTGCGCTGGATCATCGGATTCCCACTGAGTATACATTGTTGTTATTGTTGTGAGCATATTGACGTTGTCATATGAGTATGCATTTGTAGGTCTTGTGTTAGGACTATGTACGTGTGTGTATTGATTTGATCTCGGATTGACTGGCATGATTTGTCGTGGCAGTGCTTATCTTGAGGTATGTTTCGTAGTTCCTTCTTGGTACTTGTCTTTTGATGGACAATTGATTTTTGTGTTGAGATTTGAGGATGTTATCTGATGGACCGGATTGGTCAAAATTGGTATATTTCGTATCAGTGAGTTATGATGATGTTTTGAGAATCATAGATATTGTCCGAGATACACTACAAATGTTTGTGTACGATTCAGTGTGTTTTTGAGAAATATGAGATGTGGAATATGGTGAGGTTGTTTTGATGAGGATTATCACGAATTGTAAAGCTATGACGGTATGTTTACATTGATAGTATTCTCACCTAGTATTTTCATTGGTATGCAATAATTTACATGATGTGATTGTTATCATTGTTGAGTATTATGGCTGACCCCGTCGTGGGCTTTGTTTTTAGGTTCTTGGGATATCGAGCTTGTAGCGGTTGTGAATAGATGAGCTTCCCGGAGGATACTGTCTATGACATGTGTTTGGGAATCGAGTACTTTGATTAGTTGTTGTATTCTGCTGCTAGAGTATTTTTAACTGTTTGCCTTTTCCGCTGCGTGAGTATTTTTAAATGGCCTTTTGGTATCTGGCAACTTAAGTTACTTTGGAAAATCGTTTTCTAAACTATTTTGTCAGTACTTGCAAGTGATGGCTTAAAGTATAATTTTGAAACTGTTGAACTTTGGCGTTTTGGCCTTGTACATTCAAATGAGATTTTTCGACGGTATTGATAAATGGATTTTTCTTAAAGCCTTTGCATATTTTGAAACGATGTTACCGTCATTGCCGCTTAGGCATACTTGAAATGTTTGTAAAAATATCTTTTAGCATTGTGGGTTTCGTCTCGGGACCCACGACTCTGTAATATTCCCGGATGGCTCTGGGGGTGTTACAGACACGACCATAGTATCGTATTCCGTTAGACAATAGTTCACAGAATGCTCAACGTTGTATATCTATCATCACATAAACTCCCAAGGTCGCAACCAAGGGTCACGGAAGCATCTACATAGGAATACTCTGGACGTGGGTACCATTCAGGTTTTATCCCTCAACACTATTCCATGAGGTACCATCCAGGTTTTATGCCCCAACACAGTTCCACGGGGTACCATTCAGGTTTTACCCCCAACACATCGGCCCATTAAAATTACAGTTCTAAAGAAAGACAACAACATAAAGATACACCAAACAATGATGCACAATCATTATAAAAAATGTCAGCATACAACATATACAACGATGCATCAGAATAATTACCCTCATAATTGAACAATATTTAAATTACCTCAAAGCCTAAGACACTAACCTTTCCACGAACAACATCCCTGAATGAGTATACAATTATTCGAATAATCTCGAATGAAGTACAGTCCATCACTATCAACGAACCACCATCTCGAGATCAATGTTGACACTATAAACTATACTCGATATCCAACATTCCATATCACATACTAAAGATAATTCACATCTCTGTTTTCACCAAACACCTTTAAATCATATACATTATGATTTAACCCAAGCCAAAGCATAATATACATACCATCATCCCGAAAATTCATATTTATAATATCATTGCTATATGAATCATAAATTAAATGAAATCAAACCATTTATTAAACATTGTGAACTGAGAAAGTATAAACTTGCCTTGATACCGATGCGACGACGCCGTTACCAATTCCATCGCCTTCGTCTACGAGCTCCTCAGCCCCGACCAAAGAGATCCACAAATTCTCCAATCTCAATCGCAGCACAACGATGAAAATCAACGATCACTTATCACAACCTAATGAAATAATTGATTAACAATATGTTTGATAATAAACAATCGATATAACCAACTAACGAACTCAACGGTCCAACCATACCTCGATGACATACAAAACTGATCAATCCAACACAATCAATTACGAACTCACATTCACGATACAAGTCCGACATCCGATAATCATATCAACAATAAATTCAACCAATAAGAAGGGTCTTAACATTCTCGATTTCAACTTCAACTTTAAATACGATTAACAAGGTTCCTTCTTGTTCATACTCATAAATTTATAGGAAAACAATAATACCGATATAATTGACAAATCCGAACTATCTGAATAGTTCAATATTATGAATAATCTTATTCCAAGTTTATCCACAATATTCCCAAATCCATTCTCATATCATGGTTCATATATAATTCAATATTTCCTCAAGAACATGAATTGACCCGTAATCATGTTCATAATCAACAAAACGACATAGTGTAATGTATTCTAACATCTAAACAATCATCTAACTCATAATCTAAGACATATATCATCATATTATTCAACATACACTTCACATAACATCAAGAATCACATCAATACCACCATAACCATCATCATACGAAGAACACATCAACAACAACACCAAAATCTGAAATTAAAGAGAGGGGTTATTCAACATACCTCTTGAAGATGAACAACACAAGCAAACACCTCAAGAATCAATAATAACTCCATTTTTGAAGCTCCAAATCCTTTTCCACAAGCTCATAATTTTTTTAGAAGAGCTAAAATTGGCCTCGGAGGGTTGAAGGACGAAGAAACAAAGTGAAACTCTCCAACAAATGATGAAATGATGGAGGCTCTCACATATATATATATATAACGTTCATACCTTACGTACGCTACATAAACTCCCTAACATACGTAACAACCATTACGTACATTATACGACCTTGATAGCGTATGTAATGATAGTCCAAAATCTACTGCCTCAATTCGTTCGATGGCTTACGTACGTAAGGCCCATGCTATAGCGTACGTAACTCCAAGTTGACTTGCTACAGTATGATACTCATTTAACGTACGTAATGCGCTATCCAAAACGTACGTAAATCTCTACGTTGACTCGCCTGTCCACATCTGAGCCGAAAGTTGCCGACCACGGGACCCACCCGTCGATTACAGATTGATCCTGCCTGAAATGACCTTACGTATGTTAACTATCCTTCATAATGTACGTAAGCCTTGTGCATTAGCGTATGCTAAGTCCTTAGCTTAGCGCACGTTAATTTGGCAATACTCAACCAATTCCAACTCTTCTTGTATGTCATCTCAATATATCGGATATGTATACACGACATACTGAGTACATACACTCGTTCCACTAACATTCTCATACGATATACTTGATACAGAATATCCTCAAATGCAATTGTCGACTAAGTACAACAACTATACCAACACCACTGTCTCAGTTCTCAATTATTTTATCCATACTGTATAGATACCATGCTATTCAATATATCTCAGACAAAATAATGCGAAAAATTAATACTGAAAATACAGGATATCATAAGCTTGAGTATTTTTCTTTGTTACACAAATGATGAGATATTATCTTGGAGGTGAACAGTTCGGCAACTTCTGTTAGAGCCTGAGCTTACTAGGAAGAAGTCGAAGCCTATGAGAAATGGTTGAAATACGACATAAGAGTGCGTGGATACATGTTGGGCTCTATAATTAATAAGCTGGAACTTGCCAATGAATGGCATCTTTGAGAGCCATCTTAGCGCACCTGGATGATCTCTATAGTGAGCACAGCTGAACTTCTTGAGATATCCAAGCCATTGTTCAGCGCTAAGATGAGAAAAGGGTGAGAGAGTTGCCTCGACACCCCCTTAATAACCAACATATCTTTGTACAGCTTTTATTAGAGTGATGACTCTGACCCATGTTCTCAAGGTGATCTCAATGATTAAGAGATTGGAATCTCTTTATTTTCATATGGATGCCTCTCTTCAAAATGTCCTTATCCTGTAGTCACTTATTGACTCATTTTTTCATTTTTTTCTTGAACCTTAACTGAAGTGAGATTGCATGTAACAAGGTTGGGCTCATAAACAAGTTATTGATTGCCCAGTCCCAAATGAATACAAAGGGAAAGGAGGCTGCACTTGTTTCAAGACTTGATTACATTCACTTGTGTTCATACTAGGCATATGTTATGTACTTAGTGAGATATAAATCTGAAACCTTTACTAAATTTAAGGCCCTAGTGAAAACCAAATTGGTCATCATATTAAGTCACTTTGGTCGGACTTAGGTGACGAGAATATAAAAACAGAGTTTGATGAGTCCTTAAAGGAACTAGGGATAATGTCATACCACCTCCAACAACTCCACAACTAAATGGTGTATCAAAATAAAGGAACAGATTCTTGTTGGACATGGTTCGTTCCATGCTTAACTACACTGATGTACCAATTTACCTGTAGGGATACACGATCCTTATTGTTGCATGTATCTTAAACAAGTATACTTCCAAATCCATTCCTAAGACTCCATATGAGATGTAGAAAGGTAGGAATCCATGTCTTAATCATATTAAGATTTGGAGATGTTTCACCTATGTCAAGAAGACTAAGGCGGAGAAGTTAGAAGCTACATCTGTGGAGGGATGTTTCACAGGACACCCAGGAGGTTCAGTGGTTTATTGATTCGGCATGCATAAAGATCATACAATATTGCTTTTTACAAGCATACTTTCATAAATATTAGTTCATTCAGGAAGGGGGCAGAGATAGAAATGTTTATATAGAAGAATGAAAAGAAACTCCTGAGGAGACATATGAACAAGATATTATAGCCGAACCCTATAAGGCATAACCATAATTTCCAAGGTGTAGTAAAGCTTCTCAATTACCTGGGAGGTATGACTATATACATTAAGAGGATTTAGGTATCCATGATATGACAAATAGCCAAGGGAATTAATCCCTATACATATGATCAAGTAATGATAGATGTGGAGTCCGCAATGTGGCGTTATGCTATAAGATATGAGATAGACATTATGCATGCTAATCAGGTTTGTAATCTAGTAGATCATCTTGAAGGCATAGTGCCTACTGGAAATGAGTGGATCTACAAGAGAAAGACTAATGGAGATATCAAGGTTGACGCCTATAAGGACGGGGTTATGGCAAAGTGTAATACCCAAAGATGAGGAATTAGTTACTTCGAGACCTTATAACCCATAGCTATGGTTAAGTTTATTCAAATGATGCCTGCCATAACAGCCTACTTCGATTACAAGATATGGCAAATAGACGTGAAGACAACATTCATAAATGGATTTATTGATGATAAGATCTATATGGAACAACCTAAGGTCTTCGTATCCAAAAATGATATTCATAAAGTGTACAAGTGTTGCGATATTTCGTAAACGCAAGTGCACATTATCGTTGACAAGTAAATGTAGGTCACAAGTCGTCCAGGTACAAGTCTAGAGGGGGGTGAATAGACTTGTAGAAACTCTTAAACTCTTTTTCACGAAGAGTGAGTTTCTTCAGCTGATAGGTAAACAAATGACTTGGAGTCGTTTGTTCTTTAATATATGCGGAAGTCAGCTGATGACGAATAGAAAGCAACTAATGAAACACTTAACAATGAATGCAACAGTTAATGTATGATGCAATAAAACAGTAAAGAACGCAGGCGATTATAGTGGTCTCAGAGGTAGGGTAATCCTCTACTAATCCACTTTTCTCCAAACCAGTTGGAGATGAATTCACTATAATTCTCAACCAGTGATAAATATTACAGTGATTCAAACAAAACTACAACAGCTTCCAACCAGTGGAAATCCGTGCCGTTGTACCACACTTGACTGCCTTGCACCTCTTGATCCTCGATCCTCGGATGCCTTTACAGTCTCTAACCTCAACCAGTGAAGTACCCCGAACTCAGGATTATAGACGAGTTTTTGTCTTCTCCAACTAAGAGCTTCTTTAAGTATGAACTTTTAGAACTGCTCTTTTCACGATGCTATAGATTGCTTTTTGATTGCTTGAATGCTTTGATCGCTTGAAAGTATGTTCGCACCGGTAATTGCTTAGTTTCAAATCTTCGGATATATATATAGGTCACGATCTCTGAGCTTTTTCCTTGTAGCCGTTGCAAATCTTTTGAACAAATCCGTCCGTTGGAGGGAGACTTCTTTGTTTAATCTTTCTGAACATTACAAGGCTGGATTCCCATTATTTTATTCTATCTTCCGACCGTTGGGAAGACTCTCCATGTGATGCGCCGAATCTTTTGATTATAAAATGATTAAGGTCTTCAAGGTGGGTCTGGATAGCTTTTTTAATTCATATCTCTTGCGGGAATCACTCCAATTTGTCTCTTTACGCTGCATGTGACTTTCCGTAATACTTGACTTTTCAACGCATGCTGACGTGGACTTGGAGTACTTGGCTGACTTCGACTAGGCTGATGAGCAGCTAGCATCTCTGCAGTCTGGACTTCTCTGGTGTTCACTGTTTGTGACTTATCTGATCAGGTGACTTGTCTGCGGTACCTTGGCTGCAGTCTGGTCAAACTTCTCTGATAAATTGTGTTGACCAGAACTACTCTGACTCGACTCGACTGATCCTCTCTGATGGACTTAGCTGTACTCAGTACTTAGCCGATTTTAGCCTAACTAATTTTTTGGCCTACAGAAGATACTCATTTGGTTCTTCTTTACATTTTGCCATGTTTTATACTTAACATATTTGGCCTATGGAAGATACTCATTTGGTTCTTCCTTACATTTTTGCCAAGTAATAAACATTTGATTTTATATTAATGACATCATCAAAATCTAACAAGTATTCCTAACAAATTCCCCTTATTTTGATGATGGCAAAACTTTAAGCAAGTAATCAAATGATCAAGTCTGCACTTAAGTGCAAGACACAAACTAAAGTCAGTCTAGTTTTTGAGATAACTGGGAATTTTCATTCAAAAAGACTGTTATAAATTTAATTTTACAAGTACATGTCTGAATTTTACACGAAATTTTTATGTACATAAATCATTACAAGTAAAAAAATAGATAAGAGTCATCTGCCTCTTCCTCTGCCTCTTCGAATAGGCTGTTTGGCAGGTCTGAAGGGTTTAGCTCCAATTGGTCTTGTTTTGACTGGGGCAAGACCATACTTCCTTTTCAAGACAAGGGCTGCGAAGTCTTGTTCTTGTTGGGATGAAAATTTATTCTCAAGACATACTTTCTTGATTTTCCTTTGTAGCGT
This sequence comes from Orobanche coerulescens, assembly GCA_033398695.1. NCBI lineage: Eukaryota > Viridiplantae > Streptophyta > Magnoliopsida > Lamiales > Orobanchaceae > Orobanche > Orobanche coerulescens. Next base: position 41,629,824 of record CM065805.1, on the reverse strand, counting down.
AAGTTCATCCAACGCACCTCCTCTTTCCATAGTAGGAGGATCTCTGGCAGTGGATGGAGGGATCCTGGGATAAGCATTTTGTCTCCCAGCATGTTTCTTCAGAATAGCCCAGAGTTGTGGATGGGCTGCCTCCATGAAATTTATGAAGATTTGCTGTGGGGAGAGATTATCATCCTGGAGTATTTCCCAGATGTAGTAGTCTCTGATAAACCTCTTTCTTGCAGATCCCCACATTTACAGAGCTTCATATGGAACAAAATCCTCCACAAACCACAACTCCTTTCCTTCCCACTCTAGGGGAGGCTCAAGACCTCCTCTAGTCCTCCTTTTCTTGCCTTCAGGCTGGTCAGCCTGTTCTGGATCTGATCCTCCCTTCCTTTTCAGGCTTGATGGTCTTTCAATTTGAAGGATATCTTGCTTCTTTTTAGTTCTTAGCTCTGCCCTTATCTCTCCTTGATTACTTCCTTCCCCCTGCATTCTCTCTTCCCCCTTTTTGCCAGCATCAACTAGGGTAGTTAATTGCTGCTCCATTCTGCTCATCCAATCAGACATGCCAAATGGCATTCTGTTGTTGGTAGGGGGAGGGGGCTGAGGAACATCTCTATGCAACAGAGTGTCGATCTTTGCATTAATGGATTGAAGGTCAGGAGTGACCTGAGTTGCCAGCAGCTCTCCAATTGTATCTTTCACTATCTGCCTGATCAGCTCAGTCATGGCAGGAGATATCTGAGCTGATGGAGAGTGCTCTCCTGAGCCGTCTGCAATCGAACTCTTTGGGTGCAAGCTTCTGCGTTTGGTACTCGAGAGGGTCTTCTCTGGGGTCCCTGATATGGAGTCTTCAGCTAACTCCGTGTCTAGGCTGGTGTACCGGGCAGGTACCACAGTCCTATCTGCAGCTTCTTGAGACGGCTCTGGCTCTGGCTCTGGCTCCTTTTCTTCTTCTGCCTTCTCCTTTTCTTTTTCCTGTTCCTCCTCTTTTTCTTCTTCTACCTTCTCCTTTTCTTTTTCCTCATCCTTTTCTTTTTCATTCTCTTTTTCAGCTCCTTCATCTCCTCCATCATCATCATCATTATCATCATTGTTATCATCCTTGTCATCATCCTTCCCATCCTTTTCTCCTTCATCATCATTCTCCTTTTCATCATCATCATCATCCTCCTTCTCACCTTCATCTTGTTCTACTTATTCTCCTCCTCCTTCTTCTTCTTCATTCAACTCTTCTGTCTTCTCTACTTCATCAGGTTGATTTTCAACTAAGATCTTTTCTTCCTCTCTGCTCTCCTCCTGCTCTTCTTCTTCATCATCCAAAACAACAACTTCTTTATTTTCTTCTCCATCTACCTCCTCAATTCTAATTTCCTTTTCAACTACCTCCTCAACAACCTTCTCATAAGATCCGTCAAAAATACTAAGCATAATGCAGTGGATGAACTGGTCCATGTTGGTTTCAAAATTGGACATGAACCAGTCCTCCTGGAGGATCAAAATTGTGTCTGATGTTTTACAAAAGTCTATCAGCACATCCTCCGTGGCTTGGGGATAGTCCCAACCACAAGTGTCAATAAAAGATTGAAGTTTGACAAAGGATAAGGATTTCAAAAATTTCCATTCTTCAAAAATTTAAAAGAACGATTGTTTTAAAGCTAGAGGTTTAACAAGTTGTAGTTGTTCGATGGATAGATTGAAGGTATTATTTTCTAAGAGGTTAAAGATATAGTTGGCTTCAGGGATAGAAATTATTAGACCTGCTTCTTCTTCCTCGGAGATGTAGGCTGGGGGGGTGAGTACAGCCACAATCCGAGTCTCGTGGGTGCTTGGGGCAGGCTGGTCTTCCAGATGAGTTGGTGATCTGGCTGAGGGGCTGGCAAGATGTTCAGACTGCTCTTCCTCACTAAATTGCAGTTTCCTTGGCCTCTTGGGAGAGGGTTCTGGTGACGACTGCATGATAGAAGGTCCTTCAGGGGCTGGTCCCCTTCTCTTAAATCTGACTGCTATGGGAGTGTCATCGGACTCGGTGTCTGACTTGACTGCAGTTGGGATGTCGGCTGCAGGTCGGTCCGACTCTCCTGACGAATAATATCTCGGATATGGCCTTGTGTCAGGTAGGTCCTTCAGCATCTGGGCTGCTCTCTTTGCGCCTCCTAATTTTCTCAGCTTCTCGTGGTCCATATGACCAAGTCTTTTGTTGGGATGGAAGGGGTCAGTGCTTCCCTTCGTCATGCCTGTCTTCTCCAGCATCCAACTCAGTTGCGTTCCAAACGCCAGCTTTGTCTTAAATCTCTTCTCATCATCAAGCCATTCGGCTTTGTTGACCTCTCGCACGAGTTGCCTGAATATGTAATCTGCCCAGTCAATTTCTTCTTCCTGAATTAGTGCTCCCAGCACCAGAAATTTTGCCGACGACAGTTGGTCATAACTGCCGGCCATCCCCATGATTATTTTGTTGGTTATGTCCAACGCAAAACGATAAACTTTCTTAAGCTCACTCCTCTTGGCAGTTAGTTTCAGCTTTTCGGGCACATTTCTTTCCTTAATCGCCTTCCAGATTTCAGCAGAAGACTGTTTGAGCGCTTTGACGGCTATGCCACAGTGCTTCATACCGAAAACAGTACGGATCGACTCTCGATATATGTCGACCTGATTTCCTCCGACTGTGCTCCGAATTCCGTCTTGAATTATACAGGCTTCGCGATAGAACGCGATAACATCCTCCTTGTACAGATGTTGAGGGTTGATGTCAAGGAATGGGTAGATCCCATTGAGCTTCATCGCGTGGATTAGGTTATACACATCGTAATCCTCCAGATTAGCTTCCAATAAACCTTCAAAATCGACGACCAGCGAGAAAATAATCTGGTCCTTGACCGCCTTCAGATTGACGCCTTCGAAGTAGGATGCCATTTCTGCAGATAAAAAATTTTAGTGTATTTGGTGTTCAAGGAATTTTTGCTCTGAAAAATCTAGGGTTTCTGGTAAGCGTAAAAGGTAAAGTAACTGATTTTCTTTCCTTATAAAGAAGATGAAAAGACGTATGGATTAATTTATAATATATTTGAAACGGTGGTACGCCTTTTGATATTCTTTTGAATTTCAAATTTAAATCGGTGGTCCATTTTAAAATTTGACGGTTGATTTTGACTGGCCACCGTGGAGGTCGATTTAATAAGCGATTGACGCGTGTATTAAAATTGCCACTTGGCTTAGAAAAATGTATATTTAAATGCCAGTTGTTAACCAAAAATAATATTATAACTATGGCAGATAATAATTAAATATTCAGAGGTCAGTTTAGAAAACTTAGCTGGTCTGATTTGTTGACTGTTGACTGCTCTGTATCAGGTGAGTTGACTTCTGCTTTGATATTACGATCGACTAGGTTGCTTTGTCCGTCCTTCGTCTTCTTGCACCGCATCGGCTAGGATCGATTCTTGGTGGGTCCGTCCTTCCTCAGAAATGCTTCAGCTTGCTTTAGTACTAGATTCCCAATCTAGTAATCCAAGATCTCTGCTCAGCTCCAAAAATCTTTCTTCTGGCAAGGGTTTGGTAAAGATGTCAGCTATCTGATAGTCTGTGCTAACTCTCTCAACTCTAACCCTTTTGTTAAGCACATGGTCTCTGATGAAGTGGTGCTTAACATCAATGTGCTTCGTCCTTGAGTGCAAAACCGGATTGTTGGTTATTGCAATAGCACTATTATTGTCACACCAGATAGGAACTTTATTGGCAATAATATTATAGTCCCTTAGCTGTTGTCTAATCCATAAAATCTGTGCACAACAGCTACCTGCAGCTAGGTATTCTGACTCTGTAGTGGAGATAGAGTTAGAAACCTGCTTCTTGCTAAACCAGGATATCAGTCTGGTTCCTAGGAATTGACATGTTCCACTAGTGCTCTTCCTGTTGATTTCGCATCCTGTGAAATCTGCATCTGAGTATCCTGACAGCTCGAAATTATCATCCTTGGGATACTATAGTCCAACATTAATTGTAGACTTAAGGTATTTTATTATCCTCTTGGCTGCATCTAGGTGTGATTGCTTCGGCTTGGACTGGAATCGCGCACAAACTCCAACAGCATAGGATATGTCTGGCCTGCTTGCAGTGAGGTACAGAAGAGATCCAATGAGTCCTCTGTAGTGGGTTGAGTCCACTGATATGCCTGCCTCGTCTGCATCCAGATGAGTACTTGTGCTCATAGGAATTCTTGCTGGCTTGGATGATTCCATTCCATATCACTTGATCAGATCTTTGGTATACTTAGCTTGGTTGATGAAAATTCCTTTTTCCATCTGCTTAACTTGTAGTCCAAGAAAGAAGTTAAGCTATCCCATCATACTCATCTCAAATTCTCCTTGCATGAGATTGGAGAATTTCTCGCATAGCTCTGGATTGGTTGATCCGAATATGATGTCATCCACATATATTTGAACTATTAATATGTGGCCTTCGTGCTCCACTCTGAATAGGGTTTTGTCCACTTTCCCTTTGCAAAAACCATTTTTCTCAAGAAACATAGACAATGTTTCATACCACGCTCTAGGTGCTTGCTTAAGTTCATAGAGAGCCTTTAACAGCTTATAGACTTTGTCTCCTTTGACAAAACCTGGGGGTTGCTCTACATAGACTTCTTCTTCTAGCATTCCATTTAGAAAAGCACTCTTTACATCCATCTGATATACTTCAAAGTCCTTGAATGCAGCATATGCGAGGAATAGTCTGATGGCCTCTAACCTTGCAACAGGTGCATAGGTTTCATAAAAATCTATTCCTTCACACTGTGCATACCCTTTTGCTACAAGTCTGGCCTTATTCATAACAACAGATCCGTCTTCATCACTCTTATTTTTGCACACCCATTTGGTGCCAATAACTTTCTTGTGATCAGGTCTGTCTGTTAGTTCCCAAACTTTGTTTCTCTCCATTTGCTCCAATTCCTCTTACATGGCATTTATCCAAGAGTAATCTTCTAGGGCTTGTTCTGTAGTTTTAGGTTCTATTTGTGACATAAAGCATGAGAACATAGCCATTCCTGCTGGTAGGGTTGACTGTCTTGTCTTAACTCCATCAGTCAGCTTTCCGATGATTTGATGAATTGGGTGATCTTTGAGCCATTTGGGGATGTCGTCCTCTTCTGGGTTTGTTCCCCCTGTTTGATTGCCCTGGTCGATTTCTGCATCAGCTGGGTTCTGGTCTGCAACTTGATCAGCTACGGTCTTGTCATCTACAGGCTGGATCTGATCTGCAGGTGAGTCTTTGTCAGCTACAGCTGGGTCTTCTTCAGCAGCAACTGGATCAGATAGGTTTGGTGATCCTGTCTTATCTGCAGTTGGGTCTTCAGCAGCTACAGTTGGGTCATCAGGCTGGTCTGCAGGTGAGTCCACCATTCCAGTGTCATGTACAATGACTTCTTCAAGGGTCGCTGACTTGAGCTTGTTCTCAATTAGCTCAACTTGCTTCCTGTACTCAACGGTAGATTCATCAAAAGCAACATGGGGTGTTTCTTCCACAACTAAGGTTCTTTCATTAAAAACTCTATATGCCTTGCTTCTTTGAGAATATCCCATAAATAGACCGTCATCAGTTTTAGCATCAAAGGCATTTAGTTGTGTTTTACCGTTGTTGTGGATGAAACACTTACAACCCAAAACGTGAAAGTAAGCAACAGTAGGAGTTCTATTATTCCAAACCTCATAGGGAGTTTTGCCATGTCTCCCTACTATCATACTCCTGTTCTGTGTGTGACAGGTTGTGTTGTGACTTGACCGAGAACCTTATGGCGAGTCCGCTCGCAATCATGGACCTTGCCGCTTCCTTCGTGGTTCTGTTTCTTCTTTCAAGAACACCATTCTCGGGGTGTCATGGCTGCAGAGAGCTCATCTTTGGATCCCATTCGATCGATCATTGTCGATTATCGCCTTGTTGAGAAACTCTCCTCCTCTATCTGATCTGATCTTGATGATGGATAGGGATTTCTCATTCTGGATCCTTCTCTGCAGCTCAGGTAGCTTGGTCAAGGTTTCATTTTTCTTATATAGGAAGATAATCCAAGTGTACCTTGAATAATCATCTACTATTACAAGCGCATGCTTTCGGCCGCTCAGTGTCCTTGGCTTGATAGGACAAAATAGATCCATATGGAGTAGATCTAAGATCCTTGTTGTGAGAGTTGTAGACTGGACTGGCTTGAACGATGCTCTGGTCTGCTTTCCTTTCTGACATGCATTACAAAGCGCTTCCTTCTTGAATGTTTCATTTGGAAGTCCTCTGACCAGCTTCTGAGAACTAATCTTGTTGATGGCTTTGAAGTTCAGGTGACATAGTCTTTTGTGCCACAGCCATCCGTTCTCAGCTACTGTCTTGGATAGAAAACAGGAGTTAGGTGTTCCTGTGTTCCAATCAATCATATATACATCTCTCCTTCTGAAACCTTGTAGCTTTACTTCTCCAGATAAGATGTCTATCACCATACATTTCCAGATGGTGAAGACTACTAGGTTCTTCTCGTCACAGAACTGGCTTATGCTCAGGAGGTTGTACTTGAGCCCTTTGACATAATGAACTTTGGATATCACAATATTTCCTCGGTGCAGCTCTCCAAAGCCTTTTGTTTGTCCTCTAGAGCTATCTCCAAAGGTTACATCGGGACCTCTTTCTTTGGTGTATTTGGACAGCATCTTCTTGTTCCCGGTCATATGCCTCGAGCATCCAGAATCTACGAACCATTCTTCACCTCCAAAATTTGAGCTTGTGGAGATGTGGTTGTAGTCCTTCCACCTTTTCTGCAATCAGACAATCAGAGATTTAGGTACCCAAATCTGTGTGGGTCCTTTGGGGTTAGCTGGTTTCCTGGAGAATTGATTTCTCCTTGGATTGTGAAAGTAGTTATTATTGTTATAACCCTCATAAGGTGTGTAAGGTCGAGGTCTGAATCTCCTGTTGGGATTGTATACTGGATATTCCTCAAAATATTGATAGTGTGGGCCATGTCTAAATCTTGGCTGAGACCATTTATTGAATCTTTGAGGTCTCCACACTTGTTCATTTTGTAAATTGGAATAACCTTGTGGTTTCCATCTGCCCCTCCCATTTTGAAATCTATTTTTAGGGAGTTGTTGGTAATAGTGGGCATGTTATGCTGGCCGCTTTTGCACAGGCCATTGCGTAGTCACTGTCTAGGTGGTCGCCTTGTGTAACCTGACTGCAGCCTAGACATGTGACTTGGCTGTTGCCTGTTTTTAAATATCGGTTTATATGTAGGCTCAACAGTCGAGACAATTGTTTCTCCCTTGATAAATTTTCTTTTAGAACTAGAGGGAGTGTGGGGATCATATCCAAGGCCTGATTTGGAATATAGTGGCCTTTTATTGGTACACAATTCTTCCAGGGTTGAAGACGCCTTCAGGGAGGTTATTTCCTGCGCCTGAGTCTTATTTACCTGTGACAGCTTAGTAAACTCAGCTTTGGCATGAGCAAGTGCAGCTGATTTTTCTTTAAGTAAAATGGTTAGTCTGTTTATCTTAGCTGTATTAACATCAGCCTGGTTTTTAAAGTAGGCTGCAGTTATCTCAACCTTATTTAGATCTAGGCTGAGTTTTTCGAAATCATTTTTCGGCTGCCTATTCTCATCTTGCAGCTGAGTCTTCTCTGCTGATACAGTTTGGTGTGCAGATTTGAGTGTTTCAAAATCTTTGAACAACTAATTTACCGATTCGTGCAGATCCATATCTTGTGACATGGCTGAGCTATTATTTGAACCGGTGGGTTTAGAAGTTACCTCTTCATCAGCTAGGTTTGCCATCAGGCAGTCATACTCTTCATCTTCATCAGAAAAGAATCCGCTGCTTGATTCGACATGCTCCTGGTCTTCTCCGATGAGGGCCTTTCTTCTATCTTCTTTTCTGCCCACCTCCTTCTTGGTTTCGTCCTTCTTGAGCTCAGGACAGTCCATTTGGATGTGTCCGGTCTTGTGACAGTTGTAGCACTCTACTTTCCAGCCTTCCAAATTTCTCGGTTCCTTCTTGGATTCTCCTTATAATTTTTCTTGTATTTGGAGTAGTTCTTTCTAAAGTTCTTTGAACCTTTGCATTATAAACGCCATATCTTCCTCAAAATCTAATGGATAGTGAGGCTTTACATCAGATAGGCTCTTGGCAGGGGACTCATTTGCAAATGCTATTCCCTTCTCTGCAGGCTCAGTTGAGGATGAACTTGGAAGCTCGAACTCATAAGCCTTCAGATCAGAGAACAGCTCTTGGATCTTTATCTTATTCAGGTCCTTGGACTCTCTCATGGCCACGGCCTTCATGCTCCATTCAGGTTTGAGAGATCTGAGAACCTTCAGTGCCATTTCCCTGTTGCCATAGGTTTTGCCGAGGGAATTGATCTCATTAATAATCTCAGTGAACCTTGTGTCCACTTGATCTATGGATTCGCCGTTCTTCATTTTGAAATTGTCAAACTTTTGAATAGCGATTGACAATTTATTTTCTTTAATTAGCTCCGTTCCCTCACACATTAAAGCTAATGTGTCCCAGATTTCCTTGGCATTTTTGCAGTTCTTGATCTTGACCATGGTGGATTTGTCAAGAGTCTAATATAATACATCTCTGGCCCGGTTATCAAGATTGGCCAGTTTTCTTTCTTCGGGAGTCAGCTCCGTCCTTTTCTTAGGAATCTTCTCTGGCTTCCCTGCTGCGATCTCATATGTTGTGTTGTCCTTCTCGAGGATGAATGGACCATCCTCTATGATGCACCACATGTCGTCATGAATCGAAGATAAGTGTGCCTGCATCCTTATCTTCCACAGATCATACTCGTCAACTGAAAACACAGGGAGTCTAGAATGCATGTGTTCCATTATAAAATGAGAGTGAAGATATATATATCTGATATAGATCTGGTTCGTGAAATAAATGAACCAACCTCTCCGATACCACTTGTAGGTCACAAGTCGTCCAGGTACAAGTCTAGAGGGGGCGTGAATAGACTTGTAGAAACTCTTAAACTCTTTTTCACGAAGAGTGAGTTTCTTCAGCTGATAGGTAAACAAATGACTTGGAGTCGTTTGTTCTTTAATATATGCGGAAGTCAGCTGATGACGAATAGAAAGCAACTAATGAAACACTTAACAATGAATGCAGCAGTTAAAGTATGATGCAATAAAACAGTATAGAACGCAGGCGATTATAGTGGTCTCAGAGGTGGGGTAATCCTCTACTAATACACTTTTCTCCAAACCAGTTGGAGATGAATTCACTATAATTCTCAACCAGTGATAAATATTACAGTGATTCAAACAAAACTACAACAGCTTCCAACCAGTGGAAATCCGTGCCGTTGTACCACACTTGACTGCCTTGCACCTCTTGATCCTCGATCCTCGGATGCCTTTACAGTCTCTAACTTCAACCAGTGAAGTACCCCGAACTCAGGATTATAGACAAGAGTTTTTGTCTTCTCCAACTAAGAGATTCTTTAAGTATAAACTTTTAGAACTGCTCTTTTCACGATGCTATAGATTGCTTTTTGATTGCTTGAATGCTTTGATCGCTTGAAAGTATGTTCGCACTGGTAATTGCTCAGTTTCAAATCTTCGGATATAAATAGGTCACGATCTCTGAGCTTTTTCCTTGTAGCCGTTGCAAATCTTTTGAACAAATCCGTCCGTTGGAGGGAGACTTCTTTGTTTAATCTTTCTGAACGTTGCAAGGCTGGATTCCCATTATTTTATTCTATCTTCCGACCGTTGGGAAGACTCTCCATGTGATGCGCCGAATCTTTTGATTATAAAACGATTAAGGTCTTCAAGGTGGGTCTAGATAGCTTTTTTAATTCATATCTCTTGCGGGAATCACTCCAATTTGTCTCTTTACGCTGCATGTGACTTTCCGTAATACTTGACTTTTCAACGCATGCTGACGTGGACTTGGAGTACTTGGCTGACTTCGACTAGGCTGATGAGCAGCTAACATCTCTGCAGTCTGGACTTCTCTGGTGTTCACTGTTTGTGACTTATCTGATCAGGTGACTTGTCTGCGGTACCTTGGCTGCAGTCTGGTCAAACTTCTCTGATAAATTGTGTTGACCAGAACTACTCTGACTCGACTCGACTGATCCTCTCTGATGGACTTAGCTGTACTCAGTACTTAGCCGATTTTAGCCTAACTAATTTTTTGGCCTACAGAAGATACTCATTTGGTTCTTCTTTACATTTTGCCAAGTTTTATACTTAACATATTTGGCCTATGTAAGATACTCATTTGGTTCTTCCTTACATTTTTGCCAAGTAATAAACATTTGATTTTATATTAATGATATCATCAAAATCTAACAAGTATTCCTAACAGTAATAAAGTGATGAGTGAGTATCGTTCCCACGAGGACTGAATTACTAAGTACCGATTTTTATGTATTCTAATTTTATTTGAACAGCCGAAATTTGAGTTGCAATTAATAACTAAATAAAATCAATAAAAGAACTAACAATAAAAACGATCGCTTGAAGAAGGAAAATCAAATGATGAATAAGTCTAGGATTCTGAATCCACCTTAGTTTATCCGAATTTACTCTCGATTATCTGAAGTTAATGATTTTCCCAATTTATTGAAGGCGAAGATTGCTAATATACTCTACCGCCTCTCCCGAGGTCAATAGATTTTTCTAAAGGCGAATAACGCACTCTATCCCTAGGTGAATTAATTCGTCAATAGGCAAAAAGCACAAAATCCTCAAAAGGCCACGTAGTTCCTATGAGTATATTCCTATCTCACAAGATAAAACGGTTCTCACCAATAGTTCCTCACCAACTCTCCTCTCCCGATTCGAGTAAGGTAATTAAAACAATCCAATTATTGGCTAGACAATTGAAAGCATTAAAATCGATTGGGAAAACTCAATAGAAAAGGGAATTATATAGATAATCTAAAGTAAATTCATCAAAACTTAGGTTTCATCAAAATCCTAGAACAGGGTTTTAGCCTGACATGCTAAAAGATAAAAATACAGAATTAATGAATGAAAGCATGAAAATCAAACGCAGATGAAGAGCTCAGATTCCTCCGTTCTTCTGGCTTCCGCCCTGTGCTCTTGATGTCTTCTGCTTATCCTTCTCTTTTGCGATATTCCTCCTCCAAGATTTCCCAAGATCAAATATCAAAGATTCAAGATTAATAATTATGGCCTTAAACCCTTATTTATAGCTCCCAGCAGCCTACAAATCACGTCTGTGTGATTAGGTCGAGAACTGGCTTCAAAACGGCCCAAACCCGCGCGGAGTACACCAAAACCGCCCCGTGTGCCGCGGTTCACTTAATCTGTGCCGCGGCTCACGGGGCGCAGATTAAAACCTGGGCGCTGTTTATTTCTTTTGGGCCTCGGCTCACTGTGTCTGTGCCGCGGCTCAGAGTACAGTTTGCTCTGTATCTGCTGGCTACCTTCGTGTGCCGCGGCTCACTATATCTATGCCGCGGCCCCAAGCCAAAAATCGCCGTTTTCGCCCGTTTTGCCTCGTTTTAGCTTCCGAACTCCAATCTCCTGTCAGACATAACATAATAGGGCATTAAAGGCTCATTTATGCAGATTTACTCACAAAAAGAATGCACAATAATGATAAATAAACGTATAAAAATACGCCTAATAAATACCCCCAAACTTGAGCCTTTGCTTGTCCTCAAGCAAAAATAATCAATTTCAAACAAAAGAATATCGTGAATAATCGTGCAACTCATAGTGCTAAACCTAATCAATACTACCCTGAAATTCTCTCGGAATAATACAAATATCGTAGTAGCGAGCTATATCCAGAACACTGATTCCACAAAGTAACCAATTTCAGTCCTAATCACTCGTTCATGAAGAAAATCCAGCTCAAAGATTAACAAGCGTGAATTTAATCGACCGCCAATATGAAGGGTTAAAATAAACAAGCTAACTCGCCCAGTTCCACAGTCTAGTGGCAAAAATTCCAAGAGTTTCATCAAAATTAACCCTCAGACAGTGTTCCCTTATATATGATCAATAAATTGATTCTAGTTGACCACTAGGTTCGGATCTCGGGATGTTTCATCGGGATAATCCTAGGGTGGAATTCCATTCTCATGTGTTGGGGAACCGTTTGACGTAAAAGAAACTCATGGGGCACATTGATGCTTTTAGTTACTAAGTCCCCCTCCACAGCGGAGAAACAACTCGAATAGCTATTCCCGCATGTCCGATTCAAGGTCGCTGTTTTATGCGAGAGTAAACAACGGGTCACGCGAATACCCCCGGTTACTAGGCTCCCCATCATCGGCACATGCGAAATCTCTAAACCACTAGTCTTATCAGGGTCGTCGTTTTACGCGAGAGTAAACAACGGGTCACGCGAATACCCCCGGTTACTAGACTTCCCATAATAGAACAAATAATATCTCGACTTTTGGGAAAAACTGTCCGACTCTAAACTCAAATTAGGTGCCAACACGACTAATGTTACTGGACGACTAGCTAACCAAAAATGTAACCAAACGTATCGACGGCGATTTGAAAACACGTATGTCTCCTCTCTTATCCGCTAAGATCTCTACAAAAATGAAAAAAATTTCGGACCTAAATGAATACTCAACAGAAACGGATATCACTGACTACAACTCAACTAAAACTCAACCGTTTCTTCAGAGAGAAATCAGTATCGTAACATCAGTTTTACACAAATAGAAGCACGAAAAATTCACGAATAAGAGTAAAATCATGACAAGCAAGGCTAGCAACAAAAAGATAACTAAAAATAACGAAAGTGCAAACGAAATAAGTACAGCAATAAGTATATCAACGGAAAGTAAACCCCCCCAAAACTTAGGACGTACATTGACCTCAATGGACGAAATATAATATGCAATAAAAGTGAAAGGTCAAGTACTCCCCTACAGTCTGCTCACGAACTGGTGCCGGCGTCGTCCGGCGAGGAGGGTGGTGTGGTTGGCCGAGCAGGTGGAATAAATGGTGTAACACCCCAAACTAGGCGGATATTACAGTGCCGTGGACCCCCGACTGGGACCCACCAGGCGAATAAAAAAAATGAATTACACAGGGTAAATGTAGTACCGAACCACATTACAACATCAATTACTCCGATTAGGAGTTTCATACAACACACCCAGGATAAAATAGAATACATGTGTATCTTATGTGACGATAAAATACACAACACTGAATGAAACGAGTATTCAGACGGAATGTCTGCAGCGGAATAAATAAAGGAAACTTAAATGACTGAATAAGTGACTGAACAGACTGGGGGCCCCTTCTAGTATCACTGGGACTCCTCGACGTCAGCGTGTTCTCCCCGTGCCTTTGCCTTGCCAAGACCTGAAAAACAAAATCCCCAAACGGGGTCAGTTACACAGAACAACAATCCTCAAGGGTTGAAAAATACACAATCATGATTTAACTGAAGTTATGAAATATCCTTAGTTATGAATTACGCTGAAGAGGGGTATCATAGTACGCCCGTAGTGTTCTGTGCAAGTGTACAAGACGAATGACCGGACACACCCGTCCTTGTACCTAATTAGTCTCACGGAGGTAATCTGTTACCGTGTGCACAGTCCAATGTATCACTCCCAATACATGGCCATAATGTGCCCGACTAAAAATTCCACACATCCGCACCCGGCCACGCAATATGAACCCAGAAGGCCATATGAACGAGAATGACCGTAATGAATATCAATGAATAAATAATAATCTGACAAAGTCAAGAATGACTCACCGAGATGAGAGTAATAATGAAATGAATGATAGCTCAACGAAAAGATTGGAACCGTCGTTCCTTATGACTGAAGTGATTAATTGACAATAACAAGTTTTAATATGATTAATACAATGATGAATGAGTTATGATTATGAATGATCAACAACAAAAGGTATGAATATCCTTTTAACCGAGTAAGAATTAACTTACCCAACAACGATGAAGAATGTCCGTCCACGAACAACGTCCTAATTGAGATATCGGTCGCTCGAACAACCTTAAATAATACAATTACCAACAATCCGTTCAATATACGAATCAAACACCAATATAACGAACTCAAAACGTCGATACGACTAAACCAAGTCCATAGAGGCATTAAATCAAACACGTAGTATCCAAACTCCGATTGTTTACAATCAAACCTCGATATACCAATATCAAATCCCCCAAGAAGTGTTTCAAACCAACAAAAAAACTCCAATACGATCAATAATCCGTTATGAATATCCAAAAATGTGATTAAAACAACAATTAGTCGAAAATCCCCAATTCCAACTCGATATTCAAGGTGTTCTTGAATAATCCCTCAATAATCCAATGAATCCTTATACAAACTCATAATCATATACATATCCCTTCATATAACATGATTATAACGTCCAAAACATCATATCTCAACACAAAATCGAAGTCCAAAGTGTTGAAGGAATTACCTCTTGAAGATTCAAGTACTAAAATCCGAAGAACACGCGTTAGATTGATTTTCCGGGCTTCACGATCGAAAGGAAATGAAGAAAATCAAACACTCAAATGATAATTGATGAAGAAAACTCTCCCTCAAGCTTCTCTCTCTCGTAAAAGGTGGAAAAACTGGAAAGAATGAGCTGAAATGCTCAAAAATGAATTTATAGGGGTTGACTACCTGCCGGACACGGCCGTGCCGATCGGCACGGTCGTGTCTGATTGGCCGGCGGTGGCCGACAGGACTCGACCGTGTCACGCCCGGACACGGTCGCGCGGAGGGCCTTCCGGCGATGACCCGTCCGGCAATGACTCGGGCATGACTCGGCCGTGCTGGCGACACGGTCGGGCGTGCTGGGCAGACGATCCTGGCTTATCCGGAAGGGTTCGACTTGGCCGTGCCAAACGACACGGTCGAGTCCTGTGGGCAGATACTTCGGCATTTTCCGGACGAGTACGGCACGGGCCGTGTCGGACAACACGACCGAGTCCGGTCGGCAGTGATCGGCCAAAAGCTGAAAAATGAGCGGGTGAGCTAAAACGACCATAACTCTCTCGTCCGGACTCCGATTGACTCACCGTTTGAACCATTGGAAAGCTATCTCGATGCTCTATAATATTGCAAAGATTTAGAATTTTTGGAGTTACCAAAAATTAATGGTGATCTAACAAAGTCGAACTCATATGAGGAAAGTTGAAACAATGAACAATAACGATACACAACTCGAAGTTTTTCCGAACGGTGAACACGGTGAAAGAACATGATTGATGAATGATTATAATTGAGTGAAAATACACTGAGTGACAATTACAGACTGATAATTACTGAATGAAAATGAATGAATTACAACTGGGTATTACATACACCCCCCTTTAAAAGAGTTTCGTCCCCGAAACTAAGGGTCAAACAACTCAGGATAACTCTCCCGCATACTATCCTCGGTTTCCCAAGTGGCCTCTTCGACTCTGTGTCTAGACCACTGAATCTTAACCAAAGGAATCGTCTTATTTCTCAACTGTTTGATTCGCCGCTCTAAGACTCGTATAGGACGCTCCTCATATGAGTGGTCGTCGACGATTTCGATTTCGTCGAACTGCAGTATGTGACTCGGGTCGGGAACATACTTTCGCAACTGAGAGACATGAAACCCATTATGAATTCGGCTCAACGCCGGAGGTAAAGCCAATCGATAAGCTAACTCGCCTACTCGATCCAAAATCTCAAACGGTCCAATGAATCTCGGACTCAACTTTCCCCTCTTCCCAAAACGAAAGATACCACGACTCGGGGATACCTTGACCAACACATGGTCACCAGCCTCGAACTCTAATGGTCGACGACGGTTATCTGCATATGATTTCTGTCGACTCTGAGCGGTCAACAAACGACTCTTGATCAAAGCTACCTTTTCCCGGGCGGCTATATGCATATCGGGCTCGGTGCCGATTGATTCTGACAAGTAATCCCAACACAAAGGAGAGCGACAACGACGACCGTACAAGGCCTCGTAAGGTGCCATCTTAATGGAAGCATGCCAACTATTATTATACGTGAACTCGATCAATGGTAGTTGGGCTTCCCAATCGTCCTTCCAATCGAGGACGCAAGCTCTCAACATGTCCTCTAATGTCTGAATAGTCCTCTCTCGATTGTCCAGTCAATTTGAGGATGAAAGCGATCTTGAGATTAAGCTGAGTTCCCATAGCACGATGAACTGATTTCAAAAAATGTGACACAAACCGTCCGTCACGATCGGAAACGATACTTTTAGGAGTACCGTGCAGTCTCACTATCTCTTTGATGAATAGCTGGGCAAGTCTCTCGGGACCCCAAGTATCCTTAATCTCAAGAAAATGAGCTGATTTAGTTAAGCGGTCCACAATCACCCAGATCGTATTCATGCCACGACGACTCGTCGGCAAACTCGTGATGAAATCCATAGAAATGTCTTCCCATTTCCACTCTGGAATAGGGAGAGGTTTCAGCATACCCGCCGGTCGCTGATGTTCAATCTTGACTTGTTGGCAAGTTAAGCATCTCGAAACAAATTCCGCGACTTCTCGCTTCATATTACTCCACCAGTAATTTTGTTTCAAGTCTTTATACATCTTGCTAGACCCCGGGTGAACAGAATAAGGGGTAGCATGAGCTTCTCTCAAAATCGAGTTTTTCAACTCGTCATTCGCCGGTACGCACAACCGGTTCTTAAACCTCAAAAGTCCATCCTCGTGGACCACGAATCCAGGGGCTTTCCCCTGAGCCACATCCTCACGAATGCGCAACAATGATGGGTCTGAATCCTGATTCTCCCTGATTGCATTCTCAAGAGATGATGAAATCTCTAACATACAAAGCTGTCCGTGAACTCGCTGAAGCCAGACCTCGATCTCGGGTCTAAGGAATTCCTGTTGGAGCTCCTTCTGAATTGTTAAACGAGCAAGCATCTGCTCCTGAACGGACTTACGACTCAAGGCGTCGGCGACAACGTTCGCCTTGCCCGGGTGGTAAAGGATCTCAATACAATAATCCTTGATTAGTTCTAACCACCGCCTCTGTCGCATATTTAACTCCTTCTGAGTAAATATATACTTTAAACTTTTATGATCGGTGAATATCTGACAAGTGACGCCATAAAGGTAATGACGCCAAATCTTCAAAGCGAACACCACGGCTGCTAGCTCAAGGTCGTGTGTCGGATAATTAACCTCGTAAGGTCTCAACTGCCGTGAAGCATAGGCAATAACCTTCCCGTTCTGCATGAGTACACATCCGAGACCCTGTCCGGACGCATCACTATAAACCACAAATCCTTTCGTCCCCTGCGGCAAGGAAAGTACAGGTGCTGACGTTAACCGGCTCTTGAGTTCCTCAAAACTCCGTTGACACGCGTCGGACCACGTGTATTTCTTATCTTTCCGCAAAAGGTTCGTCAATGGTTGAGCAATTTTGGAAAATCCTTCCACAAACCTCCGATAATAACCGGCTAATCCGAGGAAGCTTCGGATTTCCTTAACATTCTTCGGAGGTAACCAATCCTGGATAGCCTCCGTCTTCTGAGGATCAACACGCACTCCATTTGATGAAATTACATGTCCGAGAAACGTCACTTCGGACATCCAGAACTCACATTTGGAAAACTTTCCATAAAGTTGCTCTCGTCTCAGCACGTCGAGAACCTGATGAAGATGAATCTCGTGTTCCTCTCGGTTACGAGAATAAATCAAAATGTCATCGATGAAGACAACAACAAATCGATCCAAAAAGTCGATGAAGACCCGATTCATTAGTTCCATGAATACCGCAGGTGCATTAGTTAGCCCGAACGGCATAACTACGAACTCAAAATGACCATAGCGTGTTCGAAACACCGTCCTCGCGATATCCGACTCTCGAATCCGCAGCTGATGATATCCAGATCTTAAGTCGATCTTGGAAAATCGAAGCTCCATGAATTTGATCCAAAAGGTCATCGATACGGGGTATAGGTTACTTTTTCTTGTTTGTCTCCCTATTCTACTCAGGATAATCTATACACTTGTGAAAAGAACCATCATTCTTTTTGACAAGCGACCTTTGGTGCTCCCCACGGGGCGCACTTCGGTCGGATATAACCTTTCTCGAACAATTCCTCAAGTTGATTCTTCAACTCTCGCATTTCGGTCGGGGCCATTCGATGCGGTGCCTTCGATATCGGGGACGTGCAGTTCCAACTCAATCGTGAATTCCACATCCCTCTGTGGAGGCAAACCGAGTAACTCGTGCGGAAATACATCGGCATATTCCCTTACTACCGGAATATCCGACAACATCTTGATGATTCCTCGGTTTTGGTCATATAGCACCAATAACCGACACATCCTCGATCGAGTAATCGCCCGCTTTCATCAAATTAATGACCTTACGAGCAGTAGGGATTACCTCCCTGAAATACACATTCAACCCCATCGTCTGAAATGATAGTAATCATACGCTTACGGACACTAATGATGGCATCATGACGATCCATCCAATCAATACCCAAGATGACGTCGTCTCTCGGCAAATCTACCACGATAAGGTCCGCTGGCCATACACGACCGTGAAACTGAATAGGACAATCCTGAATCTCACGATTACCGATAATTCGTCTACCATCAGGTAGACCAATGACATAAGGCTCACAACTAGTAGCACTACCCAGACGTAGTCTACTCAAACATGATTCGGAAATGAATGAATGCGATGCACCAGTATCAAAAAGGGTACACACAGGTTGAGATAGAATATCGAGTGTACCTGAGATCATTTGGGCCTCGGGATCATCGGTCTTCTTCATCTCATAAATCCGGGGTTTGCTAGTCCCGGCACCGGACGCTCCCGTCTGCTGACTATAGGCTCCACCTTTAGTCGCTCCTGTCGTTTTAAACGACGCTGATTGAGTGGCCTGATTCTGAACGGCTGACTGCTTCGGGGCCTGAGATGACGCTGGAGTAGGTTTGGAGTCCCTACGGCAAAAACGGGCCTTATGCCCAACAATTCCACATTATGACACGTGATGATCGTCTCGGACACTTGGTGCGACATGACCAAGATCCCCACGGTTATAACAGTGATGGCGAATCGGCGCTCGTGGCGAGATTCCGCGGGTTTAGACGTCACGGGAGGTCGCCGTAAAGCGAGCCCGCACGAGGTTTCTTGAAGGTTGTCGACCGCCTTGGATCGATTACGATTCTTCGATTTCTTGATAGCAGACGAAGGTTGCCGCTTAGCAATTTCTTTAGCGAGAAGCTCATAGGTAAGAGCTTTCTCAATGAATTCGGCCAACGTGGTGCAATTATGATTAAGCAATTGTAATCTCATACGGGATTTCAGCCTCTTGCTGAAATACTTAATCTTATCCGCCTCGGAATGAATGATAGATGAGGCGAACGGAAGAAGTTCTGAAATTTCTCGGCAATGGCGAGAACATCCTCGTCTGTTGAGGGTCGGGGGTGAGTAATTCTGACTTGGCCTCTATGAGTGGGGCCGGATAATATCTCTCCATCATGAGAGTCTTGAATCGCTCCCAAGTACATGATCCTTCGGTGGGCTTCAACGACAACCACTAAGAATGTGCGCTCTTACCTGGTAGTAAGCCGCAATGAAACTTTGTGTCCTTAGGACACTCTACCATAGCAAACAACTTCGAAATGCTCGAGCCAATGAATAATATCCGCCGGCTCAGACGAGCCCTCAAAAGTAGGTGGCCTCTGGCGAGAGATGTCGCCGATGATATTGCTCACGTTCCTCTCTTGCCTCTGAGGTGGCGGCGGAGGAGCCTGTTGATTTTGATTGACTGAGTTATGCATCGTCTCCATTAGTTGTGTCATCTGAGTCATCTGGGCCATCATGCCCTGCATAAAGGCGAGTGGATCGATCCGAACACCTTCTGACTGAGCCGTGTCCCGAGTACGACTCCCCGAAAGTGAATGATCACGCCCTGGTGAATGAGTGGCAGCGTCACTGCTAGATGAGTTAACATTATTCCTCGCGTTCGCACGTGTGTTCGCACGAGTTCTAGGGATTCGGCCCGTACCACGGCCTCGTCCTCCACGTCCTCTTCTTGCTCTCTCCATACTAAAGTAGGAAAGTCACATGATGATTATAATCCCCGCATGAATATCACGTTATGATTATGTCATGAGATGATGAAAATGAGTATACATATTCTAACTTAGTGATTATATGAATGATTTACTGAAGTGACATGATTATCTGATAAAATTCTTGAAGTGATTATCTTGAATAACTTAATAAGATTGATAATATGACCATCCAGATCGACAACTGAGTAATAAAAGGAATTAAGTGATTAATGAGTTAATATGATTGTCCTGATCATTAACTGAGTATTGAAATGAATTAAGTGATTAATGAGTTAATATGATCGTCCTGATCATAATGAATGATGATGTTTGAGGATTGTTAATTGATGAATGATGAATGAATGATTATTGCCATAAATTATACCATGGCGTTAGAAATCTTACAGTTCTTTGGCCCGATTGGCTCGGCATTTGCACAGGTCACACGTGACACGAAAGTCCAATGATACTAGTCTGATGACGATGACTTCAAATGAGACATAACTCGGAAGGTAGTATTCAAAACCACGCTCCGATACCAACTCTGTAACACCCCAAACTAGGCGGATATTACAGTGCCGTGGACCCCCGACTGGGACCCACCAGGCGAATAAAAAAAATGAATTACATAGGGTAAATGTAGTACCGAACCACATTACAACATCAATTACTCCGATTAGGAGTTTCATACAACACACCCAGGATAAAATAGAATACATGTGTATCTTATGTGACGATAAAATACACAACACTGAATGAAACGAGTATTCAAACGGAATGTCTGCAGCGGAATAAATAAAGGAAACTTAAATGACTGAATAAGTGACTGAACAGACTGGGGCCCCCTTCTAGTATCACTGGGACTCCTCGACGTCAGCGTGTTCTCCCCGTGCCTTTGCCTTGCCAAGACACGAAAAACAAAATCCCCAAACGGGCCGCCATTACGTAACAACAATCCTCAAGGGTTGAAAAATACACAATCATGATTTAACGAAGTTATGAAATATCCTTAGTTATGAATTACGCTGAAGAGGGGTATCATAGTACGCCCGTAGTGTTACGTGCAAGTGTACAAGACGAATGACCGGACACACCCGTCCTTGTACCTAATTAGTCTCACGGAGGTAATCTGTTACCGTGTGCACAGTCCAATGTATCACTCCCAATACATGGCCATAACGTGCCCGACTAAAAATTCCACACATTCGCACCCGGCCACGCAATATGAACCCAGAAGGTCATATGAACGAGAATGACCGTAATGAATATCAATGAATAAATAATAATCTGACAAAGTCAAGAATGACTCACCGAGATGAGAGTAAAAATGAAATGAATGATAGCTCAACGAAAAGATTGGAACCGTCGTTCCTTATGACTGAAGTGATTAATTGACAATAACAAGTTTTAATATGATTAATACAATGATGAATGAGTTATGATTATGAATGATCAACAACAAAAGGTATGAATATCCTTTTAACCGAGTAAGAATTAACTTACCCAACAACGATGAAGAATGTCCGTCCACGAACAACGTCCTAATTGAGATATCGGTCGCTCGAACAACCTTAAATAATACAATTACCAACAATCCGTTCAATATACGAATCAGACACCAATATAACGAACTCAAAACGTCGATACGACTAAACCAAGTCCATAGAGGCATTAAATCAAACACGTAGTATCCAAACTCCGATTGTTTACAATCAAACCTCGATATACCAATATCAAATCCCCCAAGAAGTGTTTCAAACCAACAAAACAACTCCAATACGATCAATAATCCGTTATGAATATCCAAAAATGTGATTAAAACAACAATTAGTCGAAAATCCCCAATTCCAACTCGATATTCAAGGTGTTCTTGAATAATCCCTCAATAATCCAATGAATCCTTATACAAACTCATAATCATATACATATCCCTTCATATAACATGATTATAACGTCCAAAACATCATATCTCAACACAAAATCGAAGTCCAAAGTGTTGAAGGAATTACCTCTTGAAGATTCAAGTACTAAAATCCGAAGAACACGCGTTAGATTGATTTTCCGGGCTTCACGATCGAAAGGAAATGAAGAAAATCAAACACTCAAATGATAATTGATGAAGAAAACTCTCCCTCAAGCTTCTCTCTCGTAAAAGGTGGAAAAAACTGGAAAGAATGAGCTGAAATGCTCAAAAAATGAATTTATAGGGGTTGACTACCCTGCCGGACACGGCCCGTGCCGATCGGCACGGTCGTGTCGCATGCTTGGCCGACGGTGGCGACAGGGACTCGACCGTGTCTGCCACGGCCGCGGTCGCGCGAGGGCCTTCCGATAGTGACCCGTCCAAGCGGCGACTTCGGCATGACTCGGCCGTGCGGGCGACACGGTGGGCGTCTTGGCGACGATCTGGCTTATCCGGAACGGTTCGACTCGGCCGTGCCAAACGACACGGTCGAGTCCTGTGGGCAGATACTTCGTCATTTTCCGGACGAGTACGGCACGGGCCGTGTCGGACGACACGACCGAGTCCGGTCGGCAGTGATCGGCCAAAAGCTGAAAAATGAGCGGGTTAGCTAAAACGACCATAACTCTCTCGTCCGGACTCCGATTGACTCACCGTTTGAACCATTGGAAAGCTATCTCGATGCTCTATAATATTGCAAAGATTTAGAATTTTTGGAGTTACCAAAAATTAATGGTGATCTAACAAAGTCGAACTCATATGAGGAAAGTTGAAACAATGAACAATACCGATACACAACTCGAAGTTTTTCCGAACGGTGAACACGGTGAAAGAACATGATTGATGAATGATTATAATTGAGTGAAAATACACTGAGTGACAATTACAGACTGATAATTACTGAATGAAAATGAATGAATTACAACCGGGTATTACAAATGGCCCATGCAGCAAGGTGCTCCTGGTGGTAGGCATCCCTCGCTACCAGACGCCTCGACTCACGACGGTTGGCCCGGCGGGCCTGCTCTCTCATCTCAGCTCGGACGACAGCAATGATGCTCTCCCTCTCCGTCCGGCTCTCCTCTCTTAGTGCAGCCAAAAGACTCTCTCTCTCTCTCTCTCTCCTCATCTCCTCTCTCAACCCGTCAAACATCGCCTGCAAGTGGTCTCTATCGGGCGGCAGGCTGGCATCTGCCTGCTCCTGTGTCAGCAGAAGAGGCTCTGGGGACCCCTCGTGGGCCTCATCAAGTAGAAATCCTCGCCCCCGAGCGTGTGCCGGTGCTCCTCCTCACTGGTCGAAATGCGAAATGATGCGGTTATCAATCGGGCCATGGGGAGCTAGCATCGGCTCGTCATCCGACCACGTCATCCCCGACTGCCGGCACAGAGCGCAAATAAGCGAGGGGTGCTTCAGCCCCGTCTTGGCCCCTCCCTGAATACACTGGAAGATAGATCGTACCAGGAGAGGAGCCACATCGAATCGCAGCCCGGAGGTGATAGCATATAATGTACGGGCTCGAGAGAGAAAAACAGTGCGGATCTGCGAGGTGGGGTCTATACGAGCGCACATAAAATACAGCCAGGCACGCCCGAACCGGCTGAGGCGCGAGCTCTTAAAGTAGAAGGTGGAAGAATCCGGGGCGCGCCTCTCCCAGTCGGAGTCGGGCTGTGTAAGAGTCTCGAGCAGAGCCTCCTTCGTGAGGCTATCCATAACTCGCGCATAAGCCGTCTCATCAACCACCGGCAGCTCAAATAACCTCCGAATAGCAGCTACAGAAAAATCCACCGTAATGCCTCGGACTACGACCTGAGTCCGAGTGTCTAACTGCTGTAACATCTGCCCCGCCCGAATGTGTTTCAACAAGGTGCTCGCATAAAACTCCTGCACAATAGATATCATCGCCGGCTCGGGAGGTGCAGCAAAACGGGCCCACCCCATCTCGTTGATCATGGTCAGAAGCTCCCCGTCCTGGGGGGCTGGGGTGAATCCCCTCTCTGGGATCAGAGGTCGAGGGCGAATCTTCTCGTTGAAGATTTTATGGGTCTCCGGGTCAGAAAATTGGTGTGCCTCCGACTCGGCTCGACTATGAGAAGTTTCCCCTCGTGTAGGGGACGACTGAGTCCTGGCCCTTTTGCTGAGCTTCTTGGTTCTAGCCATAGCGCGTTCCTGAAACGTTAAACACCGGAGTTTTCTTACTTAAACAATAATGAGAACAACATTACTCGGCTAAGGATATCTAAACTTTAATCAAGAATTTAACGAGCTAGCACCGCCGTGAGAGAGAAATAAAATTTAAGCTTTAACATTTAACATTGACGTAAGGGTTGGGGTTGTTGTAAATCCAGAAACGAATTCGTTGCACAAAGCTTAAAAACATTGACTTAACACAATTTTTTTTTTCATTCAAGCATTTTATCAAACACCTTGAGTGCATCCTTTTAATTGAAGAACAAATATGACTAAAGCTTCATTCAATCCCCAAAAACAACATCCTAAATTGAGTATCATGACAAACATAATCCATTCGTTCATAATCGAAAGATAATCATCAATAATCGATCAAAATCATCATATTCTCAACTCAACTTGATAGAACTTTTGAAAAAAAAAAAAGAAACAAAAACATAATCAACCATCAAATGAATAACAAAACTTCACCTTTCAATTCATAGGGAAATTAAGAGTAGGAATTCAGAGTTACCTTGATTAGTTCTTGAAGAGTGCAAAAAGAATGCAAGAAGATAAAAAAATTTTGGCCGATCGCTTGTGCAGAGAAAAGGGGAAGGAGGTACCTGAGTGTCGGCCGAGTTCATTTTATAAAAATACCTGGGCTGTTCAAATTCCGAACGGTGGGCCGCGGCACAACATAAGTGAGCCGCGTCTCAGAGTACAGCCTCTTTTACCTGCTATTTCGTTTCGTCGTGTGCCGCGTCTCATCATTCGTGTGCCGCGGCTCAAAGTACAACGTTCTGGGCTCTTCATCTGGCAATTGGTGTGCCGCGGCTCAGAAGCAACGTGCCGCGGCTCAGGAGTCAAGTGTGCCGCGACTCAGTAATGTTGTGCCACGGCACATAGTACAGAATGTTTAGCCTTCTGGTTCGATTTGTGTGTGCCGTGGCTCACAAGCCTTGTGCCGCGGCTCAGGCATAAATTTTTCCCCTGGAACTTTTTCTGCACAGAATTTTAAAAGGAACACGTCAAGGACGAGAGGGATCAGCAAATCAAAGCAAAAATGATGAAAAATAAATATTCAAAAATGCAAGAAAATACTGAAACAGAAAAATCTACTACTAAAACTCGGGTTGCCTCCCTAGAAGCGCTAAGTTTATAGTCTTCAGCCGGACCTATTGGAAATCAGTTCGCTTTTCGCAAACTCCATTTGGACTCCGCTCCGTTCATCAAACCGTTAATATGTGTTTTAAAATTTTGACCATTGGTCTTTAACGATTCAATTTTCGGTTCGGACACCCAATGTTGTTTGCAAAAAGGTTTTGACACAAACAACTTCCCGAAGCACCCATTTTTCTCATGATTTGGCCTCCGTTTTACGTCCGGCTTATTCTCCTTTTTCTTGAACAAACTTATGACAGCATCGGGATTTCCCATTGATGGATGAACGGTTGATGATGACGGCATGTCCACATGCTTGAGATATGCAACTCGTTCTAAATTTTTCTGAGGCATCGGACCCTCTGAAACGGACTCTGAGTTTTTCGATCGACGATTCTTCCGGTGTGTGTCTTTCGCAACGGTATCCACACTTTCAATTTGCGAGCTCTTCTCAACACCACCCGGACATGGAAAGGATTTAAATACTTGAAAAGTGACATGCTCGTCTTGAACCCTTAGAGTTAGTTCCCCTTTTTCCATAAAGTTCGGCCGGTTGCCAAAAATGGTCTTCCCAAAATGATTGGGATGTCGTGGTCTTCCTCCATATCAAGCACAATGAAGTCTGCCGGAAAGATGAACTTATCAACCTTTACTAAAACGTCCTCAATTATTCCCCTCGGATACTTAATAGATCTATTAGCTAATTGTAAGGAGATAGTCGTCGGTTTCGCTTCTCCAATTCCAAGTTTCTTGAAGATAGACAGAGGCATGAGATTAACACTAGCGCCGAGATCGCACAATACCCTTTCAAAAGTCAGATTTCCCATCGTGCAAGGTATATTAAAACTTCCCGGATCCTTTAATTTTGGCGGAAGCTTTTTCTGAAGAATAGCACTGCACTCCTCCGTCAATGCGACTGTCTCAAACTCCTCGAGTTTTCTTTTCTTTGACAAAATTTCTTTCATGAATTTCGCGTAACTCGGCATTTGCTCCAAGGCGTCGGCAAATGGGATGTTAATATGCAACTTCTTGAAGACGTCGAGGAACTTTGAGAATTGCTTGTCCAACTTTTTCTGATGTAATCGCTGCGGAAACGGGACGGGTGGTACATATGCCTTTGGATTGTCCGGAAATATTATCGAGGGTCTCCAATCTTGTGATTCCTCCGTCGCTGAATTTTTCTTCTCCGCCTCCTCACTTCTCTTTTCGTTCGGCTCGGGCAGCTCACACAATTTCTTACCACTTCTCAAACCAATGGCATTGACACTCTCTCTGGGATTCGTTTCAGTGGTACTTGTCAAGGTACCTTCCGGGCGGGCTGTTAATACATTTGCTATCTGGCCCATTTGGAGTTCCAAGTTGCGAATGGAGGCGGAGTGGTTTTGCAATGTTGCTTCCGTATGGGTCATGAACTGACTCGTATTCGCTGCCAATTTCGCAAGTGCTTCCTCTAGAGAAACCTTTGGAGCAGGAGGAGGTTGCTGTTGGTGTTGAGCGAACGGAGGCTGGTTCGAGTTCTGTCTGTTTCTCCATGAGAAGTTAGGATGATTATGCCATCCCGGATTATACGTGTTGGAGTACGGATTATTTTTCCGGTTTCCATTTCCTACGAACTGAGCTTGTTCAATTGGGGGCTGCTCGAAAGGGTTTCCGACTTGGCACTCTGCGCTGGGGTGAGATCCATTACACCAATTACAAGATTCAATGGTAACGGGGGAAGGAGCATGCGAAAATGCCTGAAGTTGCTGAGTTAGCGCTGCTACTTGGGCCGACAATGTAGAGATCGGATCATTATTCGAAATTTCCAAGACTCGCTTCGGATTTACTCGTTCGGACGGCCATTGATATGCATTTGCGGCCATAGCTTCCAACAAAGAGTGCGCTTCAGCCATCGTTTTTCCCATTAAGGCTCCTCCAGCGGCTGCATCCACGAGAGTGCGTGTAGAGGCACTTAATCCATTATAGAACGTCTGAATTTGGAGCCAGTCTGGTAGGCCGTGATGTGGGCATCTCCTTAACAAATCTTTGTATCGCTCCCACGCGTCGTGAAGCGACTCCATATCAAATTGACCAAAAGTGGTAATTTCGTTCCTCAGTCTCGCCGTCTTCGAAGTTGGGAAGAATTTAGCAAGAAAGGCTTGCGCTAATTCCGCCCATGTCGTGATCGAGCCAGGCGGTAAAGAATTCAACCAAAATTTTGCTTTGTCCCTCAAAAAGAAAGGGAAAAGCCTTAGACGGATGGCATCATCGGTGACACCGTTGTTCTTGAACGTGTCACAAATCTCGAGAAACGACGCAATGTGTGCGTTGGTCTCGTCGTTCGGCAATCCACAGAACTGGCTCGATTGCACCATCTGAATAATTGCAGGCTTGATTTCGAAATTGTTCGCCTGAATGGTGGGACGCCGAATCCCCGAAAAGTTCGCGTTGATTTGTGGCATAGCATAATCTCGAAGTGCTAGTACCGGTTGAGCTTGCACCATGGGGTTTTCCGCTTCGTGATTTCCCGTATTATCGGCCATAGTGACTTTCGTCGGTAGCTCTCGTTTCTCCTTTTTGTTTCTCCGAAGAGTGCGCTCGAGTTCGGTATCCAAAGGTAGTAGGCCTTCGTTACCGAATTTTCTCATGCACTAACCGAACAATCCTGAAAGGAAAAACAAACAAATAAAATAACACAAAAAAAATAAAAAAAAAATTTAAACTAAGACTAGAAATACTGAAATCGATATTAGTAAAAAAAATCATTCCCCGGCAATGGCGCCAAAAACTTGTTGCGATATTTCGTAAACGCAAGTGCACGTTATCGTTGACAAGTAATAAAGTGATGAGTGAGTATCGTTCCCACGAGGACTGAATTACTAAGTACCGATTTTTATGTATTTTAATTTTATTTGAACAGCCGAAATTTGAGTTGCAATTAATAACTAAATAAAATCAATAAAAGAACTAACAATAAAAACGATCGCTTGAAGAAGGAAAATCAAATGATGAATAAGTCTAGGATTCTGAATCCACCTTAGTTTATCCGAATTTACTCTCGATTATCTGAAGTTAATGATTTCCCCAATTTATTGAAGGCGAAGATTGCTAATATACTATACCGCCTCTCCCGAGGTCAATAGATTTTTCTAAAGGCGAATAACGCACTCTATCCCTAGGTAAATTAATTCGTCAATAGGCAAAAAGCACAAAATCCTCAAAAGGCCACGTAGTTCCTATGAGTATATTCCTATCTCACAAGATAAAACGGTTCTCACCAATAGTTTCTCACCAACTCTCCTCTCCCGATTCGAGTAAGGTAATTAAAACAATCCAATTATTGGCCAGACAATTGAAAGCATTAAAATCGATTGGGAAAACTCAATAGAAAAGGGAATTATATAGATAATCTAAAGTAAATTCATCAAAACTTAGGTTTCATCAAAATCCTAGAACAGGGTTTTAGCCTGACATGCTAAAAGATAAAAATACAGAATTAATGAATGAAAGCATGAAAATCAAATGCAGATGAAGAGCTCGGATTCCTCCGTTCTTCTGGCTTCCGCCCTCTGCTCTTGATGTCTTCTGCTTATCCTTCTCTTCTGCGATATTCCTCCTCCAAGATTTCCCAAGATCAAAGATCAAAGATTCAAGATTATTAATTATGGCCTTAAACCCTTATTTATAGCTCCCAGCAGCCTCCAAATCGCGTCTGTGTGATTAGGTCGAGAACTGGCTTCAAAACGGCCCAAACCCGCGCGGAGTACCCCAAAACCGCCCCGTGTGCCGCGGCTCACGGGGCGCAGATTAAAACCTGGGCGATGTTTATTTCTTATGGGCCGCGGCTAACTGTGTCTGTGTCGCGGCTCAGAGTACAGTTTGCTCTGTGTCTGCTGGCTACCTTCGTGTGCCGCGGCCCCAAGCCAAAAATCACCGTTTTCGCCCGTTTTGCCTCGTTTTAGCTTCCGGACTCCAATCTCCTGTCAGACATAACATAATAGGGCATTAAAGGCTCATTTATGTAGATTTACTCACAAAAAGAATGCACAATAATGATACATAAACGTATAAAAATACGCCTAACAACAAGCTTCAGTGTGCCATTTAAAGACTAATGCAAGCTTTACAAAGTTTGAGTTTTTGTTTTCATGAAGCAATCAAAGAGTTTGATTTCATCAAGAACGAAGAGGAGCCTTATGTTTATAAGAAGGTTAGTGGGAGAAAGATTGCGTTCTTTATACTATATATGGATGACAGTCTACTTATAATAAACAACGGAGCAAGATTGTGTTCTTCAAAGTGAGGAAAATAGAAGGGAAATGAGTAAGGTACCTTATGTTTTGGTGGTGGGTAGCCTCATGTACCCTATGATTTTTACGAGATCTCACATAGCTTTTGATATTGGTATGGTAAGTTGGTATTAATTAAATCCAAGTCAGGAACATTGGACTGATGTCAAGAACATTCTTAAGTACTTAAGAGAACTAAAGGTTTAGTTCTTATATACAGTAGTGGAGAACTGAAAGTGGAGGGATACACGGACTTGGATTTTCCAAGAGACATTGACAGGAGTATTTCCACTTCAGGGTATATCATGCTCTGAATGGTGGATTATTTTCTCGCAGAAGTGCCAAAGAGCGACTACATATTCCACTCAATCAGAATGTTAGGTAGCCTCTGATGCTGCAAGGAAGCATATTGGATTAAGAAATCTCATGAAGAACTTAAAGTGGTCCTTGATGTAGAGCTGCTTGTGGCGCTATTCAGGGATAACGACAGAGCTGTTGCACAAGTTAAGAATCATAGGTCTCACCATAATACCAAATATATTGAGAGGAATATCATCTTGTGAGAGAGATGGTTGAAAATGGATATGTTTCCCTGTAGATAGTAGACTCAGCATACAATATTGTTGATCCATTGACCAAACCGCTACCTATGATGGTCTTAGAGCGACATCTCGAGAACATGGTTATTAGATACCATAGTTTATGGTATTGAGCGCATGTGAGAGATTGTTAGGAGTATACCCTAATGCCACTCAGAAGATGAGCGAGTGAGAGTATCGTATCGTAATTATAAATATTTAATTCGTTTATGACATGGCATTTATTATTTTTATATTATTGTAGAGCATTGACATCATGAGTTGGTACATAAAATAACAGTACTTGCATCTCAGAGAGCGAATATCCCACTCCTTATAACATAAAGAGATTGGCACTAAAAGTGTTTAACTCCCAAATAATTAATTAGTTCGCAAGTCGATAAAACTTAATCGGGCATAAGTTTAGATAAGACTCATATAACATGTACATTGATATGCAGAGTGCATGTATTCACTAAGTATTAGCGGGAGCACATGTTATAGGTATACAAAGGTGATTAGTATACTCGGATGCAGCTCACCCCGATTCAGTCACATGGATTTCACTCTGGATAGTGAATGACTAAATCAAAAAGTTGTGACATGTATATATGAACCTGTACATGAGGATTCAATAGGAGGTGTGATTGTGACATTAAGTTATTCATTGGATTAGTTCGATACAGTCATCGATTTGTGGGGTCAACCTCGAAGTGCAACTTCATGGACAAGTAGTAATCTCTACTGAATACCAAGATAAGATTCTTTTTCGAGTCAGTAAGTGAACATGTAAATCTCTTATGCGGTTAGTGGCAGATGAGCTTGTTGGAAATAGTGCCCTAGGATATTTCATGTGCCTAGATGTAATTGTCACATTTAAATAACGTTGATTATTATTATTATTATAATCCAATAATAGTTATTTATGAATAATAAAGTACGGATCAAACTTATGGGTATTAGTTGGAGAACACAATACTAGACAAACCGGCATTGAGATCACTACATGATAATGCCATAAGTGAATCTCAATAAAACAATCTGTTAATTAAATCCTTGAACTTGAGATTATCATGGAGTTCAACATGATTACTGCTCTGCCTTTACGTAATCCAACATTATCTGAAACATGGTGATCATAAGGTTAACGATCGGGATTAGTGGGAGTGATGTAGAGGGCAACGAATAATCAAGATGGGGATTTGTCCCTCTCTTTCAGGAGAGAAATATGCATTGGCCCCTCGATAAGTAGGACTGATGGAAATGCATGGCCATACTCAAATGAATAGACATTTAATTCAATCAGTCTACTTAAGATCGATAAAGCATTTTAACATAAATAAGTATGACTATTTGCATGACTTAGTTCAAGTATGATATCGCGCGACAAAGGGAATTGGCACGTTAATTGGTTTAATGAACTATAACATATATTATTTGGGTAGTCAATATGTCCTGCTAGAGACCGCTTATGATTTATTATTTAATAAGATATCAAATAATTGCGGACAAAATACAAGCCTTTTGGGTCATACACATGACAATTAAATACGAGTAAGAATAATTAAAAGATATAATATTGGACAATATATTTACTAAGAGATTAAATAATCAGTAATATATAGTATAGAATATTATATATTATATTATTTAATTATATCGTCTGGGAATGATAAATACAATATTTGATATTATATTTATTAAACTATTAAATAATAACTAATATATAATATGAGATACTACGTGTATTGTATTATTTAATAATTTGAAAGGTACTAAACAAATACTAGAGTTTTGACTATAGGATTTACTTTGTGTAAATAATGTATCTATCATATGGAGTTTTCATAAGAAAAAGATTACACAATCCTAGTTGTGAAGCAAACCCCCCCTGTTCGGCCGCCCCCTTTTGTGAAGAAGTCCCGGTTCGGCCATCCCGTGTTATTCCCTTAGTTGATCTTGATCAATAGTGTAGTCCTTCTGGCAAGGAATTATTTATTACACTATTTATCAATATAATTCATAGCAATCTAGCATTTTGGCTTGAGCAATTGTTCGTGTGTGGATAACCAAAAGAGGAAGGTGACTATTATTAGCTTCTGGTCTGGATCTAAATCTATTCTTCAGATTAAGGTAATTCGACGTACCCTTTTATTTAATTAAATTACGGCACGAGATCCTCATCCGGAGGTTTTCTTTTAATTATTCCACTATGTTTTTACTCACATTTCATGTATTAGATATACGAAAACCCAACAGATGTCATAAGTCTTCAACCAATGTCTTCGACCAAATCATTTAAAGATAGTTATATTTGATATATGAGAGCTCAATGCTCTCGATTTTCACTTACACATACAATCATCAAGTTATAATAGGGTTTGACATTGTCATGGCCCTAATACTCGATTGAGAAATCTGATTGAAGGTTTTATATTATACAATATTCATAATGGAAAATTGTTTTGGATGATCCCGATCGTTTGAGTTATAGTGTGAGCCACATGACTGGCTAGGTGTTCCTCAAATTGTCTGCTTCGTCCCATTGCTGACTGTGATGAACTTACAAAGTCGAGCAAATAGGAGAGGCGGAGGACAAAACTGAGTTTATTACCTCTTTGCAGTTACTAGAAATTAGATGTCTAATTTAATTTATTGGATACATTAATATGGACAAGTAAATTAAATTATTTACTAGGTAATAAATTCAACAATTTCTTGAAGATATAGTATTTAGTATGTTTAATTTAATTTTATTAATTAAATACACATATATATTTAAAATGTACCAAGATGTATATAATGAACTAGACACACTATGGCGCGACTCACATGCTAAGTGGTTCAACCCATCATCTCGTGTAGGCCGCCCCCACCCCACTGAAAAGATAAATGCACCACTAGAAGGGGGGATGAATAGTAATATTGTGGACAATTAAACTTTCTCGTGAAAGAAAAATAAATTGTGCAGAAAGTAAAAGACACAACGATGTACAGAGGTTCGACAACTTGCCTACGTCCTCTCTCCGTTTTTATTTTCTATTGGCTCAAGAAAAAACACACAACTTTGCCTCATCTTCTATAGGCCCGGGAACAACCGTTACAACGCTTGTCTTCGATTGGTCCAAACACAACCAAACGCTCAATATAAATTTTCTTATCTAGTGTTCTATAGGAACTAGATAATCCTCACTTACGATCGTCCGAGTATAATCCTAACAATGCCGGATCAAAGATCCTAATAATACTGGATTAAGAACTCTTGATTCGTTTCTCTCAAGCTCGTGAAGGAGTGATGCAACACTCACAACAATCAAAGAAGATACGAAGTATATAAGATATTACAATATGTGAACAACACTCGTATCTTTTATCGTCACAACTTAGTATGAAATAAATAGAAATAATCTAAGCTCAAGTGCGTTTGTATGCTTGAATTTGTGTGTCTTTGAGATACCCAATGGCATGGTTATTTATAATATTCAGTCCCTCTTGATATGCTGAAAACTGGTACTATTAGCATACGCTAATAGTTTATTGCAGCGTGCGCTATCGTTGTATGACTTTGAAGAACTGAACTGTCTTCAAACTGTACCAACGGTTATATAACATGTTTAGCGTGCGCTGGACAGTCCCTTTAACGTGCGCTTATGACATGGTCAGCTTACTTTACTTTGACTTTGAATAATAATACGGCTTAGTCTCCGACGTTCTTCTCCGACGGATAGATTTTGAACTTAGTGTGCGCTAATGAACATCCTTAGCGTGCGCTAGGTAGTAAACATTTGCTTTCCAGATTTTCCATGATTTCTTTGTTGACTTCGTTGTTCCAACGATTGAATGACTAACGGTAGGATTTTGAATATTTACCTTGCGCTAACATGTAACAGATAACGTGCGCTAATAATCTTCAGATAGCGTGCGTTAGTCTTCATTTTACCGTGCGTTGATTGTTGCTTGTTCTTCACTCCAGAGCTTACTGTCTAGTATATGCTTTCAGGTAACGTGTACAACTTGAGTTTTTAGCATTTGTTAGCTAGTTCACATAAAGTGCACTAACATCTTGATAGTGTGCGTTACCTGATGCTCCTTTTTCAGTCCAGACCTCACTGTCCTTACTATCTTGTATAGCCATGAAACCGATAGCATGCGCTAGGCACTTTGTTGCGTGTGCTAATTTGATCAACTAGCGTGCGCTAGTATTGGATGCTTGCGTGTGCTAAAACATCAGGTGAGTTTTCAAGTGCTCTGCAGGTGACTTTCTGACTTCAGGTAGCTTTTGATAATGTGCGCTATCTCAGATATGTAGTGTGCGCTAGACGTTGGATTAGTCTTCAATGATTCATGCCATTTAGTTGAATTTTGTTTAAATGTTTTGAAAATATTCATCATCAAAATACTTTGTTCAACAATCTCCCCCTTTTTGATGATGTCAAAATATTTAATAAATATCTGCAAAACCGATTTAGAAAATTTTTCGAATCAAAGTATTTTATTCAATTATGTTAGTATGTTCGGTTTTTGAGAGTTTTCTCCCCCTTTTTGACATAATCAAAAAGGTACTCTCCCCCTGAGATGAAGCCGTCCGTAAACAGTGATCATAAGGCAAATCGATGCAAAGAAAAACAAACTTCATTAAAACGAGCATAAGTTCAAGCATAACAGATACAATCATCCAAATGAAAACATATCACAAGTACTAAAAAAAACACATAAAAAAAACATAATCCACTGTTTTTCTAAGTTAATCAGCACAAGAATTATTAATTTTGGTGGTCGGAAGAAGGAGTCGGAAAGGGAAATGAAGGATGGGTATAATGAATAAAATCCTCCAACAAGCTACGGATGGAGTGAACTTTTTCTTTGATTTCAGATCTCAGAGCTCGGATATCGTCACGAATTTTCAATTGGTTGGTTTCAATGCACCATACTCGGAGAACCAAATCTTCTTCATCCTTCTCGGTAGACGCCTCTCACATAGGCCTTTTGCCCTTCGATGTTGGTTTCCTAACAAATGTTCCCATTTGAAGTTCTCGAATCATCTCCGGTCCTCTTCTGGAAATACGCTCTTCTGGTGTCGGCACACAAGTTCCTTTTTACACCCTATCTTCCTCCTTGAGATAGGGGAACAAGATCTAGCCTCGATTAAGCATTTTCACATAATACATCGACTTGAGTGAATATTCAGAAATCTCGTGGCCACGGGACACGGGAACGGCCGTGTCTTGAGAGAGATCCACATTATGATACTTGAAGATATTCATCAAAATCGAGCCGTATGGCATTCCGGCCTTCCTAGACCAAGACGTACTTCTTCGAGCGGAATAGCTTGACTTTTGCAATGATCCGATGGTAAACCAAATACGAGAAATCAACCGCCTCATCATTTAAAACATGAAACATAACTTGTTTGTCGACGCCAACAAGCTTGTGTTGAGTGTTTACTTTAGGCATAATACACCTTGTCAGAGAAACCAACAACAAACGTATCTCGATACCAAAATTGTTATTCTCAAACACATCATCGGTTATATCAATCACAGCTTTCGAACTAAGGAATTCATGGATCCAAGTGAATTGATATCATCTTCGTCATTCATTCTCTTGGAACACATGAACCCTTCATTTTTCAATCCAAATAATTCCTTGAAGATTTCAAACGATATAAACAACGATTTTCCACCAACAACTGAATGAATGACATTCGGTTTCGACGAAGCATGATTTCCAACAGTAATATTTGCATAAAATTCATGAACCAAGTTAGGATCAATATCATCTTTGCATTCCACGAATTTTTCAATTCCCAATCTACTAAATAGATTACGAATCTTGACTCCCACTCTTTCTAGACTATGTACATTGAAGAAATAGCAATCGGGTTACATGTTCTTGCGAATTGATCTCATAGAATACCTTTTTAGCTTTGGGTGAAATGAACCTTGCCAAATCTAACTCGGAGTTGCGCAACCTCTTGGATGATTTCTTTGCAGATACCTTTGAGCTACTAGCCATTTGAGATTGAAGAGGATTTGCAGGATGATTCGCTGGTAAATTTGGCTTTTTGATAGAAATTTAACGGCTATAAGGTAGGGTTTATTTAGAAATGAAAAGGGGATTGGCCGAAGGAGGTCTTTTAAATGACCTGGGCAGTTGTTAGCGTATGCTATATAGTGTCTTAGCGTGCGCTAATGGGTTCTGAAAATAAAACATGAAAAACCTGTTCAGCGACTGAAGGCTGTTTTCAGGCGATGGGCGAAAAATTATTATGCTGATTCCACTTCTAAAAACAATGTAAGAAAAATATCCTTAAAAATTGTCGATATGTCCCATACCGAGTTGCAACCGAATAGAGTTGAAAGATTCCTCAGGTAGGGGTTTTGTAAATATATCTTCAAGTTGATCTTTTATACAGATAAAAATTAAACAAATGTCTTTCTTTTGAACATGATCCCGCAAAAAATGATGTCTAATGTCTATATGTTTAGTTGTACTATGCATCACAGTATTTTTACTCAGTTAATAGCAGTGGTGTTGTCACATAAAATGGGGGTATTTTCAAAATAGATGTCATAGTCGCGGAGTTGATTTTTTATCCATAGTACCTGCGCACAGGCGCTCCCTGCTGCGACATACTCAGCTTCAGCCGTAGACATTGCTACGCTTGTCTGCTTTTTACTTTCTTAGGAGATTAAGCATGAACCAATGAAGTGACATGTACCGCTAGTGCTTTTCTTGTCAATTTTACGTCCGTCGAAATTGGTGTCACTATATGCAATTAAATTAAAATCCAGACAAGATGGATACCATAGTCCTAGACCAATAGTCTCTTTCAAATATCGAAAAATATGTTTACAGGCAGTTAAATGGGATTCCTTAGGATTTGATTGAAATCTAGGAAATAAGCAAGTAGTAAATATTATATCCGGTCTTAAAGCAGTTAAATATAACAGAGATCCGATCATACCTCGATATAGCCTTTGATCCACGGATTTTCCATTTTCATCTTTGTCCAATTTTAACGTGGAAGACATTGGAGTTGAAATTGCTTTGCTACTTTCCAATTTGAACTTCTTGAGGAGATCGTGAGAATATTTTGTTTGATGGATGATAATCCCATCTTCACATTGTTTGATTTGAAGCCCGACGAAGAATGTTAATTCTCCCATCATACTCATTTAGAACTTCCCTTCGTGAGATTAGAGAAGTCTTGGCAAAGAGATTCGTTAGTAGCACCGAAAACAATGTCGTCAACATATATTTGACATGCAAGTATATCATTATCTAAAATTTTCACATATAAGGTATTATCGATTTTACCTTTCATATAGTTATTTGCCATTAAAATTGACTTAAACTATCATACCATGCCTGAGGTGCTTGTTTCAAACTGTAGAGAGCTTTGTTGAGCCTGTAGACATAATCTGGAAATTGATGATCTTCAAAACCAGGAGGTTTTTTGACGAACACTTATTACGGAATGAAGCCATTTAAAAATGCACTTTTGACATCCATTTGATATAGATTGATTTTCTTGTGAGCTGCAAAGGCACATAATAAACTAATGGCTTCAATACGAGCCACAGGCGCAAAACTTTATTCATAATCAAGACCCTCTTCTTGATTATAACCTTGTGAGACCAAACGAGATTTATTTCTTACTGGATAACCGTCTTCGTCACACTTAATTTTGTGCACCCATTTAGTTCTGATAATTGTTTTATCTTTAGGCGCGGGAACTTAATTCCATACTTTATTTCGTTCAAATTGAACGAGCTCTTCTTGCATTGCCACCGCCCAACTTTCGTCATCAAGAGCTTCGGATACATTATTTGGTCCAATCTCGGATACAAAAGCACAATGAGCAATATACTCGGTGGTTCTCCTTCGTGTTTGAACACCATCTTTAATATTCCTAATAACAAGGTCTCTTGGATGATCTTTTTTATGGTTCCAATCTTTCGGCAAATCATCGATTATATTCTTCTGAATTTCCGAAAACTTCTCTAGTTTGCGTGAGGAATGAGAGACCGGAAGAATACCTACATCATCAAAACATTATACCTTTCTCGGTGGTTAGATTATTATAACACCCCAAGTTATTCAGGGTATATTACAGCGTCGTGAGCCCCGACGTGGGACCCATAAGGCTATCTATACACGGAACTATGAACAATCAAATGGAAGACAATAAAAAAGGTATTCAAAACCATATCCAATAAATCCAAATACAACACATCACAATTCAATACCATGGCAACACAAGCCGAAACATCAAGGAAACCGAAAACAGTACTCGAGTACTCAAAAACCATTCAAGTACAACAACACTAAGTGGAGAAAATACAAAACATAACCAGAGACAAGACACAACATCACACTTGCCCATCATCTTCATGCCGACCCGATATATTCCTATCCGCTCTCCTAGATCCTGAAATACATGAAAGGTATTTCACCCAGAAAGGGGTTAGCCGTCGAATAGCTAGTACAAGTATATCGAATATGAAACACAACAATAAAATAATTGTACCAATCATCTCATAAACTTAAGACTAATATTCCATAATAACTAAATCTCATAGCATGACATTCAATACATACATGGTTAACCGCGGAACCGCACCAGAGGATACGGAACCCTCAGAGGACCCGTCGGTCCGTCCTAGAGTGGTTAACCCCAAATATCCGCGGAATCGCACCAGAGGCTATGAAACCCTCAGAGGACCCGTCGTCCCATCCAAGAGTGGATATATACCATCATACAACATATATCTTACTTTCAAAGTCGAGAACGTACAATCATAAAAATATACTTGCCTTTGAGACATCGAGAATCAGAAGGAAAAGAGTATAAGTTCGGTAGATCCAAGAACGCACTTCCGGCACCTAAATGATTCATAAGGAATACGATAATCAATAATACATAGTCAATTCACACGGAGAAACTCCCAAAACCCGCCTACGATTCACGAAACTACAAGGATAATCACCTAGAGGTTTGAAAATCACCCAAACCCTCTCAAGTCCGAACAAGGTAGAAAACTAACCATAATCGTAGGGGAAACATGGGTACGGGGTAGATACATCATAGTCTCAAAGATCTCAAGCTCCAAATCAGATAAATCGAACGAATCTAAGAAAATCCCCATTAATTCCCAAAACTAGGGTTCTAAGGAATTTACCTTGATTTGGAAGATAGAAATGGATTAGATGTTGTGTAATCTTTGTTATTCAACCAAAGATGATGATATTTGAAGAAGGACCGCCTCAAATCGCCTCAAATCGCCCTCTCCCATTCTCTCCCATCGGAAATGAGTGAAAAAGTTGCAAATGACGAGTGCATGGGTTGAGTGCCCCTTATAAAATACGCCAGGTTAGCACGCGCTAAAAATCGGGGTTAGCATGCGCCAAAGGGGACACCCGGTAGTCCTGTGGCTTATGTCTTGAGATGTTAGCGCGCGCTACCACACCTTAGCGTGCACTAACTGGTATCCTGCAAAAATTCCAGTTCACTGCCCAAATCCGTTAGCATGCGCTACATCTGGACACTAGCGCGTGCTATGCAACACCAATAGCATTCGCTAGCTACTGCCTAGCGCGCGTTACCTGATAGTCCAGAAAGTAGAAATACCTCACTGCCTCTGCCGACTCAGCTCATTAGCATGTGCTACGGGCGATGTTAGCGCGCGCTAGATAATGCCTAGCGTGCGCTAACTGCTAGTCCATAAGGCAGAATCAGCTACTGCCTCTGCCATGCTCCGAACGTTAGCATGCGCTAAGGCTCCAAGCTAGCGTGCGCTACTCAAGTAGAAATAGCGTGCGTTAGCCTAGGCCTAGCATGTGCTATCTGCCTGTCCCAGAACACTGCCGAAAGGTCCAGTCAACACGCTCATGATCCAAAAAGGTACGAAACTCTAAATCAACATCGACAACATCTCAAAGTTTTTACAGAGTGACAAAAGAGGAATAACGGCAAGGTCAAACATTCAATAAAAAGTACGGGTATTACATTTTCCCCCTATAAAAAGAAGTTTCATCCCTAAACTTAAGAAATAAAAAGTTTAGGGTATTCTGATCGCATCTTCTCTTCCGTCTCCCAAGTCGCCTCCTCGACTCCATGTCTCGACCATTGCACTTTAACCAATGGAATGGTTTTAAGCCAAAGCTGATTCTCAGGACGTTCAAGGATCTTCACCGGCCTCTCCAGAAAGGTAACATCCTCGACTATGTCAATCTCACTATAATCGTTAACATGACTTGGATCCATCACGTACTTTCTCAACTGAGACACATGAAAAACGTTATGGACATGACTCAAAGCTGGAGGCAACGTCAAGCGATAAGCTAAATCTCCAACCCTGTCCAAAATTTCAAAAGGTCCGATATAACTCAGACTAAGTTTTCCCTTTTTCCCGAAGCGGAAAACTCCACTGGTCGGCAACACCTTGAGTAGAACATGGTCTCCCACTCCGAATTCTAAAGGTCGATGACGAGTATCATCATAAGATTTCTGACGGCTCTGGGCGGTCAACAACCAGTCCTGGATAATAGAAATATTCTCCTTAGTCTCCAACAACATATCTGGTTCCATTTCGACTAGCTCCAAAGCCTTGTCCCAACATAACAGTGATCTACACCGACTACCATAGAGTGCCTCGAAGGTGCCATCTTGATCGATGCATGCCAACTATTGTTGTAGGCAAACTCGATCAATGGCAAGTGAAGCTCCCAATCATTACTCCAGTCTAAGACACAAGCCCGCAACATATCCTCCAACGTCTGAATCATCCGCTCCGTCTGACCGTCTGACTGAGGATGAAAAGACGTGCTCAATCTCAACTCGGTGTCCAAAGCTTAATGAACGGCCTGCCAAAAAATGCGATACGAAACGACCATCTCGATCGGAAAAAATGGTCTTATGGGCCCCATGCAGTCTCACAATCTTAGCTATAAAAGTTCGAGCCAATATCTCCAGTCCCCAAGTATCCTTACTACCTAGGAAGTGTGCAGAATTGGTCAACCAATCGACGATTACCCAAATCATATTCATTCTGTCTCTAGTTCTCGGCATCCTAGTGATAAAATCCATAGAGATATCTTCCCACTTCCACTCGGGAATGGGAAGTGGCTTCAACAACCCCGCCGGTCATTGATGTTCAATATTGACTTGTTGACACGTCAAGCATCGTAGTACAAACTCTATGACATCTTTCTTCATATTATTCCACCAAAAATTTCGCTTCAAGTCCTTGTACATCTTACTTGTTCTGGGGTGGATAGAGTAAGGCATAGCATGGGCTTCTCGGAGAATTCTCTGCCTCAACTCTAGATCATTCGAAACACAAAGCCTGCCCTGAAATCTCAGAATACTATCCTCATGGACCATAAAACCAGGGGCTTTTCCTTTAATTACATCTTCCTTCAGTTGAGAGATCATCAGGTCACTCCACTGTTTCCCTTTGATGTCGTCAACCAAGCACGAAGTAATTTCAAGAGTGCACAACTGGCCTTGCACTCTTTGAAGCCAAACTTCTATTCCTTGCTCGATTAAATCCTGACGAATCTTCATTTGAGATGTAAGAACCTCAATCATCTGAAGCGATGCCGATTTGCAGCTCAAAGCGTCCGTAATGACATTGGCCTTTCCCGGATGGTAAAGAATTTCCATATCGTAATCCTTGATCAATTCCAACCAACATCTCTGCCTCATATTCAGCTCTTTCTGACTGAAAATATACTTCAAACTCTTGTGATCGGTATAAATCTGACACAAAGAGCCATACAAATAATGCCGCCAAATATTAAGTGCGAAGACGATCGCGCCCAACTCCAAATACGGCCTCAACTGCGGTGACGCAAAAGCTATTATCTTATCATGCTGCATAAGCACACATCCAAGCCCTTGTCCCGAAGCGTCTCTATAAACTACAAATCCTTCATTACCCTGTGGTAAAGCTAAAATCGGCGCTGAGGTCAAACGTCTCTTCAGTTCATCGAAGCTCTGCTGTATCTCAGCCATCCAACCAAACGTTTATGTATTCTGGAGTAATTTCGTAAGTGGTCGAGCGAGTTTCGAGAACCCCTCAACAAACCGACAGTAATACCCAGCAAGACCCAAAAAGCTACGAACTTCTTTAACAATTTTAGGCGGTGCCCAGTCTAGCACTGCCTCAACCTTCTGCGGGTCTAGACGAACCCCTTCGGACGAAATCACATGGCCGAGAAACATAACTTCTTCCAACCAGAACTCACATTTCGAGAATTTTGCATAGAGGTGCTCGGCTGTCAAAACACTAGTACCAAACGCAAGTGTCGGGCATGTTCCTCCTTATCCCGAGAATAAATCAAGATGTCGTCGATAAAGACGACTACACATCTATCCAGGTATTCGATGAATATATTGTTCATTAATTGCATGAATACTGCCGGTGCATTAGTCAATCCAAAAGTCATGACCACAAATTCATAATGGCCGTACCTCGTCCGAAACGCAGTCTTCAGAATGTCAGACTCTTTCACCCGGAGCTGAAAGTATCCTGATCTCAAATCAATTTTTGAGAATACTGTGGCTCCCTGCAACTGATCAAATAAATAATCTATACGAGGCAAAGGATACTTGTTCTTGATGGTCACTTTATTTAGTTCACGATAATCAATGCATAAACGTAGTGAACCATCCTTCTTCTTCACAAAAAGAACAGGCGCGCCCCAAGGCGAAGCGCTCGGTCTGATGTACCCTTTCTCCAATAGTTCTCCCAAATGACTCTCTAATTCTTACTACTCAGATGGTGCCATCGATACGGCGTCTTAGAAAACGGAGTCGCGTCAGGCTCTAAGTCCATAGAAAATTCT
Source organism: Orobanche coerulescens (assembly GCA_033398695.1). Lineage (NCBI taxonomy): Eukaryota > Viridiplantae > Streptophyta > Magnoliopsida > Lamiales > Orobanchaceae > Orobanche > Orobanche coerulescens. The sequence goes on along the minus strand of CM065805.1, from coordinate 41,586,751 downwards.
ATCTCTCGATCCGGCGATAATCCCGGGAGGTCGTCTGGAAAAACATCGGGATACTCATTAACAACTGGGATCGAAGAGAAATCGACTTCATTCCCTTCCGTGTTCAAAGCATAACACCAATAGCCCGTGCAACCTTTATTCAAAAGTTTTAAGGCCTTCATGGCGCTGATTAGTAACTTAGGTTGGCCCGATTTACGTCCCATAAGCGAGTACTCGGAACCGTCTTTAGTCATCATAGTGATAACCTTAGTATGGTAATTCATAATTGCTTGGTGACTGTCAATCCAATCCTCGCCGAGGATCACATCCTTGTCTTCCATATCAACCACAATCAAGTTAGATAACCAATCTGTACCGGCTATATTCACCAGAAAATCTCTAATCTCCTGATTCCCCATGATTGTATCCCCGCTAGGTAGTTTCTCAATGAAAGGATCGCAAGCAGTCATACAAGTTATATTAAAACGGGGTACACACTCCAAGGAGATGAAAGAATGTGTAGCACCCGAATCAAAAAGTACATGAACTGGATGAGATAGGATATTAATGATACCTAAGGCTACCGCCGCATTGGGTTCATCTGCTCGACGCATCTCATAGACCGATGCTAGAACCTCCCCTTATAGCGTTCTGACTTCGTCCCCAGCCTCTACCGTAACTCTACTGCGACTGGCTAACTGGTTGCCGCTGATTCATACTCTGATCTATTGGCGCTGGGGCAGAAGCTCGAGTGTCCAAAGTCTGATCCTGCTTGGGGCAATAAGCTGCCCTATGTCCCATCTGTCCATAAGTGTGACACTTCAGAGGTGGGAAGTTGCACTACAAATTAACGTGGCCTGGACGACCACAATTAAAACAAGTTACCGGGCTTGTTGAGGTGCCCAAAGTAGAACGAAAACTCTTCTTCCCTCTAGCAGAATGGGACGATTGCCCGACAGAACGGTTAGCCGCCTGAGGTCTTTGGAAGTTGCCACTTCTAGAGCCATAAAAATTACCAGTGGTCTTTTACTTCTTCGAATCTTCTGTGGCATCATTATGAGGACTCAACATGTCATAGGCCAAAGCCCTATCTTGGTATTCCTTCAAGGTGGTACAAGCAAACCCAGCCATGTAACGCCGTAAATCCATAATCATCCGCATGTCAAAGTAGCGGATCTTGTCGCGCTCATCTCGCACTTGATTCTTCACGTGGATCAGTTGTTGGTTGTATTCGACTATCGCCTACGAGACTGGAATATACTGTGGCTTAGCCTCAAAAAAGGCTCGGATTCTTCCTTCTTGCACTGGCCAAGGACAAAACTCGGCCTCCAGAAGCTCTTTAAACTCTCCCCACGTAGCAGTATGATCTTGTGGCTTGATAACTTTCCACCAAGTCGCGGCTTCCTTGGTAAGGAAGTACTGAGCAATTAGTACCTTCCTCGCTTCTGGACAATCAACCGCTTCAAACACTTTCTCTAACTCCGCTAAACAATTCTCCCAAACCATTGGGTCTGTAGCACCACTGAAATGCGGAGGGTTCATACGGATCACATTCTGAAGCAAGGCATCCGATGTCAGGTTCGAATAGTTCAGCTGGACGGATAGGGCCAGGATAGTCATCTGGTTAGCCAATTGTTGAAGGACATTCGTAACTCCAAAATCTGTGTTATTCCCTTAGCCCGTCGACTGGTCGTGATTACCCTCCATATCAGGATGTAATGAGTTAGATAAACTAGGGGTGGTCGACCCCACAACGGAACTAAGGAAAGCGGCCGTGCCACGTCCTCGTCCGCATCCACGACCACAAACTCGTGTCTGTCCCCTATCAGCAGACATTCTGAAGGATACACAAAACACGTAAGTACAATTCAAATCGCATGTCATTGAAGTGACCAATTCCCAAAAATACCAAATCAAGAGTAAAGCGATTAAGGAAACACTAGGAGAGTAAGAGGTCTTACAAGTACCGGTCGCACTGTGATGATGGCAAAGTAGTGATACTGTAGACAAACGATGACTCAATCGACCCAAAAGACCGACAACCTAGGTATCCATAAATCTAAGCTCTGATACAATATTCTGTAACACCCCCAAGTTATTCAGGGTATATTACAGCGCTGTGGGCCCCGACGTGGGACCCACAAGGCTATTTATACGCGGAACTATAAACTTTGACCGATAGAGTCCAAGTAAAATCAAATGGAAGACAATAAAAAAGGTATTCAAAACCATACCAATAAATCCGAATACAAAATATCACAAATCAATATCATGGCAACACAGGTCGAAACATCAAGGAAATCGAAAACAGTACTCGAGTACTCAAAAACCATTCAAGTCTAACAACATTGAATGGGGAAAATACAAAATATAACCAGAGACAAGACACAGCATCACACTTGCCCATCATCTTCATGCCGACCCGGTACATGCCTATCCGCTCTCCTGGATCTTGAAATTCATGAAAGGTATTTCCCCCATAAAGGGGTTAGCCGTCGAATAGCTAGTATAAATATATCGAATATGAAACATAATACTCCTCGACAATAAAGTAACTGTAATCATCATCTCATCAACTCAAGACTAGTATTCCGGAATAACTAAATCTCATAGCATCACATTCAATACATACATGATTAACCGCGGAACCGCACTAGAGGCTACGGAACCCTCAGAGGACCCGTCGGTCCGTCCCAGAGCGGTTAACCCAAAATATCCGTGGAACCGCACCAGAGGCTATGGAACCCTCATAGGACCTGTCGGCCCATCCCAGAGTGGATATATACCATCATACTATTTGTATATCTTACATTAAAAGTCGAGAAACAATTATAAACATATACTTGCCTTTGAGACATCGAGAATCAGAAGGAAAAGAGTATAAGTTCGGTAGGTCCAAGAACGCACTTTCGGCACCTAAACGATTCGTAAGGAATACGATAATCAATAATCCATACTCAAATCACATGAAGAAACTCCCGAAACCCGCCTACGATTCACGGAACTACAAGAATAATCACGTAGAGGTTTGAAAATCACCAAAACCCTCTCAAGTCCGAACAAGGTACAAAACTAACCATATAATCATAGGGGAGACATGGGTACGGGGTAGATACATCATAATCTCAAAGTTCTCAAGCTAGTCCAGTGGCTTCTGTCTTGAGACGTTAGCACGTGCTACTACAACTTAGCGTGCGCTAACTGGTATCCTACAAAAATTCTAGTTCACTGCCCTAATCCGTTAGCGTACGCTACATCTGGACACTAGCGCGTGCTACGCAACACCAATAGCGTGTGCTAGCTACTGCCTAGCGCGCGTTACCCGATAGTCCAGAATGTAGAAATACCCCACTACCTCTGCCGAATCAACACATTAGCGTGCGCTACGGGTGATGTTAGCGCGTGCTACTGAACACAAATAGTGTGCGCTAGCTAACGCCTAGCGTGCGCTAACTGCTAGTCCAGAGGGCAGAATCAGCTACTGCCTCTACCATGCTTCGAACGTTAGCGTGCGCTAAGGCTCAAAGCTAGCGTGCGCTACTCAAGTAGAAATAGTGTGCGTTAGCCTAGGCCTAGCGTGCGCTATCTGCCTGTCCCAGAACACTGCGGAAAGGTCCAATCAACACAATCATGATCCAAAAAGGTACGAAACTCTAAATCAACATCGACAACATCTCAAAGTGTTTCCAGAGCGACAAAAGAGGAAGAACGGCAAGGTCAAAATTTCAATAAAAAGTACGGGTATTACAATCATATCATTGAATTTGACATGAATGGATTCTTCAACTTTATTAGTTCTAATGTTATACACACGAAAAGCTTTGCTATTTGTAGAATAGCCACGAAATATCCTAGAATTGGATTTGGCATAAAATTTGCCCAAATTTTCCTTACCATTATTTAAGATGAAAACATTGCAACCAAATGGATGAAAGTAAGATATGTTCGGCTTTTTGCTCTTCCAAATTTCATACGGGGTTTTAATTAAAGTTCTACAAAGATGAACCCGGTTTATCACATAACATGCCGTAAAAATAGCTTCGGCCCAAAAATATTGCGGAAGAGAGTATTCATTTAACATTGTCTTCGACATCTCCTTCAATGATCGATTTTTTCTTTCAACAACTCCATTATGTTGAGGTGTTCTAAGAGCCGAAAAATTATAATTAATACCATACTTGTCACACAAATGTTCAAACGGAGTGCAATTCACCTCCGTGATCGGTATGAATAGAAATTATGGAAAGGTTTCTCTCATTTTGTACCAAACGACACCATTTAGAAAACTCGGAAAATGTGTCATCTTTATGAGCAAGAAATCTAACCCATGTAAATCGAGAATAGTCATCAACAATCACCAAAGTGTAAAGTTTACCATTTAGACTAACATATCTAGATGGTCCAATTAAATCCATATGCACAAGTTAAAGAATGCGACTCGTGGAAACATCGAATTTTGGTTTAAAAGATTCTCGAGTATGCTTCCCTTTTATGCAAGATTCACACAAATGTTTACGATCAACTTTGAGTTTGGGTAAACCACAAACTAAATCACATCTCGATAGTTTAGAAATGATAGGTAGAGATGTATGCCCCAATTTTCTATGCCATAAAAATGCATTTTCATCCAAAGTAATAAGGCATATTTCATTAAATGAATTTTTTATCATTAAGATCAACAATATAAATATTTCGACATCTCAAACCAATAAATGCAATCTTGTTATGTTTAAAAGCATTGCAATGCGTTTCTTCAAACAGAATTTTAAAACTTTCATCACACAATTGAGAAACGCCAAGTAAATTATGATGCAAACCTTCAACAAATAATACCTTATTAATAGAAGGAGAAGGTTCCTTACCAACCTTACTTGTGCCCATAATCTTCCCATTTTTGTTGTTACCAAAGGTCACATGTTCTTGTTCATGATATTCAAGATCTTCAAATAATTCTTTGGTACCACACATGTGCCTCGAACAACCGCTATCAATGTACCACTTGCTTTTCTTTGGCGTTGGTACCTACAAAAATAGTGTGTTTCAGTTGTTTTGGTACCCATGCCCTTTTGGGTCCTCCAAAGTTAACAATACTTATAGCGCTTGGAACGATTGTCCATTTTGGAACCCATATTTGTTTAACTTTGATGGTTCTCAATTTTGAATGAACTTTAACATTATGATCTCGTTGTTTGAAAGGATTTTTTCAGTTCTCGATTTCTGTATTCTTTATCTTGTCTAGATTTATAAGAGATTGTTCTTTTTTAAACGGATCGAAACCAAGACCATGTTTTAACAATGGAGATTTTTGAATAGATAAAAGCTTTTGGAACTTCTCGTTTCCGAGAGTAAATTTATTCATTATATATTTCAATTCCTTTTGAGTTTTCGTCAACTTGATTTTCAAAATATTTTATTTCTCAAGGCATAAGGTATGGTCTATTTCAATATTTTTGCCTTTATTTTGAAGAGTACAATTTTCGAGTTCAAAAGATTTTATTTTCCTCTTTAAAGACATGTTTAATTTAACCATTTCATCATATTCCATATTTAAGGATTCAAACACGCTTAATAACTCATCGTCATGATTAATTTCTTGTGAATCACAGAAATAAAATGAATCATATTCATCATCATTGAGTTTAGGACTTACCTCGATAGCATTTTCTGAGTCGAGAGCCATGAATGCGAGATTTGGGTCTAGGGATCTTTCAATCTCCTCATCGTCATCACTCCAAGAAGCAATTAGAACTTCCTTCTTTTTGAATCTTTAGATTTGAGGCTTGGAAGTAGATCATCGGCATTCTTTGGCGTAATGACCGGCTTGACCGCATTTCCGATAATTATTGTCGAACTTATTTGTAGGAACATAAGAATTTTTATTTTGTTCCGTCTTACCATCCCGACCAAGCAATCTCCGTCTTTTTTGAATTAAATTTTTGTATCTTCTAAAATTATTGGCGTAGAGAGCGAGTTCCTCGTCATCTTCATCTTCCGGAACTTCTTCCTCAATATTGCTATCAACATTAAACCCGACTACTTTTTCACGAGGCTTTGGTTTGGAGCCTCTCGATTTGAGAACGATCTCATAGATGATAAGAGACTCAATGAGGGCGCTAAATTCAATCTTATTGAAATCTTTGGATTCCATAATTGCAGTAACCGTGGCATCCCATTCACGCGGCAATGAGCGAAGAATTTTATTAGCCTTCTCGCTACTTGATGTAGGTCTTCCAAAGGATGAAAGGCCATTGGTTATAGCCGAAAAGCGATCTAGCATATTAGTGAGTGTTTCATCATCCTTTATGGAAAAGATTTCATAATAATGAAGTAGAATGCTGATCTTGGTCTCTTTGACCTGAGTAGTTCCTTCATGAGTTACCTCAAGAATTTCCTAGATTTCTTTCGCGCTTTCATAAGATGATATCCTGTTAAGTTCTTCAAGATTAAGAGCACAGTACAGGAGTTGAGTAGTACGAGAGTTAATGTGCATGTTCTTCCAATCTTCGTCGTTGAATTCATCGAATTTTTTCAGCGGCCCATCTTCCTTCTTGGAAATTTTTGGACCAGGAATGTTGACTTTACATATTTCAATGTCATAAGCTTGAACGAATATAGCCATCTTCTTTGTCCAAGTCATGAAGTTGGAGCCATCAAAGAAAGGAGGACGGTTGAGGGCATTTCCTACTATTTGACCCAATAGAGCCACTTGCGGATCTTTTTCTCTTAGGTGTTTAAACCTTTAAAAAGAGACCCGCTCCATACCAACTGAAAAGATGAATGCACCACTATAAGGGGGGTTGAATAGTGATATTGCGGATAATTAAACTTTCTCGTGAAAGAAAAATAAATTGTGCGGAAAGTAAAAGGCACAACGATGTATAGTGGTTCAGAAACTTGCCTACGTCCTCCATCCATATTCTTTTTATATTGGCTCAAGAAAAACCACACACAACTTTGCCTCGTCTTCTATAGGTCCAGGCATAACCGTTACAATGCTTGTCTTCGATTGGTCCAAACACAACCAAACACTCCATATAAATTTTCTTATCTATTGTTCTATAGGAACTACATAATCCTCACTTACAATCGTCAGAGTATAATCCTAACAATGCCGGATCAAGGATCCTACTAACACCAGATTAAGAACTCTTGATTCATTTCTTTCAAGCTCGTGAAGGAGTGATGCAACACTCACAACAATCAAAGAAGATACGAAGTATATAAGATATTACAATATGTTAACAACACTCGTATCTTTTAGCGTCACAACTTAGTATGAAATAAATAGCAATAATCTGAGCTCAAGTGCGTTTGTATGCTTGAAGTTGTGTGTCTTTGAGATACCCAATGGCATGGGTATTTATAGTGTTCAGTCCCTCTTGATATGCTGAAAACTGGTACTATTAGCGTGCACTAATAGTTTATTATAGCTTGTGTTATTGTTGTATGACTTTGATGAACTGAACTGTCTTCAAACTATTCCAACGGTAATATCACTTGTTTAGCATGCGCTGGACAGTCCCTTTAGTGTGCGCTGACGACTTGGTCAGCTTACTTCACTTTGACTTTGAATAATAATACGGCTTAGTCTCCAACGTTCTTCTCCAATGGATAGATTTTGAACTTAGCGTGCGCTAATGAACATCCTTAGTGTGCGTTAGGTAGTCAACATCTGCTTTCCACATTTTCGGTGATTTCTTTGTTGACTTCGTTGTTCCAACGATTGAATGACTAATGGTAGGATTTTGAATATTTGGCGTGCGCTAACATGTAACAGATAGCGTGCGCTAATAATCTTCAGGTAGCATGCGTTAGTCTTCATTTTAGCAAGCGTTCACTATTTCTTATTCTTCAGTCAGAGGATACTGTCTTGTATATGCTTTCAGGTATCGTGCGCAACTTGAGTTTGTAGCGTGCGTTAGCTAGTTCACATAGCGTGCGCTAACATCTTGATAGTGTGCGTTAGCTGATGCTCCTTTTTCAGTCCAGACCTCATTGTCCTTACTGTCTTGTAGAACCATGAAACCGATAGCGTACGCTAGGCACTTTGTTGTGTGCGCAAATTTGAGCAACTAGCGTGCGTTAGTATTGGAAGCTTTCATGCGATAAAACATCAGGTGAGTTTTTAAGTGCTCTGTAGTTGATTTTCTGACTTCAGGTAGCTTTCGATAGCATGCGCTCTCTCAGATATGTAGCGTGCGCTAGACGTTGAATTAGTCTTCAATGATTCATGCCATTTAGTTTAATTTTGTTTAAATGTTTTGAAAACATTCATCATCAAAATACTTTGTTCAACACCTACCTCTTTTTTCTCCCTCTTTCCTCTCTTTGTTTTGTACCCTAACTCTTAATTCCCATATGTATATGAGATATACACCTAAGATGAAGACAAATGACTTTTGTAGTGGAGTATCATCCAATCACATTATCAATATATTTAAATGTGTGGAAGACATTTTGAGGCTTCGACTTGAAAGCCTTATTCACGAGAGAAAAGAGAGTGGAAAGACAGAGAGAGAGAGAGAGAGATCTCATTCTTGCAAGGCAACTTAAGAGTGAGATAAATATACATCTTCAAGTCTTTCACTCATAGAGAGAGAGAGAGAGACAGAGAGAGACAGAGAGAGAAACAAAAAGAGAATAGCTCCCTCTTCTTACACTCCAAGCCGTAGGACTCCATGCTCTTTGCAAGGTGTGAGGAATTTTTCCTGTCATCTTATCATGTGTGTGATATATAGGGACATTGTGCTTTTGGTGTTGGATTTCTAAATAACTTTACGAATTGGATTTGTTTTTTATATTCATCAATAATAATATTCAAAGCTCTTCAAGGGTATGCTTTTTTCTTATACTTTTATTATTATTTACTTATACAATGCATGATCGATACTGGGACGGTGTAGGTCACAAGTCGTCAGGAATAAGTCTAGAGGGGGGGTGAATCGACTTATTAAACTGTTTTCCTTAATCATGTGAGTTTCTTCAGTTGTATAATATGCAGCTAACAAAACTTAGCTACAGATGAGTAGTGCGGAAGCATAAATAGTAACACTGCAGGTGACTTATTGTTAGGAGTATGCCCTCGAATGCCACTCAGAGGATGTTGAATGAGGGCATTGTACTTGTAATTACGTAAATCATTAATATAAGGCAATGGATGTTTCTTTATTTATTGGTAGTTACTAGCATTCCTAACTCGTAAATATACATATAGAAACTAGTCCGTGTATTTGAGAGCAAAACGTTACACTCCTTATTGGATAAGGGGGTCGGTACTGGAAAGGTTTATAGCTCAAATACTTAATCATTCGCAAGTTGCTGAAACTTGAGTGGGCGTTAAGTTTATGTGAATACTTGGATAATGTGTTCTTTGACAGGGAGAGTGCCTATCGAACGTTAATAGTTAGTGGGAGCACACGTTATAGGTATGCTAATTGGATTAGTATGCTCGAACCGACTCACCCTCGATTCGTCGCACGGATTTCACTCCGGCACAGTCAATAACTGAATCGAAAGGTTGTGATAGGTATTCGTGAACCTTCGACTTGAGGATTTAGTAGGGATGTGCTTGTGACATCAAGATTTTCATTAGAGTAGTTCAACCCTGTAAACCGGGAGGCAGGGGTCAACCTTGACGTGCATCTTGACGGGCAAGTAGCAGGTCCTATTGAATACCAAGATAGAATTCTTTCTCCCGTTAGTGAGCGGATTATATTTCCTATGTGGTTATTGGCAGATGAGATCATAAGTCTTTGGCCAAAGCATTGGAGCTAGTTGTATTGGATACACGAGAGTTTGATGATCTCGATTTGCATTAACGCATGCATAGCGTCAAGTACAGATAGGGTTTGATTGACCGTGACCCTATAATTTGATCAGGACATTTGAAATAAGGGTTTATACATATACTGGTATTCACGACAGAATGGTTCTTGAATGATTCCATCATTCGTTCTCAGTTGGGGTACAGTGTAGGCCGCGAGGCTGGCTAGGTGGTGCTACTACTCGTTGGTTCCTCCTATTGCTGACTATGACGGACCTACCAAGTTGCGCAATAGGATTGACGACGGAATGAATCAAGCTAGTTCTCTCATTATGAATATTAGATATTGGATATCTAATTTGGGACATTAGATGTCTAACTCGATTTATTAGATAAATTGATTTACGGCCTAATGAATTAAATAAATCACTTGGGAATTAATTTAATTCGTGAATATAATTATTTCTTGGAGAAATTAATTATGTTATTATGTATTTGATATAATTAGTTAATTAGATTAATTAATCGATATAAATATATCGGAACGGAATCGAAGTTTATCTGTTTGGACTCACGGGAGTCCGAAATGGAACGGACTCGTCCGACTCCTTCTAGAATGGCCGTCCCTCCCTCACCTACTTCCCATGGTCTTTGTTTCCATTTTAATAATGCAAGACTCATGACCATGTGAAATATCATGGTAAAAGGAGATTTTCGGTGATTATGTTGGGAGAATAAAAGAAGACTTGAAAGACTTCTTCCCTCTAGGGCTGTTACTGGGCCGGATAAATCCGAGACCCACCCGATAACCGGACCAAAAAACCCGAAAACGGGACTCATCCAGAAGTTAACGGGACGGATACGGAAAATGAAATTGAAACCGAAACCGATAAGAAACCGGACCGCTAACCCGAAAAATACCCGTTAATTTTTCTTTTTAATTATGCATACCACCAAACAGCTCCTTAGTCTCATGGTATATATATATATGAAGAGATAGGTTTGGAAACCCTAATCTCTTCATTTACTTCTATCCGCCCAAATCTCCCTTCGTTTCCCTCATTCTCTCTCACTAAACTCCGTGCCTAGAGAAAAAACTCCCTGCCTTCATTCTCTCTCGGAATCTTTGGCAGCCTCCAGTTCGGCTCTGGAATCATCCTCTAGTTTCAGCTTCCAAATCAGAATATCCCTTGTATGGTCTTCAATCTTCATCTTATATTCATAATCAATGCATAATACTTGATTGCATGTCATTTATTTTTTATATATTCATCTCAAACATGATAAAACGTGTTTTGTTCGATTTGTTGAATTTTATTCGATTAATTTTTAGACTTTTATTTTAAAAAGTCTCGATTGTAAATACTAATACACTTTCAAATTCGATTTTAAAGTTTATGGTTCTCATTGGGGTTAAAAAATTTGGGGGGTTTAAGGTTTGAAATTTTTGGGGGATTTAATTTTTGGGGTTATGCAGTTAACCATTCAAAATGTCTGGGCTGGATTCATGATTATAAGTTAATGAAGTTATAATGAATTAGTTTTTTCAGTTCTTGAATGATAATAAATTATGAAATATGTATAAATAATCAGATTAAACTCTCATGCTATATAAATACGTTGCAAATTTATTTAATAAATCTTGAACTTACTTAGTTATATCATTTGAAGATTCTTCAGTGTCTCCTATACACAATTCATATGCTGAAATGGATAATTATGATGATGATGATGGTGATGAGACCATTGGGGTAATTGAGACGGTTGAGATGCTTCTTTGTGGAGGCGATTGGGTGAAAGAGCTGTATGGAATCAAAAAAGGACACGAGCGAAGTATTGTATATATTTCTTCATTTCTTTTTTCCTTAAGTGTTGCAAATATTTTCTTCCGTCTAATGTTTTAACTTTTGGAATGTAGCTTCAGCAAGAAGTAGATGTACATTTAGAATACGACTTCACCAATAAAATAGTCGTATTGCTTTGATTTATATGTTTTTTTTAATTTGAATTGTGAATGTGTGATAGTAATTTTTTTCATATGTTATTGTTGATTGTAGGACTGTCTGGGAGCAACTACTTCAACCACTTGAGAAATATTGTGAGGATTAATTGGGAGATATAGATTATACACTTGGTGTGTTATAATCAAAAAGCTTCATCATCCTAGCTCTAGCCGTATCCTTAGAGGATAGCAAGGTGATAGTCATCCCGTTCGTTTCCCCGACACGTGGCAAGTAGAGGCATTGTATTTTCGACGTTGGATCATCCAAGGGCTTGGAGCTCTTTGGATCGTTGGGATTTACAACTAAAGCTTGGGGAATAGCTCAAGAGAAGGAATCCATTTAATCAACGGACTACAAGGGTGAGTTTCATTCATCTCTTGTGTTTTCGTTTTTATATTGGTATATGCGTAGCTCGATCGATCCTCGTAAGGATTCGGATCGAATTAATTTTCATTTTACTGCTTCCGCTGGGCCTTCGTTTTAGGCACCTAATCCCAACAGTGGTATCGGAGCAAGGTTTTGCGATTGTATATACGATATTTAACATTTGAAATGCTTGTTTTGTGATTTAGAATCACTTTGATAATCGTAGATATTTTATTGTTCGTCGTACTATCGTTTTTCCGTGATTTTATGTTATGGTATAAATCAGGTTTTTCTTGGAAATATGATTTAGATTAATAATATATAGATGAGGGATAATAGGATTTTAGAAATCTACCCGAAAACAAGTTGTATGCAATCGTTGGACGATATACCATACAGCTGCCTGACTGCGGCCGAGCACGTTGCTGTATGCGGCCGAGCGCTTCCTGTATGGGGCCGAGCGCATCCTGAAGGCGGTCGGGCGCATTGCTGTATGCAGCTGAGTGCGTTGCTGTATGCGGCCGAGCACTTGCTGTATGCGGCCGAGCGCTTGCTGTATGCGGGCGAGCGCGTTCACCTTGGTTAGCAACGAGAGCTGCAATTTATTGTAGCTCGAAGCACTTCCTGTATGGGGCCGAGCGCATCCTGTATGTGGCCGAGCACTTCCTGTAGGCGGCCGAGAGTGTCCTCTAGGCTGCCGAGCAGGGTGCCTGTGTTGGGGTTTCCGTGATGAAAAAATGAAATACGCAGCGGAAAATAAACCCGTCCAACCGGATAAAACCAAACCCCAAAAACGGACCGATCAAGCATCGTATAAACAAATATAAATAACGAGGAAGAAAATCAAAGAATACTTACCCTCGTAGTCCTTTGATAATATAATCTTCGAAGGAAAGAACCCGAGCAAGCCTTTTCTCGATTACCGACACGAACACGAATTCAATTCGTTGTAGCTTGTTGAATGATCCAACACTGAAAATGCCGAATGTCTCTACGTTATCACGCGTCGGATATTGATCGGAAAAATAAAATATCAATTCGTTCTCGAAGAACACGGCTAGGAATTGATACGGTATTTTTCTTCTCTTCTCTTCTTCCTTTTCTTTCTCTCAAAGATGAACAAGAAATTAAAAGAAAAAATTTCTCCCTCCGCCTTCCTTCTCTCACGGCTGATGCCTCCTTTTTGTGTGTGTATTTTTTCCTTCACATGTTGGTGCATTATGATCATCACATATATAATACATAAAGAGATCAAAAATAAACAAATGATGATATCTCATCTATTTACCACAAGTGAGATGTCTTCCACCCCACCACACCACACACCACTTGGAGTCAAGTGAGGAAGGTAAGAGGTAAGAGAGGGGCGGCCCACACTGGGTTGGTGAGAAAAACGAGCCGAGCCACTCGGTTCGTGTACCGGACGTTCGCACGTCCAATACACTTCGTTTTATCTCAAATATATTTATACTTAATTAATTAATCCAATTAATTAATTTTATCAAATACAAAATTATAATAATATATTTCCAAGAAATAATTATTTATGAATTAAATTAATCACCCGGTAATTAATTTCAATTCACTAGGCCGCTTGATTGATCAAATAAATCAAATTAGATATCTAATATCCAATATTAATGAAGAGATAATAAATACATCTTTATCCATCAAATATCCTTGTGCGCGACTCTGTAGGTCCGTCTTAGTCAGCAATGGGAGGAACTAAGGAGTACGGGTAACACTTAGCCAGTCTAGTGCTTCGTACCGTAACCCAACTAAGAACGAATGATCGGATCATTCCGAAACCATTATGTCGTGAATACCGTATACATATAAACCCTTCAATCATATATCCTGGTCAAGTATTAGGGTCACGGTAAAGTCAAACCCTACTGTAACTTGACTCTATGCTTTCTGTTAATGCAAACCGAGATCATCGAGCTCTCGTGTATCAAATACAACTAGCTCTAAATGCTTTGGCCAAAGACTTATAATCTTATTCGCCATTAACCGCATAGGACATTTACCTGCTCACTTACAGGAGAAAGAATTCTATCTTGGTATTCAGTAGAGACTACTGCTTGCCCACTAAGTTGCATTTCGAGGTTGACCCCACCCACCGGCGATTGGATCGAACTACTCTAATGACTAACTTAATGTCACAAGCACATCTCCTACTGAAACCTCAAGTCAAAGGTCCACGTATACCTATCACAACCTTTCGATCTAGTCATTGACAAACCCTGAGTAATATCCATGTGACCGAATCGAGGTGAGTCGTGTTCGAGTATACTAATCTCATTAGCATACCTATAATGTGTGTTCCCACTAACCCTTAGTGAATACCGACACTCTACATGTCAAAGTACACGTTATACAAGTCTTGTCTAAACTTATTGCCCAGTTAAGTTTTATCAACTTGCGAACGAGTTAAGCATTCGAGCTCTAAACACTTCCAGTGCCTATCTCCTTATCTCCATAAGGAGTAGAATGTTTGCTCTCAAATGCAAGGACTATTATTCTATATACCAAATCACAATGCCAGTGATATACAATAATATAGAAATAATTATTGCGTTATTAAATATTCATAATTACAATACAAATGCTCTCACTCTCTCATCCTCTGAGTGGAATTCGAGGGCATATCCCTAACAATCTCCCACTTGCACTCAATGCCACAAACTATGGTATCTAATACCCATACTCTCCAGATGTCTCTCTAAGACCTTCTGAGATAGTGGCTTGGTAAGCAGATCAGCAATGTTATTTGCTGTGTCTACTCTCTGCAGTATAACATTTCCTTCTTGAACCATTTCTCTAAAAAATGATATTTTCTCGCAATATGTTTGGTATTGTGGTGAGCCCTAGGCTCCTTAGCCTATGCAACAGCTCCGTCGTTGTCACAAAACAGCGTCACGGGCTTCTCCGCAGTAGGAACCACTTGAAGTTCCTCAGTGAACTTCTTAATCCAAAAAGATTCTTTAGCAGCCTCCGTGGCTGCCTGATATTCGGCTTGACATGTAGAGATAGCAATCGAACTTTGCTTGGCACTTCTCCAAGAAACTGCCCCACCATTCAGAGTGAAGATATACCCTGATGTGGACATCTGAGCATCCATGTCCCTTGAAAACTCTGAGTCTGTATAACCCATCACTCTAAGTTCTCCACCGCCGTATGTAAGAACCAAGTCTTTAGTCCTCCTTAGGTACTTAAGAATGTTCTTTACAGTAGTCTAATGTTCCTGCCCTGGATTTGACTGAAACCGAATTACTACGCTCATAGCATAGGCAATGTCCGGTCTAGTGCAAATCATAGCGTACATGAGGCCACCTACTGCCGAAGCATAGGGCACCTTACTCATTTCCTTTCTGTATTTCTCACTTTGAGGACACATCTCTAAGGAAAGTTTTGCACCATGTTGCATAGGAAGGAACCCTCTTTTAGAATCTTCCATCCTAAATCGCTTCAGGATCTTTTCTATATAGAGGTCTTGGGAAAGACCTAACATTATTTTCGCTCTATCCCGGTAGAGACGAATACCCAGAATATAGGTAGCTTCTCCCAAGTCTTTCATTGAGAACTCTTTAGAAAGCCAAGTTTTCACAGAACTCAGCATTCCTACGTCGTTTCCTATAAGTAGAATGTCATCTACATATAGTATTAAGAACGCAATTTTGCTCCCACTAACCTTCTTTTAAATACAGGGCTCCTCTTCGTTTTAGACAAAATCAAACTCTTTGACTGTCTCGTTAAAACGAAGATTCTAACTCCGCGAAGCTTGCTTCAGTCAATAAATGGCACGCTGAAGTTTGCATACTTTATGAATATTAGTTTGAGATATGAATCCCTTAGGCTGTTCCATGTAAATCTTCTCCTCGAGGAATCCATTTAGGAATGCCATTTTCACATCCATTTGCCATATTTCATAATTTAAGTGGGCTGCTATAGCATGCATCATGCGAATAGACTTAATCATAGCTACAGGCGAGAAGGTCTTGAAGTAATCGATCCCTTCTCTTTTGGAATAACCCTTTGCCACAAGCCTGGCCTTATAGGTATCAACCTTGCCATTTCCATCAGTCTTTCTTTTATAGATCCATTTGTTTCCAATAGGCACTATGCCTTTAGGACGATCTATCAAAGTCCGGACCTGATTAGCATGCATTGAGTCTATCTCAGCTTCCATAGCTTCTTGTCACTTGGCGGAGTCAACATCTACCATCACTTGGTCGTATGTAGAAGGATCATTCTCTTGACTACTTTCTGTCATCTCATGGACACCCAGTTCTTCTTGATGCAGATAGCCATATCTCTCAGGTAATTGAGAAATTCTACTAGACTTGCGAGGTTGTGTTTGTATTTCAGAAGGTTCGGTTCTAATATCTTGCATAGGTGTCTCATTTGGTGTTTCTTTTATTTCTTCCAAAGAAATATTTCTACCTGCCCCTCCTTCCTGAATAAACTGATCTTCAAGGAAGTGTGCTTGTATAGCAACGATGATCCTATGAGCTTCGTGCATATAGAATAGATATCCCATGGAATCCCCTGGATATCCTATGAAATGACCTTTCACAGACCTAGTTTCTAATTTCTCTACTTTAGTCTTCTTGACATAAGCAGGGCATCCCCAAATCCTAATGTGATTAAGACTTGGTTTCCTACATCTCCACATATCATGTGGAGTCTTAGGAATAGATTTGGAAGGACATCTGTTCAAGATATGTGCAGCTGTAAGGAGTGCGTAACCCCACAGATAAATCGGTAGATCAGTATAGTTAAGCATGGAGCGAACCATGTCCAACAAGGTTCGGTTCCTTCTTTCTGATACACCATTTAATTTTGGAGTAGATGGAGGAGTGAATTGTGACACTATTCCTAGTGCTTTTAAGAACTCATCAAATTCGGTACTCATGTACACCACGGTCTAACCGAAGAGTCTTAACACGGTTACCTGTTTGATTTTCAACTAGGGCTTTAAATTTCTTGAATTTATCAAAAGCTTCAGACTTATGTTTCATTAAGTACACGAATCCATACCTGGTATGGTCATCAGTGAATGTAATGAAATACTGAAAGCCGTCTCGTGCCACTTCAAAAGGGCCACACGTCGGTATGGATCAATCCAAGTTTTTCAGTAGCTTTTTCAAAAGTCCCTATGAAGGGTAACTTAGTCATTTTGCCTTGAAGGCAAGATTCACAAGTTGGATAGGGATCTGATCCCAATGGACCCCTAAGCCCATCTTTCTCCATTTTATGAACCTTGGTCTGACCAATATGACCAAGTCTAAGATGCCACTTAAGTGATTGGTTCGTTTCATCCCAACCACGCTTTCTAGTTATAGTGTTCACAGTTGTTTTATTCTTTAGATTTAAATGGTATAAACCATTTAATAATGTAGCAGTACCAACCAATTTATTTCTAAAATAAATATGACAGGACCCATCTCCTATAAAAAAGTGAAATCCCTTTCGGTCCATGACCGGAATTGATACAATATTCTTGTGCCCCTTGGGCAAAACAAGTACATCATCTAAAGTAAGAATAAAACCAGATTCTATATCTAACATAAGGGATCCGATATCATAAGCCTCGACACTATGTCCACTTCCGACGGTGACCATCACCTTCCCTGAATCCAGCTTCCTACTTCATTCCAGATCCTGATTTATTGTACAAATGTGTGAACTCGCACCGGAATCAAGTATCCAAGAAGTAGAATATACAGTTACAGAACAATTCATTTCTAAAACCAGTAGTTCCGTACTAGAAGGCGCATAACGGTCAAGCTTTGGACAGTACCTCTTCCAGTGGCCTAGCTCACCGCAGTTGAGGCATACAACCGTTTTCTTGGCCCCCTTGCTCTTTTGAACCATTGGGGCCTTGCCCTTTCCCTTGTCGATCTTGGCTATTGGACCTAACTGCTTCTTGTTCTTTTTCTTCTTATTCTTGGACTTCCAAGTCCCAGAAGAAATCACAAGTGCAACATCCTTTCCCTTTGTCTTCATCTGAGACTGGGCAGTCGTCAGTTTGTTCATTAGCCCAGCTAAGTTACACGCAATCTCATTGCAGTTGAAGTTCATGACAAATTGTGAAAAGGAGTCAGGTAGTGACTGCAGGATAAGGTCAGTTTGGAGAGATGCATGCATATGAAAATCAAGAGCATCCAATCTCTCAATCATCGAGATCATCTTGAGGACATGGTCCCCAACCCTATCTCCTTCCCTCATCCTGGCGCCGAATAATTGCTTTGATATCTCATATCTAGCAGTTAGGCTATGCTCTCCATAGAGCTCAGCCAGGTGCGCTAAGATGGCTCTCGAAGACGTCATATATTCATGGGCACGTTGAAGCTCATTGGTCATTGAACCTAACATGTACCCTCACACTCTTATGTCGTCTTTTACCCATTTCTCATGGGCATCGACATCTTCCTGATTGGCTCGGGTTCTTGCAGGAGCCGCTGGGATGTCCGCCTCCAAGACGTACCCAAGCATTTCCATAGTTAGGACAATCCTCAAGTTCCGAAGCCAGTTGTTGTGTCAAGATTTATTCATCCCGACAGGCGATCGACTATAAGGCCGAGCGACCGAGTCAACCCCAGTCAAACTATGTCTAGCTCGCCTAATCGAAGATACCAGACCACCATCAGATACCTAGCGATCGACTCCCAAGGTGATCGCCCTTTGGCATCTGGCGATCGACTCTAGTGTCCCGCTAAGGACAATCGACCTACGCCCAGAACAGAGACGATCGCCCGATAAAGTCATCGAAGACTGGATCTCAGAACAGCACCCACGTGCAGATCCACAAAAGGCGCTGACAGACAAGACCTTTGACCCCAGCCTGTCACCTACCTCACCTACTGACAGGTCCGCCGAAAGTTACAAAGTAGGACCGCTCGTGACAGCGACTCAGGACGCGTGCGGGCTCCCCATTGGACTGTACAGCTGGCTGCCAGCAGCAGCCGCGGACTATAAGGGAACAAGCCCATGTGCTAAAAGACGATCGCCCGATTATTATAATACAGCAAAGCCGATCGCCCGGCAGATCCAAGTCCTATAAATAGAGAACCTCCTCCTACTGGAAAAAGGTTCTGCTTTCAGTTCTGATTTCATACACTTATCCACCGAAATACAGAAGAACATACATACCATCAAGCTCCCAGCTTTCTCGCCGGAATCCATCTCAGGATTTCTCTCTCCGAATCTCTCATCCAGAAGACTATCGGCAGAGGCAAGAAGTCTCCACAAGGCAGATTCCAAGAGATTCATAAGCCCAGGAGCTCGAGCATACTGCTAAGATACGCCGTGAGAGACGATCGATCTCTCACCGCCGCCACAGTTCATCCCCATTGTTACAAGAACTCACAGAGCATCACATCTGGTTCTTTCGGCAATCTACACGCTCACTAGCTAAGTTAACAAGAATCTTTACCCTCATTGTAATTGTATTCTTACATTAGTACTTGTATCCCCGAATATTAGTATTAATAATATCTCGCGAGAGCATTCAAGCCCGGGACTAACAACCCCGGCAAATCTTGTGTTATTTATCTTTCTCACGGAAGTGTTCTCGCATTTGTTTGCTACCCATCCATTACAGCAATATCTATCTCCGGATAATATTTTGGGTAACAACAATTGGCGCTAGAAGGAGGGCATCTATACCTTCATTTTTTCATTCCTACCGTCCCGAAGAACACTCACTGTTCTCGGGGCATATACTTGAAGTGACACTCACTGCGCTTCAAAGAAAACCTTCAGAATCATGACATCTACCGGTACATCGAAGAGAGCCGCTCTCCGAACTGCCGGACACCATATCCCGGCTCAGTCTGAACCCCAGCCGACAACCGGGGGAAGCCGCGGCAACGCCAGACTCTCGATCCCGCACCTGAGGGATGGCCCCAACCTCTCACTCGACCAGTTCCAAACCGAGGAACAGATCGAGGAGGCTATGGCCATCCTAGAGGAGCGACGGAGAGCATGCGTGTCACCCGCAATAACTCCCTCGATCGTCCGCCGCATGGGGAAACAGAAATTCAACGGGCTACTGGGCGAGCGATCGCCAGAAAGCCCCAATTCGCGAGAAAGGGCTCTCGCAGGACCGGACGGATCCGTATTCAATCGCTTGGGGCGCGACCCATCCTGGCGACCGGGGCATTCTGTTTCCAACCACGAGAAGACGGAATCTGAATCCGTCACCAGGAGTTCAGCCTACCCAACTCACAGCCGAACGCAGGTCAGCCGCCTGACTCCCGCCCCGATCGCTAGGGGATCAGTACTCGATCGCCTCGGCTCCCGCTCCGAGCGCCGAGCCGCAAGCAGCCAGGCCACGGCGATGGCCGCTATGCAACGCCAGCTCAAAGAGATGAAAGCACTCTTGGACACTGGGGCAAGCGCCAGCAGGAAGATCACCGGGCCGACCGAGCCACTCGCGGTCCACATCGAGCTTGCCCCCGTGCAACCAACGATCGCTCCTCCCAAAACACCTCTGTATGAAGGGAGATCGGACACCGAAACTCACCTGAGTAAATTCCGAATCTACATGACTGGGTGTGGGGCATCGGATGCAACCAAGTGCCGGATCTTCCCGTTAACATTGGGCGAGCTGGCCCATAGGTGGTACGCCTCACTACCACCACGATCGATCATCTCCTTTGAAAACCGGGCGAATGACTTCACGTCATACTTCGCCACCAAGGTCGCCAGACCAGAAGGCCCCCACCGCGTGATGAAAATCAGGCAGGGGAAAGACGAAACCGACGCTGATTACATCGACCGAGTAGACGAAATCATCCTCACCGGCGAACCCGTCAGTGACGAGCTCGCTCTCTATTCGGTCCTGGGGGGATTATAGGGTCATTCACCCATGTTTAGACATCTCACCAAGGATATTCCCCCAACCTACGCGATCTTCCGCGCTAAGGCTGCCGACTTTCTGTCCAGGCAAAGGCTACTCACCTTCCACCAAGGCGAAAAAGCGCCACCTCCTGCCCGAAAGAAGGCGATCGCCAAATCAAAGAAGGCGATCACCAAGCCACCCGGAGATCTCAAGGCCTTCTAGGACATGGAAGCCCATCTCCTCCATACATTCAACCGAACTCCGGCCCACGTTTTCTATGCCATCAAGGGGCACGAACCGCTAAACAAGCCAAAGGTAATAAGGGACCACGGTCACCTGGACAACAATCAATATTGTGCCTACCATAAGAGTCCCGGCCACAGCACCAACCAATGCCGCGACCTCCTCAAACAGCTCTGGAGATTGTTCGAGGAGGGCAAGTTGGACAGCTTATTGGCTTAGCCGAAGCCCTAACCAATCTCTATACACGATCGTCCGAGTCGAACATAAACAGGTTGGGAAGCTCATACAAGCCGACCCCTAGATCAATCTCGGCGACCGTCTCTACATGCTTCAATCAAGAGAAGGGAACCTCGGAAGTCTCCCCGATCTCCATCCTTATTTAGGAAACTGGAGGACTCGCTCGCCATCTACAGTTCACCATCTAACATGATGGACTAAGGCACGAGATCGCCTCCCCCGCACAATGTACACCGTCGAAGGTCGGCATCTACATGACGATCCAAGGTAGAAGACTGCAGCCATGGTCCTGGTGGTCGATGGAACCGACTGCTTAGGCCATGCAAGGTCCCTTTGGGCCAAGATCGCCCGCCCTTCATTTAAATACGAGGCCGGCGTAGTCTGAGGACCCTCCAAAATTAATCAGTGGACACGATCGCTCGCCCTCAAAGGTTCATCATTTAACGTGGTGAACCCGGACAATGCGACGCGTCACTACCCCTGTCTCAACATATACCGTCGAGGGTCGCCATCGTCATGGCGACCCGAGGTGGAAGCAGAGCTAACAAGCCGCGGGCGTGGAGTTGAATCATCCGACGCTGCCCCGCGTAAGGACTCCTCTAGACCAAGACCGCACGCCCTTCGTTTAAATACGAGGCGAGGCGCAGCCTAACAGAGGACCCTCACAATAAAATGAGTCACGAGACAGACAATGTCGTTCGCGCACAAGACATGATCAGGGAGTCGGTCCATCGAACTCCGCGATCGTGCACGGTTCCTCAAGACGGACGACCGTCCTCGAGGATTCGACAAAGTTGAAGACCGCTCACTCAACGAATTATTTTCATCCCCTTACTTTCACTAAGTGAATAAAAACAAGGGGGAAGAGTGCGGACTACCTATACGATGATCGTCCCTATTCAACCACATACGGAGGTCGTCATTTTTCAGATGGTCGCATGAATCATATCCACGAAGATAAACCAAATCATCGTAAATACAATATATAAACTCATTCATACGACACAATTTGTATAAATAATATACTTGCCTCAATAATCGATACCGAACACTCCGAAGAACACGGTTCAACCGGGAAGCCTCGGACCCCGAAGAAGACAACGAATGGGAGGGTTCCGACTCGAGTTCTTCACAAGGATTTCGTTCTTAAGAAATATCATCAATAAATCAACGATCGTACAAGGAATAATAGTCGCATAACGCCTGAATCACCCCTCTAAGACCTTTTATCAGACATCTTCAAGGCGTCGACTAGGAATTCAAAAAATCGATGAATTATAGACAATCCAACCATGGAACAACAAGGAAAATGATAGAATAGATCTTAATAATCATCGATCAGCCACAAATCTAAGTTATTATGGGCTAATCGGACAAGATCAAGTAAAATCCCCAATTTTCCCAAACTTAAGGTTTTAGGAAAACTTACCCTGATTCGCTTGATCAGAGGATGTTTTGGAATGATTAATCGATGATATGAACTCTAAAACTTCGTGGATTCATTGTTTAACAACATGCCTTCGACTCCTCCAAAACTCCAGCAGCGGACAGAAAAGAAAGGAAATAAAAAATGAGTGAAAATATGACTGCTTAGTCATATTTATAGATATGCGCATTAGCGTGCGCTACGGGCTCCGAGTAGCATGCGCTAACGGGCAGTCTCAGCCGAGAACCTTCGGCTGAGTCCCGCATTGGCTTAACATGTCGACCTATCCTGCCATCGACAACCTTCCTGTCCGACCGCGATAGCGCACGCTGCACGGACACTTGCGTGTGCTAGCCGACCTGTCAAGAACTCTCTAGCCTACACTGCTCGGCCAGGTAACGTACGCTACCTGCCGATCCTTCTCGATTCCAGAACCTCAGAAACCTCTCTGCCCAGCTAGGTAACGTGCGCTGGCCGACCGATAGCATTCACTATGCTTGCCGATTAGCGCGTGCTGCCTTCCGACAGTAGCATGCGCTATGCCGGTCCCTGCCGGTTCCTGCCGCAACTGTCCGGCCAGTGCCCAGCCGCCCTTTCGATTCCTGCCGCAACTGTCCGACCGGTGTTCAACCGCTATGACCTGACAACTCGATTTCTGAAAACGCACGAAACGAACTCGACAAACGCTCACGGACAACACCAACGATCCAAAATGAAAACATCATGCAACAAATAATTATACGAGATCATATAAACAAAAAATCAATGATAGGGAAAAATAATACCGACACTCGACAACCGAGAAATATCCGGATAAATCCAAGATAGTCGGAACGAAAATCTCGGGTATTATATATGTTTCGATAAACGCCCCATACAACAAGAATCTTCAAAGTCAAAATATCAGCCAAGTATGGACGTTGTTGGTAAATCTACATACAGCCTGTTCGTACCCATATAGTGCAAGATCATACATCAAGCCAAGAGTCAAATCCTCCAGCTTAGTCTTCAACATACTGCATGACTAGACATTGGCTACAACAAACAATGTTGTAGGTCTTTTACTTAGAAAAAGTAAAACACAAAATCTAACAGGACTGAAGAAACTTTAAACATATGTGACTCAAACATTCTTTATTCATAAAGTATTAACGGTTAAAGTATCATTTAATGCTGATAGGACAGCATTTAATGCGGCCAAAGAGACTATAGACAGAATAGCTTTTAATGCGGGCCAAAGAGAATGTCTGAAGCATTAAGTGCAAATCGCCTTTTTCAAAACATTCTGAAGCCGTCAATCAGAGATGTCTCAATCTCACAAACCGGCCAATGGCTATATTTATAATATATATTTCCAAGGTTATAAATAGCCCCAAGCAAGAGGATATTGCTCACTTGAACACTTGAGAATAAGACGAACACGCGAAAGTACTGGAAGCTTATAAGAGCATTATATTTTTCAAGCATACATCTACATGTTAAGAGAAAAAATGGACAAGTCCTCAACATGAACATCACATCTACAGCAAAAGCTCATCAAGCCCATAGTTGTTGTTCGAACTCGTGATAACAACCTTTTTGTTGAGTTACTAAGCCCTATGTGGACTAAGAATAGATATATCTAACATGTGTGGGATGAATAGCGTTAAGGACGAATCTTCAATATGTGTGAAAAGAAGCGATTCGAAGAAGCCCAAGCTGATCTATGTGAATGGCCGAATATATTATTGGTTGTATCAATCTATGTGAACAATATATCGACGAGTTTAGTTAAAATCATACGGTTGTGTACGTTGTGATTTTAATAAACTATTTACTCCTGTGTGGATGACCAGTGGACGTAGAGGGTTTACCACGAACCACTTTAATCAGTATGTCTTTACTTATTATCTTTACTGCTTTCTCTTTGCCTATGTGATCTTAATATACATATCGTGAAAACCCTGTACGCACCAAGCTAATAGGAGACCATTTAGTTGCTGTATTTACGGCAACTTAATTTTAGACTTCCATTACTCAAACGAACTTCCAAAAAAGATACAACTTATTCGACCCCCCATTCTAAACTGTTTATACTATATACTGTGACCAACACTCATAATCTCTATCACACTATCAAGAACCGTCATCTGACGCCCAAGGTGAAGAAGGATTTGCTAGAGCTGTATTAGACTGTTGTAGCTAGCAACAGAAACAGTATTAACGTGTATTAATGTGTGGGTTCTGTGGGCTGGTTAGTCAGTTATTTGGTATTATTGACCTTCAGCTGGTATGTCCCTCTGTAATAACTAAATACGTCATAAATCAACCTGCTTGTGGGATCATTGGATGAGTTACCATTGTATTGCCCATGGTCAAGAGGAATAAGTCGATCGAATCTTTCACCCTGGTGAATTCAACATGTGTATTTATCGCAAAACCGTACTTTTTCAAGTGCTCCCATAAAACATCAAGCTGAAAATGGTACATATCACTGCTATATTTATATTTGTTGCATGGACAGTAATTGTACATATCACTGCTATATCATGCTCCTTCACAAATTTAATAAACCCTCTCATTCCATCTGCGACTCCTGTGTCTCATTTTTGTAGACCAATCCAACTTTTATCCATCCTAAAATATATATAACAATAATATTAAACCACATCATCAATTTTTAGATATCACAATATTACATAACATATTGATATGGCACACTTCAATACTACCAATAATTAAGTATCTCAACGAATTTAGTAACCATAAACATCATTTCAATAAACGTAACAACTATTATAATCATCTCTATGAACGATTAAAATTTATATATATATATATATATATATATATATATATATATATGTGTGTGTGTGTGTGTGTGTGTGTGTGTGTGTGCATATTGTGGACAATTGAAATCAATGTTTAATAAACACACCTTAATAAATATAATTTCTTGAATGATCGATCCAGATAAAATTATTGTTTCTCCCTTTTTTATTGTGTATTTTTTAGGTTTATTGTAAACATTATGTTTTCAAGAGTGAGATGGTGATATTATGTGATAAAATACGCAGGACTTAGCCGACAACTCCTCATCGGCTAAAGGTCACCAGTCGTTGGCTTAAATGTACTAGGTCATCGGACTTTAGCCGATGACTTTTAGTATTTTAGGCGGTGACTTAAAGTATAATAATCGGCTAACTATACAAGAGCATATCCTATGACGTCGACCAGTCGTGGGTCATTTTTTGGCTGGTCGTCGCCTAAAGTGCTTTTTTGGTAGTGCAGAATAACTCTGGATTTCTTTGTTGATACATGATTTGGGACCAGAGTCCTTGATGACTTTTAATGATTATTGTAATATTTCCAAAATATTGACAATATTGGAAGAAAATAGTGTCTTTATTGGTGCTTGAATTATATACATGTCTTCAATTACTTGCACTAGCGATTCTTTTGTTAATCCTTTTGGGGTGAATATTTATTATATATTTAGGTACAGATCCAGCGGGAACAATGAGATGACTTTTACTCTCCTTTATTTTGCTCTCTTTTTCTCAAGTTCATAACAGCAATCGGATTTTTTTCAATCTCTATATATACTCTATAACTTATCCGTCCACCATAAAGCCTTCTTAGAGGGAGTGACACGATTTTTAAAACGAGGTTGTTGAGTGTACCGAGAGAGAAGAAATATATTGAAATTAGTGTTGTGTTGTTTTAATTGGTGTTGTTTGTGTAGGTCAGACCGTGCTTTTGGATAAATAAGATGAAAAAATATGGATAAATGAGGTATTATTAATGGTGGTGTGTATAGTCCAAAAATATAAAGAAAAATTACTTTGTAGATATATTGAAAAAGAAATTTAGAAATTTATACGGAGGGAGTAATACGTATATAAATGCGCATGTATATGCATCATTTCTCAACTAATCTCATTTACTTTTTCCCGTCATTGAATGCAGGAAGTTAAGACTTCCAGCCAAATTAGGTGAGCTACTGAGCATCATGTTACTGGTATATGTATGCATAATATTCCTTTTTTTCCTTTTAAATAGATAAAAAAAAACACCACTTATTTTCGCACGAGTCACGTTCACGTAAGAAAACTACACAAGGCATGAAAAGGAGGATAAAAAAAAGCAAAGAAAAAAGAGCTGTGGAGACTAAAATGCGCATGGTTTTCCTTATTTAAAAGTCTTATATGGTAATAAATGGATGAGCTAAGCCGCGTAATGGGGTGACTTTCAAGCGTGTGACTTTTACTCTTTTCCAGAATATTATTGAAGTCTGATGATATTACAGATCAAATTGGAGGTGAAGGTTTTCTTCCGAAGGGTGTTTAATTATGTGGACTACTAGTCCAACGACCTCTGCTGGCATGTTAATGTTTCTGGCTTAGAGCTTAATTATTACTCCTATCAGTTTGTAACAAACACTCCTGTCCTTCGTGTAATAACTAAATGATCCGTTTCAGTAAGATATTATTTGCCAAGAGTGCGAATATTCTTATACAAATTAAGGAAACATATGTACTGTTTATACGAAAATACTCTATACAAAAATAACGACCTTATATTATACTAACCTCCTTATAATAAAAAGCATGGTCTTAATCCGTGATCAATTATAAATAACAATGAATTTTATATTGTAATATTCCATATTTCTTATGGACAACCCTTCAAAATTTTACATTCATATAATAATAAATTGACATTAAATTTTAAAGATTTTATGTAACACAACAATTCGACCAGGACTATTACAGTATCATACGCTCCTACAAAATATATCAAATTAATTTAAGTACACGCGTCAACACAAAAAAAATGCCCTAGCTTATGCATCTCTTATTAAAAATGAATCCTTAATCTGCATTCTTCTAAGCTATATCACATCATTCATTGTCCATCAGTAACTTATGTCTTTCAGCAACCGTATTTTATAAAGTTTTAATTGTGCACAGAACATGTAAATTAAGAACAATAAAAGGTAAGGGGCATGCAGGCAGTTTAGATACATGATTAGGCGGGTCGCAAAGCGCAAAACATATAATCGGTAGGTGGAATGCAAAAATTCCAAATAATTTGGCCATACTAATTCTCTATAATCCCTACTAATTGGCATATACTATTTATTTAACTAGTATAAGTTAGTTAAATTGATTTAATATTAATTGATTAAAATTCATTGGGACCATCTAGTGTCCCAACGAACTCATTTTTTGTCCAAATACTCCTACTACATTCCTAAAATAAACCCAATGTATCAGAATTAATTGTTAGGAATACTTGTTAGATTTTGATGATGTCATTATTGTAATTCAAATGTTTATTACTTGGCAAAAATGTAAGGAAGAACCAGATGAGTATCTTCCATAGGCCAAATTGTAAGTTAAATACTTGGCAAAATGTAAAGAAGAACCAAATGAGTATCTTTTATAGGCCATTTAAGTTAGGCTCAAAATCGGCTAAGTACAAAAGTACAGATAAGTACTTCAGAGAAGTGTAAACCAAACACTCACTACGCCATATATGTACTCCATTCACACCTAAAAAAGTGTGTTCACAACCCAAAAGGTATCGGTAAATGAATAAAAATAGGCTACGACTACACTGTGACCAAATTCGAGGGTGTTACAAAAATGGCCGCTACCATAGGGGTCTACACTAAGACTTTTATAGTTTCTCGTAACACTGCGAGAAAGTGTAGATGTAGACCCCTATGCCAACACTTTTTGGTTTTGTTCCTACGCCTTAAGAGGACTTGTTGTAGACCTATGCCAACACCGTTATCTATGTGGTGACACCATTAAAAGTATAGCTGTAGACCTACGGCTACACCTGTATAGTACTACTATAACATAAAATTGTGAAACACTTAGATATTGTTGGCAACACCCTTTATCATTATGGCTAGACTTGTTTCTTAAGCAATTTAATATCTTTGGCTACACTATGTTATTCTTTTGCCAACACGTAAAGAGTATACTTTTGGGGTCAATGACTACATTTTCGCAGGTCTTTTACCAACACTCTAAATGCTAAAAATCAACCTATGGCATTTAAAAATAGAGTTACCCATTAAAAATAAATTGAAACATCCCAAAACATAAAGGGTTATCATCCAAATACATAAACCATCCGAAATAACTACATAAATCCAAAATGAATATGAGGATGTCAAGGATCCTATCGCAATGATTCGATCACCAAAGACATCCACCCGTTACAAAAAATGGTGATACTCGTCACACTTTGCATCCATGCTAATCTCAACAATATATTCAAAACCTGCAGCAGAAAAAAATTGCCGCTTAGGATCTGTTTATCAAACAGAATCTGAATTCCAATTCCGAAATCTTGAATTTTGAAAACTAAAATGATGAATGCGCTAAATTTCTAGTATTGAAAAACAATTTGTCAGATTTTTTATTTTGTGCTTGACAAAATACATACAATGGCTGCATAGTAAACGCCTTTGTGGGGGACGAGCAGTTTGTCCCTCAACCATCGGTTCTTGGAGTTCCGCTAGAAAAGCCACCCAGTCGATAACGACGTCCCAATTATAAGAATCCAACACTAATTGGATAATTGAAACATATTTCATAAATCTTCATCGAGGACAGTTTTTGTTATAGAAAAATCATAGTAATCAAAATCACGAATCTTAAAGAAAGGCAAGACAACATCAGCTGCCAGCTATTACTGAATGGGAATTATACCTAAAAAATTTCAACAACTGTCCTCATATTCTTCGAGAACAGATTTAGGACTGCACTGTTGAGAAACAAAAACATCCACATGAGAGATTTCCAAAATTCCAAAGCAAGTCAAAGACCAGAAAAAAATGCTGAAATGTATGTTTACTATTCAAAAAGAAAGGGAAGCAGTCCTCGAAAATCCAAACCAACCCAATCATGTGCCATAGCACAATAATGTAAACCACAGGCAGGTAAAAGAGTTGGTTTTATATTGTAAACCAACAAAATTGTCATATAAAAAGCAATCAATACAAAAAGAAATCATCTATTGACAGGAAGATATAGATTATAGATCCAAGAGGAAAACTTTAATTCAGAAGACTAATTCTCACCATGCATTGATCCAAAATATTTGACAATGATCCACCTTCACTTATCTTAGGAATCATGATTTGGAGGGTCTTCAGGCCCAGTCAAAGAGAAGGCCACCATCATAATTTTCTTCACTTCCGATGTGTCATCAACAAATATGGCTCGATACTGGTTAACAACATCAAAAAGATGCATTCTATGACATTGTACCAACCCTTTCAAATATTCATAAGGATTCCTCTGGTCTAAATCGTCAAGTATTCCAGTAAGCCAGGCTTCACGACATCTTAAAAATTGACCACCAGGAAACAGCCTTTGTTCAGAATAATATATCTTAAAAATGAAATGAGATCTATAGATCAGGGGACTATGAACTCTAAAGCAAATTAAGATTAAAAATAGCTCAAAAGATAATAATAATAATAATAATAATAATAATAATAATAATGAAAATAACCTGATCATGCTACCTGTAGGCGCATTCCATACTCATTGACAACTCCTATTCGGCGTAAATACCCAATGATGCGGAGGCACTCTGGCAACTGCAAATGAAATAAGGTTTACAAGTACAAAAATGATAGAGGCAAATTTTATTTATTTAGTTACTTTTGTTTACAAATGAACGGGTTTTTTCGATCATACATTACATGTGTCTGGAAAAGCAAAATACTTGCCTTAAAAAGTTCGAGTTGGTTTGTGTCTTTTGCAATAGTACACTTGCATGAGATGGTTGAATCAGGTCGCGTCTTGTCAGACAACTACATGACATAAACATTGCCCTGAGAAAGTGAAGTGATGATAATCAGAAGACGCACGGCAAGTTCCTGAGTAAGTACCCTGACTTGAATAAATACAAGACTAAAAATACAGTATACAAATCATAAATGAACCTCTGAATCAATACAAGACTAAAAACAAGACTAAAAATACAGCTACGAATCATAATGAACCTCTTAATCAATACAAGACTAAAAATACAGTATACAAACCCATGAAAAAAGAAATCTTCCGAAACGGAGAACTACATTTGGTTTTATTTCTACAGACTCAATGCCCCTCATCTCTCCAGATTACAAATACCAGAATAAAAACAAAACACTCTACACACCAAACACCTACACATAACAACTCTTAGTAAGTAACTGAAACTAAGTAATGAGGCAATAACAAATAATGCATATCAAGTATAATAACCTAACATAAATAATACATAAGTAAAACAGAGTCACATTCTGTAAAGCCCTTTCATTCTATCGTTTAATGTCCCATCAAACTCAATGTTCAAAACACCAAAACCAATTGGCAAATATTCGTTGAACTCCAACACTAAGATCTCATCCTCCTCAAATAACCCTACCTCCATAGATTCAAGAACCTAAAATTTCCAGGACAAAGTTTAAAACAAAAACAAAAAGAAAATAATATTAATAATAAAAGAAGTGGTGGGGCTGGAGCCTGGGAGGGAGGGAACTAAAAGAATTCAGAGGACGTCAACACTGCAAAATACTAAACCGGTACTTTATTACCAGAAGCGAGGGTGACGGATTTAGGACTGACGGATTGCTCGGCGGCGTTAAGGACAAGGATGGGTCTAAACTTTAAACGGTATGAATAGTACCATGATGGGTCTAAACTTTAAACGGTTTACTTTAACCATATCACTTAACTGAAGAAACCGAAAGTGATATAATGCCTAAAAGTCGAAATATGAGATAGAGTAGCAAATATTATTAATTAAAACTTCAGAAGAGAGAGAGAGAGAGAGAGAGAGAGAGAGAGAGAGAGAGAGGTGGAAGAATGATTGATGCTGAGTAAAACGAAATAACACTTGCGCGCTTCTTCATTCTTTTATCTTTGGTCTGTATCTAAAGGTGATCAACTTGTGCTACAGTATGTATTTTCAAGTGTACTCGGTGAGGTAGCTCAAACTCTTCACCAATGCAAGTTCAAGCATCTAACTCATTCTGGGAATAGCGTGACACTTTCTAGTAGTCAATTGAAAGGAAGAAAGCATGCGACCTGATACTGTTTCTTGGCAGCTACCTGGAGGAATAATGCCCTCCAAAGTATACGACCAACATCATTGTCGACACCCTGGATTGAACATGCTATCATATCTGAATAACATGAGCGGCATACTTGGGGAATAACGGTTCCTTAAACTAAAAAAACAAATCTTTTGCACTGGGACAGCCCTCCATAATAGTTACCAAGAGGCCATCACTTAGTCATATACAGACAACTACCAAAAATCGAAGAACAGAAATAACAATGTATGGTCATTTATTAGATTTAAAGTTACACAATTCTGCTCAAACAAATGAAGACTTTTTATAACGTTCAGAGCTATGAATGATGAGAATAATCGTATAGGCAAATCTCAAGCAAATGGAAAGTTCAGCACCTCCAAATAATGGAACTATGAGCGATTTACTTTATAACATTAGGCATCTAGCTGAAGTTTAAGATTATCCACCGGCCTCCAATATTTACACTCACATTATTAAATATCGACTGTATGCCTATTATAAAGCAACAAATAAGTAATAGATAAAATAAATAGAATATGTCATGTTTACTTCAAAGGCACATAAGTTAAAAATACAAACTTATTATGGGCTTCGATATTGAACTCGAATCCAATACACCAAAAGATATCCTGAGCTTAGCTGATCACTAATTTGGGAAAACTTCACATCAACATTGGAATCACTCGACCCCCTCAATGACATTCATGATATAGTGTATGATGGACTCCTATGAAGAAGAAAAATCATTGCAGCACTCACAAAATTCCTACACTCTTGCAACAAACAGTAAACACTTCATGAAGTAATCACTTTGCAATAAAATCCTTAATTCGCCACGAATTATGTTCACATTCATATTTATATCCAAATGGGAGCACGAAAGCTGGTCAGAAAAAGCTCAGTAAATTGTAAACAGTAAAAAAGTAAAAGTAGCCAAAGACCAGCCAAAAAACAACGAAAAATAGAAAATTGATGACCTTGCCAGACACTCTTGCGAAACAGAAATCAAGCCTTCAACAGAGAAAGCACGAGCTCCAAAAATCATACTGTATCCTGCAAAAAAACAAGGACCCATGTCCGCAAACAGCAGTACCCAAAATAAAACAATGAGAAAATAGCGAAAACCCTCGGGGGGGACCACTCAAAACATACACCCCCAAAAAACCCTACCAACAAAACAAACCCTCTAGCAAGACCTCGATAGAAAAATAAAGTAGAAGACAAAGCGCTCAGCAAGTGCAAGAAATTTTAAGCGGGAGAGGACAGAAATAGGATGCAAAGCGGCGAAGAAAAAAAAAGAGAAAAGGGTTTCCCATAACACAAAACCGATAGGATAAAGAGGAAGAAGGATAGGAAACTCAGACAAGACATCGACGAGCCGAGAAGATGAGGAAGACATGTTGGTGGAAGATGGAAGCATGATGCAGAAAGGTGGAGGCGGTGAACGAGAATGGTTTTCAGTAGGGAAATAAAAAATGCCGCTTTCACCGAGTGGAGAAAGAAAAGAAACACGTTTTCCTTACCTACACTCTTTTAGAATAGTAGGATAGGATAGGAAAAAAATAGGATAGGAATAAGTAATATATATATATATAAATATATACGATACGAAATGTATTTGTCGGTTGGCTAGTAACGGTTGAGGTGTAAGAGAGTTGAGAGAAAGAGTTGAGAGTTGAGAGTGAATAATTAAAATTTGACCCGCTTAATTGAAATATTTGGACAAAGATTGAGCCCGCTTATTTAATTGACTAATATTCGGACAATCATTGAGCTCGCCTATTTTTTATTGATTTTTAAAGACCAACAGCTACACATTTTTTAAAGACTAATGGATACACTAACTTAACGTTACCGTAGATACTAAATAACGTCTACCGTAACAATGATTTATAGCAATGCTAACACCGGAAAAAAGTGTAGGCCTAGATCACTTTCAAGGCATATATGGTTACACTTTTCCTTGTAACATTGAAAAAAACGTTGTTAAACCCCATATATGGCATACTGACTGCAGTAAAAGCTGAAGTCATAGTCAAGTCTAAGTCAGAGAAACAAAAATTCATCAGTGATGATTCACCAGATTGCAGTCAAGTGATTAGCAGACCAATTCATCTGAAGTCTGACCAACAAATAAGTCAAAATTCATCAAGACAGAAGACTTCAGACAAGTCATCTGATTAGGCAAGTCTCAAAAAGACATCAGAGAAGTCATCGGCAGAGAAGTCCAAACTGCAGAGAAGTTGACTGGACATCACACAGCTTGACTTATAAGATATCATCCAAGTACTCCAAGTCCATGTCAGCATGCGTTGAATAGTCAATATTTATGGAAAGTCACATGCAGGCATGAAGGGACAAATTGGAGAGATTTCCGCAAAAGATATGAATTAAATAATTCATCCAGACCTACCACCGAAGACTTTAATCTTATTATATTCAAAAGATTCGGCGCCTCACATGCAAAGTCTTCACAACGGTCGAAAGATGGATTAAAATATGGGAATCCAGCCTTGCAATGTTCAGAAAGAAAAAACAATGAAGTCTCTCTCTCCAACGGATGGATTTGTTACAAGATTTGCAATGGATATGAAATATGCTCAAGGATCGACACTTATATATATCCGAAGATTTGAAGTTGAGCAGTACGATGCGAACAAAAACTCTCAAGCGATCAAAGTTATCAAAGCAATCAAAGCAATCATATAGCATCGTGAAAAGAGCAGTACTCGAAGTTCTTATTTGAAGAAAGCTCTTAGTTGGAGAAGACAAACACTCTTGTCTTAAAACCTGGGTTCGGGGTACTTCACTGGTTGAAGTTGCGAGACTGATAGGCATCCGAGTATTTGAAGAATCAAGTGGTGCTAGGCAGTCAAAGAGGAGTTGCAACGACGGGATTTCCACTGGTTGGAAGTTGTTGTAGCTAAGTAAAAGAATCACTGTAATATTTATCACTGGTTGAGAATTATAGTGGATTCATCTCCAACTGGTTTGGAGAAAGTGGATTAGTAGAGGATTACCCCACCTCTTAGACCACTATAATTGCCTGCGTGTTTTACTGTTTTTAGCATCATACTTAACTGCTGCATTCATACTTTATTGTTACATTGCTTAGTTTTGTTTTCGTCATCAGCTGATTTCCGCATATCTATCAGCTGAGAAACTCACTCTTCGAAGAAAAGAGTTTAAGAGTTTCAATAAGTCTATTCACCCCCCCTCTAGACTTATTCCTGGACCACTTGTGACCTGCAAGTGGTATCGGAGCGGTTGGTTCAATATTTCAAGAACGAGATCCATATATCAAGGATATATTTTAAGCTCATTTTAGAAATGGAACACATGCATTCTAGATTGCCTATTTTTTCAGTTGGCGAGTATGATCTTGGGAAGTAAGGATGCATGCACACTTATCTTCAATCCCTGACGACATGTGGTGCATCATAGAAGACAGTACCTTCATCTTCGAGAAGGACAAAACTCCAGAGGAGATTGCAGTCGGAAAGCCAGAGAAAATCCCAAAAAAGAGGACGGATCTGACCATTGAAGAAAGAAAGCTGGCCATCCTTGACAACCGGGCCAGAGACGTGATGTACCAAACCCTTGACAAATCAACAGTGGTCAAGATCAAGAACTGCAAAAATGCCAAAGAAATCTGGGACACATTAGCCTTAATGTGTGAGGGAACCGAGCTGATAAAGGAAAACAAGTTGTCAATTGCTACTAAAAAATTTGACAACCTCAAAATGAAGAATGGCAAATCCATAGACCAAGTGGACACAAGGTTCACCAAAATCATCAATGAGATTAACTCCGTGGGAAAGTCATATGGGAACAAGGAGATAGCGCTGAAGGTTTTAAGATCTCTCAATCCTGAATTGATTATGAAGGCAGTGGCCATGAGAGAATCCAATGATCTTAACAAAATAAAGATCCAAGAGCTATTCTTTGATCTAAAGGCTTATGAGTTTGAACTTCCAAGTTCATCATCTACCGAGCCTGCAGAGAAGGGAATAGCCTTTGCAGCCGAGTCCCCCGCCAAGAGCCTATCTGATGTAAAACCTAAAAATCCACTTAATTTTGAGGAAGAAATGGCGCTCATAATGAAAAGATTCAACAACTTCAGAAAGAATTACTCCAAATACAAAAAGAATTATAAGGAGAACCCCAGGAGAAATCAAAATGCTGGAAGCTGGAAGGTGGAATGTTATAATTGCCACAAGACAGGACACATTCAAATTGACTGTCCTGATCTCAGGAAGGACGAGAGCAAGAAGGAGGTGAGCAGAAAAGAAGACCGAAGGAAGGCCCTCATCGGAGAATATCAAAGCGAGTGGAATCAAGCAGCGGATTCTTCTCTTATGATGATGAAGAATATGATTGTCTGATGGCCAACCTAGCTGATGAAGAGGTAACATCTAAACCCTCAGTTTCAAATAATAACAGCTCAGACATGTCACAAGACATGGACTTACATGAGTCTATAAATCAGCTTCTCAAAGATTTTGAGAGATTAAAAACTGCACACCAAACTGTATCAGCCGAGAGGACCCAGCTGCAAGCTGAGAATGGGTAGCTGAAAAATGACTTTGAAAAACTCAGCCTAGAATTTAATAAAACCAAAGCTGATCTTGAAAAACAGGCTGCAGATAACTCCACAAACCAGGCTGATAATACCACAGCTAAGATAAAACGATTAGTTGTTCTAAATAGTGAAAAATCAGCTGCAATTGCTCATGTAAAAGCTGAGTTTGCAAAACTGACTCAGCTAAGTAAAAATCAGGTGAAGGAAATAACCACCCTGAAGGCATCTCTAACCCTGGACGAATTGTGTACAAATAAAAGGCCATTGTATTCCAGATCAGGCCTTGGATATGACCCACACACTCCCTCTAGTTCTAAAACCACTTTCATCAAGGGAGAAATAATTGCCTCGACTGCTGAGCCAATATACAAACCTGTATTTCAAAATAGGCAACAACCAAGTCACAGGTCTAGGCTGCAGCCAAGGTGTACAAGGCAGCCACCTAGACATGAGACTAGGCAATGGCCAAGGCAGAAGTAGTAGCCCAGACAACATGCCCACTATTATCAAAGACTCCCCAAAAACATATTTCAAAATGGGAGGGGCAAATGGAAACCTCAAGGTTATCCTAATTTTCAAAACGAACAAGTGTGGAGACCTCAAAAATTTAACAAATGGTCTCAGCCAAGATTTAGGCATGACCCACACCACCAGTTTTATCAGGCATATCCGGTACACAATCCTAATAGAGGATATAGGCCCAGACCTTACACACCTTATAGGGGCAATCAATCTAGTTTTCACAATCCAAGGTGAAATCAATTCTTCAAGAAACCATCTAACCCAGAGGACCCACATAGATTTGGGTACCTAAATCTCTGCTTGTCTGATTGCAGAAAAAGTGGAAGGACTACTACCACATCTCCACAAATTCAAACATTAGAGGTGAAGAATGGTTGGTAGATTCCGAATGCTCAAGGCACATGACCAGAAACAAGAAGGTGCTGAAAAAATATACCAAAGAAAGAGGTCCAGATGTAACCTTTGGAGATAGCTCTAGAGGACAAACAAAAGGCTTTGGAGAGCTGAACCGAGGAAATATCACTATATCCAAAGTTCATTATGTCAAAGGGCTCAAGTATAATCTCCTAAGCATAAGCCAGTTTTGTGATGAAAAGAATCTAGTAGTCTTCACCATTTGGAAATGTATGGTGATAGATATCCTATCTGGAGAGGTGAAGCTACAAGGATTCAGAAGGAGAGACATCTACATGATAGATTGGAACACAGGAACTCCTAATACCTATTTTCTATCCAGGACAATAGTTGAGAATGGATGGCTGTGGCACAAGAGATTATGTCATCTAAATTTCAAAGCCATCAACAAGACTAGTTCTCAGAAGCTGGTCAGAGGACTTCCAGAAGAGGCATTCAAGAAGGAAGCTCTCTATGATGCATGTCAGAAAGGAAGGCAGACCAGAGCATCATTCAAGCCAGTCCAGCCTACAACTCTCACATCAAGAATCTTAGATCTACTTCATATGGATCTATTTGACCCTATCAAGCCAAGGACTCTAAGTGGCAGAAAGCATGCTCTAGTAGTAGTAGATGACTACTCAAGGTTCACATGGATTATCTTTTTGTATAAGAAGAGTCAAACCTTGACCAAGTTACCTGAGCTACTGAAAAGGATCCAAAATGAGAAATCCTTCTCAATCATCAAGATCATATCAGACAGAGGAGGTGAATTTCTCAACAAGGCGATCACTGATTATAGTGATCATAATGGAATCCAGCAAGAGCTCTCTGCAGCCAGGACCCCCCAGCAGAATGGTGTTGCCGAAAGAAGAAACAGAACCTTAAAGGCAGCAGGCAGGTCCATGATTGCAGAAGAAGACCTGCCCAAGAGGTTCTGGAATGAAGCTGTCAACACAGCATGCCACACTCAGAACAGGAGTATGATAGTAGGAAGACATGGAAAAACTCCCTATGAGATTTGGAATGGCAGAACAGCTACAGTTGCTTATTTGCATATTTTTGGTTGTAAGTGTTTCATCCACAACAATGGTAAAACCCAACTAAATGCCTTTGATGCTAAAACTGATGACGGTCGCTTTATGGGATATTCACAAAGAAGCAAGGCATATAGAGTTTTTAACAAAAGAACCTTAGTTGTGGAGGAAACACCTCATGTTGTATTTGATGAATCTACCATTGAGTACAGGAAACAAGTGGAACTAATTGAGTATAAGCTCAAATCCGCAACACCCTAGAAGAAGTCATTGTTCATGACACAGAGATGGTGGACTCACCTGCAGATCAGCCTGTACACCCATCTGTAGCTGATGAAGACCCAACTGCAGATCAGATAGGACCACCAGACCTACCTGATCCAGTTGCTGCTGATAAAGACCAAACTGTAGCTGATAAAGACTCATCTGCAGACCAGACCAGATCCCAACCTGCAGATGACAAGACGGTAGCTGATCCAGTTGCATACCAAGGAGATCAGAACCAAGTTGATGCAGACAAAGAGAAAATCCACCAAAGCAAATCTACAGGGGGAACATACCCTGAAGAAGAAGACATTCCTAAGTGGCTCAAAGATCACCCTATCCAACAGATCATTGGGAAGCTAACTGATGGATT
Organism: Orobanche coerulescens; assembly: GCA_033398695.1. Taxonomy (NCBI): domain Eukaryota; kingdom Viridiplantae; phylum Streptophyta; class Magnoliopsida; order Lamiales; family Orobanchaceae; genus Orobanche; species Orobanche coerulescens. The sequence continues at coordinate 41,547,618 of CM065805.1, read as the reverse complement.
CAAGACAAGACAGTCCACTCTACTCGTAGGAATGGCAATGTTTTCATGCTTCATGTCTCAAATAGAACCCAAGACAACCGAGCAAGCCCTGGAAGACTACTCTTGGATCAATGCAATGCAAGAAGAGCTCAATCAGATGGAAAGGAACAATGTTTGGGAACTAATGCATGCACTGGATCATAAGAAGGTTATTGGCACCAAATGGGTGTACAAAAACAAATGCGACGAAGATGGAGCGGTTGTTAGGAATAAAGCCAGACTTGTTGCTAAAGGATATGCACAGTGTGAAGGAATAGATTTTGATGAAACCTATGCACCTGTTGCAAGATTAGAAGCCATCAGGCTATTCCTCGCATATGCTGCATTCAAGGATTTTGAAGTCTATCAGATAGATGTAAAGAGTGCTTTTCTTAATGGAATCCTAGAAGAAAAAGTTTATGTGGAGCAACCCCCAGGATTTGTCAAACGAGACAAAGTCTACAAGCTATTGAAAGCTCTATATGGACTCAAACATGCACCAAGAGATTGGTATGAAACCTTATCTGTATTTCTTGAGAAAAATGGTTTATGCAAAGGGAAAGTGGACAAGACCCTATTCAGAGTGGAGCACGAAGGCCACATATTACTAGTTCAGATATATATGTGGATGACATCATATTTGGCTCAACCAACCCAGAACTGTGTGAGAAATTCTCAAATCTCATGCAAGGAGAATTTGAGATGAGCATGATGGGAAAGCTTAACTTCTTTCTTGGATTACAAGTCAAGCATATGGAAAATGGAATTTTCATCAATCAAGCCAAATATACCCGAGATCTAATCAAGAGATTTGGAATGGAATCAGCCAAACCAGCAAGAATTCCTATGAGCACAAGCACTCATCTAGATGCAAATGAGGGAGGCATATCAGTAGACTCAACCTACTACAGAGGACTCATTGGATCATTGCTATACCTCACTGCAAGCAGACCAGATATATCTTATGCCGTAGGAGTATGCGCACGATTTAAATCCAAGCTAAAGCAGTCTCACCAAGATGCAGCCAAAAGAATAATCAAATACCTTAAGTCTACAGTCAATGTTGGACTATGGTACCCTAAGTATGATAACTTCGAGCTATCAGGATACTCAGATGCAGATTTCGCAGGATGCAAAATAAATAGGAAAAGTACTAGTGGAACGTGCCAATTCCTAGGACCCAGACTGATATCCTGGTTTAGCAAGAAGCAGGTTTCTAACTCTATCTCCACAACAGAGTCAGAATACCTAGCTGCAGGTAGTTGTTGTGCTCAAATTTTATGGATCAGACAACAGCTAAGGGACTACAACATTATTGCCTATGAAGTTCCAATTTGGTGTGACAACAATAGTGCTATTGCATATTAACCAACAACCCGGTATTGCATTCAAGGACAAAGCATATTGATGTTAAGCATCACTTCATAAGAGATCACGTGCTCAACAAGAGAGTCAGAGTTGAAAGAGTCAGTACAGACTACCAAATTGCTGACATTTTCATCAAACCTTTGCCAGAAGAAAGGTTTTTGGAGCTGAGCAGGGAACTTGGACTACTAGATTGGGAATCTAGTACAGATGAAAAAGCTAGATGAAGCAGATCAGACGAAGGACGGACTAAGCTGTTCATAGGAATCAACCCCTACCTGATGCATACAAGAAGACGAAGGACAGATGAAGGAACTTAGCTGATCAAACCATAGGCGAGAAGTCAAAGGAGTCAACTCACCTGATGTAGAGCAGTCAAGAGTCAAACAGTCAACCATCTAAGTTTTCTATACCTGACCTACTTCTGAATATTATATTATTATATCCTATTTGTATAATATCATATTACTATTTGGATTACAAGTGGCATAATACTATATGTTTAAAATACACATGGCAACTACGAGTTCAATCGACCTCCACTGTGACCAATTAAAATCCAACCGTCCATTTTCAAATTTTCAAAAACTGGACCACCGATTACTAATTTTGAATTTTCAAAAGCCTCAAAAGGTGGACCACCGTTTTAAATAAATGAATATTTAATTGCAAATGTCGTTTCATTTTTTTTTAAAGATGGGAAGAGCTTTTTCACTTTACCTTCTTCAATATCGCAAAACCCTAATTCTTCAGAGCAGAAATTCGTACGAACTCTACATACACTTAGAAATCTCTTACTGTGCATAAATGGAATCTTACTTTGACGGAGTGAACCTCAAGGCAGTGAAGGACCAGATCATCTTTTCACTGGTCGTCGATTTCGAAGGACTCCTAGAGACAAATCTAGACAACAACGACGTGCTACACCTTATCCAAGCGATGAAGACGAATGGGGTCTACCCATTCTTGGATATCACCCCCCAACATCTCTAAAAGGAGGCTGTTATCGCTTTATATAGGGAAGCCATAGTTCTCGAATCAGGCATTCGGAGCACAATCTTTGGAAGTCAAGTGGATATCACGCCGGGGACAATCGAAAAAATCTTCGGGATGAAATCCCGCGGCATGGCTGTCGAAGCCTTGAAGCAGAACGCAGCCGACACGTGGTTGAGAATCAATACCATCGAACAGCCCTCTAAATTGAAGCTGACTGCCAAAAGGAATGAATTGAAAAAGGAATATCATTATGCGTTGGACATCACCAACAAAATAGTGATAGGGATGGCAGGTAGCTACGAACAATTATCATCAGCCAAGTTCATGGTGCTGGGCGCACTAATTCAAGATGAGCCAATTGACTGGGCTGACTACATTTTCCGTTAATTGGTGAGGGAAGTGAATAAGGCTGAGTGGCTAGTCGAGGAGAAGAAGTTCAAATCAAAGCTTGCGTTCGGGATGCAGATAAGTTGGATGCTGGAGAAGCTCGGTGTGGCAAAGGGAAGTGTAGACCCTTTCCACATCAATAAGAGACTTGGTCATTTGGACCAAGAAACCTTAAGGCGATTGGATGGAGAGCGGAAAGCGGCTCAGCTATTAAGAGAAATGTCTGAGAAGCCGTATACCAACAGATACCCTGTGAGCTCAGATGAGTCGGAGGATCACCAAGCTGCAGCCCGCAACTCAGCTGCAGTCAGCAACTCAGCTGTAGCCCGCAACTCACCTGCAACCCAGTCTGAAAATGAGTCAGACAACACCCCTATCGCCCTCCCTTTCAAAAGTAGGGGACCTGCCCCTGGAGAACCATCAATCCTTCACTCTTCACCAGAACCCTCTCCCCAGAGGCCCAGACGATTGGAGTTTGATGAAGAAGAGCAGCCTGAGTCCTTATCCACTCTTGAGCTGATTCATTTGGAAGACCAGCCTGCTCCTGCCAGCCTGGAGACTCAGATTGTCCCTCTTCTCACTCCCCAGTACATGTCAGAAGAAGAAGAAGCAGGGTTGATAATTCACATACCTGAAGAAAACTACACCTTCAACCTGCTTGACAACAATATCTTCAACCTGTCCATAGAACAACTCAAATTGGTAAACCCCTTGCTCTAAAACATTCCTTTGTACATATTTATGAGGAATGGAAAATTTTAAAATCATTTTCATTCACTCAACTGCAATCTTACGTTGAGGTAAGTAGCTGGGAGTATCCCCAGGCTACTGAAAAAGCGCTGATGCACTTTTGCAACGAGTCAGACACGATTTTGTTACTTCAGGAAAATTGGTTCATGTCCAATTTTAAAACCCACATGGACCAATTTATCCATACTATTATGTCCAGTATTTTTGATGGATCTATTGATGAAGAAGTAGTTGAAGAGAAAGGGATAAGGATAGAAGAGATAGTAGAGGAAGAAGTTGAAAAAGAAGAATTTATTATTATTGAGGATGAAGAGGAGAGACAGGATGAAAGAGAAGAAGAAAATATCTTAGTTGAAAAACAATCTGGAGAAGAAGGAGTCGAAAAAACTGTGGAATTGGTAGATGAAGAAGAAGAAGAAGGAGAATAAGTTGATCAGGAGGATGAAGAAGAGAAAAAAGAAGATGATGATAAAGATGATGATAAAAAGGATGATGATGATGAAGACAAAAATGATGACGATGATGATGATGATGGTAAGGATGATAAGGAGGCTGAGAAAGAAAAAGAAAAGGACCATGATGAAGAGGAAGAAAAGGAAGAAGAAAAGGAGGAAGGATAAAAATAGGAGGAAAAAGAGAAAGAGGCAGAAGGAGAGAAGGGAAAAGAAGCAGAGGCAGAAAAAGAAGTTAGAGCTGAATCAGACAAGGCTGGGGCACCTGCCCGCTATACCAGCCTAGATGCAGACCTAGCTAAGGATGACAGATCGGGGACCCCAGAGCAGACCCCATCTGGTAAGCTACCTGCAGACAGGAGTAAGCAGACAGGTGGGTCATCCGCACACCTACCTGCAGGCGTCGATGGCTCAGGCGAGCACTCTCCGCAGACATCACACATTACACCTGTGATGACTGAGATGATCCGACAAATTGTAAAAGACACTGTTGGAGAGCTGATTGCCACACAAATCACTCCTGACCCGCAGTCCATTAATGTCAAGATAGACCTTGCTGCAGCGGAATATCCCTTAACCACCTCCTCCTACAAACAACAGAATTCCCCTTGGCATATCTGACTGGATGCACAGAATGGAGCATCAGTTAACTTTATTAGTTGATGCTGGCAAAAAAGGGGAAGAAAGGTTACAGGGGGAAGGAAGCAGGCAGGGGGAAGTAAGAGGAGTTCAGGAGCTCAGCATGAAGAGGAAGCAAGATGTCCAATTAATTACAGCTGGGACATCATCTGCAAAGAGGAAGGAAAAAGCTGACCAAGAGCATACTGATGATCAGCCTGCAGCCAAAAGAAGGAGGACCAGAATTGGGGACGAGCCTACACTAGAATGGGAAGGCAAAGAGTTGTGGTTTGTTGAAGACTTCCTTCTTGTCGAAGCTGCACCTATGTGGGGATCCGCAAAGAAAAAATTCATCAGAGATTTTTATATCTGGGAGTTACACCAGGATAAAAATTTCTCCCTACAACATACTTTTATTAACTTCATGGAAACAGCACATTCAAATCTCTGGGCCGTCCTACTAAAACATGCAAAGGGATATAACACATACCCCATGATTCATCCCTTCAGGCCTAAAGATCCTCCCACCTTACTAAATAATAAATTGGATGATTTAGCACTGCAAAGGAAGATAAAGAAGCTGTGTGACGAGCATATGTTCTCCTCACAAGAAGAACAAGATTTTGCTGTCCTCGTTGTCAGGAGAAAATACGGCCTAGCCCCCAACAAGAGAAGGCCAATTGGAGCTATGCCCCTCAGACCTGCCAAGCAACCTGTCCGCAGAGGCAGAGGCAGAGGCAGAGGCAGATGATTTGTTTGTACTCACATTTTTTATGTAAATTTTGTACCTGTAATTTTCCTGTATTTGTTTTGATCATTGAAAGCTATGTACTTGTAAAACAATACAGAAAAGTTAATATAACAGTCTTTTGAATGACAATCCCCAGTTGTCTCAAAACTAGACTGATTTTAGTTTGTGTCTTGCACTCAAGTGCATTCTTGTTCATTTGAATAATTTGCTTAAGTTTTACCATCATCAAAATAGGGGGAATTTGTTAGGAATACTTGTTAGATTTTGATGATGTCATTATTGTAATTCAAATGTTTATTACTTGGAAAAAATGTAAGGAAGAACCAGATGAGTATCTTCCATAGGCCAAATTGTGTTAAGTTAAATACTTGGCAAAATGTGAAGAAGAACCAAATGAGTATCTTCTATAGCCCATTTAAGTTAGGCTCAAAATCAGCTAAGTACAAAAGTACAGATAAGTACTTCACAGAAGTGTAAACCAAACACTGCAGTAAAAGACGAAGTCATAGTCAAGTCTAAGTCAGAGAAACAAAAATTCATCCGTGATGATTGACCAGACTGCAATTAAGTGATCAGCAGACCAAGTCATCTGAAGTCTGACCAACAGATAAGTCAAAATTCATCAAGACAGAAGACTTCAGACAAGTTATCTGATCAGGCAAGTCTCAACAGGACATCAGAGAAGTCATCGGCAGAGAAGTCCAAACTGCACAGAAGTTGACTGGACATCAGACAGCTTGACTTATAAGAGATCATCCAAGTACTCCAAGTCCACTTCAGCATGCATTGAATAGTCAATATTTACAGAAAGTCACATGCAGGCGTGAAGGGACAAATTGGAGAGATTCTCGCAAAGGATATGAATTAAATAATTCATCCAGACCTACCACTGAAGACTTCAATCTTATTATCTTCAAAAGATTCGGCGCCTCACATGCAAAGTCTTCTAAATGGTTGAAATATGGATTAAAATATGGGAATCCAGTCTTGCAACGTTCAGAAAGAAAAAACAATGACATCTCTCTCTCCAACGGACGGATTTGTTACAAGATTTGCAACGGATATGAAATATGCTCAAGGATCCACACTTATATATATCCGAAGATTTGAAGTTGAGCAGTACGATGCGAACAAAAACTCTAAAGCAATCAAAGTTATCAAAGCAATCAAAGCAATCATATAGCATCGTGAAAAGAGCAGTACTCGAAGTTCTTATTTGAAGAAAGCTCTTAGTTGAAGAAGACAAACATTCTTGTCTTAAAACCTGGGTTCGGGGTACTTCACTGGTTGAAGTTGCGAGACTGATAGGCATCCAAGTATTTGAAGAATCAAGTGGTGCTAGGTAGTCAAAGAGGAGTTGCAACGATGGGATTTCCACTGGTTGGAAGTTGTTGTAGCTAAGTAAAAGAATCACTGTAATATTTATCACTGGTTGAGAAGTATAGTGGATTCATCTCTAACTGGTTTGGAGAAAGTGGATTAGTAGAGGATTACCCCACCTCTGAGACCACTATAACTGCCTGCGTGTTTTACTGTTTTCAGCATCATACTTAACTGTTGCATTCATACTTTACTGTTCCATTGCTTAGTTTTGTTTTTGTCATTAGCTGACTTCCGCATATCTATGAGCTCAGAAACTCACTCTTCGAAGAAAAGAGTTTAAGAGTTTCAATAAGTCTATTCACCCCCCTAGACTTATTCCTGGACGACTTGTGACCTACATTAATTTAATTTGATTACGAGAGAACTCTGTTTTAAATTTGATTTAATCAACGTACAGTAGTTCTGACAGCAATTTGACCAAACAGATCGAACGAGCCGCCTGACCGCCTCCCGTAATCAACATCAGCTGATGTGGCCGCATGACCTAGTCTGCTGCTATCCCGATGCAGTTTTGCCCTTTGGCGTTGCCAATAGTTATTTTGCTACTGGAGCCCGCCTCCCGGTAGATAAATTAATTTTTTATAGTAAAACAAGATTAATAAAATAATAGAAAATTAAATTTAGAAAATTATATAAAACTTCAAGTTTTCGTTAATTATATTATAGGGCAATTTAACAATTGGGATATTGGAAAAAAGAAAAATAAACATAAATAAAATTTATTGATCATTTACATAGCAAATAATAACTAAACTAATTAGATTAAATAGAACATGTATAAGAGGGGCCGATACCAGTGTAGGATTCTGATAAAATAAAATTTAGCAGAAACATCAAAATTAATGAAAATCACATATACATATTGTAGATGAGTCTAACTTATCTAATATTAGTATAAGGAATATACCTTTGATGCGTGTGCAATATCTTACTTCAAGACTCCAAGTGTCACTCCTCTACTGGTATCCACACATCAGATCTTGAAACGTCTTGAGGTGTTACCTTAGAACCCTTGAAGAAGACTAACTCCGAGAAATCTTCATCTCTCCTCTATCGGTCGTGTACTAGGTATTAGGGTAGTATGATTGTGTGTTTTAGCTATGATAACACACATGATTATCTCTTCCTATGCGTAGGTATTTATAGGATATAAACAACCTAATACACATAAGGTAAGAGAGTGTTTGTCCAACAAGGACATAAACACAATATGACCGACCTCATAGAGGTGGTCCGCCCGCAGGTGTTTGACCCGATAGAGGCTATGGTCAGCCAGCCCTACCTGTCCCAAACTTATGCGGGATGCGTGACATGCTCGGTGTAGTCGATGTGTCTACATGACCTAGTTCATCCCATTTGGACTTCTAAAGTGAGTTTTACCCTTTTTACACTTCTAGACACTAAGTCCAATTGATTCAAGCTCACGTTTCGTATGTGACCTTGTAGGTTCAGTTATAATTAGCTGTTAGTATAATCAATTAGGTTCATAGACTAAAAGAAACTTCCATCTAAATATTACAGTCACTAACTATCAAAAGATTAATCCTATAAACTATTTATCTGTGTGATATGCATTTGATTGAAGGACATCATTCCAACACAAGGGCCCGATAACCAAAATCACATTTAACAATTAGACTCAAGGATATCCTTGTTTGCACCCATGGGTTCACAAACATCTGGGTCCTGCTAGGCCTCGACAGGTATCATCTGGTTGGATGATTTTGGTTCCAGTTGTTAGGATTCATGCTAAAATCGATATGCAGTGAAAAAAAGTCACACAAAATGTGTTCATTTGAGCCCCGTCTGTTAGAAATACTTGTTAGATTTTGATGATGTCATCCCTGTACTTGTGATTTATTCAAATGTATACTTTAAGTGCTCGATGTTGTAAAGAAGAACTAAATGAGTATCTTCTATGAGCCGTTGATGTAGGCTAAGATTGATCAGAAGTTAATCAGTTAAAAATCAGCTAAGTATAGAAGTGTCTAAATATCAGGTAAGTTAATTATTAGCCGAGTTTTGGTCAACAAAAATATCTAAGAGGTTTGACCAAGACACTGTAGCAGACGAGGTCTGGTCAACTCAAGTGTCAGCTGGAGTTTGACCATCAGATCAGAGAACACTCATCGGATCAGAAAAACATCCATCAAATCAGAGAACATCCATCAGATCAGAAGATTTATCTCATCATATCAGAAAACTTCTACAGAGTTATATCAGAGAAGTTTTACATCATAGAGGGTTGACCGCACATCTGGCAGGTATGACCAAGAGATATCAGATAAGTTTTTCAGGCAAGATATCACCCAAGTTTAAAGAACTCAATCCACATCAGCAAGCATTGAAGTCAACAATAACGAAAATCCACATGCAGACGTATGGAGACAAATCTAAAAAATTCCCGAAAAGTTAGGAATAAAATATTCCTTGAGATCCGCATACTAAGACTTATGAATATCAAATCAAGAAAAGCGGCACGACCACAAGAATTCTCTCAAATGGTCGGAATTGAAAGGGAATCAAGCCATGCAATGGAATGATAAGATAAACAAATAAGTCCACTCTCCAACAGACGAATTTGTTACAAGAGATGCAACGACTATGAAGGAAGGTCAAAGAATCGTACTATAAATATCTGAAGATCAGAATTAAGCAAAGTAGGATGCAAAAAATTCTTACAAGCAATCTAAGAAATCAAAGCTATCAAAAGAACTGGCATCGTGAAGATCAAAGTTTCAAAGATCATATTCTGAGAAGCTCTTGAAGTTGGAGAAGACAAACACTCTTGTTTTTAAGGTTGAGTACAGGGTACTTCTATGAATGAGGTTTCAAAAGTTTCGCGACTGATAAGGCATCCACGGGTTCTTGATTGGAAGGTGATAGACAGCTCGAGAGTTGTTGAGGCATCCACGGGTTTTTGATCAATAGGTGCTAGGCAGTCAAGGGAGTTGCAACGGCCACGAGTTTCCACTGGTTGGAAGCTGTTGTAACTGGTTTGAATCATTGTAATGTTTATCACTGGTTGAAAGTTATAGTGAATTCATCTCCAACTGGTTTGGAAAAAAATGGACTAGTAGAGGATTACCCCACCTCTAAAACCACTATAAGTGCCTGTGTGTTTTACTGCATTACATCATACCTATCTACTGCATTCACATATACTGTTCCATTTAAAAGTCAACTATCTTTCACATTGCTTATTCCTTACAGTTGACATAAGTCACTTGCAGCTTATATTAGTCACCTGCAGTATTACCAGCTGTGCTTCTGCGCTACTCATTTGCAGCTAAGTTTCGTTAGCTGCATATTATAGAGCTGAAGAAACTCACCTAATTAAGGAAAAGAGTTTAATAAGTCTATTCACCCCCCCCCCCCTCTAGACTTATTCCTGACGACTTGTGACCTACAAGTGGTATCGGAGAGGTTGGTTCAATTTTACAGAACCAGATTCATATACTCGAGTATATATTTTAATCTCTCATATTATAATGGAACACATGCAACACATGCACTATAGATTGCCTGTATTTTCTGTGGATGAATATGACCTTTGGAAAATAAGAATGACGGCTCATCTGTCATCCATTCATGATGAAATGTGGTGTGTAATTGAGGACGGACCATTCATATTTGAGAAGGACAACACACCAGAAGAAGTTGTAGCTGGGAAGCCAGAGAAGATTCCCAAGAAACGAACCGAGATGTCTCCTGAAGAAAAGAGGCTGGCCAATCTTGACAACTGGGCCAGAGATGTGCTATATCAGACTCTTGACAAGGCAACCATGGTCAAGATTAATAATTGCAAGAATGCCAAAGAAATTTGGGACACATTAGATGTAATGTGTGAGGAAACCGAGCTGATCAAGGAAAATAAGTTGTCAATTTCCATTAAAATTTTTTATAATTTCAAGATGAAGACTGGAGAAACAATAGACCAGGTGGACACAAGATTCACTATGATTATCAATGAAATAACCTCCCTTGGAAAGACATATGGTAACAGGGAGATGGCTCTAAAAGTTTTAAGATCTCTCAACCGTGAATGGAGCATGAAAGTTGTGGCCATGAGAGAATCAAAGGATCTCAACAAGATAAAGACCCATGAGCTATTTTCTGATATGAAGACCTATGAGCTTGAGCTGCCCTGTTCATCATCTAATGAACCAGCTGAAAAGGGGATAGCATTTGCAGCAGAATCATCTGCAAAGAGCCTAGCTGAAGTCAGTCCCCCCAGCCATCTAAATTTTGAAGAAGAAATGGCTTTCGTCATGCATAGGTTCAGCAGTTTCAGGAAGAACTATTCCATGTACATTATGTCAAAGGGCTCAAATACAACCTATTGAGCATAAGTCAATTCTGTGATGAAAATAATCTAGTAGTCTTCACTATTTGGAAATTCATGTTGATTGATATCCTATTTGGAGAAGTGAAGCTACAAGGATTCAGAAGAAGAGAGGTTTACATGATAGAGTGGAATACAGGCACTCCAAACACTTGTTTCCTATCAAAAACAATTGCTGAGAATGGATGGCTATGGCACAAAAGATTATGTCACCTGAATTACAAGGCCATCAAAAAAATCAGCTCTCAAAAGTTGGTCAGAGGACTTCCAGAAGAAGTATTCAAGAAAGAAGCCCTCTGTGATGCATGTCAGAAGGCAAAGCAAACCAGAGCAACTTTCAAACCAGTGCAACCTACCACTCTCACCACCAGAGTCCTAGATCTACTTCATATGTATCTCTTTGGTCCTATCAAACCAAGGGCATTGAGTGGAAGAAACATGCCTTAGTAGTAGTAGATGACTACTCAAGATTTACATGGGTTGTTTTTAAGAGTGAAACATTAACAAAGCCACATGAGCTGCTGAGGAAGATTCGAAATGAGAAATCCCTCTCTATCATCAAGATCAGATCAGATAGAGGTGGATAATATCTCGACAAGGCAATCACTGAATATAGTGTTAAAAATGGAATCCAGCATGAAGTATCTGCCGCAAGAACACCACAGCAAAATGGTGTAGCTGAAAGAAGAAACAGAACCTTGAAGGAAGCTGCCAGGTCAATGATTGCTGAAGCTGACCTGCCAAAAAGGTTCTGAGCTGAAGCTGTCAACATAGCATGTCATACTCAGAACAGGAGTATGATTGTAGGGAGACATGGCAAAACTCCCTATGAGGTTTGGAATGGCAGAACACCAACTGTTGCATACTTTCATATATTTGTTTGTAAGTGTTTCATCCACAACAATGGTAAAACCCAACTGAATGCCTTTGATGGTAAAACCTAATATCAATGGACCAAAGTCAGTTTAGGGCAAGCCAAACTATTTCGCACCGCGCCGTCCGATTCGCGAACGCCCTATTTTAAAGTTTGAGTTCGCAGTTTGCATCATCGTCGAGCCTCGAGCTGGACCTTTTCGAACTACATAATACGAGCCGAATCGAATTTTTACATTCACTCACAATCCTTATTATTTTAATAAAAACTTATTTTAGTAAACATTACTTCTTTTGTTTCCTTGAAACTTCAACACTTTGGCGGTCATGTTTATCTATACAAAGACATGAAACGACACTATGATAAACAACTAGGACGACCTCATGTTCGGCAACATAAATGACAACCTACATGATCAACATCATCAGTACTAAACCGAATCAAACTAAGATACTGTCCCGAATCCTTCAGGAGAAATCTCAATGTCAAATCATCACCGGTGATTATCCTCGATGCTCGGCAATCCAAGCGTACAATGAACTATATATACTCACATCCTCGTCTTTATCGCAACATAACCTCGATACCCGAACATATCAATAACTGAGATAAAACATATACATTATGATCTACCTCCCAGAATCGGAGGAACGATATACAATCCAATTACCCAGAGTTTACAATAATAATCATCGCTATATGCATTATAAACGAAATGAAACTGAAACCATTCATTAAATATTATAACTGAGCAAGTAATAACTTGCCTCGATACCGATACCACGAAGCTGTTACTGGACCCATTGCCTTTGTCTGCGAGCTCCTCAGCCCCGATCAAAAGCAACATAACGATCGTAATCCACGATTAATTATCGCAACCTAATGCAATAATCAAATGACAACACATTTGATAATAATCAACAACCGACAAAACCAACCAATCGAACTCAATGGTTCAACAAAAACATCGAATAAACGCAATCTAAACAAACCAAATCAAACCATCACGAATTCATAATCACACCACGAAAATACTGCACTGACTGCCTACTTAGCGCACGTTAAATGCATAACGTAGCGTGCGCTAAGTCGCTCCCGTTAGCATGCGCTAGCCAGTAAGCTTAGCGTGCGCTAATGCTGTGCAGTAGCATGCATTCCAAGCATCGTCTTACACTTCCATCATATCAATGATCAACTCATCTCGATATTAAGGATTTCATAACATATTCGATTCCAACTTTAATCTTTAAACACGAATCAACAAGATTCCTTCTTGTTCATATTTGGTAAATTCATAGAACAATTTACCGATTATGATCATGAATAATCATATTCCAAAATCGTCCGTAACCTTTCCAATTTTCAGTTCTTATTCATAACAATCATGACATATATAATTCAATCATTCTTCAAGAACACGAATTATCCGAATTCACGTTCATGATCCATAAAATGACATAATCCGATGTGTTCTAACATCTAAAAATCCTTATTCATCATGTCCTTCGACATACAATTCATATAACTTCAAGAATCACAACAACACCACCATAATCGTTACCATGCGAAGTAACCAACGACAAAACATCAAAAATCCGAATTGAAGAAGGGAATTACATCAACATATCTCTTGAATTCCATCCAAAACCATACGAAACATATCAATACTCATATATTGATAACAACACTAACTTAGTTCGGTAATCCAACTCGTTATCATGCTCATCAACTCGAATATATGATAATCATCAACTCAAGAACATCAATAATCAATCCAAGCGAAATCCAAAGAGTGATTACCTTTTTGAAGGAATGGATTGATTTCCAAGGTTGAATCCATTTCCAAGAATCGCCAATGATTTAAAGAACAAGGCTTTAGTCCATGATTTCCATCTTTAATCTTGATAAAGATCATCATCTCGGAGTGTTTCTAGACCTCAAGTACCTCCCAAAGTTCTCTCTCGATCAAGTGAAAGAAATGAACAAAATGCTCCAAAACATCCGTCTATCCCCTTATATAGAATACATTACTAGCATGCGCTAACATCTCATGTTTAGCGTGCGCTACAGCCTTCGCCTTGTCCGAGTACATCATGTTAGATGACGTACTTTGAGGGCGTGCGAACGTGTCCACAAATTATTTTGGAGGGTCCTTCGGCTACGCCGGCCTCGTATTAAACGAAGGGCGGGCGATCTCAGCCCAAAGGAATCTTGCATGGGCGAAGATGTCGGTTCCATCGACCTCCAGGACCATGGCTGCATTTTTTCTACCTCGGATCGCCATGTATGGATGACGATCCTCGTCGGTATGCGAAATGCTAGGTGGGGCGATGGCCAACAGTTGAATTGTTTTGAATGTCTTTATGGATTCGGGAGATGAAATTTAGGCATAGTTCTTGTGAGAATAATAATACAATAAAATAATAATAAAAATAATAATATAATAAAATATAAATGATAAGTTGAGATCTATTTGATAAAGGTAAATTAGAAAAAAAAATAAATTATAGCTAAAATATCAAAATAATTTGCCAGATTCAAACTTTTGTTTTTGAGACAATTGAATAAAATTTTTGCCAATACAAAGTGACAGCATGATAATGTCTACTTTCAAGAACGGAGCCAATATAGGACCCGGTTGACCCGTTGAAGATTTTTTTAATATTAAAATAGTTAAATGAGGTATTTCTAAAAACCCAATATTTTAATAGATTTGTTAAAAATAATATAAAAGTCCACATCCCCAACCCAATTACCCATAACCCAACAAAAATAATACAAAGAAAAAAGAAAGGCACATCTCATACCCGCTGGGAGGAAAAAAAAATAATGGTGCCGCTGCCGCTGGGAGAAGAAAAAAGAAGGGTGCGGAATAGAACACGCCTGGGCTGCCAGCGAAGAAAAATCCATCTGGCAGGTATGTTTTTTTTGTTTTTTTTTCTTCTCCATGTTTTTTTTGTTTTGAACGTGCATAAACGTGCATCATATTAGATTTGTTGATATCAGGAATTTGATATAGGAACGTGTAGTTTTCTGGATGATCAACCAAAAGATGCAACTTAGTGATGTGAAATATTACTCCCTAATTGTTAATGAATTACAAGATGTCAGACATGGCCTTTGATCTATGAGTTTTATATGGTCCGAAGCCTATTACACCCACCGCTCCCTTCATGCGAATTAGATAATCTGAATTTTTCACGGGCTTTGTCCGCAACCTGGAAATGCATTGATGAAAACAGGGCGAAAAAAAAAGGCTGGGCGATCAGCCTAGTCTATTGATGGCAGTCTCAAGCCATAAGTAAGGGGACAGGAGTGGTAAATATCCAGTAGATCGTAGTTGATAGTTTTTATCTTTCAAGCGTGGAAGAAAATCCGCACAGAAGAAATTTGTTTGACCCTCGGATTGTATTAATCATGAATTTTAATGTTGCATGTGCTCGTCATACTTTGTAGGAAAATATTATTTGGTGGACTCGGGATATCCGAATACTCTTGGATATTTGTGTCCATTTAGCGGCCCGGGAGTTAGATGCCACATGCCGGAATATAAACATGGCCCGCCTAGAGGAATGGTAGAATATTTCAACCACCGACATTCATCATTGAGGATGAAAGTAGAATGTGTATTTGGTGAGTTAAGGTGAAAGGTGCTAAAAAATATGCCTCAAATGTCACAAAAGTATCAAATTTCAATTATAGTTTCCACATTGTGCGACCACACTTCTGCATGCATTATATGCTCTCACTAATATGTGCGGAAGTTATTCTTGTTAGGCTTTGTTCTTTTGGACTGAACTGAACTGAACTGGACTGATGTGAACTGAAGTGAACCATATAGATGTGAACACGATCAATATCCATGGAACGCTGTACATCTAAAGAAATATCCATGGAGTGCCGTACATCTACCTAGATACAACGAATTCACGTGTGCCGTTTACATAAACACATATTTGGTTTTATTGATGCAAAAGTCATCTGGCATCACTACATTATTGAATTTATATGCCACTACTTTGCCACTTTCTTCTATCCATACAAGGATTTGACAAGTCTATAAACCTTATTTTTTGTCCATAAACTACATACCCTTCAGGTTATTTCATATAGATCTATTTTTCTATCTTTCCATTGAAAAACACGATCTTTACATGCATTTGGTGAATATCGAGATTGTGGAAGTATCATAATGGAGATAATCCTCATTACTGATGAGTATGTATCAGACAAATCACATCCTTTCTTTTGTTTGGAACATTTGGCTACTAATATAGCCTTATACTTATCAATTTAGTCATTTTTTGTAATTCATTCTTAGGAACCACTTGCATACTAGAGGTTTATTTTCATGTGGAAGCTCAACCAATTCCCATGTATGATTTTGCATAATATAGTCAATTTCAACATTGATCGCATCTTTCCACATTAGTGCTTCAGGACTAGACAATGTTTCTTTTAGTCCTTGGTTCATTATCTAACAAGTAGGCCATTAAGTCCAAATTAGGCATTCCATCAGTCACCATATTGGATCCATTACTTTTCAAAGAAGCATGACATGCATTCTTCATATGTCCACTCTTGCCCCAATTGTGACAGCTACCTTTAAACTTCTTTCGATTTTCTTGAGTGAACTTGCTTTTGTGGTTGCTAGCTTGGTGCTTGTGCTTTTCTCTCGTACCACTCCCCGTCAAATTCACTTTTGCCTCCATCGAGGTCTTTTATACTGTGTAATAAATTGTCTAGTGCCTTATTCTATGCGAAACTTCACTATCAAGTCCTCCAAGCTCATTTCCTTATGCTTGTACTTGAGGTAGTTCTTGAAGTCTCGCCAACATGGTGGTAAATTTTGAAGGATTGCAGCCACTTATAAATTTTCACATAACTACATGCCTTGAGCATTGATACCGTGCAAGATTAATTATAGCTCTTAGAGTTGATCATGACTGTCTCTCAGGCGGTTATCACGAACTCCAAGAAACATTCGACAATGAATTTATTGGTGTCGGCTCCTTTAACCTTGTACTTTCTTTCCAATGAGGTCCACAAACTCTTTCTGCAGTACCTTTTATCGAGGCATACACAATGTACAATGCATTATCAAGTCCATAAGGATGTAATGTCTACATAGATAGTCCCTTTGACCCCATGCGTCAAAGGCAACATTCGATCCATATCGGTATCGTCCTCAGTTACAATTGGAGGGTCATCCTGTTAGGGTTGTATACTGCAAAGCATACTTTATGCTTGTATTACCTTATTTCCCTGTGACTACCTATGAGAATATTAATTACATTCAATCACATGTTTTGCATAGTTACTGATGTTATGGTTATGCAAATGAAATATCTAATTATTTTATATTGTAGATAATGGGGTGTGTTCGTTCACACGGAAGATCACATTATCGGTGCCTTATAAATAATACAGTAGTTCGCAATCTATATAATTATTAGACAAATTATATGAAAGGTGTAGTATATGCTTGAGATTAGTTGGTCTTGACTATTTGCATGCATAGCGTATTTGCATACGTTGTACTGGATCGAAGTGAGATAGTGTCTTACGTACTGACTGTAAGAAGAACGTAAATCTCGGATAATTATTATTTCTTAATTCTAAGTATATAATAATAAATTGTGTATTTATAATATTTATTACTTTTATTTACCATGTGTGAGAGTCAAAGTGATTGACTCAATAAGATTCGTATCTTGGGCAATAATATTATTTATATGACATTTATTAATATTACTAAAAATCATGTCCCGAATTGTGCGGGTTGATGATGTCCCCTTGAGGAGCTCGATAATGATTATCATATTAAACCCTGCAGGTGGATTTAATTCCGATATAATAATAAGGTTCGAGTGGTACTACTCTTGGATAAGATATTAATTAAGTAAAGCTGTCAGTATCTTAAATTAATTAATGTACATTCGATATCTTGAACACGGAAAATAATAAATTTAAATAATCAGCTCAATTTCGTAAATTGAGATTTGGGTTGGAAATGCAATATTAATTCTTTAATGGATTGAATTAATATTAGTGAGCTCAACCATATTAGTAACTGACTTAATATGGATAGTTGGGTTGCACTAGGAGTCCTTAGCCTAATCCTCCTTAAGATCCCTAGAGTACTCCAAATCTTACAAATAAGACACCAAGGGGGGATTTCGGTCGTGACTTCATCTTCTACACAAGGGAGTTCAATTTTTCTTTTTAGCGTTTAATTGTGGTTCTTGACTTGTGTCTTTGATTCCACAATTGAGATAACACTTTAATTCTTGCTGCAAATCGGAATTACTTGAAGAAAATAAAATCGAGAGTTGTGAGAGGGAGTATAATCGGCCGATCCACTTTGTGGTCTAGACAAGATTCGGTAGCTCATTGCCCACACAACGTTCGAATTAAGCTGGTATCATACTCTAAAAGATTTTGAGGAAAAGATCAAGAAAGCAACCACTACGCTTCACAAGGTATATATCCTATGATCTTTGATCTAAATTAGGATATTGAATTACCAACATATTTATTTAATAAATAATAAATAATATTTAAATTGCTTATCAATCTTAGTAGTCGATTAACTAGTATGCCTAAAAGGGTTTTGTTCTTGTGGATACGTAAAATGCTTTTATCAATTTTTTCCCAACTTCGCTTTCACTGCGTTTTATTTCCAACAATTGGTATCGGAGCTAGATTTTAGGCTTTTGCTATTTTAATTAATTGATAGCAATTTTAATATTCATGTAATTTGATGTTGGAGTATTTTGCTAAATGTGTTCTTGCAGGGAATATGATCCAATTATCATGGATATGTGAATGGTTAATTTTATTTTTTATGCAATTGTTGGTTTGGCCCGATTTTGAGGCATTAATGATTTTTCTATGAGAAAATCTGCTGGTAGATCTAGGATCTTATTTTTTTTGTGTAATCTTGCTGTAAATTTGATGTTTAAATATTTGTGTGATCTAAAACAAAATAAATTATTCAAATTTGTTTAAATATTTTATAACGGATTTTTTATAAGAGCACATATAGTTTTTTACTTAAAAATTTTTTCGGATTAAAATTAATAAATTTAAAAAATATTAAAAAGAAAATAATTTCTTAAAATTATAATAAATAAAATATTATATGAATAAATATATTTTTATTTTGAACTATAACTTAAAATTAAAATAAACAATTGAATTTATACATTCAACTCTTTAAAATATAATAAGAAATGTAAATTAAAATTTATTTATATTAATATCGTAAAAAATTGAAAAATAATAATTTAGTTTCATACTTATATTATATATATATATATATATATATATATATATATATATATATATATATACCTACTTTAAAAGAGCGAATGCTGATTTGGTCGAAATCATGTTTTGCTTTTTTTTTCCCTTCAAGCGCTTTCTGGATTTCCTTTATCTTCTTCTCTGACCATCTCGGTAAACCTATTTTCCTTCTTCTCTCTTCGCCGCTTTGTTTTTCTTCTTCGCTCTACTGAAGAGGCTTCTCAGTTTAGCCGCGTTTTTCCTCTCGCTCTACGGCAAACCTATTTCTTCTCTACTCTCCTTCTCGATTTTTTCCTTCTCTGTCCATCAAGAGGCTTATGAGTTTCTCATTGTCGTCGCTCTGCTTCGTTCCTTTTTTTACGACATCTGGATCTCATTCCTTTTTTGGGCTCTTGGCTGTTATTTGCGAGCATCGGTCTAGGTTTGTTTTGTTTTAGGATCGTTATTTATTAGGTATTTTTTAGGGTTTGTGATTTCTTTCGATCGTTTTCCCCTTTTTTTGGGCCATATTTTTTAACTGTGGAGGTTAATTTCTTTCTATCGTTTCCCCCCTTTTTTAGGTTGATTTCTTTCTATCGTGTTTTTTGTTTGTTTAGAGTGTAGTTTGGTTGTTCTGAATGTGTTTTATTTGGTGATATATGTATCTTTTAGTACCGCCTGATTTTTGTTTTTGGTTTATTTGAGTTTTTTTTTAAACTGAGTACGTTTCTTCTTTTTTTTTCCTTCGCATGGTATTTTTGGCATAGTGGCTGGGCGTTGTCTGTTTTGCATCTGTCGTGTTTTCTGTTTCTTTGGAGTGTGGTTTGATTGTTTTGAATGTGTTTTATTTGATATTTATGATAATGTTGTTAGCTTTTGTTACACAATTTTGGCTGCTCTGTGTTTGCTGATTGTGGCGTTATCGGAGGTCGTTCTGTTTGGATGGTCTTTATGTGTTTATGTGGTTTTATTCTTTTCTTTTGGGATTTGGTTTGATATTTTTTTTATTGTTACTGGCTTTGTATGATCAGACTTTTCTTTCATTGGGTGTGTCTTTTTCTTGGCAGGCGTTTGGATCGCTTTCGCTTCTGGATTTCTTCACTGTTGTTTGTGCACATTGGGGTTCGTGTGTTTTAGAGGATACGGTGCGACTTTTGGGAGGCAGGCCCTTTTTGTTAAAGGGTTGTAGTTCTCTCCTTTTTGGGAGGCATGTCCTTTTTGTTAAATAGGACATTTATGAATTTCCTTTTCAAAAATTTTAGTTGAACGCTTTCCTGGATTTCTCTGTGCAGATTCAACTTGAAAATGCTGTGATTGTGGGTGATTAGGTGATCTATGTTTTTTTTGTAATACCCGGTTGTAATTCAGTCATTATCATTCAGTAATTTCATTCGGTGATTGTCACTCAGTGTATTTTCACTCAATTATAATCATTCATCAATCATGTTCATTCACCGTGTTCACCGTTCGTATAAACTTCGAGTTGAGTATCGTTATTGTTCATCGTTTCAACTTTCCTCATATGAGTTCGACTTTGTTAGATCACCATTAATTTTTGGTAACTCCAAAAATTCTAAATCTTTGCAATATTATAGAGCATCGAGTTAGCTTTCCAATGGTTCAAACGGTGAGTCAATCGGAGTTCGGACGAGAGAGTTATGGTCGTTTTAGCTCAACCGCTCATTTTTCAGTTTTGGCCGATCACTGCCGAACGAACTCGGCCGTGTCGTCCGACACGGCCCGTACTAAATGCGGAAAGTGCGAAGCGTCTGCCTCGAGGACCCGACCGTGTCGTCGACACGGCGAGTCGAACTCTTCCGGATTAGCGATGGCGGCGCCCGGAGGCCCGACCGTGTTCGGGACACGGTCGAGTCATTGCCGGCGACGCGGACGGGTCACTGTCGGTGGGCCTTCGCGCCTCGGCCGTGTCAAGCGGGACACGGTCGAGTCCTGCTGCCGGCTGCGCGCCCACGGCCGTGTCGAGCGGGCACGGTCGAGCCTGTTGGCGAGTCAACCCTATAAATTCATTTTTGAGCATTTTGAGCTCATTTCTCCCATTTTTCCATCTTCTTCACCTGCAACCGAGAGAGAAATACTTGAGGGAGAGATTTCTTCATCAATTATCATTTGAGTGTGTATTTTTCATCACCTTCAATCATTTGGGAAGCTTGGATACTCGATTAAACTCGTGTTCTTCGGATCGAATTGGTTGGATATTCAAGAGGTAATTTCTTCAACACTTTGGACTTCGATTTTGTGTTGAGATATGATGTTTTGGACGTTATAATCATGTTATATGAAGGGATATGTATATGATTATGAGTTTGTATAAGGATTCATTGGATTATTGAGGGATTATTCAAAAACACCTTGAATATCGAGTTGGAATTGGGGATTTTCGACTAATTGTTGTTATAATCACATTTTTGGATATTCATAACGGATTATTGATCGTATTGGAGATGTTTTGTTGGTTTGAAACACTTCTTGGGGACTTTGATATTGATATATCGAGGTTTGATTGTAAAATCGGAGTTTGGATACAACGTGTTTGATTTAATGCCTCAATGGACTTAGTTTTATCGTATCGACGTTTTGAGTTCGTTATATTCGTGTTTGATTCGTATATTGATCGGATTGTCGGTAATTGTATTGAATTAAGGTTGTTCGTGCGACCGACACTTCATTTAGGACATTTGTTCGTGGAAGGACTTTCTTCATCGGTATTTAGTAAGTTAATTCTTACTCGGTTAAAAGGATATTCATACCTTTTGTTGTTGATCATTCATAATCATAACTCATTCATCATTGTATTAATCATATTAAAACTTGTTATTGTCAATTAATCACTTGATCATAAGGAGCAGCGGTTCCAATCATTTCATTGAGCTGTCATTTACTTCACTACTATTTTCATCTCGGTGAGTCATTCTTGACCTTGTCTAATTATTATTCATTGATATTCATCATGGTCATTCTCGTTCATGTGACCTTCCGGGTTCATATTCCGTGGCCGGGTGTGGCTGTGTGGAATTTTTAGTCGAGCACATGATGGTCATGTATTGGGTTCACCGATACATCGGACCGTGCACACGGTAACGCTTACCTCCGTGAGACTAATTAGGTACAAGGACGGGTGTGTCCGGTCATTCGTCTTGTACACTTGCACAGAACATTACGGGCGTACTATGGTACTCCTCTTCAACGTAATTCACAACTAAGAATATTTCATAACTTCAGTTAATCATAATTGTGTATTTTCAACCCTTGAGGATTGTTGTTACGTATGGCGGCCCGTTTGGGGATTTTGTTTTTCAGGTCTGGGCAAGGCAAAGGCACGGGGAGAACACGCTGACGTCGAGGAGTCCCAGTGATACTAGAAAGGGGCCCCAGTCTGTCCAGTCTGTTCAGTCATTTATGTTTCCTTTATTTATTCCGCTGCAGACGTTCCGTTTGAATACTCGTTTCATTCAGTGTTGTGTATTTTATCGTCATATAAGATACACATGTATTCTATTTTATCCTGGGTGTGTTGTATGAAACTCCTCATCGGAGTAATTAATGTTGTAATGTGGTTCGGTACTACATTCACCCTGTGAAATTCATTCATTTTCATCCGCCTGGTGGGTCCTACGGGGTCCACAGACCGTAATATCCGCCTAGTTTGGGGTGTTACAGAGTTGGTATCAGAGAGTGGTTTTGAATACTACCTTCCGAGTCATGTCTTATTTGAAATCATCGTCATCAGACTAGTATCATTGGACTTTCGCGTCACGTGTGACCTGTGCAAATGCCGAGCCAATCAGACCGGAAGAACTGTAAGATTTCTAACGCCATGGTATAATTTCTGGCAATAGTCATTCATTCATCATTCATCAATTAACAATCCTCAAACATCATCATTCATTGTGATTAGGACAATCATGTTAACTCATTAATCACTTAATTCATTTCATTACTCAGTTAATAATCAGGACGATCATGTTAACTCATTAATTACTCAATTCATTTCATTACTCCGTTGTCAATATGGATGATCATATTATCAATCTTGTTAAGTTATTCAAGATAATCATTTCAAGAATTTCATCAGATAATCATGTAACTTCAGTAAATCATTCATATAATCATTAAGTTAGAGCATGTATACTCATTTTCATCATCTCATGACATAATCATAACGTGCTAATCATGCGGGTAATATAATCATTATGCGACCTTCCTACTTCAGTATGGAGAGAGCTGTCAGGGGATGCACGGGGAGAGGCCGCGGTGCGGACCGAAACCCGAGAAATAATCACTCGCTGCCGGGAAATCGTGCCCAGGACTCGGCTCGATCAGAAGATGTTCGGGTTGATCCAATCACTTTTATGCAGGCCATGATGACCCATGTGAAGTTGCTCAATCATCATTGCGCCACTCTGGCCGGATTAATCGAGCGAACTCTCCGTTTGAGCACCGCTAAGGAAATTGCTGAGCAGCAACCTGCATATGTCAACAGGAAATCAATGAAGCGTAATCTATCCGAAGGCGGTCAGTCAACCTTCAAGAAGCCTCGTGTGAGTCCTATCGTTTCTGAGCGACCTCCTACGGCGCCTAATCCTACGAGATCTCAGTCCCGAGCAGCCAGTTCGGCCATCATCTGTTTCAACTGTGGGGCGCCGGGCCATTTCAGTACTAGGTGTACGACGCCGTCTATCACATGTCATAATTGTGGGAATTCTGGGCATAAGGCCCGTTTTTGCCGAAAGGACTCCAAGTCGGCTCCAGCGGCATCTCAGGCCCCGAAGCAACCAGCGTTTCAGAATCAGACTTCTTTGTCATCGTCGTTTAAGACAATGGAAGCAAATAGAGTTGGAGCTCGTGTTTATCAGACGGGAGCGTCCGGTTCGGGGACCGGCAAGTCCCAGATTCATATGATGAGGAGGATCGACGATCCGGTGGCCTGAATGATTTCAGGTATACTCGTAATTTTATTTCAACTTGTGTGTACCTTTTGATGCTGGTACACCGCATTCATTCATTTTCGAATCATGCTTGAATAGACTTATTTCGGGATAGTCCTATTGCTTGTGGACATCATACCATCGGTCTACCTGACGATGGAAGAATTTTCGGAATCATACCGAATTAAGCTTAATGACCGCGATTGGTTGATGGGTCTAATCGTGGTGAATTTATCTGAGGACGATGTAATTTTCGGTATTAGTTGGTTTAACCATCTTGATACTATCCTCAGTGTTTGTTAGCGTTTGGTCGCTATCTTTCCGTCGTTGGTTGTCAGATGTGTGCTTCAGGGAAGTAATCCCCGTTGTTCCAGTAGAATTTCTATTATGGCGGAAGCAGAGAAATTCCGCAATCGAACTATCCAATCATTCATTGTATCATTTTCATCGATTGGCCTTTCTAAGGCAATCGAGTTATTCAATCATTCCTTGTATCATTTCCATCGATTGGCTTTTCTAAGACAATCGAGTCATTCAATTATTCATTGTATCATTTTCATCGATTGGCCTTTCTAAGGCAATCGAGTTATTCAATCATTCATTGTATTATTTTCATCGATTGTCCTTTCAAAGGCAATCGGGTTATTCAAACATTCATTGTATCATCTTCATCGATTGGACTTTCTAAGGCAATCGAGTTGTTCAATCATTATTGGTATCTCTTTTTATCGATTGACCATTCTAGGGCAATCGAAATGTTCAATCGTTCGTGGTATCATTGTCATCGATTGACGATGTATTTCCAGACAAGTTATCTAGTTGCCTTCACATAGAGTAGGGGAATTCAGGAGTGAGTGGGAGCCGGCACGTCCCATTTATCGAAGGCACCATACCGAATGGCCCCGACCGAAATGCGAGAGTTGAAGAGTCAACTTGAGGAATTGTTCGAGAAAGGTTATATCCGACCGAGTGCGTCCCCGTGGGGAGCACCAGTGCTGTTTGTCAAGAAGAATGATAGTTCTTTTCGCTTGTGTATCGATTACCAGGAGTTGAACAGGGTGATGATCAAGAGTAGTATCCTTTACCTCGTATTGATGATCTTTTAGATCAACTTCAGGAAGCTTCAGTATTTTCCAAGATCGACTTAAGATCTGGATATCACCAGTTGCGGATTCGAGAGTCGGATATCGAGGACAGCGTTTCGTACACGCTATGGTCATTATGAGTTCGTAGTTATGCCGTTCGAGCTAACTATTGAACCTGCGGTATTCATGGAGTTAATGAATCGGGTTTTCATCGGCTTTTTAGATCAGTTTGTTGTTGTCTTCATCGATGACATTTTGATTTATTCTCGTAGCCAAGAGGAACACGAGGTACGTCTTCATCAGGTTCTCGACGTGTTGAGACGAGGACAACTTTATGGAAAGTTTTCCAAATGTGAGTTCTGGAGGTCCGAAGTGACTTTCTCGGGCATGTAATTTCATCTGCCAGAGTTCGTGTCGACCCTCAGAAGACGGAGGCTATCCGAGATTGGCAACCTCCGAAAGATATTAAGTAAATCCGATGTTTCCTCGGAATAGTTGGTCAATTATCCAACCCACGACCTGGAGCTAGCAGCCGTGGTTTTCGCGTTGGGGATTTGGCGTCGTTACCTTTATGGCGTCACCTTTCAGTTATTCACCAATCACAAGAGTTGAAGGATATATTTACTCACAAGGAGTTAAATATGCGACAGAGGCGGTGGTTGGAACTAATCAAAGATTTTGATATCGAGATCCTTTACCACCTGGACAAGGCGAACGTTGTCGCCGACGCCTTGAGTCGTAAGTCCGTTCAGGAGCAGATGCTTGCTCGTTTAACAATTCAGAAGGAGCTCCAACAGGAATTTCTTAGACCCGAGATCGAGGTCTGGCTTCAGCGAGTTCAGGGACAGCTATGTATGTTAGAGATTTCATCATCTCTTGAGGATGCAATCAGGGAGAATCAGGGTTCAGACCCAGCATTGTTGCGCATTCGTGAGGATGTGGCTCAGGGGAAAGCCCCTGGATTCGTGGTCCACGAGGATGGACTTTTGAGGTTTAAGAACCGGTTGTGCATGCCGGCGAATGACGAGTTTAAAAACTCGATTTTGAGAGAAGCTCATGCTACCCCTTATTTTGTTCATCCGGGGTCTAGCAAGATGTATAAAGACTTGAAACAAAATTACTGGTGGAGTAATATGAAGCGAGAAGTCGCGGAATTTGCTTCGAGATGCTTAACTTGCCAACAAGTCATGATGGAACCTCAGCGACCGGCGAGTATGCTGAAACCTCTCCCTATTCCGAAGTGGAAGTGGGAAGACTTTTCTATGGATTTCATCATGAGTTTGCTGACGAGTCGTCGTGACATGAATACGATCTGGGTGATTGTGGACCGCTTAACTAAATCAGCTCATTTCCTTGAGATCAAGGATACGTGGGGTCCCGAGAGACTGGCCCAGTTATTCATCAAGGAGATAGTAAGACTGCATGGTACTCCTAAGAGTATCGTTTCCGATCGTGACGGACGATTTGTATCTCATTTTTGGAAATCAGTTCATCGTGCTATGGGAACTCAGCTCAATCTCAGTACCGCCTTTCATCCTCAGTCCGACGGACAATCAGAGAGGACTATACAGACATTAGAGGACATGTTGAGGGCATGCGTCCTCGATTGGAAGGACGATTGGGAAGCCCAACTACCATTGATCGAGTTCACGTATAATAATAGTTGGCATGCTTCCATTAAGATGGCACCTTACGAGGCCTTGTACGGTCGTCGTTGTCGATCTCCCTTGTGTTGGGATGACTTGTCAGAATCAATCGGCACCGAACCCGATATGCTTATAGCCGCCCGGGAGAAGGTAGCTTTGATCAAGAGTCGTATGTTGACAGCTCAGAGTCGACAGAAATCATATGCAGATAACCGTCGTCGACCTTTAGCGTTCGAGGCTGGTGACCATGTGTTGGTCAAGGTATCCCCGAGTCGTGGTATCTTCCGTTTTGGAAAGAGGGGAAGTTGAGTCCGAGATTCATTGGACCGTTTGAAATTTTGGATCGAGTAGGCGAGTTAGCTTATCGATTGGCTTTACCTCCGGCTTTGAGCCGAATTCATAATGTGTTTCATGTCTCTCAGTTGCGAAAGTATGTTGCCGACCCGAGTCACATACTGCAGTTCGACGAAATCGAGATCGCCGACGATCATTCATATGAGGAGCGTCCTATACGAGTTTTGGAGCGGCGAATCAAACAGTTGAGAAATAAGTCGATTCCTTTGGTCAAGATTCAGTGGTCCAGACATGGAGTCGAAGAGGCCACTTGGGAAACCGAGGAGATTATGCGGGAGAGTTATCCCGAGTTGTTTGACCCTTAGTTTCGGGGACGAAACTCTTTTAAGGGGGGGAGTATGTAATACCCGGTTGTAATTCAGTCATTATCATTCAGTAATTTCATTCGGTGATTGTCACTCAGTGTATTTTCACTCAATTATAATCATTCATCAATCATGTTCATTCACCGTGTTCACCGTTCGTATAAACTTCGAGTTGAGTATCGTTATTGTTCATCGTTTCAACTTTCCTCATATGAGTTCGACTTTGTTAGATCACCATTAATTTTTGGTAACTCCAAAAATTCTAAATCTTTGCAATATTATAGAGCATCGAGTTAGCTTTCCAATGGTTCAAACGGTGAGTCAATCGAGTCCGGACGAGAGAGTTATGGTCGTTTTAGCTCAACCGCTCATTTTCCGGTTTTGGCGATCATCGCCGAACGAACTCGGCCGTGTCGTCCGACACGCCCGTGCCGCACTCGTCCGAAAGTGCCGCTGCCGCTCGTCAGACCCGACCGTGTCGCCCGACACGGCCGAGTCGAACTCTTCCGGATTAGCTGCAGCGGCCGCTGCAGGCCCGACCGTGTTCGACACGGCCGAGTCATTGAGCGACGCGGACGGGTCACGTCGGTGGCCTTCGCGCCTCGACCGTGTCAAGCAGACACGGCCGAGTCCTCGCCGGCCTGCGCGCCACGACCGTGTCAGGCGGGCACGGTCGAGCCTGTTGGCCGAGTCAACCCCTATAAATTCATTTTTTGAGCATTTTGAGCTCATTTCTCCCATTTTTTCCATCTTCTTCACCTGCAACCGAGAGAGAAATACTTGAGGGAGAGATTTCTTCATCAATTATCATTTGAGTGTGTATTTTTTCATCACCTTCAATCATTTGGGAAGCTTGGATACTCGATTAAACTCGTGTTCTTCGGATCGAATTGGTTGGATATTCAAGAGGTAATTTCTTCAACACTTTGGACTTCGATTTTGTGTTGAGATATGATGTTTTGGACGTTATAATCATGTTATATGAAGGGATATGTATATGATTATGAGTTTGTATAAGGATTCATTGGATTATTGAGGGATTATTCAAAAACACCTTGAATATCGAGTTGGAATTGGGGATTTTCGACTAATTGTTGTTATAATCACATTTTTGGATATTCATAACGGATTATTGATCGTATTGGAGATGTTTTGTTGGTTTGAAACACTTCTTGGGGACTTTGATATTGATATATCGAGGTTTGATTGTAAACAATCGGAGTTTGGATACAACGTGTTTGATTTAATGCCTCAATGGACTTAGTTTTATCGTATCGACGCTTTTGAGTTCGTTATATTCGTGTTTGATTCGTATATTGATCGGATTGTCGGTAATTGTATTGAATTAAGGTTGTTCGTAAGTGACCGACACTTCATTTAGGACATTTGTTCGTGGAAGGACTTTCTTCATCGGTATTTAGTAAGTTAATTCTTACTCGGTTAAAAGGATATTCATACCTTTTGTTGTTGATCATTCATAATCATAACTCATTCATCATTGTATTAATCATATTAAAACTTGTTATTGTCAATTAATCACTTCAGTCATAAGGAACGACGGTTCCAATCATTTCATTGAGCTGTCATTTACTTCACTACTATTTTCATCTCGGTGAGTCATTCTTGACCTTGTCTAATTATTATTCATTGATATTCATCATGGTCATTCTCGTTCATGTGACCTTCCGGGTTCATATTCCGTGGCCGGGTGTGGCTGTGTGGAATTTTTAGTCGAGCACATGATGGTCATGTATTGGGTTCACCGATACATCGGACCGTGCACACGGTAACGCTTACCTCCGTGAGACTAATTAGGTACAAGGACGGGTGTGTCCGGTCATTCGTCTTGTACACTTGCACAGAACATTACGGGCGTACTATGGTACTCCTCTTCAACGTAATTCACAACTAAGAATATTTCATAACTTCAGTTAATCATAATTGTGTATTTTCAACCCTTGAGGATTGTTGTTCTGTGTAACTGACCCCGTTTGGGGATTTTGTTTTTCAGGTCTGGGCAAGGCAAAGGCACGGGGAGAACACGCTGACGTCGAGGAGTCCCAGTGATACTAGAAAGGGGCCCGATCTGTCGATCTGTTCAGTCATTTATGTTTCCTTTATTTATTCCGCTGCAGACGTTCCGTTTGAATACTCGTTTCATTCAGTGTTGTGTATTTTATCGTCATATAAGATACACATGTATTCTATTTTATCCTGGGTGTGTTGTATGAAACTCCTCATCGGAGTAATTAATGTTGTAATGTGGTTCGGTACTACATTCACCCTGTGAAATTCATTCATTTTCATCCGCCTGGTGGGTCCCAGTCGGGGGTCCACGGCACTGTAATATCCGCCTAGTTTGGGGTGTTACATTTTTATTTGTCTTGGGTTGTATGTAGTGTTTGTTTCAAACAGCTGTATGTGTGTGTGTAATGGCAATTAGTAATATGGATGGCCTATTGCTGCTCATATTTCTTTTCTTTGAGGTCTCAAGGTATGTTTTTGATGTCCTATGGTATTAGATCTCTTAGCATCATCACCTAAACAATTCCAACAAGATAGTAGTGGAAAAGATTGTATTGAAGATACCCTTTTCCCAATTGCTCGTGTTTCTGCAAGAAAACTTGCTGCCACCCATTGGGAGCTTCATCACCACAAGTTGCTACTTGCTAAAATGCACCATGGAGCAGGTCACAGGCTCCGCCGCCTCAACCACCACCATCAGCAGGTTTATGAGGATAAGAACGGCGGCGTTGAGCCACTTGATCCTTCACCTAGTTCATCTGACATGGTAAAAAGGGTTCAAGATTTTCTATCCTTATTATTATTGTGATTATTGTTATTATTATTATGAGTATTATTACTATTATTATTTTCTTGATGTGATTGATTTCTGTTGTGTTTCTAGTATTTGGGTTCTATTTTTTTTTTTTTTGTGTGTATGTGAATCAAAGTTTTGCTTTTAATGATGAGAGGTTTATTTTTTTAAATGTATTCTTGATGATTCCATGTGGAGTGGTGTGGTCAGATTTTCAAGACTTTGGTGGTATTTTGGTTTTCAAGGCGTTGTTTTTATAGCTTTCTTAAAGTTCTCATTGTCATTTAACTTCGCAGGTGCTTTCTCAATCATCTCCATTAGTTCCACCATTTTCTTTCCTAGTTCCTTTGCAGCATCAAACAATTTCTTTGCATATTTCGCTTCATTCGTTGCATCATCAATGTTTGTATCTGCTTCATTACTTCTATTTTGTGCATCAATGTGATTGACCATTTTACTTGTCACAGGAACTTGTATCGGATCAACTGGGAACCCATGCCCTAATCTTCCATCTTTGATTTCATATTTCTGTCGGGACTAAAGACGTTGATTATTCCAGTTTATGAAAGATGGAAATGCTCTTTCACATTGAATCCCAAACACCAAAACTCGATCAATATATAAGATCTACAGTTTATGATCACAAAATAAGTTAAATGTTACTCTCACTATATGCATAAAGTACCAAAATAAAATAAATTAAAAAACATACCGTCAGGAACAATGAATCTCTGTCTTGAGTGTTGGTTCTTTATTTTTTATATTCTTTTTGCATCTTATAGTAGCTAATAGCTATCTCTGTTACTTTCCTTTGCATGTTATTTTGACATGCTTTCTCTCCTTAAAGGATAAACCAGATGAATGAACGAATGAACGGCTGATTTCTTCTGTTGGGTTGTTAATTAATTCCAATATGTCGGTTTTACTATTGTTGCTCATAATATATAACATGCTCTTATTTCAGGTTATAAAGAACGGGGAGATGCTAGAGGTGTCACCTTTAAGAAACAGAAGAGTTCTATCTAATGGTTTCATTTCCCTTGGTAAAGAGAATCTGCAAGTTATTATTGAAACTCTCTCCCTCTCCATCCCTTGCTCCATCCTTCTCTCTCTCTCTCTCTCTCTCTCTCTCTCTCTCTCTATCTCTATCTCTCTATCTCTCTATCTCTCTGTGTCATGTAAACATGAGGGAATTGTGTAGCGAACTTAATATCATGCTGATTAAGTTTGAATACCTCATTTGATGTACAGTGATGGTGACAAAGCATTTGGCACGCCATCTGAACTCTATCTTGATGAGAGGATGAGAATTGCATCTGATGGCATTATAATGGTTAGGTACATAATCTAGAAATCCCAAACTTATTTCTTTCTTGAATTTGTTATTACATGAAGTCAGTTTTATATCTGTCGTGCAGTATGGAAATTATGCGCCCTCAGGACAGGTATGCTTTTCATTGTGGTTCACCTTCATATTTTTCGTGGTCTATATCATGCGAGTTATGGCAGTTGTAGGGAATTAGTTCGGTGTATCAGATGTGTCACAACAGTAAATGTTCTATTTTGTATTTTTGAATATCTGTTTTCTGTTCATCTTTAATGTCCATCGATAAGTGCCAAGTTCCTTTTTCTTTTCCCTGAGTTAATTTTTTTTGTTATTATTTGTAATGCCAGCCAGGAAGTTGTAGTAGTTTAAGGCAGCATGTAGCTGCATCACTAATGCAGCATAATCGCAAGGCTGAGACGAGCAATCATGATATGCAGCCTGCAAGTTATGGTAGTTAAGGAAGAATTGGAAGACGAGAGGAAGTTAAGGAAGCGGTTGGAAACCTTGCACAGAAATTTGGTCTTAAATTAGACACTAGTTATGGTGTTGCGTGTCGAATTGTTAGTATAAGAGTTGTTGGATAGTAGTTGGAGTTGGTATTTTGCGACTGTTGGGATGTTGGTATTTAGTACCGACTGTTTGTTGGGATGTTGTATTTGGTACTGAATGGCAGGGTGTGAATTTTGGGCGGTATTTTATTTGTATGGGATGATGTACGTATGAAATGGTTATTACGAATTTTTTATTTAAATTGTTGCATTTATATTCCAGTTATTGTTGCATTTATCTTCGGTAGTGTTGCATATTTTCAAATTAGTGTTGCATATAATAACCATGTTACTGTTGGATATAAGAATGTAAGTGTTGCATTATGTCTGGTGGAATCCACTGCTGACGTGGCAAAAGAGCCCACTACTGACGTGGACCCATTGCTGACATGGCAAAAGGGTCCATTTCTGATGTGGATGAAAGTGGGACCCATTGCTGACGTGGATGAAAGTGGGACCCACTGCTGATGTGGATGAAGTGGGACCCACTACTGATGTGTCGTCAGTTGTGGGCACCACTTTTCTGAACTGTATTCTCCTCTAAGCCAACATTGTTTTCTGTTGCATATATTTTGTTTTGTGTTGCACTATGTAGATAATGCAATACTTTCCCTCTGTTGCATTAGAAAGGAAAAGTGTTGGAGTAGAGGTCAAATCCCACACGATCAGATGCAACTCCCACAAAGTGTTGGATATATCAATTTCTGGCCTAAGGCAACAGAAAACAGGGCATAATGCAACAATATGAAGCATTGCATATGAGCACTTATGGCGTAGTGGTAAAATATTCTTCGACCGATTTATGATGACGTCTAGGATTAACCTAGTATATAAAGGGACATCACCTCCCTTTCATTTTTCCTCCTCACTTCATCTTCTTCCTCTCTTCTTCTCACTTTAGCCACCCCCCTCCCCATTCACCATTGAAACACCATTGTTCTTCATTAAGAACTCAAGTTACAAGCTTATTTTGTGTGCCAAACTTAAATCAAAGTTCATATTCAAGTAAGTAACATTCTCCTCTTCATTTCTATCCAAATAGAAATAGGTTTTAGGTCACTTTAAAATTTGGGAATATATGAAGAGCTTAGGTTTAATGTTATAATGTTTTGTATGTTGTTTTTAAGTTGATTTTAAGTTTCTTGAAAGTGTTTAAAACATGTTTTAATCATGTTTTGATTTTTACATGTTGGCCGAAATTCCTAGGGTTTCATAACCCAATTTTTCTTATGTTTTTCTTACACAATATGTTGTTATATGATGATATGATGCTATGATCAATTTATGGGATTTTTATAAAATGTTTGGTGTTTTGAAAGTAAGGAAGAATCATGCTTAGTTCTTGACATGTTGATATATGTTCAAAAGTGACTTGATAATTGTGATGATGTATGAAAGGAGTACATGATAGGTTTTTGTTAGATTTTTATAAAATGTTTTGGAAATTTATTTGAAAACAAGAGCATGAAGTTAGATTTATGAAGTTGGAAGATGTGTTGGTAATATTTGATGTAGTTAAGGGGCATGTTATGTATTGAGGATTTTAAAGTCATGTTTAGGTCATTTGTATATTAGGACCAAGACTTTGATTATCAACATGAGTGTATGTTAAGTGTGTTGTTTTATGTTGGAAACAATTGATGCTTGATGATACTTGATGTTAATGATGTTTGAAGGTTTAAAGTTGGGAAATAAAAATGAGTAAGTAGCATGTTTCCAAAAGAAAAGATTATGAAATGGAGTTCATAATGTTAAGAAGCATGATTGTATGTAGACTCCTATATGTGTTATAAGTATGATATGCATGATTAGAGTTTACATGTTTAGGGTTTTCGATGCTAGAAACGAGCTCTAGGTTTATATGATGTTTTTCCCATTTTAAGGGGAAGTTGGCAGTTTCAGTACACTTCAAGGAAATAGCCATCACTTTCTCTACGTTTAATATTTTTGAGATCTGTAAAATGGAAATGTAACTAGACTTCATGGGCTTTCCAATGGCATAAGATACACTATCTAGTTCTTAGTGTGACTTAACATAATGCTTATTCTTTCCAGCCTTGATGCACATTATGTTATGATTATGTTAAGTGTTTGATGATGGTTTTCGAACCAAGGAATGTGTAATGGAATCGAGTATCGTTTACCATTGTTAGCATATTTATATGTTATATGTTCAGTTAGGCTCTCTAAGAGAATCATAGATTTTATTATTAAACTTAAGTCGAATGCAAAACTCTAAAGTCCAAACATGTAGATCGAGTCCGTTGTCCGTTAGACTTCGTTAAGCTCGATTGACCGCTAAACTTAGTTGTTTCCGATGAAAGGTGGAGCAGCAGACTGAAGCATAATAAAGAGCCGACAATCATTTTGCTTGTGTTTATTACTTGTCCAGGTGAGCTTTCTATACGAAAATGATTTGAGCTTTGCTCTATTTTGATGAAATGTTTTACAAGCAAATTATGATTTCAAATGATTATGATGCATAAAAACTTTTATGTGGATTATTATGAACCTATCACTGTTGGCTTGCCAACCTATGAAATGATCGGATCCTGAGCTAGACAAAGATTGTTGGCCAGGGTTAGTGTACACAGTACTTAGGATTGTGCGCTCTCTTCGGAGTGGCCAATCTCGGGGAGTAACGTTCGCGGGAGGTGGCCACCTTCCCCGGCGTAAATTATTGATATGGTGAATCTGATGATATATGCTAGGAAATGAAATGATTTAGTAAACATGGGATTTTTCTTAAAACCCCCGTGTGTTACTGCTTATATGCATGATGACAAATACGAAAGCATGTTTTATGTTTTGGCAATATGTTCACGGAGTACGTTGTACTCAGCCCTGTATATCTTTTAAAATGTGCATGTTGAGCAGGGGATGTGACGGAGGGTGTTGAGTGGAAGTCTTTTGTTTATGATCAATGTTAAGCCCTGGTTACATATGTTCATATATGTAACCAACCATGTTTTTCTGCTGCGAACACTCTTTATGATTTTGCTTTCTAAGTTATGCCGATTGTAATATGCTA
The DNA here is from genome assembly GCA_033398695.1 of Orobanche coerulescens. NCBI lineage: Eukaryota > Viridiplantae > Streptophyta > Magnoliopsida > Lamiales > Orobanchaceae > Orobanche > Orobanche coerulescens. The sequence continues at coordinate 41,512,332 of CM065805.1, read as the reverse complement.
TGAAGCCTTTTTCTAAACTTCAAGGATAATATTATAACTATGTATTCTACTTTAAATTCTAAGTCATTCCCACGGGATTGACTCCCCTTCATGATACCTTGATAGGTCATTCATGGAAATCCACCCATATTCCTTATGAAACGTATGTTTCCCCCTTTCTTCCCCACTTCTTAATTCCTACCCCGTGTCATGCTCCGGCTGTGCCGTCCCTAGGGATAAGGGGCCGTGACATCAAGAAAAGCGGCGTGACCAAAAGAATTATTTCCAACGGTCGGAATTGAAAAGGGAATCAAGCCATGCAATGGAATGATAAGATAAACAAAGAAGTCCACTCTCCAACGGACCAATTTGTTACAGTGATGCAACGGCTATGAAGAGAAGCTCAAGATTCATACTATAAATATCTAAAGATCAAAATGAGCAAAGTACGATGTGAACAATACGTACAAGCAATATAAGTAATCAAAGCTATCAAGAGAACTAGCATCGTGAAGAGCAAAGTTTCAAAGATCATATTCTGAGAAGCTCTTGGAGTTGGAGAATAAAAACACTCTTGTATTTAAAATTGAGTACAGGGTACTTCTGCCAATGAGGTTTCAGAATTTTCACGACTGATAAGGCATCCATGGGTTCTTGATTGGAAGGTGATAGACAGGTCGAGAGTTGTTGAGGCATCCACTGGTTAGAAGCTGTTGTAACTGGTTTGAATCATTGTAATGTTTACCACTAGTTGAAAGTTATAGTGAATTCATATCCAACTGGTTTGGAGAAAAGTGGACTAGTAGAGGATTACCCCACCCCTGAAACAACCATAAGTGCTTGTGTGTTTTACTGCTCTACATCATACCTATCTGCTGCATTCACATTTACTGTTCCATTTAATAGTCAACTGTCTTCCACATTGCTTAGTCTTTACAGTTGACATAAGTCAACTGCAGACGATATAAGTCATCTATAGTGTTACTATCTATGTTTCCGCACTACTCATCTGCAGATAAGTTTTGGTAGCTGCATATTATACAGCTGGAGAAACTCACCTGATTAAGAAAAAGAGTTTAATAAGTCTATTCACCCCCCATAGACTTATTCTTGACGACTTGTGACCTACACCTGGTACTCAGGTCGAGAACCAATTACCCTGTATCCTTTTGCTCCTTGACCTGGCCCGGGTCCGGCCATTCTTTCGATGGTAGTTGCAACACTATCCTCTAGAGAAGCCTCCATTTCCTTCTTTTTCTCCAGCCTTCACTTCCTCGCAGCCTCTCTAGACTCTTCCCCCTTCTTGACATTGTCATGATCTGAGACTTTGCCGTAAATATCCTGAAGGAGTTCCATAGATTCAGCCTGTTTGTTTTTCAGATCAGTGACAGTTTCGACCAGTCTCACAACCACTGCTGTTAGATCGTTGATCTTGTGATCGTGGTCAGTAAGCTTCGAGCCTATGAATTCTAGGGCATCAACAGTCTTCATTTCAGTGACACGAAGCTTCTCTTGTCGTTTCTTCAGGATCCGTTCCTGATGCTACTTCATCTGATTCAGGGCTTGCCATAATGCATTTGGCATGAGGCAGAAAGCATCTTCCACATCTGTGATAGCCCTTTGCAGCTTGGGGAGCTTGTCCTGAGCTGTTTTGTGTATCCTGTCCAATTCCTTTCCGACAGCATACAGTGGCTTCACGGCATCCTGCAGGAATATAGTTTGATGACCGATGGCTTATAGTATGAGCCTCTGTGGCCTCTATGCGTGGAGAGTGTGGTTGCATAATGTTGGAGTCAAATGGTTCTCCAAGCTATTTGATGACCACATTGTGACGGAGCTTGTGCAGTTTGTCATCAGCAAGGAAACCGTCATTTGATCCAGATGGGGATCCTATAGAGATAGGAGTTTCAACCTGTTCGAAGCAGGTACTTCTGTAGGTTGTGCTGCATGTTCTATTTGGGAGACAGAAGGTACTGATTCCTCCTGCCTATGTTGAATCTCGATAGTCAGAAGTACATGAGGGACTGATTCCTCTTGCCAACTCTTAGTTTTCACCAGTTCTAGAAGAGGGACTGATTCCTCTTGACAGACGGTGCGGGTGTCTTTTTTCCTCTGTCGGCTGGACAGAGTCTTCTTGTACAGGATATGCTTCCTATCGGGAGGAAGTAACGGCTTTTTCATTGGAGACAGGAGGGATTGATTCCTTCCATTTATGTTTTTCGTGGGCTACTTCTTCTTGTTGCAGGGTCGGGACCGATATTTGTCATTTGATGTCCCCTGGCTTTGCTGAGCGTGAATGTGAGCAAATTCTACTTCCCTATACTCTTCATGGCTCATCTGAAGTCCGGCCTATAGGTCCTCATCGTCATCATCGGATTCGGGATCGGAGTGATGACAAGGTGATGGAGCTTTCTCACTGGATTGTGATTTCCCTTTTAGATGGGCCTTCTATTTTGCCATGAAGTAAGGTGTGATAAGCTCTAGGCAAAAGTGATCTTCCCACTTGATCAAGACCTCAACATTCTGGGTGTCCGTGACCTACAAAACAAATAGTTCCTAGTCTCTCCATTCTTCCCAATTATACAGGGTGTTGTAAGGAGCAACCATGTATGACTTCAAGGTTTCGAAGCGCTCGGAGGCTTCATCAATTTGAAATTGGAGGACTGTTTAATTGATTATTGCTTTTGGGGAGGGACTCCGAACAACAGATGGCTCTATTGTCTGGTGGGGATCCTCAATAGGTATGGGAGCCTGTTGGGGAGAGGGATCCATGACAGGGTGGGTGCCTTGTTGGGAGAAGGACTCCGTACTGGGGTGGGTGCCCTGTTGGGAGTTGTGGCTCTCAGCTCCGAATGGGCAGCTGATTCGCCAGAACCTTCTAACTTGGCAAACAGTTGTTCTTCCATCATAGCCGCAACTGGCTTGGGAACTGTTGTAGAAGGAGCAACTATTTTTTCTATAGGGGTTGCGCCCTGTGGGATAGATTCAGCATTTGGAGTGGTAGATCGGACTTCTACAGTGACCGTTGTAGCCATTGTAGGAACAGCTTTAGAAGACTTCTTTGTCTTCTTTCTTCTCTTCTCAACAGCTTTGGGGGAGATGCTGTCGGGATCACTTCTTTTCCTATTCTTCTTCCCATCATCGGAACTTTTTAGAGTGACATCCCGAGGGTCACTTGAGGTTGGCATGCTGTAGGGGTTGGGCCTGCCAGCAAGAAGGGTCTCCTTGTTGTATACAGTGGGTTTAAATCGACTGATGAACTTTCCGATCAGAATCTTCTTGGCCTTTGCGGACTGTTGTACTCCGCAGCTAGTAGGAATGTGGTTCAGAATTAGGCCTAAATATTTTTTGGCAGACTCCGGCTTGGATGCCCCCTCCTGAATGCTTCAGAACTATTTGGCACCAGTTCACTTTCTCACCAGACATGATGGTGATTATCATTCTGTATCCAAAATTGGTGCACATATCGAAGGCACCAGTGTAGTTTTCGATCACCCTACAGCAGAAACCATGAAGATAAATGTATGGGAGGGTGAAGTTCATCTTGTGGCAAGAAGGGTGGACAATAGTGGCCATGAAAGTGACAGTAAAAAGCTTTTAGTAGGCGGACAACAGACTTTTAAACCTGATAGTCTCCAGATCTTCCATCTTCAACCTGTCATAGGGAAACTTATAGATATTCTCCAAGAGTTCCTTGTTCACAGGGATTTTAATCCCTTGCACGGTCCCAATGATGTTAGTTATTTCCGAGCCTTTCCTCTGTGATGCATATTTCAATGTTACATCCATATATAATTCCTCAACGATTTGTTCATCATAGTTGTCAGAGTGATGACTTCCCAGATGGTACACACATTGTTGCTTCGCTCGATCCATGACCAAGTTCATTCCGATTTCATCTTCATCTTCAGAAGCAATCATCTCCAACAGCATGGATTTAGCAAAGATGCGACCATCGATGATGGTTTCCTTCTTTTTTCGGAGAGATTGTAGAGGTCTGTGAAGAAGACATTTTCAAGCAAAAGGTTGTAAAGTAGCAAGAAATTAAGCAAAATAATGCATAGAATATGTAGACAGATTGCTGTAGACTCGTTAATTTGTAGAAAGCCTAAAGAGTCTGTGAAAGCAATGTGCTGTCCTTTTATAGAGTGCAGGGAAGACTAGGTTAACAGTGAACGGTCAGATTTAAGGGATGGGAGCTATCTTTAAAAGAACGTACATGATGGATTCAGATGTAACTGGTATGTCTAATCTATCAGTTTTGAAATTAATAAGTGGTCCCACTTCTGACACAGTTGATCTTCCACTATTGCACGAAACGGCAGTTTGAATTCTGAAATCGTGGTTTTTGAATCAGTAAAGTCCAGGTGTATTTGAAGTAATTAAAGGATAAATCATTTTGAATTCAGACAGAGCACGTGGACTTAAAACAGTTTGCTGTGTAAAAGTGTATGAACTTGAATACGATTAAAATATTAGTTGATATCCTACAGTTTATGTGCTGTATCTACGAAAATGCAGCGTCCCCTCTTAAAAGGTACATACAGGATTCAATTCATACAACAATGTTGGATTAATACTTTATTCTTGGGTCATACTGTATTCCCCCTTAATTAATGCACACATCATCTGTAGAAAGGTTATATACATTTGTTTTCCTACATTAAAGATACGACTTGAAGTTTTGGGTATTCAGTTAATTAGAGTGGATACTGTAGTCTTGGGTCTTACAGCATTCCCCCTCTATTGATGAGTAAAATGTAAAAACTTACAAGGAGTCTCGATGTAGCATTCCAAATCCTGGCGAAGCATAAAGAATCTGGTTGTGCTGAGAGGTTTTGTAAAGATGTCGGCTAACTAGATGTCTGTATGAATATTCTCGATCCGAATATATTTATTCTCAACATGATTCATGTTGAAATGATGCTTCATATCAATATGCATAGTTCATGAGTGCAATACAGGGTTATGCGTGATTGCAATTGCACTCGTGCTATCTCACATGATTGGTGTCTCTCTGGCATGGATTCCATAATCTTGTAACTGTTGTTGCATCTAGAGGATATGCATACAGCGACTCAGCTGTAGAAAGCAAGTGGGACAATTGCTTCTTACTGAACCAAGACACAAGTCTAGATCCAAGAAAGTGACAAGTACCGCTTGTACTCTTCCTATACAACTTACACCCTTCAAGATCTGAGTTGTTGTATCCTACTAAATCGAATCCTCCTTACTTAGGATACCACAATCCTACATCGATTGTTCCTTTCACGTAATTAAGGATTCATTTGGATATGATGAAGTGTGACTCCTTAGGTGCTACCTAGTACCGAGCACATTCCTACAGTAAACTGAATATCGGGCCTGCTAGCTGTTAGGTACAAGAGTGAGCCTATTAACTTCCTATAGAGTAAACTAAATATCGGGCCTGCTAGTTGTTAGGTACAAGAGTGAGCCTATTAACTTCCTGTAGGGCCTTGTCCACTGCACCTTTCTCAAATCCATTGTTGATTAAATTCAGGTACAGGGTTTCATACCAGGCTCTAGGCGCTTGCTTAAGTCCATACAGTGCTTTCCTTAGCCTGTATACTAGGTCTCCGCCTTCAGTATTGACAAACCCTGGTGGTTGTTCAACATAGACTTCTATTGGAACAAAGCAAAGAAGGAGGCGGAATATGTTCGGCGAGGTATCCATTCAGGAATGCGCTCTTAACGTCCATTTGATAGACAATAAAGTTCTTGTTGGCGAAGAATGCTAGGAATATTCTGATGGCTTCTAGTCTGGCTACAGGGGCAAAAGCTTCATCGAAGTCTATGCCCTCTTACTATCTGTAACCATGAGCAACTAGACGAGATTTGTTTCTTATGACAAGTCCATTCTGATCCTTTTTGTTTCTAAATACCCATTTGGTTCCTATGACTGACTGATGTGTTGGTCTGGGAACTAGGTACCAAACATTATTTCGTTCAAAACCATTGAGATCTTCTTCCATTGAATTGATTCAGTGAGAATTATTCAGACTTAGTTAGTCGAAATAGGTTGTGGCTGGGCTTAAAATACAGCTAGGGTACACATAGATAGCCTCCTAAGTTCGGCTTGAGATTTCCATACAGGAAATTGAGACTTTTCAGACTCTATTACTTCCTGTGCACAAAGTATAGTGCCTTGTGTCTTCTGTATTTTCCTTTGTGTGGTTACTCCAGCATCGATATCTCCTATTATTAATTCATGTGGGTTATCTCTTATACAACTCCTGTTAGGTTCTTACTCGTCATCTCGTGCTGTTGTAGCCTTAGCTTCAGCTTGTACAGCATCAGCTTCGACTTCTTCTGATCTTACAGCGGCGGGATTGATTTCTTGGTCCACGACAGGTTTTATTTGTAATATCTGGATAATTGTTGAGTATTTTCATTTGTATTTGAACCTTGTAATATTTGATTTTGTGGTATCAATAATCGAAGTGTGATTTTCCCGTATTCATATTCCAACAGTTATGATCATATTAGGAAGAGTTTGCAAATTCATGCATGCAGCTATGTCATAACGTACGCTAGCAGGTAAGCTTAACGTACGTTATGAGCTGAAGATAGCATACGCTATGGATGAAGCATAACGTACGTAACAGGCAGTCAAACAGATCAGGTTGGTCGGCGTATGGGCCTGCTTGGGATGGGGTCGGATAGGATTAGATTCCCGTGTGATCCGGACAGTTTTTTGATAAAGCAAGTCAACGAGGCATAACGTACGCTAAAGGACTAAGATAGCGTATGCTACACAGAACTTATTACGTACATAAAAGGTAATGATTAATGTACGTTAAGGAGGTCAGAAAGCTACTGTCGGACGTTAACATAAGTTAAGGATTTCGAATAGTGTACGTTAAGACAATAACGTACGTAAGGAAGTGAGGTTAATGTACGTAAAGATCAGGGTTTTATAAATAAGAAATCACCCCTTTCATTTCTTACACTCCTTCATTTCCTTTTTGTCCGACCTATGCCATCTCAAGAACCACTCCAACGAATATACCCCTTATATTAGACTCTCTACCTGGTTTGGAAGATCGTAGACATCTCGGATTGGTGTTCAAGTCTACAGTGTCGAGTTCTACCGTTTGTTTTCATCGTTATTCTTCGTGTAAGGTAAGTTAGGACGATCTCAGCTCATATTTCATTTCAAGAAGATTGTTCTGGACATGTTGATGCTTGAACTAGATATCATAAGTTTTGGAGATTATGGTGATCAAGCTTACGTTTTTCGTAATGATATGTTGGCCTATGATTACATGGAGTATTAGGATGAAGTTTTTAGAAATATTCATGTCCTCTCCTTGATGATTTCGAAATGTGTAGAGATCGGATGACTTAAAGTTGAAATATTCATAATGGATGAGTGATTGTGATAATTATGGAAGCCTTCACCACTAAGAATGTGATCTTTATCTTTTGAAGATAATCATTTATTGAGTATCCATCATATATCATTCATTGTTAGAAGATGAAGATAATGATTTGGGGTATGTTGAACCATTAGCACTCTTGTAGGAGGTTTGATCATTCAAGAAGGATAGGAGTTTTAGTTAAACTTGAATTAAACTTACAAGGATCGAGTGAATATGTTCCTTTGTATGATGTTTGGGATATGTTCATCACAATCACGTTTTCGATAAGAACCAATGAGTAGCTGCACCGTACACATATAAGTTGATAATCTTCGTTTCGAGAATTGAATTCTTGATGACATAAATATACTTAAATTTCATAGACGTTGTCATGTTATCCCCATTATTGGCATTCAGTTCAATTGATCTATATTGGAAGTCCGACTAAGTATTCGTATTTCGTTGAACCGTGAACCGACCGTATGTAGAATGTTTAATACGATAATAGTTTAGGTACGTTAGATGATCGTGTGCTAGTTACATATATGCATGTTGAAATCATCGTATTTCATTATTGTGTAAGGGTTCGAGGCTTGCAAGTGGTCAAACGAAAGGACGACCTTCGAGTGTTTTGGTGATGGTCGAAGTATTTAAACCTTGTCGTCATTATAAGGCAAGTACTTTAGTTACGTTTTATGTATTGATGTTATACATGTTGTCATGCATATGTGTCGTTGTTGTATGTCCACCTCGTGTTGGTCCGACGGGATCATCTTGGGATCTATGCTAGTGTGCGCTGGATCATTGGACAGGTTTTTCCACCTCGTGTTGGTCCGACGGGATCATCTTGCATCTATGCAGTGAATGCTGGATCATCGGAATTACCATGTGTATGTTGTATCATGTCATGTTTAATATGTTGCGTATGGTATTGTGAGTCTTCTCATGGTAGAGACTCATTGTTATTGTTGTCATTAAGGATGTTGTTATTATTCTACGCGAGTTATTGAATATTCTGTTGTTGTATAATTATCGTACTTGTACTAACATTGTTGTGTTAACCACTTTGGGGGTGGAAATTTGTCTTATGTTCAGGGTACAGGAGGACGGGGAAGCAACCACTTGAGCTGCATGACGACGAGAGTGCGGAGTGATGTTATGGCCGGAATGGTTTGTCAGTTGTGTTTTGTTTTTAAATAAGTACTCGAGTACGCTGTTGTTTTGTTGTCTTTGAAGTTTGTATTTGGATGTGGATTGATTTGTATGTTTTAGACTGGTGATGTAATAATTATTTCTATGATTGGTATTTAATGTTGTTTTTAAATTCTTAGCCTTGTGAATCCTTATATCGAGGATTTACGGTGCTGTAATATTCCTGAATATCACAGGGTGTTACAGAATATGGTATCAGAGCTAAGATTATGGATATCTTGGCCGTTTGGTTAAATTAGGGTTCAGATGGGTCATTTTGAGTAACCGGCCGCGAATAACATCACTATACTGCCTACGTCTTCATGTGAGCGGTAGTTGTAAATTTCCTAAACTCTAACTTATCCTTTCCATGTTATACGTTTTGAATGTTAGTATGATGTTGTTCCCTGTATATTGAGTATTTATGCTTACAGTATGATGAGAGAAGGACATGGACGTGGTCGCGGTCGTGGACGCGGATGTAGAAATGCAGAAAGGGAAGCTTCACCCTCTGTTCCTGATTCGCTGTCAAATCAAGCTAACTCCAATTCTGGAGAACAGCAAGAGTCCCCGACATACTACGCCAAGTGGTCAACCAGATGACTCAATTTTCTCAAGTAGTGGACAAAATGCAAGTGGCGGTAGGATTGCAGCCGGGGGAAAGACAGCAAGGCATCCCAGACTTGGGAAATCGAGGAGACAGATGGCTTCAGGAGGTGGCGAAGATGCACCCACCGAAATTCAATGCTTTTTCTGAGACACCAACATGGGATCACTGGTTGAGAGGACTGGAGAAAGTATTTGCTGGGATTAACTTCCCAGATGACTGGAGAACCCCATTGCCCAGTATTTTCTAACAGGAGAAGCATCCGAGTGGTTGGAAGCCATCTGACCTGTTGATCATGATGCCGATTGGGGAGAGTTCAAACTCATGATGAAAGCTCAGTACTGCCCTCATCCGGTGAGAGAAGCTAAGGTTCGAGAATTTTCTATGCACAGCCTTCGGATGTGCCAGTAGCTCAGGCGATAGACATTTATTCAGCAGCTGGCGTTTCTTCGACACCTGGTTAGAACCAACGCAGAAATGATGATGCACTTTGATATGAGAATGAAGCCGGAGATACAGAGGTACATGTCAGGTTTCGAATGCACCACTCTCCTCCAGTATCAAGACAAAGCTCTGGCGTATGAAATGAAACAAGCACATATGGAAAATTTCTTTGAGTCCAAGTAGCAGAAAGTCTCTGGTAGTTTCACAGAGCACAAGACTAGTGGGCCCGGCAAGGCTCAGTCATCCTTTCATTCATTCAAGAGGCCTCCGCATCCATCCAAGGGTGGGAAGAACTCCAGAGCAGTATTAGCCATGACAGATGCAGTCAGTAAGTGTTTTAACTGTGTTTCATCAGGACACTATCGACGAGATTGATCGCTCCCCGCCGTGACGTGCTATGATTGTGGATGAGAAGGACATCGTGCGGTGTTCTTTGAAGAGGCTGCAAAGTCTTTTGGAGCTCGGAATTCGCAGCCAGTCCAGAAAGAGGCTAGCGTCCATCAGACGCAATAGAGTGTTTAGCAGCCCCAGAATTTTGGCCGAGGTAGAGGCAGAGGACAATATGACCGAAAAAAAGCATAGAGTGCAGGGTCCGCTCCTCCATGCCTTTATGATATGATAAGGGCACACAATCAAAATACAGCTGTCGCATTAGGTACCGTTCAGATCCTTTCTCAACCAGTTAGTGGTTTGTTCGATACATGAGCTACACATTTGTTTATATCTTTGTCTTGTGTTAATCGTTTGAACATTTCTTGTTTTCATGAATGTGAGCCTTATGTTGTGGGTTTACCGAGTGGGGAAAGAATTGTGAGGAACTTACAAACTAGAGATTTTTCTGTATCAATTGGAGGCAAAGAATGGCCCTCAGATCTGATTATGATAGAGATACAAGGAGATGATCTGATTCTCGAAGATGATTGGCTTAACCAATATGGAGCTATTGTGAAATACCGAAAGAGGAATATCTCGATGATAGCCGAAGATGGTTCTGAATTATTATTCGAAGGATGGAGGCCAGGAAGCTCAGGAAAAATGATCAAAGCTATGAAAGCCGTAAAACTGCTAAAATAGGGCTGTACTGGATACTGGTTTTATGTGATGAAGAAAGAGGAAGGAAAAGTAGAGCTCTCATCCATTCCTGTTGTGAATGAATTTTCGGATGTGTTCCCCGATGAATTACCTGGACTACCTCCGCGGCGAGGTGTAGAATTTACCATCGAGCTAGAACCAGGAGCTGCACTGATTTTTAAGGCGCCGTATCGTATGGCACCTACTGAGATGTATGAATTGAAGAAACAACTAGAAGAATTACTGGACAAAGGTTATATTCATCCAAGTGTTTCGCCCTGGGGTGTACCAGTTCTTTTTTTTCGAAAGAAAGATGGATCTCTTTGATTGTGTATCGACTACTGGGAGCTGAACAAGATGACGATAAAGAACAAGTACCTATTGCCACGGATTGATGATTTGTTTGACCAGTTGAAAGAAGCGATCGTATTTTCCAAAATCAATTTAAGATCAGGATATCATCAGTTGAGGATTAAGTAATCCGATGTTCCAAAGTCGGCATTCAAAACTCGCTACGGACATTATGAGTTTGTGGTGATGCCATTTGGTATCACTAATGCACCTACTGTGTTTATGCAGTTAATGAATCGAGTGTTCATAGAGTATTTGGACAAATTCATAGTTGTGTTTATTGATGATATTTTGGTTTATTCCAAGAGCCCAGAAGAGCATGCGCACCACTTACGGATCATTTTAGACCTCTTGAGAAGTGATCAATTGTATGCCAAACTTTCTAAGTGTGAATTCTGGCTAAAGGAAGTGATGTTCCTCGGTCATGTGGTATCAGTGAAAGGAGTCTGAGTAGATCCCCAGAAATTCGAGGCAATTTTGGATTGGAAGTCTCCTAAGAAAGTGAAGGAAGTCGGAAGTTTCTTAGGACTTGTTGGGTATTATCATCGGTACGTGGAAGGGTTTTCCAAAATTATCTGTCCACTTAATCGATTGCTACAGAAAACCCAAAAGTTTGAATGGAACGATATGTGTCAGGCCAGTTTTGAAGAATTAAAGAAGAGATTGACGACGGCACCAATTTTAGCACTACCACAAGGAACTGAAGGATTCATGGTTTACAGTGACGCTTCAAACCAAGGTCTCGGGTGTGTACTGATGCAGAATGATAAGGTAATCGCCTACGCTTCAAGACAATTGAAGCCATATGGAGTAAATTATCCAACGCATGATTTGGAACTCGCAGCTGTGGTTTTCGGCTTGAATATATGGAGACTTTATTTATACGGGACTCACTGTCAGATCTTCACAAATCATAAGAGTCTCAAATACATCTTCAGTCAGAAATGGTTAAACATGTGGCATAGGAGGTGGCTGGAATTGATTAAAGACTATGACATGGAAATTTTTTATCACCCAGGCAAAGCGAACGTAGTGGCCGATGCACTATGCCACAAACATGTTTCTATTAGAATGCTGGAAATGCTCACATCCTAGTCCAGTATTCAACGAGAGTTAATTCATGAAGGAATTGAAGTATGGTTGCATGGAGTCCAAGGGCAACTGTATGTGATGGAATTAACTTTGTCTTAATCGAAGTAATCAAATCTAAACAATTAGATGACCCTCTGATGATTCGGTTACGTGATGAAGTGATCAAGGGTAAGGCCCCAGGATTTGTGATTCATGACGATGGAGTTTTGAGATTCCATAGTCGACTTTGTGTCAATCATGAAGGAAGCTCACAGTACGCCCTATTCTATTCACCCGGGCACCACTAAGATGTATAAGGATCTGAAGCAGAATTTTTGGTGGGGCAACATGAAGTAAGATGTGGCGGAATATGTTTGAAGTGTTTAACTTTTCAGTATGTTAAGATCGAACATCATCGACCCGCCAGAATGGTGAATCCACTTCCCATTCATGAATGGAAGTGGGAAGATATAGTAATAGACTTTATCACCAGTATGCCGAAGACCAGAACAGGGATGAACATGATTTGGGTGATAGTTGATCGCTTAACCAAGTCGGATCATTTTCTGGGCTTTAAGGATGCTTGGGGACCAGAGAGGTTGGTACGAGTGTTTATTGCGGAGATAGTACGATTGCATGGTACACCGAAGACCATTATTTCTGACCGAGATGGTCGCTTCGGGTCACATTTTTGAAAAGCGGTTCATAGAGCCTTGGGAGTCGAGTTGAACTTTAGCACAGCTTATCATACTCATACTGGTGGACAGTCCAAGAGGACTATTCAATCAGTAGAAGACATGCTGGGAGCTTGTGCCCTAGATTGGTTGACTGAGTGGGAAGTTCATCTACCGTTGATTGAGTTCACTTACAACAATAGTTGGCATGCTTCTATTAAGATGGCACCTTTCGAAGCGTTATACGGGAGAAGATGCAGATCACCCCTGTGTTGGGATGATACATCAGACTTGATCAGGACGGCACCGGAGTTGATAGTACATACTCAGGAGAAGGTAGCTTTGATTCGTGAAAGGTTGTTGACTGCCTAGAGTCAGCAGAATCTTATGCAGACGTGCGCCGTCGCCCGTTAGAATTTGGAATTGGGGACCACGTGCTTTTAAAGGTTTCTCCTACTCGGGTAATTTTTCGTTTTGGGAGGGAAGAAAAGCTGAGTCCGAGATATATCGGACCATTCGATATCCTTGAAAGAGTTGGGGAGTTGGTGTACAGGTTGGCCTTGCCGCTGTCGCGGAGTCATGTTCATAATGTGTTTCACGTGTCTTAGTTACGGAGGTACATAACAGATCACAGTCATGTAATTGATTTCAGCGAGATCGAAGTCCCTAAGGATGACATGTTTGAAGAGAAACCAATCAAGATACTCGAGAGTCGCGTCAAACAATTGAGAAATAAACCAATCACCTTGGTTAAAGTTCAATGGTCACGACACGGAGTCGAAGAATACACTTGGGAAATGGAGGATAGTATGAAGTCAAGATACCCAGAATTATTTTCGTCTTAAGTTTCGGGACGAAACTTATTTTTAGAGGGAGAGTATGTAATATCTGGATAATTGTTGAGTATTTTCATATGTATTTGAACCTTGTAATATTCGATTTTATGGTATCAATAATCGAAGTGTGATTTTTTCCGTATTCGTATTCCAACAGTCATGATCATATTAGGAAGAGTTTGCAAATTCATGCATGTAGCTACATCATAACGTACGATAGCAGGTAAGCTTAACGTACGTTATGAGCTGAAGATAGAGTATGCTATGGACGAAGCATAGCGTACATAACAGGCAGTCAAACAGATCAGGTTGGTCGGCGTATGGGCCAGCTTGAGATGGGGTCGGATAGGATTAGATTCCCACGTGATCCGCATAGCTTTTCGATAAAGCAAGTCAACGAGGCATAACGTATGCTAATGGACTAAGATAGTGTATGCTACACAAAGCTTATTACGTACGTAAAAGGTAATGATTAATGTACGTTAAGGAGGTCAGAAAATGAGGCAGTAGCTACTGTAGGACGTTAACGTAAGTTAAGGATTTCGAATAGCGTACTTTTGGAATATTTTATTCCAAATATTCATTTATAGAGTTTTGATGATTAAGTTGTTATACAAAGTAAAACAACAAAGAAGCGAAACAAAACAACGAAGATGTCGAAGAAGCAAGAAGTCACCAAAAGCTGGAAATTTTCATACATAATGTATGCTAACAAAGGAGCTTAATGTACGTAATGATACAAGGATAACGTACGTAACACATGGTGTTTAATCTACGTAATGGAGTGTTTCCGAATTAAAATAAGGTGAATGTTGGAGATGACGTCATGGGGTAGGTCAGCATGCAACGGATATTTTGACTGCATATAACGTACGTAATGGGGAAGAGGATAACGTACGTAATGGTAAAGACAGAAGCGACTTTCGGGCCAAGACAAATGATCTTCCAAAAATCGATGTCATACGCTCGGAAGAATATTGACATCTTTCTCTTCCATGTCATGAAATTTGCGCCATCCAAAAATGGTGCTCGATTAAGAGCAAGGTCTTCGACTGGAGCAAATTGGAATGCCATTTGGATCGACTCCTCGTATGTTAAGCCATGTATTGGAGGTACCGCTCTGATACCAATTGTTGGAGCAAGATCGGAATATGCGCTGTTGTGCGGAAGGGTAAATTAAATGTGTGGAAATTAAATGACGCACGGATTTATAGAGGTTCGGCTATAAACGAGCTTACGTCCTCTCTCGGTATCATTTTCTATAGGTTGAAGATAAAAACCTCTGCACCTCTCTTCTATCGGTCGAGGGATAACCGTTACAATCGCATCTTCTATTTGTCCGTGATAAACCACTCGTACTTGTCTTTTCGACGGTCCAAGTTAAACCGTTTTCCTTTTCAATTTTACAAGGAATCAACCAATCTAGCTTTCTATCGGTACTAGATAAACCTCACGAAGATATCGATTGCGATTCTAATAATGCAGATCCTTGATCCTAATAACACCGAATCCAATCGTATCTTTTCTTTTACCTCTCGTGTATGTGTTGAATGTATAAACACTCAAACTAACAATATAAGATCAAAATCACAACAACAATGTAAGTATATCAATATCAGATCAATGGATGTTTTGCTTGAAGTTGTTTTAGTGAAACAATACCATAGGAATGGTATTTATAGCCTCCAAAGCCTTACTAGCCGTTAGCTCCCTGTGCATTGATTATGGCCGTTATATGCTTTCCATTACGTACGCTAACCGAGTTACTTACCTTAACCAACATTGTTTACGTATGTTATCAAGACCTAGTCTGAGTCCATTAGCCTTCATCTTGAACATTACGTACGTTAAGGATACGTCGCTGCTGACGTCATATATATGTTGCCGCTTTTCTGGATTTGACTCTTCCCAATGTTCATTTGGTTTGAACACCATTACGTATGTTATCCAACTTTCATTACGTATGTAAAACTCCACATGTTACGTACGCTATGTATGAGCGATTACGTACATTAGCCTTGAATAATTCCAGCTTTTTGCACTTTGTTTCCTTCGATGCTTTCTTTCGCCTTTTTGTTGTTTTATTTTGTGTATCAACTTAAATCATCAAAACATTATTATAGCAAGTATGGAACAAAATGTTCCAACAAGTCAGAATACTTAGCTGTAGGTAGCTATTGTGCTCAAAATCTCTGGATCAGACAACAGCTAAGGGACTACAACATCATAGCAAATGAAGTTCCAATATGGTGTGACAACAACAGTGCAATTACAATTACAATAACAGTGTAATTACAATAACAAACAATCCAGTTATGCACTCAAGAACAAAGCATATAAATGTCAAACATCACTTTATCAGAGACCATGTGCTTAACAAGAGAGTAAAAGTGGAAAGAGTCAACACAGAGTATCAAATTGCTGACATATTCACTAAGCCTTTACCAGAAGAAAGATTTATAGAACTTATTAGGAATTTTGGATTACTAGATTGGGAATCTAGTGCTTAATTTAGAAGCAGACAAGAGTCATATGACCTGAAGAAAAGTTATTTGACCTGAAGCAGACAAGAGACGAGGAAAGCCAACTCATCAGAGCAGACAAGGAAGACACCTAATCAGACCAGATGAGGATCCGAAGGACAGACGAAGGAAATCTAGCTGATTAGAGCACAGACAAGAAAAGTCCCATGATCAGAGCAGAGAAGAAATTAAAATCTCAGCTGCGTCAAAAGTTAAACAGTCAACCAGCTAAGTTTCTCATTCCTTGACCGACTTATAAGTATTTATTTACACTTGCACAAAACACATGATCACACTACCTCCACGACGTCCAATCAACTTCAACTGTCACTCTTTATTTATCAATATTCGGACCACCTCCTACTTATTTTATTAATAAATTCAAAAATATCTTTTCAACTGGGTATATAAGAGAGCGGAAATCATTTCAGACAAATCTTATCGTCTTCAAGCTCAAGAACCCTAATTTTTCAAAAGCAGAAAAATTACCTAAATATTCACTACACTAAGTCGAAACATCCTCTTTGCAGAAATGGACTCAGCCCCCTATGTCGAGGGAGTCAACCTAAAGCTAGTGAAGGAGCAAATCATCTTTAGCATTGTTGTCGACTTCCAAGGATTGCTGGCAACCATCCGATCCCCCCCTCTCCTAGTAAACCAGTTTCGACATTTCGGAACGGATTTAGCCCAACAACACGGATGAGATGGCGTATGTAATCTGGATGATGAAGAAAAATGGCATATACCATTTCCTGGATATTTTCCCAAGCAGTTTTTCAAAGAAGCTGTCATCTGCTTCTACAAGGAAGCACAGGTCACAGAGCACTGTATAATGAGATTAATTTATGGAGAAGAAATAAACATCGCACCGCAAATCATCGTCGACGCCTTCAAAATGGAGAACAGAGGCATCACCATCGAAGCACTGAAGCAGAGTTCAACCGAAACTTGGTATGCGATCAAGTTACCACAAGATACAACTAAGGTCAAACTTACGGCGAAGAAAAATGACCTTAAGAGAGAATACAAATATGTCCTGGACATCAGTAACAAAATCGTCACGGGCATGGCAGCCAACTATGATCAACTATCATCTGCCAAATATGTTACGTCGGGAGCGCTGATACAGTTGAAGAGG
Source organism: Orobanche coerulescens (assembly GCA_033398695.1). NCBI lineage: Eukaryota > Viridiplantae > Streptophyta > Magnoliopsida > Lamiales > Orobanchaceae > Orobanche > Orobanche coerulescens. The sequence goes on along the minus strand of CM065805.1, from coordinate 41,495,066 downwards.
ATTAACTAGCCTAACTACATTTACAGGCAGTTAGTCCGGGAAATTAATAAAGTTAGCTGGGATGAGAGTGAAAAGAAATTCAAACAAAAGTTCGCCTATGGAACTCAGATAAGCTGGATCTTGGAGTTCCTCAGAAAGGCTAAGGGAAGGGCAGACCCCTTTCACCTCAGCAAGAGACTTGGTCACTTGGACCATGAAACCCTAAAGAATATTGGGGATAAGAAACAAAAGGCAGCTGAGAAAATCAAGGAAATGACCTCTGGAACGTCTGAGTACAGAGGACCCTCAGACTCTAAACTCGAGCAGTCAGATGCAGCTGCTCAACACCCATCTGAAATAATTCCATAGGAGATGACGTCAGCTCCCCCTGTAGCTGAGATTCTGTCTAAGTCACTTGCACCTGAGATCCCACCTCAGATGACTCTGATGCAGACAACGCCCCTCTTTCCAAAATATTCAAGAGGAAATCACCGCAACAAGAGGAAGTCGTCTACAACCACTCCTCACCTGATGAGCCCCCCAAGAGACAGAGAGGTCTGGTAGACTACTCTTCGGAAGAAGAAGAAGAACTGCAGACTGCCACCTCACCTGCACGTGCCACAATTGCAGCACAACCTGATCAGATGCAGATGGTCATATCACATACACCAGCTGCACTTGAAGATCAACCTGAAGATCAACCTACTCACTCCTCAGAGCTAGTGGCAATGGTAATTCCCCTCTTAACACTCCCAAGTATTACTTAGGAAGAAGAGGTTGAGGAAACCATTGATATACCAGAAGCTGGATATCATCTCAATATCAGGGAGAACAATCCCCTGAACCTCACCTCAGAGCAATTGAGAATGGTAAAACAACAATCTCTTAATTTTCATTTGTCAATATTTTTGAAGAGTGGAAGGAATTAAAAACACTCACCTTCACTCAATTGATAGAGTTTGTTGAGAGAAGTACCTGGGAACACCCCAGACTGAGCAACTTATAATGTTTTTCTGTCAAGAGACAGATGTAAAGTTGTTGCTCCAGGAGAGCTGGTTCATGTCTCACTTGAAACAAAACATAGACCACTTCGTCCTACATGTTATGAGGGGTGTATAACAAGGTGAAACCCTTAGAGAATAAGGCAAAGTAGGCTTCAAGCGGCAGTGTGGGAGGCCAGATCTCGGTGGGAACCTGCGGTTGGATTTGGGGGGGTCCAGCATGGAGCAATCACTTGGGGGACGACTCCTTGTGTGCGGTAGTTGAGGATATTTAAGAACCTGGGAGCCAGATACACATCTCGCGATTTAACTGGTAGCAGTACTGTGGGGCCGGGACTGTTATCCCGAGGACTAGTCAGGTGTAAGCTTGGAACCTCGGTATCAAAAAAAAAAAAAAGAAAAGAAAGAAAGAGGAGAGAAAGAAAATGAAATCATAATTGTTGAAGTTGAAAAAGATGAAAATATAGAAAAAAATAGAAAAAGAAAGGAAGATGGAGTTGAAAAAGAGGAAAAGAAAGAGCAGAAAGAAGAAAAAGTTAAAAAAAAGAAGAAGTTGAAAAGATTGAAGAAGAAAAAGAGGAGAAAGAAGAAGATGAGGAGGAGAAAGATGAAGAAAAGAAGGGAGAAGAGAGAAAAAAGATGATAAAGAGGATCATGTCGACAGTCACCTGATCATGCTCCTGGTCCTGAAGCTGATGAAGTAGATAATCAGGGGGAACAGCCTGAGAAAACCCCCTCCAAAAATAAAAAGTCATCTACAGAGAGAAAGTCCTCTGCAGAGGAGAATAGAAAGTCCCGGCAGATGGGGACTTATCAAATGATAGATCAGGCACTCCTGATAGAACCCCACCTGATCACAGAGCACCTGATAGGAGCCTACCATCTGAAAAATCTACAGCAAGAAAACCAGCACAGGAAAGCTCAGGAGAGAACAATTCTCATCAGATGGCACCTGACGTTCAACTGCCATCAAACTTCACTAAGATAGTCAGATGCATTGTGGAAGAGACAGTTGCCCAACTGCTGGCGGCCGAGGTCAAGCCTGAGCTAAAAACCCTAAATGACAAATTGGACATCATTATCAACAGGAAGGAACCCTCCCCACCACCCTCAAGCTCCAGAATGCCTCTTGGCATGTCTGATTTTATGATTAGGGTGGAGGAACAGCTCGCCAAGATTCTTGATGCTGGAAAAAAGGGGAAAGATGGGAACAGGGGAAAGAAAAGCAAGAAGCAAGAACAAAAAATAAACAAGACCTATGTATGATTCAGGCAGGTAGTTCTACCCTAAAAAGCAAAGAGCCAGATGCACCTGAAGACCCACCTCCAGCTAAAAGAAAAAGGGCCAGACAAGATTCGGAGGTGAGATACCAATGGGAAGGCAAAGAACTTTAATATGTTGAAGAGTTCATGCCTGCTGAGGCAGAACATATGTGGGGAAATGCAAGAAAGCCATTCAGTGAGAAGTACTACCTCTGGGAAATACTTCAAGATCAAGATTGCTCCCCACAAGAAGCGTTCATCAACTTCATCGAGATGAATTTCCCTAAACTTTGGGAAATTTTGAAGAAATATGCTGCAAACGATTTCAATGCATATTCCATGATCCCAAGTTTCAGACCTGAAGAAGCACCCACACTCATGGATGAAGAACTTGATGAAGTTGCTCTTCAGAAAGATATTAGAGAAGTATACATTGAAAATAATTTCACATCTCCAGAACAGCAGCAGTTTGCTTCTGTAGTGGTCAAAAAGAAGTATGGGTTAGCCCAGTTACAAAGAGACCAATAGGAGCCAAACCATTGAAGTCACTCCCTCCACTGAAGCAGTTTAGAGGAAGAGGAAGAGGCAGAGGAGGAAGATGATTTTTATTGCTTGTAATTTTCATTTTTTACTTGTAATTTATTTACAATTTACTTGTAATTTTCATTTTTACTTGTAAATTTTCATTCGGACTGTTTTATATTATGATGTAACATCTATAACAAGTTTATAATAGTCACTTGACTGACAACCACTAGTTGTCTCAAACAGACTAAGTTTGATTTTTTGTCTTGCATTTTATCTTTGTGCAGATTTGTTCTACATTTGAATGTTTAAGTTTTGCCATCATCAAAATAGGGGGAAATTGTTAGGAATACTTGTTAGATTTTGATGATGTCATCCCTGTACTTGTGATTTTCAAATGTATATTTTCAGTACTTGGCATTGTAAAGAAAAACCAAATGAGTATCTTCTATGAGCCATTGATGTAGGCTCAGATTGATCTGAAGTTAATCAGTTAAAAATCGGCTAAGTATAGAACTGTCTAAATGTCAGAAAAGTTAATTATCAGCCGAGTTTTGGTCAACAAAAATATTAGAGAGGTTTGACCAAAATACTGTAACAGACAAGATCTCGTCAACTCAAGTGTCAGGTGAAGTTTCACCATCAGATCAAAGAATATCCATCAGATCAGAGAACATTCATCAGATCAGAGAACATCCATCAAATCAGAGAACATCTATCCGATCAGAGGACTTATCTCATCATATCATAGAACTTCTACAGAGTTATATCATAGAAGTTTTACATCATAGAGGGTTGACCGCACATCTGGCAGGTCTGACCAAGAGATATCAGATAAGTTTTTCACACAAGATATCAACCAACTTTAAAGAACTCAGTCCACGTCAGCAAGCATTGAAGTCAACAATAACGAAAATTCACATGCATACGTAGGGAGACAAATCAAAAAGATTCCCGGAAAGTTAGGAATAAAATATTCCTTGAGATCCACATACTGAAGACTTATGTATATTCAAATCAAGAAAAGTGACATGACCACAAGAATTCTCTCAAACAGTTGGAATTGAAAGGGAATCAAGTCGTGCAACGGAATGATAAGATAAACAAAGAAGTCCATTCTCCAACGGACGGATTTGTTACAGGATATGCAAAGGCTATGAAGGAAGCTCAAAGAATCATACTATAAATATCTGAAGATCAAAATTGAGCAAAGTACGATGCAAACAATTCTTACAAGCAATCAAAGCTATCAAGAGAACTAGCATGGTGAAGAGCAAAGTTTCAAATATCATATTCTAAGAAGCTCTTAAAGTTGGAGAAGACAAACACTCTTGTCTTTAAATTTTAGTACGGGATACTTCTGTGAGCGAGGTTTCAGAAGTTTCGCGACTGATAAGGCATCCACGGGTTCTTGATTGGAAGGTGATAGACAGCTTGAGAGTTGTTGAGGCATCCACGGGTTTTCGATCAGGAGGTGCTAGGCATTCAAGGGAGTTGCAATGACCACGGGTTTCCACTAGTTAGAAGCTATTGTAACTAGTTTGAATCATTGTAACGTTTATCACTGTATGAAAGTTGTAGTGAATTCATCTGCATCTGGTTTGGATAAAAGTGGACTAGTAGAGGATTACCCCACCTCTGAAACCATTATAAGTGCCTGTGTGTTTTACTGCATTACATCATACCTATCTGCTGCATTTACATTTATTGTTCCATTTAAATGTCAACTGTCTTCCGCATTGCTTATTCATTACAGTTGACATAAGTAACATGCAGTTGATATAAGTGTTGGGATTCGGTGCCTAAAACGAAGGCCCAGTGGAAGCGGTAAAATGAAAATTAATTCGATCGGAATCTCTACAAGGATCGATCGAGCTACGCATATACGAAAATAAAAACGAAAACACAAGAGATGAACGAAACTCACCCTTGTAGTCCGTTGATTAAATGGATTCCTTCTCTTAAGCTATTCCCCAAGCTTTAGTTGTAAATCCCAATGATCCAAATTTTTCCAACCCCTTGGATGATCCAACGTCGAAAATACAATGCCTCTACTTGCCACGCGCCGGAGAAACGAACAGGATGACTATCACCTTGCTATCCTCTAAGGATACGGCTAGAGCTAGGATGATGAAGCTTTTTGATTATAACACTCCAAGTGTATAATCTATATCTCCCAATTAATCCTCACAATATTTCTCTAAGAAAATATATATTGAGATAAGAATACTGTAGAAGACTTAAGAAAAACTTTTCTTCTCTCCTCTCTTATCGCAAATCCATGAGACAACCTGTGAGGGAAGAAGTCTTTCAAGTCTTCTTTTATTCTCCCAACATAATCACAGAAAATCTCCTTTTACCATAAAATAAGAGATATGATATTTCACATGGTCATGAGTCTTCCATTATTACAATGGAAACAAAGACCATGGGAAGTAGGTGAGGGAGGGGCGGCCATTCTAGAAGGAGTCGGACGAGTTTGTTCCGTTTCGGACTCCCGTGAGTCCAAACAGATAAACTCTGATTCCGTTCTGATGTATTTATATCGATTAATTAATCCAATTAATTAATTAAATCAAATACATAATAACGTAATTAATTTCTACAAGAAACAATTATATTCACGAATTAAATTAATCACCCGGTGATTTATTTAATTCATTAGGCCGTAAATCGATTTAGACATCTAATGTCCCAAATTAGATATCCAATATCTAATATTCATAATGAGAGAACTAGCTTGATTCATTCCGTCGTCAATTCTATTGCGCAACTCGGTAGGTCCGTCTCAGTCAGCAATGGGAGGAACCAAAGAGTAGTAGCACCACCTAGCCAGCCTGGCGGCCTACACTGTACCCCAACTAAGAATGAATAATGGGATCATTAAAGAACCATTCTGTCGTGAATACCAGTATATGTATAAACCTTTCTTTCAAATGTCCCGATCAAGTTATAGGGTCACGGTCAGTCAGACCCTATCTGTACTTGACGCTATGCATGCGTTAATGCAAATCGAGATCATCGATCTCTCGTGTATCCAATACAACTAGCTTCAATGCTTTGGCCAAAGACTTATGATCTCATCTACCAATAACCGCATAGGACATATAACCCGCTCACTAACGGGATAAAGAATTCTACCTTGGTATACAGTAGGACCTGTTACTTGCCCGTCAAGATGCACGTCAAGGTTGACCTCCGCCTCCCGATTTACAGGGTCGAACTACTCAAATGAAAGTCTTAATGTCATAAGCACATCCCTACTAAATCCTCATGTCGAAGGTTCACGAATACCTATCACAACCTTTCGATTCCGTCATTGACTGTCCCGGAGTGAAATCCATGCGACGAATCGAGGGAGAGTCGGTTCGAGTATACTAATGCAGTTAGCATATCTATAACGTGTGCTCCCACTAACCATTAGCGTTCGAGAGGCACTCTCCATGTCAAAGAACACGTTATACAAGTCTTCACATAAGGAGTGGAACGTTTTGCTCTCAAATACCCGGACTAGTTTCTATATGTATATTTACGAGTTAGGAATGCCAGTAACTACCAGTAAATAAGAAACATCCATTGCCTTATATTAATGATTTACATAATTACAAGTACAATGCCCTCACTCAACATCCTCTGAGTGGCATTCGAGGGCATACTCCTGACAATCTCCCACTTGCACTCAATGCCACACACTATGGTATCTAATACCCATGTTCTCCAGATGACGCTCCAAGCTAGTCTGAGAAAGTGCCATGCTAAGTGGATCAGCGACGTTGTCGGCTGAGTCTACTCTGTGCAGCACAATGTATCCCTTGAGAACAAATTCTCTTACAAGATGATACTTCCTCTCAATATGTTTGGTGCTGTTGTGAAACCCTGGCTCCTTGGCCTGCACTACAGCTCTGTCGTTGTCGCAGTACAGCAAAATAGGCAGCTCAGCACATGGTATCACGTGAAGTTCTCCCAGAAACTTCTTAATCCAGAACCCTTCCTTGGAAGCCTCTGAGGTTGCTTGATACTCAGCCTGACATGTGGAATCAGCTGTCGCGCTTTGCTTGGCACTACGCCAAGATACTACTCCTCCATTAAGAGTAAATATTTAGCCAAAAGTAGATATCGAGTCATCCTTCTATCCTTGGAAGTCCGAATCAGTGAATCCCAGCACATCCAATTCTCCACCGCCATACATCAGAACCATATCTCTAGTCCTTCTTAAGTACTTGAGAACGTTCTTTATGGCAGTCCAATGTTCCGTACCTGGGTTTGCCTGAAACCTACTCACCACGCTTATAGCATGCGCAATGTCAGGTCTCGTACACACATAGCATACATAAGGCTACCCACGACCGAAGCATATGGTATATTACTAATTTCACGTCGTTGTTCCTCACTTCGAGGACACATCTTCGAGGAGAGTTTTATTCCATGTCGCATCGGAAGGAACCCTCTTTTAGAATCATCCATCTTAAATCGCTTTAAGATTTTATCTATGTAGAGGGCTCTGGAAAGACCTATTATTCTCTTCGCTCTATCCTGGTAGAGCCGAATACCTAGAATATAGGTTGCTTCTCCCAAGTCTTTCATGGAGAAATTACTCAAAAGCCAAGCTTTCACAGAACTGAGCATTCCCACATCATTTCCTATTAGTAGAATTACATCCACATATAGTACTAAGCATGCGATCTTTCTCCCACTAACCCTCTTGTATACATAAGGTTCCTCTTCATTTTGCACAAAGTCAAACTCTTTGACCGCCTCGTCCTAACGAAGGTTCCAACTACGCGACGCTTGCTTCAGTCCATAAATGGAACGCTGAATCTTGCACACTTTCTGAATATCGTCCTCGGACACAAATCCTTTAGGTTGTTCCATATAGATTTCCTCCTCGAGGATTCCATTAAGTAAATCCGTCTTTACGTCCATTTGCCATATCTCATAATCGTGGTAGGCAGCTATAGCAAGCATCATGCGAATAGACTTGATCATGGCTACGGGCGAGAAGGTATCGTGGTAATCGATCCCTTCCCTTTGGGTATAACCCTTTGCCACAAGCTTGGCCTTATAGGCATTAACCTTGCCATCACCATCAGTCTTTCTCTTATAGATCCACTTGTTCCCAATAGGCACTATGCCCCTGGGGCGGTCTAATAGAGTCCATACCTGATTAACATGCATCGAGTCTATCTCAGCTTCCATAGCTTCACGCCATTTCGTGGAGTCTACATCCACCATCGCTTGGTCATAGGTCGTTGGGTCGGTATCTTGGCTATCACTTGGAACCTCATGGAGACCCAGCTCCTCCAAGTGCACAAGCACATACCTCTCAGGTAAATGAGACACCCTACTAGACCTACGAGGTGGTTGTACTTGTGTTTCAGAAGGTTTGGTTCCAATTTCTTGCACGTGTCTCCTTAGGAGTTTCATTGTATTCTTCAAAAGAAATACTTCTACCTTCTCCGCCTTCCTGAATGAACTCATCTTCCAGGAAGTGTGCTTGTAAAGCAACAATGATCTTTCAATCTTCGTGCATGTAGAATAGATAACCCATCGTCCTAGATGGGAATCTAATGAAACGTCCCTTCGCGGACCTCGCTTCCAACTTTTCTACCTTAGTCTTCTTGACATAGGCGGGACATCCCCAAATCCTAATATGATTAAGACTTGGTTTCCTGCCCTCCCACATCTCATGTGGAGTTTTAGGAATGGGTTTGGAAGGACATCTGTTCAAGATGTAAGTGGCAGTCAGGAGTGCATACCCCCACAGGTAAATCGGTAAGTCAGTATAGCCCAGCATGGAATAGACCATGTTCAACAAGGTCTGGTTCCTTCTTTCTGACACACCATTTAACTAAGGAGTACCTGGACGTGTTAGTTGTGAAACTATTCCATGTTCCTTAAGGAACTCGTCAAAATCCCTACTCATATACTCGCCAACTCAGTCCGACTGAAGTACTTTGATATGATTACCAGTTTGTTTCTCGACTAGGGCCTTGAATTCCTGGAATTTCTCAAAGGCCTCGGATTTATGTTTCATTAAGTATACATAACCATACCTAGTATGATCATTTGTAAACATAATGAAATATTGATATCCGTCACGTGCTGCTTCCAAAGCACCACATACGTTGGTATGGAATAATCCCAGTTTATCACCTGTAGGTCACAAGTCGTCCAGGTACAAGTCTAGAGGGGGGGGGTGAATAGACTTGTAGAAACTCTTGAACTCTTTTTCCGAAGAGTGAGTTTCTTCAGCTGATAGTCAAACAAATGACTTGGAGTCGTTTGTTCTTGGATAAGTGCGGAAGTCAGCTGATGACGAATATAAATTAATCTAATGAAACACTTTAACAATGTATGCAGCAGTTAGAGTATGATGCAGTAGAACAGTAAATAACACAGGCAGTTATAGTGGTCTCAGAGGTGGGGTAATCCTCTACTAATCCACTTTTCTCCAAACCAGTTGGAGATGAATTCACTATAATTCTCAACCAGTGATAAATATTACAGTGATTCACTACACACTACAACAGCTTCCAACTAGTGGAATTCCGTGCCGTTGTACACACACTTCCGCCTTGCACCTCTTGATCCTCGATCCTCGGATGCCTTCTGATCACTTACTTCAACCGGTGAAGTACCCCGTACTCAAGTTTTATAGACAAGAGTGTTTGTCTTCTCCAACTTAAGAGCTTCCTTGAATATGAACTTTTGGATCTGCTCTTTTCACGATGCTATTTGATTGCTTGAGATTGCTTTGTTTGCTTTGATCGCTAGAGTATATGTTCGCCGGTAGTTGCTCGATTTCAAATCTCTGGAGATATATAGATCACGATCTCGAGCTTCTTCCTTGTAGCCGTTGCAAATCAACAAATCCGTCCGTTGGAGGAGACTTCATTGTTTAATCTTTTACGAGCGTTGCAAGGTTTGGATTCCCATTATTTAATTTTATCTTCCGACCGTTGTGATGACTTCTGCATGTGAGCGCCGAATCTTTTGAATATAAAAGGATTAAAGTCTTCACGGTGGGTCAGGATGATTTAAATAAATCATATCTCTTGCGGGAATCACTCCAATTTGTCTCTTCACGTTGCATGTGAGCTTTCCGTAATATTTGACTTTTCAAAGCATGCTGACGTGGACTTGGAGTACTAGGCTGTAGTTGAGTAGACTGATGTGCAGCTTACATCTTTGCAGGTAGGTTCACTCGGTTGTATACTGTTTGAGACTTGTCTGATCAGGTGACTTCCCTGAGGTTCCTTGGCTGCAGTCTGGTCAAACTTCTCTGATAAATTTTAGTTGACCAGGGCTACTCTGACTGGAGTCGGCTGTACTTCTCTGATGGACTAGACTGCATTTTAGTACTTAGCCGATTTTCAGCCTAACTAACTTTGGCCTACAGAAGACACTCATTTGGTTCTTCTTTACATTTTTCCAATTTTATACTTAACGTATTTTGGCCTATGGAAGATACTCATTTGGTTCTTCCTTACATTTTGCCAATTAATAAACATTTGATTTTAAATTAATGACATCATCAAAATCTAACAAGTATTCCTAACAAATTCCCCCTATTTTGATGATGGCAAAACTAAGTAAGGAATCAAATGGCCAAGTCTGCACTTAAGTGCAAGACAAAACTGAAATCAGTCTAATATTGAGACAACTGGAAAATTGTCATTCAACAGACTGTTCATAAAATTTTCTGACTTATCATTTGAATTTATACAAGAATGTTTTAAGTACAGAAAATAAAATTACAAGAAAGAAAATAGCTAAAATCATCTGCCTCTTCCTCTGCCTCTTCGAATAGGCTGCTTGGCAGGTCTGAATGGTTTGGCTCCGATAGGTCTTACCTTGACTGGAGCAAGGCCATACTTCCTTTTCACCACAAGTGCTGCAAAATCCTGCTCCTGCTGAGATCTGAATTTGTTCTCCAGGCACACCAGCTTGATTTCCTCTTGAAGTTGTAGCTCATCAAGTTCACCATCCATGCGGATTGGTGCTTCTTCAGCTCTGAATTTAGGGATCATGGGAAAAGCTTTTTGTTCCTTAGCGTGCTTCTTGAGAACAGCCCAAAGCTTAGGATGAACTTCTTCCATCTAGTTTATGAAAATCTCCTGTGGGGAGAGTTTGTCATCTTGAAGTAGTTCCCAGACATAGAAGTCTCTGATGAACTTCTTCCTAGCAGCTCCCCACATTTCAAAAGCTTCAAGTGGGCAGAAATCTTCAACATACCATAGCTCCAGACCTTCCCATTCAAGAGTAGGTTCAAAGCCGCTTCTGGTCCTTCTGCGCTTCCCTTCAGGCTGGTCAGCCTTGTCTTCTTGATCTACAGGTTCCTTCCTCTTAAGGCTAGAGGGTCCTTCAATCTGAGGGACATCCTGCTTTTTCTTACTTCTGATTTCTCTCTCTTCCCCCTGAATCCTCTCTTCCCCCTTTTTGCCAGCATCAATGAGGGTTGTCAACTGTTGCTCCATGCGGCTCATCCAATCAGACATGCCAAAAGGCATTCTGTTGTTTGTAGGAGGAGGAGGCCGAGGATCTCTCTCTGAAGCGGTGTCAATCTTGGCATTAATGGTCTCAAGGTCGAGTGACTGAGTTGATAGCGACTCCCCAATGGTGTCTCGACAATTTGCTTGATCGGCTCGGTCATGGTAGGGGATAAGCGAGCCGATGGGGAGTGTTCTCCGATCCTTCAATGGAGCCACTAGGCTGCAGCTCTGAGCTGCGGCCGGTAGGTCGATTGAGTCTTCTCCGGGTCACGACTGAGTCCTCTGCCCGGCTCTGCGTCTAGGCCGTGTGGGGAGGTACAACAATCCTATCTGCAGCTTCGTTGATAGGCTCTGGCTCCTGCTCTGGCTCCTTTTCTCTTTCTTCCTCTTTCCCTTCTTCTTCTTCAGATTTCTCTTTTTCTTTTTCTCCAGATTTTTCTTTTTCTTCTTCTCCAGATTTTTCTTTTTCTTCTCCTCCAGATTTTTCTTTTTCTTCTCCAGTAACCACACCAGCTCCTCCTTCACCTCCATCATCATGATCATCATCATCATCATCCTTAGCATCATCTTTTTCCTTCTCTCCTTCATCATCATCATCATCATCCTCCTTATCTTCTTCTTCTTTTTCCTGCTCCACTTCTTCTCCTTCTTCTTCATCTTCTTCATCTTCCACTTCTTCTGTTTTTTCAATCTCCTCTGTCTCCTTTTCAACTGGTATGTTTTCTTCTTGTTCTTCTTCATCCTCTTCAACCAAATTGATAATTTCATTTTCTTCATCAACTTCTTCAATTCTAATCTCCTTCTCTACTTCCTCTTCTTCCTCCTCCTTTCCAAAACTACCATCAAAAATACTGAGCATTATGGAGTGGATAAAATGGTCCATGTTTGTCTCAAAATGTGACATGAACCAGTTATCCTGGAGGAGTAAAGTTAAATCTGACTCTTTGCAAAAATCAGTCAGAACATCCTCCGTGGCTTGGGGGTATTCCCAACCACTAGTTTCAACAAAAATTTGAAAATTTGTAAAGGACATGGTTTTAAGAGCTTTCCACTCTTTAAAAATATTTACAAAGGAATGTTTTTCTGCTTGTGGCTTGACAAGATGAAGTTGTTCAATGGAGAGATTAAAAGTATTGTTTTCTAAAAGATTGAATGTGTAATCTGCTTCAGGGATAGATATAACAAGACCTGCTTCCTCTTCTTCGGTCATGTACACTGGAGGAGTAATAACAGGTACAATTCTAGTTTCGGTATACAGTGCAGTGGTCGGATGAAGTGATCGAACTGATGGGCTGACATGGTGTTCAGACTGCTCTCCTTCGCTGAACTGCAGCTTCCTTGGCCTCTTTGGAGAGGGTTCAGGTGATGACTGCAGGTTGGAAGGTCCTTCTGGGGCTGGTCCCCTTCTCTTGAAACGGATGGCTATTGGTGTATCGTCAGACTCATTCTCGGACTCGACTGCAGTTTCGATCTCAGCTGCAGGTTGGTCCGAGTCTGATAAATCATATCTTGGACAATAGCTTGAGTCTGGCAAATCCTTCAACAACTGGGCTGCCCTCCCAGTGACTCCAACCTTCTTCTTGTCATGGTCCATATGACCTAACCTCTTGTTTGGGTGGAAAGGGTCAATGTTTCCCTTAGCCACTCCGGTCTGTTCCAAGAACCAACTAAGATGCGTTCCGAACGCCAACTTAGTCTTGAACTTCTTATCTCCTTCGAGCCATTCGACCTTGTTCACCTCGCGAACAAGTTGCCTAAAAATATAATCGGCCCAATCAACTTCCTCTCGTTGAATTAACGCACCCAACACCATGAATTTTGAAGATGATAGTTGGTCATAGCTTCCTGCCATTCCCATGACTATCTTGTTTGTGATGTCCAAAGCAACTCGATAAACCCTTTTCAACTCATTTCTCTTCGCTGTAAACTTTAATTTCTCAGGGACATTTTCGAGCTTAATCGTCTTCCACGTTTCGGCGGGTGATTGTTTGAGCGCTTCGACCGCCAAACCGCGATGTTTCATCCCGAATACAGAGAGAATCTTCTCTGTATCTATGGTGACTGGTACTCCACCGACCTTGCTCTGAATCCCGTGCTGAATCAGGTAAGCGTTGCGATAAAATTCAACCACGTCTTCCTTGAACAAGTGTTGAGGGTTGATGTCAAGAAACGGGTAGATTCCGTTCAGCTTCATCGCCCGGATTAAGTCGAGCATATCGAAGTCCTCTAGATTTGCTTCTAATAATCCTTCGAAATCGACGACCATGGAGAAGATGACCTGGTCCTTCATTGCCTTCAAGTTTGCTCCGTCAGTAGATGCCATTTCTGCAAAAAGGATTTTAGGATTTTTAGTGTGTATTTTGCTCTGTAAGTTCTAGGGTTTCTGAAAGCGTAAAGAGGAAAGTGAAGAGCTTTCTTCCTTATAAAGAAGATGAAAGGACGTTTGGATTAGTTTATTATAAATTTAAACGGTGGTACGCCTTTTCATATTCTTTTGAATTTCAAATTTGAATCGGTGGCCCCATTTAAAATTTGACGGTTGATTCTGATTGGCCACCGTAGAGGTTAATTAAATGGGCGTGTGACGCGTGTATTTAAAATTGCCACTTGGCTCATAAAATGTATTTTTTTAAATGCTATTTCTTAAGCCAAAATAATATTATAAATATGGCAGATAAAAATTAAAAATTAGAGATCAGTTTAGAGAACTTAGCTGGTCTGATTCGTTGACTGTTGACCACTCTGCTACAGGTGAGTTTGACCTCTCGCCTGGTATTCTGTACAGCTAAGTTGCTTCGTCTGGCCTTCGTCTTCTCGCCTGCATCAGCTTAGGCTGATTCTGGGGGTCCGTCCTTCCTTCAACTTGCTTCAGAACTAGATTCCCAATCTAGTAATTCAAGGTCTCTGCTCAGCTCTAGGAATCTTTCTTCTGGCAGAGGTTTGGTGAAGATGTCAGCTATTTGATAGTCTGTGCTGACTCTTTCAACTCTAACCCTTTTGTTAAGCACATGGTCTCGAATAAAATGGTGCTTAATGTCAATGTGCTTCGTCCTTGAGTGCAAAACCGGATTGTTGGTTATTGCAATAGCACTATTGTTGTCACACCATATAGGAACTTCGTTGGCAATAATATTGTAGTCCCTTAACTGTTGTCTGATCCATAGAATCTGCACAATGACTACTGCACTAGGTATTCCGACTGTAGTGGAGATAGAGTTAGAAACACCGCTTCTTGCTAAACCAGATATCGATCGGTTCCTAGGAATTGACACGTTCCACTAGTGCTCTTCCTATTGATTTTGCATCCGGCGAAATCCGCATCTCGAGTATCCCGATAGCTCAAGTTGTCATCCTTGGGGTACCACACCCAACATTAATTGTAGACTTTAGGTACTTAATTATTCTCTTAGCCGCATCTAGGTGTGATTGCTTCTTGACTGAATCTTGCACAAACTCCAATCGCATATGATATGTCCGGCTCGCTTGCGATTAGGTACAGAAGAGATCCGATGAGTCCTCTGTAGTGGGTTGAGTCCACTGATATTCCTGCCTCGTCTGCATCCAGGTGAGTACTTGTGCTCATTGGAATTCTTGCGGGTTTGGCTGATTCCATTCCATATCTCTTGATAAGATCTCGGGTATATTTTGCTTGGTTGATGAAAATTCCTTTTTCCATCTGCTTAACTTGTAATCCGAGAAAGAAGTTAAGCTTTCCCATCATACTCATCTCGAATTCTCCTTGCATTGGAGAATTTCTCACATAGTTCTGGATTGGTTGACCCGAATATGATATCATCCACATAAATTTGAACTATTAATATGTGGCCTTCGTGCTCCACTCTGAATAGGGTCTTGTCCACTTTTCCCTTGCAAAATCCATTTTTCTCAAGAAACACAGACAGTGTTTCATACCACGCTCTTGGTGCTTGCTTGAGTCCATACAGAGCCTTCAACAGCTTATAGACTTTGTCTCCTTTGACAAAACCTGGGGGTTGCTCTACATAGGCTTCTTCTTCTAGGATTCCATTCACAAACGCACTTTTTATATCCATTTGGTAGACTTCAAAATCCTTGAATGCAGCATATGCGAGGAATAGTCTGATGGCTTCTAATCTTGCAACAGGTGCATAAGTTTCATCAAAATCTATCCCCTCACACTGTGCATAACCTTTTGCTACGAGTCTGGCTTTATTCCTAACAACAGTTCCGTCTTCATCACTCTTGTTTTTATACACCCATTTGGTGCCAATAACTTTCTTGTGATCAGGTCTGTCTGTTAGTTCCCAAACTTTGTTTCTCTCCATCTGCTCCAATTCCTCTTGCATGGCATTAATCCATGAATAATCTTCCAAGGCTTGTTCTGTAGTCTTGGGTTCAATTTGCGACATGAAACATGAGAACATCGCCATTCCTGCTGGTAGAATTGACTGTCTTGTCTTGACTCCATCAGTCAACTTTCCGATTATTTGCTGAATTGGATGATCCTTGAGCCATTTGGGGATCTCGTCCTCTTCTGGGTTTGTTCCCCCTGTTGGATTGCTCTGGTGGTTGTCTGCATCTGCTGGATTCTGCCCAGAATCGGATCGGCTACCGCTTGTCATCTGCAGCTTGGTTCAGAATCGCAGATGAGTCTTTGTCGACCCGATCGGGTCTTCTTGGCAAAGAATCGGATCGTAGGTTTGATGATCTGTCGATCTGCATTGGTCTTCATCGGCCGCATTGGGTCATCAGCCGATCTGGCAGTGAGTCCACCATTCCAGTGTCATGTACAATGACTTCTTCAAGGGTTGCCGACTTGAGCTTGTTCTCAATTTGCTCAAGTTGTTTCTGTACTCAACGGTAGATTCATCAAAAACAACATGGGGTGTTTCCTCCACAACTAAGGTTCTTTTGTTAAAAACTCTATATGCCTTGCTTCTTTGGGAATATCCCATAAATAGACCATCATCGGTTTTAGCATCAAAGGCATTTAGTTGTGTTTTACCGTTGTTGTGGATGAAACACTTACAACCAAAAACATGAAAGTAAGCAACGGTAGGAGTTCTGTTATTCCAAACCTCATAGGGAGTTTTGCCATGTCTCCCTACTATCATACTCCTGCTCTGGGTGTGACAGTCGTGTTAACGGCTTCAGCCCAGAACCTTTTGGGTAGGTCCGCTTCGCAATCATGGACCTTCTGCTTCCTTCAGGGTTCTCCTTCTTTCAAGAACACCATTCTGTGGGCGTCCCTGGCCGCAGAGCTCATGCCGATCCCATTTTGATCGCTGAAATCGATTATCGCCTTGTTGAGAAACTCTCCTCCTCTATCTCGATCCGATCTTGATTATGGAGAGGGATTTCTCATTCGATCCTTCTCGGCTCTGTAACTTGGTCAAGGTTTCACTTTTCTTGTATAGAAAAATGATCCAAGTGTACCTTGAATAATCATCTACAATCACAAGAGCATGCTTTCTGCCGCTCAAAGTCCTTGGCTTGATAGGACCAAATAGATCCATGTGGAGTAGATCTAAGATCCTTGATGTGAGCGTTGTAGGCTGCACTGGCTTGAACGATGTCTTGGTCTGCTTTCCCTTCTGACATGCATCACAGAGTGCTTCCTTCTTGAATGCTTCATTTGGAAGTCCTCTGACCAGCTTCTGAGAGCTAATCTTGTTGATGGCTTTGAAGTTCAGGTGACATAGTCTTTTGTGCCACAAACCATCCATTCTCGGCTAGTCTTGGATAGAAAACAGGAGTTAGGTGTTCCTGTGTTCCAATCAATCATGTATACATCTCTTCTTCGGAAACCTTGTAGCTTTATCTCTCCAGATAAGATGTCTATCACCATACACTTCAAGATGGTGAAGACTACTAGATTCTTCTCGTCGCAGAACTGGCTTATGCTCAGGAGGTTGTACTTGAGCCCTTTGACATAATGGACTTTGGATATGACAATGTTTCCTGCAGCGGCTCTCCAAAGCCTTTGTCCTGTCCTCTAGAGCTATCTCCAAAGGTTACATCGGGACCTCTTTCTTTGATATATTTGGTCAGTATCTTCTTGTTCCCGGTCATATGTCTTGAGCATCCAGAGTCTACAAACCACTCTTCACCTCCAAAATTTGAGCTTGAGGAGATGTGGTTGTAGTCCTTCCACCTTTTCTGCAATTAAACAAGCAGAGATTTAGGTACCCAAATTTGTGTGGGTCCTTTGGGGTTAGTGGGTTTCCTGGAGAATTGATTTCTCCTTGGATTATAAGAATTATTATTATAACCCTTAAAAGGTGCCTGTGGTCGAGGTCTAAATCTCCTGGTTGGATTGTATACCGGATATTCCTCAAAATAGTGTGGGCCATTTCTAAATCTAGGATGAGACCATTTATTAAACCTTTTTGGTCTCCACACTTGTTCGTTTTGGTAATTTGGATAACCTTGAGGTTTCCATCTGCCCCTCCCATTATGAAATCTATTTTTAGGGAGTTGTTGGTAATAGTGGGCATGTTGTCTGGGCTGCTGCTTTTGCCTGGGCCACTGCCTAGTCGCCTGTCTAGGTGGCTGTCTAGTGTAACCTGACTGCAGCCTAGACGTTTGACTCGGCTGTTGCCTGTTTTTGAAACTCGGTTTATACACAGGCTCAGCAGTCGAGACCATTGTTTCTCCCTTGATAAACTTGGTTTCAGAACTAGAGGGAGTGTGAGAATCATATCCAAGGCCTGATTTTGTATATAATGACCTTTTATAAGTACACAATTCGCCCAGAGTTGAAGACGCTTTCAGGGAGGTTATTTCCTGTGCCTGAGTTTTATTTATCTGTGCCAGCTTAGTAAACTCAGCTTTGGCATGAGCAAGTGCAGCTGACTTTTCTTTAAGTAAAATATTTAGCCGGTCTATCTCAGCTGTATTGGCACTTGCCTGGTTTTTAAAATCAGCTGTATTTGTCTCGATCTTATTTAAATCTAGCCGAGTTTTTCAAATCATTTTTCACCGCCTATTCTCATCTTGCGCTTAGTCTTCTCTGATCTGACTTGGTGTGCGATTTAAGTGTTTCAAAATCTTTGAATAATTGATTTACCGATTCATGTAAATCCATATCTTGCGACATGGCTGAGCTATTATTTGAACCGGTAGGTTTAGAGGTTACCTCTTCATCAGCCAAGTTTGCCATCAGGCAGTCATATTCCTCGTCGTCATCGAAAAGAAACCGCCGCTTGATTCGACATGCTCTGGTCTTCTCCGATGAGAGCTTTTCTTGTCTTCCTTTACGCCCACCTCCTTCTTGGTTTCGTCCTTCTTGAGCTCGGGACAATCCATTTGGATGTGTCCTATTTTGTGGCGATTGTAGCATTCAACTTTCCGACTTCAGTCTTGGTTCCTTCTTGGGTTCTCCTTGTAGTTTTTCTTATACTTGGAGTAGTTCTTTCTGAAGTTACTGAACCTTTGCATAATGAAAGCCATTTCCTCCTCAAAATCTAGCGGATTTGGAGGTTTCACATCAGACAGGCTCTTAGCAGGGGACTCGGCTGCAAATGCGATTCCCTTCTCTGCAGGCTCAGTTGAGGATGAGCTTGGAAGCTCGAACTCATAAGCCTTTAGATCAGAGAACAGCTCCTGAATCTTTATTTTATTCAGGTCTTTGGACTCTCTCATAGCTACAGCCTTCATGCTCCATTCGGGATTGAGTGATCTGAGGACCTTGAGTGCCATTTCCCTGTTGCCATAAGTTTTGCCCAGGGAGTTGATTTCGTTGATAATTTCGGTGAACCTTGTGTCCACTTGGTCTATAGATTCTCCATTCTTCATTTTAAAGTTGTCAAACTTTTGGATGGCTATTGACAACTTGTTCTCCTTGATCAGCTCCGTTCCTTCACACATTAGAGCTAATGTGTCCCAAATCTCTTTGGCATTCTTACAATTTTTGATCTTGACCATTGTGGATTTGTCAAGAGTTTGGTATAGCATCTCCGGCCTGTTGTCAAGATTGGCCGGCCTTTCTCTCTTCGGGGTCAGCTCCGTTCTCTTCTTGGGAATCTTTTCGGCCTCCCACCGCGATCTCCTCATTGTGTTGTCCTTCTCGAAAATGAATGGACCGTCTTCAATGATGCACCACATGTCGTCATGGATTGAAGATAAATGTGCCTGCATTCTTATCTTCCAGAGATCATACTCGTCAACTGAAAAGACAGGTAGTCTAGAGTGCATGTGTTCCATTATAACGTGAGAGATAAGATATATAATCTAGTAGATCTGGTTCGTGAAAAAAATATGAACCAACCGCTCTGATACCACTTGTAGGTCACAAGTCGTCCAGGTACAAGTCTAGAGGGGGGGGTGAATAGACTTGTAGAAACTCTTGAACTCTTTTTCCGAAGAGTGAGTTTCTTCAGCTGATAGTCAAACAAATGACTTGGAGTCGTTTGTTCTTGGATAAGTGCGGAAGTCGGTGATGACGAATATAAATTAATCTAATGAAACACTTTAACAATGTATGCGGTAGTTAGAGTATGATGCGAGAGAACAAGAATAACACAGCGATTATAGTGGTCTCAGAGGTGGGGTAATCCTCTACTAATCCACTTTTCTCCAAACCAGTTGGAGATGAATTCACTATAATTCTCAACCAGTGATAAATATTACTGTGATTCACTACACACTACAACAGCTTCCAACCAGTGGAATTCCGTGCCGTTGTACACACACTGATCGCTTGCACCTCTTGATCCTCGATCCTCGGATGCCTTTACACCACTTACTTCAACCAAAGGAAGTACCCGTACTCAAGTTTTATAGACAAGAGTGTTTGTCTTCTCCAACTTAAGAGCTTCCTTGAATATGAACTTTTGGATCTGCTCTTTTCACGATGCTATTTGATTGCTTGAGATTGCTTTGTTTGCTTTGATCGCTAGAGTATATGTTCGCACCGGTAGTTGCTCGATTTCAAATCTCTGGATATATATAGATCACGATCTCTCGAGCTTCTTCCTTGTAGCCGCAAATCGAACAAATCCATCCGTTGGAGGAGACTTCATTGTTTAATCTTTTCGAACGTTGCAAGGTGGATTCCCATTATTTAATTTTATCTTCCGACCGTTGATGACTTCTGCATGTGAGCGCCGAATCTTTTGAATATAAAAGGATTAAAGTCTTCACGGTGGGTCAGGATGATTTAAATAAATCATATCTCTTGCGGGAATCACTCCAATTTGTCTCTTCACGTTGCATGTGAGCTTTCCGTAATATTTGACTTTTCAAAGCATGCTGACGTGGACTTGGAGTACTAGGCTGTAGTTGAGTAGACTGATGTGCAGCTTACATCTTTGCAGGTAGGTTCACTCGGCTGTATACTGTTTGAGACTTGTCTGATCAGGTGACTTCCCTGAGGTTCCTTGGCTGCAGTCTGGTCAAACTTCTCTGATAAATTTTAGTTGACCAGGGCTACTCTGACTGGAGTCGGCTGTACTTCTCTGATAGACTAGACTGCATTTTAGTACTTAGCCGATTTTCAGCCTAACTAACTTTGGCCTACAGAAGACACTCATTTGGTTCTTCTTTACATTTTGCCAATTTTATACTTAACGTATTTTGGCCTATGGAAGATACTCATTTGGTTCTTCCTTACATTTTGCCAATTAATAAACATTTGATTTTAAATTAATGACATCATCAAAATCTAACAAGTATTCCTAACATCAGCGGCTCTTTCAAAAGTCCCTGTGAAGGGGGACTTAGTCACTTTGCCTTTAAGGCAAGATTCACAACTAAGAAAGGGATCCGATCCCAATGGACCCATAAGTCCATCTTTTTCCATCTTGTAAACCTTGGTCTAACCAACATGACAAAGTCTAAGATGTCATTTCAAAACTTGAGTTTTTCATCCCTACCATATTTTCTAGTCATAGTATTCACAACTACTTTGTTGCTGAGATTTAGATGATACAATCCATTTAACAATGTAGCAGTACCCACTAGTTTATTTCTGAAATAAGTTTTGCAGGAACCATCACCAATGAAAAATGAAAAGCCTTTTCGGTCCATGAACGGAATGGATACAATGTTTGTGTGCCCCTTGGGCAAAACAAGTACATATTCTAAAGTCAAAACAAAGCCGGATTCTAAACCCAAAATAAGTGATCCTATGTCGGTCACGTCGACACTATGCCCGCTTCCGACTGTGATCATAACTTCTCTAGATCCAAGCTTCTTACTTTATTCCAGATCCTGATTCATGGTACAAATATGAGAACTAGCCCCAGAATCCAGTATCTAGGAAGTAGAAAATACAATAGCAGAACAATTTGTTTCCAAAACTAAAAGTACTATACCTGAAGTGCCATGAAGAATTGGACAGTCTCTAGCCCAGTGGCCCAGCCCACCGCACTTGAGACAAGCATCCTTCTTCTTCTTGTTCTTCGGAACCGTTGGGGCCTTGCACTTGCCCTTGAAGTCCTTGACATGTGGTCCAGTCTGCTTCTTGGTCTTTTTCTTCTTGTTCTTAGACCTCCGAGGTCCAGAAGAAATCACAAGAGCATACTCCTTCATCCGCGGATTCGTAATCTGAGACTGAGCGGTCACAAGTTTGTTCATTAGCCCAGCTAAATTACATGCAATCTCATTGCAATTGAAGTTCATAACAAACTGTGAGAAGGAATCAGGGAGAGACTGTAGGATAAGGTCGGTTTGGAGAGAAGTATCCATTTCAAATTCAAGAGCCTCTAATATCTCGATCATGGATACCATTTTGAGGATGTGTTCCCCAACCTTCTCACCTTTCTTCATCCTTGCACCGAACAGTTGCTTGGATATCTCGTATCTAGCAGTTCTGCTGTGCTCACCATAAAGTTCGGTTAAGTGAGATAGAATATGCCTAGCATAAGTCATTTTCTCATGAGCTATCTGAATCTCATTAGACATAGAAGCCATCATGTATGCACGGACTTTTACGTCATCCTTAACCCATTTTTCATGGTTTACAATCTCTTCCTGATTGGCTCTGGTCCGCACAGGAGGCACCGGAATGTCCGTATCCAAGACGTATCCCGGTGCCTCTATATTGAGGACAATCATCAAATTCCGGAGCCAGTCCACAAAGTTAGGTCCAATCAGGGTGATCTTCTCGAGTAGAATTGCGAGTGGGTTCATTGTCATATTGAGAGTTATGTCTTCAGTAAGTACGACAGATTAATTAAGGTCTTTTCTATTCCTGTTACCAAGCTCCCACTATTTTTCTCGGAATAACACACTCCCATGTGAAATCCAGAAGTATCGTCGCTCTACTTCAAAGTGGTGATCGGGTTCTTTATAAATCTTAATAGAGGGCAACCGAACAGGTTTCTAGTCTATTAATTTTCATAAAGTGGTGTCCAACACCAACCCATCTAATAGATGATTCAATCTTCTTTTTCCCCTTGTTCACTACCCTCAACCTATACGGTTTCTATGGTTTGTGAACAAGTTAAGTTTATACCATCGATGAAAATTAGTTTCACAATTGAATCTTATCCCGCAACCTATCAGGTTTCTAGGGATAAAATTTGTTCCAACCGAAGGCATCCAATGCGCTCCCGGTAATTTATTCGTCCTACCCGAACGACCACCCCGATAACTCGGAAGCATAGCAGATCCGGTTTGGATTTCAATTTCCTGAAAGCTCGATAGAGGAAGGAAAACCTTGAAACCTTATAAACTTAATAATTTGTAGTGGGAGAATTTTCGCGATTAATGTTACACTTTGCACATTAATCCATTTAAGCACGTTTGTGGCATTCATACAATATGAAACAACCATTCACAACCTAGTTTCTACCAACATGTGGTTCATGGACTGTTCCTAGAAAACAAAAATTCTGTAATCTAATTACAAGTCTTCGTCTTGAATCTTCGTGTTCTCGAAATGGATCTTCCTCCAGTCTTCGTCATTACATATAAATTTTACATTGAAAAATTGCATCCTAGATACAAATATTTCTAGTAAAATAAATAGGATCAAAACGTCCTTTACAACCCAATCGAATAAAACGAACGATTCAAAACTAAGTCCATGAACCACATCCCCATTCAAAAGCATTCATCCAATAAATACTAAATAAATGGATTGCACGTAGATTACATTGATCTAATCAATATATATACTCAACAATAAATAGAATTGATCCAATCAATTCAACAATAATCGACAATTTAATTTCGTCCGTAGTAAACCCTTAAAATATTTTCTTTGAATTTTCCCTCATCAAAAATTCCAAATTAATGATTTTATTGCTGGGAAAATGAATTAATATACTGAAAAACGAGACCCAGTGCCCAATAGCCTAGAAGCTGCCAAGCAGCACTAGGCTGTTAGGGATATGCCCTCGAATGCCACTCAGAGGATGAGAGAGTGAGAGCATTTGTATTGTATTTATGAATATTTAATAAGGCAATAATTATTTCTATATTATTGTATATCACTGGCATTGTGATTTGGTATATAGAATAATAGTCCTTGCATTTGAGAGCAAACATTCTACTCCTTATGGAGATAAGGAGATAGGCACTGGAAGTGTTTAGAGCTCGAATGCTTAACTCGTTCGCAAGTCGATAAAACTTAACTGGGCAATAAGTTTAGACAAGACTTGTATAACGTGTACTTTGACATGTAGAGTGTCGGTATTCACTAAGGGTTAGTGGGAACACACATTATAGGTATGCTAATGAGATTAGTATACTCGAACACGACTCACCTCGATTCGGTCACATGGATATCACTCAGGGTTTGTCAATGACTGGATCGAAAGGTTGTGATAGGTATACGTGGACCTTTGACTTGAGGTTTCAGTAGGAGATGTGCTTGTGACATTAAGTTAGTCATTAGAGTAGTTCGATCCAATCGCCGGTGGGTGGGGTCAACCTCGAAATGCAACTTAGTGGGCAAGCAGTAGTCTCTACTGAATACCAAGATAGAATTCTTTCTCCTATAAGTGAGCAGGTAAATGTCCTATGCAGTTAATGGCAAATAAGATTATAAGTCTTTGGCCAAAGCATTTAGAGCTAGTTGTATTTGATACACGAGAGCTCGATGATCTCGGTTTGCATTAACAGAAAGCATAGAGTGAAGTTACAGTAGGGTTTGACTTTACCGTGACCCTAATACTTGACCGGGACATATGATTGAAGGGTTTATACGTATACGGTATTCACGACATAATGGTTTTGGAATGATCCGATCATTCGTTCTTAGTTAGGTTACGGTACGAAGCACTAGACTGGCTAAGTGTTACCCGTACTCCTTGGTTCCTCCCATTGCTGACTAAGACAAACCTCCGGAGTCGCGCACAAGGATATTTGATGGATAAAGATGTATTATTATCTCTTCATTAATATTGGATATTAGATATCTAATTTGATTTATTTGATAAATCAAGCGGTCTAGTGAATTGAAATTAATTACCGGGTAATTAATTTAATTCATAAATAATTATTTCTTGGAAATATATTATTATAATTTTGTATGCACCCACCGAAATTCAATGGTTTTTCTGAGACACCGATATGGGATCACTGGTTGAGAGCACTAGAGAAAGTATTTGCCGGGATTAACTTCCCAGATGACTGGAGAACCCCATTGCCCAGTATTTTCTAACAGGAGAAGCATCCGAGTGGTTGGAAGCCATCTGACCTGTTGATCATGATGCCGATTGGGGAGAGTTCAAACTCATGATGAAAGCTCAGTACTGCCCTCGTCCGGTGAGAGAAGCTAAGGTTCGAGAATTTTTTATGCACAGCCTTCGAATGTGCCAGTAGCTCAGGCGATAGACATTTATTCAGCAGCCGGCGTTTCTTCGACACCTGGTTAGAACCAACGCAGAAATGATGATTCACTTTGATATGAGAATAAAGCCGGAGATACAGAGGTACATGTCAGGTTTCGAATGCACCACTCTCCGCCAGTATCAAGACAAAGCTCTGGCGTATGAAATGAAAAAAACAGCTATGGAAAATTTCTTTGAGTCCAAGTAGCAGAAAGTCTCTGGTAGTTTCACAAAGCACAAGAGTAGTGGGCCCGGCAAGCTCAGTCATCCTTTCATTCATTCAAGAGGCCTCCGCATCCATTCAAGGGTGGGAAGAACTCCAGAGCAGTATTAGCCATGACAGATGCAGTCAAGAAGTGTTTTAACTGTGGTTGGTCCGGACACTATCGACGTGATTGATCGCTCCCCTCCTGACGTGCTATGATTGTGGATGAGAAGGACATCATGTGGTGTTATTTGAAGAGGCTGCAAAGTCTTTTGGAGCTCATAATTCGCAGCCAGTCCAGAAAGAGGCGAGCGTCCATCAGACGCAATAGAGTGTTTAGTAGCCCCAGAATTTTGGCCGAGGTAGAGGCAGAGGACAATATGACCGAAAAGAAGCATAGAGTGCAGGGTCCGCTCCTCCATGCCTTTATGAGATGATAAGGGCAGACAATCAGAATACAGCTGTCGTATTAGGTACCGTTCAGATCCTTTCTCAACCAGTTAGTGGTTTGTTCGATACAGGAGCTACACATTTGTTCATTTCTTTGGCTTGTGTTAATTGTTTGAACATTTCTTGTTTTCATGAATGTGAGCCTCATGTTGTGGGTTTACCGAGTGGAAAAGAATTGTGAGGAACTTAGAAACTAGAGATTTTTCTGTATCAATTGGAGGCAAAGAATGGCCCTCAGATCTGATTATGATAGAGATACAAGAAGATGATCTGATTCTCGAAGATGATTGGCTTAACCAATATGGAGCTATTGTGAAATACCGAAAGAGGAATATCTCGATGATAGCCGAAGATGGTTCTGAATTATTATTCGATGGATGGAGGCCAGGAAGCTCAGGAAAAATGATCAAAGCTATGAAAGCCATAAAATTGCTAAAACATGGCTGTAATGGATACTGGTTTTACGTGATGATCAAAGAGGAAGGAAAAGTAGAGCTCTCATCCATTCCTGTTGTGAATGAATTTTCCGATGTGTTCCCCGATGAATTACCTGGACTACCTCTGTGGCGAGGTGTAGAATTTACCATCGAACTAGAACCAGAAGCTGCACCGATTTTTAAGGCGCCGTATCGTATGGCACCTACTGAGATGTATGAATTGAAGAAACAACTAAAAGAATTACTGGACAAAGGTTATATTCAGCCAAGTGTTTCACACTTTGGTGTACCAGTTCTTTTTGTTCGAAAGAAAGATGGATCTCTTCGATTGTGTATCGACTACTGGGAGCTGAACAAGCTGACGATAAAGAACAAGTACCCATTGCCACGGATTGATGATTTGTTTGACCAGTTGCAACAAGCGACATTATTTTCCAAAATCAATTTAAGATCAGGATATCATCAGTTGAGGATTAAGTAATCCGATGTTCCAAAGTCGGCATTCAGAACTCGCTACGAACATTATGAGTTTGTGGTGATGCCATTTGGTCTCACTAATGCACCTACTGTGTTTATGCAGTTAATGAATCGAGTGTTCATAGAGTATTTGGACAAATTCGTAGTTGTGTTTATTGATGATATTTTGGTTTATTCCAAGAGCCCGGAAGAGCATGCGCACCACTTACGGATCATTTTAGACCTCTTGAGAAGTGATCAATTGTATGCCAAACTTTCTAAGTGTGAATTCTGGCTAAAGGAAGTGATGTTCCTCGGTCATGTGGTATCAGTGAAAGGAGTCTGAGTAGATCCCCAAAAAGTCGAGGCAATTTTGGATTGGAAGTCTCCTAAGAACGTGAAGGAAGTCAGAAGTTTCTTAGGACTTGTTGGGTATTATCATCGGTTCGTGGAAGGGTTTTCCAAAATTATCCGTCCACTTAATCGATTGCTGCAGAAAACCCAAAAGTTTGAATAGAACGATATGTGTCAGGCCAGTTTTGAAGAATTGAAGAAGAGATTGACGATGGCACCAATTTTAGCACTACCACAAGGAACTGAAGGATTCATGGTTTACAGTGACGCTTCAAACCAAGGTCTCGGGTGTGTACTGATGCAGAATGATAAGGTAATCGCCTACGCTTCAAGACAATTGAAGCCATATGGAGTAAATTATCCAACGCATGATTTGGAACTGGCAGCTGTGGTTTTCGGCTTGAATATATGGAGACTTTATTTGTACGGGACTCACTGTCAGATCTTCACAAATCATAAGAGTCTCAAATACATTTTCAGTCAGAAATGGTTAAACATGTGGCAGAGGAGGTGGCTGGAATTGATTAAAGACTATGACATGGAAATTTTTTATCACCCAGGCAAAGCGAACGTAGTGGCCGATGCACTATGCCATAAACATGTTTCTATTAGAATGCTGGAAATGCTCACATCCCAGTCCAGTATTCAACGAGAGTTAATTCATGAAGGAATTGAAGTATGGTTTCAAGGAGTCCAAGGGCAACTGTATGTGATGGAATTAACTTTGTCTTAATCGAAGTAATCAAATCTAAACAATTAGATGACCCTCTGATGATTCGGTTACGTGATGAAGTGAGCAAGGGTAAGGCCCCAGGATTTGTGATTCATGACGATGGAGTTTTGAGATTCCATAGTCGACTTTGTGTCAATCATGAAGGAAGCTCACAGTACGCCCTATTCTATTCACCCGTGCACTAGTAAGATGTATAAGGATCTGAAGCAGAATTTTTGGTGGGGCAACATGAAGTAAGATGTGGCGGAATATGTTTGAAGTGTTTAACTTGTCAGTATGTTAAGATCGAACATCAGCGACCCGCCAGAATGTTGAATCCACTTCCGATTCATGAATGGAAGTGGGAAGATATATCAATAGACTTTATCACCAGTATGCTGAAGACCAGAACAGGGATGAACATGATTTGGGTGATAGTTGATCGCCTAACCAAGTCGGATCATTTTCTGGGCATTAAGGATACTTGGGGACCAGAGAGGTTGGTACGAGTGTTTATTGCGGAGATAGTACGATTGCATGGTACACCGAAGACCATTATTTCGGACCGAGATGGTCGCTTCGTGTCACATTTTTGAAAAGCAGTTCATAGAGCCTTGGGAGTCGAGTTGAACTTTAGCACATCTTATCATCCTCATACTGGTAGACAGTCCAAGAGGACTATTCAATCAGTAGAAGACATGCTGAGAGCTTGTGCCCTAGATTGGTCGACTGAGTGGGAAGTTCATCTACCGTTGATTGAGTTCACTTACAACAATAGTTGGCATGCTTCCATTAAGATGGCACCTTTCGAAGCGTTATACGAGAGAAGATGCAGATCACCCCTGTGTTGGGATGATACATCAGACTTGATCAGGATGGCACCGGAGTTGATAGTACAGACTCAGGAAAGGTAGCTTTGATTCGTGAAAGGTTGTTGACTTCCCAGAGTCAGCAGAATCTTATGCAGACGTGCGCCGTCGCCCGTTAGAATTTGGAATTGGGGACCACGTGCTTTTAAAGGTTTCTCCTACTCGGGGAATTTTTCGTTTTGGGAGGGAAGGAAAGCTGAGTCCGAGATATATCGGACCATTCGATATCCTTGAAAGAGTTGGGGTGTTGGCGTACAGGTTGGCCTTGCCGCTGTCGCTGAGTCATGTTCATAATGTGTTTCACGTGTCTTAGTTACGGAGGTACATAACAGATCCCAGTCATGTAATTGATTTCAGCGAGATCGAAGTCCCTAAGGATGACATGTTCGAAGAGAAACCAATCAAGACACTCGAGAGTCACATCAAACAATTGAGAAATAAACCAATCACCTTGGTTAAAGTTCAATGGTCACGACACAGAGTCGAAGAATACACTTGGGAAATGGAGGATAGTATGAAGTCAAGATACGCAGAATTATTTTCGTCTTAAGTTTCGGGACGAAACTTATTTTTACAGGGAGAGTATGTATTATCTGGATAATTGTTGAGTATTTTCATATGTATTTGAACCTTGTAATATTCGATTTTGTGGTATCATTAATCGAAGTGTGATTTTTTCCGTATTCGTATTCCAACAGTCATGATCATATTAGGAAGAATTTGCAAATTCATGCATGCAGCTACATCATAACGTACACTAGCAGGTAAGCTTAACGTACGTTATGAGCTGAAGATAGAGTACGCTATGGATGAAGCATATCGTACATAACAGGCAGTCAAACAGATCAGGTTGGTCGGTATATGGGCCAGCTTGGTATGGGGTCGGATAGGATTAGATTCCCACGTGATCCGCACAGCTTTTCGATAAAGCAAGTCAACGAGGCATAACGTATGCTAATGGACTAAGATAGTGTACGCTACACAAAGCTTATTACGTACGTAAAAGGTAATGATTATTGTACGTTAAGGAGGTCAGAAAATGAGGCAGTAGCTACTGTAGGACGTTAACGTAAGTTAAGGATTTCGAATAGCGTACTGTTGGAATATTTTATTCCAAATATTCATTTATATAGTTTTGATGATTAAGTTGTTAAACAAAGTAAAATAACAAAGAAGCGAAACAAAACAACGAAGATGTCGAAGAAGCAAGAAGTCACCAAAAGCTGGAAATTTTCATACATAATGTATGCTAACAAAGGAGCTTAACGTACGTAATGATACAAGGATAACGTACGTAACGCATGGTGTTTAATCTACGTAATGGAGTGTTTCCGAATTAAAACAAGGTGAATGTTGGAGATGACGTCATGGGGTAGGTCAGCATGCAACGGATATTTTGACTGCATATAACATACGTAATGAGGAAGAGGATAACGTACGTAATGATAAAGACACAAGCGAATTTCGGGCCAAGACAAATGATCTTCCAAAACTCGATGTCATATGCTCGGATGAATATTGACATCTTTCTCTTCCATGTCATGAAATTTGCGCCATCAAAAAATGGTGGTCGATTAAGATCAAGGCCTTCGACTGGAGCAAATTGGAACGCCATTTGGATCGACTCCTCGTATGTTAAGCCATGTATTGGAGGTACCGCTCTGATACCAATTGTTGGAGCAAGATCGGAATATGCGCTGTTGTGCGGAAGCGTAAATTAAATGTGTGGAAATTAAATGACGCACGGATTTATAGAGGTTCGGCTATAAACGAGCTTACGTTCTCTCTCGGTATCATTTTCTATAGGTTGAAGATAAAAACCTCTGCACCTCTCTTCTATCGATCGAGGGATAACCATTACAATCGCATCTTCTATTGGTCCGTGATAAACCACTCGTACTTGTCTTTTCGTCGGTCCAACTTAAACCGTTTTCCTTTTCTATTTTACAAGGAATCAACCAATCTAGCTTTCTATCGGTACTAGATAAACCTCACGAAGATATCGATTTCGATTCTAATAATGCCAGATCCTTGATCCTAATAACACCGAATCCAATCGTATCTTTTCTTTTACCTCTCGTGTATGTGTTGAATGTATAAACACTCAAACTAACAATATAAGATCAAAATCACAACAACAATGTAAGTATATCAATATCAGATCAATGGATGTTTTGCTTGAAGTTGTTTTAGTGAAACAATACCATAGGAATGGTATTTATAGCCTCCAAAGCCTTACTAGCCGTTAGCTCCCTGTGCATTGATTATGGCCGTTATATGCTTTCCATTACGTACGCTAACCGAGTTACTTACGTTAACCAACATTGTTTACGTATGTTATCAAGACCTAGTTTGAGTGCATTAGCCTTCATCTTGAACATTACGTACGTTAAGGATACGTCACTGCTGACGTCATATATACGTTGCCGCTTTTCTGGCTTTGACTCTTCCCAACATTCATTTGGTTTGAAAACCATTACGTACGTTATCCAACTTTCATTACGTACGTAAAACTCCACATGTTACGTACGCTATGTATGAGCGATTACGTACGTTAGCCTTGAATAATTCCAGCTTTTTGCACTTCGTTTCCTTCGATGCTTTGCTTCGCCTTTTTGTTGTTTTATTTTGTGTATCAACTTAAATCATCAAAACATTATTATAGCAAGTATGGAACAAAATGTTCCAAAAAGTCAGAATACTTAGCTGCAGGTAGCTATTGTGCTCAAATTCTCTGGATTAGACAACAGCTAAGGGACTACAACATCACAGCAAATGAAGTTCCAATAAGGTGTGACAACAACAGTGCAATTACAATTACAATAACAGTGCAATTACAATAACAAACAATCCAGTTATGCACTCAAGAACAAAGCATATAAATGTCAAACATCACTTTATCAGAGACCATGTGCTTAACAAGAGAGTAAAAGTGGAAAGAGTCAACAGAGAGTATGAAATTGCTGACATATTCACTAAGCCTTTACCAGAAGAAAGATTTCTAGAACTTAGTAGGAATTTTGGATTACTAGATTGGGAATCTAGTGCTTAATTTAGAAGCAGACAAGAGTCATATGACCTGAAGAAAAGTTACTTGACCTGAAGCAGACAAGAGACGAGGAAAGCCAACTCATCAGAGCAGACAAGGAAGACACCTGATCAGACCAGATGTGGATCCGAAAGACAGACGAAGGAAAGCTAGCTGATTAGAGCACAGACAAGAAAAGTCCCATGATCAGAGCAGAGAAGAAATTAAAATCTCAGTTGCATCAAAAGTTAAACAGTCAACCAGCTAAGTTTCTCATTCCTTGACCGACTTATAATTATTTATTTACACTTGCACAAAACACATGATCACACTACCTCCACGACGTCCAATCAACTTCAACCGTCACTCTTTATTTATCAATATTCGGACCACCTCCTACTTATTTTATTAATAAATTCAAAAATATCTTTTCAACTGGGTATATAAGAGAGCGGAAATCATTTCAGACAAATCTTATCGTCTTCAAGCTCAAGAACCCTAATTTTTCAAAAGCAGAAAAATTACCTGAATATTCACTACACTAAGTCGAAACATCCTCTTTGCAGAAATGGACTCAACCCCCTATGTCGAGGGAGTCAACCTAAAGCTGGTGAAGGAGAAAATCATCTTTAGCATTGTTGTGGACTTCAAAGGATTGCTGGGAACCATCCGATCCCCCCCTCTCCTAGTAAAGCAGTTTCGACATTTTGAAATGGCTTTAGCCCAACAACACGGATGAGATGGAGTATGTAATCCGGATGATGAAGAAAAATGGCATATACCATTTTCTGGATATTTTCCCAAGCAGTTTTTCAAAAAGCTGTCATCTGCTTCTACAAGGAAGCACAGGTCACAGAGCACTGTATAATGAGCTTAATTTTTGGAGAAGAAATAAACATCGCACCGCAAATCATCGTCGACGCCTTCAAAATGGAGAACAGAGGCTTCGCCATCGAAGCACTGAAGCAGAGTTCAACCGAAACTTGGTATGCGATCAAGTTACCACAAGATACAACTAAGGTCAAACTTACGGCGAAGAAAAATGACCTTAAGAGAGAATACAAATATGTCCTGGACATCAATAACAAAATCGTCACGGGCATGGCAGCCAACTATGATCAACTATCATCTGCCAAATATGTTATGTCGGGAGCGCTGATACAGTAGAAGAGGATTAACTAGCCTGACTACATTTACAGGCAGTTAGTTCGGGAAATTAATAAAGTTAGCTGGGATGAGAGTGAAAAGAAATTCAAACAAAAGTTCGCCTACGGAACTCAGATAAGCTGGATCTTGGAGTTCCTCAGAAAGGCTAATGGAAGGGCAGAACCCTTTCACCTCAGCAAGAGACTTGGTCACTTGGACCATGAAACCCTAAAGAATGTTGGGGATAAGAAACAAAAGGCAGCTGAGAAAATCAAGGAAATGACCTCTAGAACGTCTGAGTACAGAGGACCCTCAGACTCTGAAGCCGAGCAGTCAGATGTAGCTGCTCAACACCCATCTGAAATAATTGTATAGGAGATGACGTCAGCTCCCCCTGCAGCTGAGATTCTGTCTAAGTCACTTGCACCTGAGATCCCACCTCAGATCACTCTGATGCAGACAACACCCCTCTTTCCAAAATATTCAAGAGGAAATCACCGCAACCATAGGAAGTCGTCTACATCCACTCCTCACCTGATGAGCCCCCCAAGAGACAGAGAGGTCTGGCAGACTACTCTTCGGAAGAAGAAGAAGAAGAACTACAGACTGCCACCTCACCTGCACCTGCCCCGATTGCAGCACAACCCGATCAGATGCAGATGGTCATTTCACATACACCAGCTGCACTTGAAGATCAACCTGAAGATCAACCTGCTTACTCCTCAGAGCTAGTGGCAAAGGTAATTCCCCTCTTAACACTCCCAAGTGTTACTGAGGAAGAAGAGGTTGAGGAAACCATTGATATACCAGAAGCTGGATATCATCTCAATCTCAGGGAGAACAATCCCCTGAACCTCACCTAAGAGCAATTGAGAATGGTAAAACAACAATCTCTTAATTTTCATTTGTCAATATTTTTGAAGAGTGGAAGGAATTAAAAACACTCACCTTCACTCAATTGAGAGAGTTTGTTGAGAGAAGTACCTGGGAATACCCCCAGACTACTGAGCAACTTATAATGTTTTTCTGTCAAGAGACAGATGTAAAGTTGTTGCTCCAGGAGGGCTCGTTCATGTCTCACTTCAAACAAAACATAGACCACTTCGTCCTACATGTTATGAGGGGTGTATAACAAGGTGAAACCCTTAGAGAATAAGGCAAAGTAGAAAAGAAAGAAGGAGGAGAGAAAGAAAATGAAATCATAATTGTTGAAGTTGAAAAAGATGAAAATATAGAAAAAAATAGAAAAAGAAAGGAAGATGGAGTTGAAAAAGAGGAAAATAAAGAGTAGAAAGAAGAAAAAGTTAAAAAAAAGAAGAAGTTGAAAAGATTGAAGAAGAAAAAGAGGAGAAAGAAGAAGATGAGGAGGAGAAAGATGAAGAAAAGAAGGGAGAAGAGAGAAAAAAGATGATAAAGAGGATCATGTCGACAGTCACCTGATCATGCTCCTGGTCCTGAAGCTGATGAAGTAGATAATCAGTGGGAACAGCCTGAGAAAACCCCCTCCAAAAACAAAAAGTCATCTACAGAGAGAAAGTCCTCTGCAGAGGAGAATAGAAAGTCCCGGTGAGGACTTATCAAATGATAGATCAGGCACTCCTGATAGAACCCCACCTGATCAGAGAGAACCTGATAGGAGCCTACCATCTGAAAAATCTACAGCAAGAAAACCAGCACAGGAAAGCTCAGGAGAGAACAATTCTCATCAGATGGCACCTGACGTTCAACTGCCATCAAACTTCTCTAAGATAGTCAGATGCATTATGGAAGAGACAGTTGCCCAACTGCTGGCGGCCGAGGTCAAGCCTGAGCTAAAAACCCTAAATGACAAATTCGACATCATTATCAACAGGAAGGAACCCTCTCCACCACCCTCAAGCTCCAGAATGCCTCTTGGCATGTCTGATTTTATGATTAGGGTGGAGGAACAGCTCGCCATGATTCTTGATGCTGGAAAAAAGGGGAAAGATGGGAACATGGGGAAAGAAAAGCAAGAAGCAAGAACAAAAAATAAACAAGACCTCTGTATGATTCAGGCAGGTAGTTCTACCCTGAAAAGGAAAGAGCCATATGCACCTGAAGACCCACCTGCAGCTAAAAGAAAAAGGGCCAGACAAGATTCGGAGGTGAG
Organism: Orobanche coerulescens; assembly: GCA_033398695.1. Classification (NCBI taxonomy): domain Eukaryota; kingdom Viridiplantae; phylum Streptophyta; class Magnoliopsida; order Lamiales; family Orobanchaceae; genus Orobanche; species Orobanche coerulescens. The sequence continues at coordinate 41,460,259 of CM065805.1, read as the reverse complement.
ATACCAATGGGAAGGCAAAGAACTTCAATATGTTGAAGAGTTCATGCTTGCTGAGGCAGAACATATGTGGGGAAGTGCGAGAAAGCCATTCTGTGAGAAGTACTACCTCTGGGAAATACTTCAAGATAAAGACTGCTCCCCACAGGAAGTGTTCATCAACTTCATCGAGATGAATTTCCCTAAACTTTGGGAAATTTTGAAGAAATATGCTGCAAAGTATTTCAATGCATATTCCATGATCCCAAGTTTCAGACCTGAAGAAGCACCCACACTCATGGATGAAGAACTTGATGAGGTTTCTCTTCAGAAAGAGATTAGAGAAGTATACATTGAAAATAATTTCACATCTCCAGAACAGTAGCAGTTTGCTTCTGTAGTGGTCAAAAACAAGTATGGGTTAGCCCAGTTACAAAGAGACCAATAGGAGCCAAACCATTGAAGTCACTCCCTCCACTGAAGCAGTTTAGAGGAAGAGGAAGAGGCAGAGGAGGAAGATGATTTTTATTGCTTGTAATTTTCATTTTTTACTTGTAATTTATTTACAGTTTACTTGTAATTTTCATTTTTACTTGTAAATTTTCATTCGGACTGTTTTATATTATGATGTAACATCTATAACAAGTTTATAATAATCACTTGACTGACAACCACTAGTTGTCTCAAACAGACTAAGTTTGATTTTTTGTCTTGCATTTTATCTTTGTGTAGATTTGTTGTACATTTGAATGTTTAAGTTTTGCCATCATCAAAACAGGGGAAAATTGTTAGGAATACTTGTTAGATTTTGATGATGTCATCCCTGTACTTGTGATTTTAAAATGTATACTTTAAGTACTTGGCATTGTAAAGAAAAACCAAATGAGTATCTTCTATGAGACATTGATGTAGGCTAAGATGGATCTGAAGTTAATCAGTTAAAAATCGGCTAAGTATAGAACTGTCTAAATGTCAGATAAGTTAATTATCAGCCGAGTTTTGGTCAACAAAAATATTAGAGAGGTTTGACCAAAATACTGTAACAGACGAGATCTGGTCAACTCAAGTGTCAGCTGAAGTTTGACCATCAGATCAAAGAATATCCATCAGATCATAGAACATTCATCAGATCAGAGAACATCCATCAAATCAGAGAACATCTATCCGATCAGAGGACTTATCTCATCATATCATAGAACTTCTACAGAGTTATATCACAGAAGTTTTACATCATAGAGGGTTGACCGCACATCTGGCAGGTCTGACCAAGAGATATCAGATAAGTTTTTCACACAAGATATCAGCCAAGTTTAAAGAACTCAGTCCACATCAGCAAGCGTTGAAGTCAACAATAACGAAAATTCACATGCATACGTAGGGAGACAAATCGAAAAGATTCCCGGAAAGTTAGGAATAAAATCTTCCTTGAGATCCGCATACTGAAGACTTTTGTATATTCAAATCAAGAAAAGTGACATGACCACAAGAATTCTCTCAAACAGTTGGAACTGAAAGGGAATCAAGTCGTGCAACGGAATGATAAGATAAACAAAGAAGTCCATTCTCCAACAGACGAATTTGTTACATGATATGCAAAGGCTATGAATGAAGCTCAAAGAATCATACAATAAATATATGAAGATCAGAATTGAGCAAAGTACGATGCAAACAATTATTACAAGTAATCAAAGCTATCAAGAGAACTAGCATGGTGAAGAGCAAAGTTTCAAATATCATATTCTAAGAAGCTCTTAAAGTTGGAGAAGACAGACACTCTTGTCTTTAAATTTTAGTACGGGGTACTTCTGTGAACGAGGTTTCAGAAGTTTCGCGACTGATAAGGCATCCATGGGTTCTTGATTGGAAGGTGATAGATAGCTCGAGAGTTGTTGAGACATCCATGGGTTTTCGATCAAGAGGTGCTAGGCATTCAAGGGAGTTTCAATGACCACGGGTTTCCACTGGTTGGAAACTGTTGTAACTGGTTTGAATCATTGTAACGTTTATCACTGTATGAAAGTTGTAGTCAATTCATCTGCAACTGGTTTGGATAAAAGTGGACTAGTAGAGGATTACCCCACCTCTGAAACTATTATAAGTGCCTGTGTGTTTTACTGCATTACATCATACCTATCTGCTGCATTTACATTTGTTGTTCCATTTAAATGTCAACTGTCTTCCGCATTGCTTATTCATTACAGTTGACACAAGTCACATGCAGTTGATATAAGTGTTGGGATTCGGTGCCTAAAACGAAGGCCCAGTGGAAGCGATAAAATGAAAATTAATTCGATCGGAATCTCTACAAGGACCGATCGAGCTACGCATATACGAAAATAAAAACGAAAACACAAGAGATTAACGAAACTCACCCTTGTAGTCCGTTGATTAAATGGATTCCTTCTCTTAAGCTATTCCCCAAGCTTTAGTTGTAAATCCCAATGATCCAAAGTGTTCCAAGCCCTTGGATGATCCAACGTCGAAAATACAATGCCTCTACTTGCAACGCGCCGGAGAAACGAACGGGATGACTATCACCTTTGTATCCTCTAAGGATACAGCTAGAGCAAGGATGATGAAGCTTTTTTATTATAACACTCCAAGTGTATAATCTATATCTCCTAATTAATCCTCACAATATTTCTCAAAGAAAATATATATTGAGATAAGAATACTGTAGAAGACTTAAGAAAACTTTTTTTCTCTCCTCTCTTATCGCAAATCCATGAGACAACCTGTGAGGGAAGAAGTCTTTCAAGTCTTCTTTTATTCTCCCAACATAATCACCGAAAATCTCCTTTTACCATAAAATAAGAGAGATGATATTTCACATGGTCATGAGTCTTCCATTATTAAAATGGAAACAAAGACCATGGGAAGTAGGTGAGGGAGGGGCGGCCATTCTAGAAGGAGTCGGACGAGTCTGTTCCGTTTAGGACTCCCGTGAGTCCAAACAGATAAACTCTGATTCCGTTCTAATGTATTTATATTGATTAATTAATCCAATTAATTAAATCAAATACTTAATAACGTAATTAATTTCTCCAAGAAACAATTATATTCACGAATTAAATTAATCACCCAATGATTTATTTAATTCATTAGGCCGTAAATCGATTTAGACATCTAATGTCCCAAATTAGATATCCAATATCTAATATTCATAATGAGAGAACTAGCTTGATTAATTTCATCGTCAATCCTATTGCGCAACTCGGTAGGTCCGTCTCAGTCAGCAATGGGAGGAACCAAAGAGTAGTAGCACCACCTATCCAGCCTGGCGGCCTACACTGTACCCCAACTAAGAACGAATAATGGGATCATTAAAGAACCATTCTGTCGTGAATACCAGTATATCTATAAACCTTTCTTTCAAATGTCCCGATCAAGTTATAGGGTCACGGTCAGTCAAACCCTATCGGTACTTGACGCTATGCATGCGTTAATGCAAATCGATATCATCGAGCTCTCGTGTATCCAATACAACTAGCTTCAATGCTTCGGCCAAACACTTATGATCTCATCAACCAATAACCGCATAGGACAAATAACCCGCTCACTAACGGGAGAAATAATTCTACCTTGGTATTCAGTAGGACCTGTTACTTGCCCGTCAAGATGCACGTCAAGGTTGACCCCCGCCTCCCGGTTTACAGGGTCGAACTACTCAAATGAAAATCTTAACGTCACAAACACATCCCTACTAAATCCTCAAGTCGAAGGTTCACGAATACCTATCACAACCTTTCGATTCCGTCATTGACTGTCCCGGAGTGAAATCCATGCGACGAATCGAGGGAGAGTCGGTTCGAGTATCTAATGCAATTAGCATATCTATAACATGTGCTCCCACTAACCATTAGCGTTCGACAGGCACTCTCCATGTCAAAGAACACGTTATACAAGTCTTCACATAAACTTAACGCCCAGTCAAGTTTCATCGACTTGCGAACGATTAAGTATTTGAGCTATAAACCTTTCCAGTGTCGACCCCCTTATCCAATAAGGAGTGGAACGTTTTGCTCTCAAATACCCGGACTAGTTTCTATATGTATATTTACGAGTTAGGAATGCCAGTAACTACTAGTAAATAAGAAACATCCATTGTCTTATATTAATGATTTACATAATTACAAGTACAATGCCCTCACTCAACATCCTCTGAGTGGCATTCGAGGACATACTCCTAACAATCTCCCACTTGCACTCAATGCCACACAGTATGGTATCTAATACCCATGTTCTCCAGATGACGCTCCAAGATAGTCTGAGAAAGTGGCTTGGTAAGTGGATCAGCAACGTTGTCAGCCGAGTCTACTCTGTGCAGCACAATGTATCCCTTGCGAACAAATTCTCTTACAAGATGATACTTCCTCTCAATATGTTTGGTGCTGTTTTGAAACCCTGGCTCCTTGGCCTGCGCTACAGCTCCGTCGTTGTCGCAGTACAGCAAAACAGGTAGCTCAGCACATGGTATCACGTGAAGTTCTCCCAAAAACTTCTTAATCCAGAACCCTTCCTTGGAAGCCTCTGAGTCTGCTTGATACTCAGCCTGACATGTGGAATCAGCAGTCGTGCTTTGCTTGGCACTACGCCAAGATACTGCTCCTCCATTAAGAGTAAATATTTAGCCAAAAGTAGATATCGAGTCATCCTTCTATCCTTGGAAGTCCGAATCAGTGAATCCCACCACATCCAATTCTCCACCGCCATACATCAAAACCATATCTCTAGTCCTTCTTAAGTACTTGAGAACGTTCTTTATGGCAGTCCAATGTTCCGTACCTGGGTTTGCCTGAAACCTACTCACCACGCTTATAGCATGCGCAATGTCAGGTCTCGTACACAACATAGCATACATAAGGCTACCCACGACCGAAGCATATGGTATATTACTCATTTCACGTCGTTGTTCCTCACTTTGAGGACACATCTTCGAGGAGAGTTTTATTCCATGTCGCATTGGAAGGAACCCTCTTTTAGAATCATCCATCTTAAATCGCTTTAAGATTTTATCTATGTAGAGGGCTCTGGAATGACCTATTATTCTCTTCGCTCTATCCTGGTAGAGCCGAATACCTAGAATATAGGTTGCTTCTCCCAAGTCTTTCATGGAGAAATTACTCAAAAGCCAAGCTTTCACAGAACTGAGCATTCCCACATCATTTCCTATTAGTAGAATTACATCCACATATAGTACTAAGAATGCGATCTTTCTCCCACTAACCCTCTTGTATACATAAGGTTCCTCTTCATTTTGCACAAAGTCAAACTCTTTGACCACCTCGTCATAACAATGGTTCCAACTACGCGACGCTTGCTTCAGTCCATAAATGGAACGCTGAAGCTTGCACACTTTCTGAATATCGTCCTCGGACACAAATCCTTTAGGTTGTTCCATATAGATTTCCTCCTCGAGGATTCCATTCAGGAAAGCCGTCTTTACGTCCATTTGCCATATCTCATAATCGTGGTAGGCATCTATAGCAAGCATCATGCGAATAGACTTGATCATGGCTACGGGCGAGAAGGTATCGTGGTAATTGATCCCTTCCCTTTGGGTATAACCCTTTGCCACAAGCCTGGCCTTATAGGCGTTAACCTTGCCATCACCATCAGTCTTCCTCTTATAGATCCACTTGTTCCCAATAGGCACTATGCCCCTGGGGCGGTCTAATAGAGTCCAGTCCTAATTAACATGCATCGAGTCTATCTCAGATTCCATAGCTTCACGCCATTTCGCGGAGTCTACATCCACCATCGCTTGGTCATAGGTCGTTGGGTCGGTATCTTGGCTATCACTTGGAACCTCATGGAGACCCAGCTCCTCCAAGTGCACAAGCCCATACCTCTCAGGTAAATGAGACACCCTACTAAACCTACGAGGTGGTTGTACTTGTGTTTCAGAAGGTTTGGTTCCAATTTCTTGCACGTGTCTCCTTAGGAGTTTCATTGTATTCTTCAAAAGAAATACTTCTACCTTCTTCGCCTTCCTGAATGAACTCATCTTCCAGGAAGTGTGCTTGTAAAGCAACAACGATCTTTCAATCTTCGTGCATGTAGAATAGATAACCCATCGTCCTAGACGGGAATCTAATGAAATGTACCTTCGCGGACCTCACTTCCAACTTTTCTACCTTAGTCTTCTTGACATAGGCGAGACATCCCCAAATCCTAATATGATTAAGACTTAGTTTCCTGCCTTCCCACATCTCATGTGGAGTTTTAGGAATGGATTTGGAAGGACATCTGTTCAAGATGTAAGTGGCAGTCAGGAGTGCATACCCCCACAGGTAAATCGGTAAGTCAGTATAGCCCATCATGGAACGGACCATGTTCAATAAGGTCTGGTTCCTTCTTTCTGACACACCATTTAACTAAGGAGTACCTGGAGGTGTTAGCTGTGAAACTATTCCATGATCCATAAGGAACTCATCAGAATCCCTACTCATATACTCGCCACCTCAGTCCGACTGAAGTACTTTGATATGATTACCAGTTTGTTTCTCGACTAGGGCCTTGAATTCCTAGAATTTCTCAAAGGTATCGGATTTATGTTTCATTAAGTATACATAACCATACATAGTATGATCATTTGTAAACATCATGAAATATTGATATCCGTCACGTGCTGCTTCCAAAGCACCACATATGTCGGTATGGATTAATCCCAGTTTATCAGCAGCTCTTTCAAAAGTCCCTGTGAAGGGGGACTTAGTCACTTTTCCTTTAAGGCAAGATTCACAAGTAAGAAAGGGATCCGATCCCAATGGACCCATAAGTCCATCTTTTTCCATCTTGTAAACCTTGGTCTAACCAACATGACCAAGTCTAAGATGCTATTTCAAAACTTTATTGGTTGCATCCCTACCATATTTTCTAGTCATAGTATTCACAACTACTTTGTTGCTGAGATTTAGATGATACAATCCATTTAACAATGTAGCAGTACCCACTAGTTTATTTCTGAAATAAGTTTTTGCAGGAACCATCACCAATGAAAAATGAAAAGCCTTTTCGGTCCATGAACGGAATGGATACAATGTTTGTGTGCCCCTTGGGCAAAACAAGTACATCTTCTAAAGTCAAAACAAAGCCGGATTCTAAACCCAAAAGAAGTGATCCTATGTCGGTCGTGTCGACACTATGCCCGCTTCCGACTGTGATCATAACTTCTCTAGATCCAAGCTTCCTACTTTATTCCAGATCCTGATTCACGGTAAAAATATGAGAACTAGCCCCAAAATCCAGTATCCAGGAAGTAGAAAATACAGTAGCAGAACAATTTGTTTCCAAAACTAAAAGTTCTGTACCTGAAGTGCCATGAAGAATTGGACAGTCTCTAGCCCAGTGGCCCAGCTCACCGCACTTGAGGCAAGCATCCTTCTTCTTCTTGTTCTTCGGAATCGTTGGGGACTTGCACTTGCCCTTGAAGTCCTTGACATGTGGTCCTGTCTGCTTCTTGGTCTTTTTCTTCTTGTTCTTAGACCTCCAAGGTCCAGAATAAATCACAAGAGCAGACTCCTTCATCCGCGGATTCTTAATCTGAGACTAAGCGGTCACAAGTTTGTTCATTAGCCCAGCTAAATTACATGCAATCTCATTGCAGTTGAAGTTCATAACAAACTGTGAGAAGGAATCAGGGAGAGACTATAGGATAAGGTCGGTTTGGAGAGAAGTATCCATTTTAAATTCAAGAGCCTCTAATCTCTCGATCATGGATACCATTTTGAGGATGTGTTCCCCAACCTTCTCACCTTTCTTCATCCTTGCACCGAACAGTTGCTTGGATATCTCGTATCTAGCAGTTCTGCTGTGCTCACCATAAAGATCGGTTAAGTGAGATAGAATCTGCCTAGCATAAGTCATTTTCTCATGAGCTCTCTGAATCTCATTAGACATAGAAGCCATCATGTATGCACGGACTTTTACGTCATCCTTAACCCACTTTTCGTGGTTTACAATCTCTTCCTGATTGGCTCTGGTCCGCACAGGAGGCGCCAGAATGTCCGTCTCCAAGACGTATCCCAGTGCCTCTATACTGAGGACAATCATCAGATTCCGGAGCCAGTCCACAAAGTTAGGTCCAATCAGGGTGTTCTTCTCGAGTAGAATTGCGAGTGGGTTCATTGTCATATTGAGAGTTATGTCTGCATTAATTACGATAGATTAATTAGTGACTTGTTTAATTATGATTTGAGTATATAATTAAGGTCTTTTCTATTCCTGTTACCCAGCTCCCACTATTTTTCTGGGAATAACACACTCCCATGTGAAATCCGGAAGTATCGTCGCTCTACTTCAAAGTGTTGATCGAGTTCTTTATAAATCTTAATAGAGGGCAACCGAACAGGTTTCTAGTCTATTAATTTTCATAAAGTGGTGTCCAACACCAACCCATCTAATAGATGATTCGATCTTCTTTTTCCCCTTGTTCACTCCCCTCAACCTATACGGTTTCTATGGTTTGTGAACAAGTTAAGTTTATACCATCAACGCAAATCAGTTTCACAATTGAATCTTATCCCGCAACCTATCAGGTTTCTAGGGATAAAATTTGTTCCAACCGAAGGCATCCAATGTGCTCCCGGTAATTTATCCGTCCTACCCCAATGACTACCCGATAACTCGGAAGCATAGCACATCTGGTTTGGATTTCAATTTCCTGAAAGCTCGATGGAGGAAGGAAAACCTTGAAACCTTATAAACTTAATAATTTGTAGTCGGAGAATTTTCGCGATTAATGTTACCCTTTGCACATTAATCCATTTAAGCACGTTTGTGGCATTCATACAATATGAAACAACCATTCACAACTTAGTTTCTACCAACATGTGGTTCATGGACTGTTCCTAGAAAACAAAAATTCCGTAATCTAATTACAAGTCTTCGTCTTGAATCTTCGTCTTCTCGAAATGGATCTTCCTCTAGTCTTCATCATTACATATAAATTTTACATTGAAAAATTGAATCCTAGATACAAATATTTCTAGTAAAATAAATAGGATCAAAACGTACTTTACAACCTAATCGAATAAAACGAACGATTCAAAACTAAGTCCATGAACCACATCCTCATTCAAAAGCATTCATCCAATAAATACAAAATAAATGGATTGCTCGTAGATTACATTGATCTAATCAATATATATACTCAACAATAAATAGAATTGATCCAATCAATTCAACAATAATCGACAATTTAACTTCGTCCGTAGTAAACCCTTAAAATAATTTCTTTGAATTTTCCCTCATCAAAATTCCAAATTAATGATTTTATTGCTGGAAAAATGAATTAATATACTGAAAAACGAGACCCAGTGCCCAATAGCCTAGAAGCTGCCAAGCAGCACCAGGCTGTTAGGGATATGCCCTCGAATGCCACTTAGAGGATGAGAGAGTGAGAGCATTTGTATTGTAATTATGAATATTTAATAAGGCAATAATTATTTCTATATTATTGTATATCACTGGCATTGTGATTTGGTATATAGAATAATAGTCCTTGTATTTGAGAGCAAACATTCTACTCCTTATGGTGATAAGGAGATAGGCACTGGAAGTGTTTAGAGCTCGAATGCTTAACTCGTTCGCAAGTCGATAAAACTTAACTGGGCAATAAGTTTAGACAAGACTTGTATAACGTGTACTTTCACATGTAGAGTGCCGGTATTCACTAAGGGTTAGTGGGAGCACACATTATAGGTATGCTAGTGAGATTAGTATACTCAAACACGACTCACCTCGATTTGGTCACATGGATACCACTCAGTGTTTGTCAATGACTGGATCGAAAGGTTTTGATAGGTATACATGGACCTTTGACTTGAGATTTCAGTAGGAGATGTGCTTGTGACATTAACTTAGTCATTAGAGTAGTTCGGTCCAATCGTCGGTGGGTGGGGTCAACATCGAAATGCAACTTAGTGGGCAAGCAGCAGTCTCTACTGAATACCAAGATAGAATTCTTTCTCCTGTAAGCGAGCAGGTAAATGTCCTATGCGGTTAATGGCAAATAAGATTACAAGTCTTTTGCCAAAGCATTTAGAGCTAGTTATATTTGATACATGAGAGCTCGATGATCTCGGTTTGCATTAACAGAAAGCATAGAGTCAAGTTACAGTAGGGTTTGACTTTACCGTGACCCTAATACTTGACCGGGACATATGATTGAAGGGTTTATACATATACGGTATTCACGACATAATGGTTTTGGAATGATCCGATCATTCGTTCTTAGTTGGGTTACGGTACGAAGCACTAGACTGGCTAAGTGTTACCCGTACTCCTTGGTTCCTCCCATTGCCGACTAAGACGGACCTACGGAGTCGCGCACAAGGATATTTGATGGATAAAGATGTATTTATTATCTCTTCATTAATATTGGATATTAGATATCTAATTTGATTTATTTGATAAATCAAGCGGTCTAGTGAATTGAAATTAATTACCGGGTGATTAATTTAATTCATAAATAATTATTTCTTGAAAATATATTATTATAATTTTGTATTCGATAAAATTAATTAATTGGATTAATTAATTAAGTATAAATACATTTGAGATAAAACGAAGTGTATTGGACGCGCGAACGTCCGTACACGAACTGAGTGGCTCGGCTCGTTTTTCTCACCAACCTAGTGTGGGCCGCCCCTCTCTTACCTCATACCTTCCTCACTTGACTCTATGTGGTGTGTGGTGTGGTGGGGTGGAAGACATCTCACTTGTGGACAAATAGATGAGATATCATCACTTGTTTATTTTTGATCTCTTTATGTATTATATATGTAATGATCATAATGCACCAACATGTGAAGGAAAAAATACACACACAAAAAGGAGGCATCAGCCGTTAGAGAAGGAAGGTGGAGGGAGAAATTTTTTCTTTCAATTTCTTGTTCATCTTTGAGGGAAAGAAAAGGAAGAAGAGAAGAGAAGAAAAATACCGTATCAATTCCTAGCCGTGTTCGTTGAGAACGAATTGATATATTATTTTTCCGATCAATATCCGACGCGTGATAACATAAAGACATTCAGCATTTTCGGTGTTGGATCATTCAACAAGCTACAACAAATTGGATTCGTGTTCGTGTCGGTAATCGAGAAAAGGCTTGCTCAGGTTCTTTCCTTCGAAGATTATATTATCAAAGGACTACGAGGGTAAGTATTCTTTGATTTTCTTCCTCGTTATTTATATTCATTTATACGATGCTTGATCGGTCTATTTTTGGGGTTTGGTTTTATCCGGTTGGACCGTTTTATTTTCCGCTGCATATTTCATTTTTTCATCACCGAAACCCCAATAGTGGTATCGGAGCGAGGTCTATGCGATCGTATATTCGATATTTGCATTTGGAATGCTTAATTATTTTTTTATGATTTAGAGTCATAATTGTTTTAATTGTTGATGTTTAATTGTTCATCTAAAAATTATTTTTCATGATTTTATGTTACGATATAAATCTATTTTTCTTTTGAAAAACTGATTTAATTGTGTAATATAAAAATTAAAAAAAATATTATTTTTGGATTCGGGACGAAAAAATGAGACGGAAAATTGGCGGACCTGGCACTTGTCAGCTGGCTGGTCAATGGGCACGGCCACGGCTTGGCCCGCCTTGTGTTTTCCGACTGCTTTTATATTTCGCTCGGTAAATTAATTTCCGCAAATTAAATTGGATTTAATTTGATTAAAATATAATTATGGTAATTTTATTTTAAGGGAATTAATTTAATGAAATATTTATTTTGTCCGGAGCAAATTAAAATTAACGGTTAAGTGAATTAATTGGATTAATTCTAATTTTTAGATTAATTTTTGTTGATTAGATCAATTTTAGATTAATCATTATTGCCATTTATTTTAATGTAATTGTTGCATTAATTTTGAATGGGGATGTAGTTCATGGACCTAGTTTTGAATCGTTTGTTTTTTTTCGATTGGGTTGTAAAGGCCGTTTTGAGTCTAATTATTTTAATAGAAAATTTGTATAGGATGCAATTTTTTCAAATGTAAAATTTATATGTAATGACGAAGACCTGAGGAAGATCCGCTCGAGAAGACGAAGATTCAAGACCGAAGACATGTAATTAGATTACGATGTTTTTGTTCTAGGAATAGTCCATGAACTGCATGTTGTTAGTTTTAGGTTGTGTATGTTTTCATATTGTATGACAAACAAACAAACCGACAAACCGCGCTTATAAACGGATTAATGTGCAAAGTGTAACATATAATCGCGTTAATACTCCCACTTGCAAACACTAAGTTATAAAGGTTACGAGGTTTCCTACCCTCCGACAAACTCATGGAAAATTGAAATCTAAACCGAAATATTATTCTTCCGAGTATGTCGGGGTAATATTTTTGGGGAAAGTTGATAAATTTCTAGAATGCATTACATGCCTTTGGTTGTGACAAATCAAACCCCTATAAACCGTATGGGTTGCCGGGTAAGATTCAATTGTCAGACTAATAGGATTTGATGGTTTAAACTTAGATAGTTCAGTGAGCCATAGAAACTGAATGGCTTGAGGGCAAGTGAATTAGGGGTAATAGAAGATCGAATCATCCATTAGATGGGTTGGTGTTAGACACCACTTTATAAACAACAATAGAATAGAAACCGTATGGGTTGCCCTATATTTAAATTTGTAAAGAAATCGATCACCACTATGAAGTCACCCAAGACTTCCGGATTTAACATGGGAGTGTGTAAATGCCGATAAAATAGTGGGAGCCGAGTTATGAATAAAGAAAGTCCTTAAATCTTTACTCAGATCATAATTAAACAATCACTAACGAATCTTAAATTATTCTCTACAGTTAACAAAACTCTCAATATGACAATGAACCCACTCGCTATACTACTTGAAAAGAACGTCCTGACTGGTCCGAACTATGTGGACTAGTGTTGTTACCCAAAATATTATCCGGAGATAGATATTGCTGGAATGGATGGGTAGCAAACAAATGCGGGAACACTTCCGTGAGAAAGATAAATAACACAAGATTTGCCGGGGTTGTAAGTCCCGGGCTTGAATGCTCTCGCGAGATATTATTAATACTAATATTCGGGGATACAAGTACTAATGTAAGAATACAATTACAATAAGTGTAAAGATTCTTGTTATCTTAGCTAGTGAGCGTGTAGATTGCCGAAAGAACCAGATGTGATGCTCTGTGAGTTCTTGTAACAACGGGGATAAACTGTGGCGGCGGTGAGAGATCGATCGTCTCTCACGGCGTATCTTAGCAGTATGCTCGAGCTCCTGGGCTTGTGAATCTCTTGGAATCTGCCTTGTGGAGACTTCTTGCCTCTGTCGATAGTCTTCTGGATGAGAGATTCGGAGAGAGAAATCCTGAGATGGATTCCGGCGAGAAAGCTGGGAGCTTGATCGTATGTATGTTCTTCTGTATTTCGGTGGATAAGTGTATGAAATCAGAACTGAAAGCGGAACCTTTTTCCAGTAGGAGGAGGTTCTCTATTTATAGGACTTGGATCTGCCGGGCGATCGCCTTTGCTGTATTATAATAATCGGGCGATCGTCTTTTAGCACATGGTCTTGTTCCCTTAAAGTCATGAGCTGCCGGCGCCCAATCAGACGGTCCAATGGGGAGCCTGCACGCATCCTGAGTCGCTGTCACGGGCGGTCCCACTTTGTAACTTTCAGCGGACCTGTCAGTAGGTGAGGTAGGTGACAGGCTGGGGTCAAAGGTCTTGTCTGTCAGCACCTTTTGTAGATCTGCACGTGGGTTCTGTTCTGAGATCCAGTCTTCGATGACTTTATCGGGCGATCGTCTCTGTTCGAGGCGTAGGTCGATTGTCCTTAGCCGGACACTAGAGTCGATCGCCAGATGCCAAAGGGCGATCGCCTTGGGAGTCGATCGCTAGGTACCTGATGGTGGTCTGGTATCTTCGATTAGGCGAGCTAGACATAGTTTGACTGGGTTTGACTCGGTCGCTCGGCCTTATAGTCGATCGCCTGTCGGGATGAATAAATCTTGACACAACAATTGCCCCCCATCTCGCTCCTATGTAGGAAACGTGGGGTGAGGTGGTTCTGCTGGCGATCGCTGAACTTTTGTCGAGCGACTCTGCGTTTAACTGAACTGGCGATCGTCATTGAGCTGATTGAAACTGAATTTGGACGACCTGGTTGGCCGCTAAACTGTGCGGGAAATGGCAATGGGCGTGAAAAGTCTCCGCGCACGTGTCGGGCTTATGTTGGAGGATATCAACGGTCATTAATGACTCCTCGACTGACGCGTCCTTGAAAAGACGCGTACGCGGGTCTCGAGGGAGTCAATAAATGCGACGGCTGCACTTCCGACCCCTGAGATTCTTCTTATTTGCACAGGAGTCCTTTTCGCCTCCTATAAAAGGACGTGAAGATGCAGCATCAAAACTCTTACGCGCTTCATCTCTGGAGAAAGAAGGACTTTGCTGAAGAACGCTTCTGAGAGATTCGACTGCCGATCGTCGATGAATTTCATCTTTGGGTAAGAAAAAATCCTTTTCTCCTTTCTTTCTTTGAGAATGGTTGGAACGTCATCATCACATGGAGTGGGTACCAGTACCGCCGCCGGGACATCGACTGTCCGGGGAGGACCTTCTTCTGACTTCCACCTGGAGATGGCCGCTGAGGTTATTCGGGACGGGATTGACCCTGCTGAAATCGAGGTTTTATTTAATGAAGCCGACGTCGCTAAGGAAGCGGCTGCTGAAGACAGACGATCACAGATGGAGAGAGATCTGGCGATTAGGGCCTACTGGGAGCAGCATAGCGCTTTTGGCCGGGCCTATCTGGCTTTTGCTGAGATTACGGAGAAGTTGGCCGGTCCGACTCTGAGATTTGACTTCCGGGGTTACTCGATCACCTATCCCTATCAGCTTGCCAAACGGTCGCAGTACCGAGCTGCGCAGCGATCTTTGTGGTCGCTTGGCCAGATCCGGAGTTCGGCGACCAGGAAAGATCTGGCCGTCTGGAGGACGAGGTTCCACATTCCTTCAGATGTGGGAATATTAGCACCGGCGGAGAATGAGCGTGCCGATCAACCCCCGATGGGTATGGTCGCCGTGAATGAGGCGATTATGGAGGCCGGGCTACGCTTCCCTCTAACCTTGTGAAGTTGTGTTGGTCATGTTAGTTGCGTGATTCGTGTTGGGCTTGATTGCTTGGGTTTGAGGTATGGTGATGATTATAATTATTGTGTTGGATTGACTACACATTTGGACATGTAATTTTGCTGTATGATTGGATATTCGAACATGTTTGTTTTAAGGTGTGTTGTTCGTGGTGATGTGTTGCATTGTTTGGTATGTGTTAGGAAATGTGAGTGTGTATGGTCTAGGTACGGTCCGTGAGACCTCTGGAGTTCGATACATGAGGTGTACGAATAGTGTGTGTGGTCCAGGTACGGTCTGTGGGACCTTTGGAGTTTGGTACATGAGGTTTACGAACAGTGTGTGTGGTCCAGGTACAGTCTGTGGGACCTCTGGGGTTCGGTACATGATGTGTACGAACAGTGAAGGTGTAGAACCGGGTACGGTACATCGTGAACTCCGGAGTTTGTTACTTGACGAGTACGAACAGTGATTGTGTGGATAATATTTTGATGTTGAAATCCCGGACACGTGATGATATTTTACTAATGTGTTTTGAAATAAGAACAGGGTTGTGGCCTTGATGATTTTAGAACAAGATTTTGTAAATTGGGAATCGATGTCCAAAAGAAATTATGCTCTAAAAACTCCCGAGATGCCGAGTTTTAATTTTTAAAACTCCATCACTTGTGTTCTGATTAATAAAACCTCTCGGGAATATTTTTACAACTGATTGTGTTATCTGATTCGTGATTTCCTTCTAATTGATACATTTCGTATGCTATTATACTTGCACTAGTAAAATAATGGAGTTTTACTAACCCCCGAGTAATTAGGGGGTGGATGTCTGTTTTGCGTCCAGGTATTTGCTGGTTCGAGGGAGCAGTCACAGGATTGGCGCAGGAAGTGACGAGCTACGATACGAATCAAGAGTTGAGAGTTTGGTCGGGTTATGTTGTGTCGACCAAGTTATAGTCAGACTTCCGCTGTTGTGTATCTTTACCCCTGTGTGGGTATTTATTGTAAAGGGTTGTATTTTGTCTCATTTGCACTGGTCGTATGACCTCATTGGTCCATGTGGTTGTATGGTAATTGACCTTAATAGTCTGTATTATTATAGTAATTCTCTTCGGTCGGTCAAGTTTTGGTGTTTCTGTGTTGTTTAGCTTGGTAGGTCCTCGTGGAGAGGGTCTATGGCATGTAATATTCCCATATGGTCTGGGGGTGTTACAGTTATGGTATCAGAGCTTAGGATGCGAAAACCTAGGCTTTCGGGTCAAGTCGAGTCGTGGTTTGTCGAATAATATGATATCATGTCATTCGAGTTGTCGGGTGATAAGTTGAGTTGTGCGTGGTCACAATGTGTCGTATGTATTATCGGGTGAGATTAGTATCGTGGGCGACAATCATCTCTGTGCGGCCTGTGGACGTAAGTCTCCTCTTTTGTGCGAGGTATCGATGTTTCATGATTTCATTTATGTGCGATAATTGTGGTGCATAATTTCATTTGCATGGTGTTGTAAAATGGAATCCATGTTTGATATTCGTGGTACGCCATTTGTGTATTAAGTTGAATGTATTGATGGTTGGACACCGAGTGGTGCAATGCGGAGTGAAAAAAACTATGAACTTTAGTGTGATCCCGAGGTTGTATCGACGGCAGAGTTCGTGAGGAACTCATATCGATGGTTTTGACGTATGTTTGAATTTGATGTTCACGAATCATATTTGATTAAAATTGTAATCTCGTTTGTCGATTTGGCACGTGGTTTAAAGTTTGATTATTTTAATTATGAGTATGAGTATGTTCGTAAAAGAATCGTTTTTTCTTGAAAATATTTCGATGGCGCGGATAATCAATGATTTTGTATGAATTTTGAAATCGGTTGAACTTTGACAAATAAGTCATGTATTTTCAAATGACTCCTTGGGACGGTATAAAAAAAAATATGTTTTAAAATACTTCGGACATTGCAAACTGTTACCGTCATTTTTGGATATGATCGAAAGGATTTTGGAAAAAAAATTTACTTTACAAAACAACTTTGATTTTCGGAATTTAAAACATCATATGTTCGTGTTGGGGCTGAGTCAATGCGACAATTTTGTTATATTGGTATGCTCGTTGGGGAATTTTGTAGTGTTTCTAAATGCCGGAATATATTGTTAGGAGTCGAACTTTAACCTTCAGCGTCATTTCGGTGCTGCTAGGACAATTCTGTTGTCCTGCAACTGGTGATTTTGGCCGTAAGATGTTTATCATTACGGCCGTAAACTCTTAGGCGTTACGACCGTAAGCTCTTGGTTGTTATGACCATAAACTACATGTTATTACGGCCGTAAGCTTGTGACTGTCACGATAGTAATTTGGTTATTACAGTGATATCTGTGCTCTTTGTCGATCGTTTGATTCCATGGATATTATTGACGCGTTATTAATTGCTACCTTTCTTGTTATCAAATTTTGAGTGTACACTTAGGTGTTGTGACTGCAAGGTCTATTTTAATTATATTATTATGTGATGTTATCCTTATGGGATAGTAGATATGTGGTAATGATTAGTGCTGGTACAAGTGGTTTTCCACCCGGGGATGGTTTGGCGAAACCTTTGGGGGTCGATGCTAAGGGGCATGGCCACCGATTGTCCTTTGTGTGTTATTCGTGACGTTGTGGTATGGTAATAGGACCGGTTATCAAATAAATATGATATTTCGAAACGTTGTTTTGTGAGTGACTTCAAAACGAAATAATTATGATAATGGAATCATGGTTTTGATTAAACGACCGAGGTATTAAAAGTATTTTTTTTAAAATATCATTTTAGCAAAACCTTTCAAACTCAAGAGTTTAAAATATTATCATTCGAACGAATGCCTCGAAAAATTTTATTTTAAAAAGAAAATGCTATGAGTGTTTGGCCCCAATGATATGTATATAGTTTTGGCAGTGTTTGTTTTGATAAAGGTCATGCATTTCTGTTTATGTGGCCACGTGGATTATTTATGGAAGTAAGTTCTATTGTTGCAGTTTTAGTTCGTATATTCATGTAATGACTCAGAGTGAATATTTTATTGGGCTGTTGTTCGTTGTTCTATGTTGATTTCGTGATGTTTATTTTGTTGTGTTATTCTGAATGGTTGTCCATTTAATATGTCGAGAGGTCAAGGCCGAGGATCTGGTCATAGTAGTGGTCGTAATCGGGAGCATGAGAGGGCGACTTGCTCGTCGTCGAGTGCCGATCAGCTCAGTACAGATGGTCGAGATAACCAGTTGCATGATCAAGGGTAATCAACAAGAGTTAATGTTGATGTTGGTGTAACACCCCCAAAACCGTATGGGAATATTACACGCCGTAGACCCTTTCCACAAGGATCTACCAGGCTAAACATCCATAAACAACCAAATGCTTGCCCGTCCAGGGTCAAACGATATAATAATTCCGACCGTTAAGGTCACTTACACATAAACACACAGACCGGTGAGGTCACACAACTCTATCAACAGAACTGACTAACAACATTACCCACACAGGGGTCGAAACACAATACAGCAGAAGACTGAATCAACTCTAATAATACAACCAAACTCTACCAACTCTCGACTCTTGATTAGTATCGCAGATCGTCATCCCCTTGTGCCAATCCTGTGACTGCTCCCCTGAATCTGCATGTACCTGGACGCAAAACAGACATCCACCCCCCGATTACTCAGGGGTTAGTAAAACTCCACTGTTTTACTAGTGCAAGTATAAAACGATACGAAATGCAACAAGTAAATAGCAACTACGAATTTAATATGGAAATCAATTATCAGATGTTCCCGAGAAGTTTTATTAATTTTGAACTCAAGCAAGAGATATTTGAAAAGGAACACATCATCTCGGGGATTTTTAAAGAAGAAATTCTTTTGGACCTCGAGTCACAATTTACAAAGCCTTTTCGAAAACATTAGGGCCTTAGCCCGATTCTCTTTTCAAAACACAATAGATGAGATATCATTATGGGTCCGAGACCCGTATTTAAAATGTTATCCAAACAATCACTGCTATACAACCATTGTTCGTACACATCATGTACCGAACTCCGGAGGCCTCGACGGACCTTACCCGACCACATACATCGTTCGTACACATCATGTACCGAACCCCAGAGGCCTCGTCAGACCCTACCTGGATCACACACCTTGTTCGTACACATCATGTATCGAACTCCGGAGGCCTCGACGGACCTTACCCGACCACATGCATCGTTCGTACACGTCATGTACCGAACCCCAGAGGCCTCGTCAGACCCTACCTGGATCACACACCTTGTTCGTACACATCATGTACCGAACTCCAGAGGCCTCGTCAGACCCTACCTGGAACACACACACACCTCGACACGACACAATTCATAATCATCAAATGTCAAGCCATTCCACATTACACCGAAATGCATAATCAAGTATGTAAATCAAAACAACACAAATATCATAATCATCACAACAACTCAACAATGAATAATCACGCCCGGCACAACTTAGATGATTTGCACATCCAACACAATTCCACGATGTTAACTAGGTGATGGTATTATCGCTACCATCAATCATTCATGAAAATCAATTCATACGAAACATATTCACGTAAGTAAACCAATGCATCACAACCATAACACGACGTCCCTATTCACAAGACACAATTCGTATAGTAAAATACTTGCCTCGAAACCACGACGCGGAGAATCGACCGAAGTTGGTTGGCACGATCCGACTACGAACTCGCCGACTCCACCGAATGACAATCCGCAACAAGAAACTACGAAGGACAACAATGACAACGAAAATGAATTCCAAAGTACGACCCAAAGCCGCTGAATTCAAGGAACAAACGACGAAAGTTCAAGGGTTTCCCCCAAAACGGCCAAGAACACGATTCGTCCCATCAAAACATGAAAACGGAATTCCAAACCGAAATATGGATATACAATCCGTAGGATATGTTTAACAACATCATTTAACCACCATTTATCCAACAAAAACGGATGGAAAACGAGATCGAGAAGAAATTCCCCAAAAAGTCGATTCGAAGGAAATCAAGAAATATACTTCGATTCGACGAAGAACAATGGATTAAATGAAGTTAAACACAAGAATATTACCAAGATTAATCATACCCATCATGAATTAATCAACAACACGGAACGAATCGGACAAAAATGCAAAAGCCCCCAAATTCACGAAATTAGGGTTCTAAGGAAGATTGCCTTGATTCGCTGGATCAAAGGATGATAACAGATGATTGATTGATGTTATGAACTTAAGAACTTCGTGGGTTTGTTGCTCAACAACATGGCTCCATGATAAGAATAACCCCGGCCGCGGAAGAGAAGGAGAAGAAGGAGAAAATGGCGAAAAAAAACGACTGCAGGGCCTTAAATAGGCTGACTGCACAGTGTGCCGCAGCCCAGCCGAAGTGTGCCGCGGCACAGGGCCAAATCTGATGGTAGTGACTCGGCAGTGTGCCGCGGCCCTGCCGGCATGTGCCGCGGCACAAGGTACAGAGTGCTCGGCCAAAAACTGGAAATAAGAGTGACTTAGCTATTTCGACCATAACTCTCTCGTCCGGACTCCGATTGACTCACCGTTTGAACCATTGGAAAGCTAACTCGATACTTTATAATATTGCAAAGATTAAGAATTTTTGGAGTTTCCAAAAATTAATGGTGATCTCACAAAGTCGTACTCATACGTGGAAAAGTCGCTAAAGAACACGGAATTCAACAGAACGACATCGAAACCCAAACCTGAATACGAACCGAAGGTACGGTTAAGAAGTACTCGCAAGGACGAATCCAAGAGCTAAGAGAACACACGATTCCGACTACCCGAAGGCTCTAAATTCGACAACGGAATGTAATTACCCCAAACTTTGGGAAATTACAAAAATGGCCCAAAACGTCCGAAAATCACGATACGTGATCGAATAACCAAACCGAAGTTCACAACACGTCTAACAAAGTTAAACGGACTTACAGAAAACTCAAAACAGTAATTTCGGACGAGATTCACAAGAATCGAACTCGAGTGCGGAAAAGTCGTTAAGAAACACGGGATTCCACAAAACAATACCGAAACGAACTCGGGTGACAAAAGGTGCAGAATTAATCATTCTCAGAACGATGAAACGGTCCCAAGCGAGTCGTAAAAACGGACCTCCGCCGAAAAAAGAGAATTACCGGAAATCCGAAATTGCGGATATTACATTCTACCCTCCTTAAAAGAAGTTTCGTCCCGAAACTTAGATCAAGTAGGGAGAAGCAATATCCCACCAGAAAAAACTCAACGACATACACAAGAACCGAGAAAAAAAAATCGCGCCCAACGGCGAAACGTTACAAGCAACGCGAAAGAACATACAGCGTGAAAACACGCCCCACGACGACCATAACAACACCACCGGCAATGATTCAAAACAATAACGAGCAATTAACGACGCATCACATGCACACATTTAATCAAAGAAATGCACGCGACAACAAGTCGCACCCGACCACAACGACTATGTGGTAGAAACAAATATAGTATTATGATAGAATTCACTCCGATTCTCGTCAACAAGAAAATGTCCGACGTCAAGACACAAACAATTCAAGATAACATAAAACGAGAATACCGGACATTACATTCTATCCTATTAAAAATAAGTTTTGTCCCGAAACTTAAAATAAAACATCATGGTAGAATACAAACAAAACCAAAAAGTTCACGCAACAAATATCAATTTCTACACGAATTACAGCACGAAGTACGATACACAACTACATCACGGGACACCACCAGGCACTCCCCTAGTAAGAACGAAAACCCAATTCCCGAACATCTTGGCAATGGTCTCACAATGCACCGCTCGGTGACCTACTTGGCCACTCTCGAAACAGTTGCCTAACGGTGAACGACAATTCTTCGTAGTACGAGATCAGGCAACAACAGTCAGACAACCCCATTCGAACAACAACGATCGAACAACAAAGATCAAATAACAATGATCGAACAACAATGATCGAATGACAACAGTCGAACAATGACTCCGAAGTCCCCTTCAACTCCAGACATTAACAGAACTGGTAGAAAGTGAAAGTTGTTACTTCCAAACAAGGTTCACAAGAATCGAACCGAATTCGGAAAGGTCACGATGACAAACAGGTCGATCTGAAACAAGGTCACAACCAGTTCGAACGATGACAACTGAGACATCAAACAAGTTCAAAAAGTATCGACAAACACGTGCAAGTCGATAGAATTTAGAAGGAGAAACTGCAGAAGTCAAATATAGTACGGGTATTACATCCGATCTCTTATAAAAGAAATGTCGTCCCTGCAATTCACAACAACGGAAACAAGGTAACAACACAAAAAGCATCCGACAGGAAAATCTCCCATGGGTCTCTCAGAACCGATCCTCATATCTGTGCTGAAGTGCGAACTCCGAAAGTCTCAGTAGCCAATTCGCAAAACTGAATTCGGTGTCCCTCGAGTCTGCACTTGAAACACGTTACTGACAAGAAGGACAATTTACACGTGCATGCCCCGGCACATCACGGTTGAAACGCCTCGGCTCGGCATACCGAAAATACAATGGGGCATAACGTCGCAAAACAACATAGCGGAGATGCTAACTCAGCACAACAAAGAATCATAACACATATCATATACAACGATTACCATCGTAAAGTAATACACACCCAAACACTACAGAAATGACGGTATCGTTCGGCGACCTTAACGGCCCGAACAATAACCAGCACACAATTACAAACATCATGAAACCATCACATATGTACACAAACGTACAAACCCAAGCTTTAACAGCTCACACAGGTGCGATAACACGCAAGCCGCCACGAAATGATAACATTAAAGATCATCATCACACCTCCCACAAAGGGCTAACAAAGCATATGCATGGCGAACGACTCAACGTTCACACCACCAATTCAAACACAATTCGGAGTGATAACGCCCTAACAACAATACCAACATCATACACACCTTCTCCGACCACAAGCAGGAAATGATGGGTTTTAAAAACGAAAACCACCTTTTGAAAAAATAATTTAGAAAAACACCGGTTGATCTTGAGTATCACCTTTCAAAAAGTACAAACGTGAAACATCGTTATCAAGACTTTGGAAAACCATTTCGCATTTGTTAAAAATGAGGACAATATCTTTTAGTGAAAAACTTTCAGAGTATTCGACCCTCGGGTCTAAGTAAAAGTGTTTATAAAATATTGAAAATATCTCAAAACATTTTGGTCCTCGAGGTAGAAAATTTTTGAAACATATTGTGGCACCTTAGAAGTACCACGAGAAAATAATTCATCTTAAACGTACGTCTCGAAATTTATTTTCTAAGATACTCAAGGTTTTCGAAAATAATTCAATGGGCTAGAATGCCGAAAAGTTTCAGGTAAATACACGGAACAATATAGCGTCGTGGGTCCCGCGCCGGAACCCACCAGGATAAAAACCATTTACAAAAGAACTCACGCAGCGGAAAAAGTTACAGTCCTACATGCACAATCCAATTGAATACATCTCACGGCATCTAGTTTAAACATACAACAAAACCATTCCTCGGAGTTTCTCACAAACTCAATCGTCGATACCTTATTCGAAACCCAGGAAGGTTCTCAATTTTCACACCATACCAACCCACATGGTGGTTCAAGGGCCAAACATCAATACATCCATTTCTATACACGTACAGCGTATCCAAGTATCGAATACAACTTCATTACACAACACCGTGTAAATAAAATTATGCACCACAAATATCACACATAAATGAAATCATGAACACAGATATTATGCATAAAAGAGGAGACTTACGTCCACAGGCCGCACAGAGATGACGGTCGCCCACGATACTAATCTCATCCGACAACATATCCAACGCGTTGTGACTACGCACAACTCAACTTGTCACCTGACGACTCGAATGACAAGACAACACATTACTCAACAAATCACGACTCGACTCGACCCGACGTCCTAGGTTTCCGCAACCTAAGCTTCGATACCATAAATGTAACACCCCCAAAACCGTATGGGAATATTACACGCCGTAGACCCTTTCCACAAGGATCTACCAGGCTAAACATCCATAAACAACCAAATGCTTGCCCGGCCAGGGTCAAACAATATAATAATACCGACCGTTAAGGTCACTTACACATAAACACACAGACCGATGAGGTCACACAACTCTATCAACAGAACTGACTAACAACATTACCCACACAGGGGTCGGAACACAATACAGCGGAAGACTGAATCGACTCTAATAATGCAACCAAACTCTACCAACTCTCGACTCTTGATTAGTATCGCAGCTCGTCATCCCCTTGTGCCAATCCTGTGACTGCTCCCCTGAATCTGCATGTACCTGGATGCAAAACAGACATCCACCCCCCAATTACTCGGAGGTTAGTAAAACTCCACTGTTTTACTAGTGCAAGTATAAAACGATACGAAATGCAACAAGTAAATAGCAACTACGAATTTAATATGGAAATCAATTATCAAGTATCAAACGTACACATCATGTACCGAACTCCGGAGGTCTCGACGGACCTTACCCGGACCACACACTCTGTTCGTACACGTCATGTACCGAAATCCGGAGGCCTCGACGTACCTTACCCGGCCACATACATCATTCGTACACATCATGTACCGAACCCCAGAGGCCTCGTCAGACCCTACCTGGATCACACACCTTGTTCGTACACATCATGTACCGAACTCAGGAGGCCTCGACGGACCTTACCCGACCACATGCATCGTTCGTACACGTCATGTACCGAACCCCAGAGGCCTCGTCATACCCTACCTGGATCACACACCTTGTTCGTACGCATCATGTACCGAACTCCAGAGGCCTCGTCAGACCCTACCTGTAACACACACACCTCGACACGACACAATTCATAATCATCAAATGTCAAGCCATTCCACATTACACCGAAATGCATAATCAAGTATGTAAATCAAAACAACACAAATATCATAATCATCACAACAACTCAACAATGAATAATCACGCCCGGCACAACTTAGATGATTTGCACATCCAACACAATTCCACGATGTTAACTAGGTGATGGTATTATCGCTACCATCAATCATTCATGAAAATCAATTCATACGAAACATATTCACGAAAGTAAACCAATGCATCACAACCATAACACGACGTCCCTATTCACAAGACACAATTCGTATAGTAAAATACTTGCCTCGAAACCACGACGCAGAGAATCGACCGAAGTTGGTTGGCACGAACCGACTACAAACTCGCCGACTCCACCGAATGACAACCCGCAACAATAAACTACGAAGGACAATAATGACAACGAAAATGAATTCCAAAGTACGACCCAAAGCCGCTGAATTCAAGGAACAAACGACGAAAGTTCAAGGGTTTCCCCCAAAACGGCCAAGAACACGATTCGTCCCATCAAAACATGAAAACGGAATTCCAAACCGAAATATGGATATACAATCCCTAGGATATGTTTAACAACATCATTTAACCACCATTTATCCAACAAAAACGGATGGAAAACGAGATCGAGAACAAATTCCCCAAAAAGTCGATTCGAAGGAAATCAAGAAATATACTTCGATTCGACGAAGAACAATGGATTAAATGATGTTAAACACAAGAATACTACCAAAATTAATCATACCCATCATGAATTAATCAACAACACGGAACGAATCGGACAAAAATGCAAAAACCCCCAAATTCACGAAATTAGGGTTCTAAGGAAGATTACTTGATTCGCTGGATCAAAGGATGATAACGGATAATTGATTGATGTTATGAACTCAAGAACTTCGTGGGTTTGTTGCTCAACAACATGGCTCCATGATAAGAACAACCCCAGCCGCGGAAGAGAAGGAGAAGAAGGAGAAAATGGCGAAAAAAAACGACTGCAGGGCCTTAAATACGCTGACTGCACAGTGTGTCGCGGCCCAGCCGAAGTGTGCCGCGGCACAGGGCCAAATCTGCCGGCAGTGACTCGGAAGTGTGCCGCGGCCCTGCCGGCATGTACCGCGGCACAAGGTACAGAGTGCTCGGCCAAAAACCTGAAATGAGAGTGACTTAGCTATTTCGACCATAACTCCCTCGTCCGGACTCCGATTGACTCACCTTTTAAACCATTGGAAAGCTAACTCGATGCTTTATAATATTGCAAAGATTCAGAATTTTTGGAGTTTCCAAAAATTAATGGTGATCTAACAAAGTCGAACTCATACGTGGAAAAGTCGCTAAAGAATACGGAATTCAACAGAACGACACCGAAACCCGAACCTGAATACGAACCGAAGGTACGGTCACGAAGTACTTGCAAGGACAAATCCAAGAGCTAAGAGAACACACGATTCCTACCACCCGAAGGCTCGAAATTCAACAACGGAAGGTAATTACCCCAAACTTTGGGAAATTACGAAAATGGCCCAAAATGTCCGAAAATCACGATACGTGATCGAATAACCAAACCGAAGTTCACAACACGTCTAAATAAGTTAAACGGACTTACGGGAAACTCGAAACAGTAATTTCGGACGAGATTCACAAGAATCGAACTCGAGTGCGGAAAAGTCGTTAAGAAACACGGGATTCCAAAAAACAATACCGAAAAGAACTCGGGTGACAAAAAGTGCAGAATTAATCATTCTCAGAACGATGAAACGGTCCCAAGAGAGTCGTTAAAATGGACCTCCGCCGAAAAAAGAGAATTACCGGAAATCCGAAATTGCGGATATTACAGTTGGTTCTGCCACCGTCCTTCGTCAGGTGGTTGATCAGTTAGCGCAGATGAATGAGACCGTACATCAGGATGAGAATCCAGAAGGGGATAATGGAGCTAGTAAATGGTTACGGGATGTGATGAGAATGCATCCGCCCCGTTTTGTAGGATCTTCGGACTCATTGGGTTGGGAGAACTAGCTCTTCCAGTTGGACAGAACATTTGATGTTGTAGCTTGTCCGGACGAAAGGAGAGTACCTATTACTCAATACCTGCTCGATAAGGAAGCTGGAGACTGGTGGGAGACTGTAGCGCCTAGTGATCGGACAGCTACTTGGGCTGAATTGAAGACTGCCATGGAGGACGAGTATTGTCCGCCGCCTGTTAAAGAGCGTAGGATTGTCGAGTTTTTCTTGGCGATGCCCAAGATGTGCCGATATCTCAGGCAATAGTCGATTATAATCGGCAGTTATGTTATGTTCGAGATCAAGTGAGAAATGAGGCAGATAAGGTTCGTTATTTTGATATGCGTATGAAACCTCATGTTCGGTAGTGTATGACTCCTTTTATGTGTACCACGTTGAAGGATTATCAATACCGAGCCTTAGCATTTGAAATAGCTGTATTGTCTACCGAGTCGGTATCTGTAGCAAAGAAACAAAGGATTTCTGATGATACCTCGGGAAGTAAGGAAATTGGGATTTTAAAATCCCATGCCTCGTATCGGATGAGTATGGGACCTTCTTGGTCAGCTATAGAGTCAAAAAGACCTAGGTCGGCGTCTTTAATTTCAGGCAGTGCTCCAAGATGTTTCAACTGTAATGTACTGGGCCACGAGCGTGCGAGTTGTAAGAAACCGCTGGTAACTTGTTATAGTTGTGGATGCGAAGGGCATCGAGACAAGTACTGCGAGACCGTTGCTAAGATGATAGGGAACCGGAATTCCGTTCCTACTCCTGGAGGGCCCAGCGGTGCCCAGTGATAGTATTTCATGTTGGTCTTGTGAATTTTATATTGCGTGTAGACTTGTTATGTGATGTTTGATGTACGGTACTTGATATCTAATATTTTGGCTTGAATATGTTCATGTGGATCGTTGCGATGGTTGTTTTAGCCCAATCCGTGTGGGTTGCTGAACCTACAGAGACACGTGATAGGAGATCACGGAGTCACGAGCATGTTTGTTATGATTGTTGTTTTAGCTCAATCCGTGTGGGTTGTTGAACCTACGGAGACACGTGACAGGAGATCACAGGGTCACTTGATGAATTGAGCATTTGATTTAGTTTTACAACACTGTAATGCTTTTGTTTTAAGTTTCGGGATGAAACTTATTTTTAGTGGGGGAGAATGTAAAACCCGAGATCTTCGTTCCGACTATTTTGGATTTGTGCGTATATTTCTCGATTGCCGAGTGTCGGTATTATTTTTCCCTATCATTGATTTTGTGTTTATATGGTCTCGTATAATTATTTGTTGCAAGATGTTTTTATTTCGGATCGTTGGTATTGTCCATGAGTGTTTTGTCGAGTTCGTTTCGTGCGTTTTCGATAATCGAGTTGCCGGGTCATAGCAGTTAGACACCGGCCGGACAGTTGCGGCAGGAACCGACATGGCGGCTGGGCACTGGCCGGACAGTTGCGACAGGAACCAGTAGGGACCGGCATAGCCCATGCTACTGTCGGAAGGTAGCGTGCGCTAATCGGCAGGCATAGCGCATGCTATCGGTCAGCCAGCGCACGTTA
Organism: Orobanche coerulescens; assembly: GCA_033398695.1. Taxonomy (NCBI): domain Eukaryota; kingdom Viridiplantae; phylum Streptophyta; class Magnoliopsida; order Lamiales; family Orobanchaceae; genus Orobanche; species Orobanche coerulescens. The sequence goes on along the minus strand of CM065805.1, from coordinate 41,431,627 downwards.
CCTAGCTGGGCAGAGAGGTTTCTGATGTTCTGGACTCGGAAAGGATCGGCAGGTAACGCACGCTACTGTCGGTCTAGTAGCACACTAATCGGAAGGTGTAGCGCACGCTATCGGCCGACCAGCGCATGCCTGGCCGAGCAGTGTAGTCGAGAGAGTTCTGGATAGGTCGGCTAGCGCACGCAAGTGTCCGCGCAGCGCGCGCTATCGCGGTCGGACAGGAAGTTTCTGGACGGCAGGACATGCCGAAGGTTCTTGGCCGAGACTGCCCGTTAGCACACGCTACTCGGAACCCGTAGCACACGCTAATGCGCATATCTATAAATATGACTGAACAGTCATATTTTCACTCGTTTTTTATTTCCTTTCCTTTCTGTTCGCGGCTGGAGTTTTAGAGAAGTCGAAGGCTTGTTGTTAAACAATGAATCCATGAAGTTCTAGAGTTCATATCATCGATTAATCATTCTAAAACATCCTTTGATGAATCGAATCAGGGTAAGCCTTCCTAAAACCTTAAGTTTGGAAAAATTTGGGGATTTTACTTGATCTTGTCCGATTAGCCCGTAATAACTTATATTTGTGGTGGATTGATGATTATTAAGATGTATTCTATCATTTCCATTGTTGTTCCATAGTTGGATTGTCTAAGATTCGTCGATTTGTTGTATTCCTAGTCGACGCCTTGAAGGTGTCCGATAAAAGATCTTAGAGGGGGGATTCGGGCGTTATGCGACTATTATTCCTCATATGATCGTTGATTTATGGTCGAGGTATGGTCTGTGAGATCTCTGGTGTTCGGCACATGAGGTGTACGAATAGTGTGTGTGGTCCAGGTACGGTCCGTGGGACCTCTGGAGTTCGTTACATGAGGTGTACGAACAGTGCGTGTGGTCCAGGTACGGTCCGTGGGACCTCTGGGGTTCAGTACATGAGGTGTTCGAACAGTGTGTGTTCTATGTACGGTCCGTGGGACCTCTGGAGTACGGTACATGATGTGTACGAATAGTGAAGGTGTGGAACCGGAAACGGTCCGTCGTGACCTCCGGAGTTCGTTACTTGACGAGTACGAATAGTGATTGTGTGGATAATATTTTGATGTTGAAATCCCAGACACATGATGATATTTCACTAATGTGTTTTGAAATAAGAACCGGGCTAAGGCCTTGATGATTTTCGAAAAAAGGTTTTGTAAATTGGGACTCGAGGTCCAAAAGACATTATGCGCTAAAAAATCCCGAGATGCCGATTTTTAATTGTTAAAACTACATCACTTGTTTTCTGATTAATAAAATCTCTCGGTAATATTTTGACAACTGATTGTGTTATCTAATTCTTAATTGCCTTCTAATTGATACATTTCGTATGTTATTATACTTGCACTAGTAAAACAATGGAGTTTTACTAACCCCCGGGTAATCGGGGGTGGATGTCTGTTTTGCGTCCAGGTATTTGCTGGTTCGAGGGAGCAATCACAGGATTGGCGCAGGAAGTGACGAGCTACGATACTAATCAAGAGTTGAGAGTTTGATCGGGTTATGTAGTGTCGACCAAGTTATAGTCAGACGGCCGATGTTGTGTATCTTTACCCCTGCGTGGGTATTTATTGAAAAGGGTTCTATTTTATCTCGTTTGCACTGGTCGTATGACCTCATTGGTCCATGTGGTTGTATGGTAATTGACCTTAATGGTCTGTATTATGGTAGTAATTGTCTTCGGTCGGTCAAGTTTTGGTGTTTCTGTGTTGTTTATCCTTGTAGGTCCTCGTGGAGAGGGTCTACGGCATGTAATATTCCCATATGGTCTGGGGGTGTTACAACATCAGGAGGATTTTTCCTAACAATTTCCACCTTTTCGATAATGCCAAAACTTCTAATAAAGAGAGAATGTCTTCAAGTTTTATGCCGAATGATCTGATCTTTGATACTTAGACAAAAGATTTGAACTGCCTGCAGGCAAGTTCTAAAATAATAAATCCTACAATACTAAGTGTATTACAACTTAAATTATGATTGGTTCGTAGGCACAATCTTATAGGAAGTAATCCAATTCGAATATATCTTAATCTATGAACTTTACGCAAATAAGTTCGTACAGCTTGAGACTTATCAAGGTTTTATACATAGTAAAATCGTAATCAAGGTAGTAACAATAGATCACGAATTGTAATCTTTTGTGGTAAAAGGTATTTTTATTGACAATTAGATTACACTATTGTTGGAATTGAAAATTACATCGGAGAGCATATAGAGAAAATTAAGTACATCTAACAGAAGTTATCCCATATAGTGCTGATGCTTCTAAGTCTTTCGAAAGGGGTCAGGCTCAGTTTCTTTCCACCAGTTGACTAGAGAGTCCTCCATTGATCCCTGTAGATGTTCCTTCCTTCCTAGGGGACATCGTAGAAGAGAATCATTCTTCTGGGCAGGTTAGTAGTTGTAATACCACTGTATTTGTTTCATATTTTATATATGGATCTATATTTTTAATAAATGCCGAATTCGTAAATTGTTCGTAATAAAATCAAACTTCAATTAGAATTAATTATCTCTCACGTTAGAGTCCTCTATATTTTTATTAAATGCCATACGTGTCTTCACTTCAGAATATATTCCTTTTAATATTATATTGAAATTTTACTTGCATATTTGATCATTTGATTAAGTTTTGATTCTTGTCTAATCTCAATTACAGTATTCGAATATTATTTTACGGTAGTAATTATTCTATTATTATTTCTATCTTATACTATTATTCTTACCCTAGTTATTCTATTAAGTGATAAGAAATTGATGATAATTCGGGATTCTCTTGTAACATGATTTATCTACCTATGCAATACAATAATAAACTACAGAATAATTAATTATTGCTAAAATCCATGCTCTGTTTATTTTATTCATAATTGTTTAACTAATCTTAAAGGAATCTAATTATATTTTGATTAATCTACAAGATAGAGTTAAAATAAATTTTAATGATAAGAATTAATCATATAAGGACTGCTCAACTACTCTAGCATCTTGTCCACATCCGAGCATTTCACATCCTCTTTCGTTATCTACCTACTCTTGTCGTCTTATTTGTTAGTTAAAATTTTCATGTGCTTAATTATACAACACATATTGATTTTGTTCAGGGCATATCACAGAAATCTTATTGTCAACCTACCAACCTAATACTCAACAATAACATATAGTAGTACTCTATTTTCTCTCATCTTAATCAAACTACAGATAAGATTCTCCCCTGAATGAACTGTTATTCAACACAATTAATACAACCTGGATTACACAAACAACAAAACTCCATTTTCTTATCAAATACAGCAGACCACCACATCATTTTTTCCATAATCCAACTGGTCGAATCCTTCATCTAAATCATAGAGACCAATTTGCAAACTCAGATGGAAACTTAAACTTCATCAACAGTAGGAATCAGAAGATATGTATTCAATTCATTCTATACATATATGGTTCAATCGTAGGAAAGTCGAATCGGACTTGAAGTGGTCCAGCACCAGCATAGGACTTCCGAATGCGACTGCAGGAACAAGCAAACTACAGCTCGGCTTGTCAGCAAAATCAAGAACTAGATAAACCAGAAGCCCTAGTAACCGTCGGACTACTTTATCCATATGAGAGCCATGCCCGTTGGATCTATGACCACCATAACTGCGCCGTAGTCTACACAATCAGCTCAGAATCAGCCATGGGAAAATCAGACTAGCCTATTTCTCCATCGTCAGAATCGAGATACCACCCGCTCGTGTCCTCCGTACATCCATGCTTGGTCGAATCCATTGGTGTTACTGTCCTGTCACTGCTGCCATCGACCGCCTGCTACAACCGAGCATCTCGGCCTCCTCCCATCGCCGTTGATTTTTTCGCCATTAGTGGTCATTCAGTGATTTCGTGGGTGTGGTACAAATGTGTGTGTGAGTGTGTTACAGACGCTTAGTTCTGGAGTTTTAGTAAAGGAAAGAAGAGAAAGGGAAAGAATGTTAGGAGAGAAAAGAAGAAAGGAAGTGAAAGAAAATTGTATTTTGTGTTCTCGAGTTGGAAGGAAGTGAAAGGAAAATTAACAATTTTATTCTTTTATCTCCAAATCCTTCCAAATCTGAAGGAAAGTTAGGAGCGAAAATTTTCCTTCCATTTCTTTCCATTTCTTTTCATTAAAAAACTCAGGAACACTAAATATTTTTTTTCTTCTTATTTCCATTCATTTCCCTTCTTTTCTCTCGTTAAGTTAAACTCGGGAACTAAGCGTAAGAGGAAGAAAAATAAGAAGGAGGGATGCAGAGAGAGATGTTGACTGGTGGAGAAGAGATAGAGAAGAGGGTGAGAGGGGCAGACGGCGGATGAGGGAAATGAGAGAGAGTATGATCGATACTATTAAAGAAAATGGGGGATTATTAGGGTTTGACCAATATGGAATTTGGATTGTAAAATTAATTTGGGGATGGAGTATTTGGTTTGGGTCATATTAAATTGGAGTCTATATTTGAGTTGAGTTCTGAAATTAGACTCAATTAAATTGTGTTAAATTACAAATGGAGATACTTATTATGTTGAGTTTTGAAGTGGAAGAAGTTTGGGCAATTATATTTTGAGTTAGAATTTTGATTGGTTGGTCCGTTGATCTTGGACCGATAGATACATTTCCTACAAATTCATCTACCCTTCGATTTTCATCCGAATCAAGGTATGATATCATTAAATTATTATCTAGTGATGAGTAATCAAGTTATTGGAATCAAGTAAATGAATGATAATATTTTTATTAATTAATCATGTATTAGGATATGATTATTGGACCTACTTTGGGGACCATTGAGCGCATGAGCTATCCCGCGATCGGAAATTTTATTCGTTGGACCGAAGGTTGCTCGTTTGATTAATATGTGTTGTTCATTCTATCGTCGTTCGTTCATTTCATGGAGGATGTTTTGATTGTGCAGAAGTATCTTACGTATTCGGTGTTTAGGCAAGTGAATTCTTGCCTGGTTATGATGATAATATGTCTTATATAGGTTATATATATTTACGTTCATTTATGCTTTATGAATTTCGATTCATGGTAATGTTATTATTGATCTTGTCGATCACCCATTGAGGAACATTGGTTCCGAGTCTTATTTTTACCCTCGTTGTGTTTCGGTGAGTTGATTCGATCTTCGTTGGATTCGTATTTTCTTCGTTGAGTCATTTGGTCCCTTGTTGGGAATTGTTAAGTCAATATTGAATTTCGATGTCACTTTTGTTATCTCGTGGCATTTCAGGTCATACTGGCGTGCCGGTTGGTATGTGTAGGATTTTCATGTCGAGCACATATAAGGTCGTGTGTTGGTAGTTGACCTCACATTGGACTATGCACACGAGATGGTTACTTCGTGAGACTGATTAGGTACAAGACCACACATGTAGATCGATACCCGTTGGTGGCATGTGCACGGACACATCCATCTCGGGCGTAGTGTGGCGCCATCCTTTGAGCCGTAACTGTTAGTTGATTCATACAACATGTTTGATTGCATATGTTTTCAACGGGATTGGGTTATAATCTGGACAACTCATATTTAATCGCATGTGTTCGACGATTTGAGATTATGATCGAACTTGTGGTTTATACAGCATGTATGATTGTGTATATTCCAGTTTTGGATGATGATTTGTTAATTCGTATAGCATGTGTGATTATGCACGTTTGACATATTGATATTTATTATCTTGTGTAACTAACCCTGTAGTTTTGGGCGAAATATGTTGTTTTTATCATATTTTAGTTTGCGGGAAGGCTAAGACACAGGAAAGACAAGATGACGACGAAGAGTCTCAAGGATACTAGTCAAGGGCCCGAGTCTTCGTGTTTCCGGATGTATTTCTTTTCAGTTCCGCTGCATTTTTATTCTCCTGTATTTGTATTGTATTGGTATATCTAACTTCATATAGAGTATACATGTATTATATTGATCCTGGTCTGTCTGGCGTATGCTTGCCAGAATCTATATAAACTCCTAATCGGAGTAATTGGTAAACGTAATGTAGTTCGGTACTGTAGTTATGTTATGTCAACTATTGTACTGTGTTTCTCTTGGCGGGTCTCAGTTGGGTATTCACGGCACTGTAATGACCGCCTGGTTTGGGGTTGTTACACAAGATGATATCAGAGCGTGGTTTTCGAATAGTACGCATCCAATTTATTTCTCCTTGTAACGTCATCATTGATCGGACTAGTATCAAGATATCTTCGCATCACGTGTGACCTGTGCCAGTGCCTAGCCCCACCTACGAAGTATGGTATGTGATTTTGTACCCTAATTTAATTATCGGCAATATGAATTGATGATTTGTTGATCCTTCTGTTGATCTATTGGAGTTTATAATGGTATTGATATTCTCGATTGATTTTGTTGGACTTTGTCCTGGTATTGATATTCTCGATTGGCTTTATTAGAGTTATCATAGTGATGTTATTCTCGACTGATTTTATTGGAGTTTATCATTTTGTTGATATTCTTGGATTTTATTTTTGGACTTTATCATTTTATTGATATTCTCGTATTTTATTGGAATTTATCATTTTATTGATATTCTCGGATTTTATTTTGGAGTTTATTATTTTATTGATATGCTCGTATTTTATTGGAGTTTATCGTTTTATTGATATTCTCCGAATTAAACTCTTGACTTCATGTTCGTTCTGACTTTATGTTGAGATACAAGACACTAAATTGGTGTTGAGAATTTTGAATCACATTGAATGATAATGATAAAAAATATTGTGGAAACAAACTGCAATTAAGATACAAGCCTGTAATTATAGATTCACGAGTAGACCTCATAGAGAACGTGCTAGATCCAAAGCACATTTTCGACTCATGCTAGCATCAGTGCGTATGATACAAATTGCAGTTGGATCAGGTTCAGGCGTATATGCGAGGAATTTATCGATCAATTCCTCATGTGTTGTTGCACAAAGGAGGAGTCTTCGTGATAGTGGAGATGCAAAACCTTCTTCCACCAAAGAATACAGAAAAGCAAGGAGGCCATCGAAGAATCCGTTGACGTTGAGTATCCCTACCAATTTTTGGTGGATGTTCAGCTATGCCCATGAGAGCATCTGGAATAGATACTCCAGCGTATCGAAACCTCCTAGAAGGATGACGAACGCATCAGCATTATTACCCATGCTCATGATTCGATTATGCATGGATAACACTCTAAGCTCATTCCCATAAGTCGGGCCAACAAGTGGTTAATCTGCCAAGGGTTTTAATATTACCCCTAAGATTTTTACATCTCCCATCGAAGTAGAGGCTACCACACGACCCTTAAACCTGTATTTCCTTCTCCATATATTAGGCTGATTTTTCATGTAGCCAACACTTCTCCGAAATTGTCAGCTGCTTTTCGGAAGCGGACATCTTTCCCAAGAGTGGCTCCGGCAAAAACACAGACGGATTGGATGTCATATAAAGGTGATGACGCCATTGGTTTCTCGATGAAAGTTATATTTAAGGGAGGTATGTGATAAATGAGAATGAAAATAGAGAAAGAACTTGAATGAGTTGAATACAATTAATGTCTCACTGTTGCAACTATTTATAGTGTGAAGGCAGCGTGAATCATGACAAGTGGAATTATGAATTATGAGATAAGAATTTAAAATTCTATAGAATGACATTTGGTCATGTAGTCACAATAGAATGTCATTATCAGTGACATATATCGATTTTGGCAGGATACGGAATAGGCGAAATGCCTTTGTCTTATGTCTTAAAAAAAAGATTTTAAATGAACATTTTCTTGTGGAACTAATCTTCAAAATTCTTTTTTGGACGACCTATAATTTTGAGTCATATATTGTAAATATTTTATGGCATCTATGCCGATATCTTAATCAGGTTATTTTGTTTCAAGGTGTTCATACTTATTGATTAAGAACCTTGATAATTTAGAATTTTTGATTTAACGGGTACTAGTGAGAACCGAGGAAAGTATAATAGATACTACATGTTTGAGTTACGAGTTAATGCGAGCAAGACAATATTGGATAATATAGTTTGAGATGATTGATGATTACTGTGATATCGTGATGATATTTTGTATATGATAAATATTTAAGTATAAAATATTTTGACTGAAAAGTTTTCAGAATATATATGTTATTAAGCTGAGGTAATTTAAGATGTCGGATGGTATTCTCTGATGTCTTTAGATAATTGTTGGTTCGAATATGGCAGTGACCAACGTCAAGTTCCCCGATGAATTATTTGGCGAAGGTTATAGGAACTATCCGGACCATGTTTCGACGCACGATGAGGGCGTGTTTATCGAGTGAATAATTGGCTAAGTCATAAGGATATTACTTATATTATGGATAGTAACTTCTTTGGTCATTGAGAATAACTATACATATTTAACGGAGTAATTCTGAATGCTCAATAATTTTACATATCCGGATGATATAATTTTAAATACCTAGTGATATCCATATTGGCTTATTATTACTGTATTAATTCGTTTGTTGGATCAATCGATGAAACGAATTGATATTAATTTAGTTACGGATCGAAGTTACACCTATTGTGAGAGTGAGATGGTAATGATAAAAGTGCAGAAAGATTACATGGTAAATAGAGTCTAATTTTAGGGGTTGGTACCCTAGTCGTTCTATCTTAAGTTTCGGGACGAAACTTATTTTAAGGGGCATAGTATGCAATATCACTGTATTTGTTTCATATTTTATATACGGATCTATATTTTTATTAAATGCTGAATTCGTAAATTGTTCGTAATAAAATCAAACTTCAATTAGAATAAATTATCTGCCGCGTTGGTATATTTTAATTAAAGACTACCAAACATGTCTTCACTTAAGAATATATTCCTTTTAATATTATATTAAAATTTTACTTGCATATTTGATCATTTGATTAAGGTTTGATTCTTGTCTCAATTGCAATATTTGAGTATTATTTCATGGTAGTAATTCTTCTATTATTATTTCTATCTTCTACTATTATTCCTACCCTAGTTATTCTATTAAGTGATAAGAAATTGATGATAATTCGGGATTCTCTTTAACATGATTTTCTATCTATGCAATACAATAATAAACTACAAGAATAAATAATTATTGCTAAAATCAAAGATCTGCTTACTTTATTCATAATTATTTAACTAATCTTAAAGGAATCTAATTATATTTTGATTAATCTACAAGATAGAGTTAAAATAAATTTTAATGATAAGAATTAATCATATGAGGGCTGCTCAGCTACTCTAGTATCTTGTCCGCATCCGTGCATTTCACACCCCTCTTTCGTTATCTACCTACTCATGTCGTCTTATTTGTTATTTAAAATTTTCATGTGCTTAATTAAACAACACAGATTGATTTTGTTCAGGGCGTATCACGGAAATCTTGTTGTCAACCTACCAACCCAATACTCAACAATAACATATAGTAGTACTATATTTTCTCTCATATTAATCAAACTACAGATAAGATCCTCCACTGAATGAATTGTTATTCAACACAATTAATACAACCTGGATAACAAAAACAACAAAACTCCATTTTCTTATCAAATATAGCAGACCACCACATCATTTTTTCCATAATCCAACTGGCCGAATCCTTCATCCAAATCATAGAGACCAGTTTGCAAACTCAGATGAAAACTTAAACTTCATCAACAGTAAGAACCACCATTGATGTATTCAATCTATTCTATACATAGATGGTTCAATCGCTGGAAAGTCGAACTGGACTTGAAGTGGTCCATCACCAGCATAGGACCAATGAATGCGAATACGGGAACAAGCAAATTACAGCTCGGCTTGTCGGCAAAATCAAGAACTGGATAAACCAGAAGCCCTAGTCACCGTCAGACTACTTTCTCCAGACGAGAGCCACGACCGTTGGATCGATGACCACCATAACTGCCGCTGTAGGCCGCACAATCAGATTAGAATGGGCCATGGGAAAATCATACTAGCCTATTTCTCCATTGTCGAAATCGAGATACCGCCCGCTCGTGTCCTCCGTCCATCCATGCTTGCTCGAATCCATTGGTGTTGTTTTCCTGTCCCCGCCTCCGTCGACCGCCTGCTACAACCGAGCATCTCGGCCTCCTCCCATCGCCATTGATTTTGTAACACCCCCAGGATATCCGAGGTATATTACAGCGCCGTGAATCCCTATATGGGACCCACCAGGCTGGACAGCATCATACACAACGACTCACAGGAACAATAAAATAACACCACGTCATAAAGACGCAAAACAGAATGATCCACCCGGTTCAACCGGTCAAACACAACATCATCAATCAACACAGACATAATAGGCAACAATACAATCCGGACGAACAAGAACTCTTAGGTACTAGAGTACAACTATTAGTTCAAAAACCACAAAAGATGAAAAGACAAAAAAAAAGACATTAAGACGTCACTTATGCACAATCATCACGCATGGCCATCATCCGTGTACTGGTCCAGCGCCCGCTCGTCCCGATGAACCTGACCTGAAATTCATAAAACGAATTTCCCCAAAACGGGTCCCCAGAGGGGTTAGCAATTACGCTAGTACAAGTAACCAGATGAACGACTTACATCTTACACATATAGTAATGCATGCAATTCAAGAAAAACATAGTTCCAAAACACTCATTTCCGGAAATGCCAATATCGAATCACATTTGTAAAATGCACCACAATTAACCGCGGACCCACAGCTTCGTGGATCCCTGCCGAGACCCCGTCGGATCTAACCCACAGTGGTTAAAAGCAAGCTCGCGGTCCCACAGCTTCGTGGAACCCTATCGAGACCCCGTCGAGTCTAACCCGCAGTGAGCATACACACACACACAATTTCTCATACAAAAATACTATGTCAAGATTGTAAGTTCATAAGGATACTTGCCTCGATTAAATAGACGATGACACGAACGGAACGGAAGGATCAAGCACAACCGCGAGGAACCGACGAAAATGAACCTAACGATTCGAATAACACGATCACAACCAACTCTAGACGATTACGGAAATGGAATACACCCGGAAACCCGCCTACGATTCATGTATATTCGTACCAAAAATAACAACGAGGGCGGACCACAACCAAACCCTCCCGATTCCGTAAAAATCCACAGAATATCCATGAATCCGTAGGAAAACTAAAGATACTAACAATATTAATCGTATACATCATGAATCCACCAACAAAACGGAACGAATCGGAACAAAAACCCAAAACCCCCAAATTAATCGAAAATAGGGTTTTAGAATATTACCTTAGGAGATTCAAGTACCAAGATCCGTAGAACACGCGTTAGATTGATTGCCCGGGCTTCACTACCGAAGAAAAATGGTGAAAATCAACCCTCCAATGGATAAAGATGGAGAACTCTTCCCCTCTCTCTCACTCTCTCTCGCGATGCAGGTGAAATGAAGGAGAAGACGACCGATCTCGTCTAATAAGGACGAGATCGCACAATTACCGCTTTGTGTGCCGCGGCACAGCCGAAGTGTGCCGCGGCACACAGTACAGTTTGTCCGACCAACAACTGAAGGGATTTGTGTGCCGCGGCGCACACACCTTGTGTCGCGGCCCACACCCCCTTATGGGTTCCAAAATGATAAAAATGATGCGGAAAGAGAATAAAACGATAGGAATCAATATTTGGGAACCAACAACACGAAATGGATCCACGGCAACCCCGAAACGGCGGTTCCGCACAACAATAACGAGAATACAGTTCGACAGTTTGACAGGAAGGACACGCTGAGAAGTACACGAGGGTCACTACGATCGAGAAATACACCAAAAACGAAAATACAAGGAAAAGAAAAATACGGATATTACATTCTACCCCTCTAAAAATAAGTTTCGTCCCGAAACTTAAGAAACAAACAACTCCGGGTACCTAGCACGCATGCTATCCTCGGTTTCCCAAGTTGCCTCCTCGACACCGTGTCTCGACCACTGCACTTTGACCAAAGGGATGGTTTTATGCCTCAGTCGTTTCTCACGATGCTCCAAAATCTTCAAAGGACGCTCCTCAAAAGTAATATCTTCAGCAATATCAATCTCGCCATAATCGATAACGTGACTAGATCCTAACATATTTCCTCACCGGGAAACATGAAAAACGCTATGAATGTGACTCAAGGCCGGGGGTAACGCCAATCGGTATGCTAACCCACCGACCCGCTCGAGAATCTCGAAGGGTCCAATAAATCTCGGACTCAACTTCCCCTTCTTCCCGAAACGGAAAACTCCTCTCGTCGGCGACACTTTTAGCAAAACGTGGTCTCCCACCTCGAATTCTAAAGGTCGACGACGGACATCGGCATATGACTTCTGTCGACTCTGGGCCGTCAACATCCGTTCCCGAATTAATTCTATCTTCCGCCTCGTCTCTAAAACGACATCCGGCTCAGTCCCGACCAAATCGGACGCCTCGTTCCAACAAATCGGCGATCGACACCGCCGCCCATAAAGTGCCTCATACGGTGCCATCCGAATCGACGCGTGCCAACTGTTGTTGTACGTGAATTCGATCAGTGGCAAATGTTCCTCCCAGTCACTACTCCAATCGAGAGCACAGGCACGCAACAAATCCTCGAACGTCTGGATAGTGCGTTCCGACTGTCCATCTGACTGGGGATGAAAAGAGGTACTCAAACGCAACCGGGTACCCAACGCCTTATACACCGCCTGCCAGAAGTGCGATACAAAACGGCCATCACGATCCGAAACAATAGACTTTGGGGTACCATGAAGTCTCACGATCTGCGCGATAAACACACGAGCTAACTTCTCCGGGCCCCAAGTGTCCTTGATGCCCAGAAAATGTGCCGACTTGGTCAGGCGATCAACAATCACCCATACCATATTCATGCCCGACCTCGATCTCGGCAAACTCGTAACGAAATCCATCGATATATCTTCCCATTTCCATTCCTAACGGAAGTGATCGCAATAACCTGGGCCTGGCCGATGCTCGATCTTGACTCGCCGACAAGTCAAACATCTCGCTACAAACGTGCGACCTCATCCTTCATATCATTCCACCGTAAATTTCTTCTCGTGTCCTTGTACATCTTACTCGAACCAGATGAACGGAATAGGGTGTAACATGGGCCTCCCGCAAAATACTGTCTCAACTCGAGTCGCTCGCACACAAAGCCGACTAAATCTCAAAATACCATCCTCGTGAATCACAAACCCAGGAGACTTTCCCTTAAGAACATTCTCTCGGATTTGAGTAATCATCGGATCCTCCGATCGCTTGACTTAATCTCATCGATCAAAGACGATTTAAATTTCCAAAGCACGAAATTGTCCGACAGCTCCGGCAATGTAACCTCAACATCTAACTCAATTAAAGCTCGCCGAAGCTCGGACTGAGACGTAAGGATCTCAAACGATCGCAATGCAATCGGTTTCCGACTCAAGGCGTCGGCCACGACGTTCGCCTTGCCCGGATGATAAAGGATTTCGAGGTCATAATCCTTAATCAGCTCTAACCACCTCCTCTGCCTCATATTCAATTCTCGCTGGGTAAATATGTATTTCAGACTTTTATGATCGGTAAAAATCTGACATGCAGAGCCGAAAAGATAGTGACGCCAAATCTTGAGCGCAAATACGACTGCCGCTAACTCCAAATCATGAGTAGGGTAGTTAAGCTCATACGGCCTCAACTGTCTCGACGCAAAGGCAATGGTCTTGCCGTGCTGCATTAATACGCACCCAAGACCCTAACCCGAAGCATCGCTATAAACGACGAATCCCTCGTTGCCACATGGTAACGCCAAAACCGGAGCTGAAGTCAAACGCTTCTTCAGTTCCTCAAAATCAATCGCCTCGTCATTCCGCATTTAACTTCTCGGATTTCTGGAGCAACTGTGTAAGTGGTCGAGCCAGTTTCGAGAAACCTTCGACGAACCTACGATAGTAGCCAGCCAAACCCAAGAAACTTCGGAGCTCTCTCACGTTTTTGGGTGGTGCCCAATCCAATACCGCCTCGATCTTCTGCGGATCTACACGAACCCCCTCGGCTGAAATCACGTGGCCCAAAAACATCACTTCCTTCAGCCAGAACTCACATTTCGAGAACTTCGCATAGAGTTGCTCGGCCCTCAAAATGTCTAACACTATCCGCAAATGATGGGCATGCTCTTCCTCGTTCCTCGAATAAATAAGAATATCGTCAATGAAGACGACGACACACTTATCCAAATACTCGATAAATACTTTGTTCATCAACTGCATGAACACCGCCGGCGCATTAGTTAACCCGAAAGGCATAACTACAAACTCATAATGTCCGTATCTCGTCCGAAAAGCTATCTTCGGCACATCGGACTCTCTCACCCGGAGCTGATAGTATCCCGATTTCAAATCAATTTTCGAGAATATCGCAGCTCCTTGCAACTGGTCGAACAAGTCGTCAATTCTCGGCAAAGGATACTTGTTCTTGATGGTCACCTTGTTTAGCTCGCGATAGTCGATACACAAATGTAGTGAACCATCCTTCTTCCGCACAAACAGGACCGGTGCGCCCCAAGGCGAGGCACTCGGTCGAACATACCCCGACTCAAGAAGCTCGCTCAACTGCTTCTTCAACTCGGACATCTCTGAAGGTGCCATGCGATAGGGTGCTCAAATAGAGCCGCACCCGGCTCTAACTCTATAGCGAACTCGACCTCACGATCCGGTGGCAATCCCAGAACTCGTCAGAAAACATCAGAAATTCATTAACGATTGGAATCGACGAAAACTCGACTCCACCACTCGCCTTCAAGGCGTAGCACCAATAGCCGGTACACCCCTTTCGCAGAGTCTCATCGCCTTCAAGGCGTTAATAACGAAGCTGTTCCCCCTCTTTCGCACGGCGAAAGAGTGCTCGGTGCCATCATCGGCTAACATGGTGATGATTCTTGTGCGGTAGTTCATGATTGCACCATGCCGCTCGAGCCAATCATCCCCGAGAATTAAGTCCTCACCCTCCATGCCCACAACAATAATATTAGAGGGCCAAGCCCTCTCACAAATAAACACAGAACAGTCTCGAACCTCCTGATCACCAACGATCCTATCACCGCTAGGAAGCTTAACGATGAAGGGCTCACAAGGCGTCAAACGGTCGAGACTCAAACGGCGCACACAATCCAGAGATATGAATGAATGCGTAGCACCAGAATCGAAAAGCACACTGACAGGATGAGAAAGAATATAAATGGTACCTGTCGCTACGGTAGCCGCTGGATCATCGGCTCTCCGCATCTCATAGACACGCGGGTGGGCGGAGCCGACACTGGAAGCTCCCCCCTTAGAGGGCTGACCCCGACCTCTCCCCCGACTAGCACTCGGCGGAGATTGAGGAGCAAACGATCCCTGATTCACACTTGGTTCCCTAGGCGCTGAACTAAGCCCGGCACCAAGGATTTTCTCCTCTCAAGACAGAAGCACTTGTGACCCGACCGCCACACTGACACACGTCGCCAAAGAAAGGGTTCGGACAAATACGACCGATGTGGCCCCGCCGGCCACGCTAAAGCATTTCACCTCTCGAGAAGGGGCACCGCAGCCCTACGGGAAACCCAAGAGATCGAGCCGGGCCACCACCAGGAAAATTAGCAGATCAAATTTCGCGACCCCCACCTTTGTGGCCCGAAAATTCCGGCGGACTCGCTTACTCTCGCGGCCGCCTCACTCGCCGTCACGGACATATCGTAAGCAAGGGCCCCGCCTCGGTAATCTTTCAAGGTAGTGCATACAAGCCCCGACATATAGTCCCGAATCGGCAACTTCATCCGTCTGAGAAATGGAAAATTTTGTCGCTCTCTCGACAACTTGGGTCTTCACATAACCCAACTCCTTATTAAACTCAAGAATAGCTTGCGATACGGGATATCCCGCAGCTTGAGCATCATAAAAGCATGTACCCGAGCCTCGTCCGATCGCCACGGCAATATTCGATCTCCATCAACTCTTGAAACTCACCACGGCAAAGATGATCTTTGGGCCCAACGGCCTCCCACCACCCGTAGCTCCTCGTGAGAAAGTATTGAGCAATAGGGACTCTACGTTCCTCGGGACGCTTAGTGGCAACGAAGACCTTAGATATCTCCTTGATCCACCCTTCCTACCCAATCGGGTCTGAAGCTCCCGAAAACCGAGGAGGATGCATCTTGATAACATCTTGGAGCCAACGATCCGCTCCGCCCGATTAGCGTGGGCACGATCCGGCCTCAACCGCCCGAGCTATTGCCGCCATTTGGTTCACCATTTGCCGCATAACGGCCGCAATACCAAGATCGCACGCTCCCGAGAAGAAGCATGGCTATGACGGCCGCTGCACGCTGCCTCAAGATCGTGACGTGGCCGCCCCACCGGCCGCCCCACGCCCCCGGCCGCGTCACGACCACGACCGCGACCACGACCTCTTCCAAAGATCCATACCGAGTTAAATAAGTAGCAAAAGCCATACGAGGATCGACAATAAAAGAACAATCACAAGTCGAGAATCAAGGGTACGATACAAGGAATTAATGAACAGAGGAAGGAAAACTTACTGACACCGGTAGTACTCTAATCATGGCGTGACGATGATGTGCAAAACAAAACACCACAAGACCCAATAAGCCGACAAGCCTAGGTATCCATAAACCTAGATCTCTCGATACCATTTTCTCGTAACACCCTGTGATATCCGAGGTATATTACGCCGTGAATCCCTATATGGGACCCACCAGCCGACAAAGATCATACACAACGACTCACGTGAGCAATAAAATAACACCACGTCATAAAGACGCAAAATGTAATGATCCACCCAGCTTCAACCGGTCAAACACAACATCATCAATCAACACGTACATAATAGGCAACAATACAATCCGGACGAACAAGAACTCTTAGGTACTCGAGTACAACTATTAGTTCAAAACCACAAAAGATGAAAAGACAAAAAAAGACATTAAGACGTCACTTATGCACAATCATCACGCATGGCCATCATCCGTGTAATCGGTCCAGCCCGCCGTCCCGATGAACCCGACCAAATTCATAAAACGAATTTCCCCAAAACGGGTCCCCAGAGGGGTTAGTAATTACGCTAGTACAAGTAACCAGATGAACGACTTACATCTTACACATATAGTAATGCATGCAATTCAAGAAAAACATAGTTCCAAAACACTCATTTCCGGAAATGCCAATATCGAATCACATTTGTAAAATGCACCACAATTAACCGCGGACCCACAGCTTCGTGGATCCCTGCCGAGACCCCGTCGGATCTAACCCACAGTGGTTAAAAGCAAGCTCGCGGTCCCACAGCTTCGTGGAACCCTACCGAGACCCCGTCGAGTCTAACCCGCAGTGAGCATACACACACACACAATTTCTCATACAAAACTACTATGTCAAGATTGTAAGTTCATAAGGATACTTGCCTCGATTAAATAGACGATGACACGAACGGAACGGAAGGATCAAGCACAACCGCGAGGAACCGACGAAAATGAACCTAACGATTCGAATAACACGATCACAACCAACTCTAGACGATTACGGAAATGGAATACACCCGGAAACCCGCCTACGATTCATGTATATTCGTACCAAAAATAACAATGAGGGCGGACCACAACCAAACCCTCCCGATTCCGTAAAAATCCACAGAATATCCATGAATCCGTAGGAAAACTAAAGATACTAACAATATTAATCGTATACATCATGAATCCACCAACAAAACGGAACGAATCGGAAGAAAAACCTAAAACCCCCAAATTAATCGAAAATAGGGTTTTAGAATATTACCTTAGGAGATTCAAGTACCAAGATCCGTAGAACACGCGTTAGATTGATTGCCCGGGCTTCACTACCGAAGAAAAATGGTGAAAATCAACCCTCCAATGGATAAAGATGGAGAACTCTTCCCCTCTCTCTCACTCTCTCTCGCGATGCAGGTGAAATGAAGGAGAAGACGACCGATCTCGTCTAATAAGGACGAGATCGCACAATTACCGCTTTGTGTGCCGCACACCAAGTGTCTTTGCCGCAAAGACAAGTGTGCCGCGCATGTGCCAAAAAATTACTCTCGTGTTTCGAAGTGTGCAGCAAGACACGGCAGCCGCGCACCAGACAAAGCGGGTTTTGGACGTAGATGTCACACGAGTGTGCCGCGGCACGATGTGTGTGCCGCGCACTGCTCGCACCGTGCCGCTGCACGATGGGTGTGCCGCGGCACGCATGCTTTGTCCGACCAACAACTGAAGGGATTTGTGTGCCGCGGCGCACACACCTTGTGCCGCGGCCCACACCCCCTTATGGGTTCCAAAATGATAAAAATGATCCGGAAAGAGAATAAAACGATAGGAATCAATATTTGGGAACCAACAACACGAAATGGATCCACGGTAACCCCGAAACGGCGGTTCCGCACAACAATAACGAGAATACAGTTCGATAGTTTGACAGGAAGGACACGCTGAGAAGTACACGAGGGTCACTACGATCGAGAAATACACCAAAAACGAAAATACAAGGAAAAGAAAAATACGGATATTACAGATTTTGCCGCCGTTAGTGGTCATTCTGTGATTTTATGTTTGTGGTACAGATGTGTGTGTAAGTGTGTTACTAACAAGAAGAAAAAGAAGAAGGAGGGATGTAGAGAGAGAGAGAGATGTTGACCGATAGAGAAGAGATAGAGAAGAGGGTGAGAGGGGGCAGACGGCGGATGAGGGGAGAGAGTACCGATCGGTACTACTAAAGTAAAGGGGGATTATTAGGGTTCGACCAATATGGAATTTGGGTTGTAAAATTAATTTGGGCCTGGAGTATTTAGTTTGTGTCATATTAAATTTGAGTCAATAGTTGATTTGAATGCTGAAATTAGACTTCATTAGATTGTGTTAAATTACAGATGGAGATACTTATTAAGTTGAGTTTTGAAGTGGAAGAAGTTTGGGCAATTATATTTTGAGTTGGAATTATGATTGGTTGGTTGGCCCGTTTATCTTGGACCGACAGATGCATTTCCTACAAATTCATCTACCCTTCGATTTTGATCCGAATCAAGGTATGATGTCATTAGATTATTATCTAGTGATGAGTAATCAAGTTATTGGAATCAAGTAAATTAATGATAGCATTTTGATTAATTAATCATGTATTCGAATATGATTATTCGTCGTACTTTGGGGACCATTGAGTGCGTGAGCTATCCCTGATCGAAAATTTTATTCGTTGGACCTAACATTGTTCGTTTGATTAATTAATGTTGTTCATTCGATCGTCGTTCATTCGTTTCATGGAGAATGTTTTGATTGTATATGTATCTTACGTCTTCGGTATTGAGGCAGGTGAATTCTTGCTTGGTTATGATGATAATATGTCTTATATATGTTATATATATTTACGTTCATTTATGCTTTATGAATTTCGATTAATGGTGATGTTATTATTGATCTTGTCGATCATCCATTGAGGAACATCGGTTCCGAGTCTTATTTATACCCTCGTTGCATTTCGGTGAGTTGATTTGATCTTCGTTGGATTCGTATTTCCTTCGTTGAGTCGTTTGGTCCGTTGTTGGGAATTGTTAAGTCATTATTGAATTTCGATGTCAGTTTTATTATCTAGTGGCATTTCGGGTCATACTGGCGTGCCGGTAGGTATTTGTTTGATTTTCATGTTGGGCACATATAAGGTCGTGTTTTGGTAGTTGACCTCAAACTGGACTGTGCACACAAGACGGTTACTTCGTGAGACTGATTAGGTACAAGACATACGTGTATTCGATCGACACCCGTTGGTAGCTTGTGCACGGACACATTTCCATCCCGGGCGTAGTGTGGCGCCATCATTTGAGCCGTAACAGTTAGTTGATTCATATAGCATCTTTGATTGGATATGTTTTCAACGGGATTGGGTTATAATCTGGCCGATTCACATTTGATTGCATGTGTTCGACGATTTGAGATTATGATCGAACTTGTGGTTTATAGAGCATGTATGATTACGTATGTTCCGATATTGGATGATGATTTGTTAATTCATATAGCATGTGTGATTATATATATTCAACATATTGAGATTTATTATCTTGTGTAACTGACCATGTGGTTTTGGGCAAACTATGTTGTTTCATCTTATTTTAGATTGCGGGAAGGCTAAGACATAGGAAAGACAAGGTGACGACGAAGAGTCTCAAGGATACTAGTCAAGGGCCCGAGTCTTCTTATTTCCGAATGTATTTCTTTTCAGTTCTGCTGCATTTTTATTCTCCTGTATTTGTATTGTATCGGTATATCTATCTTCATATAGAGTATACATGTATTCTACTGATCCTGGTGTGTTTGGCGTATGTTAGCCAGAGTCTTTATAAACTCCTCATCGGAGTAATTGGTAAACATAATGTAGTTCGGTACTACAATTATGTTATTCAATTATTATACTGTGTTTCGCCTAGTAGGTCCCAGTTGGGGATTCACGGCACTGTAATGACCACCTGGTTTGGGGACATGATGGCCACCATCATCCGGAATCTCAAACTTGTGCACATTTCGAACGCTCCAGTCCAATTTTCAACAACTCTGCAGCAAAATTCATGCAGATACAAGTAAGGCAGGGTAAAATTCTTCTTGTGTCGTGAAATATGAACTTGCGACGGCTGAGAGTTCCCAGTGAACAAGTTCCAATAGTCCTTTAACAGTTCATCAGAACTAAACGATTCCAGTACCTCCAATGTCAGACCATCATACGGCACCTTGTATAGCTGCTCGAGGAGTTCCCAATTAATGGAGATCTCCTTCTCCTAGATGGTGCTGATTACAGTAGTGAGGGCATAGCCCTTCTTGTCAGATGCATACAAGAACTCAGCGTCAAGAAAGAATTCCTCTATGATTTTGCTCATCGTAGTTTTTAGGGTGCAGACTACCCAAAGGGTATAGACCAGTTTGCTTGACACCTGAGATGACTAAGTTCATCCAAGCCATATCCTCATCTTCAGAAATAATACGCTATTGCAAAACAGAGTGAGCAAAAATTCGACTCTCAATGATCATGTCCTTATTCTTCACTAAAAGAGATGAAGTCTGAGAAGAAGGCATATTCGCATAGATAGATAGAAACTAGGTTAGAGAGTTTTGAAGGTATGTAGGTTGTATGCTATATGCTCGATAATTATGCATAAAGCATAAAGAGTCTATGGATCAGCATACTGGCCCTTTTATAGTGTGCAGGGAAGCTAGGTTAGAGTGATTGGTCAAATTTAAGGGATGGGAACCGTCTTTATATGAATGTACATGATGAATTTAGATGTAACTGTACGTCTAGTCCATCAGTTTTCGAAATTAATTGACTGGTCCCACTTCTAACACAATTCGACTTCCACAATTGCACGATACTGCGGTTTGAGTTTTGGAATTGCAGATTTTAAGGGATTAAAGTCCAGGTGTTGTTTCAGTATTGAGAGAGAAATCGTTTTAAATTGAGACAATGCGCGTGGGCTGAAAACAGTTTGCAAGGTTCAAGGGTATGAATTAGGATATTCATAAAATTTTTATTGATATCCTACAGTGCATGTGCTGTATCCACGAAAATATAGTGTTCCCCCTTAAAAGGTACATACAAAATTCAATTTTTACAGCAGGTTTGGATCAATACTGTATTCTTGGGTCATACTGTGTTCCCCTTTAATTAATGCACACATCATATGTAGGAAGGTAATAATGCCTTCTTCTTCTTTCAGTAAGTATATAACTTTGAGTTCTGAGTGTTCGATTAATTTAAATGGAGACTGTATTAATGGGTCTTACAGCATTCCCCCTCAATTGATGAGTAAAATGTAAACACTTACAGGGAGTCGAGCGGTAGCATTCATAATTCTTGGCGAAGCATGGAGAATCTGGTGGTGCTGAGAGGTTTTGTAAATATGTCGGTTAACTGGATGTGTGTATGGATCTTTTCGATCTGAACATCTTTATTCTCGACATGATTCTAAATGAAATGATGCTTCATATCAATATGATTAGTCCTCGGGTGCAATACAGGATTGTGCGTGATTGCGATTGCACTCGTGCTAAGGCACATGATTGGAGTCTCTCTTGCATCGATGTCATAGTCTTGTAACTGCTGTTGCATCCAGAGAATCTGCATATAGCAACTTCCAGCAGCATAATATTCCAACTCAGCTGTAGAAAGCGAGTTGGCCAATTATTTCTTGCTGAACCATGACACAAGTCTTGGTAGGAAGTGAGAAGTCCCGCTCGTACTCTCCCTATCCAACTTACATCCTCCGAGATTTGAGTCGTTGTAGCCTACCAAATCGAACCCTCCTTCCTTATACCACAATCCTGCATCGATTGATCCTTTTACGCACTTAAGGATTCGTTTAGCTATTAGGTACATGAGTGTGCTTAGAAGCTTACTGTAGAGTGATTGATCAACCGTCTTTCCAACTTCTTCAGCACTTATCTGTGTGGAAGTGCTCATGGGGGTGGAAGATAATTTGGAAGTGTTCATCCCGAACTTGTTAAGCAGGTCCTTTCTGTATTTCTCCTTGTTGATAAATACACTTGTACGAAGTTATTTCACCTGCAATCCTAAGAAATGACTAAGTTCTTCCATCATACTCATTTCAAATTTACTTTGCATGATATGAGAGAACCTTTCACACAAAGCAAGGTTAGTACAACCAAAACTAATATCATCGACGTATATTTGAACCATGAGGAGATCATCCCCTTCCTGGATTTTGAAAAGGGTTTTGTCGATTGCACCTTTCTTAAATCCATTATTGATTAGATACAGTGACAGGGTTTCGTACGAGACCCTAGGAGCTTACTTGTGTCCGTGCAACACTCTCCTTAGCTTATACACAAGGTCTCTGCCTTCTATGTTGGCAAACCCTGGAGGATGTTCAACATAGACTTCTTCGGCTAGGTCTCCATTCAGGAATGCGCGCTTAACATCCATTTGGTATACAATAAAGTTATTGTGAGAGGCAAATGCTAGGAATATCCTGATGGCTTCTAGTCAAGATACAGGGGCAAAGGTTTCATCATAATCTATTCCCTCTTTCTGTCTGTATCCTTGGGCGACTAGTCTGGATTTGTTCCTGATAACAAGTCTGTTTTCATCCTTTTTGTTTTGGAATACCCATTTGGTTCCTATTAGTGCTTGATGGGTCGGTCTAGGAACTAGGTACCAAACATTATGTTGTTCGAAACTGTTGAGCTCTTAGAAGTGACACAGTCAGAATTATTGAGAGACTCATTGGTCTAACCAAGTTCAGACGAGGATAGGAATATAGCTAGAGTTCACATAGCAAGTCTTCTAAGTTCAGCTTGTGATTTTCATACAGGGAATTGAGACTTTTCAGAATCTTTCTCTTCTTGTGCACAGAGTATAGTGCCTTATGTACTCTGTACTTTTCTATGGGTGCTCACACTCGCATCGATATCTCCAATTATTAGCTCATGGGGGTGATCTCCCAACCACCTCTTGTCTGGCTTGAGTTCGGTATCCCGTGCTGTAACCTGTTGAACTGTAGCCTCAGCTTCAGCTTCTACATCCGCAGTTTGACTGCTTCTATTCTCACAATGATGAGATTAATTTCTTGGTTCACAACAGCTTATATTAGAGTCTGGAGGATTTCACCAATAGAGAGTGTTTGGATACCCGGAGTTGGGTTTTCTATTCTTGTAGGGTCACAATGGGGTTCATCAAAGACTATGTGGACATATTCCTCTAGTGTCCACTTCCGTTTGTGAAATATCCTGAATGCTTTGCTGACATAGGAGTATCCAACGAAAACACCCTAATCCGACTTTTCATCGAAGGTCTTTAGTTGATCCTTCCCAGTGTTGAGCACGTAAGACCTGCATCCAAATATGTGAAAGTATGCAACCATTAGAGTTCTGTTGTTCCATTCCTCGTATGCTGCTTTGTTATGATGCTTGTTGATGATACATTGGTTTCATGTATAACACGCTGTATTTGTCGCTTCTCCCCAAAAATACTGCGGCAACTTGCTTGCGGCTAGCATGGTTCTTGTTGCTTCTTTCGGCGTCTAGTTTTTATGCTCGGCAACACCATTTGGTTGAGAAGTTCAGGCTCCTGAGTATTCATGTTGTATGCCATTGTCCGCACATTATTCCCCTATAAATCCATTTGTGAATTATGCGCTTCTGACGGAATGAATGGATACAATACTCAAACCTTCCTCATTTTGCAGCTTTCTCAAGTGTTCCGGCAGCTTTGTGGTAGTTTCTTTCTTCTTGTTCAGAAACATAGTCCGAGCATACTTGGAAAAATCATCAACAATAACAAGACAATATTTCATACCTCATAGGCTGATAATGTCTACAGGACCATGGAGATCCATGTGTAGCAAATCCATGACCCTGTGGGTGGAAAAGTATGTCTTGCTCTTCAAGGAGGTCCTGACCTGCTTGCCTTTCTGATAGGGTCCATAGACACTGTTTTTATGAAATGAGACATCGATCAAGCCTCTGACCATTCTATGTCGAGCTAGCTTATTGATGGTCTTATAGTTGATGTGCGACATCCTTTTGTGCATAGCCAGCTTTGTTCTGCATTGCCTTTGGCAACAAATCGAGGAATTATGGATCTTGTGGCTTTTTAGTCAGCAATATATATATTACCTGACCGGCTTACTATGAGGATAATTTGTTTGGTCTTCATGTCCTTCACCCTACAGTGATCTACATAGAATTTGATCGAGAACTGTTTGCCAAAGAACTGGCTAATGATAAATATATTAGACTGTAGTCCTTCAGCATAGGCTACGTCGGTGACTTTGAATTTTCCTACAGGCAGGGTTCCTTTCCCTCTTGTTCTTCCTTTATATTTATCACTGAATCGCACCTTTGGACGGGACCTTCTACATAATCTGACAGCTTGGTGATACCCCCTGTCATGTGTAGAGAACATCTGCTATCAAAATACCAGTTGTCCTTCTCCTTGATATCCTGTAATAAAAAAATTAAGTAGATTTAGGTCCCCTTTGATTTTTGGGTCCTTTGTTATTAGTGCCTTTAGGTACCCATATTTTCCTAATAGCAACGGGTTTGTTGTAGGTTACATTTGGTCCTGTTTTCCGAGATTTACATGTGGCAAGCACGTAATTGTTGTAAGCATGATTATTATGCAAGTAAAATTTGGTGGTTTGGCTCTAGTACGGTTTCTGTATCGGAGGAGGAATCATTTTATTTGGCCACATTGTTTTCCTTCTGGGTTTCCAGTTGGATACTTGGCTTTTTGTACCTAGTATCTAGGGGCACTGTACTGTTGATAGAACTACCTTTGATGCTTAGGTACGACCTTCTTTCTGACCGGCTGCTGATGATGTTGGTATGCTCGAGGAGCATATTGTTGATGACTGGCATTGCATATTACAGGTCTATAAGGTGAGGTTTCCGCTGCTTATGATATGAACTGGGTGGCGGAATCACAGCCTTTGCTGTCCGAGAAGGGGCACTTGTGACCTTTATAGGACTCGGGGTTTCTTTGGGTTCCGGAATGGGTTTCACTCCCTTGACAAACACCGTACTAGTTTTGCCTTTGGGGGACAACGAGTCATATCCTAAGCCACGTTTGTCGTGGTCATGCTGCCTAGTGCTTAGAATGTCTTACATTCTCCTCGACGATTTCTCAAAATGATTTAAGGATGGTCTCGAGTTCTCCTTCTCTGTCCTCGAGAAGCTATATCTTAGCTTCAAACAAAGCATAATCATTTTTCTTGCAATTATCATGAGTTTTTACCTCATTTAGTTAGATTTCAAGTTGACGATTACTTTTCATGATTTTTTCAGGAATAATCTTGCTGTTTTCACAATCTAGAGACATGTTTTCAGAATTAAATTTCAGCAGATCATTTTCATCGTTCAGCTCTAAATTTGAAAGGGAGAGCTGTAGGGTTTCTTCTTTAAGCATCTCATGGGCTTTCCGAATGGTTCTAAACTCATTAATCATATTTTCAAAAGTATGTGATGCATTAATAGGAGTAGCTGAGGTTGAGCTTACCCTCACTGTCTTCATCATCATCTTCTTTCTTGGCCATAAAGCATATATATGCTTTATCTTCTATTTCATCATCGAAGGAGTCACTGTTAGTGATTTCCTGAAGGCACACCTCGCTCTTGGTTCATACAGGCGAGGCTTGTGATTCTCCGATTAGGGCCTTGAGTTTGTTTCGCCAAACGCACCTTTTCTCATCCTTTTCTTGTTGCTCGGCTTCGGGCAACTTCTGTACTTTGGATGAGGATATCTATTTTCATAGTGTCCTGGTTTCCTGCAATTATAGCACAGGTTAGAATTCACGGATGAAAGTGATTCTGAACTCACCTTGTTGAATGGCTTGGCCCTGTATGGGGCCTTTCCATATTTCTTGATGAGCTTCCGGAATTATACATGAGCAGGCCATCTCGTCTTATGAGAGGATGGCATTGTTGCTATCAACTGCCTTGCATGAAGCTTTGGATGTGCTGGGTGCAGAGCTGTGACTCATGTCACATACGGCAGCTAGTGCTGTAGTCTTCCCAAGTGACTCTTCGACATTCTCTCTCTTGTCAATGTCATATTCAAAAAGATTTTGAGGTCAGTGAAGAGATCGAAAGTAGATATGTCATTTAAATTACAAGACACACGGAGAGCTGTGGTCTGAAGAGATAAATTCACCACTAGAAGGGGGGTTGAATAGTGGTAATGCGGAATATCGAACTTTCTCGGGAATAAAAGAAACTAGTGTGGAAAGTAAAAGACTCAAAGATTTATAGAGGTTCGGCAACTTGCCTACATCCTCTCATCGACTTCTTTTTCTATTAGCTCAAGAACAACCACTCACTTGTCTCGTCTTCGATCGGTCCGAGTACAACAACCGTTATAACCACTTGTCTTCTATTGGTCCAAGCACAACCACTCTCAAAATAAACTTTGTTTACCTAGTGTTCTATCGGAACTAGATAATCCTCGCTTTACAAATATTGGAGTGTAATCCTAACAATGCCGAGTCAAAGATCCTAATAACACCGGATTAGTGACTCTTAATTCGTTTCTCTAACGCTCTTGTATGAGTGATGCAACACTCACAACCAAATGAAAAGAATACAAAGAATACTAAATATTACAATGTGTATCTCTGTTTGTATCTTTTTCCTCTCAACTTAGAATGTAATAATAGATAAAAAATTTGAGCTCAAGAATGCTTTGATTGCTTGTATACTTGAATGCTTGAAGTTGTGTGTGAGATACCCAAGTCCTATGGGTATTTATAGTGTCTAGTCCTTCTTCATATACTGAAAAATGTATTATTAGCGTGCGCTAATAATCCTTCATAGCGTGCACTAACGAGCTTTGACCTGACTGATCTGAACGGTCATTAAACTGTACCAATGGTCATAATATACATCTAGCATGCGCTAGTCAGTCTTCTATAGCGTTCGTTATCGTCGGTCAACAGGTCTTCACTTTTGACTGTTGAAACTTGTCGGTTTGTCTCCCCAACGTCTCTTTTCCAATGGATAAAATGTACGTAGCGTGCGCTAGTACATATACATTAGCGTGCGTTAACATTGGATCATACCCTTGTGCGACCAAACGGGATTTATTTCGAATTGGGTAACCTTCTTCGTCACACTTGATTTTGTGCACCCATTTAGTTCCGATAATTGTTTTATCTTTAGGAGCGGGAACTAAATTCCATACGTTATTGTGCATGAATTGTACAAGCTCCTCTTGCATTTCCATCATCCAACTTTCATCATCAAGAGCCTCGGATATATTTTTGAGAACTATTTCGGATATGAAAGCACAATGAGCCATATATTCGGTGGTTCTCCTTCGAGTTTGAACACCATCTTCAATGTTTCCAATCACAAGATCTTTTGGATGGTTTTTGATGTGCCTCCAATCTTTCGGTAGACTCTCGATTGTCTTCTTTCGGATTTCCGAAATTTTCTCCATTTCGTTTGAGGGATGAGAATCCGGAAAAATACCTACATCATCAAAACATTCTACCTTTCTCGGGGGTGAGACCATATCGTTGAATTTAACATGAATGGATTCTTCAACTTTATTTGTTCTAATGTTATAAACATGATATGCTTTGCTATTTGTAGCATAACCAAGAAATATTCCGGATTCGGATTTAGCATCAAATTTCCCCAAGTTATCCTTACCATTATTTAGGATAAACACATTGCAACCAAAAGGATGGAAATAAGATATATTTGGCTTTTTGCCCTTCCATAATTGATACGGAGTTTTAAGGTTAGTTCTACAAACATGAACTCGGTTAATCACATAACATGCCGTAAAAATTGCTTCGGCCCAAAAATATTGTGGAAGAGAATATTCATTAAGCATAGTCCTTGACATTTCCTACAAAGATCGATTTTCCTTTAAACAACCCCATTTTGTTGAGGCGTTCTAGGAGCCGAAAAATTGTGATTAATACCATATTTATCACATAAGAGCTCAAACGGAGTGCAATCAAATTCACCTCCGTGATCGGTGCAAATTGAAATTATAGAAAGACTTTTCTCATTTTGCACCAAACGACACCATTTGGAAAACTCAGAAAATGTATCATCTTTATGAGAAAGAAATCTAACCCAAGTAAAACGAGAATAATCATCAACAATGACCAAAGTATAAAGCTTACCATTTAGACTAACATATCTAGATGGTCCAATCAAATCCATATGCACAAGTTCAAGAATGCGGCTAGTGGAAACCTCGAATTTTGGTTTGAAATATTCTCGAGTATGTTTCCCTTTTATGCATGATTCACACAAATGCTTCCGATCAAATTTGAGTTTGGGTAAACCACGGACAAGATCGTGTCTCGATAAAATAGAAATAATAGGTAGAGATGTATGCCCCAATTTACGATGCCATAAATATGCATTATCATCCAAAGTAATAAGGCACTTTTCATTAAATGAACTTTTATCATTAAGATCAACAATATAAATGTTTCCACATCTCAAACCGATGAATGCAATTTTATTATTTCTAAATGCCGTGCAATGAGTTTGCTCGAAGAGAATTTTAAAACCTTCATCACATAGTTGAGAAACGCTAAGTAAATTGTGATGCAAACCTTCAACAAATAATACTTTGTTGATAGAGGGAGAAGGTTCCTTACCGACTTTTCCGATGCCTTTAATCTTTCCCTTTTGATTGTCGCCAAAGGTCACATGTCCTTGTTCTTGATATTTGAGGTCTTCAAATAAGTCCTCGGAGCCGCACATGTGCCTTGAGCATCCGCTATCAATGTACCACTTGCTTTTCCTTTGTGCTGGTACCTACAACAATAGTGTTTCTCGGTTGTTTCAGTACCCAAGCCCTTTTGGTTCCTCCATAGTTAAGGATACTTATAGCATTAGGAACAATTGTCCCTTTTGGAACCCATATTTGTTTAACATTGATGGTTCTTAACTATGAACGAACGTTATCATGAAGTCGTTGTTTGAAAGGAGTTTTTGAGTTCTCGGCTTCGGTTTTCTTTATTTTATCAGGATTGATAAGGGATTGTTCCCTTTTAAATGGGTCGAAACCAAGGCCGAGTTTTAATAGTGGGGATTTTTGAATTGATAAGAGCTTTTCGAATTTCTCGTTTTCGAGAGTAAATTTGTTCAAATATATTTTAGCTCCTTTTGAGTTTTCGTCAACTCGATTTTCAAAACGTTTTCTTTTTCAAGGCATATGGTATGGTCGAGTTCAATAGTTTTTCCTTTGTTTTGAAGAGAGGATTTTTCGAGTTCTAAAGATTTTATTTTCCTCTTTAAAGACATATTTAATTTAACCATCACGTCGTATTCTATGTTCAAAGATTCAAACGCACTTAATAACTCATCATCATGATGAACTTCTTGTGAATCGCAAAAGTCGAATGTATCATATTCATCATCATTAAGTTTAGAGCTTACCTCGATATTGCTTTCGGAGTCGAGTGCCATAAATGCGAGATTAGCATCGAGAGATCTTTCAATCTCCTCCTCGTCATCACTCCAAGAAGCGATTAGAACCTCCTTCTTTTCTAATCTTTCGACTTGAGGCTTTGAATAAGATCCTCAACATTCCTTGGCATAGTGACCGGCTTGACCGCATTTCCAACAATTATTGTCGAACTTATTTATAGGAACATAGCTATTCTTCTTTTGTTCCGCCTTACCATCCCAACCAAGGAAATTTCGCCTTCTTTGAATTAGATTTTTATACCTTCTAAAGTTCTTGGCGTAGAGAACAAGTTCCTCGTCATCTTCATCCTCGGGAACATCTTCCTCAACATCGCTATCAACATTGAATGCGACTACTTTTTCATGAGGCATTAGTTTGGTACCTCTAGACTGGAGAACGATCTCATAATTGATGAGTGACCCGATGAGGGCACTAAACTCGAGCTTGTTGAGATCTTTGGACTCCATGATCGTGGTAACCGTGGCATCCCATCACGTGGCAACGAGCGAAGAATTTTCTTAGCTTTGTCGCTACTAGATATAGGCTTTCCGAATGATGCAAGTCCATTGGTTATAGCCGAGAACCGATCCAACATATTGGTGATTGTTTCCTTGTCCTTCATAGAGAAGAGTTCGTAGTCATGAAGAAGCATGTTGATTTTAGTCTTCTTAACTTGGGTGGTTCCTTCATGACTTACTTCGAGGATTTCCCAAATTTCCTTTGCTCTTTCGTAGGAGGATATCCTATTGAGTTCTTTGGGATTAAGGGCGCAATAGAGAAGTTGAGTAGCACGGGAATTGATGTGTGTGTTCCTCCAGTCCTCATCGTTGAACTCGTCGAACTTTTTCAATGATCCATCTTCTTTCTTGGCAAGTTTCGGACCAAGTGCAATGACTTTCCAAATTTCAATATCATAGGCTTGAACGAATATAGCCATTTTCTTTTTCCACGTCAGGAAATTGGAACCGTCGAAGAAGGGAGGATGGTTGAGAGCATTTCCTTCGATTTGGCCAAGAAGTGCCACTTGCGGATCTTTTTCCCTTAGGTGGTTAAACCCTTAAAAAGAGACCCGCTCCGATACCAACTGAAGAGATAAATTCACCAATAGAAGGGGGGTTGAATAGTGGTAATGCGGAATATCGAACTTTCTCGCGAATAAAAGAAACTAGTGCGGAAAGTAAAAGACTCAAAGTTTTATAGAGGTTCGGCAACTTGCCTACGTCCTCTCTCCGACTTCTTTTTCTATTGGCTCAAGAACAACCACTCACTTGTCTCGTCTTTGATTGGTCCGAGTACAACAACCATTACAACTGCTTGTCTTCTATTGTTCCAAGCACAACCACTCTCAAAATAAACTTTGTTTATCTAGTGTTCTATCGGAACTAGATAATCCTGACTTTACGAATATTGGAGTATAATCCTAACAATGCCGGATCAAATATCCTAATAACACCGGATTAGTGACTCTTAATTCGTTTCTCTAACGCTCTTGTATGAGTGATGCAACACTCATAACCAAATGAAAAGAATACAAAGTATACTAAATATTACATTGTGTATCTCTCTTTGTATCTTTTTCCTCACAACTTAGAATGTAATAATATATAGAAATTTGAGCTCAAGAATGCTTTGATTGCTTGTATACTTGAATGCTTGAAGTTGTGTGTGAGATACCCAAGTCCTATGGGTATTTATAGTGTCAAGTCCTTCTTCATATACTGAAAATGTATTATTAGCATGCGCTAATAATCCTTCATAGCGTGCGCTAACGAGCTTTGACTTTACTGATCTGAACGGTCATTAAACTATACCAACGGTCATAATATACGTCTAGCGTGCGCTAGTCGGTCTTCTGTAGCGTGCGTTATCTTCGGTCAACAAGTCTTCACTTTTGACTGTTGAAACTTGTCGGTTTATCTCCCCAACGTCTCTTTTCCAACGGATAAAATGTACGTAGCGTGCGCTAGTACATATACATTAGCGTGCGTTAACATTCTTTAATGTTAGCCTTGCAGATTTTGCGGATCTCCTTTTTGACGTTTGCGTTCCAACGGATAAGTTGACTAACGGTAGGAATTTGAACACTTAGCGTGCGCTAACAAATGTATTGTAGCGTGCGCTATAACCTTTACAGATAACGTACGATAGCTTGTTTAGCATACGTAATAGCTTCCTTAAATTGAGTCCAAAGCCTACTGGACTACCAACATGATTTCCGGTAGCGTGCGCAAGATTTGACATGTAACGTGCGCTAAGGCCTCTAAATAGCGTACATAAGTGTACGTCCGTAGTGTCCGCAAACGCTTTTCCTTTTTCTATCCAGACCTTACTGTGTTTCTGCCTTGAGTGTGATAACGTGCGCTATAAATAGATGATAGCGTGCGCTAAGATTAACAACTTAGCGTCCACTGATATTTTGTATTTTGCATGCGCTATCCATCAGGTAACTCCACTATACTGCAGATTACTTGCCTGACTGCAGGTGACTTTTCCCTCGATAGCGTGTGCTACCATTCAGACTGTAGCGTGCGCTAGGAACATGATTTTCCTTCAATGTAGCAGCTCGATGGGATAGATTTTGTTAAATGTTTTGAATACGATCATCATCAAAATACTTTGAGTCAACATGGTCTTAATGTCCAATCGGGCAGGGATTGATCTAAATATTTTCAGATTTTTCTTCTTTTGGTATACACTTTACCCAATGCTTCAAGTTCACCGACAATGTCGATAAATCTGAGGTCAAGTTCCTCAAGTGTTTTGGAATATTTCATTTCAAATGATTCAAATTGCTGAGTTAGTTTTGAAATATTGTTTTCTTTTGAGAGCTTAGTTCTCCCACAAATCAACTTGAGTTTCTCCCAGTTCTCCTTGGCTGCCTTCCAGCTCTTTACATTGGAGAATATGCCTTTGTTAAGACTGAAAAATAGTGCTTTCTTAGATACATTGTCGAGATTTGCACATTTGCAATCATCTAGGAAGGAAGCATGGCGTATTAGTCATAGATGACTACTCAAGATATACTTGGAAAGTTTTCCTCTACAAGAAGAGTGAAACACTAACCAAGTTGCCTGAGCTAATGAGGAGAATTCAAAACGAGAAATATTTATCTAACATCAAAATTAGATCAGACAAAGGAGAATAATTTCTTAACAAAAAACTAAATAGAGTGATCAGAATGGGATCCAACATAAAGTTTCAGCTACAAATACACCATAACAAAATGGTGTAGCTAAAAGAAGGAACAGAACCCTCAAAGAAGCAGCCAGGATAATGATTGCAGAAGTTGATCTCCCCCAAAAGGTTCGGGGGGCTGAATCTGGCAACATAGCCTACCATACACAGAACAGAAGCAATGATTGTACTGTAAAACTCCCTATGAGGTTTGGAATGGCAGATTACCAACTGTTGCGTACTTTTATATTTTTTATTGTAAGTGTTTTATATACAACAATGGAAAAACTCAACTGAATGCCTTTGATGCAAAAACTGATGATGGTATCTTTATGAGATACTCGCTAAGAAAAGAATGTAGGGTCTTTAACAAACAAATAATAGTTGTGGAAGAAACACCTCATATTGTATTCGATGAATCTACTGTTGTATACAGGAAATGGGTGGAACAAATTGAGAGAAAGCTCAAGCCACCTCTCTGGAAGAAGTCATTGTCAACGACACAAGGATGATGAACTCAGCTGAAGAAGACCCAACTGCAGATCAGCCAGGTTCTCCAGACCCAGCTGATTCAGATGTAGCTGAACCAAAAGAAGATGATTCAATCATAGCTGAACCAGACACATCTGCAGACCATCAAGACCTAGCTGAAGCTCAGACAGATACAATAATCTCTCAAAACAACCCAATAGGGTGGATGAGCAATGATGATTCTAGAAGAAGAGCATAAGATGAAGATGATACTCCCAAAGGGCTAAAAGATCATCTTATCCAACAAATAATTGGAAACATAAATGATGGAGTCAAGACTAAGAAATCTAGAGATCTAACATGAATGGCCATGTTCTCAGGCTTTATGTCTCAAATAGAACCAAAAATAACATAACTATCCCTGGATGACTACAATTGGGTGAATGCTATGCAAGAAGAACTAAACCAAATGGAAAGAAATAATGTATGGGAGCTAGTAGACAGACCATACCACAAGAAAGTCATTGTTACCAGTCGGTCTAAAAGAAAAAATGCGATGAAGATGGAGCTGTTGTCAGGAATAAAGCTACATTGGTTGCAAAAGGATATTCTCAATGTGAAGGAATATATTTTCATGAAACTTATGCACCAATAGCAAGATTGGAAGCAATTAGGCTATTTCTTGCATATGCAGTGCAGCCTTCAAGAAATTAGAGGTGTATTAAATGGATGTTGAAGGGAGGCTTCATCAATGGAGTGATGGAAGAAGAAGTGTATGTATAATAACCTCCTGGACTTGTCAAATGGGACAAGGTGCACAAACTTATGAAAGCCTTATATGGAGGCACCAAGAGCTTTGTATGAAACACTATCCATATTTCTTGGCAAAAATGGATTCAGCAAAGGAAAGGTGGACAAGACACTCTTCAGAATTGAACATGAAGACCACATATTGCTCGTTCATATATATGTGGATGATATTATTTTTGGATCAATAGATCCTGAATTATGTGAAATATTCTCAAATCTTATGCAAGGAGAATTTGAAATGAGTATGATGGGTAAACTAAATTTATTTCTTGGTTTACAAGTCAAACAGGTTGAAACAGGTATCTTCATAAACCAAGCAGATACACAAGAGAGCTGATCAAAAGATGTGGCATGGAGTTAGCTAAGCCCTTGGGAGCATCTATGAGCACATCCCTGCACATTAACACAGATGATGAAGGCATCTCAATGGACCCAACTCACTGCAGAGGATTAATTGGTTAACTACTATACCTAACTTCAAGCAGACCAGACATATCATATGCGATTGGAGTGTGCGCAAGATTTCATTCCAAGCCAAAGCAGTCCCACCAGGATGCAGCCAAAAGAATAATTAGATATCTAAAATCCACAATCAATGTTGGATAATGGTATCCTAAAGATGGCAATTTTGAACTATCAGGCTATTCTGATGCTGATTTTGCATGTTTTAATATCAACAGGAAAAGAACAAGTGGAACATGTCAATTTCTTTGAACCAAGTTGATATCATGGTTCAGAATGAAGCAGACCTCCAATTCAATATCCACAATCAAGTCAGAATACTTAGCTGCAGGCAGCTGTTGTGCTCAAATTCTATGGATCATAAAACTTCTAAGGGACTACAACATAATAGCAAATAAAGTCCGAATATGGTGTGACAACAATAGCGCAATTGTTACTATAAGTAATCCAGTACTACACTCCTTAACAAAGCAAATAGATGTCAGGCATCACTATTTCAAAGACCATGTGATCAACAAAAGAGTTCGAGGGAAGTAGTCAGCATTGAGTATCATATAGACTAGGAATGAAGCACCTAGCTGATGCAGAAAAGTCAGCCATGATTAAAATCCTAGCTGATCAGGAACTCAGGCAGTATTGAAGAACCAAGCTTATTAGAAAATCAGCAATGAAGAACCTAGGTGATCAAAAACTCGGCCAAGATTGAAGAACCTAGTTGATACAAGAACTCATCCAGGATAAAAGAACCTAGGTGATAAGAAATTCAGCCACGATCAAAATGTTAGGAATATGCCCTCGAATGCCACTCAGAGGATGAGAAAGTGAGAGCATTTGTATTGTAATTATGAATATTATATTTAATAAGGCAATTATTATTTCTATATTATTGTATATCACTAGCATTGTGATTTGGTATATAGAATAATAGTCCTTGCATTTGAGAGCAAATTTTCTACTCCTTATGGAGATAAGGAGATAGGCACTGTAACACCCCCAGAAACCGGGAATATCACACGTTGTGGACCCCACACCCGAGGATCCACCAGGCTGAACACAATCATATAACCAAATTTTTGACCTGCCGGGATCAAAAAGCATAAAGACACGGACCGATAACTCATACAACAAAATCAAACTGTAATAATTTGTTTACAACTCATACCCACACAGGGGTCCAAAATAAAAAACGATACAACACGGCGGAAGACTGAGAAATAATACAACGGCACAACAATAACTAATAGAATTCCATATCTCTTGATAGCAACGTGGCCCATCATATTTTGTGCCGATCCTGTGACTGCTCCCACGCGCCTGCATGAACCTGGACACAATACAGATATCCACCCACCGATTTATCGGGGGTTAGCAAAACTCCAGTGTTTTACTATTGCAAGTATCAAACTATATAAAATGTAACAAGCAATTACAAATCATAAATTAGACAAACACACTACCAATCACGTATTCCCTAGAAGTTTTAATAATATAGAAACGAACACAAGTGGAATCTTTATAAAATGTACTGTCATCTTGGGAATTTTAGAAAGCGCAAATCCTTTAGGAACTCATGTCCTAAGTTTGTCAAAATCCTTTAGGAACTCATGTCATAAGTTTGTCAAAATCCTTTATATTAAAACATGCTCTACGATCAATCAAGACGCTTGTGAACTCTTGTCACGTATACCACATGCAACTCTCATAACACTCGTGATCCCTTGTCATGTGGCTCCGTAGGTTCATCAACCCGCACGGACTATGCCAAACACAATAATCATAACACCGTGAACTCTTGTCACGTATCAAACACAACAAACATAACACTCGTGATCCCTTGTCATGTGGCTCCGTAGGTTCATCAACCCGCACGGACTATGCCAAATAAAACAATCATAGCATACAGTCCCGACTCCGTGATCTCTTTCCACGAGTCACCATAGGCCCTGTTGAACCAGCACGATTGGACGTACTGTGCCCTGACCACATGATCGACTGTCATGTGTCATCATAGGCCTCGTCAGACCCGCATGACTGGACCTCAGCACCACGTACTAGGTTTAGATCTCAGGATCAACTGCCCTGAACCCTCATAGGCCCCGTCGAACCTGCACGAGTGAACTTAGCACCACAACGCACACTACTCACGTTCACATTCCATCAACCACGAACACATCGTGCATCACACGCACATAACACAATGTCAGCAATCACAACGACCGTCATAAATCAACGACACACAACTAACATAACCCACGATCAATACATAATACATTGCACAACCATGTGTACAACCAAACCAACACGATTATCACAATCCTGCACCCAAAACACAACACCCAATACATATACCAAAATAACACAATCATCACCAATCCTTCATGATGCACAACACATAACTAACTTACACGAACCACATTTACAATGCAAACAGATCATCACAAACCCACCACACAATTTTTAATCACACGATACAAATTGTATAACAAGATACTTGCCTCAATAATCGATATTGATCACTCTGACCAACACAGCTCGACCGGAAACTCCAATTACCTACAACTTCCAAAAAACACAACAAAAACACGATCACAATGATGTTCAAGACCAACGACAACTGAAATCATGCCAAACTATCGAGGAAAACTCATTGGAACATTTAATCAAACATTAAATGTTCATTATTCCGCAAGAACACTCAAATCTCCAATCGAGTTAGACCAGTTCGAAATATGGGTATGGAATCCATACAACACGATTAATAACATCATACCACCCCAACCAATTCATCAAAATCGGACTAGGATCGATATCAAGAACAAATCCCCAAAAAGTCAACTCGAAGAAAAATCAAGGGATTACCTCGATCCGATGAAGAACAATGGATTAGATGATGTTACAATCACCTAGAGACCTCCAAAACACCTTGGATGGAGTAAAAATCGGCCAGAAGTCCAAACCCTAATCGCCCTCGTCTCAAACCCGCTGAGAGAAGAAGAAAGGAGTGAAAATGAGAATTCACGACTGCTGTCCAGTATATATACTAGACAGCTTAGCGTGCGGTAATCATCCCAGATTAGCGTGCACTATCAAGCACGTTCTACACAATCACACAGTTAGCGTGCGCTAATCATCAAGCCCTAGTGCGCGCTAACGAATCTTGCATCCTAGTCCAGTAGCTTCTGGACTACCCCGCACCCACCAGTTAGCATGCGCTATCTCACCATAGCGTGCGCTACTAATACACCTTAGCGTGCGCTATACCAATACATAGCGTGCGCCAGTCAACGTCCTGACTCAAGGCAGTAGCTTCTGCCTCACTTCTGCATCCTTCGTTAGCATGCGCTAACAGAGCCTTAGCGTTCGCTAACGAGACGTAATAGCACGCGCTACCCCAAGCACTTAGCGTGCGCTATTCCAGCTGGACAGGCAATAGGATCGCACCAAAACTCATCACAACAACGATTCCCGCCAATGGAACAACAAACACGCTACAATCTGAATCGCAACCAATACACATTAATGCATGACACACGATCATATAGGCACAAACAACATACAATCCACTAAACAGAAAAAAAAATTCAGCACAACCGGAAACAAAAATCTCGGGTATTACATTCTACCCTCCTAAAAATAAGTTTCGTCCCCAAACTTAAAACAAAGGCATCACGGTGTTACAAAACAAAACCAAAACGTTCAATCATCAAGTGACCCTGTGACCTCCTGTCACGTG
Organism: Orobanche coerulescens; assembly: GCA_033398695.1. Taxonomy (NCBI): domain Eukaryota; kingdom Viridiplantae; phylum Streptophyta; class Magnoliopsida; order Lamiales; family Orobanchaceae; genus Orobanche; species Orobanche coerulescens. Next base: position 41,392,956 of record CM065805.1, on the reverse strand, counting down.
TCTCCGTAGGTTCAACAACCCACACGAATTGAGCCAAAATAGTACATCAATATCAATCATGATCGTGACCCCGTGATCCCTTGCCATGTGTATCCGTAGGTTCCACAACCCTCACGAATTGAGCCAACACAATAATCACAACAATATGCACGGAAATATTCAAACCAGAATATCAGATATCAAGTACCATAAATCAAACATCACATATCAAATCTACACACTAGATAAACTTCGCAAGACAGAATTTAATATTCTGTCACTGGGTACCGCTGGGCCCTCCAGGAGTAGGAACGGAATTCCACTTCCCGAACATTTTAGCAATAGTCTCACAATGCACCGCTTGGTGTACCTCTTGACCACACTTGAAACAATTCACTTGTGGACCACACGACTGCAATTGAAACACGTTTTCACACTGCTACCCCTACTCATGGTTACACCATGACCACAACCTCGGCCTTGTCTTCTCGGCATGCCGAACATGCAATCACTAAGCACAATGAAATGTAACATCGCAGAGCAACATACCATGATTCCAACTCAGCACAACACATCGCAAATCAATATGCCGAAATGCCCACTCAGCATAAGATACCAACATAAGGCAACAATTAACAACACAACAAAAATATCCACTCTGCGAAATTACATGAATACAAGAACTATCATTGCAACAGATGGAACTTACAATCATAAACGAATCACAAGACCAAATCAACAAAAAACTTACGACCATTCCCGATATGACAACAGTCGTAACGACTACACATCATTTTAACCAATCACTGACCACATTCTTTTTAAAACTCCACGAGGTATTCGTTTAAATAATAGCACTTGGAAATCCTTGAATTCGTATATTTTCTGTAGTAAAATTTGAAAATACTTTTTATACCTTGGGCTGTTTTACCAAAACCATAACCTATAGATCGAAACAATCTCGTTTTGAAATCATTTGCAAAATAATACTCCAGAACATCATCCGGAGTACATCACATTCTTTGAAAACAACATCATCACAAACGTCAACGCACCTGGTAATCACCTGTTACCACTCAACATCATCACAATCAACAACACATAAGGTAATCACATGTTACCACTCAACATCGTTACAATCAATAGCACATAAGTTATCCCATGGTCATGCTCTCTTGGCATCAACCCCCAGAGGTTTCACCGAACCATCCCCAGGTGGGCAACCTATTCATATATATAGTAGAAATTCCCACATATCAACAATCAGATCCAAGCCATACAAAAATATGCATCTTAACGCACGTTAAACCTATGATTAGCGTGCGTTAACTATATCACTTAGTCTACCAAGTCCAGTTAGCATGCGCTAAATAGCACATTAGGGTGCGCTGACTAACACAATTTAGGAAGATTTATCCTCCACCCTTTTTGAAATAAAAATCATGTTTGATTTATAAATACAAAAATTTTATGGTGTGAAGGTTTTAAAATCACATACTCAAATCATTTGGAAATAGCACGAATACGCAGAAGAGATTTTCTCAGAATTCTTTCAAACCCAACAAAAGTTCATCATTGGTAAAATTTTACCTAGTATCCAAAATACCTCAAAACGTTCATTCATACACACATACGCAGCGGATACAATTAAATCAACGATCCAAAATCTATCGATTTCGAAACACATGCCCATTCAGCATACAAAATCACCAATTCTACAAACTACTCACAAATACCGGGTTAGAACACATGTCAACCCATCATCCAAGTTTAATAACATAATTTACGAACACCGTTTCGAACACATGTCGAAACCATCAATGTTTCCCCTGAGCATCTCTGATCAATACAAGCGTAATGCATCACAAACACCAGATACAAACTTCATTTCACAACAAACTTGTGACAAAATCAATAACACAAAATACAGTAGAAGAAACTTACATCACAGGTCGCACGAAGATGACGGTCACCCAAGATACTAATCTTCTCTCATAATCCGACAACTCAAGTGATGGAACAAAACACAACTTAACTCGTCAATCGACACCTCGAATGACAGCATAAAACGTAACTCGACTAGACCCGACACCCTAGGTTTCCACAACCTAAGCTCCGATACCATAATTATAGCACCCCCGGAAATCAACCGGGAATATCACACACCATGGACCCCACACTCGAGCATCTACCAGGCTGAACACAATCATACGACCAAATGTTTGACCAGCCGGGATCAAACAGCATAGACACGGACCGATAAGGTCACACAACAAAATCAAACTGTAATAATTTGTTTACAACTCATACCCATACAGGGGTCCAAAATACAAAATGATATAACACAGCGGAAGACTGAGAAATAATACAACGGCACAACAATAACCAACAAAATTCCATATCTCTTGATTAGTAACGCGGCCCATCATCTTTTGTGTCGATCTTGTGACTGCTACCATGCGCCTACATGAACCTGGACACAATACAAATATCCACCCCCTGATTTTTTGGGGGTTAGAAAAACTCCACTGTTTTACTGGGTCACGGTCACTGGGTGATCTCATTATGGGTAAGCTTGGGGCTTGAACCTTCGTGGTTGAATAAGATCCTCGACATTCCTTGGCATAGTGACCGGCTTGACTGCATTTCCAACAATTATTGTCGAACTTATTTATAGGAACATAGCTATTCTTCTTTTGTTCTGCCTTACCATCCCGACCAAGGAAATTTCGCCTTCTTTGAATTAGATTTTTATACCTTCTAAAGTTCTTGGCGTAGAGAACAAGTTCCTCGTCATCTTCATCCTCGGGAACATCTTCCTAAACATCGCTATCAACATTGAATGCGACTACTTTTTCATGAGTCATTGGTTTGGTACCTCTAGACTTGAGAACAATCTCATAATTGATGAGTGACCCGATAAGGGCACTAAACTCGAGCTTGTTGAGATCTTTGGACTCCATGATCGCGGTAAACGTGGCATCCCATCACGTGGCAACGAGCGAAGAATTTTCTTAGCTTTGTCGCTACTAGATATAGGCTTTCCGAATGATGCAAGTCCATTGGTTATAGCCGAGAACCGATCCAACATATTGGTGATTGTTTCCTCGTCCTTCATAGAGAAGAGTTCGTAGTCATGAAGAAGCATGTTGATTTTAGTCTTCTTAACTTGGGTAGTTCCTTCATGAGTTACTTCGAGGATTTCCCAAATTTCCTTTGCTCTTTCGTAGGAGGATATCTTATTGAGTTCTTTGGGATTAAGGGCGCAATAAAGAAGTTGAGTAGCACGGGAATTGATGTGTGTGTTCCTCCAGTCCTCGTCGTTGAACTCGTCGAACTTTTTCAATGATCCATCTTCTTTCTTGGCAAGTTTCGGACCAAGTGCAATGACTTTCCAAATTTCAATATCATAGGCTTGAACGAATATAGCCATTTTCTTTTTCCATGTCAGGAAATTGGAACCGTCGAAGAAGGGAGGACGGTTGAGAGCATTTCCTTCGATTTGGCCAAGAAGTGCCACTTGCGCATCTTTTTCCCTTAGGTGGTTAAACCCTTAAAAAGAGACCCGCTCCGATACCAACTGAAGAGATAAATTCACCAATAGAAGGGGGGTTGAATAGTGGTAATGCGGAATATCGAACTTTCTCGCGAATAAAAGAAACTAGTGCGGAAAGTAAAAGACTCAAAGATTTATAGAGGTTCGGAAACTTGTCTACGTCCTCTCTCCGACTTCTTTTTCTATTGGCTCAAGAACAACCACTCACTTGTCTCGTCTTTGATCGGTCCGAGTACAACAACCATTACAACTGCTTGTCTTCTATTGTTCCAAGCATAACCACTCTCAAAATAAACTTTGTTTATCTAGTGTTCTATCGGAACTAGATAATCCTCACTTTACGATTATTGGAGTGTAATCCTAACAATGCCGGATCAAATATCCTAATAACACCGGATTAGTGACTCTTAATTCGTTTCTCTAACGCTCTTGTATGAATGATGCAACACTCATAACCAAATGAAAAGAATACAAAGTATACTAAATATTACATTATGTATCTCTCTTTGTTTCTTTTTCCTCACAACTTAGAATGTAATAATATATAGAAATTTGAGCTCAAGAATGCTTTGATTGCTTGTATACTTGAATGCTTGAAGTTGTGTGTGAGATACCCAAGTCCTATGGGTATTTATAGTGTCAAGTCCTTCTTCATATACTGAAAAATGTATTATTAGCGTGCGCTAATAATCCTTCATAGCGTGCGCTAACGAGCTTTGACTTGACTGATCTGAACGGTCATTAAACTATACCAACGGTCATAATATACGTCTAGCGTGCACTAGTCGGTCTTCTGTAGCGTGCGTTATCTTCGGTCAACAGGTCTTCACTTTTGACTATTGAAACTTGTTGGTTTGTCTCCCCAACATCTCTTTTCCAACGGATAAAATGTATGTAGCGTGCGCTAGTACATATACATTAGCGTGCGTTAACATTCTTTAATGTTAGCCTTCCAGATTTTGCGTATCTCCTTTTTGACGTTTGCGTTCCAACGGATAAGTTCACTAACGGTAGGAATTTGAACGCTTAGCGTGCGCTAACAAATGTATTGTAGCGTGCGCTATAACCTTTCCAGATAACGTACGATATCTTGTTTAGCATACGTAATAGCTTCCTTGATTTGAGTCCAAAGCCTACTGGACTACCAACATGATTTCCGGTAGCGTGCGCAAGATTTGACATGTAACGTGCGCTAAGGCCTCTAAATAGCGTACATAAGTGTACGTCCATAGCGTGCGCAAACGCTTTTCCTTTTTCTGTTCAGACCTTACTGTCTCTCTGCCTTGAGTGCGATAGCGTGCGTTATAAATAGATGATAGCGTGCGCTAAGATTAACAACTTAGCGTGCGCTGATATTTTGTATTTTGCATGCGCTATCCATCAGGTAACTCCACTAGACTGCAGATTACTTGCCTGACTGCAGGTGACTTTTCCCTCGATAGCGTGTGCTACCATTCAGACTGTAGCGTGCGCTAGGAACATGATTTTCCTTCAATGTAGCAGCTCGATGGGATAGATTTTGTTAAATGTTTTGAATACGATCATTATCAAAATACTTTGAGTCAACATGGTCTTAATGTCCAATCGGGCAGGGATTGATCTAAATATTTTCAGATTTTTCTTCTTTTGGTATACACTTTACCCAATGCTTTAAGTTCACCGACAATGTCGATAAATCTGAGGTCAAGTTCCTCAAGTGTTTTGTAATATTTCATTTCAAATGATTCAAATTGCTGAGTTAGTTTTGAAATCTTGTTTTCTTTTGAGAGCTCAGTTCTCCCACAAATCAACTTGAGTTTCTCCCAGTTCTCCTTGGCTGCCTTCCAGCTCTTTACATTGGAGAATATGCCTTTGTTAAGACTGAAAAATAGTGCTTTCTTGGATACATTGTCGAGATTTGCACATTTGCAATCATCTAGGAAGGAAGCATGGCGTATTAGTCATAGATGACTACTCAAGATATACTTGGATAGTTTTCCTCTACAAGAAGAGTGAAACACTAACCAAGTTGCCTGAGCTAATGAGGAGAATTCAAAACGAGAAATATTTATCTAACATCAAAATCAGATCAGACAAAGGAGAATAATTTCTTAACAAAAAACTAAATAGAGTGATCAGAATGGGATCCAACATAAAGTTTCAGCTACAAATACACCATAACAAAATGGTGTAGCTAAAAAAAGGAACAGGACCCTCAAAGAAGCAGCCAGGATAATGATTGCATAAGTTGATCTCCCCCAAAAGGTTCTGGGGGCTGAATCTGGCAACATAGCCTACCATACACAGAACATAAGCAATGATTGTACTGTAAAACTCCCTATGAGGTTTGGAATGGCAGATTACCAACTGTTGCGTACTTTTATATTTTTGATTGTAAGTGTTTTATATACAACAATGGAAAAACTCAACTGAATGCCTTTGATGCAAAAACTGATGATGGTATCTTTATGAGATACTCGCGAAGAAAAGAATGTAGGGTCTTTAACAAACAAATAATAGTTGTGGAAGAAACACCTCATATTGTATTCGATGAATCTACTGTTGTATACAGGAAATGGGTGGAACAAATTGAGAGAAAGCTCAAGCCACCTCTCTGGAAGAAGTCATTGTCAACGACACAAAGATGATGGACTCAGCTGAAGAAGACCCAACTGCAGATCAGCCAGGTTCTCCAGACCCAGCTGATTCAGATGTAGCTGAACCAAAAGAAGATGATTCAATCATAGCTGAACCAGACACATCTGCAGACCATCAAGACCTAGCTGAAGCTCAGACAGATACAATAATCTCTCAAAACAACCCAATAGGTTGGATGAGCAATGATGATTCTAGAAGAAGAGCATAAGATGAAGATGATACTCCCGAAGGTCTAAAATATCATCTTATCCAACAAATAATTGGAAACTTAAATGATGGAGTCAAGACTAAGAAATCTAGAGATCTAACATGAATGGCCATGTTCTCAGGCTTTATGTCTCAAATAGAACCAAAAATAACATAACTATCCCTGGATGACTACAATTGGGTGAATGCTATGCAAGAAGAACTAAACCAAATGGAAAGAAATAATGTATGGGAGCTAGTAGACAGACCATACCACAAGAAAGTCATTGTTACCAGTCGGTCTAAAAGAAAAAATGCGATGAAGATGGAGTTGTTGTCAGGAATAAAGCTACATTGGTTGCAAAAGGATATTCTCAATGTGAAGGAATATATTTTCATGAAACTTATGCACCAGTAGAAAGATTGGAAGCAATTAGGCTATTTCTTGCATATGCAGTGCAGCCTTTAAGAAATTAGAGGTGTATTAAATGGATGTTGAAGGGAGGCTTCATCAATGGAGTGCTGGAAGAAGAAGTGTATGTATAATAACCTCCTGGACTTGTTAAATGGGACAAGGTGTACAAACTTCTGAAAGCCTTATATGGAGGCACCAAGAGCCTTGTATGAAACACTATCCAGATTTCTTGGCAAAAATGGATTCAGCAAAGGAAAGGTGGACAAGACACTCTTCAGAATTGAACATGAAGACCACATATTGCTCGTTCATATATATGTGGATGATATTATTTTTGGATCAATAGATCCTGAATTATTTGAAATATTCTCAAATCTTATGCAAGGAGAATTTGAAATGAGTATGATGGGTAAACTAAATTTATTTCTTGGTTACAAGTCAAACAGGTTGAAACAGGTATCTTCATAAACCAAGCCAGATACATAAGAGAGCTGATCAAAAGATGTGGCATGGAGTTAGCTAAGCCCTTGGGAGCATCTATGAGCATATCCCTGCACATTAACACAGATGATGAAGGCATCTCAATGGACCCAACTCACTGCAGAGGATTAATTGGTTCACTACTATACCTAACTTCAAGCAGACCAGACATATCATATGCGATTGGAGTGTGCGCAAGATTTCATTCCAAGCCAAAACAGTCCCACCAGGATGCAGCCAAAAGAATAATTAGATATTTAAAATCCACAATCAATGTTGGATAATGGTATCCTAAAGATGGCAATTTTAAACTATCAGGCTATTCTGATGCTGATTTTCCATGTTTTAATATCAACAGGAAAAGAACAAGTGGAACATGTCAATTTCTTTGAACCAAGATGATATCATGGTTCAGAATGAAGCAGACCTCCAATTCAATATCCACAATCGAATCAGAATACTTAGCTGCAGGCAGTTGTTGTGCTCAAATTCTATGGATCATAAAACTTCTAAGGGACTACAACATAATAGCAAATAAAGTCCGAATATGGTGTGACAACAATAGCGCAATTGTTACTATAAGTAATCCAGTACTACACTCCTTAACAAAGCACATAGATGTCAAGCATCACTATTTCAAAGACCATGTGATCAACAAAAGAGTTCGATGGAAATAGTCAGCATTGAGTATCATATAGACTAGGAATGAAGCACCTAGCTGATGCAGAAAAGTCAGCCATGATTAAAATCCTAGCTGATCAGGAACTCAGGCAGTATTGAAGAACCAAGCTTATTAGAAAATCAGCAATGAAGAACCTAGGTGATCAGAAACTCGGCCAGGATTGAAAAACCTAGTTGATACAAGAACTCAGCTAGGATAAAAGAACCTAGGTGATAAGAAATTCAGCCACGATCAAAATGTTAGGAATATGCCCTCGAATGCCACTCAGAGGATGAGAAAGTGAGAGCATTTGTATTGTAATTATGAATATTATATTTAATAAGGCAATTATTATTTCTATATTGTTGTATATCACTAGCATTGTGATTTGGTATATAGAATAATAGTCCTTGCATTTGAGAGGAAATATTCTACTCCTTATGGAGATAAGGAGATAAGCACTGTAACACCCCCAGAAACCGGGAATATCACACGCTGTGGACCCCACACCCGAGGATCCACCAGGCTGAACACAATCATACAACCAAATTTTTGACCTGCCGGGATCAAACAGAAAAAAGACACGGACCTATAACTCATACAACAAAATCAAACTGTAATAATTTGTTTACAACTCATACCCACACAGGGGTCCAAAATAAAAAACGATACAACACGGCGGAAGACTGAGAAATAATACAACGGCACAACAATAACTAATAGAATTCCATATCTCTTGATAGCAACGCGGCCCATCATATTTTGTGCCGATCCTGTGACTGCTCCCACGCGCCTGCATGAACCTGGACACAATACAGATATCCACCCCCCGATTTATCGGGGGTTAGCAAAACTCCAGTGTTTTACTATTGCAAGTATCAAACTATATAAAATGTAACAAGCAATTACAAATCATAAATTAGACAAACACACTCTACCAATCCGAAATCAACCAATCACGTATTCCCTAGAAGTTTTAATAATATAGAAACGAACACAAGTGGAATCTTTATAAAATGTACTGTCATCTTGGGAATTTTAGAAAGCGCAAATCCTTTAGGAACTCATGTCCTAAGTTTGTCAAAATCCTTTAGGAACTCATGTCATAAGTTTGTCAAAATCCTTTATATTAAAACATGCTCTACGATCAATCAAGACGCTTGTGAACTCTTGTCACATATACCACATGCAACTCTCATAACACTCGTGATCCCTTGTCATGTGGCTCCGTAGTTTCATCAACCCGCACGGACTATGCCAAACACAATAATCATAACACCGTGAACTCTTGTCACGTATCAAACACACAAACATAACACTCGTGATCCCTTGTCATATGGCTCTGTAGGTTCATCAACCCGCACAGACTATGCCAAATAAAACAATCATAGCATCCAGTCCCGACTCCGTGATCTCTTTCCACGAGTCACCATAGGCCCTGTTGAACCAGCACGATTGGACGAACTGTGCCCTGACCCCATGATCGACTGTCATGTGTCATCATAGGCCTCATCAGACCCACATGACTGGACCTCAGCACAACGTACTAGGTTTAGATCTCAGGATCAACTGCCCTGAACCCTCGTAGGCCCCGTCGAACCTGCACGAGTTAACTTAGCACCACAACGCACACTACTCACGTTCACATTCCATCAACCACGAACACATCATGCATCACACGCACATAACACAATGTCAGCAATCACAACGACCGTCATAAATCAACGACACACAACTAACATAACCCACGATCAATACATAATACATTGCACAACCATGTGTACAACCAAACCAACACGATTATCACAATCCTGCACCCAAAACAACACCCAATACATATACCAAAATAACACAATCATCACCAATCCTTCATGATGCACAACACATAACTAACTTACACGAACCACATTTACAATGCAAACAGATCATCACAAACCCACCACACGATTTCTAATCACAAGGTACAAATTGTATAACAAGATACTTGCCTCAATAATCGATATTGATCACTCTGACCAACACAGCTCGACTGGAAACTCCAATTACCTACAACTTCCAAAAAACACAACAAAAACACGATCACAATGATGTTCAAGACCAACGACAACTGAAATCATGCCAAACTATCGAGGAAAACTCATTGGAACATTTAATCAAACATTAAATGTTCATTATTCCGCAAGAACACTCAAATCTCCAATCGAGTTAGACCAGCTCGAAATATGGGTATGGAATCCATACAACACGATTAATAACATCATACCACCCCAACCAATTCATCAAAATCGGACTAGGATCGATATCAAGAACAAATCCCCAAAAAGTCAACTCGAAGAAAAATCAAGGGATTACCTCGATCCGATGAAGAACAATGGATTAGATGATGTTACAATCACCTAGAGACCTCCAAAACACCTTGAATGGAGTAAAAATCGGCCAGAAGTCCAAATCCTAATCGCCCTCGTCTCAAACCCGCTGAGAGAAGAAGAAAGGAGTGAAAATGAGAATTCACGACTGCTGTACAGTATATATACTAGACAGCTTAGCGTGCGCTAATCATCCCAGATTAGCGTGCACTATCGAGCACGTTCTACACAATCACACAGTTAGCGTGCGCTAATCATCAAGCCTTAGTGCGCGCTAACGAATCTTGCATCCTAGTCCAGTAGCTTCTGGACTACCCCGCACCCACCAGTTAGCATGCGCTATCTCACCATAGCGTGCGCTACTAATACACCTTAGCGTGCGCTATACCAATACATAGCGTGCGCCAATCAACGTCCTGACTCAAGGCAGTAGCTTCTGCCTCACTTCTGCATCCTTCGTTAGCATGCGCTAACAGAGCCTTAGCGTGCGCTAACGAGACGTAATAGCACGCACTACCCCAAGCACTTAGCATGCGCTATTCCAGCTGGACAGGCAATAGGATCGCACCAAAACTCATCACAACAACGATTCCCTCCAATGGAACAATAAACACGCTACAATCTGAATCGCAACCAATACACATTAATGCATGACACACGATCATATAGGCACAAACAACATACAATCCACTAAACAGAAAAAAAAAATTCAGCACAACCGGAAACAAAAATCTCGGGTATTACATTCTACCCTCCTAAAAATAAGTTTCGTCCCCAAACTTAAAACAAAGGCATCACGGTGTTACAAAACAAAACCAAAACGTTCAATCATCAAGTGACCCTGTGACCTCCTGTCACGTGTCTCCGTAGGTTCAACAACCCACACGGATTGAGCCAAAATAGTACATCAATATCAATCATGATCGTGACCCCGTGATCCCTTGCCATGTGTCTCCGTAGGCTCCACAACCCTCACGAATTGAGCCAACAAAATAATCACAACAATATGCACGGAAATATTCAAACCAGAATATCAGATATCAAGTACCATACATCAAACATCACATATCAAATCTACACACGAGATAAACTTCGCAAGACAGAATATAATATTCTGTCACTGGGTACCGCTGGGCCCTCCAGGAGTAGGAACGGAATTCCACTTCCCGAACATTTTAGCAATAGTCTCACAATGCACCGCTTGGTGTACCGCTTGACCACACTTGAAACAATTCACTTGTGGACCACACGACTACAGTTGAAACACGTTTTCACACTGCTACCCTTACTCATGGTTACACCATGACCACAACCTCGACCTTGTCTCCTCGGCATGCCGAACATGCAATCACTAAGCACAATGAAATGTAACATCGCAGAGCAACATACCACGATTCCAACTCAGCACAACACATCGCAAATCAATATGCCGAAATGCCCACTCAGCATAAGATACTAACATAAGGCAACAATTAACAACACAACAAAAATATCCACTCTGGGAAATTACATGAATATAAGAACTATCATTGCAACAGATGGAACTTACAATCATAAACGAATCACAAGACCAAATCAACAAAAAACTTACGACCATTCTCGATATGACCACGGTCGTAACGACTACACATCATTTTAACCAATCACTGACCACATTCTTTTTAAAACTCCACGAGGTATTCGTTTAAATAATAGCATTTGGAAATCCTTGAATTCGTATATTTTCCGTAGTAAAATTTGAAAATACTTTTTATACCTTGGGCTGTTTTACCAAAACCATAACCCATAGATCGAAACAATCTCGTTTTGAAATCATTTGCAAAATAATACTCCAGAATATCATCCGGAGTACATCACATTCTTTGAAAACAACATCATCACAAACATCAACGCACCTGGTAATCACCTGTTACCACTCAACATCATCACAATCAACAACACATAAGGTAATCACATGTTACCACTCAACATCATTACAATCAACAGAACATAAGTTATTCCATGGTCATGCTCTCCTGGCATCAACCCCCAGAGGTTTCACCGAACCATCCCCAGGTGGGCAACCTATTCATATATATAATAGAAATTCCCACATATCAACAATCACATCCAAGCCATACAACAATATGCATCTTAACGCACGTTAAACCTATGATTAGCGTGCGTTAACTATATCACTTAGTCTACCAAGTCCAGTTAGCATGCGCTAAATAGCACATTAGGGTGCGCTGACTAACACAATTTAGGAAGATTTATCCTCCACCCTTTTTGAAATAAAAATCATGTTTGATTTATAAATACAAAAATTTTATGGTGTGAAGGTTTTAAAATCACATACTCGAATCATTTGGAAATAGCACGAATACGCAGAAGAGATTTTCTCAGAATTCTTTCAAACCCAATAAAAGTTCATCATTGGTAAAATTTTACCTAGTATCCAAAATACCTCAAAACGCTCATTCATACACACATACGCAGCGGATACAATTAAATCAACGATCCAAAATCTATCGATTTCGAAACACATGCCCATTCAGCATACAAAATCACCAATTCTACAAACTACTCACAAATACCAGGTTAGAACACATGTCAACCCATCATCCAAGTTTAATAACATAATTTACGAACACCGTTTCGAACAAATGTCGAAACCATCAATGTTTCCCCTGAGCATCTCTGATCAATACACACGTAATGCATCACAAACACCAGATACAAACTTCATTTCACAACAAACTTGTGACAAAATCAATAACACAAAATACAGTAGAAGAAACTTACATCACAGGTCGCACGAAGATGACGGTCACCCACGATACTAATCTTCTCTCATAATCCGACAACTCAAGTGATGGAACAAAACACAACTTAACTCGTCAATCGACACCTCGAATGACAGCATAAAACGTAACTCGACTATACCCGACACCCTAGGTTTCCACAACCTAAGCTCCGATACCATAGTTATAACACCCCCAGAAATCAAACGGGAATATCACACACCATGGACCCCACACTCGAGGATCTACCAGGCTGAACACAATCATACGACCAAATGTTTGACCAGCCGGGATCAAACAGCATAGACACGGACCGATAAGGTCACACAACAAAATCAAACTGTAATAATTTGTTTACAACTCATACCCTTACAGGGGTCCAAAATACAAAACGATATAACACAGCGGAAGACTGAGAAATAATACAACGGCACAACAATAACTAACAGAATTCCATATCTCTTGATTAGTAACGCGGCCCATCATCTTTTGTGCCGATCCTGTGACTGCTACCATGCGCCTACATGAACCTGGATACAATACAAATATCCACCCCCCGATTTTTCGGGGGTTAGCAAAACTCCACTATTTTACTAGTGTAAGTATCAAACTATACAAAATGTAACAAGCAATTACAAATAATAAATTAGGCAACCACACTATACCAATCAAAAACCAACCAATCACGTATTCCTAGAAGTTTTAATAATATAGAAACCAACACAAGTGGAATATTTATAAAATGTACTGTCATCTTGGGAATTTAAGAAAGCGAAAATCCTTTAGGAACTCATGTCCCAAGTTTGTCAATATCCTTTAGGAACTCATGTCCTAAGTTTGTCAAAATCCTTTACATTTCAACATGCTCTACGATCAATCAAGACGCTTGTAAACTCTTGTCACATATACCACATGCAACACTCATAACACTCGTGATCCCTTGTCACGTCGCTCCGTAGGTTCATAAACCCGCACGGACTATGCCAAACACAATAATATAACACCGTGAACTCTTGTCACGTATTAAACACAACAAACATAACACTCGCGATCCCTCGTCACTTGGCTCCATAGGTTTATCAACCCGCATGGACTATGACAAACAAAACAATCACAACATCCAGTCCCGACTCCATGATCTCTTTCCATGAGTCACCGTAGGCCCTGTCGAACCCGCATGGTTGGACGTACTGTGTCTTGTCCCCATGATCGACTGTCATGTGTCATCGTAGGCCTCGTGAGACCCGCACGACTGGACCTCAGCACCACGTACTAGGTTCCGATCCCAGGATCAACTGCCCTGAATCCTCAGAGGCCCCGTCGAACCCGCACGAGTGAACTTAGCACAACAACGCACATGACTCATGTTCATATTCCATCAACCACGAACACATCAATTAATCACATTGATCACCATGTGGTCACGCATCACGCGCACATAACACAATCTCAATCATCACAACGACCGTCATCAATCAACGACACACAACCAACATAACCCACGATCAATACATAATACATTACACAACCATGTGTACAACCAAACCAACACGATTATCACAATTCTGCACACAAAATACAACACCCAATGCATATACCAAAATAACACAATCATCACCTATCCTTAATGATGCATAACACATAACTAACTTACACTAACCACATTTACAATGCAAACAAATCATCACAAACCCACCACACGATTTCTAATCTCAAGACACAAATTATATAACAGGATACTTGCCTCAATAATCGATATTGATCACTCCGGTGAATTAGCTCGACCGGAAACTCCAATTACCTACAACTTCTACAAAACACAGTGAAAACATTATCACAATGAGGGTCAAGACCAATGACAACTGAAATCACGCCAAACTATCGAGGAAAACTCTTTGGAACATTTAATCAAACATTAAAGGTTCATTATTCTCCAAGAACACTCAAATCTCCAATCGAGTTAGATTGTGCAACATCCACTGGTTCACATGGGTTCATTATTCTTGAAAGTTGGATTATGCAACATCCACAGGTTCTTGATCGGAAGGTGATAAGCAACTTGAGAGTTGTGAGGCATCCATGGATTTTCGATCAGGAGGTGACAAGCAACCAAGGGAATGAGTTACCACAGCAAGGGTTTTCATTGATTGAAAGCTATAGTAACTAATTCATTGTAATGATCAAATGTTAGTGAATTTATCTCCTAGTGGATTGGAGAAAAGTGGACTAGTATAGGATTATCCTACCTCTGAAACCACTATAAGTGCTGTGTGATTTACTGTTTAAACACCATACTTAACCGCTGCATCCATCTTAACTATTGCATTAAAAGTCAGCTAAGTCTTTCGCATATTATTTTCCAGCTGACATCTGAACTGTACCTAGCTGAGATTTCAGCTAAGTTTAAAGATCAGCAAAATTTGCCTAGCTGCACACATCACAGTTGAGTTTCTTAAACCAGCTATTGCATCAAATTATTTTAAAAGTCTATTCACCCCCTCTAGACTTTTACCATACGTACTTGTGACCTATAATTATGGGTATTATCTCGGCTTTCAACATTGCACATTTCGATGGTAAAGGTGATTCTCAAATTTGGCAACAAAAAATGAAGGGTATTCTTATACAACAGAAGGTTTTTAAATCTATTGATCAAAATTTTGCCGCAAATATTTTCGCCGATAGAAAGGCTGAGGCGGATGAATTTGCGTATTCATATATTATACTAAACTTGTATGATTCTGTGATATAGAAGATTGGCAAACATGAAAACGTTAAGGCACTTTGGAAATAATTGGAAGAGATTTACATCGAAACTTCCCTGTGTAAGAATTATTTTTACTTGAAAGAAAATTGATATAAACTTTATATTTCAAAAAATATAAATGATAATCTGGATACTTGATGTATCAAACAAATAAGTGATAAAAAACTTGTTGAATACAACCCTATTTTTCTCTCAAATTCCATCCCTGATTCATACAATGATATCAAATATGCTATTAAGTTTGGGAGAGATGAGGTGGCCCTTGATACGGTTATAAATGGTTTTAAAAGTAAGGAGATGGATTTAAAGAATAATAAGGGGAGCAAAATCTTTCGAGAAGTTAAATTTGTGAGGGAAGGCCTCAGAATAGTTTTCAAAAACCAAAACCTCCCCCTAGCCTGAACAATCAGAATAATTATTCTCATAAGGAAAAGGGCAAGTGGAAGAGTAGGTCAAAATCCCGACATAAGAACCATAAGTGATATAATTGAGGTGAACTCGGCCATTACATTATGAGTGCACTAAACCCAAGAAAAATCATCAAAATCACAACGCTAAGTTGGTAGCTGAAAATGAATGAGTATATGATTTTTTCATCGTGTCTGAAATATGTGAACATGTTAATAGTGTGCATTCTCTTACTTTGTGGGAAAATGAATATCTTGTTATTTTGCGTGTACTTTTCACATGTCGCCATTGAAATGGTTGTTTTCAAATTATAGAGAAGTGACTAATTGATTTGTCTGCATGGAAAATAAGAAAAAATGTTAAGTTTCTGGTTTAAGGGATATTAATCTAAAATGTGATATTGGTTATTTATTAACTCTGAAAATATGAGGCATGTTTCTGACTTATGTCACAATCTCATTTCTTGTGGTACCCTTGTGCTAGGAATATGCCCTCGAATGCCACTCAGGGGATGAGAGAGTAGGGGCATTGTACTTGTAATTATGGAATAATTAATAAAAAGGCAATACGATTCATTCACTGTTTATTGTATTTCAATTGCATTCTTGACTTGGTAAACATTGAAGTGAAGTCTATGTAAATAAATTGAACATTCCATTATAAGAGAAAATGTACTGGAAGTCTTTAAAGTTTATTTGCGTAAATCGTTCGCAAGTCAATAAACTTAAATGGGCATTAAGTTTTAATACACTACTACAAAAACAAGCAAAGAGACCCTTAATAACAGACCCGTTGGTTAAGACAACGGGTCTCTTTAATATAAGAGACCCAATATTAGAAATAACAGGTCTCTAATATGTTAAAGGGGTCCACTATTTTCTTATAAGATAAAATAAAGACCACTTATTTAAGGTAACAGGTCTCTAATGTGTAAGAAATAAAAGACCCGTTGTTTATTTCAACGGGTCTGTAATGTGTGAGAAATAAAAACGCGTTGTTTAATGCGGTCTCCATTTTTCATTCTTTACCAAATCAACTGGGCCGTACGTATTGTGTTTCTTTCTCTTCTTTCTTCCTCGATCTATCGCAGGCGACTACAGCTAGGGCAAGTGTAGAAAAATCGGCGACCTCGCGTCCACAGGCCGATCGATGAAGTCCCACCCCAATCATCGGCGATTTACCTACCACCAGCGCCGGCATGTGTACAAGGTGTGTTTTTCTATTTTATTCTCCTTTTTTACATCACTCCTCTTAGAAATAATTTCTCGATTTTCTGGTTTAGTTTTTATGGTATTGATTGGTTTAGGTATTCTACGAGTATAGTTGTTCTTTCTCGAAGTTCTTTTACTATACGAGATATATGTTGATCCATCACGGACCTGCATCCTTCTCTCGCTTTTCTAGGACTTCCTCTTTGTTATGTTTACTGATTCTTTTATGAGAGAGAGTTTGATGGATGATTATGTCGATATGTATATTTTCATACCCAATTAGTAAGGGTCCTGAGAGTAGGAAAACTTTGAACATGCATTTCCATACCATCTAGAACTAATTTGTAGTGGTATTTTAGCCTTTATTATGTTCTATTTGATATGTATTGGCTATTTTCCCATCATTAATATCTGGTAATTCTTTTGATTTTTACCTTCTTATCGGAAAATTGGGGTTGTAGTAGGCTTTGTGTATAAGGATGTCAAGGATCGAGTGTTTCCTACGCTTCATCCATAGCCGTAATGAGGAGTATGTATCACACTTGAAACATTTTCTGTTATGTAGTTACATATTTCATGTCATGTATGTGATCAGTACATGATGCATCTAATCGCTTCTCGCAAAGACATGGGTCAATGAGGGTCAATTTACCATATGATTTCCTTAATAATGGAACCGTAATTCACATGTTACGGTTGAATGTTGATTTCATTGTGATAGGTTGGTCAGAAACTTTGGACAAGATTCCATTTGTCTTTGCTATTAAAGTAAGTTTCTTGTCTTGTCTTGATCTCACTTTTTCTTCAATGAGAAACTTGGATTACTTCCAAAATTGTTTTATCACCCGGTGTCTATCACTGTCGCCTAAGTCATGTTATTGTGCAACAAATACCACTTTTTGTTCTATCACGTAATCAATTATGTGAATTTTTACCGATTTTTCCTTGACTCGCACTAAATGATTCTTTTTAGTTATGGTAGAGATCTTGACCGACGTGTTCGATCTTGCTATGTGTCTCTTGAATCAAGATAAAAATAATATAGCTCGTACCTTCTTCATACCTATAATCGAATGGTTTTTTTACCATATTCGAATTGTTAAATGCCCGTATGTCTTTGTGGGTTTTCTTCTAGATTGATTTATTTTTGCAAAAATAAAGGATTTCTTAATGAATGGGGTGAGGAATGTCTTAGTATATTGTGGTATATAATCTACGATATCTAATAATTGTTGCATCTTTCCGCATTTAATGTACAACCTTTGAAACGACAAATCATGTAGATAGAGGGATTGCAGATTCCTTGTGGAGGAGATGTGCTAGTGAAACTAAAATGTGCCTGTGCAAGGAAACATATTTTTTTTTCAAATTGCACCTTGGATGTCAAAGGATAAAGGTAACAATACAAAACAAGATATGTTTTAACTTTTATGTATCATTAGTCCAACTTAACATATGAATTCAAAACAGCCACGAATGTGAAAAAAGAAATCAAAGGATGAAGTCTTTCTTAAGTAGTGGTAGTGGGGCGGATGGAGTCTTGTATGACCAAGTTCAATAAGAAGTTGTCACTAACGGTCCCCTTGATGGTCCGACACAACACAAGATATATGTATCTGATATTATCAATATACTCGAGTTTATTGCCAAAAATATAGACGGACATAGTTAAAATACAAAGTGATGGAGTATACATATATAACAATAAGTTCATGCATTGTTCGAGTTCTTGATGTTGTAAAGTATCATGCTTAGCGGTGTTTATAATGTTTAATTAGCAAAACAACATTCCCGAATGTCTAAAACACTACAGGAATCATGTGGATTGTAATAGAAGATAGATACGGTGTGAAGGACTCAAGGAGTATCTTTGTTGGGTTATATATAGAGCTAATTATTAGGTATTTTAGGTTTCGTTACTTCTTATTTATGCTTTTATTCTTTTTATTTTTTGAGAGGGTTTTTACTATCTGTTCTCCTTTTCTTTTATTCTTTGAAAAAAATAATATAGTTGGGTTTAGAACTTAGAAATCATTTTTCTTTTGGTTCTTTAAATCATTTCCTCAAGAGATGGTTTGATGTTTCGAAGGTGATTTTTGTTGAATTTCTTTTGATTATTCAACTTCAAAATTGCTCTTAAACTAAAATAGTTCCGACACTTTTCTGTATCTTAAATTAAATGGTGGAAATAATGATAAAAGATTTAGCTTTTGCCAAGACTGTTTTTTTTTCCTTTTCTTCTCCAAAATATTATTTTTTCACTCCTTTATTTTAACTAGCTTCAGTACAAATGCTGTTGTTTGGGGCAATTTATATCATGGATCCGGGTTCATGATACATCATGAACTCAGTGATGAATATATAATGACACGTGATTTGTAAATACCCCTTCCAATTTATCCCACCCATTTTTGTATTATGGGTATCATTTGAACTTCTTTGTTCTTGTGTATTTTAGGTGAATATTAGTGAACTTGGCACGGTCACACTGCTGGAAAAGTTGTGTGGGGTAAGTATAGTCTCCTTATTTTTATTGTGTGCGAAATTTTATTCAAAATATGTTTCTTACCTTCGATGGTTTGAAATGCGGGAAGTACGCACAAGTTACGAACAATCCCGAAAATGATGGTTGTATCAATCTTTGTTTTGCTCGTCTAAACTCAACGGATTGGTTTGTCCCGTTACATCTATTAGTACTGCTTTTTGGATTTTCCGATGTTATTGTGTAATGCTCGTGGTTTTTCTCTTGTCAATTAGATCATCCGCAAAATTTAGGTTGTGATGTGAGATACTTATATACAAGTCACCTATTTATGATTAGTTTTGAGTTTTGAGTTATTGGAAAATCATTTGTTTGTATTGCGGGCATGTGTTGGTTTATCAAAATTATGTGTGTTTATGTTGCATAATGAAGTACATTTTTTCAAGTAAAAACAAGTCCTTCTTAAGAAGCTTAAAGAAGAGTTTTAATGAAAAGACTCTTCAGAGCAAATTTAGGTAGTAACAAGAAGGGTAGTCAAAATGACTAATAGTCCCAAACAAGTTAGTGAATACCTCTTTTTTTCTCTTTGTGGATCGTAAAGCGTGTGTCGACTCCATCATGTTACTCATTATTTTTGTTTTCTCAAGCTATGTGCTTGGAGATTCCAAACGGCTAGTGCATTTGGCGAGCAGGTCTTGTCTTTCACCTCTGGGAGAGTTGATTAATAGTAAATGGTTTGCATTCTTACCATTCTCTAATTATCCATGTTGTTAATTATTGCTTCTAGAGGAGATCTCAGTAATCACATTTTACAGTCATGCATTTTTATGTTTTATTTCTTTTGAAACTAAAATGAGGCTTGAGTAGACTCTTTCGGTGGATTTAATAAAAATGATTATGTAACTATCATCCTAATAATCATATACTATCACCAACGAATAAAAACAAGATATGCTTTTATGAAATGGCTTTATTTCGCAGACCTCGTTAGCTTTGATGGTGTACAGGGCAACAATCATAGCTGGCGTGTCACCTACAATGGATGAACTCTCGCTAGTCTTGGGTTGCCTACAACTCCCTCATGATGTACTTGTAAGAAATAGACTTATTGAGAATCTTGGGGTTAATATTGATACATCAACAAGCTCAGATCTCTTTTCCTCGACTCAGGGTTAATATTGTATCCACCTTCCCAGCATATCCACCTTCTCAGCATTTAGAGATTGCAATAGATGTAAAGATATCATTATAGTGTTGTTTTGTGTTGTTTTATGTTTTCGGGAACGAGTAGGTTTATGATGTTTTTATGTAATGGTGAGTGTTGTTTTGTGTTTTATATTTTTGGGTACGAGCAGGATTATTATGTTTTTTTTTAAAAAAAATATATGATAAAGAGACCTGTTAAACTTGAAATCGGGTCTCTTAGGTTATACAAAAAAAATATTTAAACAATCAAAGAGACCCGTTATGTATAAAAACTGGCCTCTCAGGTTTTAAAATAAAAATATTAAAAAAATCAAAGAGACCCGTTAGGTGTAAAATGGGCTCTCTTAGGTTAGACAAAAAAAATATTAAAAAAATCAAAGAGACCCGTTAGGTGTAAAATGGGCTCTCTTAGGCTAGACAAAAAAATATTAAAAATCAAAGAGACTGGTAGGTGTAAAATGAGCTCTCTTAGGCTAGACAAAAAAATATTAAAAATCAAAGAGACCTCATATCTTAGATAATGTGTCTCTTACCCTTTTAAATTAGTTTTCTCTCACTTGCATAACAGACTGATTTCTTAGATACTGTGTCTCTTATATCTCAAAAACAGACCCCCACTATGAGGCGGTCTCTTTATCAAAGAGACCGCTGAGATAGAGACCCGTCCAGATGCGGTCTCTTAGGCTTATTTGGACGGGTCTCTTTGCCTATTTTTGTAGTAGTGATAAGACTTGTATAACTGATGCTAGGACATGTGCATGTCTTGATAGCATAGTTATAAGTATATTGGTGGGACCAGTATACTCGAACACGACTCATACTCGATTCAATCACACGGTATTCACTATCGGAGAGTCGATGACGAATCGAAAGGTTGTGATAGTATACGTAGACCTTTGACTTGAAGGTTCAGTAGAAGATGTGCCTGTGACGTTTAGTTTGTCATTAGAGTAGTTAGACTCATTTGCATAATTGCTGAGTTGACCTCGAAGTGTGAATAATACGGGTAGGTAGCAGTCTTTACTGTACGCCAAGAAATGATTCTATCTCCTGTTAGTGAGCAGGCGAATGTCCTATACGGTTCATGGCAAATAAGATCATAAGTCTTTGGCCAAAGCATTCTGATATAGTCGTATTAGAAATACTATTAATCAGTCGGTCTTGATTTGCATTAACACATGTATAGAGTCTAGTCAATAGTAGGGTTTGACTTTATCGTGACCCGAAGACTTGACCTGTAATATCCGGGGGTAATTTTTTTTCGTGTTACTGTTGAGTTGTACGTATTCATTTGGAATTGTACAAGTATTGTTGTTTTGGAATGATACAATGAATATTGTATTGGAATATTTCGGGATCGAAATATTTATACTTGTCGTCGGGTTGGTTTCGTCGTTTGAATGTTGGTTGGAGAGTTTGGATTTTTTTTGGCTAAGTTCATAGCCTTAACGTACACTACGGATGTAGCATTACGTACGCTAGCGTGTTGCCATTATGTATGTTAGGCCTGTAAGGTTACATACGTAATGCTTGGTAGGTGGCAGGAACCTTCCTCGTAGTCACTTTCGGCCGGTGGGTCCCGAGCATCTTCCGATCGGATCTCGCTATTGCAGTCAACGGACCCTTACGGACGTTAAGAGGTGAGCTCTACGTACGTAATGCAGGTCTTGTTAACGTACGTAATATGTTTTTGTTTACGTACGTTAAGGCCTTCGTATTTTAGTTCAGTAATTTCTGGGTTTAGCTTTACGTATGTTACTATTTTTACGTAGCATACGTAAAGGCCCTTACGTACGTTAGCATGGGTGTATAACGTACGTAATGGACTTGTCAGTCTATTTATCTTGGTTTCGTCTTTCATTTCCTCACGAACCAAAACACAATTTCTCTCCCTAGAATCGTCCGTTTGGACTTGTTATTGATGTTTAGCACCTTCCAACTCGATCTTGATCATCCTGGATTGGATTGAAGCTTGAAGTTGGAAGCTTGTTCGTGCTCCTTTGGTGTTTGGAGGCTTCTTCTTGTTCTTCTTTGGTAAGTTCCCTCAATCTCTTGTTCTTCAAGTGATTTTCAAGTTTTTGTTGTTGTTTTCTTCGGGTATTGTTTGATTAATGGAGTATATCATGATTCTTCATGGTTTTGATAAACTTTTGGTGAAGAACATGATAGTATCACTTGAGTTGGATTATGTTCTTGATGTTTAAGATTGTTTGGAGGTTTTTAATCATGTCTAGGAAGGATTATGTTAAGATTGTTATATGATTAACATAGCCTTGAGATGATTATTGTTGTTGGTGGTGTTCTTGAAAGATTTTAACCATTTTAGTAAGGATTTATGATAATTTAAGGGGTGATTATCATAATTTGGAAATGGTTGAGTGAATCTTGTTGTTTAATCCGAATTCATGATGTATTGATGAAGGATTTCTGTTTCAGACATCATGATTATTGAGTTGATGATGTTCTTGGGGTGATAATGATAATATTGATAATATTATCATTGTAGGAGGATCAATTTGATGATATTGGTGATATTATCATTTTGAGATGATTGTTTTGATGATTGTTCTTAAGTGAATCATGTTGTATGGATTTCACAAGTGTTAAGAACGTGATGATCATGTTAATTGATCATCGAGGTGTTGGAGGATGTTAGAATTCATAGTGAGAACTATGATATTCATTCGTGCGGTGTGATCGATTCGTGTTTGAATCAGGCATTGTCCTTGTCGTTGTTTTCTATTGATTTTGTGTTTTTGAATGAATCGTTTTCATTCAAGGTTGTTCGAGCGTTCGTGATCGTTGGGAGGCACCATTCGTCGTTTCGTGCCAGGACGTTGATCGTGGAAGGACTTGCTCGCCTTCGGTTTGAGGCAAGTTTTATACTTGTACTGGTCAATGAGATTAATGTTATCATATATGTGTATGAATGTATTGTATCATTTAGAGACTTAGTCTCTTCGTGATTTGTTGATATTCGGGAATTGTTTGATGCAATACCCTTCGGTGATTATGCCAGATGTGATTGTTATTCGTTAACGGACGGTTTAAGGCATTGAGATTCTTGTTGTCGATAGCCGGTTCGCGGCATCGATGTATCGATTATTATTGTTGACGTTAATGTCGTTCTGAGGCATCGTTGAATCGTTGTTATCGAATTGGAACTGTTGCTATGATGTTGCATTGGCCGATTGAAAGCATTTGATATATTCATTTATCATATCTGTTTTGGTGGTCGGTTTAAGACGCCGGGACATCTATTCTACCATATCACTGGTTATCGATTCACCGTTCTAAGGTAATCGATGTATTGAATTGGGATTATCGAAGATAATTCCCATCCGTTGTATCATTGGTTATCGATTAACCGTTCTAAAGTAATCGAGGTATTGAATTGGGATTATCGAAGATAATTCCCATCCGTTGTATCATTGGTTATCGATTAACCGTTCTAAGGTAATCGATGTATTGAATTGGGGTTATCGAAGATAATTCCCATCCGTTGCATCATTGGTTATCGATTAACCGTTCTAAGGTAATCGATGTATTTAATTGGGATTATCGAAGATAATTCCCATCCGTTGTGTCATCGTTATCGATTGACCGTTCTAAGGTAATCGATGTATTGAATTGGGACGGTCAAGAATAGTTCCACCCGTTGAGTTTTTGTTGTCGTGCTGGCCGACTCAAGGCAGCACGCTATTATTCTTGTGAATTTGGTAATCTTGGGATCGTTACTGTTGTGATTAATTATGTTTTGGAGGCTAGTCTCGGCTAGTGCTCGATGGGTAAGCTTGGAGCTTGAACCTTCGCGGTTGGTTTCCGAACACCTACAGTTCAGTAGGTCACGATCATATTAATGATCTCATTATGGGTAAGCTTGGGGCTTGAACCTTCGCGGTTAGTTTCCCAACACCTACAGTTCAGTAGGTCACGGTCACTGGGTGATCTCATTATGGGTAAGCTTGGGGCTTGAACCTTCGCGGTTGGTTTCCCAACACCTACAGTTCAGTAGGTCACGGTCACTGGGTGATCTCATTATGGGTAAGCTTGGGGCTTGAACCTTCGCGGTTGGTTTCCCAACACCTACAGTTCAGTAGGTCACGGTCACTGGGTGATGTCATTATGGATAAGTCTGGGGCTTGAACCCTCGCGGTTGGTTTCCCAGCACCTGCAATTCAGCAGGTCACGGTCATTGGATGATCTCATTGTGATACGGCTTCATGCCATGGCTTCGGCCCTCATTGTGATACGGCTTCGTGCCGTGGCTTTGGCCCTCAGTTGATACAGCTTCGGGCTGTTTGGCTTCAGGCCATTGTGATGACTAGCAGTTTCGGCTGAGTGGCTTTCGGGCCATCGTGACGTATTGGTATTTTCGCTGGAACCTTCCGGCAATTGTGATTCGTATTTATTTCAGCTCTGGGTTGGTTTATCTTCGTGTAGTTCATTGTTGTGATCTGTATTGATGATTCGCTGTTGGGCACTTGTGTTCTAACCTGTTGAGCAGGTACCGATCGAATTCCGCGGGCATAGTATTTCACGAATGCTCAATTGTTACTTTGGTTTGTGAGCATCTCGTATTACCATTGATGTACCATTTATTCTGCCTTTGGGTGCATATCATGTTATACATGTATTTGATATTCATTATCTGGATGACTGACCCCGTGGGGGCAGAACATGTTTTCATGTTTTAGGTGCTTGCGAGGAGAGAGTTGAGACACAGGGGCATGATGATGGCGACGAGGCATTCGAGCGATACTAGTCCGAGATGTTTTGGTGTTCATGTCAGTCAGACAGTTGGAGTACTCCAGTTTTGTTCAGTCTTTGTCATTTTGTATTATCCGAGCAAGGCTCATAGATGTTGTTGTATCTTATTTTGGCCATGTAGGCCCACTGTTGTCTTTGAAATTCCATATCGGAATAATATATTGGATGTCAGTGTAGGGATTGTAAGTCCCCTTTTGGTCAGTTAATTGTATTTTTGGTCGTGTTAGCTTGGTGGATCTCCTGGTGTGGGGTCCACGGCGCTGTAATGACCCAATGGGATTTTGGGGTGTTACATAAGATGGTATCAGAGAATTGGGTTGTGAGATACCCTGATATGTGAGTTATGTGGCTCCACCGACGCGGTAGTAGTGGGGCTGTCAGGTTATGACAATCTGGACAGTCAGGTTTTGTGAGTCGTGATAGTTGAGCGACTGTATGAGTCTTTCTTTCATCGAGTTGTCGTCAGTGAAGACTAGTATCGCAAGACCTCGAAGCTTCGTATGACCTGTGTAAGGACTCGATTCTCTTGTATGTTCATACATTCATTATGCCATTGATTATACATGTTTTCTTGAAATCTTTATGTAACATTGTTTTACGACCCATTCATGATTAATTGCTTTGGAGCGTGTCGGATCAGTATTGGCTATAATTAGCATGTTTGAAGTGATTGTTTATTTGTTGAGTATGTATACTCGTGTTTGGCTATTGACTTAGCATTGTGGATTGGCCGTTGAGGCATATTTGAGCCTTGTTCATGATCGAGCGTTATTCTTTCAGTATGGAAAGAGGAAACCAAGAACGTAGCAGAGGGGGTAAAGGCTGCAGAGCAGGCCGATACCCAGAACCTCATGTTTATATGCGTACGGATTCCGAGATGGATCAGAATTCGGCTGGAGATGTGACTTATGCGACCGGTTCTCCTTTAGGACGTCATACTCGAGGAGTCGATCAGACTGACATCGACCCTTTCTTGCTTATGAGGAGCATGATGACCCAGATGACTCAGATGACGCAGATAATGGAAACCATACAGACCTCGATGGTTCGTGGTACACAACAGCAGGGACTCCAGGTGCCGTTTTATGGACAGGCCGGGAGAGTGAGTCAAATTATCGGCGACATCTCTCGTCAGAGGCCGCCTATCTTTGAGGGTTCATCGGAACCAGCTGATATTGTTCATTGGCTTGAACATTTTGATAAACTCTTCGACATGGTTCAGTGTCCAGAAGAGAGTAAAGTGGCAGTAGCGGCTTACTATTTGAGTAAAGGCGCTTATTCTTGGTGGCTTTCCATGAAACCCACCGATCGTGATTGTGCTTGGAGTGAGTTTAAGACTCTCATGTTAGAGAGGTATTATCCGGCTCTACTTCGTGAATCCAAGCTGTCAGAGGTTTTGAACCCCGAATCCATCGAGGACGAGGGTGTTATTGTTATTGCGGAGAAGTTTCAGGGACTCCTTCAGTTTGCTTCATCTGTTATCCGTACTGAGGCGGATAAGATCAAGTATTTTAGCAAGAGGCTGAACCCGCAGTTGAGGATGCAGTTGTTCAAGCATAATTGCAATTCACTTGGTGAATTCATCAAGAAGGCTCTTGGAGGAGAGCTTTTGATTAAGGAGCTTGCTCGGAAGAACCCTTTAGTTTCTTCCGGTGAGAGGACTAGGATGCCGGTTCGTTCAGAGGGACATCGGGCTCCGACGTCCAAGAGGTCATATTCAAGTCGTCTTCATGCTAAGAAAGCATCTTCTTCTCAGGCGACGGGTTCGACCATTGTTTGCTTTAACTGTGATACAATAGGACATCGTAGTACTCAGTGCTCGATGCGGTCTATTGTTTGTTTTCTGTGTGGGAAGCCGGGACACCTTCAGAAATACTGCAGGAGTTCTAGTACCAGTAGATCTCAAGGGAAATCACGGGCCTCGAGAGATCTCAAGGGAAATCTCAAGGGAACATCCTTCAGTCCGTACTCCATCCAAGGGGTCATATCGGGCTTCGGGAGCCAGAGGTATGGACACTCGAGGAGGAGCGGCGAGCTCAGATTTGGATCTTCCTCGAGTCGATAAGATCGAGGAGTTCGATGACCTGGAGGATGTTGATTTTGGATACATTTGAGATGTAACCTTAATTTTTTTTTTCTTTATTTTTCGGATTGATGTTTGACTCGGTCTGTACTTTAGTGTTTTGGTTGCGAACCATTTATGGTTGATCTATCTTGTAATTATTGTATCTGAGAATCTTGAGATTTGAGGTCGTGTGATGTGTTTTTCCTTCCTTTTGGTGTTGTACCCGAGATTTTGTAATAATCTGGGTAATTGTTCATTTCAATTCGAGACGCCGAGTCGTGAGGACTTGGGTGTGCGGTTGATATGGTCCCGAGGACCATATGTGCATTGTTATTTTCCTTTTGTGGCATGAGTCAGTGTTTGCTTGAGCGTTTAATGCCGATGAGAACGGGGGAGTGTACACCGATGATTGTAGACATGTATAATGGGAGGCACCCGCGGGGTGTGTGCGCCGGTGTTACGAGTCTTGCGGGTGGTGCGACTTCCTGGCTGGTCTCTGACGGAGGAGTCATGATTCGATTGATCTCGCACTTGGTTGAGTATTTTTTATCACTCGTTTTTTGATGTGTTCAGGCAGAGGAGATGCGGGAACCCGTGGGGTTGGCCTGATTACTCAGACGGAGTTGTTCGTATTGAGGGGTATTCCTGGAGATGTTGTTTTCAGATCCTGATGGATAGTTCGTACCCCGTGTGTTGCACCCTAAGTTTCGGGGATGAAACTCTTTTTAGGGGGGGAGTATGTAATATCCGGGGGTAATTTTTTTTTCGTGTTACTGTTGAGTTGTACGTATTCATTTGGAATTGTACAAGTATTGTTGTTTTGGAATGATACAATGAATATTGTATTGGAATATTTCGGGATCGAAATATTTATACTTGTCGTCGGGTTGGTTTCGTCGTTTGAATGTTGGTTGGAGAGTTTGGATTTTTTTTGGCTAAGTTCATAGCCTTAACGTACGCTACGGGTGTAGCATTACGTACGCTAGCGTGTTGCCATTACGTACGTTATGCCTGTAAGATTACGTACGTAATGCTTGGTAGGTGGCAGGAACCTTCCTCGTAGTCACTTTCGGCCGGTGGGTCCCGAGCATCTTCCGATCGGATCTCGCTATTGCAGTCAACGGACCCTTACGTACGCTAATAGGTGAGCTCTATGTACGTAATGCAGGTCTTGTTAACGTACGTAATATGTTTTTGTTTACGTACGTTAAGGCCTTCGTATTTTAGTTCAGTAAGTTCTGGGTTTAGGTTTACGTACGTTACTGTTTTACATAGCGTACGTAAAGGCCCTTACGTACGTTAGCATGGGCGTATAACGTACGTAATGGACTTGTCAGTCTATTTATCTTGGTTTCGTCTTTCATTTCTGTAATACCCGTAATTTCGATTTTCGGTAATTTCTTTTTTTCGGCAGAAGTCCGTTTTGACGACTCGCTCATGACTGTTTCGTCATTCCGAGAATGATTAATTCTGCACTTTTTGACATCCGAGTTCGTTTCGGTGTCGTTTTGTTGAGTTCTGTGCTTCTTAGCGACTTTTTCGCACTTGAGTTCGATTCTTGCGAATCTCATCCGAAACTATTGTTTCGAGTTTCTCATAAGTTCATTTAATGTTATTATTCATGTTGCGAGCTTTGGTTTGGTGTTTCGATCGTGTATTGTGTATTTCGGACGTTTTGGGCCGTTTTTGTAATTTCCCAAAGTTTGGGGTAATTACTTCCGTTGTCGAATTCCGACACTTCGGGTGGTCGGAATCGTGTGTTCTCTTAGCGCTTGGATTCGTCTTTGCGAGTACTTAGTGACCGTATCTCCGATTTTTACTGAGGTTCGGGTTTCGGGGTCGTCTGGGCCGTCGGAGTGGCCACGGCCGAGTCACGGCCGGAGCAGGGCCTGGCCTGGCCGAGTTACGGTCGTAAGGTGCCGGTTACGGATGTAATGTGTGCCAGTTACAGCCGTAAGGCGTGATCGGGTACGGCCGTACGGGCGCTGGGCATCTTCCGGACGAAAGCCGGTTACGGCCGTAATGTGTGCCAGTTACGGCCGTAAGTGTCCGACAGATGCTGGGCAGATTTTTTGACGAATGCCGGTTACGGCCGTAAGGCCTGTCGAGTACGGCCGTAAGGGGCCAAGTTACGGCCGTAAGGCACTGCTGGTTACGGCCGTAACCCTACCGGCTATATATAGCCTGGGCTCGGCCAGACTTCATTTCTTACGCGTTTTTCTTCCTTTTTCGGCGGCTGGCGACGGGAGGCTTGGGAAATTGAGTTTTTGGCCGATTCTAATCAATTCCAAGGCGTTTTGGAAGATTCTTGTTGATTATATCAACATCTAATCCGTGTGTTTCGTCGAATCAAGGTATATTTCTTGATTTTCCTTCAAGTTGACTTTTTGGAGAATTTGTTCTTGATTTCGATTCTAGTCCGATTTTGATACATCGGTTGGTGTAGTATGATGTTATTAATCGTGTTCTACGGATTGTATATCCATATATCGAGTTTGTTTAACTCGATTGACGATTCGAGTGTTCTTGGGAATTATTGAACATTTAGTGTTCGATTAAATGCCCCAATGAGTTCCTTTCGATAGTTTGTTGGGATTTCCGTCGTTTTTGCCTTGATTCTCGTCGTAATCATCTTTTATTATTCCTTCCGGAGGATTATAGGTGCTCGAGGATTTCCGATGTTGAATCCCGTTTGGTGATTGATGACTCGTGTGGTGTTATTCTCGTAGTACTCGTGGTGCTATTGCGTTCTTGATATTGTTCGGGGATCCGGGGCTATTCGACCGTATTTCATCCGTCGTCTTGTTGCGATCGTGATTTCGAGGCAAGTATCTTGCCCATACATTACGTGTTTTGTGGATATAATGGTTGCTAAGTGTCGATATGTGCTAAATAAATATTTATAACCATTTTTCAAAAGAATCGGTATATTTACCATCATGCTTTTCGTAAGGGTGAACCGTGTGTGTCGGGAATTAATATGCTTAGTTGGATATGTGTGTTAGTGATGAGTATAGGATCACCTTACTTTCGTGTAACGTCATTATGTATGATTATGGCGTCGGTAAATGTACAGTGTAATTCTCTTGTGAAATTATGTGCTTGGATTCACGTGGTTATGGATGAATATGAGAGTTCGTGTGATATTGGTTGTGTCGTTCGGTGCTGTTGAGATCTTGTACTCCCTTGTGAATTGTTATAGTTCTGGGTCGTGAGTACGTGTTGGATAATGTGGCCATTCTAGCAAGGTACCTCGACTATATATATTTTGTGTGTTTGACCTTTGAGAGTCGTGGTTTTGTAATCTGTGAGTTGTTACTCTTCCACCTGGGGATGGCATATGGCCTCTGGGGGCCGATACTAATGGGTACGGTCACGGAAGTGAACTTGGGTGCGTGTGTTGATGTTCTTCCACCTGGGGACGGTTCGACGGGACCTCTGGGGGCCGATACTAATGGGTATGGCCGCGTAAGTGGTTTCCCACCTGGGAACGGTCCGACGGGGCCTCTGGGGGCCGATACTAATGGGTACGGCCACGAGTTACCAAGTGTGGTTTCTGTGATATTGATATTGATGTTTTGATGATTAATTGTGATATTGTCCGGAGTATCACAATGCTTTGCGCTCGGGGTCGAGAGACATTATATATCGAGTTTTGGTGCTTGGCTAGAATGGCATAAGAATAACGTGTTATGTGTAATGTGTCCTTGTAAGTGAATTGCAGTGGATGATCAGGTCGTAGGCCCTGTGTTTTGTGATCGAAATGGTTGGGCCGTGGACCCCGTGTTTTGTTAATGGATTTGTATTTTGGAAAATGAACTTTGGGGCTGTGACCCTAAATGGCTTTCGAGGAATTAAGAACTTTTCAATTTCTAATGTTTTCA
This sequence comes from Orobanche coerulescens, assembly GCA_033398695.1. Classification (NCBI taxonomy): domain Eukaryota; kingdom Viridiplantae; phylum Streptophyta; class Magnoliopsida; order Lamiales; family Orobanchaceae; genus Orobanche; species Orobanche coerulescens. The sequence continues at coordinate 41,361,100 of CM065805.1, read as the reverse complement.
AAACTCCCGAGATTTGGAAATGTTTTCAAAGTGCTTACTTGCTTTGTTTCTGCTTTCAAGACTTGAACTATTTTTTAACTAAATATATCTCGGGAAATCTTTCGTTGTATTCTCGGAATGTGTTGTGTATGGCTTGTTTTTGCACTTTATACTTGCACTAGCGAAACAGTGGAGTTTTTCTAACCCCCGAGTAATCGGGGGTTGGATATGTGTATTGTGTCCAGGTACATGCAGGTTTTCGGGAGCAAGACAGAGGATCGGTACGAGGGATGATGAAATACGAATGATACTAATCACACGAATGCCAGTTTTGGGTTAAGTTAGTCGAAGTCCATTGTAATGTCTTTTCCGCTGTCTTATTGTTCGTTGCAAGTATTTTACCCTTGCGTGGGTATGAGTCTGGATGAGTTTATGTATTTTAATTTGTAAGTCAGTGACGAAAGACAAAATAGGTCTATTGGTTTGTTATTTTGATTCGTCGGTATGTAATGTAATGTGTTGTTTTGATGTCTAGCCTGGTGGATCCTCACGGAGAGGTTCTGCGGCGTGTAATATTCCCGGTTAGATCTGGGGGTGTTACATTTATGGTATCAGAGCTTAGGTTGTGGAAACCTAGGCTGTCGGGTCAAGTAGGGTCTGTTGAGTTTTGTCTCGTCGGATTTTATCTGACTGAGTCGTGTCGCGACGCGTCGTCTGAGTTGGTTGGTCGTGATTAGTATCGTGGGGCGATCATCATCTTCGTGCGACCTGTGGATGTAAGTCTCCCTTATTTGTATTGCGCCTCGTGTGACACGAGCTATTTGTTTGATTTTGTATTAAGTGATGGAACCTTTATGTAGATTCTCGGTTTCGTGATGCAGTTATGTGACTCATGTTTCATTTATATGAGGAGTATTGTCATTATTTACGTCCTTTTGACTGTGATATTTACTGTCATTTCCGGTAAAGGACATGTGTTGTCTTGATTTTGAGCGAGTTGTTGCGTGTATTATGATTGTATGTAAGCGAATATTGTTACGTGTGAGTTTTTAGGCATTCTAGCCTAATAGATTTTTCGAAAACCTTGAGTATCTTAGAAAATAAAATTCGAGACGTACTTTTAAATGGATTGTATTTTCAAGGCGCCTACTAGCGCAACTATTTGTTTCAAAATTCTTCTACCTCGAGGACCAAAATGTTTTGAGATATTTTCATTGTTTTAGAAACACTTTTACTTAGACCCGAGGGTCAAATATTTTGAAAGGTTTCACTAAAAGAAAAGTGTCCTCATTTTTGTTCAAACACAAGATGATTTTCAAAGTCTCGACAATGATGTTTGTTCGACTTTTTGTAAAATGATGCTCAAGATCAACTGGTGTTTCCAAACTGTTTTCAAAAGGTGGCATTCGTTTTTTTAAAACCCATCATTTTCTGCTTGTGGTCAGAGAAGGTGTGTATGATGTTGATATTGTTGTTAGGGTGTTAGCCCTCCGAATTGTGATTGAATTGGTGGTGTGAACGTTGAGTCGTTCGCCACGCATATGTTTTGTTAGCCCTATGTGGAAGGTGTGATGACGATCTTTAATGTTGTCATTTCGTGGTGGATTGCGTGTTATCGCACCTATGTGAGCTGTTAAAGCTTGGGTTTGTACGTTTGTGTACATGTGTGATTGTTTCATGCGTTAAGGTCGCCGAACGATACCGTCGTTGCTGTAGTGTTTGTGTGTGTATTACTTTACGATGGTAATCGTTGTATATGATATGTGTTATGATTCCTTGTTGTGCTAAGTTGGCATCTCCGGTTTGTTGTTTTGCGACGTTATATTCCATTGTACCTAACAGCCATATATTCGGTATGCCGAGCCGAGGTGTTTCAACCGTGGTCTGCCGGGGGCATGCACGTACCAATTGTCCTTCTCGTCATTAATGCATTTCAAGTGTGGACCCGAGAGACACAGGATCCAGTGTTGCAAGTTGGGTTCTGAGTCTTTTGGGGCACGAACTTCGGTACAGATATCAGGATCGGCTCTAAGAGGCCCATGGGAAATGTTTCCGTCGACTGCTTTTGTGTTGTTGCCTTGTTTCAGTTATTGTGAGTTGCGGGGACGCCCTTCTTTTATAAGAGGTCGAATGTAATACCCGTATTATTTTTGGCTTCTGCATTTTTTTCTTTCTCAATTCTATCGACTCGCTCGTGTTCGTTGATACTTTATGAACCTGTTCTGTATTTCAGTTTCATCATTCGAACGAGATGTGATCTTGTTTTGGGTCGATATGGTTATCGCTGTGACTTTTCTGAGTTCGGTTCGATTCTTGTGAACCTTGCTCGGAGGTAACATCTTTTGGTGCTACTAGTTCTTTTATTCGAAGTGGATCGGATTTTGAACTTCTGTATTTTCGACTCTATTGACTCGTTTATGTTCGTTGACATTTCTGAGCTTGTCCTGCCCATTGCTTTTGTTGATCGAACGAGTGGTATTGTTTCGGAATAACTCGTTTGTCGTTATGACTTTTCAATTACTATTCCCTTTCCTGTGGATCTTATGTGAATGCACATCTTGTTGTCTTCACCGGATCATATATTGTCTCGAGTGGAGATGTGAACCTTGGAGTTGTTGTTTGAATTTTATTGTTCTTCGTGATTCGAACATGATTGTTCAATTTTTGTTGTCTCGGTCGTTGTGGTTCGATCGTTTGATTGTTTGATTTTTGTTGATCTCGTTTCGTGATCGTTGAACAATCAGACTCCTTCGTAATTCCCTTAAGTTCGGGAAATTAGTCTCGTTTTCGATCTTCCAACCCTTGGGTGGTGGAATTCCGTATTTGTTCAGCGATTGACTCGCGTTTTGATTGATGTACCGTTGGGTTGGTCAATCATATTGATTTTTGTTCGTTGTGTTTCGTGATTGTTCGGATAATCGACTTGATTGTATTATCCGTTTGTTGACGCTTGGAACTTGTTGGTTTTATTATGTCTCTATCGGCGGTGTGGTGTTGGTTGTCGTGGAGTGTGTTTCCACTTCGTATGTCTCTTTGCGTTTCTTGCAGCGTTTTGCCGTCGGGCGCGAGTTTTCGGTTTTTGGTGTATCTCGTCGAGTTTTCCTGGCAGGGATATTGCTTCTCCCTACTTGTTTTAAGTTTCGGGACGAAACTTCTTTTAAGGAGGGTAGAATGTAATACCCGTAATTTTGATTTCCGGTAATTTCTTTTTTTTCGGCAGATATCCGTTTTGACGACTCGCTCATGACTGTTTCGTCATTCCGAGAATGATTAATTCTGCACTTTTTGACATCCGAGTTCGTTTCGGTGTCGTTTTGTTGAGTTTTGTGCTTCTTATCGACTTTTCCGCACTTGAGTTCGATTCTTGCGAATCTCATTCGAAACTATTGTTTCGAGTTTCTCATAAGTTCATTTAATGTTATTATTCATGTTGCGAGCTTTGGTTTGGTGTTTCGATCGTATATTGTGTATTTCGGACGTTTTGGGCCGTTTTTGTAATTTCCCAAAGTTTGGGGTAATTACTTCCGTTGTCGAATTCCGACACTTCGGGTGGTCGGAATCGTGTGTTCTCTTAGCGCTAGGATTCGTCTTTGCGAGTACTTCGTAACCGTATCTCCGATTTTTACTCAGGTTCGGGTTTCGGGGTCGTCCGGGTCGTCGGAGTGGCCACGACCGAGTCACGGCCGGAGCAGGGCCTGGCCTGGCCAAGTTATGGCCGTAAGGTGCCGGTTACGGCCGTAATGTGTGCCCGTTACGGCCGTAAGGCGTGATCGGGTACGGCCAGACGGCGCAGGCATCTTCGGACGAAGCCGATTCTGGCCGTAATGTGTGTCAGTTACGGCCGTAAGTGTCCGACAGGTGCTGGGCAGATTTTTTGACGAATGCCGGTTACGGCCGTAAGGCCTACCGAGTACGGCCGTAAGGGGCCGAGTTACGACCGTAAGGTACTGCCGGTTACGGCCGTAACCCTGCCGGCTATATATAGCCTGGGCTCGGCCAGACTTCATTTCTTACGCGTTTTTCTTCCTTTCTCGGCGGCTGGCGATGGGAGGCTCGGTAAATCGAGTTCTTGGTCGATTCTAATCAATTCCAAGGCGTTTTGGAAGATTCTTGTTGATTATATCAACATCTAATCTATGTGTTTCGCCGAATCAAGGTATATTTCTTGATTTTCCTTCAAGTTGACTTTTTGGAGAATTTGTTCTTGATTTCGATTCTAGTCCGATTTTGATACATCGGTTGGTGTAGTATGATGTTATTAATCATGTTCTACGGATTGTATATCCATATATCGAGTTTGTTTAACTCGATTGACGATTCGAGTGTTCTTGGGAATTATTGAACATTTAGTGTTCGATTAAATGCCCCAATGAGTTCCTTTCGATAGTTTGTTGGGATTTCCGTCATTTTTGCCTTGATTCTTGTCGTAATCATCTTTTATTGTTCCTTCCGGAGGATTATAGGTGCTCGAGGATTTCCGATGTTGAATCCCGCTTGGTGATTGATGACTCGTGTGGTGTTATTCTCGTAGTACTCGTGGTGCTATTGCGTTCTTGATATTGTTCGGGGATTCGGGGCTATTCGACCGTATTTCATCCGTCGTATTGTTGCGATCGTGATTTCGAGGCAAGTATCTTGCCCATACATTACGTGTTTTGTGGATATAATGGTTGCTAAGTGTCGATATGTGCTAAATAAATATTTATAACCATTTTTCAAAAGAATCAGTATATTTACCATCATGCTTTTCGTAAAGGTGAACCGTGTGTGTCGGGAATTAATATGCTTAGTTGGATATGTGTGTTAGTGACAAGTATAGGATCACCTTACTTTCGTGTAACGTCATTATGTATTATTATGGCATCGGTAAATGTACAGTGTAATTCTCTTGTGAAATTATGTGCTTGGAGTCACGTGGTTATGGATGAATATGAGAGTTCGTGTGATATTGGTTATGTCGTTCGGTGCTGTTGAGATCTTGTACTCCCTTGTGAATTGTTATAGTTCTGGGTCGTGAGTACGTGTTGGATAATGTGGCCATTCTAGCAAGGTACCTCGACTATATATATTTTGTGTGTTTGACCTTTGAGAGTCGTGGTTTTGTAATCTGTGAGTTGTTACTCTTCCACCTTGGGATGGCATATGGCCTCTGGGGGCCGATACTAATGGGTACGGCCACGGAAGTGAACTTGGGTGCGTGTGTTGATGTTCTTCCACCTGGGGACGGTTCGACGGGACCTCTGGGGGCCGATACTAATGGGTACGGCCGCGGAAGTGGTTTCCCACCTGGGAACGGTCCGACGGGGCCTCTGGGGGCCGATACTAATGGGTACGGCCACGGGTTACCAAGTGTGGTTTCTGTGATATTGATGTTAATGTTTTGATGATTAATTGTGATATTGTCCGGAGTATCACAATGCTTTGCGCTCGGGGTCGAGAGACATTATATATCGAGTTTTGGTGCTTGGCTAGAATGGCATAAGAATAACGTGTTATGTGTAATGTGTCCTTGTAAGTGAATTGCAGTGGATGATCGGGTCGTAGGCCCTGTGTTTTGTGATCGAAATGGTTGGGCCGTGGACCCCGTGTTTTGTTAACGGATTTGTATTTTGGAAAATGAACTTTGGGGCTGTGACCCTAAATGGCTTTCGAGGAATTAAGAACTTTTCAATTTCTAATGTTTTCAAAACTCCCGAGATTTGGAAATGTTTTCAAAGTGCTTACTTGCTTTGTTTCTGCTTTCAAGACTTGAACTATTTTTTAACTAAATATATCTCGGGAAATCTTTCATTGTATTCTCGGAATGTGTTGTGTATGGCTCGTTTTTTTGCACTTTATACTTGAACTAGCGAAACAGTGGAGTTTTGCTAACCCCCGAGTAATCGGGGGGTGGATATCTGTATTGTGTCCAGGTACATGCAGGTTTTCGGGAGCAAGACACAGGATCGGTACGAGGGATGATGAAAGATGAATGATACTAATCACACGAAGGCCAGTTTTGGGTTAAGTTAGTCGAAGTCCATTGTAATGTCTTTTCCGCTGTCTTATTGTTCGTTGTAAGTATTTTACCCTTACGTGGGTATGAGTCTGGATGAGTTTATATATTTTAATTTGTAAGTCAGTGACGAAAGACCAAATCGGTCTATTGGTTCGTTATTTTGATTCGTCGGTATGTAATGTAATGTGTTGTTTTGATGTCTAGCCTGGTGGATCCTCACGGAGAGGTTCTGCGGCGTGTAATATTCCCGGTTTGATTTGGGGGTGTTACAATTTCCTCACGAACTAAAACACAATTTCTCTCCCTAGAATCATCCGTCTGGACTTGTTACTGATGTTTAGCACCTTCCAACTCGATCTTGATCATCTTAGCTTGGATTGAAGCTTGAAGTTGGAAGCTTGTTGGAAACTCGATCACAATATATCCTCGATATACAAGTATACCAATAACAAAAGTAAATCATATACATTATGATTCAGATTCCCAAAACACGAATATGATTTATAATCCCAAATCTCCTGTGATTACGATTATAAATATTGCTATACGAATTATAAACGAATGAAACGAAAACCATTCATTAAATACTATAAACTGAGCAAGTAATAACTTACCTCGATACCAATGAATCCGTTACCAAATCCATTGTCGTCATCTACAAGTTCATCGGTCCCGACCAAAGTAATTCACGAACATACTCGAACAGGACCGCAGCATACGGTTATAATCACCGATCAATAATCTCAACCTATTGAAGTAATCAATTAACACATATCCGATAATAATCAACAACCGCTAAAACCAATTCACAAACCCAACGGCTCAACAATATCTCGGTTAACCACAAGTCTGATTAAACCAACTTAAACGATCACGAATTCATAACCGAAACAGAATATACTACCCTGCCTGTTGACTTAGCGCACGTTAATCTCTTAACGTAGCGTGCGCTAAGTTGTTCCCGATAGCGTGCGCTAGCCAGTAGGCTTAGCGTGCGCTAATGACATGCAGTTACATGCATTTCGGATACCGATCAATATATGGCGATTATCAAGAACACTAAGTGATTCTGAACCATGTTCATAGCTATCAAAACAACGAAATCCAATATCCTTTAACATATAGGTAATCATCCGACTCTTAATTCAAGTCACATATTCATATTTTATCTTCCTTAATATCAACAACATAAACACCAAGAACTCATAATTATACCATGTTCACCATCATATGAAGAGATCAACAACAACATCAAAGATTCGAATTGAAGGAAGACATTAGCCAACATATCTCTTTGAAGATAAACAACACATTCGAAACCATCCAAATCATATCAATATCTTCATATCAACAATAACATCATCATAATCCGGTAATCCAACTCATAATCATGCCTATCAACTTGTTTATATGATAATCATCAGCTCAAGAACATCATATACAATCCAAAACGAAATCTCAAAGTGAAGAGTAATTACCTTTTTGGAAGGAATGGATTGATTTCCAAGGTTGGATCCATTTCCAAGAATCATTAATGATTTCAAGCTTCAAATGTTGTTATGGATGATTAACTCCACCTTAATCCAGTGTTTGGAACCTCAAATACTTCTCAAGGCTCTCTCTATCGGCTCACAAGAAGAAATGGATGAAAATGACGAAAAATAGCCAACTGCACTTATATATATACTGTACATTATTAACGTACGCTAACATCTTCAGTTAACATACGTTACACACTTAGCGTGCGCTAACTGTCTTTGTTAGCGTGCGCTATCGAAGTCCAGAGGCAACTGTTTTACTGCATGAAGTGATTTACGTACGCAATGCCCATGAAATAGCGTACGTAAATGCCTCTATTTAGCGTACGTAAGTGTCCTACCTTAGCGTGCGCTACTCATAGTTGACTCGTTTGTCTGTATGTTTCCGAAGACAGGTCCACACGCCGAAAGTGCTGATGAGGATAAGATTCCTTTTTGTCCGATATACAGTTAGCGTGTGCTAATCAACATGCATTAGCGTGCGCTATCACTACATTACAACATCCGTTGACTTATCAGAACGTGCGTCGAAAGTGGCCTGGTCCACACGCAGATTCCTTCCGATCTGACTGCATTAGCGTGCGTTATCTTATATCCGTAGCGTGCGCTAAACCTGTACGATAGTGTGCGCTACTCATGATTATTAGCGTGCGCTAATAATGTTACACTTAGCCATTTTCAGCTATTCTTGTCCAACGTCTCAACATACAGAATACGAACATACGGCATACTGAATACATACACTTCTTACATCCAATTGTCGACCAAGTGCGACAATTATAGCAATACAGATGTCTCGGTTCTTTAATTATTTTACCCATACTGTACAGATTCCACGCTGTACAACATAACTCGGATAAAATAACATTAAACAATAGTAATAGAAATTCCGGATATTACATACTACACCACTTAAAATAAGTTTCGTCCTCGAAACTTGCAATCCGTCATAAAAACAAACAAACGTACCGTTCAACCAAAATATCCCAAAACCATCACGACAACGATTAGTCATCATTATTACCGAATAACCAAAATAGCATACTTACATATGCGCCAAGTTGACGATCTCCTGAGATACTAGCAAGTGACTTCACTGAAAAGCCTCAACACGCTTACAATAACAATTCCATAAGTCCCAACCAGATATATTATCGTCAGATGAAATAATCTATCCGTGTCAGATCTTGTCTTCCTGATAGCACAATCAAATCCCAATCCGGATACAAATCAATAATACACAATACAACTGTGAAACAACTGTCCAAAACAATGACAACAGACCCCGAAATATCGACATAACGTCCGAACGCTCATACAATCGTTAACGATGATCAATCAACAAATTAGCCAAGAATATCATCGACATGATAAACTCTAATTCGACCATCCAAAGGTCAGAACACACTTCGAGAATACTTTCACACAGTAAGCTCCAACATGGTCAACACAGAACCACGGAAACAAATATATGAAAGAACAAAATTCTCAAAACATTAAACAAATCACATACAGTGAATCTCAACGAAACACAACCGACTGGTGAACATTCCCCTCGGCATACGAACAACCAATCGCAAATCGATGAACATACCAATCATAAGTGGAGTGGGAACGACCACTCAATATTCAAAGCAACCAGCATGGGGTCACCATCTCCAATGTCTCAGTTTCACAAAACCCACAGTTCCAAAATTACATCCTGTGCATGAATTCTACATCCTGTAGCATATTCTTCTTATCCGATCAATCGACCGATCATCCCTAGATAACCAACTACCATACTGAAGTTCGAATCTTTATTCATCGTACCGTACTGATGCCTTATCCAGTTTGTGAGTCACACTCATAACTCCATCATGATATGCATTATGCACTAAATGCGTATTTATATCGATCATATTTTCAAAATCAGTTTGAAATCATATAGTCTCGTCAAAAGACAAATTTCCGAAAGTTCTTTCAAAAATTTCAAAACTCAAAACATAAATTTTTCGTAAGTCCACGAAATCAATTTTCGAAAAAATTAAATCGGCTCATTTGGTGCCAAGTATTCGATACGATTTCCTTCGATTCTACACGATTTCGAAGTTTCAAATGAAAACTATGCAAATGCTGGACTACATCCATATTACTGTATACCAATTCGGTTCGCTATTCCATCGGAGAACCACACGATAAAGTTCCGAAATTTTCAATATATAAACTCCGACTAAAAACTCCTTTTCCACATATGACTCGCAACGTCAATCATTTTCCATCCTGGATCACCTCAATTATGCTATGACAATGCATTGAAACAAATCAACACAGCGCAAGACTTCCCGAGAAGTTTCTTTTGAACAAGTGATCCAGAACCCCGAAAGGCAGGAACGACATAGATAAACGATTGATAAAGTGTTTTACAATTCTCGGGAGTTTTAGAAAACAGAAAAGCTTTCTTTTGAAACATTAGGGTCTCAGCCCATATCTTGTTCCGCATTACAAGAAGTTTAAAAAGTAGAAAACTCTTTTTCGGACCTCAAGTCCTGAGTTATAAAACTATTTCAAAAATTTATTGGGTCTCGGCCCAAAAATCATCTACCGCAAAACATCCGTAAAACATTCATTTTGAAAAGTATCATTTTCAAATGCTCAAAAACAGTTCATATATCACAAAACGAATTAACCTGACTACATGTTCTTCTCAACAATTCACAGCATTTCTCCCAAATGCATAACTACGTTCCAAGGCTTAACCGACATATTGATTTCCAAAATCATAACATCTCAAGATCATCAATCCTGTCCCAACTCTGTCACCTTATACTGTAATGCATAATATTCTGCTGAATCTCAAAGCAATCAACTTAGAACGGCAATAAATCTCGATGAAATTCAAAAATCCAAATACTTACAGATCATGAAGTCGACGATTCCCCGTGATACTGGCACATGTCTCGACTCAAGAAAAATACTCGACACAGATATTTTCAAAACACACATTTTTCAAACTCAGTTCAACTCGAGAAAACAACACAGCTCTATCTGAAGAAACACGTTAACACCATTTGGAAAAGTTACAACAATCCCAGTACCACATTGGTAAATCACATAACATACAAGCCCAAGTGAACAACAAAAACTCACGGCTCTAATATTTGTCAATCGACAACTCGAATGACGCGACAAAAACACGACCCAACTCGACCCAAATGCCTAGGTTTTTCTCAACCTAAGCTCCGATACCATATTCTGTAACACCTCCAGATTTAACCGGAAATATTACAGCGCCGTGGGCCCCGAGATGGAACCCACAAGGCTAAAAGAAATTTTCGCAAATATTTAGAAATGCCCAAGAGGCTAACGACATTACTATCTTTAAAAATATTCGAAGACGTTATAAAACTCGTTTATCAAAAGCGCCGTAAAACCTCATTTTGAAAAGGGCAAAGGCCCAATGGCCGGAACTCAATAGTTTGGAAAACGATTTCCAAAGTAACTCAAGTTACTAGATATCAAAAAAAATCATTTAAAATACTCACGCAGCGGATAAAGACAAACAATTAAAATACTCTAGCAGCGGAATACAACTGATCAGAAACTCAAAACACAAATACATGCCCTTGCCAGTATCCTCCGGGAAGTTCATCTCTCCACGACCGCTACAAGCTTGATAATCCAAGAACCTAAAAATAAAGTCCACGACGGGGTCAGTTATAATATCCAACAAATGATACCATCACATCTCGTCAATAATTACATATCAATGGAAATACTAAGTAAGAATACGACCAATGTAATCTTACCGTCGTAACTTTACGAGAATCCATGATTTGTATCCTTAACAACACATTAAAATAATACCGAAATATCTGTACGGTATCTCAACAATACTCAAGGTTCTCAAAACATTATCATAACTCACGATACGGAAATTATACCAACTCTGGCCAATTCAATCCATCAGATAACATCGACAATTCCAATACGATAATCTATTGTCCATCAAAGACAAGTACCAAGGAAATACGGAACATACCACAAGATTATGAAATACCATGACAATCACGTCAGTCTAATCCGAGATCAGATCAACATAACATACGGACATGGTCCTAACACAAGACCTACAAATGCATACTCATATGACAACGTCAATATGATCACAACAATAACAGCAATGTATACTTATGGTAAACCCATAATATACATATGCACAACAACAATACATGGCAATCCGATGATCCAGCGTTCACTGCCTAGATCCCCCGATGATCCCGTCAGACCAACCCGAGGTGGAAAACCCGTCCGATGATCCAGCGCACGCTAGCATAGATCCCCCGATGATCCCGTCGGACCAACACGAGGTGGACATATGACAACAATGCACAACTGCACAAAAACAACAGTACACAATACACGACAACAACAATGCACAAATGCATGACAACAACGATACACGAATGTATCATGACATGATCGACACAAATGATAAAAATGATTAGAGTACTTGCCCCGAGTCCTTCGAGAACGATCTCAATGTCTAAACCATCACGAACCATTATCCTCAATACTCGACGGTCCAAAGTATCACGAATTGCAGATAATTCATATCTCCATCTTTATCACAATATATCCTCGATATACAAGTATACCAATAACAAAAGTAAATCATATACATTATGATTCAGATTCCCAAAACACGAATATGATTTATAATCCCAAATCTCCTGTGATTACGATTATAAATATTGCTATACGAACTATAAACGAATGAAACGAAAACCATTCATTAAATACTATAAACTGAGCAAGTAATAACTTACCTCGATACCAATGAAGCCGTTACCAAATCCATTGTCGTCATCTACAAGTTCATCAGTCCCGATCAAAGTAATTCACGAACATACTCGAACACGACCGCAGCATACGGTTATAATCACCGATCAATAATCTCAACCTATTGAAGTAATCAATTAACACATATCCGATAATAATCAACAACCGCTAAAACCAATTCACAAACCCAACGGCTCAACAATATCTCGGTTAACCACAAGTCTGATTAAACCAACTTAAACGATCACGAATTCATAACCGAAACAGAATATACTACCCTGCCTGTTGACTTAGCGCACGTTAATCTCTTAACGTAGCGTGCGCTAAGTTGTTACCGACAGCGTGCACTAGCCAGTAGGCTTAGCCTGCGCTAATGACGTGCAGTTACATGCATTTCGGATACCGATCAATATATGGCGATTATCAAGAACACTAAGTGATTCTGAACCATGTTCATAGCTATCAAAACAACGAAATTCAATATCCTTTAACATATAGGTAATCATCCGACTCTTAATTCAAGTCATATATTCATATTTTATCTTCCTTAATATCAACAACATAAACACCAAGAACTCATAATTATACCATGTTCACCATCATATGAAGAGATCAACAACAACAACATCAAAGATTCGAATTGAAGGAGGACATTAGCTAACATATCTATTTGAAGATAAACAACACATTCGAAACCATCCAAATCATATCAATATCTTCATATCAACAATAACATCATCATAATCCGGTAATCCAACTCATAATCATGCCTATCAACTTGTTTATATGATAATCATCAGCTCAAGAACATCATATACAATCCAAAACGAAATCTCAAAGTGAAGAGTAATTACCTTTTTGGAAGGAATGGATTGATTTCCAAGGTTGGATCCATTTCCAAGAATCATTAATGATTTCAAGCTTCAAATGTTGTTATGGATGATTAACTCCACCTTAATCCAGTGTTTGGAACCCCAAATACTTCTCAAGGCTCTCTCTATCGGCTCACAAGAAGAAATGGATGAAAATGACGAAAAATAGCCAACTGCACTTATATATATACTGTACATTATTAACGTACGCTAACATCTTCAGTTAACGTACGTTACACACTTAGCGTGCGCTAATTGTCTTTGTTAGCGTGCGCTATCGAAGTCCAGAGGCAACTGTTTTACTGCATGAAGTGATTTACGTACGCAATGCCCATGAAATAGCGTACGTAAATGCCTCTATTTAGCGTACGTAAGTGTCCTACCTTAGCGTGCGCTACTCATAGTTGACTCGTTTGTCTGTATGTTTCCGAAGACAGGTCCACACGCCGAAAGTGCTGATGAGGATAAGATTCCTTTTTGTCCGATATACAGTTAGCGTGCGCTAATCAACATGCATTAGCGTGCGCTATCACTACATTACAACATCCGTTGACTTATCAGAACGTGCGTCGAAAGTGGCCTGGTCCACACGCAGATTCCTTCCGATCTGACTGCATTAGCGTGCGTTATCTTATATCCGTAGCGTGCGCTAAACCTGTACGATAGCGTGCGCTACTCATGATTATTAGCGTGCGCTAATAATGTTACACGTAGCCATTTTCAGCTATTCTTGTCCAACGTCTCAACATACAGAATACGAACATACGGCATACTGAATACATACACTTCTTACATCCAATTGTCGACCAAGTGCGACAATTATACCAATACAGATGTCTCGGTCCTTTAATTATTTTACCCATACTGTACAGATTCCACGCTGTACAACATAACTTGGATAAAATAACATTAAACAATAGTAATAGAAATTCTGGATATTACAAGTGTCGGGAGATGATCGTCCGCTAGTCGGTCACCAGGAGTCGATCGCCGAGTATCGAGAGACGATCGTATTTGATGTCGATCGCTCGGCACCGGGACTTGTCCTGGGACCTTCGGTTGGCCGATTTATCTTGTCTGTCGGGCTAAGGCTAGGCCGCCTGGTCGCTGGTCGGCAGTTCTGCCTTGGCTGCTCGGCAGTGGCTAGGTCGCCCGATCTCCGAGGCGATCGCCGGTCGGAGAGAGTAATTCTCGACACAACATGTGGTGATTCACCGATCTGGATTATGTGTTCTTGTTGTCAAATATGATCATGCTACGGATATTGTTGAGTTTATTATTGAGGTTATTGGGTTCTTACATACAACTTGAACGAACAACACATATACGAGAACTTAATAGATTTGAACTTAGAGTTATTCCTTGAAGAAGAAGATGTTAATCATGTTGAACCTTATAATGATTTTTATGGTGTTCTTCAAGAGATTTCCGAAATCTTGCTGCGTTGGATTAATGAAAGTTATGGTGATGATCCATATTAGACGAGCTATCAGATGATATAGTTGAAGAATCTGACTGAATGATGTGTTTAATCTTGCTTGGAAGATTATGGGATTATTGTTCGAATTAGTAGCGTAGTGATGATTCAACCGGTATGGGTTGGGGCAGATTCGTACGTTTTTATTGGCGGGTAGATTACACCTCTTGATGCTAGTATGATGTTTAAAACGATTATCCGAAACCGTTAGTTATATGGGTGCTATTGTTCAATGAAGGATCGGATTTTTGGTGAATTGATTAAGTGAGAGTTCTTCGATCGGGTTGAAGGTTATTCGTAGTATCTTTCCTTGTCGTCATTTTTGAGGCAAGTATCGTGACTTTTGGTTTAACTTTGATGATTTTGATCATGCATATTACCATTCATATCGATGGATATGAGATTATCCTAGATGATTGTTATAATGTCGTTCATGTTTTTGATCCATGTGTATGTTCGTATTGATGAACATATTGTGTTGCATATGTATGCATGGTTGTATCGTGTGTGTTGTATTGATCCGAAAGGGATCGTGTGATCTATGATGAGGGCGCTGGATCAGTTGTCCACCTCGTGTTGGTCCGACTCAGCTTGAGATCTATGCTGAGGGCGCTGGATCATTGGACGGGTTTTTCCACCTCGTGTTGGTCCGACGGGATCATCTTGGGATCTATGCTGAGGGCGCTGGTTCATTGGAGTACCCCATGTTGTGTTGATGGAATCATGTGGATTCGCATCGTTGTATTCCGGTAGCGGAAGTCCGTGTTCTGTATTTTGTTATGCATCGTTGTTGAATATCTCTTCTTGTATATTATGATACTTGTACTAGCATCGTTTTGCTAACCCTACGGGGGTGGACACTTGTTTTGATGTTCAGGTAGCCGAGGAGCGGGAAAGCAGCCACAGTACCGGCATGATGACGAAGGGGCTCAGTGATGTTGTCCGTTGTATTTGTTTTGATATTCTGGGTTGGTATTTAGTACTCGAGTACGTGTGTCTTTTGATGATTTGAGTAATTTGTAATAAATTAATTGTGTTGAGACGTTTTAACCGGTTATTAAATTACTCAACTATTGGTGGTATTTTCGTATTATTCAACTATTCTTTTAATTTTGCCTTGTAAACTTTTACATAAAGGGTTTACGGTGCTGTAATTATTCCGATTATCTCGGGGTGTTACATTTTGCTTGTTGCTTTGATTTACTTTTGAGTTATATTATTTATCTGCTATCATATATACACGTGTTTAATTATTATATATATATATATAATCTGATTTTTATGGTTTTTTTCTAGTCTGCACTATGCATATTCTATATTATAATATTTGTTATTAATAATATATATATATATATATATATGTATGTATATATATATATATACTCTGGCTTTCGAGAATAACCCACTCTTATTTGTTAAGAACTAAGTATGATGCATTTCTGTTTTACAGATCTAATCCTTCTCGGATATAGGATGGTTGATGTACTTGTTTCGGAATCTCTTGTTGTATCCGATTATCCCTGATCTCCTTCCAATTATATTTAATTAATTATTAATTAGACCGTAATCCTTAAACTCTATCCCCAGAATATTAAGATTGTGTAGTGGTTATTTTCGTGTAATTCGCATCCGTATTATCGATCCTTGTTCGTTATAGCTTGGATCGATACCCAACAAAAAAGAAGAAAGATTTTTTACTTTATATAGTCTCAACACACTCACCATTAATATTCTTTACTTTTCAATCTCAAACACACAATTATTACTAATATTTACTCAATCTATAAATTTATCACATCCAGTTATCCACAAGTTGCCAAAAAAGGATAAAAAATTACATTATTTGTCAACCTTTGTATGGAATAACTGGAGTAATATTCAGATTCCGAAACTAACATATACTAATTTAATTTGGGATTAATATATACATTGATGATAATGAAATGGTAAAATGGTATATCATGCGTATATATCTGTGTTATATATATAGATGTATGTATGTTTATGCATTGAAGTCTCAACAGTAGGCCGACCAATATTTATTGCCGCTCTTTTATTTCTCTATAAATCACTTTATTTCTTCACTTGTGCCGTTCACAGATCTCTCGTTCCATTTCCTTTTTCTCCTTTTCGTCAAATTCTCCGCCACATTACGCACACCTTAATTCAGTCCTGTTTTAATTTTTATCCTTTCTCTTCTTAGTTTCTCCACACTCTCACACACCATACTAACTTTTTTTTCTTAATTTGTTTTA
Source organism: Orobanche coerulescens (assembly GCA_033398695.1). Lineage (NCBI taxonomy): Eukaryota > Viridiplantae > Streptophyta > Magnoliopsida > Lamiales > Orobanchaceae > Orobanche > Orobanche coerulescens. The sequence goes on along the minus strand of CM065805.1, from coordinate 41,344,160 downwards.
TCTGCGACTTCGATATTTTTGGATATTTCATAGTCAAAATTAAAGCTCATTCCCAGTTCATACAATTACAGGTTTCTCTTGGTAAGTATGCAACCTCTTACACTCTGGTTCTCCACTTTTTTTTTCTTCTTATGTTATGTTGGTGGTTAATTTGAAGAGTAACTCAGTTGTCCGAACTTTGAAATGGTGATGCCTTTACTCTTTGTTTCTGCAGTAGTTTTTGAGAAGAAAATAAAAGAAGAGAAGTGTGCGTGATGGATATTTCGGCGGTCATGATGATTTTAGCCTTGGTGGCAGCTTATTTTGTATGGTTCAGATCGATTACGAGGTCTTTGAAAGGGCCCAAGGGCCCGAGATTGTGGCCCGTTTTGGGCAGTCTCCCAGGCCTAATTGAGAACAACGGCCGCATGCACGACTGGATCGCCGACAATCTCCGGGCCTGCGGCGGCACGTATCAAACTTGCATATTCGCGGTACCATTTCTGGCCCGAAAGCAGGCGCTCGTGACGGTCACGTGCGATCCCAAGAATTTAGAGCACATATTGAAGGTTAGGTTCGATAATTACCCCAAAGGACCCATCTGGCAGGCCGTGTTCCATGATTTGCTGGGACAGGGCATCTTCAATTCCGATGGAGACACGTGGCTGTTCCAGCGTAAGACTGCCGCGCTGGAATTCACCACCCGGACCCTCAGGCAAGCCATGGCTCGCTGGGTGAGCCGAGCCATCAAGAACAGGTTCTGTCCGATTTTGGAAACGGCCCAGCTCGAGGGCAAGCCGGTCGATCTGCAGGACCTCTTGCTACGGCTCACTTTCGACAACATATGCGGCTTGGCCTTCGGGAAGGACCCCCAGACTCTCTCCCCTGGGCTCCCCGAGAACAGCTTCGCCTCGGCTTTCGATCGAGCCACCGAAGCCTCTTTGCAACGCTTTATTTTGCCCGAGTTCATTTGGAAATTCAAAAAATGGCTCCGGCTCGGAATGGAGCTCAGCTTGAGCCGCAGCTTGAAACACGTGGACTACTACCTGACCGACGTCATCAATACACGCAAGCTCGAGCTGGTGAATCAGCAGGGCGGCAGCGGCGGCGCGTCCCACCACGACGATTTGTTGTCTAGGTTCATGAAGAAAAGAGAATCATACACCGATACATTTCTCCAACACGTTGCCCTCAATTTCATCCTCGCCGGACGCGACACCTCATCGGTGGCGCTTAGCTGGTTTTTTTGGCTGGTCACCTTAAACCCTAAGGTGGAAGAGAAGATCCTTACCGAAATTTGCTCGGTTTTAATGGAAACTCGGGGTGGCGACACTTCGAAATGGCTTGACTATCCCTTGGTGTTTGAAGAAGTTGACTGTTTGGTATATGTTAAAGCAGCTCTATCGGAGACCCTTAGGTTGTACCCTTCTGTGCCCGAAGACTCCAAGCATGTCATTGCCGACGACGTGTTGCCAGACGGTACCTTTGTTCCGGCCGGCTCGAACATTACTTATTCGATCTACTCGGCGGGGAGGATGAAGTATATATGGGGAGACGATTGCCTAGAGTTCAAGCCCGAGCGATGGTTGTCCGAAGATGGTGAGAAATTTGAGCCCAAAGACCAATTCCAATTTGTCGCATTTAACGCTGGGCCGAGGATATGTTTGGGGAAGGACTTGGCTTATCTGCAGATGAAGTCGATAGTCGCGGCGGTGTTGCTCCGCCACCGGCTGGTGTTGGCGGCAGAGCATAAGGTGGAGCAAAAAATGTCATTGACATTGTTTATGAAGGACGGCCTCAAGGTAAATGTGCTTCCTAGGGACTTGGCCCCAATTTTGGACAAAATTGGTATGAAATGTGACAAGGTGGAGTACTACTCAAGTGATCATCTCAATACTAATGGTGATGCTCATGCACATGAGGTAGTGGAAATGACTAATGGGGTTAATTAGGATAATTTGTGAATATATGATGCATAATATATAAATTATTATACACTCATAAGCCTTTTTCATGATTCAATGTGATGGGTACCTTAGGAACTAGTTAATCACCAGCTCAGAGAATTGGTGGTTATTTTGGTTTGTGATATTACTTAAGGTGCCTCACAATGAATGAAGAAATTCATGGTCTAAATGATCTTTTTACCTTTCTTGTCAGACAGGTAAGATGGCGGAATTAACCATATTATCTTATATTTCTTATTTTTCTACTTTTGGAATATAATATAGCTTTGTATTTCTTCACTTCAAATTAAAAGAAATAAATTGTTGATCTAATTTGTCTATCAAGTCATTAATTGAATAAATTGTTCATAGGGTTCTTATTTTTCCTCGTATGATGGGTATGAATCTTAGTTGATTGCAGTTGTGCTTTCAATGTCTTAGGGGAATATCTCTCTCTCTCTCTCTCCGCGTGAGTTTTCATATCTTCATACTTTGATTTTTGAGTACATTCAATTACAAAAAACAAATAATTTGAGGAGTCTCTTTGACCCTCTCCAAACCACTAATATCCCTCGCAGCAAAAGGCGAAATTCCTTGCCTCCAGGGCTCCCACCCTCGGCTCGACAGGGATTAGTGGAGGAATTAAATTATGGTGACTCAACAGCCCACTAGGTGGGAGGAATAGTGCATGGTGCGAAGGCTATCCCCACATTGGAGGATAAAGCTCCGACATCATTGTTCTGACTGAAGCACTGCGTCCTTGTAGAAACCACTAATATCCCTCAATTTAACCAACAGTCGCGATAGGTTATATCTTTTTAACTTGTAATTATTATTTAATACATATCTCGTAATTGATATATTTATTGCATGTTCCGTATTTAATATATTAGTCATATAAATTTATTTAAAGTATGTTTATTTAAATTGCTTTATTAATACATTAATTATTTAATCTTGCCGTAATATATAATAAAATCATTATTTGGAATCAACATTGTAATACAAATCGTTCGTTTTTGTGTAAATTTAATAATAAAAAAATCAACACATAATGTAAAAAATTGACAACAAACAAAGTAAATAAAAAAATTGGGATACTTTATAACTTTTAGTTATCGATTACTACACGAATAAGTAAAATTAAAGATACGTCGAAGGAGTGTATTTTGTGTCCACTAGTACAATATAAAGTTGATAGACTTCAGATATTCACTGAAGTCTATTTTTCTATTTACCGAAGTCTAGACGCGTGAAGTAATATGTGCACTTTTTTACTTCGTTGAAAAATCGAAGTGTATTGCTTATATGTACTGAAGTCTATCACAGCTTTATTTGACGAACCGGGACGGGCTTTTTAAATCACTGAAGTAAAAACGTCTTTACTACTTCGGTTATTTATTTATTTTCGAAGTAAAACAAATACTTTATTCTTTGTTTGTGTAAAATTTACTAAAGTAAAATGAGTTCTTTTACTTCGTTCTCTCATATTCGAAGTTAAAAAGGTACTTTATTCTTTGTTAGTGTAATATATACTGAAGTAAAAAATGCTTCTATTACTTTCGAGTTGGCTCAGCTATCTCAAATGTATTCTACACCACTCATTTGTAAGAAGTATGAGATCAGTTTAATATCAATAATGTAACAAATGACATGGTAAACTCATATTATACATGTTGTAATAACTATCAATGCATTCATATGTAGTGGTAAACTAATTGAACCCAAAGTTTTTATCTAAGTAATCTGCATTAAAATATAAGATTGAGACGTACCGAGATCTCTTCCCATAATTTGCCCTTGATGTCCTTCGGAACCAGCCTTCAGTTATTTATGCTGATAGAAACCATTGATCGAGCAACATGACCAATGTAGGACTGCAGCTGTTTGTTGTCCTCATACAAAGCCCGTCCCAAGCCATCATACCTCACCTTCACTTTCTTTCCTCGACTTCTCGAAGCAACCAATTTCCACATTGATGTAGGACCTCGGTTCGGCTTCACAGCCCCGCCCTCTCGCTTGACAACATCATTTGACAATTCTTCAGTCTCTATCGGACCCGGTGCATAATCCCCACAATCAACAAGTTTATCCGGCATCACGGGTCCAGTTTCCATCTGCTCTGTCTTCCTAGTGCTTTTACGGGTCATCTTCCTTATCCTAAAAACCAAGAGAATCCACATTTAGAACATTTGTAATATAATGGAAAATAATTAAAATTACATAGCTTAATTTCAATAAACATTATAGGAAGACAGACTATATACGAAGAACCATATACAATATACATAACAACTAAAAACCAATTAAAAAACATAAGATAACAACTACTACTCAACTATAAATCTAGTAGATACTTAACACCAACACAAGTATATTTCTTTGAAGATACACGATGCACTCTTGGTCCAGAACAAATTGAAAAAAACACAAATTACTATTTTTTTTTCTGAAACCAAACACCCTCACTCTCTGGCCTAACATATTTTTCCTAGGAGGGAATACAATGAGTATCAAGATTATCAAGTGGCCGAGAATCAGGAATCGTAGTCATATCCTCAACATCCCCCTCTGTCGATTTATTTGGAACAGATAGGACAACTGACCATCCCTTCTTCAATGGGTCATCAACATAAAATACTTGACTGACTTGACTCGCAAGCACAAAGTCATGCTTCCTTTGTTTGTTCAAATTGACCAAGGTGAATCCACACTCGTCATTAGTAACTACACCTTTGTCACTTGAGACCCACGAACACTTGAAAAGTGGAACCTGGAATAAATGATAGTTCAATTCCCAAAATATTACCGCTGGTTCTTGTCGATCTTTTGGACAGTTCTGCTGTTCTATAAGCAACAAATGCTAAATTATAAACTGATATTATGAACAATCATACAGTAATAAAAATATAATATGGTATTTATATAACACACTAATAATTTACAATCATTCCAGAAATATAAAATAAATACAACCACAGAAAAATAATTCAGTGCGGTGTCGGCCCAGTGTAAAACCAAGAAACAAGAAGTTCCATAAATTTTAACATAGAAACAAATAGTCTCACCAAGCAAAAAATAAAAATCACCAACAGGTAATTGTGATTACTGTAATATCCGGAGTTTCAACTACTATTGTTTAATGTTATTTTATTCGAGTTATCTTGTACAGTGTGGAATATATACAGTATGGATAAAATAACTGAAGGACTAAGACATATGTATTGATATAATTAATGCACTTGGTGGACAGTTGTATTTGAAGATATTGTGTGTCGGGCGTAGCGTATGATAATATTGTTGGAAAGAGTATATGTATTCAGTATGTCATATGTTCGTATTTTGTATGTTGTGACGTTGGATAAGAATAGCTGAAAATGGCTAAGTATAGCCTGATTAGCGCACGCTAATATTCACGCATAGCGCACGCTATTATTCAAGTGTAGCGCACGCTAATGCCTAAGATTAGCGCACGCTAATTATAGATCGGTCAAAAAGAGAATCTTGGCATTGTCAGGTTACTTTCGGCGCATGTTCCAATAAGGTCAACGGATGTTTGTTATGAAGGATTAGCGCATGCTAAGCATAGGCTTAACACATGCTAATTGTAGATCGGACAAAAGGGATCCTTGTCAGATGATTTTGGCGTGTGGACCCATCTTCGGAGTATGCAGAAAAATGAGTCAACTATGAGTAGCGCAGGGTATGGTCGGACACTTGCGTACGCTAAATAGAGGGATTTACGTACGCTATTGCATGGGTATTGCGTACGTAAATCATTGTATGAAGTAAGGCAACAGCCTCTGGACTTCGATAGTGCACGCTAACGAAGTAAGTTAGCGCACGCTAAAGCATCTAACGTACGCTAAATGAAGATGTTAGCGCACGCTAATAATAGTCAGTGTATATATGTGCAGTTGAGTAATGTTGTTCATTTCGGCCATTTCTTCCTCTCATCCGGTAGAGAGAGTTCTTGGAGGATACTTTGAGGTTCCAAATACTTGAGTGATTATGGAGTTGATTGTCTTTAACAATACTAAGCTTGGAAGTGATTGAGAATGGATTCAAGCTTGGGATTCAATCCATTCCTTCAAAGAGGTAATTACTCTTCACCTTTGCATTTCATTTTGGATTGAATGTTGATGTTATTGAGTTGATGAGTATCATATAAACAAGTTGATAAGCATGATTATGAGATGGATTACCAAATTATGATGATATTGTTGTTGATATATGGATATGGATATGATTCTTGTGGTTGAAATGTGTTGTTCATCTTCTTGAGATAAGTTGGTTAATCCTCCTCATTTTTAGATGATTGTTTACATGTTAAAGGATATCGGATTACGTTGTTTTGATGACTATGAACATGGTTTCGAATCACTTAGTGTTCTTGAAGAACTTTTGATAAATAGAACATAGCAAGACGATTGTATATGGAATTATCGGTATTTTTGGATATGAAGATGGAATGTTCATTAAGTCATGTTGATTGATGATTGATCTTGGAGTATGATTTCCTTTACACTCATATTCGTAAACGCCATATGTTGATCAGTACCTATAATGCATGCAACTGCATGTCATTAGCGCATGCTAGAATTACCGGCTAGCGCACGCTAACTGGAATAACTTAGCACGCGGTACGTTAAGTGATTAACTTGCGCTAAGTGGACAGGCAATGTAGTATATCGTGTTATAGTTATGAATTCGTGCTAGTTTGAGTTGGATTGTTTAGACTATATTTAACCGAGGTATTGTAGAAACCATTGGGTTTGTTGATCGGTTATATCAGTTGTTGATTATTATCGAATGTGTGTTAATCGATTATTGTAATAGGTTGAGATTATTGATCGGTAATTAGAACCATGCTTTGCGCTCATGTTCGAGGATGCTCGTAGATTGCTTTGGTCGGGGCTGAGGAGCTCCTAGACGAAGGCAATGGAATTGGTAACGGCTTCCTCATTGTTGTATCGGTATCAAGGCAAGTTATTACTTGCTCAGTTTATAATATTTAATGAATGGTTTTTGTTTCATTCGTTTATAATTCGTATAGAATTGATTATAATTGTGAACACTGGAGATTTGTGATTGTACGTTGTTTTCAGATTTTGGGAATTTAAATCATAATGTATATAATTTACTTTTATTATTGATATACTTGGGTATTGAGGATACATCGCCGTATAGACGAAGGTATGAATTATCTATCGTCCGTGACATTTTGGACCGTCGAATATGGAAGATAATCGTCAGTGATGGTTTTTGACATTGAGATCACTCTCGAAGGACTCAGGGCAAGTAATCTAATCATTTTTGTCATTTTGTGTCAATCATGTTGTGATACATTCGTGTATTGTTGTTAATATGTATTTGTGCATTGTTGTCATATATCCACCATGCGTTGGTCCGACAGGATCATCATGGGAATCTATAGCTGTGTGCGCTGGATCGCTGGATAGGTATTTCCACCATGCGTTGGTCCGACGGGATCATCATGGGATATCTGTAGCTGTGTGCGCTGTATCTTTGGATTACCATGTGTTGTTATTGTGCATATGTATATTATGGGTTATCCACCTTACGTTGGTCTTTCAGGATCATCTTGAGATCTATCCAGCGTCGCTGGATCATCGGATTTCCATAAGTATATATTGTTGTGGGCATATTGACATTGTCTTATGAGTATGCATTTGTAGGTCTTGTGTTAGGACCATGTCCGTATGTTATATTGATCTGATCTCGGATTAGACTGACATGATTTGTCGTGGCATTTCATATCTTGAGGTATGTTCCGTATTTCCTTTGGTATTTGTCTTTTGATGGACAACCGATTATCGTGATGAGATTTGATGATGTTTATTCCGATGGATCGAATTGGTCAGAGTTGGTATATTTTCGTAACAGTGAGTTATGATAATGTTTTGAGAACCTTGGGTATTGTTGAGATACCGTACAGATATTTCGGTATTAGCTTATTGTGTTGTTAAGGATATGAATCGTGGATTTTCGTAAAGTTACGGCGGTAAGATTACATTGGTCGTATTCTTACTTAGTATCTCATTGGTATGTAATTATTGACGTGATGTGACCGTTATCATTGTTGAGTATTATGGCTGACCCCGTCATGGGATTTATTTTTAGGTTCTTGGGATATCGAGCTTGTAGCGGTCGTGAAGATATGAGCTTCTCGGAGGATACTGGCTATGGCTTGTGTTTGTGAATTGAGTTTCCTGATCAGTTGTTGTATTCCGCTGTTAGAGTATTTTTAATTGTTTGTCTTTTCGTTGCGTGAGTATTTTTAAATGGCCTTTTGGTATCTGGTAACTTAAGTTACTTTGGAAATCATTTTCTAAACTATTTTGTTGGTACGTGTAAGCGATAGCTTAATGTATGTTTTTAAACTATTGAGTTTTGGCATTTCGGGCCTTGTGGTTTCAAATGAAATTTTACGACGGTTTTGATAAATGGATTTTATTGAGTCTTCGAATGTTTTTAAAAGATAGTACCGTCGTTCGCCTCTTAAGCGTTTGTAAATGTTTGCGAATCCTTCTTTCAGTCTTGTGGGTTCTGTCTCGGGGCCCACAGTGCTGTAATATTCCTGGATGGCTCTGGGGTGTTACAGAATATGGTATTAGAGCTTAGGTTGAGAAAACCTAGGCATTCGGGTCGAGTCGGGTCGTGTTTTTGTTGTAATATCTGGATTTATTATTGTGTATTTCATCTGTTGTTGAACCCTGTATTATTCGGAATTGTGATCTCGATAATTGGAGTATGATATTTCCTATATTTGTATCCTTGTACATGAGTATAACAACATGTAAATTTTCTCATGCGAACACGTGATAACGTACGCTAAGAATGTAGCTTAATGTACGTTATCGGCTAAAACTAGCATACGCTAAGGATGAGGAATTGCGTGTGTTAGGCGGTCAATTATTGATCTAGGCAGCTAGCACATGCGCCGGCCAGACATGGGTCTGGATAAGATTCCCTCGGATGAACCTGGACAGTTTTAGAGTCAACGCTGATTAGCGTGCGCTAAATATAGTACGATAGCGTGCGCTAAACAGCTATCGTACAGAAACTTTATATAAGGGACAACACCCCATTTCATTTGGTTTACGATTCTATCACTCGTTCTTCATATCTTGGAAAGTCCAGAGAGCCTTCCCTACTTCTTAAACACATATAAACCCTCCTTACATGATCATTGAAGATTGAAGAGTACTTACACTTGATCATTGAAGAATTCAAGAAACTCACTTTGGAGTGACACACAAGCAACCGGGGTTGAAGTCTACCTATTGTTTCAGTGTTTTCTTCATCTTAAGGTATGTTGATACTGTAATATCCGCAATTTTCGATTTTTGGTAAATTTCTTTTTTCGGTCGGAGTCCGTTTTGACGGCTCGCTCATGACCGTTTCGTCATTCTGAGAATGATTAATTCTACACTTTTTGTCATCCGAGTTCGTTTCGGTGTTGTTGTGTTGAGTTGTGCTTTTAGCGACTTTTCCGCACTTGAGTTCGATTCTTGCGAATCTCGTCAAGCTATTGTTTGAGTTTCCCGCAAGTCCGTTTAACTTTGTTAGACGTGTTGTGAACTTCGGTTTGGATATTCGATCACGTATCGTGATTTCCGGGCGTTTTGGGCCATTTTGTAATTTCTTGAAAGTTACGGGTATCCATATCTGTATTTGTCGTCTCGACCCGTTTCTTGGTCGCGTATGATTAATTATTGCATTACGTTTTCATCTCGAGTCGTTGATGTCGTCCGCGAACTTTTCGTCGTGTTCGTTCCGTGCGTTTTCGGAAATCGAGGCAATGGGTCGTGGCGGCTGAGCAGCTGGCCGGACCGGTGCGGCACTGTCGGAGGTGCTGGGCACTGGCCGAGCAAGGCCCGGCAGGAACCGGCGTAGCGCACGCTATGGCCGGGGCAGCTGGCTAGCGCTTCTTCAGCGATGTAAGCGCCTGCATTGTCGAGTCGGCCGGCGTACGCTGCTCGGGCACAGGCGAGTATTACGAGGTTACGGACTCGGTCGGGATCGGCGGGTAGCACACGCTCATCGGTCGTAGGCGCGCTAACCGGCGAGTAGCGCACGCTCGGCCGACTAGCGTGCGATCTGGGATGAGTTGTTAGTCCGGTGGCTCTTTGGGCCAGTCGGCTGCGCGCGAGGCTTCGGCCGTAGCGCACGCTAGCGGGATTGGCGGTCGAGTCATGGTCGGCGGGGGTGGTCGGTGGTGCCGGGTCATGCGGGCCATGGCCGAGTGCTCGGCCGTCTTGGCGATAGTGCACGCTAGGAAGGCTAGCGCACGCTAGTTCCGGCCTAGTATATAAATGACAGACCAGCGACTTTCTCCGTCATTTTTCATTTCATTTCTCTTCGGTCCGCGGCTGGGGTTTCGGAGGAGACGAAACCATGTTGTTGAACAACAAATCCATGAAGTTTCTGAGTTTATATCACCGATCAATCGTCCTATAACATCCTTCGATCCAGCGAATCAAGGTTAGATCTTTAGAACCCTACTTTTGGGTAGATTTGGGGATTTTCGCGTTTTTGTCCGATTCGTTCCGTTTTGTCGATTAATTCATGATGAATATGATTAATCTTGTTGGTATTCTTAGTTTTCCTACGGATTCATGGTATATTTCGTGATTTTTACGGAATCGAGAGGGTTTGGTTGTGGTCCGCCCTCGTTGTTGTTTATATACGAATATACATGAATCGTAGGCGGGGTTTCGGGTGTATTCCAATTCCGTATTCATTTAGAAATGGTTGTGATTGTATTGTTCGAATCGTTAGGTTCGGTTTCATTGGTTCCTAGCGTTCGTCGGTGACTTTCCTTTCCATTCGTCGCGTCGTCAATAATTCAAGGCAAGTATTCTTGGAAACCCTTATGCTTAACGTGAAATGGTAATGTATATTGTGTGTGATTTGCTCACCTCGGGAGGGTCCGACGGGATCACGGAGGGAATCTATGGCTTCGTCCTGGATTCATGAGCTTGTTTCGCTAGCCAGCTCGGGAGGGTCCTTAGAGGCCTCGAGTGGGATTCGTGGCTTCGTCCCGGTCCTAGGTGACGTGTGGTGCTTGGTTTGTTTTATGAATGTGGCCAGCTCGGGAGGGTCCTTAGAGGCCTCGAGTGGGATTCGTGGCTTCGTCCCGGTCCTAGGCAAATTAATTGTGACTGTTTGTTTATGGAAAAGACATGTCTGGTTTTGACTTTTGAAATTGATATTGGTGCATGTACTATGAAATGTGTAAGCGATTGGTTTGCCTTGAATACTTGTACTAGCGTAATTGCTAACCCCTTTGGGGACCCGTTGTCGGGGAAATTCTTGTTATGGATTTCAGGTTATGTTCAGCCAGACGAGCGGGCGCTGGGATGGTACGAGGATGTCAGCCAAAGTTGTTGACATGTGCAATTGAGTCTTGTTATTTCCCTACTGTCTCTTTTGATGTGGATGTTTTCCAAATTGTAAACTTATAGATTGTACTCGCGAGTACTTAGGCTTTTCCTCTCAGATTGTGATTGGTCTTTGTTGGAGTTACTGTATTTTTCGGTTGATGTTTATTATGCCGGTTGTACCGGACGTGTTGTTTTATGTTCTTGTTGTTAACAATTGTTTCCTTGCTAACCGAGACGGTTAGTCGAGAGGTGTTTTCTTGTGTTAGCCTGGTGGATCCCAGGTAGGGGTCCACGTGCCTGTAATACACCTCGAATATCTTGGGAGTGTTCTGAAAATGGTATCAGAGCTCTAGGTTTATGGATACCTAGGCTTGTTGGTTATTTGGGTCTAGTTGTGTTTTGTTTTGCACATTGTCACACCGCTGCCGGCATCTCAGTACATCCAGTGCTCGTAAGTTTTCCTTACTCGATTCTCTTGTTTTCTCGTATTGAAATTCCACTTCTTGAACTATGATTGCCTCTCTCGTACTTATCGTCGAGTTGTTTCTCGATCCATCCGGTTTGTGTACTTTTGATTCTAGTATTGCGCCGTCCTTTGTCTCTCTGGAGTATGTGCGCCGTTCTGGGCTTGACCGTTTGTCGTTTTGTGAGCCTTCCATCGCTAAACTTCCTACCATTGGTGGGATCGTTGGTGATCGAAAGATCCGAGTTTTGCTCCGTGGTATATTGTGAGAGGGCTTGACTCTCTAGTCTTTTGTTGTATGATGGAATCTGTGTTTAGTAATTGCGATATACTAAATGTATGTTGAGCCGAATGTACCGATGAGATGGACACCGAAGGGTGCAGTATGATGTAGAAGTTTTGAACATTGATATGTTCCGGTATAGGTATTGATGGCAGAGTTTGTTGAGAAACTCACATAGCTGGTTTCGACATACGTCCAAATCGGTGATCTTTGGTTACACTGTCAAACTTGAAGAGATAGTTTGACATATGCTTGGAATTAGTATTCCCGAGTTGCGCTTGTTGAACTGGTGATTTTTGAATGCCGTATATGCGTGTGTTCTGGAATTGATGGTACTTGGCTAATTATTAATATTTATAACCAATGTGTTTCTGTTAATAATAATACATGTGGCGTGCATGCTTGAAAATTTCTTAGACTTGATCGTATCGTGGGTTTTTGAAAGTGACATGAATTTGGGTGAGCCAGCCTTGTATTTTCAAATAAAACCTTGTGTCGGTATTTAAAGGTCGTGTTTAAAAGTGTTTAGGACATTTTATAAAATGTTACCGCTGATAAGCCCTAGTCGTATTTAAAAGGGTCTTGAAAACGATTTTTAACTTATCGGTTTTATTTTCGAATAACTAGAGTATACGATTTTAAAAATCAGATTAGCTTGGGGAAACCTAGGCTGTCGAGTCAAGTTGTGCTTTTTTTTGAGTTTTGTCTCGTCGGATTTTGTCTGACTTAGTCGCATCGCGACGCGTCGTTTGAGATCATTGGTCGTGATTAGTATCGAGGGGCGGTCGTCACTTACGTGCGACCTATGGATGTAAAACTCCCTTCCTTGTGTTGTGCCTCGCGTGACACGAATTATTTGTATGATTAGTCGTTGAATGATGGAATCCTTCTGTGGATTTTGATTTCACGATATGTGTTTATTAGACTCTCGTATTTGGTTTATATGAGGAGTGTCGTCACTGCTGATGTATTTTTGAACCGCATTTTATCCGCTGTGTGAGTTCTTTCAAAACGGCTTTCGGCATTTTGCAAACTGATTTTTATTTCGTAAAACCGGTTCCTTGAATCAAGTTTTGGCATTTTGGCCTTGAATATTTCATGATGGTTTGACAAATGATTTTGTGAGCTTTGGAAAAATATTACCGTCATTGGTCTTTTTAGCATTTTCGAAATGACATGGGAAATTGTGCTTAGCCTGGTAAACCCGTGTGAGAAAGGTTTACGGCATGTAACTTTTCGGATATGTTCTGTTGTTGTCTCTGTGGGTCATTAGCGCACGCTATGCTTTGCGGCTAGCGCGCGCAAGAGTGCGTGGGTAGCACGCTAAGGGGAGGATAGCGCACGCTACGTGGTAGTTCAGGGCGATCCAGAGCTACCGGGAGTGCAGTTCTCGTTAGCGCACGCTAACACTTGGGGTTAGCGCACGCTAACGGTGTATTTTTTGGTCGAGTTTTGTTTGGTGCCGTGATAGTGCACGCTAACCTTAATGATTAGCGCACGCTAATTGTGTCGATATAAATCTTGGACACCGATCTAAGTTGCATTTTTCTTCATTTCTTCTTCTTCCTCCATGAGTTTGAGACGTAGCGACTCGGTTTCGCATCTGGGCTGATTTTTCTTCCATCCAAAGGTGTTTTGGAGTATCCTAGATGATTTTAACATCATCTAATCCATTGTTCTTCGCCGAATCTAGGTATTTTCTTGAATCCCTAGAGTTGACTTTTTGGAGTTTTGTTCTTGATATCGTTTTCCATCCAGTTTTGGTAAGCCGATTGCTGTTTTAACGATGTTGTTAAACATATCCTAAGGATTGTATATCACTGTCGTGATTTTGAGCGATTTGATGCGTGTGATATAATGTGTTTAAGTGAATGTTGATACGTGCCAATTTTGGGCATTTTGGCCTATTGTACTTCTGAAAAACCTTGAGTATCTTAGAAAATAAACCTCGAGACGTACTTTTAAAATAAATTATTTTCTCACAGTGCTCTCAAGATGCCTACTAGTGCCACGCTATGTTTCAAAATTATTCTACTTTGAGGATCAAAATATTTTGAAATATTTCTAATGATTTAGAAATGCATTCGCTTAGACCCGAAGGTCGAATATAGCTGAAAAGTTTTAATTTAACGAAAGGTGTCTTCATTTTTTTTCAAACGCAAGATGATCTTTTTTAAGTCTCGATGACGATGTTTGTACTATTTTTTGATATATGATACTCAAGATCAACTGGTGCTTGCAAGTTATTTTCAAAAGGTGGTTTTCGTTTTCAAAACCTATCATTCCTATTTGTGGTCCGGGAATATATGTGTGATGTTCGTACTCTCGTTAGGGTGTTAACCCCCGAGTTGTTGAATTGGTGGTGTGAGCGTTGAGTCGTTCGCCACACAGTTGTCGTGGTAGCCTCTGCGAGGGGTGTGATATTGGTATTGGATGTTGTCGCCTCGTAGCGGTTTATGCGTTATCGCATATATGCGAGCTGTTAGAGATCGGGTTGGTATGATTGTGTGCATCGGTGATTGTTCCACGTTGTGTCGGTTGCTTGTTGTATTGTTACCTTGGTTCCGTTGTGGTGAGTTTCGGGGGCGAGGTCAAAGGTAATACCCGTACTATTTTGACTTCTATATCTTCTCTTTCTCCAGTCTATCGATTCGCTCGTGTTCATTGATACCTTCTGAACTTGTTCTGTATCTTGGTTTCATCGTTCGAACGAGCTGTAATCTGATTTTGAGTCGATCTGGTTATCGCTGTGACTTTTCCGAATTCGGTTCGACTATTGTGAACCTTGTTCGGAAGTAACATCTTTTGGTTCTAATAGTTCTTTTATTCAAAGTGGATCGGATTTTGAACTTCTGTATTTTTGGCTCTATCAACTCGTTTATGCTCGTTAACATTTCTGAACTTTCCCTATTCCCTTTCCTGTGGATATTGTGGGAATGCACGTCTTGCTGTTCTCACCAGGTCATCCTGGGAGTTGTTGTTTGAATTTTATTATCCTACGTGTTTTGGACATGATTGTTCGATTTTAGTTGTCTCAATCGTTTGTTTGTTCAATTTTTGTTCTCGTTTCGTGATTGTTGAGCGTTCAGGCTCCTTCGTAATTCCCTTAAGTTCGGGAAATTAGTCTCGTTTTCGATCTTCCAACCCTTGGGCGGTGGAATTCCGTATTTGTTCAGCGTTGACTCGCGTTTTGGGTTGATGAACCGTTGGGTTGGTCAATCGTATTGATTTTCGTTCGTTGAGTTTTGTGATTGTTCGGATAATCGACTCGATTGTATTGTCTATTTGATGACGCTTGTCACTCGTTGATTTTATTATGTCTCTATCGGTGACGTTGTGCCCTAGAGCGTATTTTCTCGCCGTATGTCTCTTTGCGTTCCTTGCAGCGTTTCGCCGTCGGGCGCGAGTCTTCGGTTTTGTGTATCTCGTCGAGTTTTCCTGGCAAGGGATATTTCTTCTCCCTACTTATTTTAAGTTTCGGGACGAAACTTCTTTTAAGGAGGGTAGAATGTAATATCCGCAATTTTCGATTTTTGGTAAATTTCTTTTTTCGGTCGGAGTCCGTTTTGACGGCTCGCTCATGACCGTTTCGCCATTCTGAGAATGATTAATTCTACACTTTTTGTCATCCGAGTTCATTTCGGTGTTGTTTTGTTGAGTTCTGTGCTTTTTAGCGACTTTTCCGCACTTGAGTTCGATTCTTGCGAATCTCGTCCGAAACTGCTGTTTCGAGTTTCCCGCAAGTCCGTTTAACTTTGTTAGACGTGTTGTGAACTTCAGTTTGGATATTCGATCACGTATCGTGATTTTCGGGCGTTTTGGGCCATTTTGTAATTTCTTGAAAGTTACGGGTATCCATATCTGTATTTGTCGTCTCGACCCGTTTCTTGGTCGCGTATGATTAATTATTGCATTACGTTTTCATCTCGAGTCGTTGATGTCGTCATGAACTTTTAAATCGTGTTCGTTAGTGCGTTTTGAGAAATCGAGGCAGGTCGTGGCGGTGGCGGTGGCCGGACAGTGCGGCTTATCGGAAGTCTTGAGCCTTTGGCCGAGCAAGGCCGGCGAGAACCGGCGTAAGCGCACGCTATGGCCGGGGCAGCTGCCGCGCTTCTTCAGCGATGTAGCGCCTGTTGTCGAGTCGGCCGTGACGCTAATCGGGCACAGGCGAGAGGTATTACGAGGTTACGGACTCGGTCGAGATCGGCGGGTAGCGCACGCCTCTTGTCGGTCGTAGCGCTAGCGCGAGGGTAGCGCCGGCTGCCGGCCGACTAGCATACGATGCACGGATGAGTTGTTAGTCCGGTGGCTCTTTGGGCCAATTCGGCTAAGCGCGCGCGAGCTTGGCCGTAGCGCACGCTAGCGGGATTGGCGGTCGAGTCATGGTCGGCGGGGTGGTCGGTGGTGCCGGGTCATGCGGGCCATGGCGAGTGCTCGGCGTCTTGGCCGATAGCGCGCACGCTGGCCGGGAAGGCTAGCGCACGCTAGTTCCGGCTAGTATATAAATGACAGAACCGGCGACTTTCTCGTCATTTTCATTTCATTTCTCTTCGGTCATTGGTGAGGTTTGGAGGAGACGAAACCATGTTGTTGAACAACAAATCCATGAAGTTTCTGAGTTTATATCACCGATCAATCGTCCTATAACATCCTTCGATCCAGCGAATCAAGGTTAGATCTTTAGAACCCTACTTTTGGGTAGATTTGGGGATTTTCGTGTTTTTGTCCGATTCGTTCCGTTTTGTCGATTAATTCATGATGAATATGATTAATCTTGTTGGTATTCTTAGTTTTCCTACGGATTCATGGTATATTTCGTGATTTTTACGGAATCGAGAGGGTTTGGTTGTGGTCCGCCCTCGTTGTTGTTTATATACGAATATACATGAATCGTAGGCGGGGTTTCGGGTGTATTCCAATTCCGTATTCATTTAGAAATGGTTGTGATTGTATTGTTCGAATCGTTAGGTTCGGTTTCATTGGTTCCTAGCGTTCGTCGGTGACTTTCCTTTCCATTCGTCGCGTCGTCAATAATTCAAGGCAAGTATTCTTGGAAACCCTTATGCTTAACGTGAAATGGTAATGTATATTGTGTGTGATTTGCTCACCTCGGGAGGGTCCGACGGGATCACGGAGGGAATCTATGGCTTCGTCCTGGATTCATGAGCTTGTTTCGCTAGCCAGCTCGGGAGGGTCCTTAGAGGCCTCGAGTGGGATTCGTGGCTTCGTCCCGGTCCTAGGTGACGTGTGGTGCTTGGTTTGTTTTATGAATGTGGGCAGCTCGGGAGGGTCCTTAGAGGCCTCGAGTGGGATTCGTGGCTTCGTCCCGGTCCTAGGCAAATTAATTGTGACTGTTTGTTTATGGAAAAGAGATGTCTGGTTTTGACTTTTGAAATTGATATTGGTGCATGTACTATGAAATGTGTAAGCGATTGGTTTGCCTTGAATACTTGTACTAGCGTAATTGCTAACCCCTTTGGGGACCCGTTGTCGGGAAAATTCTTGTTATGGATTTCAGGTTATGTTCAGCCAGACGAGCGGGCGCTGGGATGGTACGAGGATGTCGGCCAAGGTTGTTGACATGTGCGGTGAGTCTTGTTATTTCCCTCTTGTCTCTTTTGATGTGGATGTTTTCCAAATTGTAAACTTATAGATTGTACTCGCGAGTACTTAGGCTTTTCCTCTCAGATTATGATTGGTCTTTGTTGGAGTTACTGTATTTGTCGGTTGATGTTTATTATGCCGGTTGTACCGGACGTGTTGTTTTATGTTCTTGTTGTTAACAATTGTTTCCTTGCGAATCGAGACGGTTAGTCGAGAGGTGTTTTCTTGTGTTAGCCTGGTGGATCCCAGGTAGGGGTCCACGGCGCTGTAATACACCTCGAATATCTTGGGGGTGTTACAGATACTATCTCCTACCTTGGATTCGTGTTAATAAGGATATGAGGATTGTGCTATCAAGATATTGAGTTCCATTGATTAATTATCCAAACAACATCATGTTTATAAGTTAGAATATTTATACTTAAGATATCATCATTGGAAATATCATGATTAACATCTTACCACGTCGAATGATGAGAGAAATACTCTGAGATTGATTATCCGTATTGATGACGTTACCATATTGGTCGTAGATGTAAAGTTGTTATCAGTTTTGTTAAATGGACTCAGGAAAGAATCATAGAAGATTTACATCCTTTCTTATAAGTTGGAATTGTTAGTTCATCTTCATGGTTAAATTGGGATGTAATGATGATATTGGAATCTAGTGCTTCGACCTCAAGAACACCAAACTTCACATGAGAATTGTAATCAAGATGGAATATGGATTATACGTATCCTTGTATCTCGAAGATGTTTGAATTCGTGAGATCATTTGTAATAAGATGAACGTAATATGCATGGAGATAACGTATATTAAACACTAAGGATTTCGTAAGTTTCATCACAGTTAGAAAAGTCGACTGCCCAGGGAAGAACTGTCATCCATGTTTAGGGTGCGCTAAGATTTATAGTTAACGTGCGCTATCGGGCATAAGTTAACGTACGCTATGCTTGGAACGTAATGTGCGTTATATCATCAGACGAGTCAATCGACTGATCAGTTAGGTACTGATAGTACATGGTTAGCGTATGCTAGACTTTGTATTATTGCGTGCGCTAACAAGTAGCCTTAGCATATGCTACATAGGATACGTAGCGTGTGTTAAGCAAGCCAGTCAGATTACGATTTATGAACTTCCGATTATAAATTAGGTTGTTAACATTCGTGCGACGGGAGATGAATTCTACATTATTTCTTTTGTTTAAGGTTCGAGCTTGTTACGTGATTGATCGAAGGGGTGATCTTTGAGTGTTCCGTTTTTTGTGGAAGTATCATTCTTGTCATCGAATCGAGGCAAGTACCTTAATTAGGACTGTCCGAATTATGTCGGTTATATTATGATTGTACTATGTACATGTGTTGTGATTAATTGTCCACCATGTGTTGATCCAATGGGAATCATCATGGGAAATCTATAGTTGTGTGCGCTGGATCGTTGGACAGGTAGTTCCACCATGTTTTAGTCCGACGAGATCATCATGGGAATCTATAGCTGTGTGCGCTGGATCGTTGGAATACCATGAGTATGTTGAGACTATTATAATGTGATATGTGTTGTTATTATTTTTCTCATTGGAGAAATTTGTCATGATTATTGTTGATTAAATCATTGTTATATGATTATCGTACTTGTACTAGCATCGTTGTGCTAACCCCTTCGGGGGTGAACATTTGTGTATGTTCAGGATCCAGGAGAGCAGGAAAACAACCACTAGAGCTGTATGATGACGAGGGTGCAGAGTGATGTTCCGGCCGTGTTTCATTGTCTGTTGTTGTGTTATTTTTAATAAGTACTCGAGTACGACGTCGTTTCTGATGATTGGATTTTGGTGATGTATCAATATTCTTCCTTTGGATAATTGTGTTTTCGGTATTTTTGTCCAGAACTGTTGTATTTATTCCAGTTACTTTCATATGTTGGTCCTTGTTGTTGTCTTTTCATTTCTTTAGCCTTGTAAATTCTTATGAAAAGGATTTACGGCGCTGTAATATTCCTGAATATATCGGGGGTGTTACAGAATATGGTATCAGAGCTAAGATTATGGATATCTTGGCCATTAGGTTAAAATAGGGGTCATATTTGTCTTTTGAGGTAACCGGCCGCGAATAAAATCACTGTACTGCCTATGTCTTCATACGAGCGGTGGTTGTAAGTTCCTAGACTCTATCTCGTCCTTTACATGTTGTATCTCTTTATACTTGAACATTAGAACGATATTGTTTCCTGTATATTGAGAATTTATGCTTTCAGTATGTTGAGAGGTGGACGTGGACGTGGTCGCTGTCGCGGACACGGACGAAGGAATGCTGAAAGAGAAGCTTCGCCTTCTAATCAGGCTAGCCACAGCTCAGGCGAGCCATAGAGATCTATTAATAATGAACCGGAACGTGCTGTGCCCGAAATCCTTCATCAGGTGGTGAACCAGATGACTCAGTTCGCCCAGGTCGTGGACCGAATGCAGGCGGCAGTAGGGTCATAATAGGGAGATCGACATCAGCGTATCCCAGACATGGGAAATCGAGGCGACCGATGGCTGCAAGAGGTGGCGAAGATGCAACCACCTAAATTCGACGGTATTTATGAGACTCCCACCTGGGATCATTGGTTAAAGAAATTGGAGAAAATTTTTGCCGGGATTAATTGCCCAGATGACCGGAGAGCCTCTATTGCTCAGTACTTTCTTATAGGGGAAGCATCCGAGTGGTGGGAAGCCATCCGGCCTGCAGATCATGATGCGGACTGGACAGAATTTAAATTGATGATGGAAGCTCAATACTGTCCTCGTCCTGTGAGGGACGCCAAAGTTCGGGAGTTTTTCTCCGCTCAGCCTTCAGATGTACCAGTATCTCAAGCGATTAAGATGTTTAACCAGCAGCTGGCATTTGTTCGACATCTGGTCAGAACATATGCAGAAATGATGATCCATTTTGATATGAGAATGAAACCAGAAATCCAGAGATACATGTCCGGTTTTGAATGTACCACTCTCCGTCAATACCAGGATAAGGCGTTGGCGTATTAAATCAAGGAAGCAGCAATGGAGAAGTTGGCAGAGTCCAAGAAGTAGAAAGTCTCCGGTAGTTTCACGGAGCACAAGAGTAGTGGCCCCCGCAAGGCCCAGTCATCCTTTCATTCTTTCAAGAAAATTCCACACCCATCCAAAACCGGAAGGAACACCGGAGCATTATAAGTCACAACGGATACAACTAGGAAGTGCTTTAACTGTGGTCGCCCAGGCCACCTTTGGCGTGATTGTTTTCGTACTCCAGTTACATGTTTTGATTGCGGACAGGAAGGGCACCGTGTGATGTTTTGCAAGGATGCCACAAAGCTTAATGGGACCCATACATCACAGCCAGCTCAGATAGAAGCAAGTAATCAGCAGACGCAGCAGAGTGTTCAGCTGCCCCAAAATTTCGGTCGAGGTCGAGGCAGAGGACAATTCGACTGTAAGGGAGCCTCGAGTGTCGGATCTGCTCCCCCACGTCTGTACGAGATGAGGAGCCTAGACGATCAGGATGCTGTTGTCGCATCAGATACTGTTCAGATCCTTTCCCAGTCAGTTAGCGTTTTATTCGATACAGGAGCTACGCATTCATTTATATCCTTGTCTTGTATAAATCGTTTGAATATTTCTGGTTTTCATAATTGTGAACCTTATGTTGTGGGTTTACCGAGCGGAGAGAGGATTGCTGGAAACTTAGAAACTAGAGGTTTCCCTGTATCATTTGGAGGCAGAGAATGGCTCTCAAATCTGATTGTGATAGAAATGCAAGGAGACGACCTGATACTCGGAGATGATTGGCTTAATCGATATGGAGCTATTGTAAACTACCGAAAGAGGAATATCTCGCTGATCGCTGACGATGGTTCCGAAATACTGTTTGAAGGATGGAAACCAGGAAGCTCAGGAAAGATGATCAAGGCGATGAAAGCTGTCAAATTGTTGAAACGAGTGCATCTGGGATACTGGTGCTATGCAATGAATAAAGAAGACGAAATTGTGGAACTTTCATCCATTCCTGTTGTGAACGAATTTTCGGATGTATTTCCTGACGAGTTACCTGGACTACCTCCACGACGGGATGTAGAATTCACCATCGAGCTGGAACCCGGAGCTACACCAATTTCTAAGGCGCCGTATCATATGGAACCTACTGAGATGTACGAACTGAAAAAGCAACTGGAGGAGTTACTAGACAAAGGCTATATCCAGCCAAGCATTTCGCCCTGGGGAGCACCAGTTCTTTTTGTCCGAAAGAAGGATGGATCGCTTCGACTGTGTATTCACTATCGAGACCTGAACAAGATGACGATTAAGAACAAGTATTCGTTGCCACGGATTGATGATTTGTTTGACCAGTTACAAGGAGCAACAGTGTTTTCTAAAATCGATCTGAGATCAGGATATCATCAGCTGATGATTAAGGAATCTGATGTTCCGAAATCAGCATTTAGAACTCGCTATGGACACTATGAGTTTGTAGTGATGCCGTTTGGTCTCACTAACGCACATGCTGTATTCATGCAACTGATGAACCAAGTGTTCATCGAATATTTGGATAAATTTGTGGTTGTGTTCATTGATAACATTCTGGTGTATTCTAAGAGCCCAGAAGAGCATGCACAACATTTACGGATTGTGTTAGGCCTGTTGAGTGTGAATTATGGCTAAAAAAAGTAATGTTCCTCGGCCATGTGGTATCAGCTGAAGGAGTCCGAGTAGATCCTCAGAAGATCGAAGTAGTTATAGATTGGAAGCCTCCAAAGAGCGTGAAAGAAGTCCGGAGTTTCTTAGGACTTGCTGGATATTATCGTCGGTTCGTGGAAGGGTTTTCCAAAATTACCTGCCCACTTACTCGACTACTGTAGAAAACTCAAAAGTTTGAGTGGAATGAGTTGTGCCAGAATAGCTTTGATGAATTGAAGAAGAGATTGACGACGACACCAATTTTAGCACTCCCACGGGGAACTGGAGGATTTATAGTTTAGAGTGATGCTTCGAACCAAGGACTCGGATGCGTATTGATGCAGAATGATAAGGTGATCGCTTATGCGTCACGACAGCTGAAACCTTATGAAGTGAATTACCCAACGCATGATTTGGAGATGGCAGCAGTATTTTCTTTAAAAATCTGGAGACACTAACTGTACGGGACTCACTTTCAGATCTTTACGGATCACAAGAGTCTCAAATACATCTTCAGTCAGAAAGAGTTGAACATGCGGCAAAGAAGATGGCTGGAACATATTAAGGACTATGACTTGGATATTCTTTATCATCCAGGTAAAGCAAATGTAGTGGCTGATGCACTTAGCCGCAAGCCTGTTTCTATTCAGATGCTGGAGGCTCTGACCTCCCAGCTCAGCATTCAACGAGAGATGATTCGAGAAGGAATTGAAGTATGGTTGCAAAGAGTCCAAGGATAACTATGCGTGATGGAAATAACTTCATCGTTAACCAAAGAAATCAAATCTAAGCAAGTAGATGATCCTCTAATGATTCGGTTACGTGATGAAGTGATCAAGGGAAAGGCCCCCGGATTCGTAATTCATGATGATGGAGTTTCGAGATTTCAGAACCGACTTTGCGTTTCCAATGTCGATGTTCTGAAATAGATGATTATGAAGGAAGCTCACAGCACGCCCTATTCTATCCACCCGGGCACCAGTAAGATGTATAAGGACATGAAACAGAACTTTTGGTGGGGCAACATGAAGAAAGATGTAGCAGATTATGTTTCGAAATGTTTGACTTGTCAGCAGGTTAAGATCGAGCATCAACGACCTGCTGGAATGCTGAAGCCGCTCCTGATTCCTGAATGGAAGTGGGAGGACATATCGATGGACTTTATCACTAGTATGCCGAGAACCAAGATAGGAATGAACATGATTTGTGTGATAGTTGATCGTTTAACCAAATCAGCTCATTTTCTAGGCATTAAGGACACGTGGGGACCAGAGAGGTTGGCACGAGTATTTATTTCAGAGATAGTCCGATTGCATGGTACGCCGAAGACCATTATTTCTCACCGATATTGTCGTTTTATGTCTCATTTTTGGAAAGCAGCTCATAAAGCCTTGGGGACCGAATTGAACTTCAGCACAGCTCATCACCCGCAGACAGATGGACAATCCGAGAGGACTATTCAAACAGTGGAAGATATGCTAAGGGCTTGTGCCTTAGATTGGTCAACTAACTGGGAAGTTCATCTACCGTTGATTGAATTTACCTACAACAATAGTTGGCATGCTTCTATTAAGATGGCACCATTTGAGGCATTATATGGGATAAGATGCATATCGCCCCTATCTTGGGACGATTCATTAGATTTGATCGCAACGGAACCAGAGTTGATCATGCAAACTCGAGAAAAGATAGTTTTGATTCGCGAAAGGCTGTTGACCGCCCAGAGTAGATAGAAATCTTATGCAGATGTACGCCGTCATCCATTAGAGTTCAGTATTGTAGATCACGTGCTTTTAAAAGTTTCTCCTACTTGGGGAATCTTTCATTTTGAGAGAAAAGGAAAGCTGAGTCCGAGATATATCGGACCATTCGAGATCCTTGAGAGAGTTGGAGAGTTGGCATACAGATTGGCATTACCACCGTCATTAAACCATGTTCATAACGTGTTCCACGTATCCCAGTTACGGAGATATATACCGGATCCTAGTCATGTCATTGATTTCGGCGAGATCGAAATCACTCAGGATGGAACGTTTGAAGAGAGACCGGTCAGGATACTTGAGAGTCGAGTTAAGCAGTTGAGGAACAAACCAATCGCTTTGGTCAAAGTTCAGTGGTCACGCCACGGAGTGGAAGAAGCCACTTGGGAAACGGAAGATAGCATGAAGTCCAGATATCTAGAGTTATTTTCGTCTTGAGTTTCGGGACGAAACTCCTTTTTAGTAGGAGAGTATGTAATATCCGGATTTATTATTGTGTATTTCATCTATTGTTGAACCTTGTATTATTCGGAATTGTGATCTCGATAATTAGAGTATGATATTTCATATATTTGTATCCTTGTATATGAGTATAACAACATGTAAATTTTCTCATGCGAGTGATAACGTACGCTAAGAATGTAGCTTAGCGTTCGTTATCGGCTAAAGCTAGCGAACACTACGGATGAGGAATTGTGTGCGTTAGGCAGTCAATTATTGAGCTAGGCGGCTAGCACATGCGCCGGCCAGACATGGGTCCGGATAAGATTTCCTCGGATGAACCTGGATAGTTTTGGAGTGAATGCTAATTAGCAAGCACTAAAAATAGTACGATAGCGTGCGTTAAATAGCTATCTTACAGAAACTTTATATAAGGGACAACACCCCATTTCATTTGGTTTACGATTCTATCACTCGTTCTTCATATCTTGGAAAGTCCAGAGAGCCTTCCCTACTTCTTAAACACATATAAACCCTCCTTACATGATCATTGAAAATTGGAGAGTACTTACACTTGATCATTGAAGAAGAAACTCACTTTGGAGTGACACACAAGCAACTGGGGTTGAAGTCTACCTATTGTTTCAGTGTTTTCTTCATCTTAAGGTATGTTAATACTATCTCCTACCTTGGATTCGTGTTAATAAGGATATGATGATTATGCTATCAAGATATTAAGTTCCATTGATGAATTATCCAAACAACATCATGTTTATAAGTTGGAATGTTTATACTTAAGATATCATCGTTGGAAACATCATGATTAGCATCTTACCACGTCGAATGATGAGAGAAATATTCTGAGATTGATTATCCGTATTGATGACGTTACCATATTGGTCGTAGACGTAAAGTTGTTATCACTTTTGTTAAATGGACTCAGGAAAGAATCATAGAAGATTTGCATCCTTTCTTATAAGTTGGAATTGTTAGTTCATCTTCATGGTTAAATCGGTATGTAATGATGATATTGGAATCTAGTGCTTTGACCTTAAGAACACCAAACTTCACATGAGAATTGTAATCAAGATGGAATATGGTGTTGTGATGATTATACGTATCCTTGTATCTCGAAGATGTTTGAATCCGTGAGATAATTTGTAATAAGATGAACGTAATATGCATGGAGATAACGTATATTAAACACTGAGGATTTCGTAAGTTTCATCACAGTTAGAACAGTCGACTGCCACTACAAAAAAAACAGTTTTTACCGACGCCTAACGCCGTTGGTAAAACAGAAAATGGCATCGGTAAAAAATTTACCGACGCCATTACCGACGGCAATCCGCCATTGGAAAAATGCTCAACGGTAATTTTTACTGACGCCCTTACCGACGCCGCTATTTACCAACGCCATTTTTGGCGTTGTTAAATCAAAAATAAAAAAATCTAAAAAAGTCAGGTCAGGACTCAGGCGGGTCACGTCCGGGCTCAGGTAGGGCTCAGGCGGGTTAGGTTCGGGCTCAGGCGGGTCAGGTTCGGTCAGGCCCGGGTCCAGGCGGGTCGGGTCCGAGTCTGGGCGGGTCAAGTTCGGGCTCCATTTAATTTCAAATGGTTGAGAAAGATTTTGGTTTATAAACCACATAAAACACTACTGTCTTTTCGATGTGGGATATTGTAAAAAATTTACCGACGCCATTTCGGCGTCGGTATTACCGACGTCGTTAATTAAAAAAAATATAAAAATAAAAAATAAAATTTACCAATGCCGAAGTGGCGTCGGTAAGGGCGTCGGTAAACGGCGTCGTTAATTGTGAAAAAAAAAAGAAAAAAAATAAGTCTACGAACCGGTCGTCAGCAATGGCATCGGTAAATCAATTAAATAACGAGCGTCGGTAAATTATAAGTTTAACAACGGCGGGTATGGGCGTCGGTAAATGGCGTCGGTAAAAACTGTTTTTTTTTGTAGTATGCCCAGGGAAGAACTGTCATCCATGTATAGCGTGCGCTAAGCTTTATAGTTAATGTGCGCTATCGGGCATAAGTTAACGTACGCTACGCTTGGAACGTAACGTGCGTTATATCATCAGACGAGTCAATCGACTGATCAGTGAGGTACTGACAGTACATGGTTAGCGTACGCTAGACTTCGTATTATTGCGTGCGCTAACAAGTAGCCTTAACGTACGCTACATATGATACATAGCGTGCGTTAAGCAAGCCAGGCAGATTACGATTTTTGAACTTCTGATTATAAATTAGATTATTAACATTCGTGCGACGGGAGATGAATTCTATATTATTTCTTTTGTTTAAGGTTCGAGCTTGTTATGTGATTGATCGAAGGGGTGATCTTCGAATGTTCCGTTTTTCGTGGAAGTATCATTCTTGTCATCGAATCGAGGCAAGTACCTTAATTAGAACTGTCCGAATTATGTCGGATATATTATGATTGTACTGTGTACATGTGTTGTGATTAATTGTCCACCATGTGTTGATCCGTCGGGAATCATCATGGGAAATCTATAGCTGTGTGCGCTGGATCGTTGGACAGGTAGTTCCACCATGTTTTGGTCCGACGGGATCATCATGGGAATTTATAGCTGTGTGCGCTGGATCGTTGGAATACCATGAGTATGTTGAGACTATTATAATGTGATATGTGTTGTTATTATTTTTCTCATTGGAGAAATTTGTCATGATTATTGTTGATTAAATCATTGTTATATGATTATCGTACTTGTACTAGCATCGTTGTGCTAACCCCTTCGGGGGTGAACATTTGTGTATGTTCAGGATCCAGGAGAGCAGGAAAACAACCACTAGAGTCGTATGACGACGAGGGTGCAGAGTGATGTTCCGGCCGTGTTTCATTGTCTGTTGTTGTGTTATTTTTAATAAGTACTCGAGTACGACGTCGTTTCTGATGATTGTATTTTGGTGACGTATTAATATTCTTCCTTTGGATAATTGTGTTTTCGGTATTTTTGTCTAGAACTGTTGTATTTATTCCAGTTACTTTCATATGTTGGTCCTTGTTGTTGTCTTTTCATTTCTTCAGCCTTGTAAATTCTTATGAAAAGGATTTACGGTGCTGTAATATTCCTGAATATAATGGGGGTGTTACATTTGTCGCGTCATTCGAGTTGTCTATTGATGAATATTAGAGCCCTGGGTTTTTGTTGTTCACTCGGGATTGTGCGTTATGTGATTTACCAGTTTAGTACTAGGGTTGTTGTAAACTTTTCCAAATGATATTAACGTGTTTCTTCGGATAGGGATGTGTTGTGTTCTCGAGTTGAACTGGGTTTGCAAAATGTGTGTTTTGAAAATATCTGTGTCGAGTATTTTCTAGAGTTTAGACATGTGCCAGTATCACGGGGAATCGTCGGCTTCACGATCGGTAAGTATTTGGATTTTTGAATTGCATTGAGATTTATTGCCATTCTAAGTTGATATGCTTTGAGGTTCAGAAAGAATATTATGTGTTACCTTATGAGATAGCAGAACATAATAGTTGGGACAGAACCAAGGATCTTGAGAAACTGAGATTTTAGAAAATCAACATGTCGGTTAAACTTTGCAACGGAGTTGTGCATTTCGGAGAAAGATTGTGGATTGATGAGGAGAACATGTAGTCATGTTAGTTCATTTTGAGATATCTGAAACTGTTTTTGAGCATTTGAAAATGATACTTTTCAAAATGAACGTTTCACGGATGTTTTACAGAAAATAATTTTTGGACGAGACCCAATCGATTTTAAAATAGTTATATAACTCAGGACTTGAGGTCCAAAAGTGTTTTCTACTTTTAAGTTTCTTGTAATGTGGAACGGGATATGAGCTGAGACCCTAATGTTTCAAAAGACTTTTATGTTTTCTAAAACTCCCGAGATTTGTAAAACATCTTACCAACTGTTTATCTATTTCATTACTGCCTTTCGGAGTTTTGGTTTAGTTGTTCAAATGAAACTTCTCGGGAAGTCTTTCGCTGTGTTGATTTGTTTCAATGTTTTGTCATAGCATAGTTGAGGTGATCCAGAATGGGTTAATGGTTGACGTTGCGAGTCATATGTGGAAAATGAGTTTTTATCGGAGTCTATATATTGAGATTTTGGAACTCTATCGTATGGTTTTCCGATGGAATATCAGTGGATTTGGTGACGAGCCGAATTGGTATACAAGAGTATGGATGTGGTCAATTATTTGCATAATTCCATTTTATTTAAACTTGTGAATTCGAAAAAAAATTGTCATCGAGAACTTGACGTAAGCAAGCCGATTTAATTTTTCGAAAATCGATTTCGTGGTCTTACGAAAATTAATGTTTTGAGTTTTAAAATTCTTGAAAGAACTTTCGAAAATTTGTCTTCTTGACGAGAATATATGATTTCAAACTAGTTTTGAAAATGTGATTGATATACATCCGCATTTAGTGCATAGTGCATATCATGGTGAAGTTATGAATGTGACTCACAAACTAGATAATACATCAGTATGGGATGATGAAAAGAGCTTCAAACCTTAGTATGGTAGTTTGGTTATCCAGGGATGATCGGTTGATTGATCGGATAAGAGAAATATGTCACGTGTTGTAGATTCAGTACAGAATATGATTTTGGAACTTCTAGTTTTGTGAAACCGAAGCATATATGCTATGTGGCTCTATTGGTGTGGTAGTAGCGCGATTTTACCATAGTGATTTTTTGAATGATTTCTTTGTAAGTGTGGACTTGGGGATGGTGACCCCAGGATGGTTGTTTTGGGTATTGAATGGTCGTTTCCACTCCGTGTAGGATAGGGTATGTTCAACAGTCGGATGTGTTCTTGTGAGATCCACTATATGTGATTGGTGTAACATTTTGATAATTTCATTCATCCGTATATCTGTCTCTGTGGTTCTGTGTTCATCGTGTTGGAGCTTACCGTGTGAAGGTATTCTCGATTATCGTTGATAGTTCGTTGGTCATATTGGAGTTTATCATGTTGATGATATTCTCAGTTGTGTTTTGACCTTTGGATGGGTCGTATTTGAGTTTATCATGTCGATGATATTCTCGGTTAATTTATTGGTTGATCATTGTTAGTGATCGTATGAGCATTTGGATTTTGTGTTGATGTTTTAGGATTTGTGTCATTGTTTTGGCGATTGTTTCACAGATGTATCATGTATTATTGATTTTATCAGAATTGGTACTTGATTATATAATCAGGCAGACGAGATTTGACACGGATAGATTATTTCGTCCGAAGATGATATATTTTGTGGAGACTCATGGAATTGTGATTGTAAGCTTATTGAGGCTTTGCAGTGAAGCCACTTGCTAGTATCTCAGGAGATCGTCGACTTGGCACATTTGTAGTATACTGTTTTGGTTATTCGTTAATGATGATGATTGATCGTTGCCGTGATGGTTTCGCAATATTTTGGTTGAACTGTTTGTTTTTCTATGACGGATTGCAAGTTTCGAGGACAAAACTTATTTTAAGTGGTGTAGTATGTAATATTCGGAATCTACTACTATTGTTTAATGTTATTTTATCCGAGTTATATTGTACAGCGTGGAATCTGTACAGTATGGATAAATAATTGAAGGACTAAGACATCTGTATTGGTATAATTACTGCACTTGGTCAAAAGTTGTATTTGAAGATATTATGTGTCGGGCGTAGCGTATGAGAATATTGTTGGAAGGAGTATATGTATTCGGTGTGCCATATGTTCGTGTTCGGTATGTTGAGACGTTGGACAAGAATAGCTGAAAATGGCTAAGTATAGCCTGATTAGCGCACGCTAATATTCACGAATAGCGCACGCTATTATTCAAGTGTAGCGCACGCTAATGCCTAAGATTAGCGCATGCTAATTGTAGATCGGTCAAAAAGAGAATCTTGGCATTGTCAGGTTACTTTCGGCGCAGTTCCGATAAGGTCAACGGATGTTTGTTATGAAGGATTAGCGCACGCTAAGCATAGGCTTAACGCACGCTAATTGTAGATCGGACAAAAGGGAATCTTATCCTTGTCAGATGCTTTCGGCGTGTGGACCTATTTTCGGAGTATGCAGACAAATGAGTCAACTATGAGTAGCGCACGCTATGGTCGGACACTTGCGTACGCTAAATAGCGGCATTTACGTACGCTATTGCATGGGCATTGCATACGTAAATCTGTACGAAGTAAGGCAGTAGCCTCTGGACTTCAATAGCACACGCTAACGAAGTAAGTTAGCGCACGCTAAAGCATGTAACGTACGCTAAATCGCTGTGTGCGCTGGATCGCTGGATAGGTATTTCCACCATGCGTTGGTCCGACGGGATCATCATGGAATATCTATAGCTGTGTGCGCTGGATCATTGGATTACCATATGTTTTTGTTGTGCATATGTATATTATGGGTTATCCACCTTACGTTGGTCTTTCAGGATCATCTTGAGATCTATCCGACGTCGCTGGATCATCGGATTTCCATAAGTATACATTGTTGTTATTGTTGTGGGCATATTGACGTTGTCATATAAGTATGCATTTGTAGGTCTTGTGTTAGGACCATGTCCGTATGTTGTATTGATCTGATCTCGGATTAGACTGATATGATTTGTCGTGGCATTTCATATCTTGAGGTCCTTTGGTATTGGTCTTTTGATGGACAACTGATTATCGTGATGAGATTTGATGATGTTTATTCCGATGGATCGAATTGGTCAGAGTTGGTATATTTCCATAACAGTGAGTTATGATAATGTTTTGAGAACCTTGGATATTGTTGAGATACCGTACAGATATTTCGGTATTAGATTGTGTTGTTAAGGCTACGAATCGTGGATTTTTGTAAAGTTACGGCGGTAAGATTACATTGGTCGTATTTTTACTTAGTATCTCATTGGTATGTAATTATTGACGTGATGTGACCGTTATCATTGTTGAGTGTTATGTCTGACCCCGTCGTGAGATTTATTTTTAGGTTCTTGGGATATCGAGCTTGTAGCGGTCGTGAAGAGATGAGCTTCTCGGAGGATACTGGCTATGGCTTGTGTTTGTGAATTGAGTTTCCTGATCAGTTGTTGTATTCCGCTGCTAGAGTATTTTTAATTATTTTTCTTTTCCGCTGCGTGAGTATTTTTAAATGGCCTTTTGGTATCTGGTAACTTAAGTTACTTTGGAAATCATTTCTAAACTATTTTATTGGTACGTGTAAGCGATAGCTTAACGTATGTTTTTGAACTGTTGAGTTTTGGCATTTCGGGCCTTGTGGTTTCAAATGAGATTTTACGACGGTTTTAATAAACGGATTTTATTGAGTCTTCGAATGTTTTTAAAAGATAGTACCGTCGTTCGCCTCTTAGGCGTTTGTGAATATTTTCGAATCTTTCTTTCAACCTTGTGGGTTCCGTCTCGGGACCCACGGCGCTGTAATATTCCTGGATGGCTCTGAGGGTATTACAATTACAATATTATAACAATAATAACAACAAAAATACTGATTTGCATTCCAAAAACAAAAGGCACAACCAGCTCTGATTTGTTACTGAAAAAGGTCAAAAATAGAAGCTCTTTGTCAATCATTCATTTTTTCTGGAAAAAAAACAATAACAAAAGTCAATCTGATTATACCAGATCTACCGCACTTGACTTCGACCGGATCTACAACAACCAATGGGATGTGACAGATGAGTCATGAAGTGGCAGCATACAATGGACGAGTTGTTGGATCTGCAAGCCGCAACTTGGAGGGAAACAATTGGTGGTCGGAAGGAAGGGGTTATCTTCAGTGCGGCTAAAAAAAAGCGGTTGGCAGTTAGAAAAAGGGGGTAGCTTCAGTGCGGCCCAAAAAGAAGCGATCGTCGGTCGAAGCACGGAATGGCCGTCGTCGAGGGAAGGTGACATGAATCATCGCCGTGAATAGCCGCCTCGTGCCGATGTTCTCCAGCCATGGCCGATCTGGAGGGAAGTGAAAAGATTTTCTTAGAGGGAGTAAAAAGGTCCGGCGAAGAGAGGAAAGGAGCGGCGAAGAAATGAAGGAAAAAAAAATTCTTAGAGAGAGTAAAAAGGTGTGCCACTTGGGGTATTTTTGGGGTGTTTTTTTTTTTTCAAAGCCCGCCACTTGGCTTTCACTTCAATGTTGGTGGGATATTTTTTTTAGAAACTTTTTGCCGTTGTTTCACTTCGTTAATTAACAATTTACTGAAGTGTATCTTACTTAAAGATCCCGCCCAAGCTCTGTGTTTTATTTTGGCCAAGTGTATGCACTCTATTACTTCACTACTGCCAAATGTGAAGTTAGTGCGATATTATGACTTCAATTTCTATAATTAATGAAGTAAGTGCTACTAAAGTCTATTAACAAAACTCTACTAGCGGTCAAAACAAAAAAAAATGACACGTTAAGAAACGTGGATACCGAAAAAAAACTGTATGATTATCAATATATTTTATTTTACATTTTAATTGCGCGGCATATTCACTGTCAATATTTATGTAATCTATCATTTCGGTCCATTCTCTTGTTTAAATTCTTGTATTTTTATTTTACTTCTCAATCTTTAGATGACACAGATGGAGTATTTATGCATGACGGAGTATTTGTGTGTGATAAAAAACTACGTATGTATAACTAGCTAATTATAGCCACATAAGTGCCGATTTTGAACAATGATAATCAAATTTGGCTCGTCTCTCATTATTAGTACATGGAGTTATTTTCTATTGCATACCATCAACACATGTCGAGTTGATAATGTTATACTCCTTGTTTTATTTAATAATGTTATAATTTATTTTGTACAATTAAAATCTTTATTATATAAATTATAATATTAATTGAGCTAGTGTAAAACTTCAAAATATAAATATGAATAGATGATTTAAAAATAGTTGTACATTCAATCAACATTGTACAGTGAAGCACGACGATAAATTTGAGTATTTTTGTCAAAATGTTGAAATTTTAAAAAAGTATACTACTATTGTCAAGAACTTATCTTTGGTTTTTGGTGTAACCCGACAAATAAATAAGAGTTGCAACAAGAAGATGAAGCTACTGCCGATACCAAAAGTTGTAGTACAATTGTCAAGAATATTGATAAGCACAATTTGCAAATATTAATTTAGCTCATTTTAATGCATATTTAGTAACAATTCAGGTGTGAACTTGATAATATTTGTTTAAACTCAATATTTTATAAGATGTTTTATGCTCCGGTTGTACTAAACAGATCAAAATAGGTCAAAAATGAAGTTGTAGGACATTCAAAGTTCAAAATGGGTCAAAATAACGAAAAAGGAACCCTGGCTATTACGAGGGACACAATGGTGTGGCGTGTCCGGACAATTTTTGTTGTGCGCAATTTCGGACTATGGTCATAATTTTTCTTATAAAATTAAATTTGATTTATTCAAGCGGTCACTGAAAGATAAGAGAAGGATCTATAATTTTTGTGAAATGGTCCGAGATCCAGTTCTACCTTTATGTGGCCACACGCGACTTGCAAGTTTTCAAACAAAATTTTGGCCGGTTTCTCCTTTCATATTTTGAATTATGATGGCCAACAAATTAATTTAAGGCTGAATCCCCCTATATAAGGATTATCTTGGTGCATTAAAGTGGAGAGAGAAATATGATCTTTTGGTGTTCACGGACTCAAAAAAACATCAAAAGAATGAAAAATCAAGGTTCAAGCTAAGACTCAAGATCTCAATAAATTTTATTTGTCCAATTTTCTTTTTTATTTCTTTAGCTCAAGTTGAACATGGTTTACATTTCTTTGTAACTTATTTTTTCCATGATTTGTTGCTAAAACTCCTTTAGAAGATAGACCCGCGAGTACTTCAATTTAATTTATGGATTGCTACTCATCAAGGCCTCCTTTTTTTATTTGTTTTTGAATTTGTTGCTTCAATTTTGGTGTATGCATATTTCGTCAATTTTTATGCATGTGAGGATCGATAGACTTTGATTGACCATAAGATTGAGCAAGTTTAAAACACAAAACAATACTAGATCTATAACACTAGAAGATATGTGTGAGAGGAATTAAATCCTAGGAACTAACGAGATTAATTTTCACAACTTAGGTCTATAAGAATTGGGGGTGATTATCCATTCGTATTTTAACTTGTTCTACGAGAAGGTTAGAATGCATTTGTGATTTTTCTTATGGATATAGAGATTAAATTGCTTAATAATAATTTACATAACTGGATTTTATTGAAAGAAAGCAAAATTTAGGATCTACTTCTCCTTGATATCTCATAATTTCGATTTCCTTAGTTGATCATTGTTTTTTTTTCCACACACACACGAGGGGGATCATCTTAGTTTCATGTACTGATTTTCATTATTTTATTTGATTCAATTAAATTCAATCTCTTAAACTCAGGTCGTTTAAACAAAGTGAAATTATGATCATAATGAAGAGATAACTTTACCACTAGAAGGGGGGTTGAATAGTGGTAATGCGGAATATCGAACTTTCTTGCGAATAAATGAAAATAGTGCGAAAAATAAAAGACTCAAAGATTTATAGAGGTTCGGCAACTTGCCTACGTCCTATCTCCGACTTCTATTTCTATTGGCTCAAGAACAACCACAAACTTGACTCGTCTTCGATCGGTCCGAGTACACAACCGTTACAACCGCTTGTCTTCTATTGGTCCAAGCTCAACAACTCTCAAAATAAACTTTGTTTATCTAGTGTTCTATAGGAACTAGATAATCCTCACTATACGAATATTGGAGTGTAGTCCTAACAATGCCGGATCAAAAGATCCTAATAACACCGAATTAGTGATTCTTGATTCGTTTCTCTAAAGCTCTCGTGTGAGTGATGCAACACTCACAACCAAAATGAAAGAATACAAAGTATAATAAATATTACAAGGTATATCACTCTTTGTATCTTTCTTCTCACAACTTAGAATGTAATGGAAGATATAAAACTGAGCTCAAGTATGCTTTGATTGCTTGTATGCTTGTATGCTTGTATGCTTGAAGTTGTGTATGTGATACCCAAATCCTATGGGTATTTATAGGTGTCAGCCATTCTTCAAATACTGATATTTGTATTATTAACGTGCGCTAATAATACCTTCTAGCGTGTGTAATCGGTCTCTGACTTGACCATTCTGAACGGTCACAAAACTGTTCCAACGGTAAAATTATATGGCTAGCGTGCGCTAGTCATACCTTCTTAGCGTGCGCTATCGGTTGGTCAACAGGTCTTCAATCTTGACTTTGAAAGAGTTGGTTTGTCTCCCCAACCTCTCTTTATCCAACGGCTAAATTTGAACTTAGCGTGCGCTAGCAATTATGCATAGCGTGCGCTAGTATTATTTAATTTCAGCTTTTCCAGATTTCACGGATCTTCTTTGACTCCTGCGTTCCAACGGTAGAAAATCCAACGGTAAACTTTTGACTGATTTAGCGTGCGCTAATGAGTATAGTGTAGCGTGCGCTATATTCTTTCCTCAGTAATGTATGTTACCCTATGTAGCGTACGTAAATGCCTTCTCATTTTGAGTCCAGTGGCTACTGGACTACTAACCGTGTTATCCGGTAGCGTGCGCAAGGCATGAAGAGTAACGTGCGCTAAGGCCTTATAGTAGCGTACGTAAATAAACATCCGTAGCGTGCGCAAGTCCTTTTTCCTTTTTCTTTCCAGACCTTACCGTCCTCTGACTGGAGATGCGATAGCGTGCGTTAATAATGTGGTATAGCGTGCGCTAATATTAGTAATTTAGCGTGCGCAAATGTTGAAGTTCTTGCGTGCGCTATCCATCAGGTAGGTTGTGACTAGGCTGCAACTGAGTTGAATTGTCTGAAAATGTGTCTCGATAGCGTGCGCTATTCTGAAGCATGTAGCGTGCGCTAAGTCCAGTTTTCTCCTTCAATATAACAGCTTGCTGAGATTGATTTTATTAAATGTTTTGAATGAAATTATCATCAAAATACTTTTTTGAGTCAACAATCTCCCCCTTTTTGATGATGTCAAAACATTTAATTTATACCTGAAAAATGTTTTTAAAGGCTTCGAATCAAGGTAACTTGTTTGATATATTAGTACGTTTTGATTTTTGGAGTATTCTCCCCCTTTTCGGCATAAACAAAAAGGAACTCCCCCTGAATCGTTGCATTTTTAACAAATAATACCAACCAAATATCATGAACCAAAACGAAAGCACATAAACAGCAAATGCCAAACTTCAACCAACCAAATGAAGAGAAATGCAAATTCCATTAAAAAGAAGTTCAAGCATTACACAAACGTTCAAAGTATGAGACATAAATGTCATTCGAAAGATAAGTTTCTACAACAAGTATCAAACTCCTAGACTCTAAGGGGCTTGATCGGAAGAGGAGGATGGGAATGGAAATGATGGGTCAGTGTATTGGATGAAATCAGAAATTAGCCCGCGAACTTCCCGGACTTCCGAGCGAAGAGACTGGACTTCCGAGGGAAGAGACCGAACATCCTCTCGTATTTCCATTTGAGAGGTCTCGATGTTCCGCATCGGAGCAATAAGATCACTCTCTTCTTCTTCCGTGATGGAGTCTCTCATCGGTCGCTTGCCTTTTGTTTTTGGGTGACGAACAAACTTTTCGGTTTGCAATTCCCGAAGTGTATGAGGTCCTAGATGTATCACACATTCCGCCGGAGTTGGTGTTCGCGTCCATTTCGGCACTTGGTCATCTTCTCGAAGATACGGAAATAGCACCCAACCTCTATTGAATGTTTCAACATAGTGCATTGCTTTGAGGGTGAGATCGCTAATCTCGTGTCCTCGAGACACCGGAACCGATGCCTCGCTTGACAAGTCGACATGGAAATGACGAAAGATTACAGTGAGTATAGAACCAAAAGGAAGCCCTAACTTCCGCGTCCTCGACATGTAGTGTTTTGAGCGAAAGGAGTCTCCTTTTGCCTTCATCCAATTCAACACAATTCCAGTGAAATCCACCTTGTCGTCTTTTAGCACTCGGTACACCATGTTTTTGTCGACTCCCACTAACTTGTGTTGAGTGTTCACCTTCGGCATCAAGCACTTAGTGAGTGCAGCTAACAACAAAGGGATATGAATTCCAAAGTCATTATTTCGAAAACGTCATCCGTAACCTCGATGACAGTTTTAGAGCACAGAAAATCGGCAACATCTTTCTCAGACACGACTGATTCTTCATCAGTTGGCTTCCCACAACAATCAAAACCATCCTTCGACAAACCAAATAATTGTAACACCCCCAAAACCATATGGGAATATTACACGCCGTAAACCCTTTCCGCAAGGATCTACCAGGCTAAACGTCCATAAACAACCAAATGCTTGCCCGGCCAGGGTCAAACAATATAATAATACAGACCGTTAAGGTCACTTACACAAAAACACACAGACCGATGAGGTCCCACAACTCTATCAACAGGACTGACTAACAACATTACCCACACAGGGTTCGAAATACAATACAACGGAAGACTGAATCAACTCTAACAATACAAATAAACTCTACCAACTCTCAACTCTTGATTAGTATCGCAGCTCGTCATCCCCTTGTGCCAATCCTGTGTTGCTCCCCGAACTGCATGTACACGGGCCTTGAGCAGGACATCCACCCCGAATACTGGGGTTAGTAAAACTCCACTGTTTTACTAGTGCAAGTATCAAACCATACGAAATGTAACAAGCAAATAGCAACTACGAATTTAATACGTAAATCAATTATCAAAATGTTCAGAAGTTTTAGAATTTCGAACTCAAGTAAGAGATATTTGAAAAGGAACACATCATCTGGGGATTTTAAAGCGAAATTCTTTTGGACCTCGAGTCCCAATTTACAAAACCTTTTCGTAAACATTAGGGTCTTAGCCCGATTCTCGTTTCAAAGCATACTAAATAATATATCATTATGAGTCCGAGATCCATATTTAAAATGTTACCCGAACAATCATTGCTACGATCATTGTTCGTACACATCATGTACCGAACTCCGGAGGCCTCGACGGACCTTACCGGACCACACACATGTTCGTACACATCATGTACCGAACTCCGGGCCTCAACGGACCCTACCCGGCCACACACACTGCTCGTACACATCATGTACCGAACTCCGAGGCCTCAACGGACCCTACCCGGCCACACACACCGCTCGTACACATCATGTACCGAACTCCGGAGGCCTCAATGGACCCTACCCGGCCACAACATCGTTCGTACACATCATGTACCGAACTCCGAGGCCTCGTCGGACCCTACGGATCACACACCTTGTCCGTTACACGTCATGTACCGGACTCCAGAGGCCTCGTCGGACCTACACGGATCACACACTTTGTTCGTACACATCATGTACCGAACTCCGGAGGCCTCGTCGGACCCTACGGAACACACACACATCGACACGACACAATTCATAATCATTAAATGTCAAGCCATTCCACATTACACTGAAATGTACAATCAAGTATGTAAATCAAAACAACACAAATATCATGATCATCACAACGACTCTTAACCAACATAACACACATTCGGTACACAATACATTGAACAACCACGTGTACAACCATCTCATATGTACATCGCAATCCTGCACAAATGGCACGACGCCTAACACGGATACCAATATATCACTATTATCACAAAGCCTTCAAATTTGAAAAACACAACCAACTCAAACGGAACATATTTACGGAGGCAAGCAAAATCGTCATACATATCATACGTAATTACTAGTCACAAGATACAAGTCGTATAATAAGATACTTGCCTTAATAACCGCTACCAAACGTTAGAAGAACACGGTTCGATCGGGAAGATCGGACCGAAGAAGACAACGAGCGGAAGGGTTCCGACTCGAGTTCTTCACAAGAATTTCGTCCCTAAGTCATACCAATGATAAATCAACAATCGTACGATGGATAATAATCATACAACGCCCAATCCCCCCTCTAAGACCTTTTGTCGGACACCTTCAAGGCGTTGACTAAGAACTCGACCAAAATAACGAATCGAAACGATCCAACCATGGAATAACAAGGAAAATGATAGAATACATCTAAATAATCATCAATACATCACAAATCTAAGTTATTACGGTTAAATCGGACAAAACGAACAAAAACCCCCAATTCACCCAAAAGTAGGGTTTCAAGAATTTACCTTGGATTAAAGATGAAGAACAATTGTTGGAGTTGTTAATCCACAAAAACTTGAAGAATATGAAGTTCTGGGATTGATGATGCAAAACGCCCAAAAATCGCCCATAAGATCGCCCAAGAGGAGGAGGAATGAAGGAAGAGATGAAATGAGCATTCATCTCACAAAATCCGCAGAAATAGGCTAATCTGGACTGTGTGCCA
Source organism: Orobanche coerulescens (assembly GCA_033398695.1). Lineage (NCBI taxonomy): Eukaryota > Viridiplantae > Streptophyta > Magnoliopsida > Lamiales > Orobanchaceae > Orobanche > Orobanche coerulescens. Next base: position 41,304,220 of record CM065805.1, on the reverse strand, counting down.
CGGCCCAGCATAAGTGTGCCGCGGCACAGGGTACAGGCTGCTCGGCCAAAACTGGAAAATGAGTGTCTGAGCTATTTCGACCATAACTCTCTCGTCCGGACTCGATTGACTCACCGTTTGAACCATTGGAAAGCTAACTTGATGCTCTATAATATTGAAAAGATTCAAAGTCTTTGGAGTTTTCAAGAATTTATGGTGATTCTACAAAGTCGACTCATATTTGGGAAAAGTCGTTTAATAACACTGAACTCAAGAAAACGACACCGAAACCCGAACTCGAATACGAATCGAAGATACGGTCACGAAGTACTCGCAAAGACGAATCTAAGGGCTAAGAGAACACACAATTCCGACCACCCGAAGGCTCGAATTCAACAACGGAAGTAATTACCCAAAACTTTGGGAAATTACGAAAATGGCCCAAAACGTCCGAAAATCACGATACGCGATCGAAACACCAAACCAAAGCTCACAACACGTCTAACAAAGTTAAACGGACTTACGGGAAACTCAAACGGTAATTTGACGAGATTCACAAGAATCGAACACGAGTGCGGAAAAGTTGTTAAGAAACACGAAACTCAACAAAACAATACCGAAACGAACTCGGATGACAAAAGTGCGAATTAATCATTCTCGGAATGATGATACGGTCCCAAGCGAGTCGTCGAAACGGACCTCCGCCGAAAAAATAAAATTAGCGAAATCCGAAGTGCGGATATTACATTCTACCCTCCTTAAAAGAAGTTTCGTCCGAAACTTAAATCAAGTAGGAGAAGCAATATCCCGCCAGAAAACTCAACGGGATACACAAGAACCGAAAAAGTCGCGCCCAACGGCGAAGCGTTACAAGCAACGGAAAGAACATACGGCGTGAAAACACGCCCCACGACCATAACAACGCCACCGACAATGATTCAAAACAATAACGAGTAATTAACAACACATCACAAGCACACAATTAATCAAAGAAACGCACGCGACAACAAGTCGCACACGACCACAACGACAATGCGGTAGAAACAAATATAGTAATAAGATAGAATTCACTCCGATTCTCGTCAACAAGAAAATGTCCGACGTCAAGACACAAAGAATTCAAGATAACAGAAACGAGAATACGGACATTACATTCTATCCTATTAAAAATAAGTTTCGTCCGAAACTTAAAATAAAATATCATGGTAGAATACAAACAAAACCAAAAAGTTCACGCAACAAATAACAATTTCTACACGAATTACAAAGACGAAGTACGATACACAACTACATCACGGGACACCACTGTGCACTCCCGAGTAGGAACGAAAACCCAATTCCCGAACATCTTGGCAACGGTCTCACAATGCACTGATCGGTGACCCACTTGGCCACACTCAAACAGCTTGACTAACGGTGAACGACAATTCTTCGCGACGAGATCGTGCAACAACGGTGACAACCCCATTCGAACAACAACGATCGAACAACAATGATCGAACAACAATGATCAAATAACAATGATCGAACAACAACGATCAAATAACAATGATCGAACAACAATGATCAAATAACAATGATCGAACAACAACGATCAAATAACAATGATCGAACAACAATGATCAAATAACGATGATCGAACAACAACGATCAAATAACAATGATCGAACAATAATGATCAAATAACAATGATCGAATTACAACAGTCGAACAATGACTCCGAAGTCCCCACTTCTACTCCGCATTAAAAGAACTCGTAGAAAGTGAAAGATATTACTTCCAAACAAGGCTCACAAGAATCGAACCGAACTCGGGAAGGTCACGATGATAAGCAGTCGATACGAAACAAGGTCACAACCGATTCGAACGATGACAACTGAGACATCAAACAAGTTCAAAAAGTATCGACGAACACGTGCAAGTCGATAGAATTTAGAAGGAGAAACTGCAGAAGTCAAATATAGTATGGGTATTACATCCGACCTCTTATAAAAGAAATGTCGTCCCCGCAACTCACAACAACGGAAACAAGGTCACAACACAAAAAGCATCCGACAGGAAAATCTCCCATGGGTCTCTGAGAGTCGATCCCGATATCCGTCTGAAGCGCGAACTCCGAAAGTCTCGTGAGCCACCCGCAAATCCGAATTCGGTGTCCTCGAAACGCGTTACTGACGAGAAGGACAATTTACACGTGCATGCCCCGGCACATCACGGTTGAAACACCTCGGCTCGGCATACCGAAAGTACAAATGCTAGATACAATGGGGTATAACGTCGCAAAACAATATAGCGGAGATGCCAACTCAGCACAACAAAGAATCATAACACATATCATATACAACGATTACCATCGTAAAGTAATACACACACAAACACTACAACAACGACGGTATCGTTCGGCGACCTCAACGGCCCGAACGATAACCAGCACATAATTACAAACATTATGAAACAATCACACATGTACACAAACGTACAAACCCAAGATTCAACAGCTCACACTCGTGCGACAACACGCAAATCACCACGAGGCGATAAACAGTAAACACCAATTCACACCTCTCACAGAGGGCTAGTACAACAAATGCGTGGCAACGCCTCGACGTTCATGCCACCATTTCGATCATACTCGAGAGCAAACATCATAACGACAACGCGAACATCACACATACATACCCAGCCCTCAAATGGGAATAGATAGGTTTTAAAAATGAAAACCTCCTTTTGAAAACAATTTTGGAAACACCGATTGATCTTGAGTATCACCCTTCAAAAAAAAAAAAAAAAGTACAATTGTGAAACATCGTCATCGAGACTTTGGAAAACTATTTCGCATTCGATAAAAATGAGGACACTTTCTTTTCGTGAAAAACTTTCGGAAATATTCGACCCTCGGGTCTAAGTAAAAGTGTTTCTAAAATATTGGAAATATCTCAAAACATTTTGGTCCTCGAGGTAGAAGAATCTTGAAACATATTGTGGCACCTTGGATGTACCACGAGAAAATAATTTATTTTAAAAGTACGTCTCGAAATTTATTTTCTAAGGTACTCAAAGTTTTCAAAGATAATTCAATGGGCTAGAATGCCCAAAAATTTCAGATTAATTACACGGAACATTATAGCGCCGTGGGTCCCGCGCCGGAACCCACCAGGATAAAAACCATTTACAAAATGCCAAAAAGGTCGATGACGGTAATATTTCAAAAACTCACAAAAGCCATTTACAAAATACTAAATTCCGTCATAAGAATTTCGCCAAAATGATCAAGGCCATAATGCCAAAAACTCGGTTAAGGGAATTGGTTTTGAAATAAAACTCGGTCGGTAAAATACCGAAAGCCATTACAAAAGAACTCACGCTGTGGATAAAAGAAAGAACCTCAATCATGCACCAGACAGCAACACTACTCCTCATATGAACGAAAAACGGGAGTCAAATGATCACATATCACGAAATCAAAATCCATAAGAGGATTCCGTCAATTAACTCATAATCATAAAAATAGCTCGTGTCACACGAGGCACAACACAAAGAAGGGAGACTTACATCCACAGGCCGCACAGAGATGACGGTCGCCCACGATACTAATCTCATCCGACAACATATCCGACACGTTGTGACTACGCACAACTCAACTTGTCACCTGACGACTCGAACGACAAGACAACACATTACTCGACAAACCACGACTCGACTCGACCCGACAGCCTAGGTTTCCGCAACCTAAGCTCTGATACCATAAATGTAACACCCCCAAAACCATATGGGAATATTACACGCCGTAAACCCTTTCCGCAAGGATCTACCAGGCTAAACGTCCATAAACAACCAAATGCTTGCCCGGCCGAGTCAAACAATATAATAATACAGGCCGTTAAGGTCACTTACACAAAAACACGGGCCAGATGAGGTCCCACAACTCTATCAACGGGGTGACTAACAACATTACCCACACAGGTTCGAAATACAATACAACGGAAGACAGAATCAAATCTAACAATAAAAATAAACTCTACCAACTCTCAACTCTTGATAAGTATCGCAGCTCGGCATCCCCTAGTGCCAATCTGTGATTGCTCCCCGAACTGCATGTACCGGACGCAGCAGGACATCCACCCCGAATACTGGGGGTTATTAAAAATCCTATGTTTTACTAGTGCAAGTATCAAACCATACGAAATGTAACAAGCAAATAGCAACTACGAATTTAATACGTAAATCAATTATCAAAATGTTCCCGAGAAGTTTTAGAATTTCGAACTCAAGTAAGAGATATTTGAAAAGGAACACATCATCTCGGGGATTTTTAAAGCAGAAATTCTTTTGGACCTCGAGTCCCAATTTACAAAACCTTTTCGTAAACATTAGGGTCTTAGCCCGATTCTCGTTTCAAAGCATACTAAATAATATATCATTATGAGTCCGAGATCCATATTTAAAATGTTACCCGAACAATCACTGCTACACGATCATTGTTCGTACACATCATGTACCGAACTCCGGAGGCCTCGACGGACCTTACCCGGACCACACACACTATTCGTACACATCATGTACCGAACTCCGGGGGCCTCAACGGACCCTACCCGGCCACACACACTGTTCGTACACATCATGTACCAAACTCCGGAGGCCTCAACGGACCCTACCCGGCCACACACACTGTTCGTACACATCATGTACCGAACTCCGGAGGCCTCAACGGACCCTACCCGGCCACAACATCGTTCGTACACATCATGTACCGAACTCCAGAGGCCTCGTCAGACCCTACCTGGATCACACACCTTGTCCGTACACGTCATGTACCGGACTCCAGAGGCCTCGTCGGACCTACGGATCACACACTTTGTTCGTACACATCATGTACCGAACTCCAGAGCCTCGTCGGACCCTACCGGAACACACACACATCGACACGACACAATTCATAATCATTAAATGTCAAGCCATTCCACATTACCCGAAATGTACAATCAAGTATGTAAACCAAAACAACACAAATATCATGATCATCACAACGACTCTTAACCAACATAACACACATTCGGTACACAATACATTGAACAACCACGTGTACAACCATCTCATATGTACATCGCAATCCTGCACAAATGGCACGACGCCTAACACGGATACCAATATATCACTATTATCACAAAGCCTTCAAATTTCGAAAAACACAACCAACTCAAACGGAACATATTTACGGAGGCAAGCAAAATCGTCATACATATCATACGTAATTACTAGTCACAAGATACAAGTCGTATAATAAGATACTTGCCTTAATAACCGCTACCAAACGTTCCGAAGAACACGGTTCGATCGGGAAGATCGGACCCCGAAGAAGACAACGAACGGAAGGGTTCCGACTCGAGTTCTTCACAAGAATTTCGTCCCTAAGTCATACCAATGATAAATCAACAATCGTACGATGGATAATAATCATACAACGCCCAATCCCCCCTCTAAGACCTTTTGTCGGACACCTTCAAGGCGTTGACTAAGAACTCGACCAAAATAACGAATCGAAACGATCCAACCATGGAATAACAAGGGAAATGATAGAATACATCTAAATAATCATCAATACATCACAAATCTAAGTTATTACGGTTAAATCGGACAAAACGAACAAAAACCCCCAATTCACCCAAAAGTAGGGTTTCAAGAATTTACCTTGGATTAAAGATGAAGAACAATTGTTGGAGTTGTTAATCCACACCAAAAACTTGAAGAATATGAAGTTCTCTGGGATTGATGATGCAAAACGCCCAAAAATCGCCCATAAGATCGCCCAAGAGGAGGAGGAATGAAGGAAGAGATGAAATGAGCATTCATCTCACAAAATCCGCAGAAATAGGCTAATCTGGACTGTGTGCCGCGGCCCAGCATAAGTGTGCCGCGGCACAGTCTGTTGCTCGGCAAGCGGAAAATGAGTGTCTGAGCTATTTCGACCATAACTCTCTCGTCCGGACTCCGATTGACTCACCGTTTGAACCATTGGAAAGCTAACTTGATGCTCTATAATATTGAAAAGATTCAAAGTCTTTGGAGTTTTCAAGAATTTATGGTGATTCTACAAAGTCGACTCATATTTGGGAAAAGTCATTTAATAACACTGAACTCAAGAAAACGACACCGAAACCCGAACCTGAATACGAATCGAAGATACGGTCACGAAGTACTCGCAAAGACGAATCTAAGGGCTAAGAGAACACACAATTCCGACCACCCGAAGGCTCGGAATTCAACAACGGAAGTAATTACCCAAAACTTTGGGAAATTACGAAAATGGCCCAAAACGTCCGAAAATCACGATACGCGATCGAAACACCAAACCAAAGCTCACAACACGTCTAACAAAGTTAAACGGACTTACGGGAAACTCGAAACAGTAATTTCGGACGAGATTCACAAGAATCGAACACGAGTGCGGAAAAGTTGTTAAGAAACACGGAACTCAACAAAACAATACCGAAACGAACTCGGATGACAAAAAGTGCAGAATTAATCATTCTCAGAATGATGATACGGTCCCAAGCGAGTCGTCGAAACGGACCTCCGCCGAAAAAATAAAATTATCAGAAATCCGAAATTGCGGATATTACAATAATTAGTGAAGAATTTCCGACGAGATTTTCACCACGGTTCATTTCACCAAACTACCGAGAATAAATCCACCATCACCGTCTTCCAAATGCAGATTAGCATAAAATTCCCGGACACAAGAAGGATAAATGATTTCCTTGCACTCAACGAAATGAGCTATCCCTAGAACTTTAAAAAAATCACAGATATTGACCTTTGCTCGTTCGAGACTGCCAAAATTGAAAAAGTAGCAGTCGGTAAGATGCTCTTGAGGAAGAATATCGGAGAACACCTTAGACGCGGAGTATGATACGAAACAGGCCGTATCGAATTCGGAGTTGCGAGGGCGTTTTAGGTTTTTGTAGGATTTTTCCAAGGCTTTGCGGCCTTTACTCGACATGAATTTGGAACAGATTTGAAGATTTGAGGAAGAAATTGGAGGTTGATGGTTCGAATTCGTTGGCTAGGGTTTTTTGCTGAAAAGGGGATCGGTGCATTGCGTATGTTAAGATAGAATGAAAATGTTACTGGGCCGTACAGAGTTTATATAGTGAACTGAGTTTTAATTAGCGTACGCTAGGAATGTATGATTAGCATACGTTAGGTGTAAATAGGAAGCTTACTGGACTGTCCAGTAGCCGATTTGGAATATGAAGAGTTTTAATTAGCGCACGCAAAATATAGAAGGTTAGCGTACGCTATCGAAAGCGAAAGTTAGCGCGCGTTAATTAGAGTGAAGCTAGCGCGCGCTAGCGAATGGAACGATTCAAGGATATTGATTTCTCGAGTGGAAAACTTATTTCAAAAATTATCTAGATGTCCCATACCAAGTTGTAAACGAATAGAATTAAATGATTCTTCGGGAAGAGATTTTATAAAAATATCAGCAAGTTGGTCCTTCGTCCCGACAAAAATTAAACAAATATCTTTCTTCTGCACATGATCGCGTAGAAAGTGATGTCTAATGTCTATATGCTTATTTCTACTATGCAACACAGGATTTTTACTCAGATTAATCGCACTAGTATTATCATATAGAATAGGGGTATTTTCAAAATATATGCCGTAGTCGCGAAGTTGATTTTTTAATCCATAACACCTGAGCACAGGCGCTCCCTGCAGCAACATATTCGGCCCCAGCTGTAGACAATGCTACACTGGTTTGCTTTTTACTTCCCCAAGATATTAAACATGATCCAATAAAATGACACGTACCACTAGTACTCTTTTTGTCAATTTTGCATCCGCCGAAATCGGCGTCACTATATGCAATTAAATTAAAATCCAAGCAAGAAGGATACCATAGACCTAGTCCGATAGTCCCTTTAAAGTAACGAAAAATGCATTTACAAGCAATTAAATGTGATTCCTTGGGATTAGCTTGGAATCGAGCACATAAGCATGTAGCAAATATTATGTCTGGCCTAGATGCAGTCAAATATAACAAAGATCCGATCATACCTCGATATAATTTTTGATCTACGGATTTGCCATTTTCATCTTTTTCAAGATTTAATGATGAAGACATTGGCGTAGAAATCACCTTGCTACTTTCCATTTTGATTTTCTTTAGGAGATCGTTTGAGTACTTCATTTGATGGATAAAGATTCCATCTTCGCATTGCTTAATTTGAAGCCCAAGGAAGAACGTTAATTCTCCCATCATACTCATCTCGAACTCTCCTTTCATAAGATTAGAGAAATCTTGGCACAAAGATTCATTAGTAGCTCCAAATACAATGTCATCAACGTAGATTTGGCAAACAAGTATATCATCATTCAATATTTTCACAAACAAGGTATTATCGACTTTGCCTCTTTTATAGTCATTTGCAATTAAAAATTAAGTTAAACGATCATACCATGCTCGGGGTGCTTGCTTCAACCCGTAAGGTGCCTTGTTGAGCTTGTAGACGTGATCCAGAAATTGATGATCTTCAAAACCGGGAGGTTGCTTGACGTAGACTTCTTCTTGAATGTAGCCATTCAAGAATGCACTTTTCACATCCATTTGAAATAGTTTGATCTTTTTGTGAGCGGCAAATGCACATAACAAGCGGATGGCTTCGAGTCGAGCCATGGGAGCAAAACTTTCTTCGTAATCAAGACCTTCTTCTTGATTATACCCTTGAGCGACCAAACGATATTTATTTCGAATTGGGTAACCATCTTCGTCACTCTTAATTTTGTGCACCTATTTAGTTCCGATAATTGTTTTATCTTTAGGAGCGGGAACTAAATTCCATACATTATTGTGCATGAATTGTACAAGCTCCTCTTGCATTGCCATCACCCAACTTTCATCGTCAAAAGCCTCGGATATATTCTTGGGAACTATTTTCGATATAAAAGCACAATGAGCCATATATTCGGTGGTTCTCCTTCGGGTTTGAACACCGTCTTCAATGTTTCTAATCACGAGATCCTTTGGATGGTCCTTGATGTTCTTCCAATCTTTCGGTAAATCAATGATTGTGTTCGTTTGGATTTCCGAAATTTTCTTGACTTCGGTTGAGGGATCCGGAAAAGCACCTGCATCATCAAAATATTCTACCTTTCTCGGGGGTGAGATCATATCATTGAATTTAGCATGAATGGATTCTTCAACTTTATTCGTTCTAATGTTATAAACGCGGTATGCTTTGCTATTTGTACAATAACCAAGAAATATTCCGGAGTTGGATTTAACATCAAACTTGCCCAAGTTATCCTTACCATTGTTTAAAATAAATACATTGCAACCAAAAGGATGAAAGTAAGCTATATTTGGCTTTTTGCCCTTCCATAATTCATACGGGGTTTTAAGATGAGTTCTACGAACATGAACCCGGTTAATCACATAACATGCCGTAAAGATTGCTTCGGCCCAAAAGTATCGTGGAAGAGAGTATTCATTAAGCATAGTCCTCGACATTTCTTCCAAAGATCGATTTTTCCTTTCAACAGCCCCATTTTGTTGAAGCATTCTAGGAGCCGAAAAATTATGATTAATCCCGTATTTGTCACATAAGAGTTCAAATGGAGTGCAATCAAATTCACCTCCGTGATCGGTGCAAATAGAGATTATGGAGAGATTTTTCTCATTTGATACCAAACGACACCATTTAGAAAACTCGGAAAATGCATCATCCTTATGCGCTAAAAATCTAACCCAAGTAAATCGAGAGAAATTATCAACGATAACCAAAGTGTAAAGCTTGCCATTTAAACTAACATGTCTAGATGGTCCAATCAAATCCATATGCACAAGTTCAAGAATGCGACTAGTGGAAACCTCGAATTTTGGTTTGAAAGATTTTCGAGTATGTTTCCCTTTTATGCAAGATTCACATAAGTGTTTTCTATCAAACTTGAGTTTGGGCAATCCACGAACAAGGTTGTGTCTAGATAAAATAGAAATGATAGGTAAAGATGTATCCCTCAATTTTCGATGCCATAAATATGCATTATCATCTAAAGTAATAAGACATTTTTCGTTGAATGAACTTTTATCATTAAGATCAACAATATAGATGTTTCCACATCTCAAACCGATGAATGCAATTTTATTATTTCTAAATGCCGTGCAATGCGTTTGTTCAAAGAGAATTTTAAAACCTTCATCGCAAAGTTGTGAAATGCTAAGTAGATTATGATGCAAACCTTCGACAAACAATACTTTGTTGATAGAGGGAGAAGGTTCCTTACCGACTTTGCCGATGCCTTTGATTTTTCCCTTTTGATTGTCCCCAAAGGTCACATGTCCTTGTTCTTGATATTCGAGGTCTTCAAATAAGTCCTTGGAGCCTCACATGTGCCTTGAGCATCCGCTATCAATGTACCACTTGCTTTTCCTTGGTGCCGGTACCTACAAAAATAGAATTTCTTGGTTGTTTCGGTACCCAAGCCCGCTTGGGTCCTCCAAAGTTAACTATGCTTATAGCATTTGGAATAATTGTCCCTTTAGGAAGCCATATTTGTTTAACCTTGATGGTTCTCAACTTTGAACGAACATTAACATCATGAACTCGTTGTTTGAAAGGATCTTTTGAGTTCTCGGTTTCGGTTTTCTTTATTTTGTCAAGGTTGATAAAAGATTGTTCCCGTCTAAACGGATCGAAACCAAGACCGTGTTTTAGCAATGGGAATTTTTGAATAGATAGAAGCTTTTCGAAATTCTCATTTCCGAGAGTAAATTTGTTCAAAATATATTTTAGCTCCTTTTGAGTTTTCGTCAACTCGATTTTCAAAACATTTTCCTTTCAAGGCATAAGGTATGGTCGAGCCTAATAGTTTTGCCTTTTGTTTTGTAGAGAGGAATTTTCGAGTTCTAGAGATTTTATTTTTCTCTTTAAAGATATATTTAATTTAACCATCTCGTCATACTCCGTGTTCAAGGATTCAAATGCACTTAATAACTCATCGTCATGATGAACTTCTTGTGAATCACAAAAATCAAAAGAATCATATTCGTCATCATTGAGTTTAGAACTTACCTCGATATTGCTTTCGGAGTCAAGTGCCATGAATGCGAGATTCGCGTCTAGATATCTTTCAATCTCCTCCTCGTCATCACTCCAAGAAGCGACTAGGACCTCCTTCTTTTTGAATCTTTCCATTTGAGGCTTTGAAGAGGATCCTCGGCATTCTTTGGCATAGTGACCGGCTTGACCACATTTCCGACAATTATTGTCGAACTTCTTTATAGGAGCATAGCCACTCTTCTTTTGCTCCGGCTTGCCATCCCGACCAAGAAAACTTCGCCTCTTTTGAATTAGGCTTTTATACCAACTAAAGTTCTTGGCGTAGAGAGCAAGTTCCTCGTCGTCTTCATCTTTGGGAACATCTTCCTCAACATTGCTATCAACATTGAATGCGACTACCTTTTCACGAGGCTTTGGTTTGGTGCCTCTAGACTTGAGAACGATCTCATAATTGATGAGTGACCCGATGAGGGCACTAAACTCGAGCTTGTTGAGATCTTTGGACTCCATGATTACGGTGACCGTGGCATCCCATTCTTGTGGAAACGAGTGAAGAATTTTCTTTGCTTTGTCGCTGCTCGATATAGGCTTTCCGAAAGATACAAGACCATTGGTTATAGCCGAAAATCGATCCAACATATTTGTGATCGTTTCCTCGTCTTTCATGGAGAAGAGTTCGTAGTCATGAAGTAGCATGTTGATTTTAGTCTCCTTGACTTAGGTGGTTCCCTCATCAGTTACTTCGAGGATTTCCCAAATTTCCTTTGTGCTTTCGTAGGAAGATATCCTATTGAGTTTTTAGGGATTAAGGGCGCAATAGAGAATTTGAGTAGCACGGGAGTTGATGTGAGTGTTCCTCCAGTCCTCGTCATTGAATTCGTCGAACTTTTTCAACGATCCATCCTCTTTCTTTGCAAGCTTCGGACCAAGGGCAATAACTTTCCAAATTTCAATATCGTAGGCTTGAACGAAGATAGCCATTTTTTTTCCATGTCATGAAATTTTAACCGTCGAAGAAGGGAGGACGGTTGAGAGCATTTCCTTCGATTTGGCCAAGAAGTGCCATTTGCGGATCTTTTTCCCTTAGGTGGTTAAACCTTTAAAAAGAGACCCGCTCTGATACCAACTAAAGAGATAAATTTACCACTAGAAGGGGGGTTGAATAGTGGTAATGTGGAATATCGAACTTTCTTGCGAATAAATGAAAATAGTGCGGAAAATAAAAGACTCAAATATTTATTGAGGTTCGGCAACTTGCCCACGTCCTCTCTCCGACTTCTTTTTCTATTGGCTCAAGAACAACCACAAACTTGACTCGTCTTCGATCGGTCCGAGTACACAACCATTACAACCGCTTGTCTTCTATTGGTCCAAGCTCAACCACTCTCAAAATAAACTTTGTTTATCTAGTGTTCTATAGGAACTAGATAATCCTTACTATACGAATATTGGAGTGTAATCCTAACAATGCCGGATCAAAAGATCCTAATAACACCGGATGAGTGACTCTTGATTCGTTTCTCTAAAGCTCTCGTGTGAGTGATGCAACACTCACAACCAAAATGAAAGAATACAAAGTATAATAAATATTACAAGGTATATCACTCTTTTTATCTTTCTTCTCACAACTTAGAATGTAATAGAAGATATAAAACTGATCTCAAGTATGCTTTGATTACTTGTATGCTTGTATGCTTGTATGCTTGAAGTTGTGTATGTGATACCCAAATCCTATGGGTATTTATAGGTGTCAGCCATTCTTCAAATACTGATATTTGTATTATTAGCGTGCGCTAATAATACCTTCTAGCGTGCGTAATCGGTATCTAACTTGACCTTTCTGAACGGTCACAAAACTGTTCCAATGGTAAAATTATATGGCTAGCGTGCGCTAGTCATACCTTCTTAGCGTGCGCTATCGGTTGGTCAACAGGTCTTCAAGCTTGACTTTGAAAGAGTTGGTTTGTCTCCCAACATCTCTTTATCCAACAAATAAATTTGAACTTAGCGTGTGCTAGCAATTATGCATAGCGTGCGCTAGTATTATTTAATTTCAGCTTTTCCAGATTTCACGGATCTTCTTTGACTCCTGCATTCCAACGGTAGAAAATCCAATGATTTAGCGTGCGCTAATGAGTATAGTGTAGCGTGCGCTATATTCTTTCCTCAGTATCGTACGTTACCCTTTGTAGTGTACGTAAATGCCTTCTCATTTTAAGTCCAGTGGCTACTAGACTACTAACCATGTTATCCGGTAGCGTGCGCAAGGCATGAAGAGTAACCTGCGCTAACGATTGCCCTCTATTAAGATTTATAAAGAACTCGATCACCACTATGAATTAGAGCGACGATACTTCCGGATTTCACATGGAGTGTGTTATTCCGATAAAAATAGTGGGAGCTGGGTAACAAGAATAGATAAGACCTTAATTCCATACTCAGATCATAATTAAACAAGTCACTAATTAATCTGTTGTACTTAATGCAGACATAACTCTCAATATGACAATGAACCCACTCGCAATTCTACTCGAGAAGAACACCCTGATTGGACCTAACTTTGTGGACTGGCTCCGCAATCTGATGACTGTCCTTAATATAGAGGCACTCGGATACGTCTTGGAGACGGACATTCCGGCGCCTCCTGTGCGGACCAGATCCAATCAGGAAGAGATTGAAACCACAAAAAGTGGGTTAAGGATGACGTAAAAGTTTGTGCTTAAATGATGGCTTCTATGTCTAGTGAGCTTCAGAGAGCTCATGAGAAAATGACTTCTGCTAGGCAGATTCTATCTCACTTAACCGAGCTTTATGGTGAGCACAACAGAACTGCTAGATATGAGATATCCAAGCAACTGTTAGGGTGTAAGGATGAAGAAAGGTGAGAAGGTTGGGGAACACGTCCTCAAAATGATATCCATGAATGAGAGATTGGAGGCTCTTGATTTTAAAATGGATACTTCTCTACAAACCGACTTTATCCTTCAGTCTCTCCCTGATTCCTTCTCACAGTTTGTTATGAACTTCAACTGCAATGAGATTGCATGTAACTTAACTGGGCTAATGAACAAACTGGTGACCGCTCAGTCTCAGATGAAGACTCCACAGATGAAGGAGACTGCCCTTGTGATTTCTTCTGGACCTCGGATGTCTAAGAATAAGAATAAAAAGACTAAGAAGCAAATTGGACCACAAGTTAAGGACCTTAAGGGTAAGGGCAAGGCCCCGACGGTTTCAAAGAACAAGAACAAGAAGGATGTCTGTCTCAAGTGCGGTGAGCTGGCCACTGGGCTAGAGACTGTCCGATTTTTCATGGCATTTCAGGTATAGAACTTTTAGTTTTGGAAACAAATTTTTCTGCTACTGTATTTTCTACTTCCTAGATACTGGATTTTGGTGCTAGTTCTCATATTTGTACTGTGAATCAGGATCTGGAACAAGTAGGAATCTTGGAGCTGGGGAAGTGATGATCACTGTCGGAGGCAGGCATAGTGTCGAAGCAACCAACATAGGATCTCCTCTTTTGGGTTTAGAATTCGGTTTTGTTCTGACTTTAGAAGATGTACTTATTTTGCCCAAGGGGCATAAAAACATTGTATCCATTCCGGTCATGGACCAAAAAGGGTTTTGATTTTTCATTGGTGATGGGTCCTGCAAAATTTATTTCAGAAATAAACTAGTGGGCACTGCTACATTGTTAAATGGACTGTATCATCTAAACCTCAGTAACAAAGTCGTTGTGAATACTATGACTAGTAAGCGAGGTAGGGATGAAACCAATCAAGTTTTGAAATGGCATCTTAGACTTAGTCATGTTGGTCAGACCAAGGTATACAAAATGGAAAAAGATGGACTTATGGGTCCATTGGGATTGGATCTTTTTCCTACTTGTGAATCTTGCCTTAAAGGCAAAATGAATAAGTCCCCCTTCACAGGGACTTTTGAAAGTGCTGCTGATAAACTGGGATTAATCCATACCGATGTTTGTGGTGCTTTGGAAGCAGCACGTGACGGATAATAGTACTTCATTAAGTTTACAGATGATCATACTAGGTATGGTTATGTATACTTAAACAAAGTCGTTGTGAATACTATGACTAGTAAGCGAGGTAGGGATGAAACCAATCAAGTTTTGAAATGGCATCTTAGACTTAGTCATGTTGGTCAGAACAAGGTTTACAAAATGGAAAAAGATGGACTTATGGGTCCATTGGGATTGGATCTTTTTCCTACTTGTGAATCTTGCCTTAAAGGCAAAATGAATAAGGCTTCACAGGGACTTTTGAAAGAGCTGCTGATAAACTAGGATTAATCCATACCGATGTTTGTGGTGCTTTGGAAGCAGCACGTGATGGATAATAGTACTTCATTAAGTTTACAGATGATCATACTAAGTATGGTTATGTATACTTAATGAAACATAGAAATTCCAGGAATTCAATGCCCTAGTCGAGAAATAAACTGGAAATCATATCAAAGCACTTCGGTCGGACCGAGGTGGCGAGTATATGAGTACGGAATTTGACGAGTTCCTAAAGGAACATGGAATAGTATCACAACTAACACCTCCAAGTACTCCCCAGTTAAATGGTGCGTCAGAAAGAAGGAACCGAACCTTGTTGAACATGGTCCGTTCCATGCTGGGCTATACTGACTTACCAATTTACCTGTGGGGGTATGCACTCATGACTACTGCTTATATCTTGAACAGATGTCCTTCCAAATCCGTTCCTAAAACTCCACATGAGATGTGGGAAGGCAGGAAACCAAGTCTTAATCATATTAGGATTTGAAAATGTCCCGCCTTTGTCAAGAAGACTAAGGTAAAAAAGTTGGAAGCGAGGTCCGCGAAGGGATGTTTCATTGGATTCCCGTCTGGGATGATGGGGTATCTATTCTATATTCCCGAAGATCGAAATATCGTTGTTGCTTTACAAGCACACTTCTTGGATAATGAGTTCATTCAGGAAGGTGGAGCAGGTAGAAGTATTTCTTTAGAAGAATACAATGAAACTCTTTGGGAGACACCTGTGCAAGAAACTGGAACCGAACCTTCTGAAACACAAGTACAACCAACTCATAGGTCTAGTAGGGTGTCTCAATTACCTGAGAGGTATAGTTTTATGCACCTGGAGGAACTGGGTTTCCACGAGGTTCCAGGTGATAAACAAGAGACCGAACCGCGACCAATGATCGAGCAATGGTGGATGTAGACTCCATGAAATCGACTGTAGCAGTCTTCATGTAGTTGGGAGCTTCATTTTGACGAGGCAGTCATAGAGTTTGACTTCGTGCAAAATGAAGAGGGACCTTGTGTATACAAGAGGGTTAGTGGGAGCTAGATCGCATTCTTAGTACTATATGTAGATGACATTCTACTAATAGGAAATGATGTGGGAATGCTAAGTTCTGTGAAAGCTTGGCTTTCGAGTAATTTCTCCATGAAAGACTTGGGAGAAGAAACCTATATTCTTGGGATTCGACTCTATTGGGATAAATCAAAGAGAATGATAAGTTTTTCCCAAGCCCTCTATATAGATAAAATCTTAAAGCGATTTAAGATGGATTATTCTAAAAGAGGGTTCTTGTCGATGCGACATGGAATAAAACTCATCTTCAAGATGTGTCTTCATAGTGAGGAACAATGAAAGGAAATGAGTAATATACCATATGCTTTGGAATTTGGGTAGCCTTATATATACTTTATTGTGTACGAGACCTGACATTGCGCATGATGGGAGCGTGGTAAGTAGGTTTCGGGCTAACCCAGTTAGGGAACATTACACTACTGTAAAAGAACGTTCTGAAGTACTTTAGAAGGACTAGAGACCTGGTTCTTAAATATGGCGGTGGAAAACTGAATGTAATGGGATTCACTGTATTGGACTTCCAAGGATAGAAAGGCGATTCCATGTCTACTTCTGGCTACATTTACTCTTAATAGAGGAGCAGTATCATGGCATAGTGCCATGTATAGCGCGACTGCTGGTTCCACCTGTTAGGCTGAGTATAAAGCGGCCCCGGAGGCCTCCAAAGGAAGGGTTAAGAAGTTACTGGGTAAACTTCACGTGACACCATGTGCTGCACTGCCTATTTTCATTTTTATAAATAGAGTGGTAGCACAGGATTGGGAGCCGAGGTTTTATAATGGTACAAAACATATTCAGAAAGAGTATCATCTCGTAAGAGAATTTGTTCTCATAGAGATACATTGTGCTGCATAGAGTAGAGTCAGCCAACTACGTCGCTGATCCACTGACCAAGCCACTTTCTTAGATTAGCTTGGAGCGTCATCTGGAAAACATGGGTATTAGATACCATAGTGTGTGGCATTGAGTGCAAGTGGGAGATTGTTGGGAGTATGCCCTCGAATGCCACTCAAAGGATGTTGAGTGAGGGCATTGTACTTGTTATTATGTAAATCATTAATATAAGGCAATGGATGTTTATTTATTTACTGGTAGTTACTGGCATTCCTAACTCATAAATATACATATAGAAACTAGTCCGTGTATTTGAGAGCAAAATGTTCCACTCCTTATTGGATAAGGGGGTCGGCATTGGAAAGGTTTATAGCTCAAATACTTAAATGTTTGCAAGTCGATGAAACTTGACTGGGCGTTATGTTTATGTGAAGACTTGTATGACATGTTCTTTGACAAGGAGGGTGCCTGTCGAACACTAATGGTTAGTGGGAGCACATGTTATAGGTATGTTAATTGGATTAGTATACTCGAACCGACTCACCCTCGATTCGTCACACAGATTTCACTCCGGGACAGTCAATGATGGAATCGAAAGGTTGTGATAGGTATTCGTGAACCTTCGACTTGAGGATTTAGTAGGGATGTGCTTGTAACGTCAAGATTTTCATTAGAGTAGTTCGACCCTGTAAATCGGGAGGTGGGGGTGAACCTCGACGTGCATCTTGACGGGCAAGTAACAGGTCCTACTGAATACCAAGATAGAATTCTTTCTCCCGTTAGTGAGCAGGTTATATGTCCTTTGCGGTTATTGGCAGATGAGATCATAAGTCTTTGGCCAAAGCATTGGAGCTAGTTGTATTGGATACATGAGAGCTCGATAATCTCGATTTGCATTAACGCATGCATATCGTCAAGTACAAATAGGGTTTGACTGACCGTGACCCTATAACTTGATCGGGACATTTAAAAGAAGGGTTTATACGTATACTGGTATTCACGACAGAATGGTTCTTGAATGATCCCCATCATTCGTTCTCAGTTGGGGTACGGTGTAGGCCGCCAGGCTGGCTAGGTGGTGCTACTACTCTTTGGTTCCTCCCATTGCTAACTGAGACGGACCTACCGAGTCGCACAATATGATTGACGACGGAATGAATCGAGCTAATTCTCTCTTTATAAATATTAGATATTGGATATCTAATTTATTGGGACATTGGATGTCTAAATTGATTTATTGGATAAATTAATTTATGGCCTAATGAATTAAATAAATTACTGGGTGATTATTTTAATTCATAGATATAATTATTTCTTTGGAGAAATTAATTATATTCATTTGTATTTGATATGATTAATTAATTAGATTAATTAATTGATATAAATACATCAGAACAGAATTAGAGTTTATCTCTTTGGACTCACAGGAGTCTGAAACGAGCCGAACTCGTCCGATTTATTCTTTACGGTTGCCCCATATCCACCCACCTTCCCCTTAGTCTTTGTCTCAATTTTTTAATGGAAACCAAAGACTTAAGAGATTTAGAATCTCTTATTATATTGTGAAGGGTGTCTTTATTAGGTGGAGTTGAAGAATAATAAGAAGAGAACTATCACTTGTCATGTGCAGGCTTCTCACGGCATATACAAGAGAGAGAGAGAGAGAAATTTTCTCTCAAGATTCTTCTTCACCATTTTTCTTCATTCCTTTTCTTACATAATTTTCTTAGAGATAAATTGTGAGAAAAGATTGAGAGATTGTGAGTGATACACTTAGAGTGTAAAATTCATATTTGATAGCTTCATCATCCGATTCTAGCCGTAACCTTGGAGGTTAATTGGGTGATCGTCGTTCCGTTTGTTTCTCCGGCGCATGACAAGTAGAGACGCGGTATTTTCGGCGTTGGATCATCCAAGGGCTTGGAGCACTTTGGATCGTAGCTTGGAGAATAGCTCAAGAGAAGAACACCATATAATCAACGGACTACGAGGGTATGATTTCGAATCTTCCTTTGTTTATTTTATATTCGTATATGTGTAGCTCGATCGATCATCATAGGGATTCACATCGAATTAATTTTTGTTTTACCGCTTCCGCTGGGCCTTCGTTTTAGGCACCGAATCCCAACACCAACAAGCGCAAGACGAGATATTTACTTTCTAGTTTTACTAAACCCCACAACCGGAGATGTCGACTACCGCTTCTACCGACTCGAACATCACTGCTGCCACTGCCTCCGCGACCGCAGCCTCGACCATGGCGAACTCCTTTGCCGCAACTATGTCAAATCTGATGAGCTCAACTACCTCAGCAACAATTCCATGGGTATTTTCGAACCCCTTTCTGATTAATGGTGGATCCACCTCGAGTGGCACTATTGGTTCCACTTTCAGTGGTACCGTAGGATCCATGTTGCATCTACCGTTGGAGCCTACGGGTTCGACACAAGTGGTTCCTTTTTTGGAACAACCTCGGTGCCAAGGATGATGCCCGCCGCCGAGAAGCCATCAAAGTTTGGCGGAGCTGACTTTAAAAGGTGGCAATAAAAGATGTTGTTTTATTAGACAAAATTGGGCTTTGCTAATTTCCTTAAGGAAGATGAGCCACCAGCGCCAAGTGCACAAGAGTCAAGTTTCACTGTCCGAGCTGCCTATGACAACTGGCATAATGGAGTTTATCTTTGTAAAAACTTTATCCTGAATTCTTTAGATGATAGTTTGTACAATATATACTCTATTGTAAACACATCAAAAGAGATGTGGGATGCACTTGAAAAGAAGTACCGCAGTGATGATGCAGGTACAAAGAAGTTTTTAGTCGCCAAGTATTTGGACTACAAGATGGTTGACTCAAGGCCAATCATGGAACAAGTGCAAGCACTCTAACTCATCATTCCTGATGTCAATGCCGAGGGGATGGTCCGTTCTCCGGCAGTCTGTTCAGGGTTCCAAACGATGGCAACTAAACATGAGGGTTGCGCGGATGCTTTCACTGTTGCAACTGTGATCGAGAAATTGCCTCCCAGTTGGAAAGACTTCAAGAGCTACCTCAAGCACAAGCGAAAGGAGATGACTCTTGAAGACTTGATTGTGAAATTGCACATCGATTCAGACTTGCGCAAGAATGATCATAAACCAAAAGGTCTGGTCGATGCTAAGGCCAATCTGCTGGAGCAAGGCTGTCCCTCCAATAAACGAGCTCGCCCAAGTGTCCAAAACAAGAACAAAAGGAAACAACCAGCCAAGAAGTTTGATGGCGATTGCTTCAACTATGGCAAACATGGGCATGTGGCTAAGGACTGCCGAAAGCCAAAGGCTAACAAGAAGAAGAAACATGTTGCCAACATCGCCGATATTAACGGCCTGTAGAAAGAGGACGATCTTGCTGCTGAGTCACCGAAGAGGTCAACCACGTTGTGAACCAAGGTGTTTGGTACGTCGACCCTGGTGCGAAGCCCACGTTGGTGCCGATAGGAGCCACTTTAAGAACTATCAAACCGTTGAGGGGAGGAAGCTCAACATGGGGAATCCAACTTCTTCTGAGATTATCGGAGTTGGACAAGTAGCCCTCAAAATAACGTCCGGACAAACACTCACCTTGAAGAATGTGCTTCATGTTCCTGATATGAGGAAGAACTTGATCTTGGGCTCTATACTAGTTAATAAGGGGTTTAAACTAGTGTTTGAGTCAGATAGAGTTATCATAAAGAAGTTTGATAGGTTTCTTGGTAAGGGTTACCTCACGGACGGACTCTGTAAACATACTGCTTTGGCTATGCGCCATGTAACCAAGTCTGCAAATGCTAATGAAAATGCTACTGCTTCCTCTTATTTGACCGAGTGTTCTGATTTATGGCATTGTAGATTAGGTCATGTGAATCTAAATGCTATAAAAAGATTAGTAAACTTAGATTTACTGAAATTTAATGAAGTCAATACTCAAAACAAATGTGAGATTTGTGTTGAGGCAAAAATGACGAAGCTTCCGTTTCATTCGGTAAAACGGAACACAAAACCCCTTGAATTAATTCACACAGACGTATGTGATTTAAAATTTGTGCAAACTAGAGGTGGTAAGAAGTACTTTATCACTTTCATCGATGACTGCACAAGATATTGTTATCTTTATCTTTTGAGAAGTAAAGATGAGGCTATTGAAGCCTTTAAGAACTTCAAGAATGAAGCCGGGAATCAATTAGGCTGTCATATTAAGTTGGTTCGAAGCGACAGAGGTGGCGAATATGTAGCCCGTTTTGAGAAATTATGCAACGATATGGGTATGATGTAGCAAAGAAGTGTTATAACTGTGGACGAGCAGGGCATATTCGGCGTGATTGCTCCGCTCCTTCTGTGACCTGTTTTGAATATTGGCAAGAAGCGCATCGAGCAACTTTTTGTGGAAATGTGACTAGATCATTTGGATCTCGCACTTCAGCATAAGTTCCGAAAGAGATGAGTGTGAACCTGACACAGTAGAGTGGTCTACAACAGCAGAATTTTGGAAATAGGGAAGCATCCAGTGCTGGGTCCGTTCCTTCGCGCCTTTATAAGATGAAGAGGTCAGACAACCAGAACACTGTTGTTGCATTAGGTACGATTTAGATTCTTTTGCAACTAGTTAGTGTCTTATTAGATTCAGGAGCTACCTATTCTTTAATATCATTAAACTGTGTTAATCGTTTGAAAATATCGTGTTTAAATGATTGTGAACCTTATGTTGTGAGTCTGCCGAGCGGAGAGAGAATTGTGGGAAATATAGAAACTAGGGATTTTCCTGTGTCCATAGGAGGGAGAAATTGGCCATCAAATCTTATCGTGATCGACATCCTTGGTGATGAATTTATTCTCGGAGACGATTGGATCAATCGTTATGGAGCCATTTTGAATTATCGGAGGAGAGTTATTTCGATTATTGCTGATGACGGATCTGAACATTTATTCGAAGGATGGAGACCAAGGAGCTTAAGGAAAGTGATCAAAGCTATGAAAGCGGTCAAATTACTGAAACAGGGTTGTACCGGATTTTGGTGTTATGCCATGAAGAAGGAAGAAGGAGTAGAGCTCTCATATATCCTAGTGGTGAACAAATTCTCATATATATTCCCTGACGAACTACCTGGATTACCTCCACTTAGAGCTGTAGAGTTTAATATCGAATTAGAACCAGGATCCGCACCTATTTCCAGAGCACCATAACGTATGACGCCAACCGAGATGTACGAGTTAAAGAAACAGTTTGAAGAATTATTGCAGAAGGGTTACATTCAGCCTAACGTTTCTCCTTGGGGTGCGCCCATTCTTTTTATTCGAAATAAAGATGGATCCCTCCGATTGTGTATTGATTACAAGGAGCTGAACAAGATGAAAATCAAGAATAACTACCCACTGACCCGGATCGACGATTTATTTTAGCAACTTCAGGGGGCGACAGTATTCTCAAAGATCGACTTGATATCAAGATACCATCAGTTGAGGATTAAGGAATCTGATATACCGAAATCCGCTTTCAGATCCCGGTACGGGCACTATTAGTTTGTGGTCATGCCATTTGGACTTACTAATGCTCCTGCGGTGTTTATGCAATTAATGAATCAGGTATTCTTAGAATCTTAGATAAATTCGTGGTTGTTTTCATTGACGACATCTTGATCTATTCGAAGGATCCAGAAGAGCATGCAGAACATTTACGTATTATTTTGAATACTTTGAGGAATGAACAACTTTATGCAAAACTTTCCATATGTGAGTTCTGGCTGAAGGAAGTAATGTTCCTTGGGCATGTTATATCAACCAACGGAGTTCAGGTAGACACAAAGAAAGTTGAGGCAATTTTGGAGTGGGAATCTCCTAAAAACGTGAAGGAAGTTCGAAGCTTCTTAGGACTTGCTGGATATTATCGTCGTTTTGTGGAACGATTTTCCAAAATTCCTTGTCCGCTGACTCAGTAGTTACAGAAGACTCAGAAATTCGTGTGGGACGAGAAATGTCAGGATAGTTTTGATGAACTTAAGAGAAGACTGACAACGGCGCCAATATTAGCACTACCAGATGGAACTGATGGGTTCATGGTTTACATCGATGCTTCATATCAGGGTCTGGGTTGCGTGTTGATGCTGAAGGATAGGGTGATTGCCTATGCCTCTCGACAGTTGAAACCGTATGATTTTAACTACCCGACACATGATTTAGAGTTAGCAGTCGTTGTTTTTGCCCTGAAGATTTGGCGACATTATTTGTACGGCACTCACTGTCAGATCTTCACAGATCACAAGAGTCTCAAGTATATTTTCAGGAAATATGAAGAAGGACGTAGCGGAATATGTCTCGAAGTGTTTAACTTGTCAACAGGTTAAGATTGAACATCAGCGACCTACCAGAATGTTGAAGCCACTTCCGATTCCTGAGTGGAAGTGGGAGGATGTATCGATGGACTTTATCACCACTACTAAAAATAACACTTTAGCCGACGACTAGCCGGAGAATAGCCGCCGGCCGGCCGAAGTCGTCGGCTAAAGTCAGCAAGTTTAGCCGACGTCTAACTTGTTGTCGGCTAAATAGGTTTAGCCGACAACCTTACTATTGGTCGTCGGCTAAAGCCAAGTTAGTCGTCGGCTAAAGTTTTGAAGTTTAGCCAACGACTAGTATACTTTAGCCGATGACATGTTGTCGGCTAAAGTCAAGTTTAGCCGACGGCTAGTATACTTTAGCCGACGGCATGTCGTCGGCTAAAGTCTTACATGTTTTTTTGTGCAGAATATATCACCATCTAACACTTGAAGAGACCATTTACAATACATTCGGAAATTACAGAACAAGAAAACGAAAAATAGTAATTTTCTCTGGTTTGATCATTCAAGAAATTATATTGAAGGCATGTTTATTGAATTTTAATATCAGTTATAATTATATTATGCATATAATATATCTATTTGGATGATTATGAAAATGTTTTAGAATTAGTTCGTTTTCTCGAATATTTCTTGGATTTGACATCTTGAATTCGAGCTATATATGATGATTTATTCATAATTTTTGTATGTTCTTGATAAATACGATGTGTAATATTATTGTTATTTTTGTTATAGGATGGATAAAAGTTAGATTGGTCTGCAAAAATGGGATCCAAGGGTCATAGATGGAATGTGAGGGTTTATTCGATTTGTGAAGGAGCATGATAGTGATAGTATGATTCATTATTGTCCTTGCAATAAATGTAAATTCCGCAGCGATATGTACCGTTTTACACTTGATGTCGTATGGGAGCACTTGAAAAAATGGATTTTGGGATAAATATACATGTTGGATTTACCACGGTGAAAGATCGAATTCAATTATTCCCCATGATCACGGACAGTACAGTGGTAGCACATCCAATGACCCCACAAGAAGGTTGATTGATGACGTGTTTCGTTATTACGACAGGGACATATCGACTGAAGGTCAAGAATACCATATAGCTGATCAACCAGTCATCCGAACGCCTACATTGATACCCGTTAATACAATTTCTCTTGATAGATACAACAAGCTAATCCAGCTCCAACAGACTCTTCTTTATCCTGGGTGTCACATGACGGTTCTTGATAGTGTCATAGAGACTATGAGAGTCAAGGTGGAGAACAAAACCTCGATTAAAGATGTGGATGATTATTTGGAACTTACCGGGAAAATTCTCCCAGAAGGTCATCATCTTCCAAGTAATCACAATAAAATGAGACGTATCCTAAAAGGTCTTGGACTATCGTACATCAAGATCCACGTATGCATATATGATTGTGTTTTATTCTGGGGAAAGCCTAATGAAGACCTAAAGAGATGTCCGGTATGTAACACAGAGAGGTATAAGTTCACTCCTTCTGGTAAAGAGAAAGCTATGAAGGTTCTTTGGTATTTCCCTCTGAAGGATAGATTGGAGAGGCTTTTCATGTCTCCTCACACAGCCAAGGCGATGAGATGGCACGCTGAGCCTCGGGTGACTGACAAAAATATTATGATACACCCTTCTGATGGAGAGGCTTGGAAGCATATAGATAGGGAGTTTCCAGGATTTGCATCAGATGTCCGAAATGTAAGACTCGGACTTGCATCTGATGGATTCAACCCTTTTGGCAACATGAGCCTTTTGTATAGTATATGGCTGGTGGTATTGGTTCCTTACAACCTTCCTCCATGGATGTGCATGAAGAAGGAGTATAATATGTTGACTCTCTTACCTGGCCTAGGGTATCCAGGAAAGTGTATTGATGTTTATTTGAGACCTTTGATAGAGGAGCTGAACTTATTGTGGGAGCTAGGTCATCCGACGTATGACAGTTACTCACATGAGATGTTCTACTTACGTGCTATGTGTATCGGTACCATCAATGATTTTCCTACGTCTGTCCGGATCTGTTATTAGTGGATACAGAGGATGTCCAGTGTGCTTGCATGCTGACTGCACAAGGTATCATTGTCGGAAGGTTATCAGAATGCGTCACCGTATATGGCTTGAGAGGACGCATGTCTGGCGTACGGATGCTGCAGCATTTGATGGGACTGAAGAGGTTGGTGATCCACCACGAGAGTGGACTGGTGAGGAAATTTTGGCCGTACTGAATGAGTATGATTTTGGGCAGTTGAGCAACCATCCTGATATAGTAGCGGCAATGCCTGAAAGACCTGATAGGTATAACTATTGGTCCCACAAAAGTATTTTTTGGGATCTACCTTATTGGAGTAAGTTGTCGATTAGGAACTACCTAGATGTGATGCACATAGAAAAAAATGTTTGTCAAAGTGTTGTCGGTACAGTGTTATGTTGGGAAGGGAAGACTAAAGACGGCCCTAAGGCACGCATTGGTTTAAAAGAAATGAACATTAGAAAACATTTATGGTTTAAGGAAGGGAAGAGCAAACACAAAATGCCGAAAGTTGCGTACACCATCACCCCTGAGCAAAAGGCTGAGATTTTTTCGTGGATGAAGGCTGCAAGGTATCCTACAGGATATGCTGGAAATATAGGGAGGTGTGTTAACTTCAAGGATAACAAGTTAACTGGACTGAAGAGCCATGATTGTCATATCCTCTTACAACATTTCTTTCCTGTGTTTATTCAACCATACTTGTCCAAACAGGTGGTCGAGCCTTGTGTATCGTTATCCAGGTTCTTTCAAAAGTTATGCACTAGGGAAGTAAGTAAGTCAGATCTCCGGCTCATGCAAAAAGAGATCATTTATATCTTATGCAAATTTGAGAGGATCTTCCCACCGAACTTTTTTGATCTCATGCCTCACCTCATGATCCATCTCCCTCGCCAACTTTTACTAACAGGCCCGGTCCACCACACGTGGATGTTTCCAATAGAAAGGAAACTTGGTGAGTACAAGGACTCTTTGACTAATAAGTCTGCACCAGAAGGATGTATAGCCGAAGCATATCTTGCATGGGAGTGTGTAACATATACCAAGTTCTATTTAGGTGCGGTGGATCCCACACCCGAGCCTATGTCAACAATTCTAGTGCAATTTAATCTTTCCATCATCACCAGCGAAGTTGAAGTTCAAGGAAGATTACCTGACAGTCATTTACAACCTTATGAGCTACGAATTGCACATTGGTGGATATTACGTAACTGTCCAGAAGTTCAATATTGGAAAGACATTCACCTTTCATGTGATGCTGTGAATGGAGACATTAGATTCCGCAATGAAACATTTGCTGATTATTTCGGACAATGGGTAAGTGTTTAATTACTGTTTACTTATTTTGCTTACATAATTTACTTAATCACGACATTCACCTTAATTAATATCCAGATGACGCACATACAAAGTGATGGCCACCCGATGTGGTCACGTTAGTTGATGCTTCTTTCGATGAAGCCTGTTACATCTAGAGTTTATTCAATGGCAAAGGTAAATGGTGTGACATTTGTATGTATTGACAGAGATCAAAGAAGGAGGTGTCAAAATTCTGTGGTTATGATTGACGGTCGATATTACGGTGTTCTTCTCAATGTAGTGGAACTAATTTATGGAGAAGGCTTGACATTTTATTTGTTCAAGTGTAGGTGGTTTGATACAAATCCTCAAATTGAAAGGGAGGATAATTATAGACTATTATCTGTTGATACTTCTACAAGTTGGTATGGAAGTGATCCTTTTGTTTTTGCAACATCTGCTAAACCAGTTTACTACCTCGATGACTTGGTAAAAAAAGGAGCATGGAAGATCGTAAATCATGTGGCTACGAGAAATATATATAGTGCGGCTACACTTGGACAAGCAGGCGATAAGAATGACAACAAGGCATATCAAGAGCCAGATACAACTAATATTCCACCATCCTCCACAATACTACTGAATAATGTTGTAGAAGGTCGAGTTGTTCGGCTACATGGTGAAGAACGTGGGTTCATAGATGTAGGTACAGATGAATTACGTGCAGACTCTGATGAAGATGATGAGGACGAATTCAGACATATATTGCCAGTTATGAACTCCGACACAGAGACAGATTCAAGTGGTGATTCTGACTACGAACCTTAGAAGGACATATCATATTGTTTTTAAAAGTTCCTTAAATATTGATTGTTGTTTGCCGCTCGAACGAATCAAAAAGTGATATTATTATTGATTTTTTTTATTTTTTTATATTTTATGCTTTTCTCAATTATAAACTATTAATATTATATAAAAACAAATATAAATATATATAAAATATAATTATATAAAAACTATATATATTGATATACAGATATATATAATGATTATATATATATATATATATATATTTATAATTAAATTCAAATATATAGATAAAATTTATTTATAAATAAATAAATACTTTAGCCGACGACAGCTGTCGGCTAAAGTATATAAATAATATAAAATTTAGTTGAAATTCCAATTTAGTTTATATAATTTATTTTAATTATATAAAATTCAAATAATATATATAAATATATTATTTATAATTAAATTCCAAGAATATAAATACTTTAGCCGACGACAGCTGTCGGCTAAAGTATATAAATAATATAAAATTTATTTTAAATTCCAACTTAGTTTATATAATTTATTTTAATTATATAAATTTCAAATAATATATATAAATATATTATTTATAATTAAATTCCAAGAATATAAATACTTTAGCCGACGACAGCTGTCGACTAAAGTATATAAATAATATATAATTTAGTTTAAATTCCAATTTAGTTTATATAATTTATTTTAATTATATAAAATTCAAATAATATATATAAATATATTATTTATAATTAAATTCCAAGAATGTAAAATTAGTTTAGCCATTGGGTCATGTTTTTTTTTGAATTTAGTTTGTGATTTACTGTCGTCGGCTAAAGTGTAGATATTTTTAATTTTTAATAAATATATTTATAGTTAAATATATATATATATAATTTAATTATATAAAAAATGATAAAGTGAGCTTTAGCCGACGACAGCTGTCAGCTAAAGTATATAAATATAATTTTTTTGGGAACCAGTTTAGCCGACGGTTGTCGTCGGCTAAAGTGACACGGCCCGTGTCCTAGTGTTCCGAAAAAAATTGACACGGCCCGTGTCAATTCCGAAAGCTAATTTGTGTATTTAAGTTCGAAAAAAATTTAGTAATATAAATTATATGCTAATTGTAGGTTTGGTTTGAGGTTCCTTATTTCCTACTACATACTTGGTATGATGAGGTGCAAACAACCAAGTAAGTAATTTTCACAATACTCGACTAATTTTTTCATCATTTTAGTTATTGTTAAAAATATGTGTTTGTCAAATATTTTATAATTTATTTATTAATAGAAAACAATTTATAATTTAAAATTCACAACTTGTATAAATGGAAGGTAATTTGATTGATAAATTTAAACATGGTAAACATTCTAATTTACTTGTAATTATGAGTATTATAACATACACTTTTAGAATATACATAAAATATTATAATATTAATTATACATAAAAATAATAAAACTAACACATTAACATTATATAATCATACACAAACAAAAAATATAAAATGATATGTAACATAATCACTAAACTTAAATCTTAACATTCAACTGCATAATAACAACTGTATACACACAACAGATTATTTATGAATAACATAATAAACAAATAACATTATGAATTAGAATAAAATAATAACACAAAATCACAGTAAATAAATACATGAAATTTACAAAATACTTTACAAATATATTTGACTAATGTTTGATTATTATTTATAAATATTTGTTATAGGTACAAATCTTGGAAAAATGAGCTACACATGTTTTGGTCAGTTTGGGGTAATTCCCGCGAGGCTACTCCAGAGGAGTTCAAGTATCGGGAGTACGAGTGGAGGTGGCTATGCGCACATTTTAGCGACCCGGACTATATTGTATGTAATCGAGCTCTAAATATTTTCGTAATGCTATTGTTGTTTAAAGATATGTAACATATATGAAACTTACTTGTGGTAATTTTTCTCCTTGTTAAATGAAAATTACATGTTTCTATGTGTAGGCGAGCAGTTCAACCAACACTGTTAACCGTAAGGGTTTGACGGAGCACCATAGCTTACGTTCGCGGTCGTTAGCGAGAGTTTCGCACGATGCCACTTCTGATGAAAATGTGGCGAATGCCTTTGTCTATTGACTCAGAAGGCATATCCTAACTATCCGGATAGACTTGTAAGTTGTAAATATATCCTAACCATTTTAATACTGCTATTAGTCTTTACCTCTGAACTTTATTAATATTCGTTTACTTTTTGTTCCCACTTAATTAGAAGAGACTGACTGAGGAGTCTGAGAGGATGTTGATAGAGATGGCGAGGGAGGAACATCCAGATTTGGACGAGACTGGTCTCGAGTTGGCACGCCGAGAGATCGATCAGGCTGATCCCTACATTAGGACAAGGGTGTGGGCTAACATTTACCCTCCTAAAGGGAGTCATCACCGGACGCTGATGATGGGAGCTGAAGGCACCGGATTATTGAAGAATACTACAGGGTTTCAGCGCAATCAAAGGGTCGACACTCAAAAGGCCTATTTGGAGGAGCAATTGAGGATCGAGAGGGAGCTCCGAGATGAGGAGCAAAGGAAGTCTCAAGACCAGTTCCAGAAATCCAACAGCAACAAAGGAAGGTTCAACAAGAGATGTTAGCTCAGCAGTAGGCCATGATGCAGTATATGATGTCATTGAGTCAGACCGTGTGTCAATCGGGAATTTCGGTACCACCACCACCTCAATTATTCAATTCACAAACACCCCCCTCTTCTTCATAGCCTCGGGACGATGACATGCAAGACGGTAGTAATCCTTCTTCTATCTTTAAGAATTCGACGGATCTTTGAGGATTTTAGTTGTCATTGTAGTAGTTCTTTTGCTAAATATTTTTTGTTTAGACTCGTGTTCGTTAACGTTGGTGTTTATAGTGATTTTGTTGATGTTGTTACATGACATGTTGATATGGTTTGTATTTAAATTATGCTTTTCGTAATTGATTTATGTTGATTGTGATGTATGGTGGTGTATTGTACATTTGGAATAACAGGTTATCTGAACAGGTTAGGTGATTTCGAAATCTGAATTTTTTTTCACTGGACTTTAGCTGCGGCATTTGCACAGACCGTCGGCTAAAGTATTTATTTAAAAAAAATAAAATAAAATACTTTAGCCGGCGACTATGTAACCGTCGGCTAAAGTGTTCATTAAAAAAAAATAAAAAACACTTTAGCTGACGACTATGTAGCCGTCGGCTAAAACCTATACATTTTAGCTGACGACAACTTCTACCGTCGGCTAAAACCCATACACTTTAGCCGACGACTATGTATCCGTCGGCTAAAACGGGAACTATTTTAGCCAGCGACCATTTAACCGTCGGCTAAACTCGAAATTTAGCCGACGACCTTTCCTATTTGCCGTCGGCTAAACTTTAGCCGACCGACCTCGGCCGACTGACTTTTAGCCGACAGCTGAGCACTTTAGCCGACGATTTTCGACTTTAGCCGACGACTTTTTGCTGTCGGCTAAAGTATAAACATTGGTAGTGAACTAATATGCCAAGGAGCAGGACGGGGATGAACATGATTTGGTTGATAGTTGATTGACTAACCAAGTCACCTCATTTTTTATGTATTAAGGATACTTGGGGACCAGAGAAGTTGGCACGAGTGTTTATTGCAGAGATAATCTGATTGCATGGTATGCCGAAGACCATTATTTCGGATCAGAATGGTCGCTTTGTGTCACACTTTTGGAAGGCAGTTCATAAAGCCTTGGGAATCGAGCTGAACTTTAGTACAGCTTATCATCCTCAGACTGACGGACAGTCCGAAAAGGACTATTCAGACAGTAGAAGATATGCTAAGAGCTTGTGCCTTAGATTGGTCGACTGATTGGGGGTTTCATTTGGCGTTAATTGAATTCACCTACAACAATAGTTGGCATGCTTCCATTAAGGGCACTGTTTGAAGCATTATACGGGAGAAGATGCAGACCATCCCTGTGTTGGGACGATTCGTCTGACTTGATCGGGACGAAACCAGAGTTGATAGTATAAACTCAAGAGTAGGTAGCTCTGATTCTTGAAAGGCTGTTGACTGACCAGAGTCGACAGAAGTCTTATGCAGATGTGCGTCGTCGCCCATTAGAGTTTGAAATTGGACACCACGTCCTCTTAAAGGTTTCTCCTACTCAGGGGATTTATCATTTTGGTAGGAAAGGAAAGCTGAGTCCGAGATATATCAGACCATTCGAGATTCTTGAAAGAGTTGGAGAATTGGCGTACAGGTTGGCCTTGCCGCCATTGCTGAGTCATGTTCACAATGTGTTTCACGTATCCTAGTTATGGAAGTATGTACCTGATCCCAGTCATGTCATCGATTTCGGAGAGATTGAGATAGCTGAAGATGGCATGTTCGAAGAGAAGCCAATCAAGATACTCGATAGTCGGGTCAAGCAATTGAGAAATAAACCAATATCCTTGGTAAAGTATAATGGTCACGATACGGAGTCGAAGAGGCCAGTTGGGAGATGGAGGATGGTATGAAGGCTAGATATCCGGATTTATTTTCATCTTAAATTTCGGGACGAAACTTATTTTTAGAAGGAGAGTATGTAATACCCGAATATCTAATGTGTATTTTATTTGTATTTGAACCTTGTGATATTACATATGTTGTATTTTGATCTGAGTATAATCCTCTGTATTTCATGATCCTGTATCGACGAGTGTTTGATTTCATAATTGTTGTTTCATGCATGTACTTATGTACATTTAGCGCACGCTAACATTTAAGTGTAGCGCGCGCTAAATATGTAAGCTAGCGCACGCTATATATGAGTCTTAGTGTGCGCTATACATGGTCTGTAGGCGGTAGGTGAGATCGGATCGCAAATCTTGGATAATGTTTTTTCGGGATGAACCTGGACGGATTTTGGAAAAGGCCAGTCAAGGGTACTTAGCGCATGCTACATGTGAGACTCTAGCGCACGCTAAATACAGTACAGTGAGGTCAGTGATCTTTCGTAAATCCGATAGCGTATGCTACGATGGGTATTAGCGTACACTAATTGTTGCATTTAGCGCACGTTAAGACTATTTAGCGTACGCAAGACCGAAGACAGATAGATGCAGTGGCCTGGGAGCCCATTAGCGCACGCTAAAAAGGAGCAGTAGCGCGCGCTAATAATCATTTTTTATAAATAAGACAGCACCTCACCTCATTTTTCAGTCTCCACTTCACCCCACACTCAATTTTCGAGACTTAGAGAGTTACCCTCCCCATCTTCAACCTTCATATAAGCCTCTAATCATATCATTGAAGGCAAAGAGCCTTGAGGATTGGTGTTCTAGAGTTTGGCGTGGAGTTCATCAAGTAATCTCATCTTTTCCTTCCGTATAAGGTATGTGGCGATTCACTGATCTGGATTATGTGTTCTTGTTGTCATGTATGATCATGCTACTGAAATTGTTGAGTTTATCACTGAGGTTATTGAGTTTCTTACCTGCAACTTGAACGAACAACACGTATATGGGATCTTTATGAGTTTGAATTTAGAGTTATTCCTTGAAGAAGATGGTAATCATGTTGAACCTAGTAAACGAGTTTTTATGATGTTCGTCAAGAGATTTCTGAAATATTGCTGCATTGGATTAATGAAAGTTATGGTTAGGATCCATGTTAGATGAACTATCATGTGATATAGTTGAAGATTCCGACCGAATGATGTGTTTAATCTTACTTGGAAGATTATTGGATTATTGTTCGAATTGGTAGCATAGTAATGATTCAACTGGTAAGGGTTGGGGCAAATTCGTACATTTTTATTGACTGGTAGATTACGCCTCTTGATGCTCGTATGATGTTTAGAATGATTAACTGTTTGTTATATTGGTGTTATTGTTCTATGAAGGTTTGTATTTTTGGTGAATTGATCAAGTGAGAATTCTTCGACCGGGTTGAAGGTTATTCGTAGTATCTATCATTGTCGCCATTTTTGAGGCAAGTATCGTAACATGACTTTGTTTTAACGTTGATGACTTTTGATCATGCATAATACCATTCATATTGATGAATATAATTGTTATAACGTCGCTCATGTTTTTGATCCATGTGTATGTTCATGTTGATAAACATATTGTGTTGCATATGTATGCATGGTTGTATCGTGTGTGTTGTATTGATCCGAAAGAGATCGTGTGATCTATGCTGAGGGCGCTGGATCAGTTGTCCACCTCGTATTGGTCCGACGGGATCATCGTGGGATCTATGCAGAGGGCGCTAGATCATTGGATTACCCATGTTGTGTTGATGGAATCATGTGGATTCACATTGTTGGATTCCGGTAGCGGAAGTTAGTGTTCTGTATTTTGTTATGCATCGTTGTTGCCTATCTATTCTTGTATATTATGATACTTTTACTAGCATCAGTTTGCTAACCCCCATGGGGGGTGGACATTTGTTTTGATGTTCAGGTAGCCGAGGAGCGGGGGAGCAACCATAGTACCGACATGATGATGAAGGGGCACATTGATGTTGTCCGTTATTTTTATTTTGATATTCTGGTTTGGTATTTAGTACTCGAGTACGTGTGCCTTTTGATGACTTGAGAAATTTGTAATAAATGAAATTGTGTGGAGATGTTTTAACCGGTTATTTAATTACTCAACTATTGGTGGTATTTTCGTATTGTTCAACTATTCTTTTAATTTAGCCTTGTAAACTCTTACATAAAGGGTTTATGGTGCTGTAATTATTCCGAATATCTCGGGATGTTACAAGAGTAGACTAGGATATCATCTATAAAACGACTACACATTTATCGAGATGCTCGATAAATATCTTATTCATCAGCTGCATAAATACTGCTGGTGTGTTGGTTAGCCCGAACGGCATAACCACAAACTCGTAATGCTTGTACCTCGTACGAAAAGCGGTCTTAGGGATATTGGACTCCCTCACTCGGAGCTGGTAATACCCAGATCTCAAATCGATCTTCGAGAACACCATATCTCCCTGTAACTGATTGAACAAATCCGCGATACTAGGCAAAAGATATTTATTTTTAATGGTCACCTTGTTCAGTTCCCGATAATCGATACATAAACGCAGTGAACCATCTTTCTTCCTCACAAACAAGATCGGCGCACCCCAAGGCGAGGCGCTAGGTCTGATATATCCCTTCTCTAACAACCCCCTATCTGACTCTTCAGTTCCTGCATTTCTGAAGGTGCCATACGGTACAGTGCCTTAGAGATCGGGGCTGCACTCGGTTCTAAATCAATCGTAAACTCGATCTCCTGCTCCGGTGGTAGTCCTAGCAAGTCATCTAGAAAAACATCTGGAAACTCATTTACCACTGGAATCGAAGAAAATTCAACCTTCTCGTTCTCTACTCTCATAGCATAACACCAATATCCCATACAACCATCCCTAATGAGTTTCGCTGCCTTCATAGCACTAATTAATAGTTTCTGTCCCTTCCTCCGGTGTCCCACAAATGAGTGCTCAGTACCATTCTCGACCAACATCGATATACTCCTCGTGCGATAATTCATTATGACGCCATGTCTATCAAGCCAGTCGTCCCCGAGGATCAAATCCTCACCGACAATATCAACAACTATTAAGTTCGAAAGCCACACTCTATCTGCGATCATCACTGGACAATCTCTAACCTTTCTATCCCCCACAATTCTATCCCCACTAGGCAATTAAACCACTATTAGTTCGCAAGTAGACAGACATATAATATTCAACGACGTACACAATCCAAAGAGATAAATGAATGAGAAGCACCATAATCGAAAAGCACTATAACTGGATGAGAGAGAACATAATCGGTATCTGTAGCCACATTAGCCTCTGGATCGTCCGCTCTCCTCATCTCATAAACACGTGGCTGAACTGAACCAGCACTGGAGGCTCCCCCTAACAGACTGACCCCGTCCTCGTCCCCGACCGAAACCCTGAGACGGATGATGGGCTGATGACTTCTGATTAACACTAGGTTCTCCAAGCGTAGGAACAGATGCCGGAACTCCAAGAGTCTTCTCCCCCTCGGTATGATATGCATCTCTGTTGCCCGTCTGGCCGCAACTATAGCACTTCAGGTGAGGCAGGTCACAACCACGACTGATATGGCCCTGCTGGCCACAGTTAAAACATGTCACACTCCGACAGGATACACTAGGACCAGTTCTGAAATTTCGGTTGCCTCCAGATGCACGGTGAGACTTCCCTGATGGGTAGTTTGCCGATTGAGATTTCTGCTAGTTGTTGTTCTTACTACCCAAAAAAGTTCCTGAGGTCTTCTGCTTCTTACCCTCACTAGCCGTTTCCGTATCCGCGATGGACATATCATAAGCCAAAGCTTTGCCCTGATACTTCTTCAGTGTAGTGCAAGCGAGCCTAGCCATGTAATGTCGAATTATGGGCTTCATCTGCATATCAAAATGTCGGATCTTATCTCTCTCTTCCCTCATTTGCCCCTTGAGATGATTAAGTTGTTGGTTATATTCGATGATCGCCTGAGATGTTGGGATGTCCTGGGATTTAGCCTCATAAAAGGCTTGGATTATGTCCTCCTGAACAGGCCACAGGCAACACTCGGCCTCTATTAGTTCTTTAAACTCGTCCCATGAAACCCCACGGTCATGAGGCGCAACCGCCTGCCACCAGCTAGCAGCGTCCCTCATCAGAAAGTACTGCGCAATCGCCACCTTCTGTGCCTCCAGATAATTTACTGCCACAAACACTTTGTTCATCTCGTTGATCCAATCTTCCCAGCCGATCGGATCCGTAGCACCAATGAACTGAGGGGGGCGCATACGTATCACGTCTTGTAGCCATCTATCTGCCCCAGCATTCTCCACAGGAGGTGGAGTATTGAGCTGAACTGCCTGGGTCAGGAGTGCCATTTGGTTAGCAACTTGCTATAGTATAGTGGCCACACCAACACCCGCATTATTCCCTGCGGAATATGTTAGGGTTGTATACGTCAAAGCATACTTTATGCTTGTATTACCTAATTTCCTAGTTTTTATCTATGAGAATATTTAATTCATCATGTTTTGCATATTTATTCACGCTATGGTTATGCAAATGTAGTCTAAATTACTTTATACTGTAGATAATGTGGTGTGTCGAGTCACACAGAAGATCACATTATCGGTTCCTTATATAAGTAATATTTAGTTCACAACCTATATAACATTAGACCGTTATGTGAGAGGTTGTAGCATATGCTTGAGATTGGTTGGTCTTGACCATTAGCATATATTAGCGTATTCGGTATACGTTGAACAAGATCGAGGTGAGATAGGTTCTTCTGTACTGACTATAAGAAGAACGTACATCTCGGATAATTATTATTTCTTAATTCTAGTGATTAATATTTAATTATATATATTTAATATTTATTGCTTTGATTTATCATGGGTGAGAGGCACAATGATTGACTCAATATGCTCGATATTTTGGGCAATATTATTATTTATATGATAATTAATATTATAGCTAGAAATCGTGTCCCGACCAGTCTGGTTGATCATGTCCCTTGAGGCACTCGAAAGGATTATTATATTAAACCCTGCATGTAGAATTAATTTTCCGATATAATAATAAAGGTCGAGTCGTATACTCATGTATAATATATTAATTAATTAAAAGCTGTCAGTAGCTTAAATTAATTAATGGACATGAAATATCTTAAACACGGAAAATAATTAATTCAAAAAGGAGCCCAATTTCGTATTTTGGGATTTTGGTAGAAAGTGCAATATCACCCTTTTAGTGGACTAAGTTGATATTAATCGAGTCTTAATATTAGGAAGAGTCATAATATTGAAAAGAAGACATCTATTAAGAGTCCTTACCATATCCTCCTTAAGGTCCCTAGAGTAGCCCAAAATATCTATAAATAGGACTACAAGGTTGGTCGATTTTTACACTAATTTTGGCTCAAGAATTTCGATTTTTTCCCTTTGTGTTTAATTGTGGATCTTGAATTGTGTCTTGGATTCCACAATTTAGCTAACACAATATTTTTCTAAAATACATAAATATTCAGAAAAATAGAGAGGAAAAATTTGTAAGGAATTTCTTGGAGATATAGTGGTTCGGCCGATCCCATAAGTTGTCCAAGTAGTTCGGTAGATTGTTGCCCACACGACATCCGGACGTAGGCGGGATATACTCTAGAAGATCTTGAGGTAGAAATACAAGAAGATCGGAGAGGAACACGAAGAGGAGATAAATCGACCAAAAGGGAATTTCTACCACTCCGCGTCAAAGGTATAAATTACCGACTCCCCATGCGTAAATATGTTTATTTAGTTGTTTATTAATCTGTTTAGTTAATTAGTTGACAAGCCTAAATAGATCCGTTTTTTCTGTTGGTTAGTTTATAAAACCTTTTATTAAAATAATTTCCACCAACTTGCTTCCGCTGCGTTTTATATTCCAACAATGGGTAACGGAGCCGGTCTTTCAGTTCTGTTCAATTTACTTAATTTGGTGATTAATATGCTAGCAATTAAATATTCGTATAGTATGATTTTTTGGAATATTTTGCTAGAATTTGTCTTGCAGAAAAATATGATCCAATTATCATGGCTATGTGATTTTTTTTATTTACGCGTTTTGGTAATTTGGCCCGTTTTTGAGGCATGTATAAGTTTTTCCCGTGAGAAAATCCACGGGTAGAATAGGATTTATTTTTCTTGTAATTTGATGTAAATTCGATGTATTTTATTTCGAATAAAATTGTAATCGAATTTGAACACTCAAAGTACGAAAGAGAAAGAAGTCCAGCGCGAAGAAGAGTCCCGATCGGACGAACTGACCGAGACCAGCAGGGAGCCGATCAGCACTCGACCAGCAGCTGCTCTCGGCCGCGTCCAGCTGGGCAGCTCGGGCAGTCGGGCAGCTCGGTCAGCTTGGGCAGCGGGTCGGGCAGCCAGGCAGTGGGTTGGGCAGTTCGGGCAGTGGGCAGCGGGTCAAGTTGTTGTTAGGCGTATTTTTATACGCTTATTTATCATTATTTTGTATTCTTTTTGTGAGTAAATCTGCATAAATGAGCCTTTAATGCCCTATTATTTTATGTTTTGCAGGAAATTGGAGTCCGAAAGCCGAAACGATGAAAAACGGACGAAAATGGCGAATTTTGGCCTGGGGCCGCGGCACAAGGCAAGCGGGCTGCGGCACACGCAGAGGACCAGCAGGCACCAGAGTAGACTATACTCTGAGCCGCGGCACAGATATAGTGAGCTGCGGCCCAGAGGAAAATTATAGCGCCCAGGTTTTTATCGAAGTGCCGTGAGCCGCGGCACAGATTAAGTGAGCCGCGGCACACGGGGCGGTTTTGGTGTGCTCCGTGCGGGTTTGGGCCGTTTTGAATCCGGTTCTCAACCTAATCACACGGACGCGTTTTGGAGGCTGCCGAGAGCTATAAATAAGGGTTTAAGATCATAATTAGGGATTATCTTGACAGAGGATCGATCAATCTTGGATCACGGAAGACTATCGCGGAAGAGAGAAGCAGAAGACACCAAGAGCAGAGGGCGGAAGCCAGAAGAACGGAGGAATCCGAACTCTTCATATGCGTTTGATTTTCATGCTTTCATTTATTAATTCTGTATTTTTATCCTTTAGCATGTCAGGCTAAAACACTGTTCTAGGATTTTGATGAAACCTAAGTTTTAACGGATTTGCTTTTGATTATCTATATAATTACCTTTTCTATTGAGTTTTCCCAATCAATTTTAATGCTTTCAATTGTCTGGCCAATAATTGGATTGTTTTAATTACGCAACTCGAATCGGGAGAGGAGAGTTGGTGAGGGACTATCGGTGAGAACCATTTTATCTTGTGAGATAGGAATATACTCATAGGAACTACGTGGCCTTTTGAGGATTTTGTGCTTTTTGCCTATTGTCGAATTAATTCACCTATGAATAGAGTGCGTTATTTGCCTTTAGAAAAATCTATTGACCTCGGGAGAGGCGGTAGAGTATTTTAGCAATCTTCGCCTTCAATAAATTGGGGAAATCATTAACTTCAGATAATCGAGAGTAAATTCGGATAAACCAAAGGTGGATTCAGAATCCTAGACTTATTCATCATTTGATTTTCTTTCTTCAAGCGATCGTTTTTACTGTTAGTTCTTTTATTGATTTTCTTTAGTCATTAATTGCAACCCAAATTTCGACTGTTCAAATAAAATTAGAATACATAAAAATCGGTACTTAGTGATTCAGTCCTCGTGGGAACGATACTCACTCATCACTTTATTACTTGTCTACGATAACGTGCACTTGCTTTAACGAAATATCGCAACAAGTTTTTGGCACCGTTGCCGGGGACTGATTTTTTTACTAATATCAATTTCAGTATTTCTAGTCTTAGTTTGAACATTTTTTATTGTTTTTGTGTTATTTTATTTATTTGCTATTTTTCCTTTCAGGATTGTTCGATTAGTGCATGAGAAAATTCGGTAACGAAGGCCTACTACCTTTGGATACCGAACTCGAGCGCACTCTTCGGAGAAACAAAAAGGAGAAACGAGAGTTACCAGCGAAAGTCACTATGGCCGATAATACGGGAAATCATGAAGCGGAAAATCCCATGGTGCAAGCTCAACCGGCATTAGCACTCCGCAATTATGCTATGCCGCAAATCAACGTGAACTTTTCGGGGATTCGGCGTCCCACAATTCAGGCGAACAACTTCGAAATCAAGCCGGCTATAATTCAGATGGTACAAGCGAGCCAGTTCTGTGGATTGCCGAACAATGACCCCAACGCACACATTGCGTCGTTTCTCGAGATTTGTGACACCTTCAAGAACAATGGTGTCACCGATGATGCTATCCGTCTATGGCTTTTCCCTTTCTCTTTGAGGGATAAAGCCAAATTTTGGTTGAATTCTTTACCGCCGGGCTCGATCACGACATGGGCAGAATTAGCGCAACCCTTCCTTGCTAAATTCTTCCCACCTTCGAAGACGGCGAGACTGAGGAACGAAATTACCACATTTGGTCAATTTGATATGGAGTCGCTTCACGAAGCTTGGGAGGATACAAGGACTTACTGAGGAGATGCCCGCATCACGGCCTACCGGACTGGCTACAAATTCAAACGTTCTACAATGGAGTGAGTGCTTCTACACGCACTCTTGTGGATGCAGCCGCTGGAGGAGCCTTGATGGGAAAAACGATGGCTGAAGCACACTCTTTGTTGGAAGCTATGGCTGCAAATGCGTATCAATGGCCGTCCGAACGAGTAAATCCGAAGCGAGTTATG
The DNA here is from genome assembly GCA_033398695.1 of Orobanche coerulescens. Taxonomy (NCBI): domain Eukaryota; kingdom Viridiplantae; phylum Streptophyta; class Magnoliopsida; order Lamiales; family Orobanchaceae; genus Orobanche; species Orobanche coerulescens. The sequence continues at coordinate 41,263,175 of CM065805.1, read as the reverse complement.
GAAATCTCGAATAATGATCCGATCTCTACATTGTCGGCCCAAGTTGCAGCATTGACGCAACAACTTCAAGCCTTTTCGCATGCTCCTTCCCCCATTACCATTGAATCTTGTAATTGGTGTAATGGATCTCACCCTAGCGCAGAGTGCCAAGTCGGAAACCCTTTCGAGCAGCCCCCAATTGAACAAGCTCAGTTCGTAGGAAACGGAAACCGGCAAAATAATCCGTACTCCAATACTTATAATCCGGGATGGCGTAATCATCCTAACTTCTCATGGAGAAACGGACAGAACTCGAACCAGCCTCCGTTCGCTCACCATCAACAGCAACCTCCTCCCGGTCCAAAAGTTTCTCTACAGGAAGCACTTGCGAAATTGGCAGCGAATACGAGTCAGTTCATGACCCGTACGGAAGCAACATTGCAATACCATTCCGCTTCCATTCGCAACTTGGAAGTCCAACTTGGCCAGATAGCAAATGTATTAACAGCCCGCCCGGAAGGTACCTTGCCAAGTACCACTGAAACGAATCCCAGAGAGAGTGTCAATGCCATTGGTTTGAGAAGTGGGAAGAAATTGTGCGAGCAGCCTGAGCAGAGCAAAAAGATAAGTGAGGATGAGGAGTAGAAAAATTCAGCGACTAAGGAATCACCAAATTTGAGACCCTCGATATTGTTTCCGGATAATCCGACGGCATATGTACCACCCGTCCCGTTTCCGCAGCGACTACAACAGAAAAAGGTGGACAAGCAATTCTCTAAGTTCCTCGACGTATTCAAAAAACTGCATATTAACATCCCATTTTCCGACGCCTTAGAGCAAATGCCGAGTTACGCAAAATTCATGAAAGAAATCTTGTCAAATAAAAGAAAACTCGAGGAGTATGAGACAGTCGCATTGACGGAGGAGTGCAACGCTATTCTTCAGAAAAAACTTCCGCCAAAATTGAAAGATCCGGGAAGTTTTAATATACCTTGCACTATAGGAAATCTGACTTTTGATAGAGCGTTATGTGATCTCGGGGCGAGCTTTAATCTGATGCCTCTTTCTATTTTCAAGAAGCTTGGAATTGGAGAAGCGAAACCGACGACGGTCTCCTTACAATTAGCTGATAGATCCATCAAATATCCAAGGGGAGTGATAGAGGACGTCTTAGTCAAAGTCGATAATTTCATCTTTCCGGCCGATTTCATTGTGATTGACATGGAGGAGGACCACGACATCCCAATTATCTTGGGAAGACCATTTTTGGCAACTGGCCGAACTTTAATCAATGTGGAAAAAGGCGAACTAACTCTAAGGGTTCAAGACGAGCATGTCACGTTCCAAGTGTTTAAACCTTTTCCATGTCCAGGTGGTGTTGAGAAGAGCTCGCAAATTGAAAGTATAGATACCGTTGCAAAAGACACACACCGGAAGAATCGTCGGTTGAAAAACTCAGAATCCGTTTCAGATGGTCCGACTTCTAAGAAAAATGTAGAACGAGTCGCATATCTCAAGCATGTGGACATGCCGTCATCATCAACAGTTCATCCATCAATGAGAAATTCCAATGCTGTCATAAGTTCGTTCGAGAAAAAGGAGAATAAGCCGGACGTAAAACGGAGGCCAAATCATGAGAAAAATGGGTGCTTCGGAATGTTGTTTGTGTCAATTTCAGTATTTCTAGTCTTAGTTTGAATAGTTTTTATTGTTTTTGTGTTATTTTATTTATTTGCTGTTTTTCCTTTCAGGATTGTTCGGTTAGTGCATGAGAAAATTCGGTAACGAAGGCCTACTACCTTTGGATACCAAACTCGAGCGCACTCTTCGGAGAAACAAAAAGGAGAAACGAGAGTTACCAGCGAAAGTCACTATGGCCGATAATACGGGAAATCATGAAGCGGAAAATCCCATGGTGCAAGCTCAACCGGCATTAGCACTCCGCAATTATGCTATGCCGCAAATCAACGCGAACTTTTCGGGGATTCGGCGTCCCACAATTCAGGCGAACAACTTCGAAATCAATCCGGCTATAATTCAGATGGTACAAGCGAGCCAGTTTTGTGGATTGCCGAACGATGACCCCAACGCAGACATTGCGTCGTTTCTCGAGATTTTTGTCACCTTCAAGAACAATGGTGTCACCGATGATGCTATCCGTCTACGGCTTTTCCCTTTCTCTATGAGGGATAAAGCCAAACTTTGGTTGAATTCTTTACCGCCGCGCTCGATCACGACATGGGCAGAATTAGCGCAAGCCTTCCTTGCTAAATTCTTCCCACCTTCGAAGACGGCGAGACTGAGGAACGAAATTACCACATTTGGTCAATTTGATATGGAGTCGCTTCACGAAGCTTGGGAGCGATACAAGGACTTACTGAGGAGATGCCCGCATCACGGCCTACCAGACTGGCTACAAATTCAGACGTTCTACAATGGATTGAGTGCTTCTACATGCACTCTTGTGGATGCAGCCGCTGGAGGAGCCTTGATGGGAAAAACGATGGCTAAAGCACACTCTTTGTTGGAATCTATGGCCGCAAATGCGTATCAATGGCCGTCCGAACGAGTAAATCCGAAGCGAGTTATGGAAATCTCGAATAATGATCCGATCTCTACATTGTCGGCCCAAGTTGCAGCATTGACGCAACAACTTCAAGCCTTTTCGCATGCTCCTTCCCCCATTACCATTGAATCTTGTAATTGGTGTAATGGATCTCACCCTAGCGCAGAGTGCCAAGTCGGAAACCCTTTCGAGCAGCCCCCAATTGAACAAGCTCAGTTCGTAGGAAACGGAAACCGGCAAAATAATCCGTACTCCAATACTTATAATCCGGGATGGCGTAATCATCCTAACTTCTCATGGAGAAACGGACAGAACTCGAACCAGCCTCCGTTCGCTCACCATCAACAGCAACCTCCTCCCGCTCCAAAAGTTTCTCTACAGGAAGCACTTGCGAAATTGACAGCGAATACGAGTCAGTTCATGACCCATACGGAAGCAACATTGCAATACCATTCCGCTTCCATTCGCAACTTGGAAGTCCAACTGGGCCAGATAGCAAATGTATTAACAGCCCGCCCGGAAGGTACCTTGCCAAGTACCACTGAAACGAATCCCAGAGAGAGTGTCAATGCCATTGGTTTGAGAAGTGTGAAGAAATTGTGCGAGCAGCCTGAGCAGAGCAAAAAGATAAGTGAGGATGAGGAGTATAAAAATTCAGCGACTAAGGAATCACCAAATTTGAGACCCTCGATATTGTTTCCGGATAATCCGACGGCATATGTACCACCCGTCCCGTTTCCGCAGCGACTACAACAGAAAAAGGTGGACAAGCAATTCTCTAAGTTCCTCGACGTATTCAAAAACTGCATATTAACATCTCATTTGCCGACGCCTTAGAGCAAATGCCGAGTTACGCAAAATTCATGAAAGAAATCTTGTCAAATAAAAGAAAACTCGAGGAGTATGAGACAGTCGCATTGACGGAGGAGTGCAACGCTATTCTTCAGAAAAAACTTCCGCCAAAATTGAAAGATCCGGGAAGTTTTAATATACCTTGCACTATAGGAAATCTGACTTTTGATAGAGCGTTATGTGATCTCGGGGCGAGCTTTAATCTGATGCCTCTTTCTATTTTCAAGAAGCTTGGAATTGGAGAAGCGAAACCGACGACGGTCTCCTTACAATTAGCTGATAGATCCATCAAATATCCAAGGGGAGTGATAGAGGACGTCTTAGTCAAAGTCGATAAGTTCATCTTTCCGGCCGATTTCATTGTGATTGACATGGAGGAGGACCACGACATCCCAATTATCTTGGGAAGACCATTTTTGGCAACTGGCCGAACTTTAATCAATGTGGAAAAAGGCGAACTAACTCTAAGGGTTCAAGACGAGCATGTCACGTTCCAAGTGTTTAAACCTTTTCCATATCCAGGTGGTGTTGAGAAGAGCTCGCAAATTGAAAGTATAGATACCGTTGCAAAAGACACACACCGGAAGAATCGTCGGTTGAAAAACTCAGAATCCGTTTCAGATGGTCCGACTTCTAAGAAAAATGTAGAACGAGTCGCATATCTCAAGCATGTGGACATGCCGTCATCATCAACAGTTCATCCATCAATGAGAAATTCCAATGCTGTCATAAGTTCGTTCGAGAAAAAGGAGAATAAGCCGGACGTAAAACGGAGGCCAAATCATGAGAAAAATGGGTGCTTCGGAATGTTGTTTGTGTCAAAACCTTTTCGCAAACAACATTGGGTTTCCAAATCAAAAATCGGATCGTTAAGGACTAATGGTCAAAATTTTAAAACACACAATAACGATTCGATGGACGGGGCGGAGTCCAAATGGAGTTTGCGAAAAGCGAACTGATTTCTCAAATAGGTCCGGGTGAAGACTATAAACTTAGCTCTTCTCGGGAGGCAACCCGAGTTTTAGTAGTAGATTTTTGTGTGTTTCAGTATTTTCTTGCATTTTTGAATTTTTATTTTTCATCATTTTTGCTTTGATTTGCTTATCCCTCTCGTTCTTGACGTGTTCCTTTGAAATTCTGTGTAGAAAAAGTCCCAGGGAAAATTTTTATGCCTGGGCCGCGGCACAAGGCTTGTGAGCCGCGGCACACACAAATCGAACCAGAAGGCTAAACTTGCTGTACTCTGTGCCGCGGCACAATCTTACTGAGCCGCGGCACACTTGATTCCTGAGCCGCGGCACGTTGCTGCTGAGCCGCGGCACACCAATTGCCAAATGATGAGCCCAGGACGCTGTACTCTGTGCCGCTGCACAAACCAAGTGAGCCGCGGCACACCAACACTCTAAGCCGCGGCACCCGCATTCTGAGCTGCGGCACATGGCAACATAACGTCCACACCCAGGCTCACTGTACTCTGGGCCGCGGCTCACTTAAGCTGTGCCGCGGCTCACCATTCGGAATTTGAACAGCCCAGGTAGCCTTATAACACGCATTCGGCCGACCCCAGGTACATTTCCTTCCCCTTTCCTTTGCACAAGCGATCAGCCGACTCTTTCCCTTCTTCTTTCCTCTTGCGAACTACAATCTAAACTAGGTAATCCTAATTCCCTTGATCCTTATCGTTGCATGAGTTGAAAAGTAAGGCAGTTGTTCATTGATTGATTATGTTGATTAGTTTTTTTTATTCAAGATTCTATCAAGAATTTAGATTGGAATATGAAGTTGTTGATTGATCATAATGTTATATCTCGATTATAAATGATGTGTTTGTGTTATTTGTCGGTTGTCATGACAATTGATTTGTGTTGTTGTTTTTGGGGATTTGATCAAGCTATAGTTATATGTGTTCTTCAATTAAAAGTATGCACTCAAGGTGTTTGATGAAATGCCTGAATGAAATTTTTTCTTTGTTAAGTCACTGTTTTGAACTATGTGCAACGAATTCGTCTGGATTTACAGCGACCCCAACCCTTATGTCAATGCTAAACGTAAAAAGCTCAATTTTAATTCTCTCTCACGGCGGTGCTAGCTAGTTAAATTCTTGATTCATGTTGGATATCCTTAGCCGAGTAATGTTATTCTCATTATTGCTTAAGTAAATAAACTCCAGTGTTTATCTTTTCAGGACTTGCTATGGCTAGAACCAAAAAGATTAGCAAAAGGGCCAGGACGTAATCGTCCCCCACTCGAGGGGAAACGTCTCAGAGCCGAGCCGAGCTGGAGGCGCACCAATTCTCCAACCCGGAGATTTATAAAATCTTTAATGACAAGTTTCGCCCTCGACCTCTGATCCCGGAGAGGAGATGTAATATCCTATAATTTCACTATGAATTTTTCGCATTATTTTATCTGGGATGTACTGTACAGAGTGGGACCGACACGATATGAGTGGATAATTTTGGAAACCATGACAGCCGTGCCAGTATGTCTATCGAGGTTATTTTGATTCTAGGATATTACATGCTTGGTGTGTTTTCGATGTCGGATATACCGTATGAGTATTTGTATGATTGTCGTACTTGGTCGACAGTTGTAATTGGGGGTATCGTGCATCAGATGTATCGTATGGAAATGTTATTGGAACGAGTATATGTATTCGGTGTGTCGCGTGTATGTGTTCGGTTTATTGAGACGACAGACAGGGGCGGAAATGGCTAAGTATGGATTTGTTAACGTACGTTAAGACTTTGAGATAACGTACGCTAAGTGGTACGTGTTACGTACGTTATGAGTAAGGTATTACGTACGTAACAAGAGGAATCGGACGATTGGGCCGGTGGCGGCTTTCGGCGCGGATGTGGACAGTGAGTCAGCGGATGGAGTTACGACGTTATACGTGGTGTATTACGACGTAATATAATATCGTAGCAAGTCAACGTCGTGACACGACGCAACGGATTAAGTGTTACGACGTTCAGGGCGACCGCCGAGTCGTGGCCGAGATGACTGGATGGCCGAGCATGGCCGGACGTGACTCGTTGGGATGGCCGAGCATGGCCGGACGTGACTCGTTGGGATGGCCGAGCATGGTCGGCGGTGACTCATTGGGGGCTAGGATGGCCGATTACGCACGTAGGCGGTGGCGATACGGCCGTAATGGCCGATTACGTACGTAAGGGAGCTGCCGATTCGTACGTAAGGGTGCCGAACAAATCTGGACAGAAGGTTAGGATGCGGCCGGCTACGTGCGTAAGGACCCGCCGATTACGTGCACGTAATCGCCGCAGTCTCGGCCTATATAAGGCACGACCGAGTCACCCTTATCATTTTCCATTTTCTTCGTTCCTTCCGCGATTTCTTCAGCAAATATGATGGTTTTGAGTAGAATCAACTTATAACAACATGTTTTGGAAGTTGGAATCATGGATTAACATCATCCTCCACCCGAATCGAAGGTAAGAACACATGAACTTTTGGTTTTTGGATGTTCTTGAGGTTTCTTGGTGTTTTGGCCGATTTGCTTCGTTTTGATTCAGATTATTGATAGAACTTGATTGTATACTCGTAATCATTCAATACTCTTGAAGTTTTGTGGAACAAATTTGAGTATTTCTTCGTTAAAATGATTAAATTGGATTATGCCTTCAAAGTGTTCGATGAAATGCCTCAATGAGTTGAACTTGGGAAATTCTATACTTTTTCGTATGAATGATGGTTGAATTGATATTGTTGTGATGATTCTTGGTATTTACGAGAATTTTGTTAAGGGAAGATAATGAATTGGTGATCAAATGATTCGATTATGTTGTTATGAATATGGAATCGTAATATTCTCGATGTTCTTGGTAGTTTGTTGCGATTCGTGATGTTATGGGAAGTATATATGTTGAAGACATCGTTAGGACCATTGAACACCGAATTTCGGCTTGTGTTCGTATTGTTAAGAGTTGATACGGTTTGGTTTCGTATGATCGAGATTTCGTTGAACCATCGAGTTTGATTAGTTGGTCATTTCGGTTGTTGATTGTTGTTGAACGTATCGTTAACTAATTATTGCATTAGGTTGCGTTTAGTGATCGTTGAAGTTAACCGTTGTCTTTGCGGACGAGTGGGGTCTGGAGCTTGTAGACGAAGACGGCGGGATTCATAGTGGCTTCGTCGAATTGGTATCAAGGCAAGTTATGCTTGCTCAGTTCATAATGTTAATAAATGATTTCGTTTTCATTTCATTTATGATTCATATAGCAATGGTATTACGGAATATATGAATTGTCGGAATGGTGGTATGTAAGATAAATCATAATGTATATGATTTTAAGGATGTCTAATGGAAATGGGAACGTGAATTATAATTTGGTCTATTGCATGAGAAGTTGGATATCAAGTTTAGTTATCGTGTCGATGTTGAACTCGGGATGGTGGTTTGGTATTAGTTATGGACTGTACTTCATTTTGGATTGTCGGATAAACCGTGTATTCGTTCAGGGCGGTTGGTCGTGGAAAGGTTGGCGTCTCCAGCTTGAGGTAAATTAATATTGTTAGATTATGATAATCATCATGTTGCATTATTACATGTGTGTGTTGATATTTCATGCGGTGAATGTGCACCTTTGTTTGTTACGTTTTGTGAAGTGCTCTTTCTTGAGCCGTAATCTGTGGGGCCGATGTGTTGGGGATAAAACCTGTATGGTACCCGAATGGAAATGTGTTAGGGGATAAGACCTGAATGGCACCTATGTCCGGAGTATTCCTGAGTAGATGCTTCCGTGACCCTCGGTTGTTGCCTTGGGAGTTTATGTGATATTGTCCGGAGTATTCCTGAGTAGATGCTTCCGTGACCCTTGGCTGCTGCCTTGGGAGTTTATATGCTATTATTATATGCATTGCTGAGCATGCTGTGGACTGTTGTCTGACGGAATACGACATTGTGGTCGTGTCGGTCTTTCATGATCGAGTTATTGTTGCCCTCTTGGAAAATCTTCTGATCCTTGTTGGATATGCGTTTCTTCGAGATTTGTTGTCATGTTGTATCATGGCATATCTGGAGTCAGATACGTTCTGATCGTTCATGTGTAGGATTTTCGGGACGGGCACGTGTAGCATATGTTGGTTTCGACCTCATATTGAACCGTGCACACGAGACGTACTTCGTGAGGCTGATTAGGTACGAGACCAGGCGTGTATTGATCAATACCCGTGGTTGGCTTGTACACGGACACATGTCCGGATCGAGCGTATCGTGACGTCTATCTTGAGTCTTATTGATTGGTCGTTCACAGTCCATGTATAATTGGACCTGTTTGATATTCGGGTTGTCTTTGAAATCCCGTATATATGATTTGTATATGGTTGACGATTTTATTCTCTCGTGTATCCATCACCATTGAACCTTTATTAATCTCGTTCGGAGTTACCATATCAATGGTCAACTCATTGATATCGATCCTTTATAAATCTCGTTTGGAGTTCACCCTGTCATTGGTAATCTCGTTCATTATTGATCCTTATTGATTCCAATTGGGAGTTGTCTCACCGTTGGTATTCTTGGTTATTAGTCCTTGATTGATGTTATTGGAGTTTACCGTGTCGTCGGTATTCTCAGTTGTTGATCCCTTATTATTCCTATTGGAGTATACCGTGTCGTCAGTATTCTCGATTGTCGATTTCTTATTGTTCTTGTTGGAGTATACCGTATCGTTGGTACTCCCGGTCGTTGTCCTTATTGATCTTGCTAGAGTTTACTATGTCATCAGTATTCTCGGTTGTTGACCTTTGTTGATCTTATTGGGGTTTATCGTACCGTTGGTATTTCTGATTGTCGACTCTTTTGATCTTGTTAGAGTTTACCATGTCGTTGGTATTCTCGATTATTGACTCTTCATTGATCCTTACCGTGTCGTCGGTATTCTCGGTTGTCGACCTTTTATTGATCTTGTTGGGAATTGCCGTATTGTCGGTATTCTCGGTTATTGATTATGTCATTGATCTTGTTGGAGTTACCACATCATGGTATTCTCGTTCGTGGTTGATCCTTTGTCAATCTTGTGTGGAAATATCATGTCATTGATAATTCCGTTGTGATGCATTGATTGTTTATCATTATTGATTGTGTGAGCATTCACGCTTTGTATTGATATCCGGGACTTGCCATTGTTTCGGGACAGTTGATTTGCAGATGTATCGTGTGATATTAGTTTCTATCAGTATTGGGATCTGATTGTGCGACCCAGCCGATAGAGTTAGCCTTGGCCAGATCATTCTATATTGAGATATGATAAGTTTGGGAATTTTGGTATCGTTTCGGTTACAGTACAGGTGGTTACTTCTGAATTCGTTCATCACTTAAGGACACGAGGCGTGGAATATGGTAAGATTTGATTGTTATGGTTGTGACAGGTTGGTAAGGTTACTTCGGTGAGATCATATTGGAATTATTCTTACCTTGTAATTACATTGATATGTATTGTTTTTGTGATGTGATCGTTATCATTGTTGAGTATTATGGCTGACCCCGTCGTGGGCTTTATCTTTTAGGTACTCGGAGTTCGAGCGAGTAGCGGTCGTGAAGGGATGAGCTTTCCGGTGATACTGGCTATGGCGTAGTTGTTGGGATTCGAGTGTTCTTTCTGGTTTTTATAATTCCGCTGCAAATGTATTTAATTATGTTTTTATCCGCTGCGTGCGTATATTTAAAATGGCTTTCGGTATTCTTTGAACTGTGTTTTTATTCGCTGCGTGTGTGTACTTTCAAAGGGCCTTTTTGCATTTTTAAACGTTTGCGAAAATGATTTTAGCCTTGTGGGTTCTAATATGGGGCCCACGGCGCTGTAATATTCCCGGTCGGTTTTGGGGGTGTTACAGAAAATGGTATCAGAGCTTGGGTTTCGTAAAACCCGGGCGTGTGTGTTATGTGGCTCTACCGGTGCGGTAATAGCGTGACTTTTGAAAATGATTTTCTGACTTTTGGGTCAAACCGATTTTGGAGGTTTCAAAATTTTTGAAATATTTTCAAATTATTGTATTTGCGATGTCGGTGTGTTGAGACTTTGTATGGGAGTCGTATGCTGGTATCACGGAAGATCATCGACTTCACGGACCTGTAAGTGTGTTCTTTGATTATTTCGGTTTGATGATGATTATTTGAGTATGGTGTCGTGATTTTGAGATATTTCGGGATTGAGATACTGATTGTGACAGGATTTTGATTTTCGAGGACGAAACTTATTTAAGTGGGTAGATATGTAATATCCTAGAATTTCACTATGAATTTTTCGCATTATTTTATCTGGGATGTACTGTACAGAGTGGGACCGACACGATATGAGTGGATAATTTTGGAAACCATGACAGCCGTGCCAGTATGTCTATCGAGGTTATTTTGATTCTAGGATATTACATGCTTGGTGTGTCTTCGATGTCGGATATACCGTATGAGTATTTGTATGATTGCCGTACTTGGTCGACAGTTGTAATTGGGGGTATCGTGCATCAGATGTATCGTATGGAAATGTTATCGGAACGAGTATATGTATTCGGTGTGTCGCGTGTATGTGTTCGGTTTATTGAGACGACAAACAGGGGCGGAAATGGCTAAGTATGGATTTGTTAACGTACGTTAAGACTTTGAGATAACGTATGCTAAGTGGTACGTGTTACGTACGTTATGAGTAAGGTATTACGTACGTAACAAGAGGAATCGGACAGTTGGGCCCGGTGTCGGCATCTTTCGGCGCGGATGTGGACAGGTGAGTCAACGGATGGAGTTACGTACGTTATACAGGGTGTATTACGTACGTAATACGAGTATAATACTGTAGCAAGTCAACGTACGTATTACGTACGCAACGGATTAAGTGTTACGTACGTTACGGGGCGATCGCCGAGTCGCGAGATGACCTGGATGGCCGAGCATGGCCGGACGTGACTCGTTGGGATGGCCGAGCATGGCCGGACGTGACTCGTTGGGATGGCCGAGCATGGTCGGCAGTGACTCGCTGGGGGCTAGGACTGGCCGATTACGTACGTAGGCAGTGGCCGGTTACGGCCGTAATGGCCGATTACGTTCGTAAGGGAGCTGCCGGTTACGTACGTAAGGGTGCCGAACAACCGACAAGGTTAGGCCACGGCCGCCACGCACGTAAGGACCCGCCGGCATGCACGTAATCGCCGGCAGTGTCTCGCCTATATAAGGCACGACCGAGTCACCCTTATCATTTTCCATTTTTCTTCGCTTCCTTCCGCGATTTCTTCAAAGAAATATGATGGTTTTGAGTAGAATCAACTTATAACAACATGTTTTGGAAGTTGGAATCATGGATTAACATCATCCTCCACCGGATCGAAGGTAAGAACACATGAACTTTTGGTTTTGGATGTTCTTGAGGTTTCTTGGTGTTTTGGCCGATTTGCTTCGTTTTGATTCAGATTATTGATAGAACTTGATTGTATACTCGTAATCATTCAATACTCTTGAAGTTTTGTGGAACAAATTCGAGTATTTCTTCGTTAAAATGATTAAATTAGATTATGCCTTCAAAGTGTTCGATGAAATGCCTCAATGAGTTGAACTTGGGAAATTCTATACTTTTTCGTATGAATGATGGTTGAGTTGATATTGTTGTGATGATTCTTGGTATTTACGAGAATTTTGTTAAGGGAAGATAATGAATTGGTGATCAAATGATTCGATTATGTTGTTATGAATATGGAATCGTAATATTCTCGATGTTCTTGGTAGTTTGTTGCGATTCGTGATGTTATGGGAAGTATATATGTTGAAGACATCGTTAGGACCATTGAACACCGAATTTCGGCTTGTGTTCGTATCGTTAAGAGTTGATACGGTTTGGTTTCATATGATCGAGATGTCGTTGAACCATCAAGTTTGATTAGTTGGTCATTTCGGTTGTTGATTGTTGTTGAACGTATCGTTAACTAATTATTGCATTAGGTTGCGTTTAGTGATCGTTGAAGTTAACCGCCAGGTCATGACGAGCTGAGGCTGCGGAGCTTGTAGACGAAGACGGCGGGATTCATAGTGGCTTCGTCGAATTGGTATCAAGGCAAGTTATGCTTGCTTAGTTCATAATGTTAATAAATGATTTCGTTTTCATTTCATTTATGATTCATATAGCAATGGTATTATGGAATATATGAATTGTCGGAATGGTGGTATGTAAGATAAATCATAATGTATATGATTTTAAGGATGTCTAATGGAAATGGGAACGTGAATTATAATTTGGTCTATTGCATGAGAAGTTGGATATCAAGTTTAGTTCTCGTGTCGATGTTGAACTCGGGATGGTGGTTTGGTATTAGTTATGGACTGTACTTCATTTTGGATTGTCGGATAAACCGTGTATTCGTTCAGGGCGGTTGGTCGTGGAAAGGTTGGCGTCTCCGGCTTGAGGTAAATTAATATTTTCAGATTATGATAATCATCATGTTGCATTATTACATGTGTGTGTTGATATTTCATGCGGTGAATGTGCACCATTGTTTGTTACGTTTTGTAAAGTGCTCTTTCTTGAGCCGTAATCTGTGGGGCCGATGTGTTGGGGATAAAACCTGTATGGTACCCGAATGGAAATGTGTTAGGGGATAAGACCTAAATGGCACCTATGTCCGGAGTATTCCTGAGTAGATGCTTCCGTGACCCTCGGATGTTGCCTTGGGAGTTTATGTGATATTGTCCGGAGTATTCCTGAGTAGATGCTTCCGTGACCCTTGGCTGCTGCCTTGGGAGTTTATATGCTATTATTATATGCATTCTTGAGCATCTTGTGGATTGTTCCGACGGAATACGACATTGTGGTCGTGTCGGTCTTTCATGATCGAGTTATTGTTGCCCTCTTGGAAAATCTTGATCCTTGTTGATATGCTTTCTTCGAGATTTGTTGTCATGTTGTATCGTGGCATATCCGGAGTCGATACGTTCGATCGTTCATGTGTAGGATTTTCGGACGGGCACGTGTAGCATATGTTGGTTTCGACCTCATATTGAACCGTGCACACGAGACGTACTTCGTGAGGCTGATTAGGTACGAGACCAGGCGTGTATTGATCAATACCCGTGGTTGGCTTGTACACGGACACATGTCCGGATCGAGCGTATCGTGACGTCCATCTTGAGTCTTATTGATTGGTCGCTCATGATCCATGTATAATTGGACCTGTTTGATATTCGGGTTGTCTTTGAAATCCCGTATATATGATTTGTATATGGTTGACGATTTTATTCTCTCGTGTATCCATCACCATTGAACCTTTATTAATCTCGTTCGGAGTTACCATATCAATGGTCAACTCATTGATATCGATCCTTTATAAATCTCGTTTGGAGTTCACCCTGTCATTGGTAATCTCGTTCATTATTGATCCTTATTGATTCCAATTGGGAGTTGTCTCACCGTTGGTATTCTTGGTTATTAGTCCTTGATTGATGTTATTGGAGTTTACCGTGTCGTCGGTATTCTCAGTTGTTGATCCCTTATTATCCCTATTGGAGTATACCGTGTCGTCAGTATTCTCGATTGTCGATTTCTTATTGTTCTTGTTGGAGTATACCGTATCGTTGGTACTTCCGGTCGTTGGTCCTTATTGATCTTGCTAGAGTTTACTATGTCATCAGTATTCTCGGTTGTTGACCTTTGTTGATCTTATTGGGGTTTATCGTACCGTTGGTATTTCTGGTTGTCGACTCTTTTGATCTTGTTAGAGTTTACCATGTCGTTGGTATTCTCGATTATTGATTCTTCATTGATCCTTACCGTGTCGTCGGTATTCTCGGTTGTCGACCTTTTATTGATCTTGTTGGGAATTGCCGTATTGTCGGTATTCTCGGTTATTGATTATGTCATTGATCTTGTTGGAGTTACCACATCATGGTATTCTCGTTCGTGGTTGATCCTTTGTCAATCTTGTGTGGAAATATCATGTCATTGATAATTCCGTTGTGATGCATTGATTGTTTATCATTATTGATTGTGTGAGCATTCACGCTTTGTATTGATATCCGGGACTTGCCATTGTTTCGGGACAGTTGATTTGCAGATGTATCGTGTGATATTAGTTTCTATCAGTATTGGGATCTGATTGTGCGACCCAGCCGATAGAGTTAGCCTTGGCCAGATCATTCTATATTGAGATATGATAAGTTTGGGAATTTTGGTATCGTTTCTGATACAGGTGGTTACTTCTGAATTCGTTCATCACTTAAGGGCACGAGGCGTGGAATATGGTAAGATTTGATTGTTATGGTTGTGACAGGTTGGTAAGGTTACTTCGGTGAGATCATATTGGAATTATTCTTACCTTGTAATTACATTGATATGTATTGTTTTTGTGATGTGATCGTTATCATTGTTGAGTATTATGGCTGACCCCGTCGTGGGCTTTATCTTTTAGGTACTCGGAGTTCGAGCGAGTAGCGGTCGTGAAGGGATGAGCTTTCCGGTGATACTGGCTATGGCGTAGTTGTTGGGATTCGAGTGTTCTTTCTGGTTTTTATAATTCCGCTGCAAATGTATTTAATTATGTTTTTATCCGCTGCGTGCGTATATTTAAAATGGCTTTCGGTATTCTTTGAACTGTGTTTTTATTCGCTGCGTGTGTGTGTACTTTCAAAGGGCCTTTTTGCATTTTTAAACGTTTGCGAAAATGATTTTAGCCTTGTGGGTTCCAATATGGGGCCCACGGCGCTGTAATATTTCCGGTCGGTTTTGGGGGTGTTACAGAAAATGGTATCAGAGCTTGGGTTTCGTAAAACCCGGGCGTGTGTGTTATGTGGCTCTACCGGTGCGGTAGTAGCGTGACTTTTGAAAATGATTTTCTGACTTTTGGGTCAAGCCGATTTTGGAGGTTTCAAAATTTTTGAAATATTTTCAAATTATTGTATTTGCGATGCCGGTGTGTTGAGACTTTGTATGGGAGTCGTATGCTGGTATCACGGAAGATCATCGACTTCACGGACCTGTAAGTGTGTTCTTTCGGTTATTTCGCTTTGATGATGATTATTTGAGTATGGTGTCGTGATTTTGAGATATTTCGGATTGAGATAATTGTGACAGGATTTTGAGTTTCGAGGATGAAACTTATTTAAGTGGGTAGATATGTAATATCCTAGAATTTCACTATGAATTTTTCGCATTATTTTATCCGGGATGTCTCATGCAGTGGGACCGACACGATATGAGTGGATAATTTTGGAAACCATGACAAGTGCAAGCGTATGTCTATCGAGGTTATTTTGATTCTAGGATATTACATGCTTGGTGTGTTTTCGATGTCGAATATACCGTATGAGTATTTGTATGATTGCCGTACTTTGGTCGATGATTGTAATTGGGGGTATCGTGCATCAGATGTAACGTATGGAAATCTTATCGGAAATAGTATATGTATAAGATATGTCGCGTGGATGTGTGCGGTTTATTGAGACGACAGACAGGGGCGGGAATGGCTAAGTAGGGATGTGTTAACAGACGTGCAGACTTTGAGATAACGTACGCTAAGTGGTACGTGTTACGTACGTTATGAGTAAGGTATTACGTACGTAACAAGAGGAATCGGACAGTTGGGCCCGGTGTCGGCAGCTTTCGGCGCGGATGTGGACAGGTGAGTCAACGGATGGAGTTACGTACGTTATACAGGGTGTACTACGTACGTAATACGAGTATAATACTGTAGCAAGTCAACGTACGTAATACGTACGCAACGGATTAAGTGTTACGTACGTTACGGGGCGACTGGCCGAGTCGTGGCCGAGATGACCTGGATGGCCGAGCATGGCCGGACGTGACTCGTTGGGATGGCCGAGCATGGCCGGACGTGACTCGTTGGGATGGCCGAGCATGGTCGGCAGTGACTCGCTGGGGGCTAGGACTGGCCGATTACGTACGTAGGCAGTGGCCAGTTACGGCCGTAATGGCCGATTAAGTACGTAAGGGAGCTGCCGGTTACGTACGTAAGGGTGCCGAACAAACTGGACAGAAGGTTAGGCCGCGGCCGGCTACGTACGTAAGGACCCGCCGGTTACGTACGTAACTGGCCGGCAGGTCTCGGCCTATATAAGGCCTGGACCGAGTCACCCTTATCATTTTCCATTTTTCTTCGTTCCTTCCGCGATTTCTTGACAAATATGATGGTTTTGAGTAGAATCAACTTATAACAACATGTTTTGGAAGTTGGAATCATGGATTAACATCATCCTCCACCCGGATCGAAGGTAAGAACACATGAACTTTTGGTTTTTGGATGTTCTTGATGTTTCTTGGTGTTTTGGCCGATTTGCTTCGTTTTGATTCAGATTATTGATAGAACTTGATTGTATACTCGTAATCATTCAATACTCTTGAAGTTTTGTGGAACAAATTCGAGTATTTCTTCGTTAAAATGATTAAATTGGATTATGCCTTCAAAGTGTTCGATGAAATGCCTCAATGAGTTGAACTTGGGAAATTCTATACTTTTTCGTATGAATGATGGTTGAATTGATATTGTTGTGATGATTCTTGGTATTTACGAGAATTTTGTTAAGGGAAGATAATGAATTGGTGATCAAATGATTCGACTATGTTGTTATGAATATGGAATCGTAATATTCTCGATGTTCTTGGTAGTTTGTTGCGATTCGTGATGTTATGGGAAGTATATATGTTGAAGACATCGTTAGGACCATTGAACACCGAATTTCGGCTTGTGTTCGTATTGTTAAGAGTTGATACGGTTTGGTTTCGTATGATCGAGATGTCGTTGAACCATCGAGTTTGATTAGTTGGTCATTTCGGTTGTTGATTGTTGTTGAATGTATCGTTAACTAATTATTGCATTAGGTTGCGTTTAGTGATCGTTGAAGTCAACCGTTGTGCTGCGGACGAGCTGGGGCTGCGGAGCTTGTAGACGAAGACGGCGGGATTCATAGTGGCTTCGTCGAATTGGTATCAAGGCAAGTTATGCTTGCTCAGTTCATAATGTTAATAAATGATTTCGTTTTCATTTCATTTATGATTCATATAGCAATGGTATTATGGAATATATGAATTGTCGGAATGGTGGTATGTAAGATAAATCATAATGTATATGATTTTAAGGATGTCTAATGGAAATGGGAACGTGAATTATAATTTGGTCTATTGCATGAGAAGTTGGATATCAAGTTTAGTTATCGTGTCGATGTTGAACTCGGGATGGTGGTTTGGTATTAGTTATGGACTGTACTTCATTTTGGATTGTCGGATAAACCGTGTATTCGTTCAGGGCGGTTGGTCGTGGAAAGGTTGGCGTCTCCAGCTTGAGGTAAATTAATATTGTTAGATTATGATAATCATCATGTTGCATTATTACATGTGTGTGTTGATATTTCATGCGGTGAATGTGCACCATTGTTTGTTACGTTTTGTGAAGTGCTCTTTCTTGAGCCGTAATCTGTGGGGCCGATGTGTTGGGGATAAAACCTGTATGGTACCCGAATGGAAATGTGTTAGGGGATAAGACCTAAATGGCACCTATGTCCGGAGTATTCCTGAGTAGATGCTTCCGTGACCCTCGGCTGTTGCCTTGGGAGTTTATGTGATATTGTCCGGAGTATTCCTGAGTAGATGCTTCCGTGACCCTTGGCTGCTGCCTTGGGAGTTTATATGCTATTATTATATGCATTGCTGAGCATGTTGTGGACTGTTGTCTGACGGAATACGACATTGTGGTCGTGTCGGTCTTTCATGATCGAGTTATTGTTGCCCTCTTGGAAAATATTCTGATCCTTGTTGGATATGCGTTTCTTCGAGATTTGTTGTCATGTTGTATCGTGGCATATCTGGAGTCAGATACGTTCTGATCGTTCATGTGTAGGATTTTCGGGACGGGCACGTGTAGCATATGTTGGTTTCGACCTCATATTGAACCGTGCACACGAGACGTACTTCGTGAGGCTGATTAGGTACGAGACCAGGCGTGTATGAATCAATACCCGTGGTTGGCTTGTACACGGACACATGTCCGGATCGAGCGTATCGTGACGTCCATCTTGAGTCTTATTGATTGGTCGTTCACAGTCCATGTATAATTGGACCTGTTTGATATTCGGGTTGTCTTTGAAATCCCGTATATATGATTTGTATATGGTTGACGATTTTATTCTCTCGTGTATCCATCACCATTGAACCTTTATTAATCTCGTTCGGAGTTACCATATCAATGGTCAACTCATTGATATCGATCCTTTATAAATCTCGTTTGGAGTTCACCCTGTCATTGGTAATCTCGTTCATTATTGATCCTTATTGATTCCAATTGGGAGTTGTCTCACCGTTGGTATTCTTGGTTATTAGTCCTTGATTGATGTTATTGGAGTTTACCCTGTCGTCGGTATTCTCAGTTGTTGATCCCTTATTATCCCTATTGGAGTATACCGTGTCGTTAGTATTCTCGATTGTCGATTTCTTATTGTTCTTGTTGGAGTATACCGTATCGTTGGTACTTCCGGTCGTTGGTCCTTATTGATCTTGCTAGAGTTTACTATGTCATCAGTATTCTCGGTTGTTGACCTTTGTTGATCTTATTGGGGTTTATCGTACCGTTGGTATTTCTGGTTGTCGACTCTTTTGATCTTGTTAGAGTTTACCATGTCGTTGGTATTCTCGATTATTGATTCTTCATTGATTCTTACCGTGTCGTCGGTATTCTCGGTTGTCGACCTTTTATTGATCTTGTTGGGAATTGCCGTATTGTCGGTATTCTCGGTTATTGATTATGTCATTGATCTTGTTGGAGTTACCACATCATGGTATTCTCGTTCGTGGTTGATCCTTTGTCAATCTTGTGTGGAAATATCATGTCATTGATAATTCCGTTGTGATGCATTGATTGTTTATCATTATTGATTCTGTGAGCATTCACGCTTTGTATTGATATCCGGGACTTGCCATTGTTTCGGGACAGTTGATTTGCAGATGTATCGTGTGATATTAGTTTCTATCAGTATTGGGATCTGATTGTGCGACCCAGCCGATAGAGTTAGCCTTGGCCAGATCATTCTATATTGAGATATGATAAGTTTGGGAATTTTGGTATTGTTTCTGATACATGTGGTTACTTCTGAATTCGTTCATCACTTAAGGACACGAGGCGTGGAATATGGTAAGATTTGATTGTTATGGTTGTGACAGGTTGGTAAGGTTACTTCGGTGAGATCATATTGGAATTATTCTTACCTTGTAATTACATTGATATGTATTGTTTTTGTGATGTGATCGTTATCATTGTTGAGTATTATGGCTGACCCCGTCGTGGGCTTTATCTTTTAGGTACTCGGAGTTCGAGCGAGTAGCGGTCGTGAAGGGATGAGCTTTCCGGTGATACTGGCTATGGCGTAGTTGTTGGGATTCGAGTGTTCTTTCTGGTTTTTATAATTCCGCTGCAAATGTATTTAATTATGTTTTTATCCGCTGCGTGCGTATATTTAAAATGGCTTTCGGTATTCTTTGAACTGTGTTTTTATTCGCTGCGTGTGTGTGTACTTTCAAAGGGCCTTTTTGCATTTTTAAACGTTTGCGAAAATGATTTTAGCCTTGTGGGTTCCAATATGGGGCCCACGGCGCTGTAATATTCCCGGTCGGTTTTGGGGGTGTTACAGGAAATTCACCCCAGCCCCCCAGGACGGGGAGCTTCTGACCATGATCGACGAGATGGGGTGGGTCCGTTTTGCTGCACCTCCCGAGCCGGCGGTGATATCTATTGTGCAGGAGTTCTATACGAGCGCTTTGTTGAAGCACATTCGGGAGGGGCAGATGTTACAGCAGTTAGACACTCGGACTCAGGTTGTAGTCCGAGGCATTATGGTGGATTTTTCAGTAGCTGCTATTCGGAGGTTATTTGAGCTGCTTGTGGTTGATGAGACGGCTTATACGCAAGTGATGGGTAGCCTCACGAAGGAGGCTCTGCTCGAGACTCTTACACAGCCCGACTCCGACTGGGAGAGGCGCGCCCCGGCTTCTTCCACCTTCTACTTTAAGAGCTCGCGCCTCAGTCGGTTCGGGCGAGCCTGGTTGTACTTCATCTGTGCACGTATTGACCCTACCTCGTAGATCCGCACTGTTTTTCTCTCTCGAGCCCATACATTATATGCTATCACCTCCGGGCTGCGATTCGATGTGGCTCCTCTCCTGGTCCGATCTATCTTCGAGTGTATTCAGGGATGGGCCAAGACGGGGCTGAAGCACCCCTCTCTTATCTGCGCTCTGTGCCGGCAGTCGGGGATGACGTGGTCGGACGACGAGCCGATGCTAGCTCCCCAGGGCCCGATTGATCACCGCATCATTTCGCATTTCGACCAGTGGGGAGGAGCACCGGCGCATGCTCGGGGGCGAGGATTTCTACTTGATGAGGCCCACGAGGGGTCCCCCGACCCTCTTCTGCTGACACAGGGGCAGGCAGATGCCAGCCCACCGCCCGACAGAGAGCACTTGCAGGCGATGTTCGATGGGTGAAGAGAGGAGATGAGGAGAGAGAGAGAGGAGATGAGGAGAGAGAGAGAGAGTCTTATGGCTGCCATGAGAGAGGAGAGGAGGACGGAGAGAGAGAGCATCATTGCTGCCGTCCGAGATGAGATGAGAGAGCAGGCCCGCCGGGCCAACCGTCGTGAGTTGAGGCGTCTGGCAGCGAGGGATGCCTACCAACAGGAGCACCTTGATGCATGGACGGCCCACATTATGCACCCGGACGTGCCATTCATTCCACCTATTTGGCCAGCCACACCACCCTCCTCGTCGGACGACGCCGGCACCAGTTCGTGAGCTGACTGTAGGGGAGTACTTGACCTTTTTCATTGCATATTATTCTTTTTGTCCATTGAGGTCAATGTACGTCCTAAGTTTGGGGGGGTTACTTTCTATTGATATACTTATTGCTGTACTTATTCGTTGCACTTATCATTATTTTTCGTTATTTTTGTTGTTGCTAGCCTTGCTTGTCATGATTTTACTCTTCTCGTGAATTTTTCGTGTTCCTTTTTGTGTGAAACTGATGTTGCAATACTGATTTCTCTAGGAAGAAATGGTTGAGTTTAGTTGAGTTGCAGTCAGCGACATCTGTTTCTATTAAGTCTTCATTTAGGTCCGAAATTTTTTCATTTTTGTAGAAATCTTAGCAGATAAGAAAGGAGACATACGTGTTTTCAAATCGCCGTCTATACGTTTGGTTACATTTTTCGCGTAGCTAGTCGTCCAGTAACATAAGTCGTGTGGGCACCTAATTTGAGTTTAGAGTCGGACAGTTTTTCCCAAAAGTCGAGATATTATTTGTTCTATAATGGGAAGTCTAGTAACCGGGGGTATTCACGTGACCCGCTATTTACTTTCGCGTAAAACGATGACCCTGATTAGACTAGTGGTTTAGAGATTTCGCATGTGCCGATGATGGGGAGCCTAGTAACCGGGGGTATTCACGTGACCCGTTGTTTACTCTCGCGTAAAACAGCAACCTTGAATCGGACATGCGGGAATAGCTATTCGAGTTGTTTCTCCGTTGTGGAGGGGAACTTAGTAACTAGAAGCATCCATGTGCCCCATGAGTGTCTTTTACGTCAAACGGTTCCCCAACACATGAGAATGGAATTCCATCCTAGGATTGTCCCGATGAAACATCCCGAGATCCGAACCTAGTGGTCAACTCGAATCATCTTATCGAGCATATATAAGGGAATACTGTCCGAGGGTTATTTTTGATGAAACTCTTGGAACTTTTGCCACTAGACTATGGAACTGGGCGAGTTAGCTTGTTTATTTTAAACCTTTCATATTGACGGTCGATTAAATTCACGCTTGTTAATCTTTGAGCTCGATTTTCTTCATGAACGATTGATTAGGACTGAAATTGGTTACTTTGTGGAATCAGTGTCCTGAACGTGGCTCACTATTACAATACTTATACTATTCTTTGAGATTTTCAGGGTAGTATTGATTAGGTTGAGCACTATGAGTTGCACGATTATTCACGATATTCTTTTGTTGAAATTGATTATTTTTGCTTGAGGACAAGCAAAGGCTCAAGTTTGGGGGTATTTGTTAGGCGTATTTTTATACGCTTATTTATCATTATTTTGTATTCTTTTTGTGAGTAAATCTGCATAAATGAGCCTTTAATGCCCTATTATTTTATGTTTTGCAGGAAATTGGAGTCCGAAAGTCGAAACGATGAAAAACGGACAAAAACGGCGAATTTTGGCCTGGGGCCGCGGCACAAGGCAAGCGGGCCGCGGCACACGCAGAGGACCAGCAGGCACCAGAGTAGACTGTACTCTGAGTCGCGACACAGATATAGTGAGCCGCGGCCCAGAGGAAAATTATAGCGCCCAGGTTTTTATCGGAGTGCCGTGAGCCGCGGCACACGGGGTGGTTTTGGTGTGCTCCACGCGGGTTTGGGCCGTTTTGAAGCCGGTTCTCGACCTAATCACACGGACGCATTTTAGAGGCTGCCGAGAGCTATAAATAAGGGTTTAAGATCATAATTAGGGATTATCTTGACAGAGGATCGATCAATCTTGGATCACGGAAGACTATCGCGGAAGAGAGAAGCAGAAGACACCAAGAGCAGAGGGCGGAAGCCAGAAGAACGGAGGAATCCGAGCTCTTCATCTGCGTTTGATTTTCATGCTTTCATTTATTAATTCTGTATTTTTATCTTTTAGCATGTCAGGCTAAAATCCTGTTCTAGGATTTTGATGAAACCTAAGTTTTGACGGATTTGCTTTTGATTATCTATATAATTCCCTTTTCTATTGAGTTTTCCCAATCAATTTTAATGCTTTCAATTGTCTGGTCAATAATTGGATTATTTTAATTACGTAACTCGAACCAGGAGAGGAGAGTTGGTGAGGAACTATTGGTGAGAACCGTTTTATCTTGTGAGATAGGAATATACTCATAGGAACTACGTGGCCTTTTGAGGATTTTGTGATTTTTGCCTATTGTCGAATTAATTCACCTAGGGATAGAGTGCGTTATTCGCCTTTAGAAAAATCTATTGACCTCGGGGGAGGCGGTAGAGTATTTTAGCAATCTTCGCCTTCAATAAATTGGGGAAATCATTAACTTCAAATAATCGAGAGTAAATTCTGATAAACCAAGGTGGATTCAGAATGCTAGACTTATTCATCATTTGATTTTCTTTCTTCAAGCGATCGTTTTTACTGTTAGTTCTTTTATTGATTTTCTTTAGTCATTAATTGCAACCCAAATTTTGACTGTTCAAATAAAATTAGAATACATAAAAATCGGTACTTAGTGATTCAGTCCTCGTGGAAACGATACTCACTCATCACTTTATTACTTGTCTACGATAACGTGCACTTGCGTTAACGAAATATCGCAACAGTTGTCCGGTTTGGGTCGTTCAATTCGTTTTTCCGCGAGATGCTTGAAGCAGTGGGAGCAAACGAGCCGAAGATTTTCTCATTATTCAAAACGAGAAATAAAATCCATGATAATTGGATTTAATTATCCAATTTTTATTATTTGTTGGTTTTTATTATTTTGATATATGGCATGTATGGATGTATGCGTGATATGTTTCCTTGCATGTTAGGACGAGAAAATTAAAAACCTTAATTTTCAAAATAGCTAAGTGATTTTAAATTGATTTTTTAAAATCAAATTGGCCTCCATAATTGGTTTAAATTGTGAAATAATTAGCATGCACGTTGACATTAGAGTCTTTATCCACATCGGATGTGCTAATTATTGGCTCACTGATTTTAAACTTCAAATTTGATAACAAAAAGGTGAGTATTAATTTTTATGATAGGACCTCTCCATCTGTAGGAGTATTATCATTAAATAATATTCTAGGGTTTGTTAAATTATGGTGTTCACTTAGGTGTATTAATTAATAAGCTCCCCATCGGAGTCTATGTTAATTTAATACATGGCCAAGAGGAACCAACTATTAATTTTACTTGTCAAAACGCATCTTGGCTAGATAGTAAAATTAAAGACGTTAAAATCTACTTGAAAATGTACGTGTAAACGTCCACACTATCGTGGCTTGCTTGTGCAGTTTTTTTCATGGTGTTTGTTGATTGCATATATATTGTTTTAAGGTTATTCAATATATTATGCGTCGAATTATGTGATGAATGGTGTTTTTAATTTTATTCTCAGATGTCTTTCAATCCACTAGCTGTTATTCTCAAAGAAAACAAACTTGATGGCACTAACTTTGCCGACTGGAAAAGAAATCTTGATATTGTCTTGACTGCCGAGGGGCATAAATTTGTTTTAACTGAGGAGAGCCCTTTGGAACCAGAAATGGATGCCACTCCTGAAGAGTTGGCTGAATTCCGAAAATGGAAAAAGTCTGATGAGATGGCTCGCTGTTACATTTTGGCTTCATTGACAAATGTATTGCAGCATCAGCATGAGACGATGGGCTCGGCCGCGGAAATGATGAAAAATCTCAATGAGATGTTTGGTGATCAGAACCGGGCGGTTAGGCAAAATGCAATGAGGGTTTTGATGACAACCCAAATGTCTGAAGGGACCCCAGTAAGGGATCACGTTCTTAAAATGATGTCTCATTTGAACGAACTGAGCATACTGGGGGCCACTATCGATGCGGAGTCGCAGGTCGATATTATCTTGGGCAGTTTACCAAGAAGCTTTGAGTAGTTCCACCTCAACTACAATATGAATCGTAGGACTTACACATTGGCAGAACTTCTGACAGAGCTTCAGTCTACCGAAGGTCTCTTCAAACAAGGTTATCATCAAATTCTTGTGGCAACCGGTGCTACTTCTTCAAAACCCAAATGGGGAAAGAAGAAAAAGCAGGTTGACCAGAAGCAAGTGGCAACCTTCAAAGCTAAGGGCAAGGCTCCTCAGTCAAAGGCTCCTCAGTCCGAAGCGAACAAAAAATCGAAGGGCAAGTGCTTCAATTGCGGTCTGAAAGGACATTTCAAGAGTGACTGCGCTAAGAAAAGTACGTCTCATGCACTAGTAGTCAAAACATGTTTGGTTGCCTGTTCTATCACTTCGTGGATAGTAGATTCAGGCTCCACTGATCATGTTTTGTTATGACTCGCATGGGTTCCAAGTAACCAAAGTACTTAGTGCGGATGAGATTACAATAAGCTGGGGCGACTATTCCAGGCTGAAGGCTGTTGCAGTGGGGTCGTGCAGCTAAAAGTTGATGATTGGATTTTAGTTCTAAATAATATATTATTAGTACCCGATTTTAGAATGAATTTAATTTCAGTTTTTAAATTGCGTCGTGATGGATATTCAGTTTCTTTTGAAGATAATGCAATTATTAAAAGATATGGTGAATATATTTGTGAGAGTACTTATAATGAAGAACTTTATATCATCAATGCTGCACCAGCTCCCTTGCATAATTATAAATCGCTTAATTCTTTGACTAATCCTAATAAAAGAAAAGAACCTTCGAGCATAAATTCAACATATTTGTGACATTTACGATCGGGTCATATTAACCTTAGAAGGATTCAAAGATTGGTGAGCGATGGCCCATTGGATTCGCTCCAAGTTGAGTCATTTCCAACCTGCGAATCCTGTCTAGAAGGTAAAATGACTAAAAGGGCTTTTCAAAACAAAGGAAATCGTGCACAAAATGTGTTGGAATTGGTTCATATGATGTATGTGGTCCAATGAACATCCAGGCTAAGGGTGGTTTCGAATACTTCATCACGTTTATAGATGATTATTCGAGATATGGATACATCTATTTGATGCGACGTAAGTCTGAATCTTTTGATAAGTTCAAAGAATTCAAGGCTGAAACAGAGAAGCGTCATGGGCAGAGTATCAAGTCACTATGATCTGATCGTGGGCGAGTACCTTAGTGGAGAGTTTTTGGATTTCTTGGTACATGAGGGGATTACTTCCCAGTTCACTACGCCTGGTACACCACAACAAAATGGTGTTGCTGAATGAAGGAATCGAACTTTATTAGAGATAGTTAGGTCAATGATAAGTTATTCTGATTTGCCTATTTCGTTTTGGGGATATGCCTTGGAAAAAGCAGCATCCATTCTAAACTTGGTGCCTTTGAAATCAGTTCCAAAAACACCCACAGAACTGTGGAATGGGCACAAGCCCAGTCTAGAACATGTTCAGATTTGAGGTTCACCAGCACACGTGCTGAAAAAGGAAGCTGATAAGTTGGCATTTCGTATAGAAGTACGAGTGTTTGTAGGATATCCGAAAGGACCGAATGGTGGACTATTCTACAGTCCTAAAGACCAGAAGGTCATTGTTAGAACCAATGCCCGGTTCTTAGAGGAGGACTATGTAATAAGCCATAAGCCTAGGAATGAGGTCATTCTAGAAGAACTTAGGGGCGAGATTTCGACAATACCAATTGTGCAAGCACCTAGAATACCATATATTAACACTATTGTGGATACGCAAACCAAGGACATGCCTCGTCGTAGTGGGAGGGTTGTTCGTCAACCTGAACATTTCATCGGTGTGGGAGCATCTTCAGACCACTCCCCGGACTAGGATGAAACGGATCCATGTACGTACAAACAGGCAGTTCAAGACAAGGATGCTGAATCCAGGAAAACAGCAATGGAATCCGAAATGGGATCTATGGATTCTAATCAAGTGTGGGAGCTAGTAGAGCTACCCAATGGGGTAAAACCCATTAGAAGTAAGTGGGTCTACAAGCGTAAGAGAGGATCGAAAGGGATGGCTGAAACCTTCAAAGCAAGGCTTGTTGTGAAAGGTTACACTCAGAAGGAGGGCATCGACTACGATGAGACCTTTTCGCCAGTAGCCATGCTTAAATCGATCCGGATTCTCTTAGCTATAGCTGCACATTTAGATATGGAGATTTGGCAGATGGATGACAAGACTGCGTTTTTTAACGGGAGTCTTGATAAGGAAATCTATATGCGCCAACCTGAGGGATTCATTGCTGAAGGAGAGGAGCACATAGTGTGCAAGCTTAAGAGAGCCTTTTATGGTCTTAAGCAAGAATCAAGGTCTTGGAATATGTGATTTGATGAAGTCATTCAATCG
This sequence comes from Orobanche coerulescens, assembly GCA_033398695.1. Taxonomy (NCBI): domain Eukaryota; kingdom Viridiplantae; phylum Streptophyta; class Magnoliopsida; order Lamiales; family Orobanchaceae; genus Orobanche; species Orobanche coerulescens. The sequence continues at coordinate 41,235,740 of CM065805.1, read as the reverse complement.
TATGGTTTTGAACAGTGTCCTAGTGAGGTTTGTGTATACAAAAAGTGCGATGGAAATGTGCTGGTGTTTCTGGTACTGTACGTAGATGATATACTTATAATTGGAAACAATGTGAAGGTATTATCATATGTAAGGGTATGGCTGTCTGAGCAGTTCGATATGAAGGATTTGGTATAAGTCGGGCACATCCTTGGTATTAAGATCTTTCGAGATTGCAAGAAAAGGATGTTGTGCTTATCTCAGGCATCCTATATCGATACGGTGCTAAAGCGGTTCAGCATGGAGAATTCCAAGAAAGGTTTCTTACCTTACATACATGGAATTCAGCTATGTAAGGCTATGTGTCCTAAGACCCAGAAGGAGATAGATGAAATGAAGTTGGTCCCTTATGCTTTGGCAGTGGGAAGCTTCATGTATGTTATGCTTTGCAGTAGGCCTGATATCTGTCATGCTGTAGGCATGGTGGCGAGATATCAGTCGAACCCAGGACCGGGACATTGGATTGCTGTCAAGCATATACTCAAGTACCTGAGAAGGACTATGGAGCATATGCTTGTATATCAATCGGGTACACTTTGTCCTATGGGTTACACTGACTCGGATTTCAGTGCGGACAAAGAAAAGTCAAAATCAACTTCCGGATATGTTTTCACTTTGGGAGATGGAGCCATCAGTTGGAGGAGTGTGAAGCAAAAATGCATAGCAAACTCTACCATGGAAGCCGAGTATGTAGCAGCCTCAGAGGCAGCTAAAGAGGCGGTATGGCTCAAGTACTTCCTAAAAGATTTGGGTGTGATTCCTGATTTGCCTAGGAGTATTACACTTTATTGTGATAATACCGGTACTGTTGCAAATTCGCAGGAACCATGGGCCCACAAAGCATGCAAACATATCAAGCGCAAATATCATATCATTCGAGATTTTGTGAAGAGAGGAAAGATTGTTGTCTTCAAGATAGCATCTGAAGACAGCCTAGCTGATCCTTTCACGGAAGGGTTGCCCTCAAAGTCATTTGAAGGGCATGTGGAAGGAATGAGGTTGAGATATATGGCAGCATTGCTTTGAGTATAAGTGGGAGAGAGATAGACATAGTCTAGATAGTATACTTCAAAAGCATGCTTTGAGTATAAGTGGGAGATTATTAGGGTTGTATACGTCAAACCATACTTTATGCTTGTATTACCTAATTTCCCGGTCTTTATCTATGAGAATATTTAATTCATTTATCACACGTTTTGCATATTTATTCACGCTATGGTTATGTAAATGTAGTCTAAATTACTATATACTGTAGATAATGTGGTGTGTCGAGTCACACAGAAGATCACATTATCGGTTCCTTATATAAGTAATATTTAGTTCACAACCTATATAACATTAGACCGTTATGTGAGAGGTTGTAGTATATGCTTGAGATTGGTTGGTCTTGACCATTAGCATATATTAGCGTATTCGGTATACATTGAACAGGATCGAGGTGAGATAGATTCTTCTGTACTGAATATAAGAAGAACGTACATCTCGGATAATTATTATTTCTTAATTCTAGTGATTAATATTTAATTATATATATTTAATATTTATTGCTTTGATTTATCATGGGTGAGAGTGACAATGATTGACTCAATATGCTCAATATTTTGGGCAATATTATTATTTATATGATAATTAATATTATAGCTAAAAATCGTGTCCCGATCAGTCGGGTTGATCATGTCCCTTGAGGCACTCGAAAGGATTATTATATTATACCCTGCAGGTGGAATTAATTTTTCGATATAATAATAAAGGTCAAGTGGTATACTCAAGTATAATATCTTAAATTAATTAATGGACATGAAATATCTTAAACATGGGAAATAATTAATTCAAAAAGGAGCCCAATTTCGTAATTTAGAATTTTGGTAGGAAGTGAAATATCAACCTTTTAGTGGACTAAGTTGATATTAATAGAGTCTTAATATTAAGAGTAGTCCTAATATTGGAAAGAAGACATCTAATAAGAGTCCTTACCATATCCTCCTTAAGGTCCCTAGAGTAGCCCAAAACACCTATAAATAGGACTACAAGGTTGGCCGATTTTTACACTAATTTTGTCTCAAGAATTTCAATTTTTTCCCTTTGTGTTTAATTATGGATCTTGACTTGTGTCTTGGATTCCACAATTTAGCTAACACAATATTTTTCTAAAATACATAAATATTCAGAAAAATAGAGAGGAAAAATTTGTAAGGAATTTCTTGGGGATATAGTGGTTCGGCCGATCCCATAAGCTGTCCAAGTAGTCCGGTAGATTGTTGCCCAGATGACATCCGGACGTAGGCGGGATATACTCTAGAAGATCTTGAGGAAGAAATACAAGAAGATCGGAGAGGAACACGAAAAGGAGATAAATTGACCAAAAGGGAATTTCTACCACTTCGCGTCAAAGGTATAAATTACTCACTCCCCATGCGTAAATATGTTTATTTAATTGTTTATTAATTTGTTTAGTTAATTAGTTTACAAGCCTAAATAGATCCGGTTTTTCTGTTGGTTAGTTTATAAAACCTTTTATTAAAATAATTTCTACCAACTTGCTTCCGCTGCATTTTATATTTCAACAGAATATCCCAAGCTGGCCGACTGGTCCTGCTCACCATCGGTACTAGGGTGGATTGAATTCGACAAAGTAAAAGTAGTCGATCCAGCATCCGAACCGAGAGACATGGCCGCCCCGCCGGCTGCGCCACATCCTCGACCGCGTCCGCATCCTGTACCGGCTGACATTCTAAAGGATAGAAAAAAAAGAGGAAGACGTAAGTACAGTTCAGAAAATAACCGTCATGGTGACCGGTTCCCCATATTACGAAATTGAAAGAAAAAACGGTAAAGATGATAAAAAAGATGAGAGATCTTACGAATACCGGTCGTACTAAGATGATGGCAGCGCGATGATACTGTGTTTACAACAACGTGACTAGACCCAAAAGACCAACAACCTTGGTATCCATAAACCTAGGCTGCGATACCATATTCTGTAACACCCTAAGATATTCAGGGTATGTCACAGCGCCGTGAATCCCATCTGAAACTCACAAGGCTAATTTTGTACTTCATCCATAACAGAACACATCAAAACCATCCATCATTTATCGGATTAACCGATGAAATTCCCACGACAACATTTAAAGCACAAAAAAAAATAAGAAAAACAACAATTTAATGTAACCAACAACAGAGAAACATCTCTCCTATAGTACTCGAGTACCATCTAACAACGGTGACAAATAAAAACAAAATACCACTAACCGATCTCGAAACAATTAAACACGACGACCATATCATAGTGTCATGCCTGGCCTTCATCCTCATACTGCCCCGGTACTCTTCCGAACGCATTCTTCACATCTGAAATACATGAAACGTATTTCTCCCAAATGGGGTTAGCCGTGGAATAGCTAGTACAAGCTAGATAATGATTTCTGGAAATGCAAAATATACAATGCATCACAAAATATAATTCCTCCCAATTAACTGTGGACCCGACCATGCGCGAATCCCTCCGAGGCCCCGATAGACCATCCCAAAGTGGTTAACCCTAAAGTTCGTGAACCCAACCATGCGTGGATTCCTCCATGGCCCCGTTGTACCATCCAGGAGTGAACATAAATACTCTAACACTCAAATACATCACTTTGCAAATTTTTGATAGTAAGTTCGTAAGAGTTACTTGCCTTTGAGACATGACGGACTGAAAAGAGATGGTAAATGACCACTGTTGGAAGAATTTGGAAATCTCGAACCTAGATGATTCGTAAAACGACTATCAACAGTAGTACGATTGGAAATTAAATGGGAATACGCCCAAAAATCCCGCCTACGACATAAATAATCCAACATCATATTCAAAGAGGGCGGATGGCAACCAAAACCCTCTCGATTCTGAACAATTCCAAGATTACAACAATAATCTCGTATGAAAACATGAATCTGAAGTAGATAATCCATATTCAACACAATTCCATCATATCTACGACTAGATCAGAGAATTTACGAAGAACCCCCAAATTCCCAAAATTAGGGTTCCAGTGATTTACCTCGAATCGATGACAAAAAGGATGGATTTGTGTTGTCAATCTACTCCACAACTCCAAGGAAGATAATGGCTAGATAGTTGAAGGCTCGACATCACACCGAAATATCCCGAGAATCGCCCAAGTCGCGCAGGAGAAGAAGAAAGGAAGAAATGGGCGAATTCGGTCCGCTCCTAGGTATTTAAACCCAGGCTGGCTTACATACGTAATCCATAGGGGTTAACGTACGTAAGCTTCATAACGTACGTAAAGACTCTAACGCTTACGTACGTAATGAATCTGCAGAACTCACTGCCCAAAAACACGAATGTTGTTATGTACGTTAGGAATAAGTCCTTAACGTACGTAACTGTCTTAACGCACGTAAAGACCTGGACCTAATGTACGTAAGACACTCAGCACAGCTGCTAGAGTGAGACGGAATCATGAGACGATGAATACACGAAACTAAACCAAGCTTGCGAAAGGTTCGAGACGACGAACTTAGGCACAAGGAGGAAAACACGATCCCGACTACCCGAAGGTTCGAAATACGACCATGAAAGCAAATTCCCTACACTTTTAGGAAATTACAAAATTACCCGAAATGACCAAAAACCACGATACAGAAATGAACAACCGTGCTGAAACTCATAACATGTCTAACAACATTAAACGAACTCACACAAAACCCGAAACGATAGTTTCACACCACAATCGCACAGAACGAGTCAACAAGTGGAGAATACCATGAATAAACACAAAATCGAGTACAACAATCTCGAAACATGCTCGGATGCCAAAATACGCAGAATTAGATATTCTCAAAATTTTGAAACGGTTACAAGCGAGTTGCTAACAATGGAAAGCACACCAAAAAAGAAACTACCAAAAATAAAAAGGTACGAATATTATAAATTGAACTTTAATTTATAGTATATGATGAGTTAGTTATGAACTTCAAATTTTACACTATAATATATTGTTTACCTAAAAGTAATAATATTCGAGTTTTTAACCAAACTTCAAGATTCAAATTTTCAGTTATGTAATCAAAAAGCACTTATTAACTATTAAGAAAAATATTGATAAAAAACTATATATTATTATTTAATAATAAAATATTTGATTATTATATTTTAATATTACAAAATAAGTATTCCCCATATTCTTTTCACTAACATATAAATACGCTTATTCTTGTTATTCCCACTATGAACTTATATATTACTTACACACAGAGAGAGATAGGTCATGTGTGAATAATGTCCTGGTGTGAGAAATAGGAACCATTCATATCTACTTGATCAATCAATAAAGAGAGTCCAGATTTTGCCACAACATCACTTATAAATGGCGTGTGGATGACATTAATTAAGGAGAAAAGTAATTTTTCCCTTCATAAACAAATTTTCTCTACTTAAAATATAATAAATTATTCATTTATTATCTATTTAAAATAAAAAATATACCAGATTAATTATTTTTTCATGATTTATAATTTAAGATTCATATTGCATACATACAACTATAAAAACAAATAAAGCAGTGTAGTTATACATTATGAAGCGATGCATTTACGTACTGCCAATCAGTGTTCAAAGTATCATAAGTCTCTCCATACTTGATATTTTTAGTGTCCTTATTTGTTGGAAACTAAACTCACATGGTTTTCCAGTGGTATATGGCATGACTCCCAATACACATCTAATGAAAGTAGTTTATTTATAGAAGTTGATGGTTTGGGGAGGAAATTTTGCGCAAATTTTGAAACATAAGCAATACTTTGTATGATATGGAGCACTTCATTTGTACTAAAGCAGTGCATTTGTACATCGAAACAGTCCATTTTTACATTGAAGTAGTGTAGTTATAAGCTAAGAAGCAATATGTTATAAGTCAAATTTTGAAGCAAAAGTAGTACTTTGTACATAATGAAACAGTGCATTTGTACCCTATGAAGCAATGCATTTGTATATTATTATAAAATAAGCATCCTGGCAGTCTCCATTTAGTGCATCACAACTCTTTTCATACATAATATTTATTAATGCCGTTTTTTGTTGGAAACTAGACTTCTTTAGCTTTTCAGTGGTATATGCATGACTCCTAATTCATATATGTAAAAGCAGTTTATTCACTGAAGTTGACGGTTTTGTCAGGAATTCTTGTGTTAATTTTGAAGTAGAAGTAGTACTTCGTGCAATATGAAACAGTGCACTTACATACTGTGAACCAGTGCATCTATATACGAAGCAGTGTGTTTGTATATACACTATGAAGTTGTGCATTTCTCTTTACAGTTTACACTGCTTTTATTATTACAATACTCTACTTTTTGTTCTTTTATATTCTTAGGTATGTAATATGCATCTTAAATTGTATATCATGAAAAGTCGATTAATTTCATATATTTTTTATTTAAAATAGACAATAAATGAATAAGTTATTATAGTTTAAATGAGAAAAATTTATTTATGACGTGATAAAATTACTCTTCTCCTTAATTAATGCTATTCGCATACCTCATGTGCTATGATGATGTGGCAAAATCTAGACCCTCTTTGCTTTATCATTTAGTGGCTCAGATTGGTTCTAGTTCTTACACTAGGAAAGGTTCTCACCGAAACCAATCCTTATATATAAAATACCATATACACACACACACACACCCATACACACATTGAGAGTGGGGGAGGGAGGGAGAGAGAGAGAGTGAGGATTGAGCAATGAGCAGTGTTCTAAAAATCGGTCTGGCCGGCGGCGCCTAGGCGCTAGGTGGCCTCCGGGCGTTCCGATTATGCCCTGGGCGTTTGTCCTGGGCGTTCGGGTGATTAATCGACCGCCTAGGCGGGCGCCTAGCATGGCAAGTTGGGCGGGTAAATATTTTTTTTATTTTTTTATATTAGCGGTACTAATAATTCCTAAATTGAGATACTATGGACTATGTTATGCTTATGTCAATGTTTAACAATTTAATATATGATCGATTATATGTTTGTTTAAATATTTAAATATTAGATGTTTTTTATTCTTTAGATATATATAATTTTTTATATATAAAAATAATTTATTATAATAATAATAAATAAATCCGCCTAATCCGATTAATCCCCGACTAATCCCCGATTAATCCTCTGGGCGCTAGGCGTTAGCAATCCGAACGCCTTGCGCCTAGTGTTTTTTAGAACCTTGGCAATGAGAATGATTCTATGAATAAGAAATATAAATAAATCAGAATAATTGATTTCGGTGTGATTTATAGTCCAATAGTGTTTGCATATAATATATAAATTTTATGAATCAAAATACCAATGCATTAAAATTATGCGTTATATGCACAAGAACGTCAATGCGTTAAATGCATTTGTGAAAATAAATCTTGATAGTCCATTAATAAAGATCTATGCACTAAATTCATTCATATTTTTTAACTTAAACCCATTTTGATTGGAAATATATATATATATATATATATATATATATATATATATATATATATATATATGCGTGTGTGTGTGTGATAACACTTTGATAATTGGATATAAGGGGAGTAATAAATTTTTTCGTAAAAATTCATGTATCAATTGCATTACTTTTTTATATTTGTTTCTTTATTTTTGAACTTTTTTTATTTTATCCATTTTCAATATATAGTATATCAAATTAATTACATTTTGACATTATTTGATTTCAGATCCACATTGCATATAAAAAATAAAGAACAAGTACTAACCTATATATCTCAAAATATAATTCCAAGAAATTTACATATAAAACAAAATGTAAATATGCAACGTGTAAGTATCACTAATATAAATGTCTTAATCTAAGAAGTTATATTTAATAAATAATCATTATAGTTATTTCATTAATTTTTATATTTTAGATAGATGCTTTAGTTATATATATATATATATATATATATATATATATATATATATATATAGCGATCCGACTTTTTAGGTATTTTAAAAAGGGGAAAAACTTGAGAAAAATCCGAGAGTAATTAATCCTCGCCTAAAATGTCAAGTCATTATCAAAATTTATAGCGATCATTAATTAAAGCAAACTATTACCAAATTTAAAATAACATAGTTACAATGGATATAATAAAATAAATATTGGCAACAAAGGATACTGTCTCCCCAAAACTCGAATAAAAAATAAAATTCTAATCAACTTTTGTTATTCGACTCTCCAATTAACCAGCAAGATAAAATTAGAGGAAATACACTCTTTTAACTACTTTGTCATAGTCAATGACAATATTTATCAATGGACTTAGTTTGTACAAATTCTAGCAAAAAATGACATGGTTTGACCAATATATCCTTACTTTTCAATAAAACTAACACACTTTATATCTCTCCTTATCTTTTTTGAGTTTCTGGGTTACGACGTATGTATTTCGTACTGTCTCGTTACCATGTGTTGTTTACCTTTTGTGTTATTGTATCGTAACTTCGTATCTTATTTACCGTGTCGGAATATTGCACACGAGGTACCAGTAAGCGGATACGATATTTGTTTTTCGTTACATTACCCGATTAATAATTGATCATTTATTATTTGTTTTTCGTTACATTTCGTTACGTTCGTTACCAATATAGTAACATGTTAAGTTTAAATGGTACACTCGGTAAGAAGTTACAATTTCTTACCAATATACCAGAGTGTAAACAGTGACACCCTTATAAATTCGTAGCTGGAAATAGTTACGGTTACACTAATACGAAGTCATTAATTCGTAACTTCGTACTAGTTACACTTGGTAAGAAGTTACAATTTCTTACCAATATACCAGAGTGTAAACAGTGACACCCTTACTAATTCGTAGCTGGAAATAGTTACGGTTACACTAATACGAAGTCATTAATTCGTAACTTCGTACTAGTTACACTTGGTAAGAAGTTACAATTTCTTACCAATATACCAGAGTGTAAACAGTGACACCCTTACTAATTCGTAGCTGGAAATAGTTACAGTTACACTAATATGAAGTCATTAATTTGTAACTTCGTACTAGTTACACTTGATAAGAAGTTACAATTTCTTACCAGTCGTAACAGTTACGAATTCGTAACATGTATACCAAATCTCCAATACGAAAATTTCAAATCGGCATAAATGTGTTATGAAATTCGAATTTCGTAACTTCATACTGATATGAAATGATAAAATCTTAACAGAAAATCAAGGCATAGTGATACGAAATGACAATATTGTAACATGGTAATCCAGTACGAAATGAATAAATCGTACCAACTGTAAATTCGTAACCACATATGCAAACTTGCCAAAAACTAGATCTAAAACACCAATACATACAAATCGATCTGAATCGCTCCAAATATACCACGAATCACCAGAAATCATATGAAAACTTGTAAATCATCAAAAACAAATACAAAAATAACATTATTTCAAGATAGATCTAGGATTTTTCTAGAGAGAGAAAATTGGAGAAAGAGAAATAAAATCGAATGAGAGAGTAGGGAAGATTCGGAGTTGCTGGCGGTCGTCGGAGCTGCTGGCGGTCGTAGGGAAGATTCAGAGTAGGGATGATTCGGAAAGAACTGGAACTCCGGCAAAGTCGGCTCCAGAAATAGCTAGGTTCTGGCGAGATATGAAGATGGTTGGGAGAGCCATGGTGGTCACCTGAGAACATGGCCGACGACGGTGATGGGTGGCGCGGCCATTCGATGGGAAGGGAGGGATTGAGAGAGAGGAGAGAGACGTGGGGGGGGGGGGGGAGAGAAAGAAAGACAGAGAGAGAAATAGAGAGACGTGTGGGGGGGTGGGGGGGGGGGGGGTGAATGAGAGAGAGAGACAGGGGGAGAAAGAAATAAGGGGGTGAGGGTAAATTGGTCCGAATTTGCTCTTTTTGGCTACAATTTGTACAAACTAAGTTGCATGATAAATATTACAATTTACTAAGCAATATGGCTAGATTATGTCTTCTCTCATAAAATTATGTGGGTTGAACTTTCTTTATCTCGTGGTATTTATATGAAGAACATATAATATACGATCTTTCGGAGACAGAATGAAAATATTGTTATAAGCATGAAACTTGTAAACATGATATATTCATGCATTAATGTGAAAGCAGGAATGTTGATCAACTACTTGAAATTTAAAAAAATAACTACTATAAACTGCACACTCCAATCAAAGCAATTAAAGATGATAATTATAAATTTCCAACTAATAAAATACTGCATTAACTTCAAATTACTATAAAAAATTATATGATTATGTAGCTGTACGATTTCTAAGATGAAACATTCATTTTCTTATAAAACCAACAAAAAACTTTTGCATAATTTTGTGATTCCATATGTATATAAATTTGAATGTCCCAAATGGTCTATGGCTTAAATCTTACTCTCTTCATCCCGTTTGAAAAGGATAATTTGATTAAAGTAATTTTTATAATTTTAATAATTTTAACGAAGGTGTAGTTCATTTTAAACCATCTATTGTTAATAACTTTTTATTTTTTCACTTAACTAATATTGTAATTTATAAAACAAAAACTTTAATGTTGATAAATATATATTAATTGTTGGAAATTAGTTTTAAAAAATGAGTCTCCACTCAATTAAAACCAATTTAATGAAAATAAAATATTTAATTCTTGCTGAAATAAATCAGGTTGAGAACCTAGCTCATATTTTGACCCAGCTAAAATAAGCCAGGTTGAGAACCCAACTTCTGGAATATGACTCCTCACACTACATACGGTAACGTGTAAAGTGTAATACCACAATAAAGTGTAATACCCTTTGGCAAATTGGGAATCACATCTAAGTTCTGCAGGAAGTACTTGAGTCATACCGCCTCTTTGTCTTCCTCAGAGGCTACCATGTACTCGACTTCCATAATAGAGTCTGAGAAGCATTTTCTTCTTCACACTCCTCCAACTAATGGCTCCAACTCCCAGAGTAAACACATAACTGAAATAGACTTCGACTATTCTTTGTCTGATGAAAAATCTGAGTCAGTATAACCCAATGGACATAGGTCATATGATTGATATACTAGCATGTACTGCCTAGTCCTTCTCAGGTACTTGAGTATGTGCTTGACAGCATTCCACTATCCCGGTCCACAAATCAATGATATCTAGCAGCCATGCCTACGACATGACAGATAGCTGGTCTAATGCAAAGCATAACATACATGAGACTTCCCACTGCTGACGCATAAGGGACCTGTTTCATGTCATCTATCTCCTTTTGTGTCTTAGGACACATATCTTTATATAGTTGAATTCCATGTGTGTAAGGTAGAAAACCTTTCTTGGAATTGTCTATGCTAAACCGATATAGCACTGAATTGATATAGGATGCCTGAGATAATCACGACATCCTTTTCTTCTGATCACGAAAGATCTGGATCCCAAGGATGTGCCCTGCTTCTCCCAAATCATTCATATCGAACTACTCAGATAGCCATACCCATACGTCTGACAACTCCTTCACGTTGTTTCTAATCAGAAGGATATTATCTACATACGGTACAAGAAACACCAATATATTTCCATTGCATTTTTATACACACAACTCTCACTCAGACATTGGAGGAATCTATATGAGTGGACTTCCTCATCAAATCGAGTGTTCTAAGATCTAGATGCTTGCTTAAGTCCATAACTGGATCTCTTAAGCTTGCACACTAAGTGCCCTTCTCATTTAGCAATGAATCTACCTCGTTGGTGCATGTAGATATCGTTGTCAAGACTTCCATTCAAGGATGCAGTCTTGACATCCATTTGCCAAATCTCCAAATCCAAATGTGCAGCTATAGCTAAAAGAATTCGGATTGACTTAAGCATGGCTACTGGCGAAAAGGCTTCATCGTAATCGATGCCCTCCTTCTGTGTACAACCTTTCGCTATAAGCCTTGCTTTGAAGCTCTCAACCTTTCCGTCACCTCATTTCTTTCGCTTGTAGACCCATTTACTCCAATGGCTTGTAAACAATCAAGTAGTTCTACTAGCTCCGCACTTGATTGGATTCCCTAGATCCCATTTTTGATTCTATTGCTACTTTACATGAGTCAACATCATTATCTTGGATCACCTCCTTGTAAGACCAGGGATCTGATTCATCTTCGCCTGGTACTGAGTTCGAAGACTTTCCCATGCCTATGAATCATTCTGATTGACGAATTGTAACACCTCCAAATCCGTGTGGGAATATTACACGTCGTAGACCCTTACCATGAGAATCTACCAGGCTAAACATCACAGAAAGACCAAATGATTTAATGTACGGGTCAAATAATAAAGCAAAACGGACCGTTATGGTCAAATACAAGTAAACTTCGCAGACCGATGAGGTCGAAAAATACAATCAACAAAAAATAATTCTTTACAACAGTACCCACGCAGGGGTCAAAGTACAGTAGAGCGGAAGACTAATTACAACTTGACAGTACAACAAGACCATACCAACGCTCACTCTTGATTAGTACCGTAGCTCATAATCTGCCATGTCAATCCTATGACAGCTCCCTCGAACTGAGTATACATGAAATGCATGAAACGCATTTACCCTATTTAAGGGGTTAACATTTGAATGGCTAGTACAAGTATCATGCTATATGAAATGTAACAAGCAAATAGCAACCACGAAGCAGATATGACAATCAACTACCAAAGCATGTAATATCCACAATTTCGATTTCTGGTAATTTTCTTTTTTTTTTGGCGAGAGTCCATTTTGATGACTCTATTCTAACCGTTTCAGCATTTCGAGAACGACTAATTCTACACTTTTTGTCATACGAGTTCGTTTCAGTGTCGTTTTGCTGAGTTCCGTGTTTTTAAGCGACTTTTACGCACTTGAGTTTGGTTCTTGCGAATCTCATTCGAAACTATTATTTCGTCTTTCCGTAAGTCCGTTTAACATTGTTAGACGTGTTGTGAACTTTTATGGGTGTTTGATCAAGTATCGTGTTGGGTCATTTCATAATATTCCAAGTTTTGGATTTTCACTGCGTTCATTCTCTTTTCGGATCATTTGATGTTACCGTCGTGTTGGGACCGACTTTGTTTGATGTGAAGTCACCATACGAGGGTTCGTGATAGTCCTTTTAGGCCTTTAAATGGTTGGGATTATGCGTCGATCGATTATATCATGTTTGGAGGTTGTTTTTCATCAATTTTGGGCTCGAATAGGGTGTGCCGCCGCACAGGGGACTGTGTGCCGCGGCACGGCCTTAGCAAGATTCTTGCCTGGGCCGGATGTACTGTGTGCCGTGGCACACAACAGTCTGGGCCACGGCCCCAGTCAAAAAACTACTACCTCATTTCAGCCGCGGGCCGCGGCACACTCAACCTGCGCCGCGGCACGCGGGTCAGTCAGGGTATATCTGAGCGGGTTTTTGGGAGAGGATTTCATTTCCTCTCCCATTTTCTTCTCAGTCAGGGTATATCTGAGCGGGTTTTTGCGCGATTTATCTCAGCGATATCATCCTCCTCAAGTTCTTGGTGTGGATTAACAACATCGATTCGTGTTCTTCGTCATTAATCCGACGTATTTTCTTGATTCTCTGGAGTTGACCTTTTTGGGAGTGTTGTTCTTGATTTCATTTCCTATCCGATTTTGATAAATCGATCGATGTTAGATGTTGTTATTAAACATGTTTTATGGATTGTATATCCATATCTTCAGTCCGTTTCAACCCGAAGGATGATGTTCGAATGAGTTTTCCTTCAATAGTTTGTTGTAATCTCCGTTGTTTTTGGTCTTGATCCTCGTCGTAACCATGTTTTTGTTGTTCCTTCCGGAGGATTATAGGTGCTCGAGGATTCCGAGTTGAATCCCGTTTGGTGATTGATAATTCGTGTGGTGTTATTCTCGTAGTATTCGCGGTGCTATCGTGTTCTTGATAGTGTTCGGGAGTTCGGGGATGTTTGACCACATTCCATCCGTTGTCTCGTTGCGATCGTGGTTTCGAGGCAAGTACCTTGTTCATACATTTCTTGTTTCGTGGATATGATGATCGGTGATCGTCTAAATGTGTTGGTTTGGTCGTTTGAAATGAACTTTCAAAAGATTCGGTTTAACCACGCTAAGGGCTCACTTTCAAAATGCGTGTGTTTTGTGAATGGTGTGTTTCATGAATGGTTAAGTGAACCCTATGAATACGCTTGGTGTTGTTGTTGTGCTTTGATAATATATATACAGATATTATCTCATTTAGGTGCATTGTGGTTTGACATTTGTGTCGTGCTATGTGTTTGTTGCCTTTGGGGGAATTGTTTGGATATCCTTGGCGTGCTATGTTATGTGTGTGAATATGTGTATATGGGCGGGGTATATGGTGACACATGACATGTGATCATGTGGTTAGGATGCAACAAGTGATTGATCCAACCGTGAGAGCCTCAGGATACCTACGGTGACACATGACATGCGATCATGTGTTCAGGAGACAACAAGGGATTGATCCAACCGTGAGATGACGTGTCAAGTGATCATGGTGGTATAAAGAACCTACGGTGACACATGACATGCGATCATGTGGTCAGGAGACAACAAGTGATTGATCCAACCGTGAGATGACGTGGCATGTGTTCACGGTGTTATGTATATGATTTTGGATGTGTTGACCAGGTCGAGTACCTTGGGTGTGACCGAGATTTCGTATCTTGGGTGGTTATATGTTGCTGACTTTATGTCCGTCGAGGACTCGTGACGTGGGTTTTGAACCCTGTGAATTGTTGTTGGTTTTTATTCGAGAAAGCAAATCTTTGGGCTGTGACCCCTGTTGCTTTTGGAAAGAGAAGGATTCGATAATCCTAAACTGTTCTCTCTTAAAACTCCCGAGGGTATTTTAAACCGTTTTACAAATTGTTCTCATGATTTGTGATCTTTCGAATTTAGAAAGTTTTACTCAAACTCTTGCCTCGGGAAGTACTTTTTGTTCTGTTTGAATCCTTGAGGATTCTTGATTATTGTTATTCTTGGAATATGAATTGTATGACTCGTATTTTGCACTTTGTACTTGCACTAGCAAAAGAGTGGAATTTTGCTAATCCCCGAGTAATCGGGGGGTGGATGTTTGTATTGCAGTCAGCTGTTGGGGAGCCTAGCATAGGGTCGGCACGAAGGATGATGAAAGATGATTGATACTAATCACACAAGGACCCACACATGTTGTATGGGTTCAATTGTACTTTATTTCCGCTGTAGTATTTTCCCCGTTGTATGGGAGTATGTTGTATTTGACCCCTACGTGGGCATGTATTGAGATTGAGTTGTATATATTTATTGAAAGACCAATTGGTCTTCTGAGTCATTTTAGCTTTAAAGGCATTATTGAGATGTTCGCTTTTGTCACCATCCTGGTAGATCCTTGAGGAAAGCTTCTACTGCGTATAATATCCCAGCGGATTGGGGGTGTTACATAAATGGTATCGGAGCATAGGTTGTGGAAACCTAGGCTGTCGGGTTTAGTGGTGTTTGTTGAGTTTTATCTCGTCGGATTTTGTCTGACTGACTCATGTCGCGATGCGTCGTATGAGTTTGTTGGTCGTGATTAGTATCGTGGGGCGATCATCTTCTTCATGCGACCTGTGGATGTAAGTCTCCCTTCTTTGTATTGTGCCTCGTGTGACACGAGCTATTTGTATGATTATCTGTCTAGTGATGGAATCTTCATGTAGATTCTTGGTCTCATGATATGTGTTTATTCTACTCTCATATTTTGTTTATATGAGGGGTGTTGTCACTGCTTATGCCTTTTCGACTGTTTGTTTTCCAGGAAGAGTCATGTCTTGTGTTGATTTTGAACGACGTGACACATGTGCTATGAGATGTGTAACCGAATATTGAAACGCATGGGTTTTTGGGCATTCTAGCCTAATGCATTTTTTTTTTGAAAACTCTGAGTATCTTAGGAAATAAATTTCGAGACATACTTTTAAAGTGGGTTATATTTTCGAGGCGCCTACTAGCACAAGTATATGTTTCAAAATTTTTTTTACCTTGAGGACCAAAATATTTTTAGATATTCCAGTAATTTATAAATGCATTTGCTTAGACCCGAATGTCGATTATTTCTGAAAGTTTCAATTTAAAAGAAAAGTGTCCTCATTTTTATCCAATGCAAGATGGTTTTTCAAAGTCTCGATAATGAGGTTTGTATTACTTTTTCGAAATATGATACTCAAAATTCAATTGGTACTTCCAAATTGTTTTCAAAAAGATGGTTTTCGTTTTGAAACCTATCATTCCTATTTGCGGCCCAGGAATGTATGTATGATGTTCACATTGTCATTAGGGTGTTAGCCCTCTGTGAGAGGTGTGATGTTGGTATCGAATGTTGTAGCTTTGTGGTGAATTGCGCGTTATCGCACCCGTGCGAGCTGTTAGGGCTTGGGTTTGTATGATTGTGCATATCTGTGATTGTTTCATGATGTTTTTTAACTGCATTCTGGTTATCATTCGAGCCGCCAACATATCCGAACGATGCCGTCGTTGCTGTGATATTCATGTGTGTGTTGCCTTACGATGGTAATCGTTGTATGTGTTATGTGTTATGATTTTCTGTTGTGCTTAGTGGTTACTTATTTAGTATGCCGAGGGGCAGAGGTCGTGGTCGTGGCAATCAGGTGCGTGGTTGAGATCATGCTGCCAGTGACGGTGTCGGTATCGGTATTGCCACTATTTTGCAGCAGGTACCTGCACAGATGACTCAGTTGACTCAGGCAATTCAGCGTAATACAGATATGACCCAGAACATTGGTGCAAATCAATGGCTTCGAGAAGTGGTTCGTATGAATCCCCCTCGTTTTGCTGGTGCCGCGGATGCATTAGGCTGGGATGGTTGGCTTTCCCAGTTGGAAAAGATATTCGAGGTAGTTGATTGTCCTGAAGAGCGTAAGTTGCCAGTCACTCAGTATCTTCTTGACAAGGATGCTGCCAGTTGGTGGGAGGCTGTTAAGCCTCGAGATCTTGTTGTCACGTAGGCAGAGTTCCATAGATTCATGAGAGATGAGTTTTGTCCGGAACTAATCAGGAATCATAGGATTAATGAATTATTTTTGGTGAAACCGCAAGATGTATCGGTGTCTCAAGCTATTATTGATTTTAGCAAACAACACAGCTATGTGTAGGATCAGGTAAAGACAGAAGAAGATAAGATCTGTCATTTTAGTAGGAGAATGAAGCCGAAGATTCGTCAGTACATGGTGGGTCTCACTTGTACTTCGTTGAGAGAGTATCAAAATAGGGCATTAGCCTACGAGCTATCCATATCATCAACTGAGCATATGTCAGAGTCGAAGAAACAGAAGATGATTGGGAACTTTTCAGGAAATCAGGGGAGTGGGCCCCCTGAGTCCGGGACTTCGTGTCGTCATACCAAGATGGTTCCTCGATCACGTGATCATAGGGGTAGTACCCCTGCAGTGAGTAATGTGGCAGAATGAAGACATGTTAAAACTGTAGTCGAGCGGGCCATACCGCGAAGAATTGTTGTTCACCGTTAGTCAGCTGTTTCGAGTGTGGCCAGGTGGGTCATCGAGCCATGCATTGTGATACGGTAGGTGAGAGATTTGGGGATCGAGGTTACATCTCTGCTCCAAAAAGTCACGGAGATGCCTAGTATGTTTTTGAGGATTTCGGTGTAGTCCGAATTGTTTATGGTTGTCCTTGTGGATCATTTTATGTTTAATTTATGTTATCTTGACTCTGCATGTTTTCTTGTATTAAGAACCTCCTGTTTTGTGATTGTTCGGATAATTGACTTGATTGTACTATCTGTTTGATGATGCTTGTCACTTGCTGGTTTTATTATGTCTCTACCTGTGGCGTTGTGATGGTCGTCATGGAGTGTGATTTCACGCCGTATGTTTCTTTGCGTTGCTTGTAACGTTTTGCCATTGGGTGCGAGTTTTCGGTTCTTGTATATCTCATTGAGTTTTACTGGTGGGATATTGCTTCTCCATACTTGTTTTAAGTTTCGGGACGAAACTTCTTGTAAGGAGGGTAGTATGTAATATCCGCAATTTCGATTTTTGGTAATTTTTTTCTTAACGAGAGTCCGTTTTGACGACTCTATTGTGACCGTTTCGTCATTTCGAGAATGACTAATTCTACAGTTTTTGTCATCCGAGTTCGTTTCGGTGTCGTTTTGTTGAGTTCCGTGTTCTTAAGCGACTTTTCCGCACTTGAGTTCGGTTCTTGCGACTCTCGTCCGAAACCGTTATTTCGTGTTTCCGTAAGTCCATTTAATGTTGTTAGACGTATTGTGAACTTTTATTGGTGTTTGATGAAGTATCGTGTTGGGCCATTTCGTAATATTCCAAGTTTTGGGGTTTGACTACGTTCATTTTCTTTTCGGATCATTTGATGTTACCATCGTGTTGGAACTGACTTTGTTTGATGTGAAGTCACCATACGAGGGTTCGTGATAGTCCTTTCAGGCCTTTAAATGGTTGGGATTATGCGTCGATCGATTATATCATGTTTGGAGGCCATTTTCATCAATTTTGGGCTCCAACAGGGTGTGCCGCGGCACAGGGGACTGTGCGCCGGGGCACGGCCTTAGCAAGATTGTTGCCTGGGCTGGCTGTACTGTGTGCCGCGGCACACAACAGTCCGGGCCGCGTCCCCAGTAAAAAAACTGCTACCTCATTTCAGTCGCGGGCCGCGGAACACTCAACCTGCGCTGTGGCACGCGGGTCAGTCACGATATATCTGAGCGGGTGTTTGGGAGAGAATTTCATTTCCTCTCCTCTCTTCTTCTCCCTCACGATCTAGGCGACTTAGGGGCGATTTTTGGGCGATTTATCTCAGCGATATCATCCTCTTCAAGTTCTTGGTGTGGATTAACAACATCGATTCGTATTCTTCGTCATTAATCCGAGGTATTTTCTTGATTCTCTGGAGTTGACCTTTTTGGGAGTGTTGTTCTTGATTTCGTTTCCTATCTGATTTTGATAAATCGATTGATGTTAGATGTTGTTATTAAACATGTTTTATGGATTGTATATCCATATCTTCGGTCCGTTTCAACTCGAAGGATAATTTCGGTGTTCTTGAGGTGTAGTGAACATTTGATGGTCGATCAAATGTTCGAATGAGTTTTCCTTCGATAGTTTGTTGTAATCTATATTGTTTTTGGTCTTGATCCTCGTCGTAACCATGTTTTTGTTATTCCTTCTGGAGGATTATAGGTGCTTGAGGATTCCAAGTTGAATCCCGTTTGGTGATTGATAATTCGTGTGGTGTTATTCTCGTAGTATTCGTGGTGCTATCATGTTCTTGATAGTGTTCGGGAGTTCGGGGCTGTTCGACCACATTCCATCCGTTGTCTCGTTGCGATCATGGTTTCGAGGCAAGTACCTTGTTCATACATTTCTTGTTTCGTGGATATGATGACCGGTGATCGTCTAAATGTGTTTGTTTGGTTGTTTGAAATGAACTTTCAAAAGATTCGGTTTAGCCTCGTTAAGAGTTCACTTTCAAAACGCGTGTGTTTTGTGAATGGTGTGTTTCGTGAATGGTTAAGTGAATCCTATGAATACGCTTGGTGTTGTTGTTGTGCTGTGATAATATATATATACATATATTATTTCATTTCGGTGCATTGTGGTTTGATGTTTGTGTCGTGCTATGTGTTTGTTGCCTTTGGGCGAATTGTTTGGATATCCTTGGCATGCTATGTTATGTGTGTGAATGTGTATATATGGGCGGGGTCTACGGTGACACATGACATGTGATCATGTGGTCAGGACGCAACAAGTGATTGATCCAACCGTGAGAGACTCAGGATACCTACGGTGACACATGACATGCGATCATGTGGTCAGGAGACAACAAGTGATTGATCCAACCGTGAGATGATATGGCAAGTGATCACGGTGGTATAAGGAACCTACGGTGACACATGACACGCGATCATGTGGTCAGGATACAACAAGTGATTGATCTAACCGTGAGATGATGTGGCATGTGTTCACGGTGTTATGTATATGATTTTGGATGTGTTGACCAGGTTGAGTACCTTAGGTGTGACCGAGATTTTGTATCTTGGGTGGTTATGTGTTGCTGACTTTATGTCTGTCGAGGACTCGTGACGTGGGTTTTGAACCCTGTGAATTGTTGTTGGTTTTTATTCGAGAAATCAAATCTTTGGGTTGTGACTCGTGTTGATTTTGGAAAGAGAAGGGTTCAATAATCCTAAACTGTTCTCCGTTAAAACTCCCGAGGGTATTTTAAACCATTTTACAGATTGTTCTCATGATTTGTGATCTTTCGAATTTGGAAAGTTTTACTCAAAACTCTTGCCTCGGGAAGTACTTTTTGTTATGTCTGAATATTTGAGGATTCTTGATTATTATTATTCTTAGAATGTGAATTGTATGACTCGTATTTTGCACTTTGTACTTGCATTAGCAAAATAGTGTAATTTTGCTGACCCTCGAGTAATCGGGGGGTGGATGTCTTGTATTTCATTCAGATGTTGGTGAGCCTAGCACAAGGTCGGCACGAAGGATGATGAAAGATGATAGATACTAATCACACGAGGACCCACATGTATTGTATGGGTTCAGTTGTACTTTATTCCGCTGCAGTATTTTCCCCGTTGTACGGGAGTATGTTGTATTTGACCTCTGCGTGGGCATGTATTGAGATTGAGTTGTATGTATTTATTGAAAGACCAAATTGGTCTACTCAGTCATTTTAGCCTTAAAGGCATTATTGAGATGTTCGTTTTTGTCACCAGTCTCGTAGATCCTTGAGGGAAGGTTCTACAGCGTGTAATATCCCTGAGCGGATTGGGGGTGTTACAAAGCATTCCTGAGTGGTTTTAGCAAAAGAAAACAAGCTATGAAGCATTTGACAATAAAATAATCATCTCGGGAATCATTAGAAATACGAACCATTAGGACCTCAAGTCCTGGATTTGAAAACCTTTCAAAAATCTTAGAGTCTTAGCCCAAATCTCAAATTGTATTCCAACAATTTACAGTACGAAAATATTTATATAAATCTTGTGGGGCTCGGCCCAACATTCTTTTCTCGAAAACTTTCTTTCAAAACTTTGATTTACATTACACGATTCGTGACACCGTGATCCCCTGTCAGGTGTCCCCGTAGGTTCAACGACCCACACAGACTTAACCAATCACAACAATCACAACAATCAATCATGCTCATGACTCCATGATTGCTTGCCACAAGTCTTCATAGGTTCAACGACCCACACGGATTAAGCCAACACAACAATCACAATAACCGGTCCCAGCACCGTGAACCTGTGTCACGTGTCACCGTAGGTCCCGTCGAACCCGCACGATTGGACGTAATGTGTCCTGACCCCATGGACCTGTGCCATGTGTCATTGTATGCCTCGTCAGACCCGCACGATTGGACCTCAGCACCACATACTAAGTTCTGATCCCATAGACTTGTGCCTTGAATCCTCATAGGCCATGTCGAACCCACACGAGTGAACTTAGCATTCCAGGACACAACATTGACATTCACATCATACCAACACATTCACGATCAATCAATAACATTGATTACCATAACTACACTCACCCGACACACATAGCACAATTTCGATAATCCAACCATCAACATCAATAACACAAAATTCAGCATAACTTATGTTCGAAACATCACACATTACACACCCATGTATACAACCAACCAACAAGGTTATCACAATACTACTAACATAACACAACATATAATATACGATCCAGCGTAAAACCAGTCCAACATAATCATCACAATCCCGCGGTCACGAACTATCAAGCACCACACAACCAACATGAAGTATTTACTACAGTTGGTTTATAATCGCAACATATGAAATAAATAAATATATATATATATATATATTCATCGAGGTAAATCAATCATTGTAAATCTAACACGTACCCTCTACTCACAAGAAAGAAATCGTATAAGCAAGATACTTGCCTCAATAACCGATACCGAATACTCCGACGAACACGGCTCGACCGGGAAACTACGAATACCTACAACTTCTGCAAGACACAATGAAAACACGATCACAATGAGTATCAAGACCAATACAATGGAAATCACATCAAACTATTGAAGGAAAGCTCATTCGAACATTTAATCGAACATTAAATGTTCATGACCCTTCAAGAACACCAAAATCACCCATCGAGTTGAATGAACCGAATATATGGATATTCAATCCATAAAACATGTTTAACAACAATATCTAACACTAATCGATTCATCAAAACCGGATTGGACACGGAATCAAGAACAAATCTCCAAAAGTCAACTCGAAGAAAAACCATGGAATTACCTCGATACGACGAAGAACAATGGATTATATGATGTTATAATCACATAAGACTCTACAAAACACCTTCGGATGGAGTAAAATCGGCCAGGAACTCGAACCCTAATCGCACTCATCTCAAACCCGTGGAGAAAGAAGGAAATGAAGGTGAAAATGAGAAAACACGGCTGCTGTCCAGTGTATATACCGGACAGCTTAGCGTGCGCTAATCACCCGGATTAGCATGCGCTATCGAAACAACGAGCCGCCAAAAAGCACAGTCAGCGTGCACTAATCACGAATATTAGCATACGCTAGGGAGTCCCAATTCCAGTCCAGTAGTTACTGGACAAATTCTGCATATACAGTTAACGTGCGCTAAAACTCCATAGCGTGCGCTACCGATGCACCTTAGCGCGTGCTGGCCAACTACATAGCGTGCGTTATTCTTTTGCACAGATATCTCCAAAACTCATCATAACAACGACACTACCCAACGGAACGACAAACATGCACAAATCTGAATCGCAACCAACATGCGTCAATGCATGTCACACGAATATATTGGCACGAACAACATACAATCCACTAAATAGTAGAAAAAAATTCCATGCAATCGGAAATGAAAATCTCGAGCATTACATTCTACCCCATTAAAAATAAGTTTCGTCCCGAAACTTAAAATAAGAATATCAAGGTAGACACAAACGAAACCAAAAGGTTCACACACAAATATCAAATCTCCGCGCAAGACACAACCTACAATACGACACGTAATAACATCACTGGGCACCACTGGGCCCTCCACGAGTAGGAATGGGACCCCAGTCCCCGAACATCTCAACGACGGACTCGTAGTGTGCCGCTTGGTATCCCAAATGACCACACTTGAAGCAGTTAACTTGCGGCGAGCGATAATTCTTCCGAGTATGGACCACATGGATACAGTTGAAACACATCTTCATACCGCTCACCTTACTCACTGTTGGAGTAAGATTCTTAGACAGATCGAACGAATGAGAGGTGCTCCCAGAAGGACAATGCGAAGCAACAGGATCACGGAACTCACTTCTCTGACCTCTGGAAAAATTACCCAAGGTCTTCTGTCTCTTACCTCCCGAACTAGCTTCTGACATAGAAACAGCCATCTCGATGGCTATAGCTCGGTCCTGATACTCTTTCAAAGTGGTACACATAAGTGGAGCCATACTCTCACGGATATGGGGTTTCATGCGCAAATTGAAGTATCGGATTTTGTCTGCTTCACTTCTCACTTGATCACGAACGTAACTCAGCTGCTGATTATAATCGACTATCGCCTGGGATATCGACACTTCCTGAGGCATAGCTGAGAAAAAAATCAACGATTCTGCATTCACGGATAGGAAACAGGCAATACTCCGCCTCCATGGCAGTCTTAAATCAAAGGCAGCTGACATGTGCTAACGTACATAATGAGACATGACTAACGTACGTAACGTTATATCTTACGTAAGATGAAGGCTTAACGTATGTAATGCAGTTTGAATATGAACTCAAATATTGGAACCGTTGGAAGGATTCGAGAAGGTCAAAAAGGAGCCAATGGATATGTCCTCTAATGTACGTAATGAGGAGTATATAACGTACATAACAAGATGTATTTAACGTACGCTATGGGAAGATACAACGTACGTAAATGGTGGACAGAAGGCTACTGGTCTGATTTTCTCATCGCATAACGTACGCAACTGGAAGATGTTAACATACATAAAAGTTCTAACGTACGTAATGGACTAAAAGTAACATACGTAATACAGGGTGCATAAGCCAACGGCTAGTTGAGGCTTCATTCAGATAAATACCAAAGTATTTGGTATCATTCACTACAACAACTCCAAGTAAAGCATATACACTTCAGATATTGTTATATTCATCTTTGTTATTGTAATGAGCTATATTGTCAAGTGTTTAAGTGTTCATACACTAAACCATATACACCAGAGGAAAGAAAGGATTATAGATTGATTCGGTGTTATTAGCATCGTTGATCTGGCATTATTAGAATCATATCTAAATTCAATTGAGGTTTGTCTAGTACCAATCGAAACCTAGATAGGTTGATTCCTTGTCCGATAGAAAAGGAAAACGGTTTAGCTTGGACCGACAAAAAGTCAAGAGCATTACAGTTTATCTTGGATCGATTGAAGACAAGATTGTAATGGTATTCCTCGGACCGATAGAAGAAGAGGTGTAGAGGTTGATCTTAATCCTAAGGAAAAAGATACGAAGAGAGGACGTAGGCATATTTGGCCGAACCTCTATAAATCTTGTGTCATTTATCCTTCGTACTTTAAATACGCTTCCGCAAACACAAAAGAGTTTGAAAACTCTACTCTGCGATATTATCCAACATTCTAAGTGGGGTACCAAATTCTCAACAATTGATATCAGAGCAGTATCTCTTATAGCGTCTTAACATCCGAGGAGAAAAAGTTCCAATGGCGCTCCAATTTGCTTCGGTCGAAGGTCTTGCCTTAAATGTACCTCCATTCTTTGATGGATCGAATTTAATGACATGGAATAATAAGATGTCTATATTCATCTGATTCTATGATATCGAACTTTGGAAAGTTATATGTCTTGGTTCGAAAATTCCCACAAATTCATACGGTACTCTCAAAAACTTTGAAGAGTATGATGATACGGATTGGAATAACGACCACTATAATTGTAAAGCAACACAATTATTATATTGTGCTATAAATTTGGTAGAACACAACTGGATATCCTCGTGCGAAAGTGCCCAAGATATTTGGAAAATGCTTGAGGTAACTCATGAAGGAACATCTCAAGTCAAGGAGACGAAAATAAATATGTTCATCCACAACTACGAGCTGTTTATGATGAAAAATGATGAGTCCATAACGAACATGCTTGATCGATTTTCTGTCATCACAAATGGACTAGCTTATTTTGGAAAACCATTAACAAGTAGTGAAAAAGTAAAGAAAATCTTAAGATCACTGCTTGAGTTGATATCTTTTCTTCTCCGGTTTAATAAGTTTTGAAATTTATTTATGTTCTTGGCATAAAATGCCGATTCTTCATCATCGTCATCTTATCAAAGAAATTCGACAATAGCTGTCGGAACTATGGTAAACCAGGCCACTTTGCAAAAAATTGCCGAGGCTCAGTTTCCAAGAATGAAGTACTCATAGCAACATGGAGTGACGAAAAGGATGATGATGAATATATTCAAAATAACCTCGCACTCATGCCAAGGAGTTCATTCGATGAAAGCAACGTCGAAAGCCAAGTAAGTATCTCGTCCCAAGATGAACTTTTTGAAGCATTTGAACTTTTACTTACCGATTTTTAAAATGCTTTAATTGATAGCAAATCTCTGAAAGCTAAAAATAAATTATTGGAAATCGAAATGTCCAAAATGAAAGAAAAAGTGGAATTTTTTGAAACCGATCAATCTCAATGTCTTGAAAATGAAAATACTTGAAAGAATGATTTATTAAAAGTTCAAAACGAACTTAAGAATTTAACAAATAAATTTTCTTGTGGTAACGACAAATTTAAACAATTGCTTTTCGTTCAAAAATTTTCTTTAAACAAACAGGGGTTAGGATTCAAACTGTATGATAAAAAGGAATCCTTAAATTTAAGATACCCTGATGCGGTAAATGCTTAAAAATTGGGCATCACATTTCAAAATGCAAAAGCCCAAGACGGATGATCAAAACTAAAAAAGTTTGGATTCCTAAAGGAACCACAATACCGAATATCGTCTAGTTTTCAAATAAAAAACTAACTATCGGTTGAATCCCCAAAAATCATGATTGATATTTTTATCAAATTGGTATTTAACTCAGGGGGAGTTACCATTATTTTAAAATGGGGAAATCTATTTTTCAGGGGGAGTTTTACCCATTAACTGTCATACTGAATTTTATCAATTTTTTATTTTTATTATTGTACTTTTTGAGTATGACAAAAAGGGGGAGAATAAGAGAAGTATATGAGAATGGGAGAATATATGTCATGGAAGAATGATAAGAAAAATAAAACAATATACCGTTCAAGAAAGGGGGAGAAAAGATGAAGGAGAAGACAATCGAGAAAATGAGAAGAAGTTGAAAAGGAGAAAAGAAAACATGAGGAGAAGAAAACTAACGAAACGGACAAAGCTGGAAACTTTGATCTGTAAATTATTTGTATTGTTGCTGGTATAAAATCCAATCGAAGATTGTTGTTTTGTCATCATCAATAAGGGGGAGATTGTTGGAATATTCTATTTCATATAATTATTAAATTGTTTTGATGATGTGTTGCCGATCAAAGAAAAACAACAACGGAATAAAGCAAAACAACAATAAATCAAGAAGGATTCGAAGACGCTCGAGACGAACAGAAAAGCAAAGCAGTTAAAATTAATGAAGCTAACGTACGCCATGCAAATGCTATAACGTACGTATTGGAGTCTCGCCTGAAGACAGCTGACATGTGCTAACGTACGTAATGAGACATGACTAACGTACATAACATTATATCTTTAACATACGTAAGATGAAGGCTTAACGTACGTACGCAACTGGAAGATGTTAACGTACGTAAAAGTCCTAACGTACGTAATGGATTACATGTAACGTACGTAATACAGGGTGCAGAAGCCAACAACTAGTTGAGGCTTTATGTTTATAAATACCAAAGCATTTGGTATCATTCACTACAACAACTCCAAGCAAAGCATATACACTTTAGATATTGTTATATTCATCTTTGTTGTTGTAATCGAGCTATATTGTCAAGTGTTTGAGTGTTCATACACTGAACCATATACACGAGAGGAAAGAAAGGATTGTAGATTGATTCGGTGTTATTAGAACGTTGATCCGGCATTATTAGAATCATATCTAAATCCAATTGAGCTTTGTATAGTACCAATCTAAAGCTAGATAGGTTGATTCCTTGTCCGATAGAAAAGGAAAATGGTTTAGCTTGGACCAACAAAGAGGCAAGAGCATTATGGTTTATCTTGGACCGATTGAAGACAAGATTGTAACGGTATCCCTCGGACCAATAGAAGACGAGGTGTAGAGGTTTATCTTAATCCTAAGGAAAAATATACGAAGAGAGGACGTAGGCACATTTGGCCGAACCTCTATAAATCTTGTGTCGTTTATCTTCCGCAATTTAATTACGCTAAACGCAAAAGAGTATAAAAGCTCCACTCCGCGATATTATCCACCATTCTAAGCGGGGTACCAAACTTAACAACCATAATTTAACAACCTTAAAATACTATCCTACAGATGGAGATATCCTATCATAAAAATAATATTTAATTTGTGTTGTCATTTGAAATTTACAACCAGTGAACCTATAATTAGCACATCTGATAGGAGGAAGATCCTAATATCCACGCGCATGCTAATTACATCCTATTTTAGCCTTAAGTTTTTTAATTTTCTTATCTTAGAATGCAATAATACATGTCATTCATGATTCATACATGCCATGCATTCAAAATGGTAAAAACTAAAATAAATGCAAGGATAAAAAATTATCCAATTATCATGGTCTTCATCCCCAAATTGAATTCGAGAAAATATCCAACTCTATATCTCCTACTAGATCAAGCATCTTGTCAGTCCTCCCCGCCCGGGCCGTGGATTTCCAAAATTAAAATTCTCATTTTTATGCAAAATTAGTTATATAAAAAAACTCAATTTTAAAATCCGACTCTCCGGCGGACGCAACGAACATCGATGAAGAGCGCACCAAATACTGGATGACCCGAATCGATTAACCGGCCAGGAACAGCCTGCCCGCGGCCCTCGACAAGCAGCTCGGCCTTTGCTCGTGACGATCGTGTCTTGCTCGGCGGCACCAACCCATGCTACCGTCGCATCGGTGATCTGGTCCGTCCCATTTTTTCTCTATTTCTTCGTGATTTGATCTTTTTCGAATTCGATTTCATAAAAATTAAAATACATCGAATTACAGCAAAATTACATGAATAATAAAACTCTAGATCTACCAGTGGATTTTCTCACGGGAAAAACCATCACATGCCTCAAAACGAGGCCAAACCAATAATTGTATAAATAATAAAAAATTAACCATTCACATAAACATGATAATTGGGTCATATTTCCTGCAAGAAAAAGTCTATCAAAATTTTCCAACATCATATTACATGAATATTTAAATTGCTTGCAATTAATCACCAAAATGAATTAAAATACCAAAAGCCTGAAATCTGGCTCTGATACCTATTGTTGGATATAAAACGCAGCTGAAGCGGAGTTCTAAAGAATTTTAATAAAGCGTTTTATGCATCAACGAGCATTAAATCTATTTGGGCATGCTTAATTACTAAGGTTAATAAGCAATTTAAATATAATTTATTATTTATTAAATAATATTTTGGTGAATTTAATATTCTAATCTAGATCATGAGATCATAGGATATTACCTTTTGAAGCAATGTGGTTATTACTTTTGATCTCTTCCTCAAACCTTATAGAATATGATCACGCCTGAATCCGGACGTTGTGTGGGCAATGAGCTACCGAATCTTGCTTGACAATAAAGATCGATCGGCAACCTATTTCTCATAACTCTCGATCTTTCTTTTCTTCGAGTAGTTCCGATTGATAACAAGAATTAAACTGTTATCTCAATTATGGAATCAAAGACACAAGTCAAGATCCACAATACAACACTAAGAAGAAAAATCAAAGTCCCTTATGTAATATGTATGTGTTGGGATAAAACAATCCTGTATTGAAGTTTTGATAAAGTGCCAACCCAGCATACAGCAAGTAGCTGTATCGAAAGATGATCGAAATTGTCAATCCTGTATCGAAGACTTCTCATAATGCCAGCATACAGCGTAAGTATAAAGTGTCTTCATACAAGCCTTCGAGTTGCCATCATACAGCAACAGAGTCTAAAAGCGCCAAGTCTGGAAGCTGTCTCTTCATACAACAACATTCCATACAGCGACTACTCCAATATAGCCTACAGCATAAATGGATACAACATTCAAGCTGTAAAGTATTGAGATCTTCAATACCTATCGAAATAGGACTGAAGACTGTTTGAAAAGTAATCTTTGTTATTCGCCAAAGTCAAGTCCCGTTTGAAAAGAAGTATTTAAATACTGAAAGGATAAAGTATTAAAATACTAAAATCGACATAGATCTTCAAACAACGCAAAATCCGGATCTTGGTCTATACAAGTCAACCATCCAGTTGTAACGGACTTTTGCTCAACAGGTCTTCCTCAACAAATTTATTCCATAAGGCAATATCTACCCCCAGAGTTTGAAGATTAGTACACAAGCAAAACCACAAGATTACACAAGTTTACTAGCGATATTCAAACGATCAAAGACTGAATATTAATTATCATCAGATCAAGCTTTCAAGAGCAAGTATATTTCTTCCTAGCATAAATCCATATCTGAAGAAGAAGAAATATACTCATCCATCAAGAATAGCCATCATCAGCTCAATAACTTCATATTCAAGCTGTTGTTCTTACCTGGTTACCTCGCTTTTACCTTTGAGAAAAAACCTAGTTCTGTGTGAACTAAAGAAATATTCCGACCTGTGTGGGACGAATAGGATGAAACTTTGGAACTGTGTGTGAAGAAGCAAGTGAAGAGGAAGCTTTAACCAATCTGTGTGAATGGTTGAAAGGGAAGCTCTTTGTATCAATCTGTGTGAAGATACAAGGATAGCTTTGATTATAAATACGTAGTTGTGTACGCAGCATTTATAATAAACATTTTCACTCCTGTGTGGAGGACCAGTGGACGTAGAGGGTTTTACCTCGAACCACTTTAATTAATGTGTTATTTACCTTATGCATTTACTGTTTTAATAATTGTGATTATTTTAAGTATACACTGCATACCGAGTTGCTGTATTTACAACAACTTACTTTTACAAGACTTCCCCTACGCACTCTAAACTTGAAAAACATACAACTTGTTGCTTAAAAACTTTCCAAGCAGTATTCTGTATACTTAGTCGCCAACAAATGGTATCAAAGAGGTTGATTCTAAAAAGAATCAATCGTATTTTTGACTGAATCAGATCCTTAAATCACTTATTTTTGTAAAATAGTCTTTTTCTTTCCTATATTCTCATATGGATACATCAATGATCAATAAAGTCCCTATGTTTTCTATTAACGAGTTTGACGATTGGAGAATTAGGATGGTGGCTCATCTTGCAGCAATGCACGAAGAGATGATTTTTGTTATACAGGATGGCCCCATAAAGATCATGAAGGTAAATCCGGCCCCAAGGATTGAAGGCCAAGCTCATGCCGAGATGCTCGAGAAAGAGTGCGAGCAATGGACAACAGATGATCGGAAATGCGCCAACCTCGACAATATTGCGAAGAATGCGCTATTTGTCACTCTTGACAAATGCACGTTCTCTAAGGTAAAGAGATGTAAAATAGCCAAGGATATCTGGGATAAACTCAAGTTTTGTGAGGGAACTGAGGTCTCAAAAGAAAACAAAATTTCAAAATTGACTCAGCAATTTGAATCTTTTGAAATGAAACCAACTGAAACACTTGATGAACTTGACCTCAGATTCACTGGCATTGTTGGTGAACTTGAAGCATTAGGCAAGATTTATGCCCAAAAGGAGAAGAACCTAAAAATTTTCAGATCTCTCCCTGCCCGATGGCACATTAAGACCACATCTATCGTGTGTCGTGCAATCTTAATAAAATATATACTTTTGATCTCTTTTCTGACCTCAAAGCATCTGAGTATGATATAGATAGGAGAGAGAAAGCTGAAGAATCTCCTGCAAGGACTACAGCATTAGCCGCTGTATCCAACCGAAGACACAGCATGCCCAGCTCATCAAAGCCATTTCACAAGAATGCTGACAGCGATGACGACATTCTGTCACAAGATAAAATGGCGCTCCTCATGCATATGTTCAAGAAGTTATCAAGCAGTCGGGAAAGACTCCATACAGGCCCAAGCCTGTTCACAAGGTAAGTACTGAAACTTCCTCTGGTGACGCTAACCTGTGTTATAATTGCAGGAAACTAGGACATTATGCAAATAAATGTCCTCATCCTAAAGTTCAAAGGTTGCCGGAAGCCGAGCAACAAGAAAAGGATGAAAGAAGACATGCTTGGAAAAACAAGCTCAAGGCCCTGATTGGTGAATCAGAAGCCTCCCCCGCACCATCAAAGTCCGAATAATGTCTTCAGGTAGTCACTGACAGTGACTCATCTGATGATGAATTCGAATATAAAGCCTACATGTGCTTTATGGCCAAAGACATTTCGGAAGATGAAGATAGCGATGATGAGGTAAGATCAACCTTAGATATTCCTACCAATGCATCTCATACTTTTGCAAATATGATGAATGAGTTTAAGAACATTCAAAAGGCCCATGAGACATTGAAAAATGAAAATATGCAGCTCCAACTTTCTAACCTAGAGCTGAAAGAAGAAAATGACTTGCTGAAAGTAAACTATGAAAATATGTCTGTTGATTGTGAAAACAGCAAAGTCGATCATGAAAAACTCATGGAGATCAATCATCAACTTGCTCATGAACTAAGTGAGACTAAATCTCATAGTGAAAGCAAGACAAATGATTTTGTTCTGCTTCAAGCCAAAGTAAAAACTCTCAAAAAACGAGAAGGAGAACTTGAGACCATTCTGAAATCTTTCGAGAAATCATCTAAACGAATGGAAGAAATTCTAAGCACTGGGCAACATGCTCATAATAAAAGCGTCTTAGGATACATCTCATTTTATGATAAAGGGAAAACTAGTACTGTGTTCGTCAGGGGTGTGGAACCCATTCCTGTATCGGAAGAAATTCCGAGTCCTGTGAAGGAACTTGTTGCACCGCGAACAACAAAAGTTGCCATTCCGCCACCATAGTCATATTCCAGACAGCGGAATCACCAGCCATTCAGAACTGTAAGGCGTACCCAACAGCATGCTCCCCGAGCATATCAAAAGCTCCAACATCCGTTCAGAAAGAAGGCTGTATCTAAATATCAAAGGCCCGCACGGCAGTACTTTCAGTACAGCATGCCTAGGTATTGGATACAGGAGCCTCGTGATCCTTCGCGAAAGCAAGTATCCGCACAATATAAACAACAGCTTTGGGAATCCAACTGGAGACCCAGAAGGCAAGTTGTAAGGCCGAAGAAAATGGCTCCACCTCCAAGATGGCATTCATACTGGATTAATAATAATAACCCTGAATTTTACATGCATAATAATTATCATGGTTATAGCAACTACGTAACTATCCAATATAGACACTGCAACTACGAACCTAAACCATCCTACAGTAAACCTATTACTGCTGGGAAAATCTGGGTACCTAAAGGCACTAACATCCATGGACCCAACAATCATAGGGGACCTAAATCTACTTAATTTATTTGCATACAGGACATCTTAGAGAAGACATATGGTACTTTAATAGCGGGTGTTCTCGGCACATGAGAGGATATAAAAGCAATCTGTCAGATTACGTAGAAGGTTGCGGTCCAAAAGTGCGCTTCGGTGATAAATCAAAACAAAGAACAAGAGGGAAAGGAACCATGCTTGTAGGAAAATTCAAAGTCACCGATGTAGCTTGTGTTGAAGGCTTACAGTACAATCTACTTAGTATTAGCCAGTTCTGTGACAAACAGTTCTCAGTGAAGTTCTATATAGATCTCTGTAGAGTCAAGATCATCATGACCAAAGAAGTTGTGCTCATAGGAAGCAGATTAGGTAATATGTATATTGCTGATTGGATGCCCACGAGCTCCATAATTCCATGTTTTGTTGCCAAAGGCACTGCAGATCTAAGCTCGCTATGGCACAAGAGGATATCTCACGTCAAGTTCAAGACCATCAACAAGATCTCCAGACAAGGAATGGTAATAGGATTGCCAAATGTGTCATTCCAAAAAGACAACGTTTGTGGACCCTGTCAGAAAGGCAAGCAAATCAAGACCACTCTAAAGAGCAAGTCCTACCTTTCCACTCACAGAATTCTAGAAATGCTACACATGGATCTCTACGGTCCTGTAGACCCAGTAAGTTTGGGAGGTAAGAAATATTGTCTCGTTATTGTTGATGATTATTCAAGGTATGCTTGGACAATCTTCCTAACCAAGAAGAAGGAAACAACATCAAAGCTGCCCGAGCACCTGAGAAAGCTTCAAATGAAAAAGGATTAAGTATCGTGTCCATTCGTTCCGACAGAGGTACGGAATTCACTAACCACTTTATAGAGCAATACTGTTCGGAAAATGGGATACAACACGAATACTCAACTGCCCGCACACCTCAACAAAACGGTGTTGCTGAGCGAAAGAACAGGATGCTGAAGGAAGAAACAAGGACAATGATTGCCGCAAGCACGTTGCCACAGTGTTTCTGGGGCGAAGCCACCAATACAGCGTGATTTACACAAAATCGTTGTATCATCAACAAACACCACGATAAAACAGCATACGAGGTATGGAACAACAAAACTCCGTTAGTTTCATACTTTCACATATTTGGATGCAGCTGTTATGTTTTGAAAAATGGGAAGGATCAACTTAGAACCTTCGATTAGAAGTCGGATGAAGGGATATTTGTAGGATATTCCTCTGTCAGCAAAGCTTACATGATCTTTAATAAAAGGAAGATGACAATTGAGAAATCAGTTCATGTAGTGTTCGATGAACCTCACTATGATCCTACAGGAATAGTAGATATTACTCAGAACATCCAACAACTTTCCATCATAGATTCACCAACTCCTATATAACCTTTCGTTGACCTAGAAATCAACCCCACAGCTGTAAGAATTGAAGTAGATGACGCCGATGCTGTACAAGCTGAAGCCGAAACTACAGCAACTCAAAATACAGTACGGGATGCCGAATTAGAACCCGACAGAAGATGGTTGAGAGATCACCCACATGAGTTGATCATAGGAATATTGATGCTGGAGTATCTACCCGTAGGAGAATACAAAGTACGTAAGGAAATGTACTATGTACGCAAGAAGAACCTGAGTCTAAGATATCTCCCTTTCCTGAATGGAAATCTCAATATAAACTTAGAAGACTTAACACGTGCACTATTGCTGTATTCTTAGCCCAATCCGAACCTGTTTCTACCATAGAAGCCCTCAATAACTCTCATTGGATTTCATCAATGGAAGAAGAGCTTAATGTATTCGAAAGGAATAATGTATGGTATCTAGTACCCAGACATACGCATCAATCCGTAATTGGAACCAAATGGTTATTTAGAAACAAGAAGGATAGAAATGGACTCATTATCAGGAATAAATCCCGACTAGTCGCCCAAGGCTACAAACAGGAAGAAGGCATATACTATGATGAAACATTTTCTCCTATAGCCAGACTAGAAGCCATTAGGATATTTCTAGCCTTTGCCACCCATAAGAGCTCCATTGTATATCAAATGGACGTCAAGAGTGCATTCCTGAATGGAGACCTTGCCGAAGAAGTATATGTTGAACAACCACCAGGGTTTGTCAATCCAGAAGGCGGAGAGCTCGTATACAAGCTAAGGAAAGTGCTGTATGGACTTAAGCAAGCCCCTAGAGCATGGTATGAGGCTCTGTCCTAGTATCTAACTGATAATAGATTCGAGAAAGGTGTTGTGGACAAGTCTTTATTCAAAATACAGGAAGGTGATGACCTCCTGATGGTTCAAATATATGTAGATGATATAATATTTGGTTCAACTAACCTTGCTTTGTGTCAAAGGTTCTCTCATCTCATGCAAAGTAAATTTGAAATGAGTATGATAGGAGAACTTAGTTATTACTAGGATTGCAGGTAAAGCAGTTGCCTACAGGGATATTCATCAACCAGGAAAAATACAGCAAGGAGCTTCTCAACAAGTTTGGAATGAATACTTCCAAATCATCGTCAACCCCCATGAGCACTTCCGTGCAAATTAGTGCTGATGAAGCTGGAAAGCCGGTTGATCAATCACTCTATAGGAAGCTTATTGGCTCACTCATGTACCTAATGGCTACCAGGCCCGATATTCAGTTTGCTGTAGGAGTGTGTGTGCGATATCAAGTAGCTCCTAAAGAATCACACTTCATAACAGCCAAATGAATCCTGAAATACGTCAAACGAATAGTCGATGTAGGAATGTGGTATCCCAAATAAGGCGGATTCGATTTAGTTGGCTACAGCGACTCGGATCTCGGAGGTTGCAAGTTAGATAGGAAGAGTACAAGCAGAACTTGTCACTTTCTTGGACCTAGACTTGTGTCTTGGTTTAGTAAGAAACAATTGGCAAACTCGCTTTCAACAGCTGAATCAGAATATTATGCTGCTAGTAGTTGCTGTATGCAGATCCTTTAGATGCAACAACAACTGTCAGACTATGGAATTGAAGCCAAAGAAATGTCGATAATGTGCGATAGCACGAGTGCAATTGCATTAACGCACAACCCTGTATTGCACTCACGTACTAAGCATATTCACATGAAGCATCACTTCATCAGGAATCATGTTGAGAACAAGGATGTTCGGCTGGGAAAAGTTCATAGAGATATCCAGTTAGCCGACATCTTTACCAAACCTCTCGACACAGCAAGATTCCACATGCTTCGACAAGAATTGGGATTGCTAAAGCCTGACTCCCTGTAAGTTTTTAATACTTTTACTCAACAATTGAGGGGGAATACTGTAAGACCCAAGAATACAGTATCCACCGTTAATTATCTGTACGCTCAGACTATCAGAACAGCACTGTAGGAACAAAGAGACATGAATTATCCTACAGCTGACGTATGCAATAATTAAGGGGGAATACAGTATGACCCATGAATACAGCAGTAATTCGAAAGTTGTTGTATGGAATTGAAACCCGTATGTACCTTTTAAGGGGGAACGCTGTATTTTTGCGGATACAGTATATATTATGGGAATCAATTAATATGTTATTTCTTTTAAAATGATTTTTAGTCCACGTGCCCTGTTTTAATTAAAAACGTCTTTTGCATTAAATGCTTTACACGACATCTGGAAATTGGTATCTCAAAAGCCGTGATGTTTCAAATTATTTTATAATTTCACACCGCCAATTCGGGCAATAAGGGAAATTGATACGTCAGATGTGGGACCCGCTCTCATTTCAAAATTGGATGGATAAGTTGTACCCGTTACACTTAGTCCATCATGTTCGTCTATTTTAAACAACGGTTCCCATCCCTTAAATTTGAGCGTTCACTATTTGGAAACCCTTCATCGCCGCCCACTATAAAAGGACTGTTAATGCCTCTTTTGACTCTTTACGCTTTCTGCAAATTGAACGAGTCTTTGAGCATACAGCCTACAAGTTTTATTGCTTTTACTGCAATTTTCTTTGAATATTCCTCACTTTTCTTCAAGAAACAACAATGGCATCTTCACAGACTTCCTCTCTCTCTCTCTCTCTCAAGAAGACCTCAAACATCATTGACGGACGGATCTTTGCTAGATTTGTAGTTGTTGAACATGTTCTCTCTGAAGGAGACAACGTCGAATCCATGGAGTTTGTCGTTTCGAGGATTCGTCAACAAGGCTTCTATCGCCTTGGGAGTCATACCACTGAGCGTTACGATGCTCAAATGGTTTAGGAATTTTACCTCAATGTTGCTGTCCGTTTCTTTTCTCTTGCATAGGGAGGAAACGTCGCCGACATCACTGCTATCATCCGCAGAGTGGAGATCCACGTTGACCAAGAACTGCTGAAGAATCTTTTCAGGCTACCTGCTGATAGCCTTTCCATGGAGGAAATTGAGACCTTTGGGTCCCAAGAAGTCTTAACCAGATACCATGGCTTATTCACCGGTTCAGCATCAGTTGAAACGGTTCATACTTCTTGTCACAAGAAACATTTTTGCCTACCTTTTGTTTACTTACACGATTT
Source organism: Orobanche coerulescens (assembly GCA_033398695.1). NCBI lineage: Eukaryota > Viridiplantae > Streptophyta > Magnoliopsida > Lamiales > Orobanchaceae > Orobanche > Orobanche coerulescens. The sequence goes on along the minus strand of CM065805.1, from coordinate 41,198,435 downwards.
TTGTTGTCGTGTAATTGAAAATAGAACAGGCGCATTCGAAATGTGCACCAATTTGAGGTTCAGGATGATGGTCGCCATTATGACCTACGAGAAGGTCAACTGGTGCCAGATTATTCTCAAGAGTCTGCAGGAAGAAGTATCTAAACCTGCCTCTCAAAAAAAGTCCTTTGGTTTATTTCTTAATTATATTCTAACAAAATACGGTGTCCCACAAGCCAAAGAAGCTAAGAAGATAAACTCTCGGATATATATTGGAAGCATCAGGCCCTCCGTTTTTAACAAAGGACCCCTGATTACGAACAGACCATTTGTCCGAACCATGCCCATTTCTGCTGATCCAAGGGACATGTCTTCGAAGTGAAAGAGTGAGGTGACCTCGAAGAAAAGAAAGAGATCTCACAGCAAAACTCCTATTGCTGGTGAGAAGCCGAAAATGAAGCTAAGGAAGCTTTTGAAGTAAAAAACAGCGGCCCAACCCACTTTATCGAGCCCCCAGGGCGCAACCCCTGCAGAAGAGATGCCTGCTACTGTCGAGATAGTAGATCCCGTGCCTTTGGCGGCTACGACGGATACACAGACATCTACCAACTTAAAAGACTCTGGCGAGTCGGCTGCCTCTTTGCCAATAGCCACATCTCCTATACGGGATTCCACACCCGTGCAGGATCCATCTCCCCTCAGGGTACCAACCCCTGTATGGGATCCCTCTCCAATACAGGAACCCACGCCTGTAGTGGAACCTTTGCATACAGCGGGCCCATGCGCTGTACGCATTCCCTCCCCAGACACTATTATTAACAAAACATTTCTTTCTATGCAAATCGAGTAGGCATATGAACGATTTGTCCAATAGAAAGCTTACAGACTTGCTCCGTACAACACCTTTTACAATTGGAGCGAATGGAGCGATGAAGAAAGGTTTGTGTTGGAAGTGACAGGTTCTCATAATATTGAATTCCTGATCTAATGGGACAGCCTTTGCTGTAAGGAGTTGATATCAAGCCACCTCATGGACAAAGCCGACGCCCGCAAGAAGGGAAAATCCAAATCCAATGACTCAGCTCCCCAAAGTCCTAAATCTGATCATGACTCAGACGAAGACGACGACGCCTTCCAGGCAAGTCTGAGAATGAGTCGTGAGGAAACTCACCACCAACCGGATCAAGGGACCTCAAACCAAGAGCAATCTCCTCCCCATTCACGAGATAATGTTCAAGACAGTGAGGATTCAGTCCCTCCTGTCGCGGAGGAACAGCCAGTCACTCAACAGGCACCCGAGCCTATCGCCACCGATGACCAGACCCGTGCCATCCCGCACGAGAAATCAATCCCTCTGCCGGAACAGGCGGATGCTGAGAGACAGCAGGAGGAATCAGTCCCTCCTGTATCTATGTCTACAGAACCCATTCCAGAACAGGAGAATTCAGCCACCCCTGTTGCTGAGCCCACATCGGATGCTCCCGCACCTTCAACTGTATTGGAATCCGATGACGATATCACACCTGAGGATATCCAACTCGAGTCACACACCTATGTGAACTTGAGACAGCTGAACGGAGCTGAAGATTTTGCCCAGCCCGACTCTCCTCGAACCATCGAGAATAAAGAGCAATTGCATGCTCTTGGCCGACAAACCATTTTACTGCAGGATGCCGTTAATGCCCTGCATACTGTTGAAAAGGAGATTATTGGTTACATCAGTCTGCCATTGAAGAAATGACCGGTATGAGGCACGAAGTTTCCAAAGTGGAAGAAGCCTTCCGTATCTTGCCCAGTGTCTTCAAACAGGCCCTTAACCAATTGCAACAGCGTCAAGAGCAGATCCTGAAGAAAGAACAAGTAAAGCTTCGTGTTTCTGAGGCTAAGACAGCATCCGCTCTTATTGAATCCGGTTCCCAGCTTCGAGCGCACGACAAAAAGATTCAAGATATGTCACAAGTGCTCAACTCCATAGTTGATAAAATGTCATGTTTTGAGACTAAACAAGACAATACCTTGAAAATTCTCGAACGTCTTGATGAGAAGGTATCTTACCTTGATGACACCAAAAAGGGGGAAGAGGCTAGAGAAGCTGCGAGGAGATTAAGGCTCGAGCAAGAGAATGAGATGGAAGCTACATTTGGAGACAACATTACTGCTGAAATTTCTCGATTATCATCTCCTACTCACAATGTTAGGATACAGGGAGATCGTCCGAAATTCCACGAATCTAAATTTTCGTGGAAAAACCTCGTGCAAAAGCCGCAAGCAATAAACCTCCTGGCCAACCGACAGCCAACTTTCGACGAGATAAAGAATTTGAGGAAGAATGAACTGTTAAGATAGTTCGTAGTTCTTATCAGGGAACCCTCCATATTCAATAGTTGTAAGACTATGCAGGAAGCCACTACGGAATTCAAAAAGATGTTGGATGAAGGAATGCTCCCCCTACAGCAAAAGATGAAATCCAAGCATAAACAAGGAGATTTGGTTACCCACCCAGAAGATTGGATCCTGATGTTCGATAAATCCTATGAAGGTCAAGCCATCTACTACAATCGAAATAGGGATGCCCTTCAAAATTAGTGGAAGGGAACCAAGAACGACCATAGAAGGCCTTGGAGGCACTCTGATTATAGGAGCTAGATTCCTTCCTGTATTCTCATTTGTATTCTTATTTTTTTCAAGACAGCAAAATCTTATATGCTTGCTATACATTGTAAACTTTGCCATATATCAATAAAATATTTTTTCTGTCTTGAATGATTATAACTCGTAATCTACTGTGTTCCTGTATGATTACGTAATTCAATTCATTTGCTGAAATCAAACAAATATGAAAACTTGTTAATTATATAAAGCTGTAAGAACTTGTCTGCGAACATTTCATAGATTAAGTTGTATGTATCTAGATCACACTGTAAGATTGTGCCTTCGCGCCAATCATAAGTTTAAAGATGTAATACTCTTTTGTTAAAATTGAACTCGCCTGCGAGCAGTTCTTAGTGTTAGACTAATTGCTGAAGGCCAGAACATTCGACAGAAGACCAAGAAGTCTGTCCGCCTGTAAGATGTTCCATTAGGTGTCAAGGTTTTGGGATCATCAAGAATTTTTGTAAAACATCAAAAATATTTAAGGAGACTTGGCAAATTATCAAAAAGGGGGAAATTGTTGGGATAAAACAATCCTGTATCAAAGTTTTGATAAAGTACCAACCCAGCATACAACAAGCAGCTGTATCGAAAGACGATCAAAATTGTCAATCCTGTATCGAAGACTTCTCATAATGCCAGCATACAACGTAAGTATAAAGTGTCTTCATACAAGCCTTCGCATTGCCATCATACAGCAACAGATTAAAAGCACCATGTATGGAAGCTGTCTCTTCATACAACAACACTCCATACAGCGACTACTCCAATATAGCCTACAGCATAAATGGATACAGCATTCAAGCTGTAAAGTATTGAGATCTTCAATACCTATCGAAACAAGACTGAAGACTGTTGAAAATTAATATTTGTTATTCGCCAAAGTCAAGTCCCATTTGAAAAGAAGTATTTAAATACTGAAAGGATAAAGTATTTAAATACTAAAACCGACAGAGATCTTCAAACAACGCAAAATCCGGATCTTGGTCTATACAAGTCAACCATCCAGTTGTAACGGACATATGCTCAATGGATCTTCCTCAACAAATTTATTCCATAAGGCAATATCTACCCCCAGAGTTTGAAGATCAGTACACAAGCAAAAACACAAGATTACACAAGCTTACTAGCGATATTCAAACGATCAAAGACTGAATATTAATTATCATTAGATCAAGCTTTCAAGAGCAAGTGTATTTCTTCCTAGCATAAATCCATATCTGAAGAAGTAGAAATATACTCAGTCATCAAGAACAGCCATCATCAGCTCAATAACTTCATATTCAAGCTGCTGTTCTTACCTGGTTACCTTGCTTTTACCTTTGAGTAAAAACCTAGTTCTGTGTGAACTAAAGAAATATTCCGACCTGTGTGGGACGAATAGGATGAAACTTTGGATCCGTATGTGAAGAAGCAAGTCAAGAGGAATCTTTAACCAATCTGTGTGAACGGTAGAAAGCGACGGTCTTTGTATCCATCTGTGTGAACGATACAAGGATAGGTTTGATTATAAATACGTAGTTGTGTACGCAGTATTTATAATAAACATATTCACTCATGTGTGGAAGACCAGTGGACGTAGAGGGGTTTACCTCGAACCACTTTAATTACTGTGTTATTTACCTTCTGCATTTACTGTTTTAATAACTGTGATTATTTTAAGTATACACTGCATACCGAGTTTCTGTATTTACAGCAACTTACTTTTACAAGACTTCCGCTACGCACTCTAAACTTGAAAAACGTACAACTTGTTGCTTAAACACTTTCCAAGCTATATTCTGTATACTTAGTGGCCAACAGTATGTTGCGGCCAAATCCTCCTCCCCATGTCCTATTTATAGGATTTGGACTACTCTAGGAATCTTAAGGAGGATTAGGGTTAGACTCCTAGTGTAACCCAACCTCCCGTATAACCCTTCCTAATATGGTTTTGTTCACTAATATCAATTCAATACACTAAAGAATTAATATTGCACTTCCAATACATATCCTAATTTACGAAATTGGGCTTCTTTTTTTAATATATTATTTCCCATTTAGATATCGAATGTCCATTAATTAATTTAAGCTACTGACAGCTTTAATTAATTAATTTCTTATCTAAGAGTAGTACCACTCGAACTTTATTATTATATTCGAATTAAATCCACCTGCAGGGTTTAATATAATAATCATTATCAAGCTCCTCCAGGGAACATCATCAACCCGCAAGAGTGGGGATACGATTTCTAGGTATAATAATAATTATCATATAAATAATCTTATTGCCCAAGATACAAAGCATATTGAGTCAATCACTATGACTCTCACCATGGTAAATCAAAGCAATAAATATTATAAATACACAACTAAATATTATATACTTAGAATTATTAAATAATTATTATCCGAGATTTACATTCTTCTCACAATCAGTAGAGAAAACACTATCTGTAACACCCCCAGAAATCATCCGGGGATATCACTCACCGTAGACCCTTCTCAGAAAGTTCTACCGGCTAAAAACCACAAGACGACCAAATGGTTGACCGGTCGGGGTCAAACAATACAACGACACGGATCGATAAGGTCAAATATTTAAAATACATGGACCAACGTGGTCACATGACTAAATCAATCCGATAAATCTCCTTACAACACATACCCACGCAGGGGTAAAAATACATTGTAGTGGAAGACTAAATATAACTCAACAGTACAAAACCGCCAGACTGAACTCTATAATTACTGGTTAGTATTGCAGCGCATCATCTTCCATGCTGACCCTGTGATTGCTCTCTCGAACCAAGCAACCTGAAATGCATGAAACGCATTGCCCCTATTTAAGGGGTTATCATATCGAATATGCTAGTACAAGTATCATAACCATACGAAACGTAACAACTAAACATAAACCACGATTCATATACTGACAAACATTCACATATATTCCCGAGAGGTTTTAGTGATTAAAAAATGAAAAAACTGAAGCCTTTGAGAAACAAACTATCATCTCGGGAGTTTTAGAAATATAAAACCTCTAGGATCTCATGTCCTAAGTTTATAAAACCCTTTTTCAAAACGTTAGGGTCTCAGCCCAAATCTCATTTCCATAGAATTTCCTTTTTATAAACTTTGATCATCAAAACATGTTCATGACACCTGTATCTCCTGTCACGTGTCTGTGTAGGTTCATCAACCCACACGGACTAAGTCAAACCAATATCAAACATCAATCATCGAACATTGAACATCAAACATCGAGTATACTCATGACCCCATGATCTACTGTCATGGGTCTCCGTAGGTTCAACAACCCACACAGTCTTAACCAAACACAATTGTCGCAAAAACCAGTCTCGACTCGTGATCTATTATCACGAGTCACCGTAGGCCCTGTCAAACATACACTATTCGACGTACTATGCCCTTAACTTATGATCCACTGTCATGTGTTGTCATAGGCCTCGTCAGATCCGCACGATTGGACCTCAGTGTAACACCCCAATTACGGTGGCAATTACAGTGCCGTGGACCCCACACTGGCACCCACCAGGCAATACCAAAACACAATTTAAACATAATATTATTTTGATACCGAATCACAATATAATAATCATTACTCCAATTAAGAGTCTCCAAATAGTACGACTATTAGCCTCAGAATTCACATGATCCAAATATTAGTATAAACCATATGAAGATGGAATATACCTAAAATAATAGTACAATAGCTTAAATGAAATGGAAAGTAACATTACACAGTTTAACCATAATCGGACAACAAAAGACTTGGGCCCCCCGAACTAGTATCCTTCAAACCCTTCGCCGTCACCGTACTCTTCCCGTGCCTTGTCTTTGCGCCGACCTAAAATAAAACACAAGTATTTCGCCCAAAACCACAGGGTCAGAGATACATGATAATAATTCTCAAGACATTATACAATCCATATATATAGGATCTCAAGGAAACAACCCGACTATTGAACATACCCCTCGGGCATATGATCAACTAGTCGCAAACCGTCGGACATACCCAATCATACATGGAATATGAACGACCAATCAACATGGCTCAAGATGAAAATCACGGTACGCCCGATCCAGAAATGTGTTTGTGCACATGTCCACCGCGTATACGGAATCCAGAATATACGTGAGACAATGTACCTAATTGGCCTCACGAACTACGTCTCATGCACGGTCCAATATAGAAACATCAATGTATGACCACATGTGCCTGGCTAAAAATCCTATACATAACCAATCGGCACGCAGATATGATCCCCGATATGTCACGATACAACATAACAACGAAACTCAATAAATTACACATTCGATCAAGAGTCAAGAAAAGTCACCAAAGTGACAAAATGATCAACGAGACGAACGATACAATGTGATGGACTTGGGAATACAATCCCATACTGAAACGGTACTATGATCAAGAACAATATCACGGTACGAATCATAGATTCATAAGACATTTATATATATACAAAACATATAACTTTCATAAGAATTCAATCATCATTATAACCAAGCCAGATAACTTGCCTCAAGTGTCGAATTCAATCGATTCGCCTTCTCCGAAACGCGATGGCCGAAAGGACGATGTTTTTCACCAAGCAACAATAGTCGATCAACCTTGAATGAAATTTAATTCATTCAATGACCCAAATCTGACTATATCGATTATCATAACAACGCTAACTAGTCATTGATTTAACGAAAATCGGTCAAACAACAATAACAAGTTTACAAAGCCTAAAGTTAAGAATCCTTATCTCATATTCGCAATTTTAAGGATTACTATTAATAAGTTAATGATTGATAATTCTAATTAATTCCTCCAAGAACATCAATAACACCATAAATATTAGCATGAAAATGGAAGTTCCAAGTTCATGATTCCGACTCATTTACATAATCATTTCTACTTGGTTTTTCAAGTTTCAAATACTTTTGATTTTCTCAACATCACCAAGAACATAATATCATCATCATAATCAACATACCAATGTGAGTTCTAACATCCTATCATCAACATAATCCCATCAAAAACAGATTTGACAAGGTAGTAGGCATAATCATCTTCAATCTATATCCAAAAACCTTAACCATTCAACATAATCTTTTAAACTTGTTTATAGTTTGCACAGCATCTTTGAATATTCTAAACATGCTTAATCATATCATCATAAACATCAAGAATTTCGGAAATCAAGAGTTTAAAGTAACTTACTTATAAAGAACACTTCTAAGAAAAGAATAAGGGTTTTTAAGCTCCCAAACTTCCTTCAACTACCAATCTACAAGGTCCAAGCAAGGTTATGAAACCTCCAAACAAGCTAGATGAGGCTAAGAAATGTTTATAAGGGCAGAGGGACGATCTCTTGGAGAAAATATAAGGCCGGATCGTACAAAATGAAAGACAAAAGTTGTCTTTTTATAAATTACACAACTATTACGTACGTTATAGCATAAAGCTAACGTACGTTAGTCTCTTTACGTAGGCTACACACAAGATGTTACGTATGTAATAAGCCTCTAGAGGCTAATGCCTCAAAACACCTATCGCGTTACGTACATTAAATCATGAACATTACGTACGTAATGTAGGTCAACTAGGCTACCTCGAAAGACCCATTTATCGAATCCTGCATGGTCCCCCATGCCGAAAGTGAGATCGGATCAGATTCCCTTTGTTACGTACGTAATCTGAAGTACATTACGTACGTAACACTGAGAAAAATAGCGTACGCTATGCTACATCAGTAACGTATGCTAGCCCTTAAAGACAGTCAAAATGCAACAATCTACACAACTTCTAGCGATCAACCACAATACGAATGACAATTATAATTAATTTTATTATGATGTATCCCAACATTAATGATCATTAAAATAAATGTTACATGATTACAATGATACTCAAATTATCCGAACAATACAACAATAGAGAAGAAATTACTGTCGGATATTACACTCAGCACCACTTACTAAGTTCCGATCCTATGGTCCACTACCATGAATCCTCATAGGTCCCGCCGAACCCACACGAGTGAACTAAGCAACAATACATAACCTTCACGTTCACAATTCACCAACAACGTACACGGTCAATCAATCACATCGGTCATTACGAACTTTACACATCCAATACATATAGCGTAATATCGATATTTCAACCATCACTACAAACAATGCACATACACCATATCTCATGATCAATACATTTCACGATACACATCCAAGTATACAATCAAACCAACATACATGTCATTACTAATATACTATCCCATTATTGAATATTCAAGAATACTACAACTACCACCAAACATTTACGAAATCTTATCCAATTCACACGGACCATGTTTATGAAAGTAAACTAATCATTACAAACACAAAACTTATTGCTATTTAAAAGGTACAAATCGTATAAGCAAGATACTTGCCTCAATAATCGTCATGCGAATCGTCCGGAGAGCACGGCTCAATCCAAAGGCCCCAAAAACCTACAACCTCCACAAGAAAACAACGACAACATAATTACTACAAGAATAAGTGCCAATAATGATGAAAAACACATCCAACACCCGAAGGAAAACTCATTGAAACATTTAATAGAACATTAAATGTTCACGGTTCCTCAAGAACACTAAAATCATCAACCGGGTTGAACGAATCAAAGATATAGATATGCAATCCATAGAACATCATAAACAACATTGTTTAACACTAATCGATTCATCAAAACTAGATTGAAAATGAAATCAAGAACAAAACTCCAAAAAGGTCAACTTTAGGGAAATAAGGAAAATATGTTGATCCGACGAAGAACAATGATTAGATGTTGTTTAATCCACTTTAGGAATGCAAGATCAAGAGAAAATGGTGAAGGATCGCACCTTGTCGCCTCCAAGTCGCCACACTCTCCTTCCCGACGGTTCTAGGGTGAGAAATGAAGAAAAATGAGCTGAAGAAGGCTGTTGTCCAATATATACATATATATATATATCAGCTGAATTTAGCGTGCGCTAACCCTCCCCTTAGCGTGCGCTAACGGGTTCCAATTTCAGTCGACTAGGTGTTGGACCGTCTCTGACTAACATTTAGCATACGCTACCTAACACGATAGCGTACGCTAATACTACATCACAATCACGCGCTATAACCCAGCATAGTGTGTGCTACACCTACTGGACAGGCAGTAGGACGGCACCAGTAAGTCAACAAAACAATGAGCTCCTCGAAGAAACAACAATCATGCAGTATGCAATGAAACGCTAATGTACAACTCCAATGATCCAAACTTAAGACAAACACGTGATAAAGAATGATACACGATTATATAAACATAAGTACCACACAATCCACTTTAACTAATGAACACGGTAGAACGATATCACACAAGTCGGTCAACGAGAAAACAATCCCAACCACTTAACAACATACAAATATTCGGTATAAGATGGCAAACAATTCGAGACAACCGGAAACGAAAATCTTAGGTATTACATTCTACCCCACTAAAGATAAGTTTCGTCCTCGAAACTTAAAACAAGAACATCAAAGTTCTACATAAAAAAAATAAGCATTAAAACAACAAATGTCAAATCTCCACACGAGATATAATTCATAATACAACACACAACCTATCATCGATGGGCACCACTGGCCCTCCAGGACTAGGAGCGAAACTCTAGTTGCCAATCGTAGCGACGGTCTCACAATGCACCACTAGGTGTCTCACTCGACCACAATTGAAATAGTTTACCTGTGGTGAGCGACAATTGTGTTGTACATTGCCCACACGACTGTATTTGAAAAACGTCTTCACACCACTCACCTTACTCACTAGAGGAGTAAGATTGTTGGACTGATCAAACAAATGCGGAGTCCTACCAGAACAACGATATGAAACAACAGGCTCATGGAACTCACTTCTCTGACCCCTTGAGAAGCTACCGGTAATATTTTGTTTCTTAATTTCTGGACCCGCCTTCATCACAGAAATGGCCAGCTCAATGGTTAAAACACAATCATGATACTCTCTTCAAGTAGTACAAATGAGAGGAGCCATGCCCTATCATATATGGGATTTCATCCACATGGCAAAGTAACGAATCTTGTCCACTTCAATTCTCACTTGCTCACGAACATAACACAGATGTTGATTATAATCGAATATTGCCTGGGATGTCGACACATCCTGGGGCATAGTTGATAAGAACTCGGCGATCCTACGCTCTCGGACAGGCAACGGACAATACTCTGCCTCCATGACAGTCTTGAACTCAGTCCAAGTGGATGTATCGTCTGTAGGCGCTACGGCCTCCCACCAATCCACTACTTCCTTATCGAGAGGTACTGAGCAATGGGTACCCTCCTCTCAGCCGGACAAGCTAAAACATCAAATGTTCTTCCCAACTGGAAGAGCCAGTTTCTCCCAACCTAATGAATCATAGGAACCTTCAAAATGAGGTGGATGCATTCTCATCAGGTCTCGCAACCTCTTACTAGCTCCGTTATCCCCATTTGGGAACTCATTTCGGTGCACTGCTTGATTCATCTGTGCCACCTGGGTTATGTAACACGCTCAATATTTTCTGGGGCATTACAGTGCCATGAATCCCGTGTCGGACCCACAAGTCTATTTTAGGAAATTGATATTTTAAATAAGGTATTATAAAATGGGTGAGTCCATGGTTACATCACATGAAACGAGACGTCTTGAAAGAAAATGTAATTCGAAACACGATTATTACATAAACAGAGCTCTCGGAAATTTAATTAAAACATGTGGTAGCAGAACTTTATTCCAACACCTTTCAAGCCTGACTGTAACCCTCGGGAATGTCCTGCACATAATCAAAAAATTTACTTGATACGACGAATCGTGCAAGACAAACTGGGATCAGATAATGATAATCAATAGCAGCATTTCACAACAAAATTCAAGATTCGATAACACCGTACCACATAATATATAGATGATAATTCATAGTATAGCCGACATTGTCTTTCTCTTTTAGCACATAAACCCTAAGGTCACAACCAAGGGTCACGGAAGTATCTACACGGAAATACTCCGGAACGTGGGTGCCATTTTAGGTCCTATCCCTCAACACATTTCCACACGGGTACCATTCAGGTTTTACCCCCAACACATCGGCCCATTCATAACACAGTTTCTAGAGAAAGACAGTCGTTCGGCATTCATCACGCAACGGCACATTCATGTTTTCTGAATATTGTAAATAAAATCCGAGAAAGATTTCACTTGCCTTAATTCCGACGGTAAGTGCCTTACGACAATTTGAACTTCCACGACCGATTGAGTTCAACCTAATCACATATTCTTTGATTAACATTTTGTAATGATAATGGCGAATAAAACTAGTTTCCCATCCCCTTTCCTAACTGAATTCTTAACTTAGTTCGATTTTGCAAAGCTAATATCATGATTCTAAGCTCAATAGCAATACACATTGTTACATTGTTCAATTATTTGATTATCGATTGTTATAACAATTTACTTAACAAGATTATCCCCAACATTGCTTCGGTTGTCAACAATCGACTATAGTAAAATCGAATTCCATTATCTACTAATTCAATTCTCTACTCCGAGTTCTCAATTGGATGGGTTACCATTTTACACAATGATTTCAATGGTCGATTCATAATGATGGTAATACTATCAAGCTCGATCCCACCTAGTTGAATTAACATTTGATAATTATACTAGCAAGGTGGGTTTCAACGAGTTTAGCATACGGTGATAGGATTCCTAACACAATTTATCCAACAATTGATTCGTTAAGGTTGATGTTTCCAAGGTCGATTTGAAATGTTAAATTCACATATAATTATTACAACAATATACATGAATTAATGGTCCGAGAACGAAATATACTTACAACGATAGTTTTGATTACTACAAGTTCATCCGGTTTGATTGTGTATGAAAGTTAAGCAACAAAAATACCCAAATCCCCATAATCCAATTGACATAACAACAATACCGAAAAATAACTTCGAGGATATGCTAGATTTACCTTAATAGACAAAGAACAAAGAAGAATGCTGACGAACCAACAAAGAACAATGAGAAGGAACGAAGAATGGATCGATCGACCTAGATAACCTTCTCTGGAGCTTGAGTAATTCTCTCCTCTATGTCAACACAAGTGTTTGAAAGGCTAAGAATCGTCTGAGGAGGGCTGGGGAAGGTTTTTAGAAGGCTACTCAAGTGTTTAGGCCGAGGGATATGAAAGAAAAGGTGTTAATTTATAACACACAATTTCATTTAACGTATGCTAACACTCAAGGGTTTATGTACGTAAAGAGCATTACGTACGTAATGTCTTCTAGTTAACATACGTAATGGTCGATCAGAGGCTACTGCCTGGACTGTCCCTATCTATAACGTACATAGGGGATGATAACGTATGTAAGGAAACTTAGAATAGTCTACGTTAAGCTCGTCAATTAATGTACGTTACCAGCATTGACTCGTTTGTCCTCTAGCCCACCGAAAGTACCCAATATGTGTCAAAAAGAAAGATTCTGGTCGGAAGACCAATTCTCGCCTTACATACGTAACCTAGTCATGTTAACGTACGTAATGCTGCAAATCTAACGTACTCTATGCATGTCAAATAGCATACGATAGTCACTCAGTCCCCTAGTTATTTTATCGCATTTAACCATCTCGGGGTGACTACCTTTTCACTCGTCAACAATTCTTCGGGGAACAAGACGTTGGCCACCGTCATATTCGCACCGATAATCGTTCAATGGTATCCCGGTACGTCACCTCCATTCCATTCACATCACACAATTGTATCGCAAAAGCACTTTAATGAAGCCACATAATATAAGAAGACAACATCACAAATGATAGAAATTGCATTATAATTTATGAAGTACACCACTACCAAAATTCACACTTTAGCCGACGACACGTAAAAAAACGGCAGACGAATTTTAAGTGTCGTCGGCTAAACTTGTCACTTTAGTCGACGACTCGTAGTACCGTCGGCTAAAATAGTTTAGCCGACGACCTGATCTGGGTCGTCGACTAAAGTGAAACTATGTCATCGGCTAAAGTGTTAAACTTTAGCCGACGACTTTTATTATGGTTTAGCCGACGACTTGATCTGGGTCGTCGGCTAAAACCTTTTCGAAAAAAAAATGGGGTTTAGACGACGACCCAGATCAAGTCGTCGGCTAAACCTCCAATTTAAAATTATATATAGTCCACGGAACACCAACCCAATATTGTGAGTTGCTACTTTCAGTTGCTACAATATTGTGATCTTGTGAAAAAGATCAACCCGGTTCTTGGAAACCCCTTTGTGTATTTTTTGAGTTTGTGTTGCTACTTTGAGTTGTGCTAGCTGGAGTGACGAAGGTTTCTACCGGTTGTTATAATCACCATTTCGATTAATTAAGGTATTTTATTGTACTTTTTATTGTAATTTCGAAACTTTGTATTATTCATGTTGTAGATTCGAAAGCTTTTCTGTAAAACGATTAATTTCTGTGATGATAATCATTATGATTAATTGTTTGTTGTGATTCTATTTATAATTTGAACAATATTAGTTAGTTGGATTAATATTGGAAAACTTATACATTTTCAAGATGTACAAGAGTTGGATTGGGTTACGAAAATGGGATCCAAGAGTAATGGATGGGATGAAGCAGTTTATGAGATTTGTAAAAGAGCACGACAGTGGTAATACGTTGCACTACTGTTCGTGTAATAAATGTAGATGTCGCAATTATATATATCGTTTTCCATTTGATGAGGTCTGCGAGCACCTAAAGAAGTTGGAGTAAATATACATGTTGGATATACCACGGTGAAGCACCGAATTCTGTTATTCCGTATGATCACGGACAATTCAGTGGTAACGATGGGTTCACCGATCAAAAGAGGAGGTTGATTGATGATGTGTTTGGTTATTCCGACACGTATGGACCAACTGAGCCAATCCTACGACCTCGTAGACCGATGCCTTGCAATACTACTGGGCTTGACAGGTACAACAAGCTAATTCAACTCCAACAGACCCCTCTATACCCAGGGTGTAACATGACTGTTCTTGATTGTGTCATGGAAACGATGAGATTAAAGGTGGAAAACAGATCATCCATCAAGTCTGTGGATGATTACTTGGACCTTAGAAGTAATATGCCTCCACAGGGTCATCGTCTTCCTAACACATATACCAAAATGAGACGAATTTTGAAAACGTTATATATAATGAAAAAATATAATAATAATAATAATCAAAACATTAACATAATATTAATAATATTATTAAAAAATCGGGGTGTTTAGCCGACGACTTCCACCAAAGTCGTCGGCTAAACCCCTTTCGAAAAAAAATTGGAGTTTAGCCGACGACTTTCGTGGAAGTCGTCGGCTAAACCTACAAAGAAAAAAAAAGGGGTTTAGCCGACGACTTCCACCAAAGTCGTCGGCTAAACACCTTTCGAAAAAAAAATTGGTTAAACTAAGAAAACGCCTGCCCACCTGACCCGACCGTGTCAAATGACACGGCCCATGTCACACCTGCCCAGATAGTGAAAAACAACTGTATGCCTGACCCGACCGTGTTAGATGACACGACTTGTTTCGTACTTGGGGTTTAGCCGACGACTATTGCTAAATGTCGTCGGCTAAACTATATTAGTTTTTTTTAGAACTTTAGCCGACGACTTAGATCTTGTTGTCGGCTAAACCCCTAAATATTTATACATTTTTTCTCCTTCTTTTCTTACTTATCTCTTCCCCCAACCCTAGCCCCCCGACCCCCATCCCAAGACCCCAACCCCCCGACCCCCGTCGCCAGACCCCGTAACCCAACCGCCAACACACCGCCGCCCGCCCACCTGACCGCCCCCGTCCCGCCGCCCGCCCGACGCCCTTTGCCCACCGTCTGCCTGCCAGCCCCCGTCCCTCCGTCCGTCCGCCAGGTAACCATTTTCATTTTTTTTTTGGTTTTGTTTGATGAATTTATTGTATTTGTTTAATGAATTTCTTTAGATTATTTGATGAATTTAGTATTTTCCATATTTTTTGTTTAATTTAGTTTTGATCAATTGTTAGTTGTTAGTTGGATGAAATATGATGAATTTTGTGATGAATTAGTTAAATTGTTTGATGAGTTTGGGAATTGGATGAAATATTTGATGAATTTGGGAATTGGATGAAATATGATGAATTTTGTGATGAATTAGGTAAATTGTTTGATGAGTTGTGAATTGATGAAATATTTGATGAATTTGTTTGAGGAGGAAGGGATTGTATAGACGGCGTTAATCGAAAGATTAACGTGGTATGGCATTGATAATTACTGTTATGTGATTGTTAATTTACTGTGGAAACTATGTCGAATTTTTGAATATCTGTATGTTTCTTTATTTTTGAAGATCGATAGAATAAAGAAAGCGTTGGGGAAGAAGTCGACAAAGTCGACCACTCCCGATTCGGGGGGGAGTTCAGCAGCCTCTAGTAGGGTGGATCACGCTACTCAGTACATATCTCAGAGTAGCGCTCGTGCTCGCCAAATACTAGAAGCTACCGGCATGAACGCTGACGATTTTATGAGGCCGATAGACGAGCCCGCTGCACTAGCGCGGCATTTATCCTTTCAGACACCACGGTCGACTGCCTCGCAGACGGATACTCGTATGCCTCCCATCCACCGACCCACGTCTAGCCCTCATATATCAGGAAATGTACGGAGTTCCTCGTCGGCGGTGCCCCACGGTCCGCCGCCGAGTCTATTTATGCCTCCGATGGTTCCGACTATTCCAGAGGTCTATGAGACGGGAGTCCGAGTTCCCGTTCGATTGATTATCCCTGAGGAGGCGTACGTGTACGAGGATTGGCCAGACAACATGCATTGGCGGAGTTGTCGGGTTTCGAAGACGAAATTGTACGAGGAGATAGAGAGGGAGAAGGAGAAGGGGAAAAATGTAGTCGAGGAGGAGAAGAAAAAGAAGAAGACTCGTGGCCCGGCAATTTAAAATTATATATAGTCCACGGAACACCAACCCAATATTGTGAGTTGCTACTTTCAGTTGCTACAATATTGTGATGTTGTGAAAAAGATCAACCCGGTTCTTGGAAACCACTTTGTGTATTTTTTGAGTTTGTGTTGCTACTTTGAGTTGTGCTAGCTGGAGTGACGAAGGTTTCTACCGGTTGTTATAATCATCATTTCGATTAATTAAGGTATTTTATTGTATTTTTTATTGTAATTTCGAAACTTTGTATTATTCATGTTGTAGATTCGAAAGCTTTTCTGTATAACGATTAATTTCTGTGATGATAATCATTATGATTAATTGTTTGTTGTGATTCTATTTATAATTTGAACAATATTAGTTAGTTGGATTAATATTGGAAAACTTATACATTTTCAGGATGTACAAGAGTTGGATTGGGTTACGAAAATGGGATCCAAGAGTAATGGATGGGATGAAGCAGTTTATGAGATTTGTAAAAGAGCACGACAGTGGTAATACGTTGCACTATTGTTCGTATAATAAATGTAGATGTCGCAGTGATATATATCGTTTTCCATTTGATGAGGTCTGCGAGCACCTAAAGAAGAATGGTTTTTGGAGTAAATATACATGTTGGATATACCACGGTGAAGCACCGAATTCTATTATTTCGTATGATCAAGGACAATTCAGTGGTAACGATGGGTTCACCGATCCAAAGAGGAGGTTGATTGATGATGTGTTTGGTTATTCTGAGATGTCTGGACCAACTGAGCCAATTCCACGACCTCGTAGACCGATGCCTTGCAATACTGCTGGGCTTGACAGGTACAACAAGCTAATTCAACTCCAACAGGCCCCTCTATACCCAGGGTGTGACATGACTGTTCTTGATTGTGTCATGGAAACGATGAGATTAAAGGTGGAAAACAGATCATCCATCAAGTCTGTGGATGATTACTTGGAGCTTACGAGTCATATGCCTCCACAGGGTCATCGTCTTCCTAACACATATACCAAAATGAGATGAATTTTGAAAACGTTATATATAAATAATCAAAACATTAACATAATATTATTAAAAAATCGGGGGGTTTAGCCGAAGACTTCCACCAAAGTCGTCGGCTAAACCCCTTTCGAAAAAAAATTGGAGTTTAGCCGACGACTTTCGTGGAAGTCGTCGGCTAAACCTGCAAAGAAAAAAAAGGGGTTTAGCCGACGACTTCCACCAAAGTCGTCGGCTAAACACCTTTCCAAAAAAAAAATTGGTTAAACTAAGAAAACGCCTTCCCATCTGACCCGACCGTGTCAAATGACACGGCCCGTGTCACACCTGCCCAGAAAGTGAAAAACAACTGTATGCCTGACCCGACCGTGTTAGATGACAAGGCTTGTTTCGTACTTGGGGTTTAGCCGACGACTATTGCTAAACGTCGTCGGCTAAACTATATTAGTTTTTTTTAGAACTTTAGCCGACGACTTAGATCTTGTCGTCGGCTAAACCCCTAAATATTTATACATTTCTTCTCCTTCTTTTCTTACTTATCTTTTCCCCCATCCACAGCCCCCCGACCCCCATCCCCAGACCCCAACCCCCCGACCCCCGTCGCCAGCCCCCGTAACCGAACCGCCAACACACCGCCGCCCGCCTGCCCGACCGCTCCCGTCCCGCCGCCCGCCCGCCCGACCGCTCCCGTTCCGCCGCCCGCCCGACGCCCTCTGCCCGCCGTCCGCCCGCCAGCCCCCGTCCCTCCGTCCGTCCGCCAGGTAACCATTTTCATTTTTTTTTTGGTTTTGTTTGATAAGCAAGGCTAGCGTAAAAAATAATGAAAAATAACAACGAATAAGTAATAGCAACTGAAAGTAAAATCCCCCCCCCCCAAACTTAGGACGTACATTGACCTCAATGGACACATAAAGTAATATGCAATAAGAGAAAAGGTCAAGTACTCCCCTAATGTCAGCTCAGGAACTCGTGCCGACCTCGTCCGGCGAGGAGGGTGGTGTGGATGGCCTGACGGGTGGAATGAACGGCCCGTCCGGATGCAATATATGGCTCGTCCATGCAGCAAGTTAATCCTGATGGTAAGCATCTCTCGCCGCCAAGCGCCTCTCCTCCCGTCGATTGGCCTGGCGGGCCTGCTCTCTCATCTCCTCCTGGACAGCTGCGAGGAGGCTCTCTTGCTCTGTCTGCATCTCCTCTCTCAGGGCAGCTAGATGGCCCTCTGAAACTCTCCTCATCTCCTCTCCTACAGCAGCTAGATGACTCCCTCTCTCTCTCTCTCGCCGCATCTCCTCTCTCAGGCTGTCAAACATCGTCTGAATGTGCACTCTCTCGGGCGGTGGGCTGGACTCCGCTTGCTCATGCGTCAGAAGAAGAGGCTCGGGGGACTGCTCATGTGGCTCGTCAAGAAGAAATCCTCGTCCTCGAGCATGTGCCGGCACTCCACCCCACTGGTCAAAGTGAGAAATAATGCGATGATCTATCAGACCCTGGGGTGCTAGCGTTGGCTCATCATCTGACCAAGTCATGCCCGACTGGCGGCATAGAGCGCAAATGAGAGAGGGGTGCTTCAGCCCCGTCTTGGCCCCTCCTTGAATGCACTGAAGGATAGATCAGACCAGATGAGGGGCCACATCGAATCTGAGTCCGGTAGTGATAGCATATAGTAGTCGGGCACGAGAAAGTAATACTGAGCGGATCTGCGAGGTAGGATCGACTCGTGCAAAGAGGAAGTATAGCCAGGCTCGCCCGAGCCGACTGAGGCGCGAACTCTTAAAATAGAAGGCTGAAGAACCTGGGGCGCGTGTCTCCCAGATGGAACCGGGCTGTGTGAGTGCCTCAAGCAGAGCCTCCCTCGTGAGACTACTCATACTCTGCGTATACGCCGTCTCGTCCACCACTGGCAGCTCGTATAGTCTCCGAATTTCGGTCACCGAAAAATCTACAGTCTGGCCTCGTACGACGACCTCAGTCCGAGTATCTGGTCGCCCCATCATCTGCCCTGCCTGAATATGTCGCAGTAGAGCACTAGCGTAGAACTCCTGGACAATAGAGATCACTGCCGGTTCTGGAGGTGCAGTGAAACGAGTCCATCCCATCTCGTTTATCATAGTCAAAATCTCACCGTCCTGGGGGGCGGGCGTGAATCCCCACTCCGAGATTATTGGTCGAGGCCGGATTTTCTCGTTGAATATTTTGTGAATGTCCGGATCAGAGAATTGGTGAGATTCCAAGTCGGCTCGGTTTTGTGATGTCTCCCCTCTTGTGGGAGATGATCGTGTCCTGGCCCTCGTACTCATCTTCCTTTTTCTAGCCATAGTGAGGTTCCTGAAAAAAAAAATAAACACCGGGAATTACACAACTTTTAAGGAAAACTACACCACTCACGACTTAAGATACGCGGAACGTGAATATAGAGTCGAATGAGCTTGCACATCGTAAGAGGAAATTAAGGCTGTGCTTTCAAGTTTAAACATGATGTAAGGGTTGGGGTACAATGTAATCCGATAATCCGATCCGTTGCATATAATTTGAAAATGTTTGGCTCAAAAATTTTCATTGACGCATTTTATCAAACACCTAGTATGCATGGGGTTAAATGGAGAATAAGAATGATAATGGTTTAATCCAATCCCCAACAATAACAACATCAATCGATAGTCATGACAAAACGACAAATAACATCAACAATCCATACATAATCAACAAATACCATCAACAATCAATCGACAATCACCATACCAACTCAACCTTGATAGAACTAAACATATTCAACATTGAATGAAGAATAATACCTCACTTTTCAAACCACGTAGCAATTAAGATTAAGAATTTAGAGTTACCTTGCTTTGATTTGAAGAAGGCAAGAAGAAGAAAACTTGAATGTAGGTTGTCCGAGCGCCGCGTGAAGAAGAAGAAAGAAACTTACCTGTCAGTGTCGGCCGATCCATGTTATAAAGGAATCCTGGGTGGTTGATCTTCGCAACAGGGGCCGCGGCACAGCTTAAGTGAGCCGAGGCCCATAGTACAGCCTGCCTGGGTGTTTTTCCTATTTTGCCGTGTGCCGCGGCTCAACGTACGGGTGTCGCGGCTTGTAGTTTAAGTGTGCCGCGGCTCATTTGGTCCGTGCCGCGACACGGAGTACAGTTTCCTGGGCGTTGCTGGAGCCTTTGGTGTGCCGAGGCTTAGTAAAATAGTGCCGCGTCTTAGGGTTCGTGTGTGCCGCAGATCAGTAAGTTTGTGCCGCGGCACAGAGTACAGTATGGTTGGCCCTTTTTGTGTCGACTTGTGTGTGCCGCGGCTCGTTTTGGTTGTGCTGCGGCCCATTGCTGAATTTTTGAACTGGGGAGATTCCTGCATAAAATTTTCAAAGGAAAACACCTAGAACATGAGAGACAAGCATATCAAAGCAAAAATGACGAAAAAAAACTAGACTCCTAAAATGCATGAAAACACTGAAAAATGAAAATCTACAACTAAAACTCGAGTTGCCTCCCGAGAAGCGCCAAGTTTATAGTCTTCAGCCGGACTTATTGAAAATCAGTTTGTATTTCGCAAAGACCATTTGACTCCGCACAGTCCATCGAATCGTTATTACGTGATTTAAATTTTTGACCATTAATTTTCAACCGTTCGACTTTTGGTTTGGACATCCAACGTTCTTTTCGAAACGGCTTTAATAATAGTAGCCTCCAAAAACACCCATTTTGCAACTGACTTGGCACTTGTTTGCTTTCGGCTTAATTTTCGATTCCACGGGCGAACTTATGACAGCATGAGAATTTTTCGATGGTGGATGAACAGATGTTGAAGACAACATATTCAAATGCTTAAGATACATGATTCGTTCTTCGTTTTTCTTAGACGTCAGGACAGTTGAAACGGATTCTGAACACTTCGTCCGACAACTCTCCCGGTGTGCATCTTTTGCAAAGATATCTACGCTTTCAATTTGTGAATACTTCTCGACACTACTTGGATACGGAAAGGATTGAAACACTTGGAAAGTGACTTGCTCATATTGAACCCGTAGAGTGAGTTTCCCTTTTTCCACATCAATGAGAGTTCGGCTGGTAGCTAAGAATGGTCTTCCCAAAATAATTGGGATGTCTTGGTCCTCCATATCGAGTACAATAAAATCGGCCGGAAAGATGAATTTATCGACCTTGACTAAAACATCTTCTATTACCCCCATCGGGTACTTGATAGATCGGTCAGCTAGTTGCAGCGAGATCGTCGTCGGCTTGGCTTCCCCAATACCTAGCTTCTTAAAAATGGAAAGGGGCATAAGATTAATGATGGCCCCGAGATCACACAACGCTCTATCAAAAGACAGGTTTCCTATAGTGCACGGTATATTGAAGCTTCCTGGATCCTTCAATTTTGGTGGGAGCTTTTTCTGCAAAATAGCACTGCACTCTTCCATCAATGCCACTGTCTCATACTCTTCAAGCTTCCTTTTGTTCGATAAGATCTCTTTCATGAACTTTACATAGCTCGACATTTGTTCCAAGGCATCAGCAAATGGGATGTTGATATGTAGTTTCTTGAAGACGTCAAGAAACTTGGAGAATTGTTTGTCCAATTTTTGCTTTTGCAATCGCTGCGGAAATGGGACGGGTGGCACATATACCTTGGGATTGTCAGGAAACAGTATCGAACTTCTAGAATTTTGTGAATCCTCAGTCACCGAATTTTTATTCTCCTCGTCATCACCTTTTTTTTGTTCTGCCTGGGCTGCTCACACACTTCTTTCCCGCTTCTCAAACCAATGGCATTGATACTCTCTCTGGGGTTCGTCTCAGTTGTACTTGACAAGGTACCCTCAGGGCGGGCTGATAACACATTTGCTATCTGACCCAATTGGACTTCCAAGTTGCGAATAGAGGCGGAATAGTTTTGCAAGGTTGCTTCCGTACGGGTCATGAACTGACTCGTATTTGCTGCTAATTTCGCCATTGCCTCCTCTAGAGAGATCTTTGGAGTGGGAGGAGGTTGTTGTTGGTGTTGAGCAAACTGAGGTTGGTTTAAGTTTTGTCCATTTTTTCACGAAAAATTAGGGTGATTTCGCCACCCCGGATTATATGTGTTGGAATATGGGTTGTTCTGCCTATTTCCGTTCCCCACAAACTGAGCTTGTTCCATCAAAGATTGCTCGAAAGGATTTCCAACTTGGCATTCCACACTAGGGTGAGACCCGTTACACCAATTACATGATTCATTGGTAACGGTGGTAGGAGCATGTGAAAAAGCTTGCAATTGATGAGTCAGCGCTGCGACTTGGGCTGATAGTGTAGAGATCGGATCGTTGTCGGAAACTCCCATAACTCGCTTTGGGTTCACTCATTCGGAAGGCCACTGATAAGCATTTGCAGCCATCGCCTCCAATAGAGAATGAGCTTCTACCATAGTCTTTCCCATTAACGCTCCTCCAGCGGCTGCATCAACAAGAGTGCGTGTAGAAGCACTCAATCCGTTATAGAATGTCTGAATTTGCAGCCAATCCGGTAGACCATGGTGTGGGCATCTCCTTAGCAAATCCTTGTATCGCTCCCAAGCTTCATGAAGCGACTCCATATCAAATTGCCCGAAAGTAGTTATCTCGTTCCTTAGTCTCGCTGTCTTCGATGGTGGAAAGAACTTAGCCAGAAAGGCTTGTGCTAATTCCGCCCAAGTCGTGATAGAGCCCGGCGGTAATGAATTCAACCAAAACTTGGCTTTGTCCCTTAGAGATAAAGGGAAAAGCCGCAGATGAATAGCATCATCGGTAACACCGTTATTCTTGAAGGTGTCACAAATCTCGAGAAATGAAGCGATGTGTGCGTTGGGGTCATCGTTCGCCAGTCCACAAAATTGGCTTGCTTGCACCATCTGAATAATAGCCGGCTTAATCTCGAAGTTGTTCGCTTGTATGGTTGGACGTCGAATCCCCGAAAAGTTTGCATTGATTTGTGGCATTGCATAATCACGGAGAGCCATTGCCGGTTGAGCTTGCTGCATAAGATTGTCTCCTCCGTGATTTTCTGTGTTATCGGCCATGGTGTCTTTTGTCGGTAGCTCACGCTTTTCCTTCTTGTTTTTCCGAAGAGTGCGCTCGAGTTTAGTATCCAAAGGTAATAGGCCTTCATTACCGAATTTTCTCATGCACTAACCAGAAATTCCTGAAAGGAAAACAAATAAAAAAATTACACAAAAATAAAATAATGTTCAAATTAAGAGTAGGAATACTGAAATCGATATTAGTAGAACAATCAGTCCCTGGCAACGGCGCCAAAAGCTTGTTGCAAAATTTGGTGAACGCAAGTGCACGTTGTCGTAAGCAAGTAATAAAGTGGTAAGAAAGTATTGTTCCCTCGAGGACTGACTCACTAATTACCGATTTATGCGTATTCTAATTTTATTTGAACTATCGAAATTTTAGGTGCAAGTAATAATTAAAGAAAATTAATAAAAGAATAAATAGAAAAATTGATTGTTCGAAGAAAGGAGATTAAATAGGGAATTAATCTAGGATTGTGAATCCACCTCGGTTTATCCGAATTACTCTTGATTTATATGAATTAAATGATTTCCCAATTTATTGAAGGCGAAGATTGCTAAAATACTCTACTGCCTCTCCCGAGGTCAATAAAATTTTCTAAGGCGAATAAAACACTCTATTCCTAGGTGAATTAATTCGTCAATAGGCAAAAAGTACGAAATCTTCAGACAGGCCACGTAATTCCTATGAGTATATTCCTATCTCACGAAATAAAACGGTTCTCACCAATAAGAAAGGGAAATATATTTTAATCAAAACAAATCAGTCATAGGCCATATAATTGATAGTAATTAAAACAATTGAGAAAACTCAATAAGAAAGGGAAATATATTTTAATAATGCAAAATCAAAAGTTAATTCCTCAAAACCTCGGTTTCATCAAAATCCTAGAATAGGTTTCTAGCCCGACATGCTAGAAAATAATACAAAACGAATTGAAGAAAGGATAAAAGACACAGTTGAAGAACTTGGATTCCTCCGTTCTCTAGCTTCTGCTCTCTGCTTGATTGGTGTTTTTATTCTTCTCCTCGATCCTCCATGCCCTCCTTCAGACCTTTTAATCCCTATTTATAACCGTCGTTCGTATCCCAAAACGCGTCCGACACTTAGGTCGAGAACAGCTCCAAAAACAGTTCAGAAACGCGGCAGACACAGCATAACCGCCCCGCGGGCCGCGGCTCAGTAAGTTCGTGCCGCGGCCCCTAATGCCCAGCGCCCTATGCCTGGGCAGCATTTTCTTCATGGGCCGCAGCTCAGCATCTTCGTGTCGCGGCCCCCGGTACAATGAGTTCGGCGCCTTGCTGTGCCGTGCGTGTGCCGCGGCCTGGCCTTGGTGTGCCGCGGCTCCTGACCAAAAATTGTCGTCTTCGCCCGTTTTTCGTCGTTTAGACTTCCACACTCCAATTTCCTTGAAAACATACAAAGATAGTGCATTAAAAGCTCATTTATGCAGATTTAGACTTAAAATGGGTATAAAATAATGATCAATACGCGCATAAAAATACATCTAACAATGATCAATCAATCACATTGATTATCATAACTACACGCACCCGACACATATACCACAATCTCGACAATCCAACCATCAACATCAATAACACAAAATCCAGCATAACTTATGATCGAAACACCACACATTGCACACCCACGTGTACAACCAACCAACAAGGTTATCATAATCCTACTAACATAACACAACACATAATATACGACCCAGCGTAAAACCAATCCAACATAATCATCACAAACATCATGATCCCGGGGTCATGAACAATCAAGCACCACACAACCAACATGAAGTATTTACTATAATTGGTTTATAATCACAACATATGAAATATATATTCATCGAGGTAAATCAATCATCGTAAATCTAACACGTAACCTCTACCCACAAGACACAAATCGTATAAGCAAGATACTTGCTTTAATAACCGATACCGAACACTCCGACGAACACGGCTCGACCGGGAAACCCCAAATACCTACAACTTCCATAAGACACAACGAAAACACAATCACAACGAGTATCAAGACCAATAACAATGGAAATCACATCAAACCATCGAAGGAAAGCTCATTCGAATATTTAATCGAACATTTAATGTTCATGACCCTTCAAGAACACCAAAATAACTCATCGGGTTGAACGAACCGAATATATAGATATTCAATCCATAAAACATGTTTAACAACAACATCTAACGCTAATCAATTCATCAAAACCTGATTGGATTCAGAATCAAGAACAAACCTCCAAAAAGTCAACTCGAAGAAAAACCAGGGAACCTCGATCCGACGAAGAACAATGGATTAGATGATGTTATAATCACCTACGAATCTCCAAAGCACCTTTGGATGGAGTAAAATCGGCCAGGAACTCGAACCCTAATCGCCCTCATCTCAAACCCACGGATAAACAAGGAAATGAAGGTGAAAATGAGAAAATATGACTGCTGTCCAGTTTATATACTAGACAGCTTAGCGTGCGCTAATCACCCAAAGTAGTGTGCGCTAATCACCTGGATTAGCGTGCACTACCGAAAAAACGAGCTGCCCAAAAAGCACAGTTAGTGTGCTAATGACGAATATTAGCATACGCTAATGAGCCCCAATTCCAGTCCAGTAGTTACTGGACAGATTCTGCATCTACAGTTAGCGTGCGCTAAAACTCCGTAGTGTGCGCTACCAATTCACCTTAGCACTCGTTGGCCATCTACATAGCGTGCGCTATTATTACTACAGAGATAGCTCCAAAACTCATCATAACAATGATACTAACCAACGGAATGACAAACACGCACAAATCTGAATCGCAACCAACATGCGTCAATGCATGTCACATGAACATATAGGCACGAAAAACGTACAATCCGCTAAATAATAGAAAAATATTCCACATAACCGAAAGCAAAAATCTCGGGCATTACACGAAC
The DNA here is from genome assembly GCA_033398695.1 of Orobanche coerulescens. Classification (NCBI taxonomy): domain Eukaryota; kingdom Viridiplantae; phylum Streptophyta; class Magnoliopsida; order Lamiales; family Orobanchaceae; genus Orobanche; species Orobanche coerulescens. The sequence goes on along the minus strand of CM065805.1, from coordinate 41,171,806 downwards.
AACCCTGCCACTACGACGACACAAATCCCGAGTTGGCGTAAAAGTCTCAAAATTGATACGTGGTGGAGTTTTAGTTGGTGCTTGCACGATTGGTATAGATGGAGTCTCGCCCTCTACTCTTCCACAACTATTTTGCTCATGGGCTTGTGATAATCAAATAATCCTCTTTCAGGAATTAGGCATTGGTTCTAATAATGACCTTCTGATCCTGGGGATTATACAATAAGCCACCTTTTGTTCCCTTAGGGTATCCTACAAACACTCGTACCTCTATTTGAGATGTGAACTTATAGCTAGTATCCTTATTCAACACATGTGCTGGTGTACCCCAAATCCGAACATGTCCGAGACTGGGCTTCGCCCACTCCATAGTTATATGGGTATTTTTGAACTATTTTCTAAGGCGTACCCCCAGAACAAAATAGGTAAATCCGAGTAACTCATCATTGACCTAACTATCTCAAAAATCAGGTACTAATAATACATTATTAAGGACTAATATTTTATCACTAATATTAAACGACACGACTCCCACTAATCGCCCTAGTTGATGGTGATCTCGTCTGTACTAATTTGCTTGGTTCCTTAAAACCATACGAGTCAAAGCAAACATGATCAGTGGAGCGTGAATCTACTATCCACGTAGTGGTAGAACAAGCTGTCAAACATATTTTGACTACTAGTGCACGAGACATATCTTTCTTAAGAGCAGGATAGTCCACTTTGGAATGTCCTTTCTGACCACACTTGTAGAACTTCCCCTTTGGCTTTTTGTTCCCCTAAGGCTGGGGAGCCTTGCCATTTACCTTGAGAGTTGCCACTTGCATCTGGCCCACTTGTTTCTTCTTCTTCACCCACATGGGTTTAGAAGTTGATACACTAGCTGCCGCAAGAACTTGATACCCTTGTCCTAAGAGTCCTTCTGCAGCTTGAAGCTCTGTCAGCCATTCCGCCTAAGTATATTCCATGCGATTCATGTTGTAGTTTACGCGGAACTGCTCAAAGCTTCTTGGTAAGCTACCTAGGATGATATCGACCTGCGTTTCTGCATCGATAATAGCCCATGATATATCAAGTTCATTTAGATCAGAAATCATTTTTAGAACATGATCCCTTATCGGGGTTCCTTCACATATATGGGTCGTCATTAGGACCCTCATAGCATTTTGCCTAGCCGCCCGATTATGATGGCGAAGCATCTCGTCGAGATTTTTCATTATCTCCGTGGTCGTGCCTATACTCTGATGTTGATGGTGCAATACAATTACTAAAAGAAGCCAAGATGTAACATCGAGCCATCGCATCAGATTTCTTCCATTTGTGGTATTCTTTCACCTTATCAGGTGTTGAATACACATCTTGTTTTAATGGGCATTCCTACGTTAGAACAAACTTGTGTTCTTCAGCAGTGAGAATGATATTAAGGTTAAGTTTCCAATCAGCGAAGTTAGTGCCATCAAGTTTGTTTTCTTTGAGAATTACAACAAGTGGATCGAAAGACATCTGAGATTAAATTTAAACATTCATCACATAATGCATAACAAAATATATTGAAAAACCTTAAAATATAACATATATGCTAGCAACCAACACCTCGAAAAATCCGCACATGTAAGCCACGATTGTGTGGACGTTTACACACAATATTTTTCAAGTAGAGATTTATGTCTTTAATCTATCTAGTCAGTTTACGTTATGACAACTAAAATAAATAGTTGGTTCCTCTTGGCCATGTATTAATTAACATAGACTCCGACGGGAGCTTATTAATTAATTCACCTAAGTGAACACTGTTGGAATATTCTATTTCACATAATTATTAAATGGTTTTGATGATGTGTTGCCGATCAAAGAAAAACAACAATGGAACAAAGCAAAACAACAATAAATCAAGAAGGAGTCGAAGATGCTCTAGACGGACATAAAAGCAAAGCAGTTAAAATTAATGAAGCTAACGTACGCTATACAAACGCTATAATGTACTTAATGGAGTCTCGCCTGAAGACAGCTAACATGTGCTAACGTACATAATGAGACATGACTAACATACGTAACATTATATCTTTAACGTACGTAAGATGAAGGCTTAACGTATGTAATGCAGTTTGAATATGAACTCAAATATTGGAACCGTTGGAAGGATTCGAGAAGGTAAAAAAGGATGCAATGGATATGTCCTCTAATGTACGTAATGAGGAGTATATAACGTACATAACATGGTGTATTTAACGTATGCTATGGGAAGATACAACGTACGTAAATGGTGGACCGAAGGCTACTGGTCTCATTTACTCATCGCATAACGTACGCAACTGGAAGATGTTAACGTACGTAAAAGTTCTAACATACGTAATGGACTACATGTAACGTACGTAATACAGGGTGCAGAAGCCAACGGCTGGTTGAGGCTTCATGCCTATAAATACCAAAGCATTTGGTATCATTCACTACAACAACTCGAAGCAAAGCATATACACTTCAGATATTGTTATATTCATCTTTGTAATTGTAGTGAGTATATTGTCAAGTGTTTGAGTGTTCATACACTAAACCATATACACGAGAGGAAAGAAAGTATTGTAGATTGATTCGGTATTATTAGGATCGTTGATCCGGCATTATTAGAATCATATATAAATCCAATTGAGGTTTGTCTAGTACCAATCGAAAGCTATATAGGTTGATTCCTTGTCCGATAGAAAAGGAAAACGGTTTAGCTTGGACCGACAAAAAGTTAAGAGCATTATGGTTTATCTTGGATCAATTGAAGACAAGATTGTAACGGTATCCCTCATACCGATAGAAGACGAGGCGTAGAGGTTGATCTTGATCCTAAGGAAAAAGATACAAAGAGAGGACGTAGGCATATTTGGCCGAACCTCTATAAATCTTTTGTCATTTATCTTTCACAATTTAATTACACTTCCGCAAATGCAAAAGAGTTTGAAAACTCTACTCTGCGATATTATCCAATATTCTAAGTGGGGTACCAAATTCTCAACAATTGATATCGGAGCAATATCTCTTATAGCGTCTTAACATCCGAGGAGAAAAAGTTCCAATGGCGCTCCAATTTGCTTCGGTCGAAGGTCTTGCCTTAAATCGACCTCCATTCTTTGATGGATCAAATTTAATGACATGGAAAAAGAAGATGTTTATCTTCATACGATCCTATGATATCGAACTCTGGAAAGTTATATGTCTTGGTCCGAAAATTCCCACAAATTCCAACGGTACTCTCAAAAACTTTGAAGAGTATGATAATACGGATTGGAAGAACGACCACTATAATTGTAAAGCAATGCAATTATTATTTTGTGCTATAAATTTGGAAGAACACGATTGGATATCCTCGTGCGAAAGTGCCCAAGAGATTTGGAAAATGCTTGAGGTAACTCATGAAGGAACATCTCAAGTCAAGGACACGAAAATAAATATGCTCATGACTACGAGCTATTTATGATGAAAAATGACGAGTCCATAACGAACATGCTCGATCAATTTTCTGTCATCACAAATGGACTAGCTTATATTGGGAAACCATTAACAAGTAGTGAAAAAGTAAAGAAAAACTTAAGATCACTACCTGTTGAATGGGACGGGACAGTTACAGCCATTATGGAATCGAAAGATTTAAATAATCTTTATTTTAGCCCCCTCGTTGGTTCGCTAATAAACTACGAGATAATTCTAAAATCTCGAAATGCCAAGCTAAAACCGAAGGAAAAGTCAATAGCCTTAAAAGCTAAAAAGGTGTCAGAATGGAAGAAATTTTCCCGGTGGATGACGATGATGAAGAATCGGCATTTTATGCCAAGAACAAAAAGAAGTTTCAAAACTTAGTAAACCGGAGAAGAAAAGACATCAACTCGAGCGAATCAAAGAAATTCGACAATAGCTGTCGAAACTATGGTAAACCAGGCCACTTTGCAAAAAAATGGCGAGGCTCAACTTCCAAGAAGGAAGTACTCGTAGCAACATGGAGTGATGAAAAGGATGATGATGAATATATTCAAAATAACCTCGCACTCATGGCAATGAGTTAATTCGACGGAAGCAACGTCGAAAGCCAAGTAAGTATCTCGTCTCAAGATGAACTTTTTGAAGCATTTGAATTTTACTTACTGATTATCAAAATGCTTTAATTGATAGCAAGTCCCTGAAAGCTAAAAATAAATTATTGGAAATCGAAATGTCCAAAATGAAAGAAAAAGTGGAATTTTTTGAAACTGATTATTCTCAATGTCTTGAAAATGAAAATACTTGAAAGAATAATTTATTAAAAGTTCAAAACGAACTTAAGAATTTAACAAATAAATTTTTTTGTGGTAACAACAAATTTGAACAATTGCTTTCCGTTCAAAAATTTTCTTTAAACAAACAGGGGTTAGGATTCAAACTGTCTGATAAAAAGGAATCCTTAAATTTAAGATAACCCGATGCAGTAAATTCTTAAAAATTGGGCATCATATTTTGAAATGCAAAAGCCCAAGAAGGATGATCAAAATTAAAAAAGTTTGGATTCCTAAAGGAACCACAATACAGAATATCGTCTAGTTTTCAAATAAAAACTAACTATCGGTTGAATCCCCAAAAATCATGATTGATATTTTCATCAAATTGGTGTTTAACTCAGGGGGAATTACCATTATTTCAAAATGGGGAAATCTATTTTTCAGGGGGAGTTTTACCCATTAAATGTCATACTTAATTTTATCAATTTTTTTATTTTTATTATTGTATTTTTTGATTATGACAAAAAGGGGGAGAAGAAGAGAAGTATATGAGAATGGGAGAATATATGTCATGGAAGAATGACAAGAAAAATAAAATAATATACCGATCAAGAAAGGGGGAGAAAAGACGAAGGAGAAGACAATCGAGAAAATGAGAATAAGTTGAAAAGGAGAAAAGAAAACATGAGGAGAAGAAAACTAACGAAACGGACAAAGCCGAAAACTTTGATCTGTAAATTATTTGTATTGTTGCTGGTATAAAATCCAATCGAAGATTGTTTTTTTGTCATCATCAAAAAGGGGGAGATTGTTGGAATATTCTATTTCACATAATTATTAAATTGTTTTGATGATGTGTTGCCGATCAAAGAAAAACAACAATGGAATAAAGCAAAACAACAATAAATCAAGAAGGATTCGAAGACGCTCGAGACGAACAGAAAAGCAAAGCAGTTAAAATTAATGAAGCTAACTTACGCCATGCAAATGCTATAACGTACGTAATGGAGTCTCGCCTGAAGACAGCTGGCATGTGCTAACGTACGTAATGAGACATGACTAACGTACATAACGTTATATCTTTAACTTACGTAAGACGAAGGCTTAACGTACATACGCAACTGGAAGATGTTAACGTACGTAAAAGTTCAAACGTACATAATGGGCTACATGTAACGTACGTAATACAGGGTACAGAAGCCAACGGCTAGTTGAGGCTTTATGCCTATAAATACCAAAGCATTTGGTATCATTCACTACAACAACTCCAAGCAAAGCATATACACTTTAGATATTGTTATATTCATCTTTGTTGTTGTAATCGAGCTATATTGTCAAGTGTTTGAGTGTTTATACACTGAACCATATACACGAGAGGAAAGAAAGGATTGTAGATTGATTCGGTGTTATCAGGAACGTTGATTCGACATTATTAGAATCATATCTAAATCCAATTGAGGTTTGTCTAGTACTAATCGAAAGCTAGATAGGTTGATTCCTTGTCCACTAGAAAAGGAAAATGGTTTAGCTTGGACCAACAAAGAGGCAAGAGCATTACAGTTTATCTTGGACCGATTGAAGACAAGATTGTAACGGTATCCCTCGGACCGATAGAAGACGAGATGTAGAGGTTGATCTTAAGCCTAAGGAAAAAGATACGAAGAGAGGACGTAGGCACATTTGGCCGAACCTCTATAAATCTTGTGTCGTTTATCTTCCGCAATTTAATTACGCTCCCGCAAACGCAAAAGAATATAAAAGCTCTACTCCGCGATATTATCCACCATTCTAAGTGGGGTACCAAACTTAACAACCATAATTGAACAACCTTAAAATACTATCCTACAAATGGAGATATCCTATCATAAAAATAATATTTAATTTGTGTTGTCATTTGAAATTTACAACCAGTGAACCTATAATTAGCACATCTGATAGGAGGAAGATCCTAATATCCACGCGCATGCTAATTACATCCTATTTTAGCCTTAAGTTTTTTAATTTTCTTATCTTAGAATGCAAGAATACATATAATGCATGATTCATACATGCCATGCATTCAAAACAGTAAAAACTAAAATAAATGCAAGGATAAAAAATATCCAATTATCGTGGTCTTCGTCCCCAAATTGAATCCAAGAAAATCTCCGACTCGATATCTCCTACTAGATCAAGCATCTTGTCAGTCCTCCCCTACAGGGCCGTGGATTTCCAAAATTAAAATTCTCATTTTTATGCAAAATTAGTTACATAAAAAAATTCAATTTTAAAATCCGACTCTCTAGCGGACGCAACGAACAACGGTGAAGAGCGCACCAAATACTGGACAACCCGAATCAATTAACCGGCCTGGAACAGCCTGCCCGCGGCCCTCGGCAAGCAACTCGGCACTACTCAGCGACCGTGTCTGCTTTCGCGGCACCAACCTCTTGCTACCCGTCATGGTCATTGATCCATTTATCCCGATTTTTCTATTTCTTCGTGATTTGATCTTTTTCGAATTCGAATTTATAAAAATTAAAATACATCGAATTACAGTAAAATTACATGAATAATAAAACTCTAGATTTATCAGTGGATTTTCTCACGGGAAAAACCATCACATGCCTCAAAACCAGGCCAAACCAATAATTGTATAAATAATAAAAAATTAACCATTCATATAAACATGATAATTGGATCATATTTCCTGCAAGAAAAAGTCTATCAAAATTTTCCAACATCATATTACATGAATATTTAAATTACTAGCAATTAATCACCAAAATGAATTAAAATACCAAAAGCCTGAAATCTGGCTCTGATACCTATTGTTGGATATAAAACGCAGCTGAAGCGAAGTTCTAAAGAAATTGAATAAAGCGTTTTACGCATCGACGAGCACTAAATCTATTTAGGCATGCTTAATTACTAAGATTAATAAGCAATTTAAATATAATTTATTATTTATTAAATAATATTTTGGTGAATTTAATATCCTAATATAGATCATGAGAATATAGGATATTACCTTTTGAAGCAATGTGCTTATTACTTTTGATCTCTTCCTCAAAACCTTATAGATTATGATCACGCCTAAATCCGGATGTCGTGTGGGCAATGAGTTACCGAATCTTGCTTGATAATAAAGATCGATCAGCAACCTATTTCTCATAACTCTCGATCTTTCTTTTCTTCAAGTAGTTCCGATTGATAACAAGAATTAAAGTGTTATTTCAATTGTGGAATCAAAGACACAAGTCAAGATCCACAATACAACACTAAGAAGAAAAATTGATGTCCCTTATGTAATATGTACGTGTTGGGATAAAAAAAATCCTGTATCGAAGTTTTGATAAAGTGCCAACCCAGCATACAGCAAACAGCTGTATCTAAAGATGATCGAAATTTTCAATCCTGTATCGAAGACTTCTCATAGTGCCAGCATAAAACGTAAGTTTAAAGTGTCTTCATACAAGCCTTCGCGTTGCCATCATACAGCAATAGAGTCTAAAAGCGCCAAGTATGGAAGCTGTCTCTTCATGCAACAACATTCCATACAGCGACTACTCCAATATAGCCTACAACATAAATGGATATAACATTTAAGCTGTAAAGTATTGAGATCTTCAATACCTATCGAAATAGGACTAAAGACTGTTTGAAAAGTAATCTTTGTTATTCGCCAAAGTCAAGTCCCGTTTGAAAAGAAGTATTTAAATACTGAAAGGATAAAGTATTAAAATACTAAAACCGACAGATCTTCAAACAACGCAAAATCCGGATCTTGGTCTATACAAGTCAACCATCCAGTTGTAACGGACTTTTGCTCAACGGATCTTCCTCACCAAATTTATTCCATAAGGCAATATATACCCCTAGAGTTTGAATATTAGTACACAAGCAAAAACACAAGATTACACAAGCTTACTAGCGATATTCAAACGATCAAAGACTGAATATTAATTATCATCAGATCAAGCTTTCAAGAGCAAGTATATTTCTTCCCAGCATAAATCCATCTCTGAAGAAGAAGAAATATACTCAGCCATCAAGAACAGCCATCATCAGCTCAAGAACTTCATATTCAAGCTGCTGTTCTTACCTGGTTACCTTGCTTTTACCTTTGAGTAAAAACCAAGTTCTGTGTGAACTAAAGAAATATTCCGACCTGTGTGGGACGAATAGGATGAAGCTTTGGAACTGTGTGTGAAGAAGCAAGTCAAGAGGGAGCTTTAACCAATCTGTGTTAACGGTTGAAAGGGACGGTCTTTGTATCAATCTGTGTGAACGATATAAGGATAGGTTTGATTATAAATACGTAGTTGTGTACGCAGCATTTATAATAAACATTTTCACTCCTGTGTGGAGGACCAGTGGACGTAGAGGGTTTTACCTCGAACCACTTTAATTAATGTGTTATTTACCTTCTCATTTACTGTTTTAATAACTGCGATTATTTTAAGTATACACTGCATACCGAGTTGCTGTATTTACAGCAACTTACTTTTACAAGACTTCCGCTACGCACTCTAAACTTGAAAAACGTACAGCTTGTTTCTTAAAAACTTTCCAAGCAGTATTCTGTATACTTAGTCGCCAACCAATGGTATCAAAGAGGTTGATTCTAAAAGGAATCAATCGTATTTTTGACCGAATCAGATTCTTAAATCACTTATTTTTGTAAAATAGTCTTTTTCTTTCCTATATTCTCATATGGATACATCAATAATCAATAAAGTCCCTATGTTTTATATTAACGAGTTTGACGATTGGAGAATTAGGATAATGGCTCACCTTGCAGCAATGCAAGAAGAGATGATTTTTGTTATACAGGATGGCCCCATAAAGATCATGAAGGTAAATCCAGCCCCAAGGATTGAAGGCCAATCTCATGCCGAGATGTTCGAGAAAGAGTGTGAGCAATGGACCACAGATGATCGGAAATGCGCCAACCTCGACAATATTGCGAAGAATGCGCTATTTGTCACTTTTGACAAATGCACGTTCTCTAAGGTAAAGAGCTGTAAAATAGCCAAGGATATATGGGATAAACTCAAGTTTTGTGAGGGAACTGAGGTCTCAAAAGAAAACAAAATTTCAAAATTGACTCAGCAATTTGAATCTTTTGAAATGAAACCAACTGAAACACTTGATGAACTTGACCTCAGATTCACTGGCATTGTTGGTGAACTTGAAGCATTAGGCAAGATTTATACCCAAAAGGAGAAGAACCTAAAAATTTTCAGATCTCTCCCGGCCCGATGGAACATTAAGACCACAGCTATCATGTGTCGTGCAATCTTAATGAAATATCTACTTTTGATCTCTTTTCTGACCTCAAAGCATCTGAGTATGATATAGAGAGGAGAGAGAAAGCTGAAGATTCTCCCGCAAGGACTACAACATTAGCCGCTGTATCCAACCGAAGACACAACATGCCCAGCTCATCAAAGCCCTTTCACAAGAATGCTGACAGCGATGACGACATCCTGTCATAAGATGAAATGGCACTCCTCATGCATAAGTTCAAGAAGTTTATCAAGCAGTCGGGAAAGACTCCATACAGGCCCAAGTCTGTTCACAAGGTAAGTACTGAAACTTCCTCTGGTGATGCTAACATGTGTTATAATTGCAGGAAACTAGGACATTATGCAAATAAATGTCCTCATCCTAAAGTTCAAAGGTTGTTGGAAGCCGAGCAATAAGAAAAGGATGAAAGAAGACGTGCTTGGAAAAACAAGATCAAGGCCCTGATTGGTGAATTAGAAGCCTCCCCCACACCATCAAAGTCCGAATAATGTCTTCAGGTAGTCACTGATAGTGACTCATCTGATGATGAATTCGAAGATAAAGCCTACATGTGCTTTATGGCCAAAGACATTCCGGAAGATGAAGATAGCGATGATGAGGTAAACTCAACCTTAGCTATTCCTACCAATGCATCTCATACTTTTTCAAACATGATGAATGAGTTTAAGAACATTCAAAGGCCCATGAGACATTGAAAAATGAAAATATGCAGCTCCAACTTTCTAACCTAGAGCTGAAAGAAGAAAATGACTTGCTGAAAGTAAACTATGAAAATATGTCTGTTGATTGTGAAAACAGCAAAGTCGATCATGAAAAACTCATGGAGAGCAATCATCAACTTCCTCATGAACTAAGTGAGACTAAATATCATAGTGAAAGCAAGACAAATGATTTTGTCCTGCTTCAAGCCAAAGTAAAAACTCTCGAAAAACGAGAAGGAGAACTTGAGACCATTCTGAAATCTTTCGAGAAATCATCTAAACGAATGGAAGAAATTCTAAGCACTGGGCAACATGCTCATAATAAAAGTGGCTTAGGATACATCTCATATTCTGATAAAGGGAAAACTAGTACTGTGTTCATCAGGGGTGTAGAACTCATTCCTGTATCGGAAGAAATTCCGAGTCCTGTGAAGGAACTTGTTGCACCGCGAACAACAAAAGCTGCCATTCCGCCACCACATTCATATTCCAGACAGTGGAATCACCAGCCATTCAGACCTGTAAGGCGTACCCAATATGATGCTCCCTGAGCATATCAAAAGTGCCAACAGCCGTTCAGAAAGAAGGCTGTATCCAAATATCAAAGGCCCGCACGGCAGTAATTTTAGTACACCATGCCTAGGTGTTGGATAGAGGAGCCTCGTGATCCTTCGCGAAAGCAAGTATCCGCACAATATAAACAACAACTTTGGGAATCCAACTGGAGACCCAGAAGGCAAGCTAGAAGGCCGAAGAAAATGGCTCCACTTCCAAGATGGCATTCGTACTGGATTAATAATAATAACCCTAAATTTTACATGCATAATAATTATCATGGTTATAGCAACTATGTACCTATCCAACATAGATATTGCAACTACGGACCTAAACCATCCTACAGTAAACCTATTACTGCTAGGAAAATCTGGGTACCTAAAGTCACTAACATCCATTGACCCAACAATCAAAGGGGACCTAAATCTACTTAATTTATGTGCATACAGGACATCTTAGAGAGGACACCTGGTACTTCGATAGCGGGTGTTCTCGGCACATGAGAGGATATAAAAGCAAGTTGTAATATTACGTAGAAGGCCGCGGTCCAAAAGTGCGCTTCGATGATAAATCTAAAGGAAGAACAAGAGGGAAATGTACCATGCTTGTAGGAAAATTCAAAGTCACCGATGTAGCTTATGTTGAAGGCTTACAGTACAATCTACTTAGTATTAGCCAGTTTTGTGACAAACAGTTCTCGGTGAAGTTCTATATAGATTACTATAGAGTCAAGATCATCATGACCAAAGAAGTTGTGCTCATAGGAAGCATATCAGGTAATATGTATATTGGTGATTGGATGCCCACGAGCTCCACAATTCCGTGTTTTGTTGCCAAAGGCACTGCAGATCTAAGCTCGCTATGGCACAAGAGGATGTCTCACGTCAACTTCAAGACCATCAACAATCTCTCCAGACAAGGAATGGTAATAGGATTGCCAAATGTGTCATTCCAAAAAGACAACGTTTGTGGACCCTGTCAGAAAGGCAAGCAAATCAAGACCACCCTGAAGAGCAAGTCCTACCTTTCCACTAACAGAATTCTAGAAATGCTACACGTGGTTCTCTACGGTCCTGTAGACCCGGTAAGTTTGGGAGGTAAGAAATATTGTCTCGTTATTGTTGATAATTATTCCAGGTATGCTTGGACAATCTTCCTAAGCAAGAAGAAGGAAACAACATCAAAGCTGCCTGAGCACCTGAGAAAGCTTCAAAATGAAAAAGGATTGAGTATTGTGTCCATTCGTTCCAACAGAGGTATGGAATTCACTAACCGCTTTATAGAGAAATACTGTTCGGAAAATGGGATACAACACGAATACTCAGCTTCCCGCACACCTCAACAAAACGGTGTTGCTAAGCGAAAGAACAGGACGCTGAAGGAAGCAACAAGGACAATGATTGCTGCAAGCACGTTGCCACAGTGTTTCTGGAGCGAATCCACCAATACAACGTGCTTTATACAAAATCGATGTATCATCAACAAACACCACGTCAAAACAGCATATGAGGTATGGAACAACAAAACTCCGTTAGTTTCATACTTTCACATACTTGGATGCAGCTGTTACGTTTTCAACAACGGGAAGGATCAACTTAGAACCTTCGATGAGAAGTCGGATGAAGGGATATTTGTAGGATATTCCTCTGTCAGCAAAGCTTACAGGATCTTTAATAAAAGGAAGCTCAACAATTGAGAAATCAGTTCATGTAGTGTTCGATGAACCTCACTATGATCCTACAGGAATAGAAGATATTACTCAGAACATCTAACAACTTTCCATCATAGATCCACCAACTCCTATAGAATCTGTCGTTGACCTAGAAATCAACCCCGCAGCTGTAAGAACTGAAGTAGATGATGCCGATGCTGTACAAGCTGAAGCCGAAACTACATCAGCTCAAAATACAGTACGGGACGCCGAATTAGAACCCGACAAAGGATGGTTGAGAGATCACCCACAGGAGTTGATCATAGGAATATTGATGCTGGAGTATCTACCCGTAGGAGAATATAGAGTATGTAAGGAAATGTACTATGTACGCAAGAAGAACCCGAGTCTAAGATATCTCCATTTCCTGAATGGAAATCTCAATATAAACTTAGAAGACTTAACACGTGCACTATTGCTGTATTCTTAGCCCAATCCGAACCAGTTTCTACCATAGAAGCCCTCAACAACTCTCATTAGATTTCATCTATGGAAGAAGAGCTTAATGGATTCGAAAGGAATAATGTATGGTATCTAGTACCCAGACCTACGCATCAATCCGTAATTGGAACCAAATGGGTATTTAGAAACAAAAAGGATAGAAATGGACACATTATCAGGAATAAATCCTGACTAGTCGCCCAAGGCTACAGACAGGAAGAAGGCATAGACTACGATGAAACATTTTCCCCTATAGCCAGACTAGAAGCCATTAGGATATTTCTAGCCTTTGCCGCCCATAAGAGCTTCATTGTATACCAAATGGACGTCAAGAGTGCATTCCTGAATGGAGACCCTGCCGAAGAAGTATATGTTGAACAACCACCGGGGTTTGTCAATCCAGAAGGCGGAGACCTCGTATACAGGCTTAGAAAAGCGTTGTATGGACTTAAGCAAGCCCCTAGAGCATGGTATGAGACTCTGTCCTAGTATCTAACCGATAATAGATTCGAGAAAGGTGCTGTGGACAAGACCTTATTCAAAATACAGGAAGGTGATGAACTCCTGATTGTTCAAATATATGTAGATGATATAATATTTGGTTCAACTAACCTTTCTTTGTGTCAAAGGTTCTCTCATCTCATGCAAAGTAAATTTGAAATGAGTATGATAGGAGAACTTAGTTATTTCCTAGGATTGCAGGTAAAGCAGTTGTCTACAGGGATATTCATCAACCAGGAAAAATACAGCAAGGAGCTTCTCATCAAGTTTGGAATGAATACTTCCAAATCATCGTCAACACCCATGAGCACTTCCATGCAAATTAGTGCTGATGAAGCTGGAAATCCGGTTGATCAATCACTCTACAGGAAGCTTATTGTCTCACTCTTGTACCTAACAGCTAGCCGGCCCGATATCCAGTTTGTTGTAGGAGTGTGTGCGCGATATCAAGTAGCACCTAAAGAATCACACTTCATAACAGCCAAACAAATCCTGAAATACGTCAAAGGAACAGTCGATGTAGGAATGTGGTATCCTAAAGAAGGCGGATTCGATTTAGTTGGCTACTGCGACTCGGATCTCGGAGGTTGCAAGTTAGCTAGGAAGAGTACAAGTAGATCTTGTCACTTTCTTGGACCTAGACTTGTGTCTTGGTTTAGCAAGAAACAATCGGAAAACTCGCTTTCAACAGCTGAATCAGAATATTATGCTGCTGGTAGTTGCTGTATGCAGATCCTTTGGATGCAACAACAACTGTCAAACTATGGAATTGAAGCCAAAGAAATGCCGATAATATGCGATAGCATGAGTGCAATCGCATTAACGCACAACCCTGTATTGCACTCGCGTACTAAGCATATTCACATGAAGCATCACTTCATCAGGAATCATGTTGAGAACAAGGATGTTCGGCTGGAAAAAGTTCATAGAGATATCTAGTTAGCCGACATCTTTACCAAACCTCTCGACACAGCAAGATTCCACATGCTTCGACAAGAATTGGGATTGCTAAAGCCTGATTCCCTGTAAGTTTTTAATGTTTTTACTCAACAATTGAGGGGGAATGCTGTAAGACCCAAGAATACAGTATCCACCGTTAATTATCTGTACACTCAGACTATTAGAACAGCCCTGTAGGAACAAAGAGACATGAATTATCCTACAACTGACGTGTGCAATAATTAAGGGGGAATACAGTATGACCCATGAATATAGCAGTAATCTGAAAGTTGTTGTATGGATTTGAAACCCGTATGTACCTTTTAAGGGGGAACGCTATATTTTTGCGGATACAGCATATATTATGGGAATCAATTAATATGTTATTTCTTTTAAAATGATTTTTAGTCCACGTGCCATGTTTTAATTAAAAACATCTTTTGCATTAAATGCTTTACACGACATCTGGACATTGGTATCTCAAAAGTCGTGATGTTTCAATTTATTTTATAATTTCACACCGCCAATTCGGGCAATAAGGGAAATTGATACGTCAGATGTGGGACCCGCTCTCATTTCAAAATTGGATGGATAAGCTGTACCCGTTACACTGAGTCCATCCTATTCGTATATTTTAAACAACGGTTCTCATCCCTTAAATTTGACCGTTCACTATCTGGAAACCCTTCACCGCCGCCCACTATAAAAGGACTGTTAATGCCTCTTTTGACTATTTATACTTTCTGCAAATTGAACGAGTCTTTGAGCATACAGCCTACAAGTTTTATTGCTTTTACTGCAATTTTCTTTGAATATTCCTCACTTTTCTTCAAGAAACAACAATGGCATCTTCACAGACTTCCTCTATCTCTCTCTCTCTCTCTCTCTCTCAAGAAGACCTCAAACATCATTGACGGTCGGATCTATGCTAGATTTGTAGTTGTTGAACATGTTCTCTCTGAAGGAGACAACGTCGAATCCATGGAGTTTTTCGTTTCGAGGATTCGTCAACAAGGCTTCTATTGCCTTAGGAGTCACACCACTGAGCGTTACGATGCTCAAATGGTTTAGGAATTTTACCTCAATGCTGTTGTCCGTTTCTTTTCTCTTGCACAGGGAGGAAACGTCGCCGACATCACTGCTGTCATCCGCGGAGTGGAGATCCGCGTTGACCAAGAACTGCTGAAGAATCTTTTCAGGCTACCTGTTGATGGCCTTTCCATGGAGGAAATTGAGACCTTTGGGTCCCAAGAAGTCTTAACCAGATACCATGGCTTATTCACCGGTCCAGCATCAGTTGAAACGGTTCATACTTCTTGTCACAAGAAACATTTTTGCCTACCTTTTGTTTACTTACACAATTTTTGTTGTCGTGTAATTGAAAATAGAACAGGTGCATTCGAAATGTGCACCAATTTGAGGTTCTGGATGACAGTCGCCATTATCACCTGCGAGAAGGTCAACTGGTGCCAAATTATTCTCAAGAGTCTGCAGGAAGAAGTATCCAAAACTGCCTCTCAAAATAAGTCCTTTGGTTTATTTCTTAATTATATTATGACAAAATGCGGTGTCCCGCACGCCAAAGAACCTAAGAAGATAAACTCTCGGATATATATTGGAAGCATCAGGCCCTCCGTTTTTAACAAAGGGTCCCTGATTACGAGCAGACCATTTGTCCGAACCATGCCCCTTGCTGCTGATCCAAGGGACATGTCTTCGAAGTCAAGGAGCGAGGAGACCTCGAAGGAAAGGAAGAGATCTAGTACCAATAGAAAGCTAGATAGGTTGATTCCTTGTCCGATATAAAAGGAAAATGGTTTAGCTTGGACCAACAAAAAGACAAGAGCATTACGGTTTATCTTGGACCGATTGAAGACAAGATTGTAACGGTATCCCTCGGACCGATAGAAGACGAGGTGTAGAGGTTGATCTTAAGCCTAAGGAAAAAGATACGAAGAGAGGACGTAGGCACATTTGGCCGAACCTCTATAAATCTTCTGTCGTTTATCTGCCGCAATTTAATTACGCTTCCGCAAATGCAAAAGGGTTTAAAAGCTCTACTCTGCGATATTATCCACCGTTCTAAGCGGGGTACCAAATTTAACAACCATAATTTAACAATCTTAAGATGCTATCTTTTAAATAATAGTCCTACAGATGGAGATATTCTATCGTAAAAATAATATTTAATTTGTGTTGTCATTTGACATTTACAACCAGTGAACCTATAATTAGCACATCTGACAGGATGAAGATCCTAATATCCACGCGCATGCTAATTACATCCTATTTTAGCCTTAAGGTTTTTAATTTTCTTATCTTAGAATGCAAGAATACATATCATGCATGATTCATACATGTCATGCATTCAAAACAGTAAAAACCACTACGCCATAAGTGCTCATATGCAACGCATATCTCCAGTGTTGCAACAGCCCTCTGATCTTTTTTCTTTTGCAATACTACTCAATTAGTGTTGCATTAGACCTTAATGCACTGTTGCAAAAGACGTTAATGCAACACCAACCTAAAGTGTTGGATTATACGTGAACTTAAAGCATTGCAATAGACTAAATCATTTTAATAATTGCGAAAAATATTTTAAATATTTTTAAAAAAATATCGTCAAATTTAAATTTTTTACACTAAAACAAAATAAATTATTTGAATTTGTTTAATTATTTTATAACGGATTTTTTTATAAGAGCACATATAGTTTTTTACTTAAAAAATTTTCGGATTAAATTAATAAATTTAAAAAATATTAAAAAAGAAAATAATTCCTTAAAATTATAATAAATAAATATATTATATGAATGCATCTATTTTTCTTTTGAAAATTATAATCTAAAATTAAAATAAAAGATTAAATTAATACATTCAACTCTTTAAAATATAATAAGAAATATAAATTAAAATTTATTTATATTAATATTATAAAAAATTGAAAAATAAAAATGCATTTATCATCAAAACATTTGGACAACGGCACGCTGAGGTGGCCAAATATCGATCTAAAACTGTACATCACGGGTCTTGAAAAGATTGGGAGATGCTAATCTCCATCTAAAACTGGACATTAGAGATGTTAATCGAGCCCGGTCCCACCGGACCAGTCCGTTTAACCCACTAAAAAATAGGGTTAGGGCCAAAAGATCACAGCCCTTTTAAATACGTGCCTTTATGGTTGGACCGATTAGCCCGTGGGCCTAACGGGCGGGCTGCCCGGGCTGCCGTGTTGGCCCGTCGGGCCATCTTAAAAATTGAAATTTATTTATATTAATTACTTAACCTATTTTCTGTTTCTCCACTTTCCATCGGCCGCAACCCATAAATGACCTTGCACAGTTCATCTCCCTGACTTCCTCTCCCTCACGCCATCGTCAATCGTCATTCATCTTCATCGCTGCTTGCCTGATTCACGCAATCGCCACCTTGACCTTGCCTGGCAGAGCTGATTCACACTCAGTTCCCGGTTGCCCTTCATATCCCTTGTAGAGTCGCTGTCGCGCGCCTCCTCAACTCGCCGCCATCCACCGCCCTACTCAGTGAATATTCCAGTCATTGTCGCACGTCTCACGCACCTAGTTTAAGAGATTGCTGTGGTCGAAATTGGTCTGTTTACATTTTCCCTTTTTTTTCTTCTTGTTCAGATCTAATTCAATTTAATTTGATTGTTTATTTGATTAATTTTAGTATTATATTTCATCTATTGTACTGGAATAGGCAAGGATGTGGTTCAATTTGTATGGCTATTTTGATTCGTGTACCCTTCTTTAATATAGATGGAAAACATGATGCAGTTTTGAGACTAAATATTAATATTTGTGACTAAATATTAGTATTCTTCCTTTACCGGCAATGAATTTTTAACCAATCTGCATGGAAAAGTACTAAACATTGTGAAATGTGATTGCAATCAATCAGTGTGTTAAAATTATAAGCAAATAAATAAGGATAATTGCATTTTGTCCCTAAAAAACTATTGCGAGTTTTGCATTTTGCCTACTGAACTTATAAAACTACACTTTTGCATGTCTAACTTTAAACACTTTTGCTGATTTGGCCCAATTACGAGCCGACAAGTTTCAATCTCTGGCTAATCGTGCGGTACACGCGCGACGAATCATATAATTCAGTGTTTCGAGAGTCCAGTGGGCAAAGTGCATTTTGAAAGGCACCATGCAATTAATCCGATAAATAAATCACGCTTGTACGCATCGATTGGAGGTTCGGCTGACGTTCCATTGACCGATACATGTTTTTTGGACTGAATCCAAACCAAATCATTGAAACATCAAGCAAAAATATTTAAGCATATAGCATTCAAATAAAAAGTAAAGTTGAAGGACTAAA
Source organism: Orobanche coerulescens (assembly GCA_033398695.1). NCBI lineage: Eukaryota > Viridiplantae > Streptophyta > Magnoliopsida > Lamiales > Orobanchaceae > Orobanche > Orobanche coerulescens. The sequence goes on along the minus strand of CM065805.1, from coordinate 41,153,075 downwards.
GGAGATAAAAAAAGGTAAAAAAAATAAAAAATTCATACGACATGGGCTAAAGTTGCAAGTCTGGTGGACACCTTCCTTGCATTCTTAATACCATACTAACATTGGACTCAACTTTTTCAACACTTCTCTGAGACTGTTTAGTGTTGTCTGATCTATAAACATCATAAGTGTTTATTTTTATTACGTGGGAACGGAGCCAGACTCTGGCAGGGAACGAAAGGCTTTCGGACAGGCTTGGTTTCGTATTGCGTCCAAACACGACTGATAAATTTTTCTTACCGAATCTACTTTTTCTGTTGCCATTATTGCTTTGGGATTCTATTTTCACATGATCAGGAAGCTGTTCGTTACTGTTAATTAAGAAGGAATGGGGAGGCTGTCTCTCATCCTGCCCTTTATTTACATGTTCTTTAGCCTCCACAGATTTTACTTGCTGGCTTCAAGTGGTCGTACCCAACAACAACGCTCTTGTGTTGAGAGGCTAATATGTACTAGAGGAAGGCTGAGATGGCCAGCCATTCTGATTGCTTCATTGCGTTGCCAGGTTTGTACAATCTCTCTCTCTCTCTCTCTCTCTCTCTCTCTCTCTCTCTCTGTCTCTAGACTTTGTTTCTTATTGTTCATACGGTATTGTTTACAATTATCAGGTGGTTATGGCATTATGGAGGAGTTATTAGAGGTCATAACATGGGCTCAACTTGGCATCCATGACAAGCCTGTAAGAGTTTTTTATTTGAGTAAAATAATAAATATTGAATATTACTACTACTACTACAATATATGGAGGTTGTTTCATTAAAGCCTAATTGTATTGTATTGTATTGACTTATATAACAAATATTAAATATTACTACTACTTCTACAATATATGTTGTTGTTATTAGGTGGGGTTGCTGAATGTTGATGGTTACTACAACTACTTCCTGACAGAGCAGTGGATGATGGCTTTATAAAGCCTTCTCAGCGTCACATCTTCGTTTCTACCCCTAATGCCAAAGAGCTTGTCCACAAACTGGAGGTTACTATTATTATTATTATTATTATTATTATTATTAGTAGTAGTAGTAGTAATAAATCTCCCACGCAATAGTAGTAGTGTAGTGTTGTGAGTGTATGTGTGTGTTTCTTTTCTTTTTCTTTTTTTTGGGGTAATCAATTAATATGTTCTTTTCCCCATAAACTCAAAGTTTCATTGAAATGCCAAAGACAATATGTATGGCTCATATAGGAAAGAATCTCGACAGTTTTAATTTTTTTTCCTTTCTTGATGTCACGCTGAAAAACCTAACTTAACTAAATGGACTGAAAAAAACAGTTTACATCCGGAATGGGGTGTTACTCGGATGCATAAATTTTCTCTGACGTAGGTTTTACGTTGTGCCCTATAGGTAGCACTGGTGAGCCTAGCTAAAAAGAATGAAGAACTTACTGTTTCCGGTTATACGCATTTGCAGAGGCCACAACATGTTCTGCTTCAACATCAGCTTTTGACATATGTTGAACAGGTCTAAATTTATGTAAATATGCTCCATCTTACTCGTATATGGATTTTTGGTCTTTACACTTACTCTTGTTGAGGCTTGTTTTATTGTCCCCTACTCTTTAATTGTACTAATAAATATATTTATGGGAAATATTAATATGTTTATACAGTCATAGGATAGCAGAAATACTGGGAAATTCCTATTCATTGCAGAAATAAAGCGTAACTTGGAAATTGAAGTAGAAGCCAAGGTAAACAAGAAAGTGCAAGAGAATATCACATGGGTATTGAAAAGATTGGGAGATGCTAATCCCGATCTAAAACTGGAGTGGACATCGGAGAGTTTTGTCTAGCCTTGTCAAGTGAACAAGATGACAACGGTATACCTGTGACACAAGGTGGCACTTCTACGTAGAAATCGAGATATTTAATTATATCTAGTATTTAGAACTTTGGTCACATGAATTAGACTTGGTAATTTGGTCTTAAGTTAGACTCTTGTTATGGTGTTGCGTGTTGAATTGTTAGTATAAGTTGGTATTTTGCGTCGACTGTTTGTTGGGATGTTGGTATTTAGTACTGAATGGCAGGGTGTGAATATTTGATGGTATTTTATTTATGTGGAATGATGTACGTATGAAATGGTTATTGCAAATTTTTTATTTAAAGTGTTGCATTTATCTTTTAGTTATTGTTGCATATTATCAAATTAGTGTTGCATATTTTTAAATTAGTGTTGCATATAACAACCATATTACTGTTGGATAAAAGAATAGTATTGCATTATGTCTGGTGGGACCCACTACAGACATGGATGAAGTGGGACCCACTGCTGACGTGGCAAAAGGGTCCACAGTTGATGTGTCTTTGGTTGTGGGCCCCTCTTTTCTAAACTGTATTCTCCTCTAAGCCAACATTATTTTCTGTTGCATAAATTTTATTTTGTGTTGCACTATGTACATAATGCAATACTTTCCCTCTGATGCATTAAAAAGGAAAAGTGTTGGATTAGAGGTCAAATGCCACGCGATCAGATGCAACACCCACAAAGTGTTGGATATATCAAATTCTGGCCTAAGGCAACAGAAAATGGGGCATAATGCAACAATAGGAAGCGTTGCATATGAGCACTTATGGCGTAGTGAACTAAAATAAATGCAAGGATTAAAATGATCCAATTACCATGGTCTTCGTCCCCGAATTGAATACGAGAATATCTCCGACTCGGTATCTCCTACTAGATCAAGCATCTTGTCACTCCTCCCCGCTCGGGCCGTGGATTTCCAAAATTAAAATTCTCACTTTTATGCAAAATTAGTTACATAAAAAAATCAATTTTAAAATTCGACTCTCCGGCGGACGCAACGAACAACGGTGAAGATCGCACCAAATACTGGACGACCCGAATCGATGAACCGGCCCAAAACAGCTTGCCCGCGGCCCTCGACAAGTAGCTCGGCTTGACGCCAGTAGTGTCTTTCAGCGGCCTTGCAAATTTATTACCGTCAGCGTTAAGCGATGGATGTCCAGTTTTCTCTATTTCTTCGTGATTTGATCTTTTTCAAATTCGATTTCATAAAAAATAAAATACATCTAATTACAGCAAAATTACACGAATAATAAAACTCTAGATCTACCCGTGGATTTTCTCACGGGAAAAACCATCACATGCCTCAAAACCAGGCCAAACCAATAATTGTATAAATAATAAAAACCTAACCATTCACATAACCATGATAATTGGATCATATTTCCTGAAAGAAAAAGTCTATCAAAATTTTCCAAAATCATATTACATGAATATTCAAATTGCTAGCAATTAATCACCAAAATGATTTAAAATAGCAAAAGCCTGAAATCTGGCTCTGATACCTATTGTTGGATATAAAACGCAGCTGAAGCGAAGTTCTAAAGAATTTGAATAAAGAATTTTACGCATCAACGAGTACTAAATCTATTTAGGCATGCTTAATTACTATGATTAATAAGCAATTTAAATATAATTTATTATTTATTAAACAATATTTTGGTGAATTTAATATCCTAATCTAGATCAAGATATCATAGGATATTACCTTTTGAGGCGATGTGGTTATTACTTTTGATCTCTTCCTAAAAACCTTCTAGAGTATGATCACGCCTGAATCCGGACGTTGTGCGGGCAATGAGCTACCGAATCTTGCTTGACAATAAAAGTCGATCGGCAACTATTTCTCATAACTCTCGATCTTTCTTTTCTTCAAGTAGTTCCGATTGATAACAAGAATAAAACTGTTATCTCAATTATAGAATCAAAGACACAAGTCAAGATCCACAACACAACACTAAGAAGAAAAATCGAAGTCCCTTATGTAATATGTACGTTGCGGCCGAAACCTCCTCCCCATGTCCTATTTATAGGATTTGGACTACTCTAGGGATCTTAAGGAGGATTAGGATTAGACTCCTAGTGTGACCCAACATCCTGTATAGCCCTTCCTAATATGGTTGTGTTCACTAATATCAATTCAATACACTAAAGAATTAATATTGCACTTCCAATACAAATCCCAATTTACGAAATTGGGCTTCTTTTTTAATATATTATTTCCTGTTTAGATATCAAATGTCCATTAATTTATTTAAGCTATTGACAACTTTAATTAATTAATTTCTTATCCAAGAGTAGTACCACTCGAACCTTATTATTATATTCGAATTAAATCCCCCTACAGGGTTTAATATAATAATCATTATCGAGCTCCTCAAGGGGACATCATCAACCCTCAAGAGCGGGGATACGATTTCTAGGTATAATAGTAATTATCATATAAATAATCTTATTGCCCAAGATACGAAGCATATTGAGTCAATCACTATGACTCTCACCCATGGTAAATCAAAGCAATAAATATTATAAATACACAACTAAATATTATATACTTAGAATTAATAAATAATAATTATCCGAGATTTATATTCTTCTTACAATAAGTAGAGGAAACACTATATGTAACACCCCCAGAAATCATCCGGGGATATCACTCGCCGTAGACCCTTCTCATAAAGATATACCTGCTAAAAACCCAAAGACGACCAAATGGTTAACTGGCCGGGGTCAAACAATACAACGACACGGATCGATAAGGTCAAATATTTAAAATACATGGACCAACGTGGTCACATGACTAAATCAAACCGAAATAAATCTCCTTACAACACATACCCGCTGTTGTTACCCAAAATATTATTTGGAATGATTTGCTGGATATGGCCACGGGTGAGTAACAAACAAAATGCGACAGCACGTACGATAGAATGTAAATAACACAAGATTTGCGGAGGTTGTTAATCCCGGGCTTGAATTCTCTCGCGAGATATTATTAATAAGAATACTGCTTTGGAGTACAACTATTAATTTTAGAGTGCGATTATAATGAGTGTAATAACCTTAGCGGTTTAGCTGCTTAAGAGCTGATGATTGCTGGAAGAACCAGAGTTAATGCTCTGTGAGTTCTTATTACAAAGATTAAATATAGTGAGCGTTCGTTTCTGCCGAACGTCTTTCTTATCTCTGGGATTTCTCTTGAGGGGAATTCAACTCTCCCTCCCAATGCTGTAAGTCTCCTATTCATAGAAGAGGAGGTAGTTGGGATGTCTTAATCCCAAACGGGCGATCGCCTTTCCTTTATTAAATGCTCATTTAATGCTTCTGACATGCCATTAAGGGCAACCGGGGCGATCGTCCCAGCACGTGGGTTGGTTTCCTTAAAGTCCGCGGCTGCTACAGGATGTCAACTGTGCGAACCAATGAGAAACCGAGATGTGCCCCGAGACTCAGTCCCAGGAGATCCCACCTAGGGCGCCTTTTGCTGGTCTGTCGGTAGGTGAGAGGCTGTCCTTGTCACTAACAGCTGGTGATGGGCTGAAGTCAAAAAGCATTCTCCTGTTGCGCCGTTTGTGGGTCTGCACGTGGGCCTTCTTCCCGAGATTCAGTCTTCGTAGATTTGACGGAGGTCGGTTTACATGTGGCATAAGACGGTCGTCCTTGGTCGGGCACTAGAGACGATCGCTAGGTACCTAAACATGATAGCCCTGGACGTCGATCGCTCGATATTTGATCTCGATCTGACATCTTCGTTTGGTAAGACTGCCTTGGTTTATTTGACTCTTAACTTGGGCCGACTGGCCTTTGCGCCCATTGGCGGGCTGTTGATGCTTCTTGGTAGCCGATCACGGTTGAGGCGATCGCCTCTTCCGAGGCATATTAATCGCCGCAAAACACCCACGTAGGGGTAAAAATACATTGCAGTGTGTAACACCCCCGATATATTCAGGAATATTACAGCGCCGTAAATCCTTTACATAAGGATTTATACAAGACTAAAGAACTGAAAAGACATTAACAGATACCAACGTATGAAAATAACGGAAATAAGATACAACATGTTTGACCAATACTGAAAGTACGAATGTTCAACGGAAAAGTATTAATACATCACGAAATCCAAATCATCATAAACGACTACGTACTCGAGTACTTATTAAAACGATACAAACAACAGATAAATAAACCCGACCGGAACATCACTCTGCACCCTCGTCGTCATGCAACTCCAATGGTTGTTTCCCTGCTCTACTGGATCCTGAACATAAAAAAATGTCCACCCCCGAAGGGGTTAGCACAACAATTGCTAGTACAAGTACCACAACATAATATTCAACATCTCACGAAGAATGACAATAACATAAATGACAAAAGAACCAACGAGTCTTCTTCTGCGAGAAACTCAATAATAACATACACACATGATAATCACAACATGATATCACAACATACACATGGTAATTCCAATGATCCAGCGTTCACTGCCTAGACCCCCCGATGATTCTGTCAAACAAACCCGAGGTGGAAAAACCCATCCGATGATCCAGCGCACGCTAGCATAGATCCCCTGATGTTCCCATCGGACCAACACGAGGTGGACATACAACAACAACTTACATGTACAACAATATGTATAACATCAATACATAAAACAATTATGGTACTTGCCTCGATTCGAAGACAAGAATACTACTTCCACGAAAAGTGAAACACTCAAAGGTCGCCCCTTCGATCAATCACGTAGCAAGATCATACCTTAACAAAAGAAATAATATAGAATTTATCTCACGTCGTACGAATGTCTAACAATCCAATTTACGACCGAAAGTTCATAAAACGTAATCTGCCTGAACTTCTTAGCGTACGCTACGTATTCTTCATAGCATGCGTCAAGCCTGCTCGTTAGCGCACGTAAACAACATAGCTTAGCGTACGCTAAATATGTATCAACAGTCCTCTCTGGTCAGCCGATTGACTCGCTTGATGACCTAACGTACGTTACGTACCAAACGTAGCATACGCTAAACATGCCCGATAGCGTACGTTAATATGCATAGCTTAGCGTGCGCTAAGTGTGCATAGCAGTTTCACTACTGGGCAGCAGACCGTTCTAACGGTGATGATATCACAAACTCTTCAGTGATTAACATACATTATCCGTCTACATGTCACGTTCATAAACTTATGAATGATCTTACGGATTCAAACATATTTGAATTCAAGGAAATGAATAACATCACAACTCTTATATCCAACTTGATTATCATTCTCATGTGAAGTTCGTGATCTCAGGTTGATGCACTAGATTCCATTGTCATTTACACATTCAGACTTCATCTTAAAGGTGAGCTAACAATTCCAACTACGATATTTCAATGACGATATTATAAGCATAATCATTCCCACTTCTAAACATGATGCTTGTTTGAATAATTCATCAATGGAATTCAATATCTTGATAGCATGATCATCTTATTCTTCAGAACACGAATCTAAGGCTGGAGATAGAATTAACATACCTTAAGATGACGAAATCACTGAGCGAAAAGGTAGAATCCAACTCCGGTTGGTTGTACTCCAATCCAAGGTGCTACTCCACTTCAATGATCAATCACAAGTGATATCCAATCTTTAATGAATCAAGTAGAGGTGGTCTAAGTGTTTAAGGATGATATAATGCTCTCTGGTCTCTCAAGAACGAAGGATAAATGAAGGAAATATAAACCAAGTAAAATGGGTTGATGTCCCATTTATAACATTTCTACACATACGTTAATTAGCGCACGCTATCTCCAAATCCTTAGCGCACGCTATCTCCAAATCCTTAGCGCACGTTAACTAGTGTTGACTCCAAATCTGTCCAGGCTCGCCCGCAGGAATCTTATCCGGACCCACGTCCGGCTGGCGCATGTGTTAGCCGCTAAGCTCAATAATTGACTGCCTAGCGCACATAATTCTTCATTCGTAGCGTGCTCTAGTTGTAGCTGATAACGCACGTTAAGCTATATTCTTAGCGTGCGCTATCACGAGTTTGCATGAGAAATTTTGCATGTTTTTACACTTATGTACAAGGATACAAATGTGAGAAATATCATACTCCAATTATCGAGATCACAATTCCGAATAATACAGGGTTCAAATACAGATACACAATAATAAATCCGGATATTACATACTCTCCTACTAAAAACGAGTTTCGTCCCGAAACTCAAGACGAAAATAACTCTGGATATCTGGACTTTATGCTATCTTCCGTTTCCCAAGTGGCTTCTTCCACTCCGTGGTGTGAGCACTGAACTTTGACCAAAACGATTGGTTTGTTCCTCAATTGCTTAACTCGACTCTCGAGTATCTTGACCGGTCTTTGTTTAAATGTTCCATCCTGAGCGGCTTTGATTTCGCCAAAATCAATGACATGACTAGGATCCGGTATATATCTCCGTAACTGGGATACGTGAAATACGTTATGAACATGGCTCAATGACGGCGGTAATGCCAATCTGTATACCAACTATCCAACTCTCTCAAGGATCTCGAATGGTCCGATATATCTCGGACTCAGCTTTCCTTTCCTTCTAAAACGGAAGATTCCCCGAGTAGGAGAAACCTTTAAAAGTACGTGGTCTCCAATATTGAATTCCAATGGGCGACGGCGTACGCCTGCATAAGATTTCTGTCGACTCTGGGCTGTCAACAACCTTTCACGAATCAAGGCTATTTTCTCTCGTGTCTGTACGATCAATTTTGGTTCTATCCCGATCAAGTGTGATGAATCGTCCCAACATAAGGGCGATCTGCATCTCCTTCCGTATGATGCCTCAAATGGTGCCATCTTAATGGAAGCATGCCAACTATTGTTGTAGGTAAATTCAATCAACGGTAGATGAATTTCCCAATCGTTTGACAAATCTAAGGCACAGGCCCTCAGCATGTCTTGCACCGTTTGAATGGTCCTCTCGGATTGTCCGTCTGTCTGCGGGTGATAAGTTGTACTGAAGTTCAATTCGGTCCCCAAGGCCTTATGAACTACTTTCCAAAAATGAGACACAAAACGGCCGTCTCGATCAGAAATAATGGTCTTCGGCGTACCATGCAGTCGGACTATCTCTGAAATAAATACCCGTGCCAACCTCTGTGGTCCCCACGTGTCCTTAATGCCTAGAAAATGAGCTGATTTGGTTAAACGATCAACTATCACCCAAATCATGTTCATTCCTGTCTTGGTTCTCGGCATACTAGTGATAAAGTCCATCGATATGTCCTCCCACTTCCATTCAGGAATTGGGAGCGGCTTCAACCACCCGGCAGGTCGTTGATGCTCGATCTTAACCTGCTGACAAGTCAAGCATTTCGAAACATGATCCGCTACATCTTTCTTCATGTTTCCCCACCAGAAATTCTGCTTCAAGTCCTTGTACATCTTACTGGTGCCCGGGTGGATAGAATAGGGCGAGCTGTGAGCTTCCTTCATAATCGTCTGTTTCAGAACATCGTTATCGGGAATGCAGAGTCGGTTCTGAAATCTCAAAACTCCATCATCATGAATTACGAATCCAGGGGCCTTCCCTTTGATCACTTCATCACGTAACCGAATCATCAAAGGATCATCTGCCTGCTTAGATTTGATTTCCTCGGTTAACGATGAAGTTATTTCCATCACGCATAGTTGTCCTTGGACTCTTTGTAACCATACTTCAATTCCTTCTCGAATCATTTCTCATTGAATGTTGAGCTGGAAGGTCAGAGTCTCCAGCATCTGAATAGAAACAGGCTTGCGGCTGAGTGCATCGGCCACTACATTCGCTTTGCCTGGATGATACAGAATCTCCAAGTCGTAGTCCTTAATCAGCTCTAACCATCTTCTTTGCCGCATGTTCAACTCTTTCTGACTAAAGATGTATTTGAGACTCTTGTGATCCGTAAAGATCTGACAGTGAGTCCCGTACAGGTAATGCCTCCAGATTTAAAAGCAAAAACTACTGCTGCTAGCTCCAAATCATGCGTTGGGTTATTCACTTCGTAAGGTTTTAGCTGTCGTGACGCATAAGCGATCACCCTATAATTCTGCATCAATACACATCCGAGTCCTTGGTTCGAAGCATCACTGTAAACTATGAATCCTCCAGTTCCCTGTGGAAGTGTTAAAATCGGTGTTGTCATCAATCTCTTCTTCAATTCGTCAAAGCTATTCTGGCACAACTCGTTCCACTCAAACTTTTGTGTTTTCTGCAGTAGTCGAGTAAGTGGGCGGGAAATTTTGGAAAACCCTTCCACGAATCGATGATAATATCCAGCAAGTCCTAAGAAACTCTGGACTTCTTTCACGTTCTTTGGAGGCTTCCAATCCATAACTGCTTCGATCTTCTGAGGATCTACTCGGACTCCTTCAGCTGATACCACATGGCCGAGGAACATTACTTCCTTTATCCAGAATTCACACTTAGAAAGTTTGGCATACAATTGTTCGTTTCTCAACAGGTCTAACACAATCCGTAAATGTTGTGTATGTTCTTCCGGGCTCTTGGAATAAACTAGAATGTCATCTATGAACACAACCACAAACTTGTCCAAGTACTCTATGAACACACGATTCATAAATTGCATAAACACTGCAGGTGCATTAGTAAGACCAAACGTCATCACTACAAACTCATAATGTCCGTAACGAGTTCTGAATGTTGACTTCGGAACATCAAATTCCTTAATCCATAGATGATGTTATCCTGATCTCAGATCAATTTTAGAAAACACTGTTGCTCCTTGTAACTGGTCAAACAAATCATCAATCCGTGGCAACGGATACTTGTTCTTAACCGTCATTTTGTTCAGCTCTCGATAGTCAATACACAGTCGAAGCGATCCCTTCTTCTTCCGGACAAAAAGAACTGGCGCTCCCCAGGGCGAAACGCTTGGCTGGATATAGCCTTTGTCCAATAACTCCTCCAGCTGCTTTTTCAGTTCAAACATCTCAGTAGGTCCCATACGATACGGTGCCTTAGAAATTGGTGTAGCTCCGGGTTCCAGATCAATGGTGAATTCTACATCCCGTCGTGGAGGTAGTCCAGGTAACTCGTCAGGAAATACATCCGGAAACTCGTTCACAACAGGAATGGATGAAAGTTCCACAATTTCATTTTTTTCTTCATTGCATAGCACCAATATCCAGTACAGCCCTGTTTCAAACAATTTGACAGCTTTCATCGCTTTGATCAACATTCCTGAGCTTCCTGGTTTCCATCCTTCAAACAGTATTTCGGAACCATCGTCAGCAATCAGCGAGATATTTCTCCTTCGGTAGTTTACAATAGCTCCATATCGATTAATCCAATCGTCTCCGAGTATCAGGTCGTCTCCTTGCATTTCTATCACAATCAAATTTGAGAGCCACTCTTTGCCTCCAAATGATACAGGGAAATCTCTAGTTTCTAAGTTTCCAACAATCCTCTCTCCACTCGGTAAACCAACAACATAAGGTTCACAATTATGAAAACCAGAAATATTCAAATGATTTATACAAGATAAGGATATAAATGAATGCGTAGCTCCTGTATCGAATAAAACGCTAACTGGCTGGGTGATGCGACAGCAGCATCCTGATCATCTATTCTCCTCATCTCGTACAGACGTGGGGGAACAGATCCGGCACTCCATGTACCCTTTCGGTCCCATTGTCCTCTGCCTCGTCCGCAGCCAAAATTCTGAGGAATCTCTGCACTTTGTTGCGTCTGTTGGATACTAGCTTCCTTCTGAACTGGCTGCGGTGTACGGGCTCTAAAAGACTTTGCAGCCTCTTCACAGAACACCGCACGATGTCCCTCTCGTCCACAATCAAAACAAGTCACGACAGGTAGGGGCAATTCCGTCGATAGTGCCCTGTCTGGGCACAGTTAAAGCATTTCCTGGTGACATCTGTTATGGTTGATGCTGCTCCGAAGTTCTTTCTGCTCCTACATGGGTGCGGAGGTTTCTTGAAAGAATGAAAAGAAAACTGGGCCTAGCGGGGCCTTGCGGGGCCCACTGCTCTTGTGCTCTGTAAAGTACCAAATACTTTCTGCTTATTTGATTCTGTAAACTTCTCCATTGCTGCTTCGTTGATTTTGTACGCCAACGCTTTATCCTGGTATTGACGGAGAGTGGTACATTCAAAACCGGACATGTACCTCTGGATTTCTGGTTTCATTATCATATCAAAATGGATCATCATTTCTGCATTTGTTCTGACCAGATGTCGAACAAATGCTAGTTGCTGGTTGGGATACAGGTTCGTCTGACGGCTGAGCGGAGAAAAACTCCCGAACTTTAGCTTCCCTCGCAGGACGAGGGTAGTACTGAGCTTCCATCATCAATTTAAATTCTGCCCAGTCAGCATCATGATCTGCAGGCCGGATGGCTTCCCACCACTCAGATGCTTCCCCTATCAGAAAGTACTGAGCAATAGAGGCTCTCCGGTCGTCTGGGCAATTAATTCCGGCAAAGATTTTCTCCAATTCTTTCAACTAAAGGTCCCATGTGGGTGTCTTAGAAAAGCCGTCAAATTTGGGTGGTTGCATCTTCGCCACCTCTTGCAGCCATCGGTCACCTCGATTTCCCATATCTGGGATCCCTTGTTGTCTATCTCCCTGCTGTAATCCCACCGCCACCTGCATTCGGTCCACGACCTCGGCGAACTGAGTCATCTGGTTCACCACCTGACGAAAGATTTCGGGCACAGCAGGTTCCGGTTCATTATTAATAGATCTCTGTGGCTCGCCTGAGCTGTGGCTGGCCTGATTAGAAGGCGAAGCTTCTCTTTCGGCATTCCTTCGTCTGCGTCCGCGACCGTGACCACGTCCGCGTCCACCTCTCAACATACTGTAAGCATAAATACTCAATATACAAGAAATAATATCGTTCTAATGTTCAAGTATAAAGCGATACAACATGTAAAGGATGAGATAGAGTTTAGGAACTTACAACCACCATTCGCACGAAGACGTAGGTAGTACAGTGATGTTATTCATGGCCGATTACCTCAAAAGATGTATACGACCCCTATTTTAACCCAATGGCCAAGATATCCATAATCTTAGCTCTGATACCATATTCTTAACACCCCCGATATATTCAGGAATATTACAGCGCCGTAAATCCTTTACATAAGTATTTACAAGGCTGAAGAATTGAAAAGACATTAACAGATACCAACGTATGAAAATAATGGAAATAAGATACAACGGTTTTGACCAATACTGAAAGTACGAATGTTCAATGGAAAAGTATTAATACATCACCAAATCTAAATCATCATAAATGACTACGTACTCGAGTACTTATTAAAACGAAACAAACAATAGATAAATAAACCCGACCGGAACATCACTCTGCACCCTCATCGTCATGCAACTCCAGTGGTTGTTTCCCTGCTCTCCTTGATCCTGAACATAAACAAATGTTCACCCCCGAAGGAGTTAGCACAACGATTGCTAGTACAAGTACCACAACATATTATTCAACATCTCACGAGGAATAATAATAACATAAATGAAAAAAGAACCAACGAGTCTTATTCTGCGAGAAACTCAATAATAATATACACACATGATAATCACAACATGATATCACAACATACACATGGTAATTCCAATGATCTAGCGTTCACTGCCTAGACCCCCCGATGATTCCGTCAAACCAACACGAGGTGGAAAAATCCGTCCGATGATCCAGCACATGCTAGCATAGATCCCCCGATGATCCCGTTGGACCAACATGAGATGGACATACAACAATGACATACATGTGCAACAATATGTATAACATCAATACATAAAACAATTAAGGTACTGGCCTCGATTCGAAGACAAGAATACTACTTACACGAAAAGCGAAACACTCGAAGGTGCCCCTTCGATCAATCACGTAGCAAGCTCGAACCTTAACAAAAGAAATAATATAGAATTTTTCTCATGTCGTACGAATGTCTACCAATCCAATTTATGACCTAAAGTTCTTAAAACGTAATCTGCCTGAACTGCTTAGCGTACGCTACGTATTCTTCATAGCGTGCATTAAGTCTGCTCGTTAGCGCACGTAAACAACAAAGCTTAGCATACGCTAACTATGTATCGACAGTCCTTTCTGGTCAGCCGACTGACTCGCCTGATGACCTATCGTACGTTACGTACCAAACGTAGCATACGCTAAGCATGCCCGATAGCGTACGTTAATATGCATAGCTTAGCGTGCGCTAAGTGTGCATGACAGTTTCACTACTGGGCAGCAGACCGTTCTAACGGTGATGAAATCACGAACTCCTCAGTGATTAACGTACGTTATCTGTCTACATGTCACATTCATAGACTTATGAATGATCTTACGGATTCAAACATCTTTGAATTCAAGGAAATGAATATCATCACAACTCTTATATCCAACTTGATTATCATTCTCATTCGAAGATCATGATCTCAGGTTGATGCACTAGATTCCATTGTCATTTACACATTCAGACTTCGTCTTAAAGGTGAGCTAACAATTCCAACAACGATGTTTCAATGACAATATTATAAGCATAATCATTCCCACTTCTAAACATGATGCTTGTTTGAATAATTCATCAATCGAATTCAATATTTTGATAGCATGATCATCTTATTCTTCAGAACACGAATCTAAGGCTGGAGATAGAATTAACATACCTTAAGATGATGAAATCACTGAGCCGAAAAGGTAGAATCCGACTCCGGTTGATTGTATTCCAACCCAAGGTGCTACTTCACTTCAATGATCAATCACAAGTGATATCCAATCTTTAATGAATCAAGTAGAGGTGGTCTAAGTGTTTAAGGAGGATATAATGCTCTCTGGTCTCTCAAGAACGAAGGATAAACGAAGGAAATGTAAACCAAGTAAAATGGGTTGCTGTCCCATTTATAACATTTCTACACATACGTTAATTAGCGCACGCTATCTCCAAACCCTTAGCGCACGCTAACTAGCGTTGACTCCAAATCTGTCCAGGCTCACCCGCGGTAATGTTATCCGGACCCACGTCCGGCTGGCGCATGTGTTAGCCACTAAGCTCAATAATTGACTGCCTAGCGCACGCAATTCTTCATTCGTAGCGTGCGCTAGTTGTAGCCGATAACGCACGTTAAGCTACATTCTTAGCGTGCGCTATCACGAGTTTGCATGAGAAATTTTGCATGTTGTTTTACTTATGTACAAGGATACAAATGTGAGAAATATCATACTCCAATTATCGAGATCAAAATTCCGAATAATACAGGGTTCAAATATAGATGAAATACATAATAATAAATCCGGATATTACACAGTGGAAGACTAAATATAACTCAACAGTACAAAACTGTAACACCCCCAAAACCGACCGGGAATATTACAGCGATGTGGGCCCCATATTGGAACCCACAAGGCTAAAATCATTTTCGCAAACATTTAAAAATGCCAAAAGGTCCTTTTGAAATTCACACACGCAGCGGATAAAAGTACAGTTCAGAAGAATACCGAAAAGCCATTTAGAAACATACATACACAACGGATAAAAACATAATTAAATACATTTGCAGCGGAATTAGAAAAACCAGAAAAGAATACACAATCCCAACAATCACGCTATAGCCAGTATCACCGGAAAGCTCATCCCTTCACGACCGCTACTAGCTCGAACTCCGAGTACCTAAAAGATAAAGCCCATGATGGGGTCAGCCATAATACTCCGAGTAAGAACATTCCCCATGTAATATTACCGAAGTAACCTTACCAACCTGTCACAATCTATAACAAATCAATTCTTACCATAATCCCATCTTGCGTTCTTAAGTGATGAATGACTTCAAAAGTATCCACCTGTACTGTATCAGAAACGATACCAAAATTCCCAAACTTATCATATCTCAATTATGGAATAATCTAGCCAAGACTAACTCTGTCGGCTGGGTCGCACAATCGGATCCCTATCCTTATAAAACTGATATCACACGGTACATTTGTAAACCAATCATCCCGAGACAATGGAAAGTCCCGAATATCAATGCAAAACATGAATGTTCACACAATCAATAAAGATAAACAACCAATGCATCTAACGAAATACCAATGACATGATATTTCCACACAAGATCGACAAAGGATCAACCACGATTGAGAATACCATGATGTGGTAACTCCAACAAGATCAATGAAAGATCAACCACCGGGAATGCCAACAATACGGTAACTCCAACGAGATCAATAAAGAATCGACAACCAGAATACCAACGGTACGATTAACTCCAATAAGCTCAATAAGGGTCAACAATCGAGAATACTGATGACACAGTAAACTCTAACAAGATCAATAAGGACCAACAACCGGGAATACCAACGATACAGTAAACTCCAACAAGAGCAATAAGGAATCGACAACTGAGAATACCGACGACACAGTAAACTCCAATAGGGATAATAAGGGATCAAAAATCGAGAACACCGACGCCACGGTAAATTCCGATAACATCAATCAAGGACTAATAACTGAAAATACCAACGGTGAGACAACTCCCAAACAGAATCAATAAGGATCAACAACGAACGAGATTACCAATGACAGGGTGAACCCCAAACGAGATTAATAAAGAATCGATATCAAATGAGTTGACCATCGATATGGTAAATCCGAACGAGATTAGTAAAGGTTAGAAGGTGACAGGTACACTAGAGAATAAAATCTTCGACCATATACGGATTATATATACGGAATTACAAGGACAACCCGAATTCCGAACAGATACGGTTGTACATGGACTGTGAACAACCAATCAATAAGACTCAAGATGGACGTCACGATACGCTCGATCCGGACATGTGTCCGTGTACAAGCCAACCACGGTATTGATCAGATACTCGTCTGGTCTCGTACCTAATCAGCCTCATGAAGTACGTCTCGTGTGCACGGTTCAATATGAGGTCGAAACCAACACATGCTACACGTGCCCGTCCCGAAAATCCTACACATGAACGATCAGAATGTTTCTGACTCCAAATATGCCACGATACAACATGACAACAAATCTCGAAGAAACGCATATCCATCAAGGATCAGAAGACTTCCCAAAAGAGCAACAGTAACTGGATCATGAAAGACCGACACGACCACAATATCGTATTTTCGTCAGACAACGGTCCACATCTTGCTCAACAATGCTTATAATATTAACACATAAACCCCAAGGCAGCATCCAAGGATCACGGAAGCATCTCACACGAATACCCCGGAACATAGGTGCCATTTAGGACTTATCCCCTAACACAGTTCATGCAATCACAAAATACCCCAAGGTCGCAACCAAGGGTCACGAAAGTACCCACACAGGAATACCCCGGAACATAGGTGCCATACAGGTCTTATCACCTAACACATCGGCCCAACAGATTACATCTCAAAGAAAGAGCACATCACAAAATGTAACAAACAATGATGCACACTCACCGTATGAAATCTCAACACACACATGCAATAATGCAACAGGATGACTATCATAATCCAACAATATTAATTTACCTCAAGCTGGAGACGCTAACCTTTCCACGACCAACCGCCCTGAACGAATAAACGGTTTATCCGAAAATCTAAAATGAAGTACAGTCCATAACTAATACCAAACCACCATCCCGAGTTCAACATCGACAAAATAACTAACCTTGATATCCAACTTCTCATGCAATAGACCAAATTATAATTCACGTTCCCATTTCCACTAGACATCCTTAAAATCATAAACATTATGATTTATCTTAGTCCAAAAATACCATACATACCACCATTCCGACAATTCATATATTCCATAATACCATTGCTATATGAATCATAAATGAAATGAAAACGAAATCATTTATTAACATTATGAACTGAGCAAGCATAACTTGCCTTGATACCAATTCGACGAAGCTGCTATCAATCCCGTCGTCTTCATCTACAAGCTCCTCAGCCCCGACCAAGACGATTCATGCATTCTCCAACATCAACCGCATCGCAATGGTTAACATCAATGATCACTAAACGCAACCAAATGCAATAATCAATTAACGATACGTCCAATAACAATCAACAACCGAAATGACCAACTAATCTAACTCGATGGTTCAACAATATCTCGATCATACGAAACCAAACCGTATCAACTCTTAACAATACGACTACAAGCCGAAATTCGATATTCAATAGTCCTAACAATGTATTCAACATATAGCTCATATAACCGCAAGAATCTTAACAACAAAACCATAATCATCTTCATACGAATCATTCTTCAAAGATAACATCAGAATCCTAATTCAGGGAGAGGATTACCCATCATACCTCTTAGAAGATGAAATACACAAGTAATCACTCGTTTTGAATAACACGGTGCGAAGAAATCGATGAAGGAAAGGGTACCGATTCAACCTCCTTCAAAAGTTCATTCCTAAATCACAATAATATCAATTCAATCACCATTCATACGAAAATGTATAGAATTTCCCAAGTTCTACCCATTGAGGCATTTCATCGAACACTTTGAAGGCATAATCCAATTTAATCATTTTAACGAAGAAATACTCGAATTTGTTCCACAAAACTTCAAGAGTATTGAATGATTACGAGTTTACAATCAAGTTCAATCAACAATCTGAATCAAAACGAAGCAAATCGGCCAAAACACCAAGAAACCTCAAGAACATCCAAAAACCAAAAGTTTAGGTGTTCTTACCTTCGATCCGGGTGGAAGATGATGTTAACCCATGATTCCAACTTCCAAAAGATGTTGTTATAAGTTTCTCTTACTCAAATCCATCATCTTTGCTGAAGAAATCGCGAAAGGAATGAAGAAAAGTGAAAAATGTCGGATGTGACTCGGTCCAGGCCTTATATAGGCGGGACCTGCCAGCATGTTACGGCCGTAACCGGCCGTAGCTTACGTACGTAACCGGCCGCGGCCTACCTTACTGTCCAGTTTGGCCGACAGCCTTACGTACGTAACCGGAAGCTGTTTACGTACGTAACGGGCACTTACGGACGTAACCGACCACATCCTTACGTACGTTATCGGCCAGTCCTAGCCCCCAGCGAGTCACTGCCGACCGTGATCGGCCATCCCTGCGAGTCACTGTCGACCATGCTCGGCCACTACAGGTCCTCTCGGCCACGATTCGGCCAGCCGCCCCGTAACCTACGTAACACTTATTTCGTTGCGTACTTAATACGTATGTTGACTTGCTACAGTATTATACTCATATTACGTACGTAATACACCCTATATAACGTACGTAACTCCATACGTTGACTCATGTGTCCACATCCGCGCCGAAAGCTGCCGACACTGGGCCCAACTGTCCGATTCCTCTTGTTACGTACGTAATACCTTACGCATAACGTACGTAACACGTACCACTTAGCGTACGTTATCTCAAAGTCTTAACGTACATTAACAGATCCATACTTAGCCATTTCCAGCAATTCCTGTCCAACGTCTCGACATAACAAATATGAACATACGACATACTGAACACATATACGAAATCCCAAAAATATTCTCATACGGTACGTCTGATGCACGATATCCTCAATTACAACTGTCGACCAGGTACGTAAATCATATAAATACTCATACGGTATATCCGACATCGAAAACACACCAAGCATGTAATATCCTAGAATCAAAATAATCTCGATAGACATACTGGCACGGCTGTCATGGTTTCCAAAATTAACCACTGATATCGTGTCGGTCCCACTCTGTACAGTACATCCCAGATAAAATAATGCTAAAAATTCATAGTGAAATTCTAGGATATTACATATACACCCACTTAAATAAGTTTCGTCCTCGAAACTCAACACCTGTCATAATCAGTATCTCAATCCCGAAATATCTCAAAATCACGACACCATACTCAATAATCATCATCAAAACTGAAATAACTGAAAGAACATATTTACAGGTCCGTGAAGTTGATGATCTTTCGTGATGCCAGCATACGACTCCCATACAAAGTCTCAACACACTAACAACACACCGGCATCGCGAATACAGCAATTTGAAAATATTTCAAAAATTTTGGAACCTCCAAAATCGGTTTGACTCAAAAGTTAGAAAATCATTTTCAAAAGTCACGCTACTACCGCACCGGTACAGCCACATAACACACACGCCCGGGTTTTACGAAACCCAAGCTCCGATACCATCTTCTGTAACACCCCCAAAATCGACCGGTAATATTATAGCGCTGTGGGCCCCATATTGGAACCCACAAGGTTAAAATCATTTTCGAAAACATTTAAAAATGCCAAAAGGTCCTTTTGAAATTCACACACGCAGCGGATAAAAATACATTTCAGAAGAATACCGAAAAGCCATTTAGAAACATACATACACAGCGGATAAAAACATAATTAAATATATTTGCAGCGGAATTAGAAAAAGCATAAAAGAATACACAATCCCAACAATCACGCCATAGCCAGTATCACCGGAAAGCTCATCCCTTCACGACCGCTACTAGCTCGAACTCCGAGTACCTAAAAGATAAAGCCCACGACGGGGTCAGTCATAATACTCAACAATGATAACGATCACATCACAAAGACAATTACATATCAATGTAATCTATAGAGTAAGAACATTCCCCATGTAATCTTACCGAAGTAACCTTACCAACCTATCACAATCTATAACAAATCAATTCTTACCATAATCCCATCTTGCGTTCTTAAGTGATGAATGACTTCAAAAGTATCCACATGTACTGTATCCGAAACGATACCAAAATTCCCAAACTTATCATATCTCAATTATGGAATAATCTGGCCAAGACTAACTCTGTCGGCTGGGTCGCACAATCGGATCCCTATCCTTATAAAACCGATATCACACGGTACATCTGTAAACCAATCATCCCGAGACAATGGAAAGTCCTGAATATCAATGCAAAACATGAATGTCCACACAATCAATAAAGATAAACAACCAATGCATCAAACGGAATACCAATGACATGATATTTCCACACAAGATCGACAAAGGATCAACCACGATTGAGAATACCATGATGTGGTAACTCCAACAAGATCAATGAAAGATCAACCACCGGGAATGCCAATAATACGGTAACTCCAATGAGATCAATAAAGAATCGACAACCAGAAATACCAACGGTACGATTAACTCCAATAAGCTCAATAAGGGTCAACAACCGAGAATACTGACGACACAATAAACTCTAACAAGATCAATAAGGACCAACAACTGAGAATACCAACGATACGGTAAACTCCAACCAGAGCAATAAGGAATCGACAACTGAGAATACCGACGACAAAGTAAACTCCAATAGGGATAATAAGGGATCAAAAACCGAGAACACTGACAACACAATAAATTCCAATAACATCAATCAAGGACTAATAACTGAAAATACCAACGGTGGGACAACTCCCAAACATAATCAATAAGGATCAACAACGAATGAGATTACCAATGACAGGGTGAACCCCAAACGAGATTAATAAAGAATCGATATCAAATGAGTTGACCATCGATATGGTAACTCCGAACGAGATTAGTAAAGGTTCAATGGTGACAGGTACACGAGAGAATAAAATCGTCGACCATATACGGATTATATATACGGAATTACAAGGATAACCCGAATTTCGAACAGATACGATTGTACATGGACTGTGAACAACCAATCAATAAGACTCAAGATAGACGTCACGATACGCTCGATCCGGACATGTGTCCGTGTACAAGCCAACCACGGTATCGATCAGATACTCATCTGGTCTCGTACCTAATCAGCCTCACGAAGTACGTCTCGTGTGCACGGTTCAATATGAGGTCGAAACCAACACATGCTACACGTGCCCGTCCCGAAAATCCTACATATGAACGATCAGAACGTATCTGACTCCAGATATGCCACAATACAACATGACAACAAATCTCGAAGAAATGCATATCCATCAAGGATCAGAAGACTTCCTAAAAGAGCAACGGTAACTCGATCATGAAAGACCGACACGACCACAATGACGTACTTCCGCCAGACAACAGTCCACATCATGCTCAACAATGCTTCTAATATTAACACATAAACCCCAAGGCAGCAGCCAAGGGTCACGGAAGCATCTCACAGGAATATCCCGGAACATAGGTGCCATTTAGGTCTTATCCCCTAACACAGTTCATGCAATCACAAAATACCCCAAGGTCGCAACCAAGGGTCATGAAAGTATCCACACAGGAATACCTCGGAACATAGGTGCCATATAGGTCTTATCCCCTAACACATCGGCCCAACAGATTACATCTCCAAGAAAAAGCACATCACGAAACGTAACAAACAATGATGCACACTCACCGTATGAAATATCAACACACACATGCAATAATGCAACAGGATGACTATCATAATACATCAATATTAATTTACCTCAAGCTGGAGACGCTAACCTTTCCACGAACAACCGCCCTGAACGAATACACGGTTTATCCGACAATCCAAAATGAAGTACAGTCCATAACTAATACCAAACCACCATCCCGAGTTCAACATCGACACAATGACTAACCTTGATATCCAACTTCTCATGCAATAGACCAAATTATAATTCACGTTCCCATTTCCACTAGACATCCTTAAAATCATATACATTATGATTTATCTTAGTCCAAAAATACCATACATACCACCATTCCGACAATTCATATATCCCATAATACCATTGCTATATGAATCATAAATGAAATGAAAAAGAAATCATTTATTAACATTATGAACTCAGCAAGCATAACTTGCCTTGATACCAATTCAACGAAGCCGCTATCAATCCCGCCGTCTTCATCTACAAGCTCCTCGGCCCCGACCAAGACGATTCATGCATTCTCCAACCTCAACCGCATAGCAACAGTTAACATCAACGATCACTAAACGCAACCTAATGCAATAATCAATTAACGATATGTTCAATAACAATCAACAATCGAAATGACCAACTAATCTAACTCAATGGTTCAACGATATGTCAATCATATGAAACCAAACCGTATCAACTCTTAACAATACGAATACAAGCCGAAATTCGATATTCAATAGTCCTACGAAACCAAACCGTAAATGGCCGTAGCTTACGTACGTAACCGTCCGTGGCCTACCTTACTGTCCAGTTTGGCCGACAACCTTACGTACGTAACCGGCAGCTGCTTACGTACGTAACGGGCACTTACGGACGTAACCGGCCACAACCTTACGTACGTTATCGGCCAGTCCTAGCCCCCAGCGAGTCACTGCCGACCATGATCGGCCATCCCTGCGAGTCACTGCCGACCATGCTCGGCCACTACAGGTCCTCTCGGCCATGACTCAGCCAGCCGCCCCGTAACGTACGTAACACTTATTCCGTTGCGTACGTAATACGTACGTTGACTTGCTATAGTATTATACTCGTATTACGTACGTAATACACCCTGTATAACGTACGTAACTCCATCCATTGACTCACCTATCCACATCCGCGCCGAAAGCTGCCGACACCGGGCCCAACTATACGATTCCTCTTGTTACGTACGTAATACCTTACGCATAACGTACGTAACACGTACCACTTAGCGTACGTTATCTCAAAGTCTTAACGTACGTTAACAGATCCGTACTTAGCCATTTCCAGCAATTCCTGTCCAACGTCTCGACATAACAAATATGAACATACGACATACTGAACACATATACGAAATCCCAAAAATATTCTCATACGGTACGTCTGATGCACGATATTCTCAATTACAACTGTCGACCAGGTACGGAAATCATACAAATACTCATACGGTATATCCGACATCGAAAACACACCAAGCATGTAATATCCTAGAATCAAAATAACCTCGATAGACATACTGGCATGGCTGTCACGGTTTCCAAAATTATCCCCTCATATCGTGTCGGTCCCACTCTGTACAGTACATCCCAGATAAAATAATGCGAAAAATTCATAGTGAAATTCTAGGATATTACAAAAACCGCCAGACTGAACTCTATAATTATTGGTTAGTATTGCAGCCCATCATCTTCCATGCTGACCCTATGATTGCTCTATCGAACCAAGCAACCTGAAATGCATGAAACGCATTACCCTGATTTAAGGGGTTAGCATATCGAATTTGCTAGTACAAGTATCATAACCATACGAAATGTAACAACTAAACATCAATCACGAATCAGATACTGACAAACATTCACAGATATTCCCGAGAGGTTTTAGTGAATAAAAACAAAAAAAAACTGAAACCTTTGAAAAACAAACTATCATCTTGGGAGTTTTAGAAATATAAAACCTCTAGGATCTCATGTCCTAAGTTTATAAAACCCTTTTTCAAAACGTTAGGGTCTCAGCCCAAATCTCATTTCCGTAGAATTTCCTATTTATAAACTTTGATCATCAAAACATGTTCATAACACCTGTATCTCCTGTCACGTGTCTGTGTAGGTTCATCAACCCACACGGAATAAGTCCAACCAATATCAAACATCAATCATCGAACACTGAACATCAAACATCGAGTATACTCATGACCCCGTGATCTACTGTCATAGGTCTCCGTAGGTTCAACAACCCATACAGTCTTAACAAAACACAACTGTCGCAAAAACTAGTCTCGACTCGTGATCTATTATAACGAGTCACCGTAGGCCCCGTCAAACATACACTGTTCGACGTACTATGCCCTTAACTTATGATCCACTGTCATGTGTTGTCGTAGGCCTCGTCAGACCAGCACGATTGGACCTCAGTGTAACACCCCAATTACGGTGGCCATTACAGTGTCGTGGACCCCACACTGGGACCCACCAGGCAATACCAAAACACAATTTAAACATAATATTATGGTGATACCGAATCAAAGTACAATAATCATTACTCCGATTAAGAGTCTCCAAATAGTACAGCTATTAGCCTCAGAATACACAGGATCCAAATATTAGTATAAACCATATGAAGATGGAATATACCTAAAATAATAGTACAATAGCTTAAATGAATTGGAAAGTAACATTACACGGTTTAATCATAACTGGACAACAAAAGACTTGGGCCCCCCGAACTAGTATCCTTCAAACCCTTTGCCGTCACCGTGCTCTTCCCGTCCCTTGCCTTTGCCCCGACCTAAAATACAACACAAGTATTTTGCCCAAAACCACAGGGTTAGATATACATGATAATAATTCTCAAGACATTATAAATTCCATATATATAGGATCTCAAGGAAACAACACGACTATTGAACATACCCCTCGGGCATATGATCAACTATTCGCAAACTGTTGGACATACCCAATCATACATGGAATATGAACGACCAATCAACATGGCTCAAGACGGAAATCACAATACGCCCGATCCGGAAATGTGTCTGTGCACATATCCACCCCGTATACGGAATCCAGAATATACGTTAGACAATGTACCTAATTGGCCTCACGTACTACGCCTCGTGTGCACGGTCCAATACGGAAACATCAATGTATGACCATATGTGCCTAGCTAAAAATCCTATACATGACCAATCGGCACGCAGATATGATCCCCGATATGTCACGATACAATATAACAACGAAACTCAATAAATCACACATTCGATCAAGAGTTAAGAAAAGTCACCGAAGTGACAAAATGATCAACGAGACCAACGATACAATGTCATGGACTTGGGAATACAATTCCACACTGAAACGGTACTACGATCAAGAACAATATCACGGTACGAATCATAGATTCATAAGACATTTATATATATACTAAACATATAACTTTCATAAGAATTCAATCATCATTATAACCAAGCAAGATAACTTGCATCAAGTGTCGAATTCAATCGATTCGCCTTCTCCCAAACGCGACGGACGAAAGGACGACATTTTTCACCTATCAACAACACCCGATCAACCTTGAATGAAATATAATTCATTCAACAACCCAAATCTGACTGTATCGATTATAATAACAACGCTAACTAGTCTTTGATTTAACGAAAATCGATCAATAACAAGTTTACAAAGCCTAAAGTTAAGAATCCTTATCTCATATTCGCAATTTTATGGATTACTATTAATAAGTTAATGATTGATAATTCTAGTTAATTCCTCCAAGAATAACAAGAAAATCAAGAACACCATAAATATTAGCATGAAAATGGAAGTTCTATGTTCATGATTCTGACTCATTTACATAATCACTTCTACTTCGTTTTCCATGTTTAAAATACTTTTTATTTTCTCAACATCACCAAGAACATAATATTATCATCATAATCAACATACCAATGTGAGTTCTAACATCCTATCATCAACATAATCCCATCAAAAATGGATTTGACAAGGTAGTTGGCATAATCATCTTCAATCTATATCCCAAAACCTTAAACATTCAACATAATCTTTTAAACTTGTTTATAGTTTGCACAGCATATTTGAATATTCTAAAACATGCTTAATCAAATCATCACGAATTTTGGAAATCAAGTGTTTAAAGCAACTTACTTATGCAGAACACTTCTAAGATAAGAACAAGGGATTTCAAGCTCCCAAACTTCCTTCAGCTACCAATCTACAAGCTCCAAGAAAGGTTATGAAACCTCCAAATAAGCTAGATGAGGCTAAGAAATGTTTACGAGGCCAGAGGGACGATCTCTTGGATAAAATATCAAGGTTGGGTCGTGCAAAATAAAAGACAAAATCTGTATTTTTATAAACTGCACAGCTATTATGTACGTTATAGCATAAAGCCAATGTACGTTAGTCTCTTTACGTATGCTACACACAAGGTGTTACGTACGTAATAAGACTCCAGAGGCTACTGACTCAAAACACCTATCGCGTTACCTATGTTAAATCATGAACATTACGTACGTAATCCAAGTCAACTAGGCTGCCTCGAAAGGCCGATTTATCGAATCCTACATGGCCCCCCATGCCGAAAGTGAGATCGGATCAGATTTCCTTCGTTACATACGTAATCTGAAGTACATTACGGACGTAACACTGAGAAAAATAGCGTATGCTATGCTACATCAGTAGAGTATGTTAGCCCTTAGAGACTTAGTCAAAATGCTACAATCTACACAACATCTAGCAATCGACCACAATACGACTGACAATTAGAATTAATTCTATTCTGATGTATCACAACATTAATGATCATTAAACTAAATATAACATGATTACAACGATACTCAAATTATTCGAATAATATAATAGTAGATAAGAACATACTGTCGGATATTACATACTCCCCCCCTTAAAAAGGAGTTTCATCCTCGAAACTAAGGGGTGAACAACTCGGGATATCTCACCCGCATGCTATCCTCGGTTTCCCACGTATCCTCCTCGACTCCATGTCGTGACCGTTGAACCTTTAGTAGGGGAATCGCCTTGTTCCTCAATTGTTTGATCCTCCTCTCGAGACAATCTACAATCACCTAAATCGTATTCATTCCTCGATGGCTCATCGGCAAGCTAGTGATAAAATCCATCGATATGTCCTCCCATTTCCATTCAGGAATCGGGAGTGGTTTTAGCATACCTGCTGGTCACTGATGCTCAATCTTAACCTGCTTACAGGTCAAACATCTCGAAATGAATTATGCAACTTCTCGTTTCATATTACCCCACCAATAACATTGCTTCAAATCTTTATACATCTTACTAGACCTCGGGTGAATAGAGTATGAGGTATCATGAGCCTCTCTCAGGATAGAGTTTCTCAACTCTTCGTCTGCCGGTACACATACTTGATTCCTGAAATGTATCTTTCCGTCCTCATGGATCACAAATCCAGGGGCTATCCCCTGAGTTACTTCATTCTGAACTCGAGATAAGAATGGGTCCGTAACCTACTTTGATCTGATTATATCATCAAGGGACGATGAAATCTCCAGTTTGCAAAGTTGTCGCTGAACACGCTGTAACCAAACTTCAATCTCCGGCCTCATAAGATATAATTGTAATTCTCTTTGGGCTGTCAAGCGGCTAAGCATTTGTTCCTGTACTGTCTTATGACTCAGGGCATCGGCAACCACATTCGCCTTCCCCGGTTGGTATAGAATCTCAATGTTATAATCTTTAATCAGCTCTAACCACCGCTTCTATCTAATGTTTAACTACTTCTGAGTAAAAATATACTTCAGACTCTTGTGATTAGTAAAAATATGACAGATGACTCCATATAAGTAGTGGCG
The DNA here is from genome assembly GCA_033398695.1 of Orobanche coerulescens. NCBI lineage: Eukaryota > Viridiplantae > Streptophyta > Magnoliopsida > Lamiales > Orobanchaceae > Orobanche > Orobanche coerulescens. The sequence goes on along the minus strand of CM065805.1, from coordinate 41,124,976 downwards.
CTAAATTTTCAAAGCAAACACCACGGATGCTAACTCCAAGTCATGGGTCGGATAGTTGACCTCATAGGGTCGCAACTATCTCGATGCATAGGCAATTACTTTCCCATTCTGCATTAGTACACATCCAAGGCCCTGTCTAGATGCGTCAATATACACCACGAATCCTTCGGTCCCCTGTGGTAGGACTAAGACTGGCACCGAAATTAATCGACTCTTGAGTTCGTCAAAACTTTGTTGAAATGCCTCTGACCATGTATACTTCTTATCTTTCCTTAACAGATTAGTCAGCAGTTGAGCAATCTTGGAAAAACCTTCCACAAACCGTCTGTAATAACCTGCCAAACCGAGGAAACTACAAACTTCTTTCACATTCTTCGGGGGTAGATAATCCTGGATAGCCTATGTATTGTGGGTCCACACTAACCCCATCAACTAATCTCACATGTCTAAGAAAAGTAACTTTAGACATCCAAACTCACATTTGGAAATTTTTCCATAGAGTTGTTCTTGTCTCAACGCACCGAAAATCTGATGGAGTTGAAACTCGTGTTCTTCATGGTCACGGGAATAAATAAAAATGTCGTCGATGAAAGAGACCACAAAATGATCCAGAAAGTCAATGAAAACTTGATTCATAAGTTCTATGAACACTGTCGGTGCATTAGTCAGTCCAAACAGCATCACCACGAATTCATAATGTCCATAACGAGTACGAAAAGCTGTCTTCGAAATATCGGACTATCGAATCCTCAACTGATGATAACCGGATCTTAAGTCGATCTTGGAAAATACAGCGGCGCCTTGGAGTTGATCCAACAAATCATCAATGCGAGGCAATAGATATTTATTTTTGATTGTTACCCTGTTCAACTCTCGATAATAAATACATAAACGCAAGGATCTATCTTTCTTCCGCACAAATAGCATTGGTGCTCCCCAAGGGGATGCACTGGGTCGGATATAACCCTTCTCAGTCAAATCTTCGAGCTGACTCTTCAACTCCTGCATCTGAGTTGGAGCCATGCGATATGGTGCCTTTGAAAGTGGGGACGTACTGGGATCTAATTCAATGGTAAACTCTACATCACGATGTGGAGGCAAGCTTGGCAACTCATCTCGAAAAACATATGGGTAATCTCGGACCACCGGAATACCGGCCAGTTCAGGAGGTTGGTCCACTGTCCTGGTCATATAGTACTAATAACCAACATAATTGATTAAGCAGTTTCACTGCTTTCATTGCGTTGATGATTCTCCCGGAATGGCTGGGATTATCACCCTGAAAAATGCACTCGAAACCATCGTTAGAAGTGATGGTCACCATCCGTTTGTGGATGCTAAGTATGGCATGATGACGATCCATCCAATCTATACCCAAGATCACATCATCTTTAGGTAAATCGACCACAATCAAGTGTGACAACCACTCACAGCCATTATACGAATCGAACAGTTTTGTACTTCATGATTTCCCAAAATTCTTCTATTATCGTGTAGACCAATCACATAAGGTTCATAATCGACAACATGATCTAATTGAAAAGGACTCAAGCAAGAAGCATATATAAAGGAGTGTGAAGCACCAGTATCAAAAAGAACACATACAGACTGGGAGTGGATCTCGAGTGTACCTGCGATCATGCTAGCTTCGGGATCGTCAGCCTTCTTCATCTCGTAGATTCTTGGTTTTGCAACTCCGATACCCACTGCACTAGCTTGAAATCCACGGCCCATCTATCTGTTTGCCCCGGTAGTCTAATGGGAGGCAGACGGAGGTGCCAGATCATGAACTGGAGCATGAGAGGCTACTGATGTACGTCCCGGCCCACCTCTCCAAAATTGAGCATGATGTCCAGTAATCCTACAAGTATGACATACAACGGACGGCTTCAGACATTTGGAGATGACGTGCCCATGATCTACACAGTTAAAACACATAATAGACGAGATGGCCACTCGAGAATGTGAACCTGCTAGTTCTGGCGCCATCGGTGACCGCTCAGAAAAATTTGGTACAGATTGGGGTTTTCTTGAATGTTCCCCAATTACTGTCAGCCTGTGTATGGTTCCTCGATCTCTTATTGATGGACTGTGGCTGCTTTTTGGAAATATCCTTCGCAGTAAGTTCATATTCCATAGCTTTCTCAATGAACTCCGGCAGAGTCGTGCAGTGGTGATTAAGTAACTGCATCCTCTTCCGGGGTTTCAGCCTTTTGAGAAAATACTTGATCTTATACGCTTCCGTCCGAACAATCGACGTAGCGAATGGAAGAAGTCTCTGAAATTTTTCAACAATCGATAACACATCATCCTCTTCAGACGGGTCTGGGTTCAGCAATTCTTACAGCTTGGCCTCACGAAGTGGACCTGGATAATAACGATCCAGCATGTCGTTCTTGAACTCCTCCCAAGTGCATACACCATCAGCTGGTCCCACAGAAAGCCACCAAGTGTGGGCGCTCTTACTAAGATAGTAGGCTGCCATGGAGACACGGTTCTCTTCCGGACATTCTACCATCTCGAACAACTTCTTGAAGTGCTCGATCCAGTGTATAATATCCGCAGGCTCAGAGGATCCTTCAAATGTTAGAGGCCACTGACGAGAGATGTCACTAATGATCCGTCTCATGGGTCCGCCATGCACAGGAGGTGGTGGATGAGGTCCCTATTGGTGGCCAGTAGTAGCTCTCTGCATAGCTTCCATCAATTGACCCATCTGGGTCATCTGGGTCATCATGCCCGGCATAACAACATATGTGTCGGCGCGATCACCCTCGTGTCATTTGGTGTGGTGTTACTGATTCTTAGTAGGTGCATCACTACCCGTTGAGATCTGTTCTACATCCAAATGTGCATTGGCTAGTGGTCTCGGGATTCGGCCCCTTCTGCGGCCTTGACCTCCTCTACCACGGCCTCTCAGATTTATTTCCATACTGAAAGAATCAAACAATAATCATAAGTACTATTCATGACCGTCTTTATGACCGATCAAAATTCACGCTAAGTTAATAGCAACAATGAACCTATATATTCAAGAAAATAGTTCATCACGAATTATCGGCACCATTAGTGCTACACAAAATATGATATCGACATCAAGTCGAAACAAATTCAATCACATAATCAATCCAAAATTTCCCTTGGAATATCAATATGATAAATTCCTCCACAAATATCTTACCAGAATGTAAATCATGACACAAAAGTAACATACCATATTTGGTTCGTAAGGTTTGGCGCTTGCACAGGTCGCACATGACGCGAAGGTTTCTTGATACTAGTTCAATCCACAATGACTCATAAAGATAAATGACGCTCTGATACCATCTTCTGTAACACCCCAATTACGGCGTCCATTACAGTGCCGTGGATCCCACACTGGGACCCACCAGGCGATACCAAAACACAATTTAAACATAACATTATCGTGATATCGAATCACAATACAATAATCATTGCTTCGATTAGGAGTCTCCAAATAGTACGTCTATTAGCCTCAGAATACATTGGATCCAAATATTAGTATAAACCATATGAAGATGGAATATACCTAAAATAATAGTACAATTGTTTAAATCAAACAGAAAGTAACATTACACGGTTTAATCATAACCGAACAACAAACCCTTCGCCGTCACCGTGCTCTTCTCATGCCTTGCCTTTGCCCCGACCTAAAATACAACACAAGTATTTCACCCAAAATCACAGGGTCAGATATACATGATAATAATTCTCAAAGCATTATACAATTTTTATATATATAGGATCTTAAGGAAACAACCCGAACATACCCCTCGGGCATATGATCAACTAGTCGCAAACCGTCGGACATACCCAATCATACATGGTATATGAACGAACAATAAACATGGCTCAAGACGGAAATCACAGTACGCTCGGTCCGGAAATGTGTCCGTGCACATGTCCACCTCGTATATGGAATCCAGAATATACGTGAGACAATGTACCTAATTAGCCTCACGAACTACGTCTCGTGTGCACAGTCCAATATGGAAACATCAATGTATGACCATATGTGCCTCGCTAAAAATCCTACACATAACCTATCAGCACTATGATTCCAGATATATCACGATACGACATAACAACGAAACTCAATAAATTACACATTCGATCAAGAATCAAGAAAACTCACTGAAGTGACAAAATGATCAACGAGACCAACGATACAATGTGATGGACTTGGGAATACAATCCCACAATGAAACGATACTACAATCAAGAACAATATCACGGTACGAATCATAGATTCATAAGACATTTTATATATATAGGAAACGTATAACGTTCATAAGAATTCAATCATGATTATAACCAAGCAAGATAACTTACCTCAAGTGTCGAATTCAATCGATTCGCCTTCTCTGAAACGTGACAGCCAAAAGGACGACGTTCTTCCCCAAGCAACAACACTCGATAAACCTTGAATGAAATATAATTCATTAAACGGCCCAAATCTGACTATATCGATTATCATAACAACACTAACTAGTCTTTGATTTAAAAGAAATCGATCAAACAACCATAACAAGTTTACTAAGCCGAAATTTAAGAATCCTTATCTCATATTCGCAATTTTAAGGATTACTATTAATAAGTTAATGATTGATAATTCTAATTAATTCCTCCAAGAATAACAAGAATATCAAGAACACCATAAATATCACGAACATCAAGAACATCACATCTTTGACATATTAGCATGATAATGGAAGTTCTAAGTGTTAGGAGTATGCCCTCGAATGCCACTCAGAGGATGTTGAGTGAGGGCATTGTACTTGTTATTATGTAAATCATCAATATAAGGCAATGGATGTTTCTTTATTTACTGGTAGTTACTGGCATTCCTAACTGGTAAATATACATGTAGAAACTAGTCCATGTATTTGAGAGCAAAACGTTCCACTCCTTATTGGATAAGGGGGTCGGCACTGGAAAGGTTTATAGCTCAAATACTTAATCGATCGCAAGTCGATGAAACTTAACTGGGCGTTAAGTTTATGTGAAGACTTGTATGACGTGTTCTTTGACAATGAGAGTGCCTGTCGAACACTAATGGTTAGTGGGAGCACACGTTATAGGTATGCTAATTAGATTAGTATACTCGAACCGATTCACCCTCAATTCATCACATGGATTTCACTCAGGGATAGTCAATGATGGAATCGAAAGGTTGTGATAGGTATTCATGAACCTTCGACTTGAGGATTTAGTAGGGATGTGCTTGTGACGTCAAGATTTTCATTAGAGTAGTTCGACCCTATAAACTGGTAGGCGGGGGTCAACCTCGACGTGCATCTTGATGGGCAAGTAGCAGGTCCTACTGAATACCAAGATAGAATTCTTTCTCCTGTTAGTGAACGGGTTATATGTCCTATGCGGTTATTGGCAGATGAGATCATAAGTCTTTGGCCAAAGCATTGGAGCTAGCTGTATTAGATACACGAGAGCTCGATGATCTCGATTTGCATTAACGCATGCATAGCATCAAGTACAGATGGGGTTTGACTGACCGTGACCCCATAACTTGATCGGGACATTTGAAAGAAGGGTTTATACGTTTACTGGTATTCACGACAGAATGGTTCTTGAATGATCCCAATCATTCGTTCTCAGTCGGGGTACAGTGTAGGCCACCAGGCTGGCTAGGTGGTGCTCCTACTCTTTGGTTCCTCCCATTGCTGACTGAGACAGACCTACCAAGTCGCGCAATAGGATTGACGACGGAATGAATCGAGCTTATTCTCTCATTATGAATATTAGATATTGGATATCTAATTTGGGACATTAGATGTCTAAATCAATTTATTGGATAAATTGATTTACGGCCTAAATGAATTAAATAAATTACTCGGTGATTAATTTAATTTATGAATATAATTATTTCTTGGAGAAATTAATTATAATATTTTGTATTTGATATGTTTAATTAATTGGATTAATTAATCGATATAAATACATCGAAATGGAATTGGAGTTTATCGGTTTGGACTTTCGGGAGTCCGATACGAACCGAACTCGTCCGATTTCTACATGGGCCGCCCCAACCCCTTCCACTCACCTTCCCATTGTCTTGTTGTTTCCTTTTAATATTAAGGAACATGACTTGTGGGGCAAAATATCATATGGGATGATTTGTTTTGCATGTGAGTGGAAATAGAATAAAGAGAGGAAGACTTCTCATCAAACTTACCTCATTCATTTTGATTCCATTCCAACGTGAGGTTGTAAGAGGAGAGAGAGATAGAAGTCTTCTTCATCATCTTCTTCTTTATTCATCTTCTTCATAACTTCTTATAGAAATTTTGTGAGGAAATAATGAGAGAGATAGATATTAATACACTTAGAGTGATATTAATATATATAACAAGCTTCATCACCTAGATCTAGCCGTATCCTCGGAGGATAGCAAGGTGTTGTCATTCCGTTCGTTTTTCCGGCGCGTGGCAAGTAGAGACGCTGTCCTTTCGGCGTTGGATCGTTCGAGGGCTTGAAGCGGAATAGATTCGTAGAGATGAAGCAAAGCTTGGCGAATAGCTCAAGAGAAGGTTATCCATCTAATCAACGACTACAAGGGTGAGTTTCTATATCTCTTGTTATTCGTTTTGATATTCGTATATACGTAGCTCGATCGATCCTCGTAGGGATTCGGATCGAATTAATTTTCGTTTTACCGCTTCCGATGGGCCTTCCTTTTAGGCACCGAATCCCAAAAGTGGTATCGGAGCGTAGGTCTTGCGATCGTATATATGATATTGGCATTTGGAATGCTTGATTAGATGGTGAATGATTTGGAATCATTTTAGTCATAATCGTGGTATATGTTTTTACGTTGGTTGTAGTTATATTTTTCGTAAGTTTATGTCTAAATATAAATCTTAATTTCTTGGAAATATGATTTATATTTAAGATATGAATGTTGGAGAATATAGATATTGGATATCCGGTCGAAAAACTAGCCCCGAAATGCCGTTGGACGGTCCGGGAGGGGTCCGGGAGCAGGGGGCCGCGGCCCAGGGCTGTTGCAGCCGGCCTGGGCAGGCACTGTACTGGGGGCCGCGGCCCAGGCTCCAGGGGCCGCGGCCCAGGGCCGCTGGGCAGCCCTGCATGCTGCCTGGTGGCGTTTTCGGCCGCGGTTCGGCCTATTTCGGACCCGTTTCGGGCTTGTTTGCTTCGTGTATTCCTAAAAATGATTTCCCTCATTTTAAATTGGATTTAATATGATTAAAATGATTTATGGTATTTTATTTTATAAGGGAAAATTGATTTATTGGAATACTTGTGATCGACCGAATTATTTTGAACGTTTTCATATTACCAATTGTGTGAATCGATTTGATCGGTTCGTATTGTTGATTGGATCAATGTATCTCTACGCTTTCCATTTATTTAGTATTTATTGGATGAATGCTTTTGAATGGGGATGTGGTTCGTAGACTTAGTTTTTGAATCGTTCGTTTTATTCGATTGGGTTGTAAAGGCCGTTTTGAGCTTATTTATTTTACTAGAAAAAATTTGTATCTAGGATGCAATTCTCAATGTAAAATTTATATGTAATGACGAAGACCGGAGGAAGATCCATTTCGAGAAGACGAAGATTCAAGACGAAGACTTGTAATTAGATTACGGAGTTTTTGTTTTCTAGGAACGGTCCATGAACCACATGTTGGTAGCAACTAGGTTGTGAATGGTTGTTTCATGTTGTATGAATGCCACAAACGCGCTTAAATGATTAATGTGCAAAGTGTAAGTTTAATCGCGATAATTCTCCCACAACAAATTATTAAGTTTATAAAATTTCAAGGTTTTCCTTCCCTCCATCGAGCTTTCGGGAAATTGAAATCCAAACCGGATGTGCTATGCTTCCGAGTTATCGGGGTAGTTGTTCGGGGAGGACGGATAAATTACCAGGAGCGCATTGGATGCCTTCGGTTAGAGCAAATTTTATCCCTAGAAACCTGATAGGTTGCCGGATAAGATTCAATTGTGAAACTGATTTGCGTCGATGGTATAAACTTAACTTGTTCACGAACCATAGAAACCGTATAGGTTGAGGGGAGTGAACAAGGGGAAAAAGAAGATCGAATCATCCATTAGATGGGTTGGTGTTGGACAACACTTTATGAAAATTAATAGACTAGAAACCTGTTCGGTTGCCCTCTATTAAGATTTATAAAGAACTCGATCACCACTATGAAGTAGAGCGACGATACTTCCGGATATCACATGGGAGCGTGTTATTCCGATAAAAATATTGGGAGTTGGGTAACAAGAATAGAAAAGACCTTAATTCTATACTCAGATCATAATATAACAAGTCACTAATTAATCTGTTATACTTAATGCAGACAAATCTCAATATGACAATGAATCCACTCGCAATTCTACTCGAAAAGAACACCTTAATGGGACCTAACTTTGTGGATTGGTTCCGCAATCTGATGATTGTCCTCTGTATAGAGGCACTGGGATACGTCTTGAAGACGGACATTCCGGTGCCTCCTGTGCGGACCCGAGCCAATCAGGAAGAGATTGAAAACCACGAAAAGTGGGTTAAGGATGACGTGAAAGTCCGTGCTTATATGATTGCTTCCATGTCTAATGAGCTTCAGAGAGCTCAAGAGAAAATGACTTCTGCTAGGCAGATTCTATCTCACTTAACCGAGCTTTATGGTGAGCACAGCAGAACTGCTAGATATGAGATATCCAAGCAACTGTTCGGTGCAAGGATGAAGGAAGGTGAGAAGGTTGGGGAACACATCCTCAAAATGATATCCATGATCGAGAGATTGGAGGCTCTTGATTTTAAAATGGATACTTCTCTCCAAAATGACCTTATCCTACAGTCTCTCCCTGATTCCTTCAAACAGTTTGTTATGAACTTCAACTGCAATGAGATTGCATGTAATTTAGATGGGCTAATGAACAAACTTGTGACCGCTCAGTCTCAGATGAAGACTCCGCGGATGAAGGAGTCTGCTCTTGTGATTTCTTCTGGACCTCGGATGTCTAAGAACAAGAAGAAAAAGACCAAGAAGCAAACTGGACGACAAGTTAAGGACCTTAAGGGTAAGGGCAAGGCCCCGATGGTTCCGAAGAACAAGAAGAAGAAGGATGCTTGTCTCAAGTGCGGTGAGATGGGCCACTGGGCTAGAGACTGTCCGATTCTTCATGGCACTTCAGGTACAGAACTTTTAGTTTTGGAAACAAATTGTTCTGCTACTGTATTTTCTACTTCCTGGATACTTGATTCTGGTGCTAGTTCTCATATTTGTACCGTGAATCAGGATCTGGAACAAAGTAGGAAGCTTGGAGCTGGAGAAGTTATGATCACAGTCGGGAGCGGGCATAGTGTCGAGGCGACCGACATAGGATCACTTCTTTTGGGTTTATAATCCGGCTTTGTTTTTTTAGAAGATGTACTTGTTTTGCCCAAGGGGCACAAAAACATTGTATCCATTCCGGTGATGAACCGAAAAGGCTTTTCATTTTTCATTGGTGATGGTTCCTGCAAAATTTATTTTAGAAATTAACTAGTGGGCACTGCTACATTGTTGAATGGATTGTATCATCTAAATCTCAGCAACAAAGTAGTTGTGAATACTATGACTAGAAAATGTGGTAGGGATGAAACCAATCAAGTTTTGAAATGGCATCTTAGACTTGGTCATGTTGGTCAGACCAAGGTTTACAAGATGGAAAAAGATTGACTTATGGGTCCATTGGGATCAGATCCCTTTCCTACTTGTGAATCTTGCCTTAAAGGCAAAATGACTAAGTCCCCCTTCACAGGGACATTTGAAAGAGCCGCTGATAAACTGGGATTAATTCATACCGACGTATGTGGTGATTTGGAAGCATCACGTGACGGATATCAATATTTCATTACGTTTACAGATGACCATACTAGGTATGGTTATGTATTCTTAATGAAACATAAATCCGAGGCCTTTGAGAAATTCCAGGAATTCAAGGCCCTAGTCGAGAAACAAACTGGTAATCATATCAAAGCACTTCGGTCGGACCGAGGTGGCGAGTATATGAGTACAGAGTTTGACGAGTTCCTTAAGGAACATGGAATAGTTTCACAACTAACACCTCCAGGTACTCCTCAGTTAAATGGTGTGTCAGAAAGAAGGAACCGGACCTTGTTAAACATGGTCTGTTCCATCCGGGCTATCTTGACTTACCAATTTACTCGTGGGGTATGCACTGATCGCCACTTATATCTTAAACAGATGTCCTTCCAAATCCGTTCCTAAAACTCCACATGAGATGTGGGAGGGAAGGAAACCAAGTCTTAATCATATTAGGATTTGGGGATGTCCCGCCTATGTCAAGAAGACTAAGGTGGAAAAGTTGGAAGCTAGGTCTGCGAAGGGACGTTTCATTGGATTCCCATCTGGGATGATGGGATATCTATTCTACATGCCCAAAGATCGAAAGATCGTTGTTGCTTTACAAGCACACTTCCTGGAAGATGTGTTCATTCAGGAAGGCGGAGCCGGTAGAAGTATTTCTTTATAAGAATACAATGAAACCCCTCGGGAGACACCTGTGCAAGAAACTGGAACCGAACTTTCTGAAACACAAGTACAACCACCTCGTAGGTCTAGTAAGGTGTCTCATTTACCTGAGAGGTATGGACTTGTGCACTTGGAGGAGCTGGGTCTTCATGAGGTTCCAAGTGATAGCCAAGAGACCGACACGACGACCTATGACCAAGCGATGGTGGATGTAGACTCCGCGAAATGGCGTGAAGCTATGGAAGCTGAGATAGACTCGATGCATGTCAATCAGGTATGGACTCTAGTAGACCGCCCCAAGGGGATAGTGCCTATTGGGAACAAGTGGATCTACAAGAGAAAGACTGATGGTGATGGCAAGGTTGACGCCTATAAGGCCAGGCTTGTGGCAAAGGGTTATACCCATAAGTAAGGGATCGATTACCACGATACCTTCTCGCCCGTAGCCATGATCAAGTCTATTCGCATGATGCTTGCTATAGCTGTCTACCACGATTATGAGATATGGCAAATGGACGTAAAGACGGATTTCCTTAATGGATTCCTCGAGGAGGAAATCTATATGGAGCAACCTAAAGGCTTTGTGTCCAAAGATGATATTCAGAAAGTGTGCAAGCTGCAGCGTTCCATTTATGGACTGAAGCAAGCGTTGCGTAGTTGGAACCTTCGTTTTGATGAGGTGGTGAAAGAGTTTGACTTCGTGCAAAATGAAGAGGAACCTTGTGTATACAAGAGGGTTAGTGGGAGCAAGATCGCATTCTTAGTATTATATGTGGATGATATTCTACTAATAGGAAATGATGTGGGAATGCTCAGTTCTGTAAAAGCTTGGCTTTCAAGTAATTTCTCCACGAAAGACTTGGGAGAAGCAACCTATATTCTTGGAATTCGACTCTACCGGGATAGAGCGAAGAGAACAATAGGCCTTTCCCAAGCCCTCTATATAGATAAGATCTTATAGCGATTTAAGATGGATGATTCTAAAAGAGGGTTCCTACCGATGCAACATGGAATAAAACTCTCCTTGAAGATGTGTCCTCAAAGTGAGGAACAACGAAAGGAAATGAGTAATATACCATATGCTTCGGCCGTGGGTAGCCTTATGTATGCTATGTTGTGTACAAGATCTGACATCGCGCATGCTGTAAGCATGGTGAGTAGGTTTCAGGCAAACCCAGGTAGGGAACATTTGGACTGCCGTAAAGAACGTTCTCAAGTACTTGAGAAGGACTAGAGATATGGTTCTGATGTATGGCGGTGGAGAATTGGATGTGGTGGGATTTACTGATCCGGACTTCCAAGGACTGAAGTACGACTCGATGTCTACTTCTGGCTACATATTTACTCTTAATGGAGGAGCAGTATCTTGGCATAGTGCCAAGCAAAGCGCGACTGCTGATTCCACCTGTCAGGCTGAGTATCAAGCAGCCTCGGAGGCTTCCAAGGAAGGGTTCTGGATTAAGAAGTTTATCGGAGAACTTCAAGTGATACCATGTGCTGAGCTGCCTGTTCCGCTGTACTGCGACAACGACGGAGTTGTAGCGCAGGCCAAGGATCCGAGGTTTCACAACAGTACCAAACATATTGAGAGGAAGTATTATCTCGTAAGAGAATTTGTTCACAAGGGATACATTATGCTGCACAGAGTAGACTCGGCCGACAACGTCGCCGATCCACTGACCAAGCCACTTTCTCAGACTAGCTTGGAGCGTCATCTGGAGAATATGGGTATTAGATACCATAGTGTGTGGCATTGAGTGCAAGTGGGAGATTGTTAGGAGTATGCCCTCGAATGCCACTCAGAGGATGTTGAGTGAGGGCATTGTATTTGTTATTATGTAAATCATCAATATAAGGCAATGGATGTTTCTTTATTTACTGATAGTTACTGGCATTCCTAACTCGTAAATATACATGTAGAAACTAGTTTGTGTATTTGAGAGCAAAACGTTCCACTCCTTATTGGATAAGGGGTCGGCCTGCATGGAGTTTATAGCTCAAATACTTAATCATTCGCAAGTCGATGAAACTTGACTGGGCGTTAAGTTTATGTGAAGACTTGTATGATGTGTTCTTTGACAATGAGAGTGCCTGTCGAACACTAATGGTTAGTGGGAGCACACGTTATAGGTATGCTAATTAGATTAGTATACTCAAACCGACTCACCCTCGATTCGTCACACGGATTTCACTCCGGGACAGTCAATGATGGAATTGAAAGGTTGTGATAGGTATTTGTGAACCTTCGACTTGAGGATTTAGTAGGATGTGCTTGTGACGTCAAGATTTTCATTAGAGTAGTTCGACCCTATATACCGGAAGGCGGGGGTCAACCTCGACGTGCATCTTGATGGGCAAGTAGCAGGTCCTACTGAATACCAAGATAGAATTCTTTCTCCTATTAGTGAACGGGTTATATGTCCTATGCGGTTATTGGCAGATGAGATCATAAGTCTTTGGCCAAAGCATTGGAGCTAGCTGTATTAGATACACGAGAGCTCGATGATCTCGATTTGCATTAACGCATGCATAGTGTCAAGTACAGATGGGGTTTGACTGACCGTGGCACCATAACTTGATCGGGACATTTGAAAGAAGGGTTTATACGTTTACTGGTATTCACGACAGAATGGTTCTTGAATGATCCCAATCATTCGTTCTCAGTCGGGGTACAGTGTAGGCCACCAGGCTGGCTAGGTGGTGCTACTACTGTTTGGTTCCTCCCATTGCTGACTGAGACGGACCTACCGATTCGCGCAATAGGATTGACGACGGAATGAATCGAGCTTATTCTCTCATTATGAATATTAGATATTGGATATCTAATTTGGGACATTAGATGTCTAAATCGATTTATTGGATAAATTGATTTACGGCCTAAATGAATTAAATAAATTACTCGGTGATTAATTTAATTCATGAATATAATTATTTCTTGGAGAAATTAATTATATTATTTTGTATTTGATATGTTTAATTAATTGGATTAATTAATCGATATAAATACATCGAAACGGAATTGGAGTTTATCTGTTTGGACTTTCGGGAGTCCAAAACAAACCGAACTCGTCCGATTTATACATGGGCCACCCCAACCCCTTCCACCCACCTTCCCATTGTCTTGTTGTTTCCTTTTAATATTAAGGAACATGACTTGTGGGGCAAAATATTATATGGGATGATTTGTTTTGCATGTGAGTGGAAATAGAATAAAGAGAGGAAGACTTCTCATCAAACTTACCTCATTCATTTTGATTCCATTCCAACGTGAGGTTGTAAGAGGAGAGAGAGATAGAAGTCTTCTTCATCATCTTCTTCTTTATTCATCTTCTTCATAACTTCTTAGAGAAATTTTGTGAGGAAATATTGAGAGAGATAGATATTCATACACTTAGAGTGATATTAATATCTATAACAAGCTTCATCACCTAGCTCTAGCCGTATCCTCGGAGGATAGCAAGGTGTTGTCATTCCGTTCATATTTCCGGCACGTGGCAAGTAGAGACGCGGTACTTTCGGCATTGGATCATTCAAGGGATTGAAGCGGAATAGATTCGTAGAGATCAAGCAAAGCTTGGGGAATAGCTCAAGAGAAGGTTATCCATCTAATCAACGGACTACAAGGGTGAGTTTATATATCTCTTGTTATTCGTTTTGATATTCGTATATACGTAGCTCGATCGATCCTCGTAGGGATTCGGATCGAATTAATTTTCGTTTTACCGCTTCCGCTGGGCCTTCGTTTTAGGCACCGAATCCCAAAAGTAAGTTCATGATTCCGACTCATTTACATAATCATTTCTACTTGGTTTTTCAAGTTTAAAATACTTTTGATTTTCTCAACATCACAAAGAATATAATATCATCATCATCATCATAATCAACATACCAATGTGAGTTCTAACATCCTATCATCAACATAATCCCATCAAAAACGGATTTGACAAGGTAGTAGGTATAATCATCTTCAATCTATATCCAAAAACCTTAACCATTCAACATAATCTTTTAAACTTGTTTATAGTTTGCACAACATCTTTGAATATTCTAAAACATGCTTAATCATATCATCATAAACATCAAGAATTTCTAAAATCAAGAGTTTAAAGCAACTTACTTATAAAGAACACTTCTAAGACAAGAACAAGGGTTTTTAAGCTCCCAAACTTCCTTCAACTACCAATCTACAAGCTCCAAGCAAGGTTATGAAACCTCCAAACAAGCTAGATGAGGCTAAGAAATGTTTATGAGGGCAAATGGACGATCTCTTGGAGAAAATAACAAGGTCGGGTCGTGCAAAATGAAAGACAAAAGCTGTCTTTTTATAAACTGCACAACTATTACATACGTTATAGCATAAAGCTAACGTACGTTAGTCTCTTTACGTAGGCTACACACAAGGTGTTATGTACGTAATAAGCCTCCAGAAGCTACTGCCTCAAAACACCTATCGCGTTACGTACATTAAATCATGAACATTACATACATAATATAGGTCAACTAGGCTGCCTCGAAAGACCCATTTATCGAATCCTGCATGGCCCCCATGCTGAAAGTGAGATCGGATCAGATTCCCTTCGTTATGTACGTAATATGAAGTACATTACGTACGTAACATTGAGAAAAATAGCGTACGCTATGCTACATCAGTAACGTACGTTAGCCCTTAAATAAATAGTCAAAATGCAACAATCTACACAACTTCTAGCAATCGACCACAATACGAATGACAATTATAATTAATTCTATTCTGATGTATCCCAACATTAATGATCATTAAATTAAATGTAAAATGATTACAATGATACTCAAATTATCCGAAAAATACAACAATAGAGAAGAAATTACTGTCGGATATTACACTCAGCACCACATACAAAGTTCCGATCCTATGGTCCACTACCATGAATCCTCGTAGGTCCCGCCAAACCCACATGAGTGAACATAGCAACAACACACAACCTTCACGTTCACAATTCACCAACAACATACACGTTCAATCAATCACATCGTTCATTACGAACTTTACACATCCAACACATCTAGCGTAATATCGATATTTCAACCATCACCACAAACAATGCACATACACCATATCTCACGATCAATACATTTCACGATACACATCCACTCAAACCAACACACATATCATGACTAACATACTATCCCATTATTGAATATTCAAGAATACTACAATTACCACCAAACATTCACGAAATCTTATCCAATTCACACGGACCATGTTTATGAAAGTAAACTAATCATTACAAACACAAAACTTATTGCTATTCAAAAGTTACAAATCATATAAGCAAGATACTTGCCTCAATAATCGTCAAGCGAATCGTCCGGAGAACACGGCTCAATCGAAAGGCCCCGAAAACCTACAACCTCCACGAGAAAACAGCGACAACACAATTACTACAAGAATAAGTGCCAATAATGATGAAAAACACATCCAATACCCGAAGGAAAACTCATTGAAACATTTAATAGAACATTAAATGTTCACGGTTCCTCAAGACACTAAAATCATCAACCGAGTTGAACAAATCAAAGATATAGATATGCAATCCATAGAACATCATCAACAAGATTGATTAATACTAATCGATTCATCAAAACCATATTGAAAATGAAATCAAGAACAAAACTCCAAAAAGGTCAACTTAAGGGAAATAAAGATAATACGTTGATCCGACGAAGAACAATGATTAGATATTGTTTAATCCACTTTAGGAATGCAAGATCGATAGAAAATGGTGAAGGATGGCACCTTGTCGCCTCCAAGTCGCCACACTCTCCTTCCCGACGGTTCTAGGGTGAGAAATGAAGAAAAATAAGCTGAACAAGGCTGTTGTCTCTCTCTCTATATATATATATATATATATATATATATATATATTAGCGTGTGCTAACGAGTTCCAATTTCAGTCGACTAGGTGCTGGACCGTCTCTGACTAACATTTAGCATACGCTACCTAACACGATAGCGTACGCTAATACTACATCACAAGCACGCGCTATAACCCAGCATAGTGTGCGCTACGCATACTGGACAGGCAGTAGGACGGCACCAGTAAGACAACACAACATTGAAACTCCTCAAAGAAATAATAATCATGCAGTATGCGATGAAATGCTGACGTACAACTCTAATGATCCAAACTTAAGACAAACACGTGATAAAGAACGATACACGATTATATAAACATAAGTACCACACAATACACTTTAACTAATGAACACGGTAGCACGATATCACACAAGTCGGTCAACTAGAAAACAATCCTAACCACTTAACAACATACAAATATTCGGTATAAGATGGAAAACAATTCGAGACAACTGGAAACAAAAATCTCGAGTATTACATTCTACCCCACTAAAGATAAGTTTCGTCCTCGAAACTTAAAACAAGAACATCAAAGTGATACATAAAAAACATAAGCATCTAAATGACAAATGTCAATTCTCCGCACGAGATACAATCCATAATACAACACACAACCTGCCATCGCTGGGCACCACTGGCCCTACAGGAGTAGGAGCGAAACTCCAGTTTCCAATCATAGTGACGGTCTCACAATGCGCCGCTAGGTGTCTCACTCGACCACACTTGAAGTAGTTTACCTGTGGTGAGCGACAATTCTGCCGTACATGGCCCACATGACTGCATTTGAAACACGTCTTCACACCACTCACCTTACTCACTACAGGAGCAAGATTGTTGGACTGATCAAACAAACGAGGAGTCCTACCAGAACAACGATATGAAACAATAGGCTCATGGAACTCACTTCTCTGACCCCTTGAGAAGCTACCCGTAATATTTTGTTTCTTAATTTCTGGACCCGCCTTCATCACAGAAATGGCCAGCTCAATGGTTAAAGCTCGATCCTGATACTCTCTTAAAGTAGTACAAATCAGAGGAGCCATGCTCTATCATATTCGGGGTTTCATCCACATGGCAAAGTAACGATTCTTGTCCACTTCCACTACTAGGAAAATAGGATTCAACATCGCCCAATTTACATCGATCTTTAAGAAAAACGATATAAAAAAAAGGCGGTGGTGTAATTGTAATTTTCCTCTACGTTAACATCAGTTCTTAGTAGAACCGATGTGAATTTCAGTTGTTTAACATCGGTTTATGAAAAAACGATGTGAATATCAGTAGGTTTAACATCGGTTTTTTAGAAACCGATGTGAATATCAGTAGTTTAACATCGGTTTTTTAGAAACCGATGTGAATTATACTTATTAACATCGGTTTTAATATGTAACCGATGTGAATCCTTTTATATTTTTCTTCCAACCCTACGCAGCAGATCGGCAGTCTCCCCCTTTCTTCTTTCAATTGTTCTCTTCCCCGTTGAAACGAACGCAGCCTTCCCCCTTTCATTTTTCTTCTCGAAACTTGTCCAACAAAACAATAATCTGAGTGTTCCTTCATCATCCCTGATCTCAATCGCTCTTCATCATCCATCATCCCCGTTTCATCAATCCCTCAAAGGGAGTTGGGATCGGATAACAATAATATCTATATCAATCGACCAATCGAAGGAGAGAGGGTGAGATCTAAAAGATGGAGCCGTTGATGGAGGAGGAAGAGTACAACTGGAGAGAAGTGATTTTTCCATCACTGATACCGGTTGTACCCGCACCCAAGCTCGACAGAGGAACCGGCGAAAGAAGAAGGGGCCGCGACATAATCGTCGCCGTCGATCACGGCCCCAATAGCAAACACGCCTTTGATTGGGCCGTCACCCATCTTTGCCGACATGCAAATACCATCCACCTCGTCCACGCCGTCTCCAGTAATAACTTACCCCAGCATTCCTGTTTTTTTTAAGTATTTTTTAATATTTTTATCATTTTTTTCTTTTAGGTTTCAAGAAGGAGATTGTGTATGAGATGACTCAAGGTCTTATGGAGAAGCTTGCCGTTGAGGCATTTGAAGTTGCTATGGTAAGTTTTTCACAGTTTGCATGATAATAATGATTGCAGTATTGCATAATTCAGTTAATTAATTATAGTTTAGATACTGCTAAACTGATGCAAAATATATTTGGAGATATGTCTCAATCAATCTTTTAAAGAAAAAAAAATAATCTATATATGCAGTGTATATGTTCTACATGTAAAATAAGATGACATTTATATTGGGAAGAATTAGGAGCTGGAACTGAATGCTTTGTATTTGCATTTCTTTCCTTCAAGTAAATATTTATCATATTGAAACATATCCACTGTAGATAAGTGATATCATCTCCGAGTTAGGGTGTATTTGGCAGTTTAGCTGATGTTTTATAAGCCAGCTTATTGAGATGCTACTTTGAGTAGTATCTTATTAAGTATCTCAGTAAGTCAGCTTATAAGGTAACTTATAAGCTAGCTTATGGCGTATCAAATAGGGCTTTTTAAATAAACTCAAAAAGTAAGTTCAAAAAATAAGCTATCTTGTTTGCCGAACATACACTTCGTCAAAATCTCAGATCAAATGCCTTGCACTATTACTCAAATTTATTCTTCCTTTCATCGGTGCAATTCAAGAGATGGAGTTTTCCTTGTGAGAAACTCAAGGGAAACAAAATCTTCCCCATTCTTATAAAATTTGTAATTCAAAACACAAGGATAGAACTAAAATCTTCCCCATTCTTATAAAATTTGTAATTCAAAAAATACTCTTGAGGTTTGGAGTACTTACCAAGAGAAACAGAAATTTTAAAATTACAAAGAGCACCTTGAGGTTTGATTCAGTCTTTAATTATAAGGGGTTAATTCTAATATTTCCTTATTGTTAAGGTGTTGTTGAAACTTTTTTCTTATGAATGGGGAAAATGTATATGGAATCAAGTCAGTCAACATAACTTCCAGGAAACTTTTGTAATTTGAATTTTTTTTTTGGTTTTTCATTTTTAATATTTACTCCCAGAATGATGTCACTATATTTATACGCTTGCTTATAATGTCTTTGCTCGACTGATTCATTCCTCATATATATATATATATATATATATATATATATATATGCTTTTTTCAGCGTAATACAGGGCAGTGTAAGTGAATATTACTTCCACAATTGTAAAACGGCGCCGATTATTATTGTTCCCGGGAAAGGTAGAACTTTACCCTTTAGCTGTACATCAGCAAGCAGACAATTCTGTCAACATTTTAACCAAAATACCAATCAATCCATCTATCTCAACAAAAAAAGATGACCTGGATATTCGAGAGATTAAAAAATTCACCCCTGCAATCTTGCAAACATTATGGATAGGCGGCATGTGTTTAAAGTTCATTATGAATATTTCGTTAGTTGAAATTTAATAATTTAGTACCTATAGATTTATGACATATAATAACGACTTAAAGTTTTAATATTTTCGAAACAGACCTCACACTTTCGAAGTTCTACAAATCATCACTATAAAGTATAGTATACGAACTATTCATACCTTGATGCAATAGTCAATTTCAGAGGTAGCAACGGCCAATTTCACATGGTCTTTTTTTGTAATTATTGATCTTAGGGGTACTATATGTAATTATCCCAAATATGTATTTGCCTTGTGTGAATGAGCATCAATCTTTTGTTCTTTTATGTAAACTTTAGAAAAACAACTTGTTAACTAGGGATAAGTTGTGTTTAATGGCGTGTTTCTTACCATATTTAAAACTGCCCAGCATGCTTCATGAAGACGCAATTTAAGGTCTTTGTCTTACCATATGCTTCAAAGATGCTTGATTAATCGCTTGACATGTTTCTTACCATATTTAAGTTGTGTTTAATGGCGTGTTTCTTACCATGTTTCTTCTCGAAAGAAGAATTATGAATGATTAATTGAAAAAAGTACATGAATATAAGGTGTTGTCTTGAAAAATGCTATGATGTTATCCTTCATTCTGAGGAGCAGTGCTCACAGGGTTCATTTGTTAACGAGGGTCGCAAGGATATACTATCAGCTGCAGTTGGGCGACTTGGGCGACCAGAGCACAACTCACAACTAATTCTTAACATCCCTAATTCTTTTTATTTCAGTCTCAACTCACAACTTTCAATTCTTATAATCCTGTGACCTCTTGTACTATTCATAACACAATTATGTTTTTCTTACTTCCAGTATTGTGACCTCATTGAGAGTGTTGGATGGTGCGCACACGAGTAAATCCAAGCAGGTCATTCAATGGATTTATCCCAAAGTAAGTAAAATTTCAATCCCAACTATTCTTTTACAAATAATTTTGTGTGATTTTATCTTACTTGACAAATATTCTTTTACCGATTGCAATTATATTTTTTAGTGTAATAGACAAAATGGTGGTTGGGAGTGTGGATATTATGTCATGTACTGGATGCGGACCATAGTTCAGGCTGGTATTGCAGAAAATTGGGTGGAGGTAATTTTATCAAGTCAAACTAATCATATATTTTTTTTTTCTGTTTTTATACTGAAAAGTATTTTTATAAATTATATGACAGATATTTAGCGATACTCAAGCGCTTCCTGAAGAGAGCATGAAAGAAATTCGAATGCAATGGGCGAAATATTTTTTACCAAATTTGTTTAGATTTTTTCTATGACATACAAATGGTTGGTTCTTGTTGTTCTCGAACCGGTAAGTTCATGAAGTTAAAGATTTCGGGACTTTTATAAGGATGCGTATTTTTATTTTGTAGTTAATTGATAATGCTTGTTGTAAACGGAGATAGTTACAAAAGTTTGATAATACATTCATTGCTTAAAAATTATGTTGGGTTGGTTTTCGTTTGAGATGTTGCTGATTGTGATAAGAAAAATATGTTGGTGTAGCTTGGCCCAATTTTTTTATACAGGTGGAATTGGCTGGGTTGGCAGACCAGGCTGGGTGAAAAAATTAAATTCTGGGCACCATTCACATCGGTTCTGACCGTAACAACATCGGTTTTCAACCGATGTAAATTAACAGTAACAACATCGGTTTTCAACCGATGTGAATTCATTAGAAAACCGATGTGAATTCACATCGATTAAAATCGATGTAAATTAACATCGGTTTTAAAACCGATGTGAAAAATTGACATCGGTAGATACGACATCGGTTTTATAACCGATGTGAATCAATTAAAAAAACCGATGTCGTATCCTGTTTTCATAGTAGTGTTCACTTCTCACTTGCTCACGAACATAACACAGATGTTGATTATAATCGACTATCGCCTGGGATATCGACACATCCTGGGGCATAGTTGATAAGAACTCGGCGATACTGCACTCTCGGACAGGCAACGGACAATACTCTGCCTCCATGACAGTCTTCAACTCAGTCTAAGTGGATGTATGGTTTGTAGGCGCTAAGGCCTCCCACCAATCCACTGCTTTGTTATCGAGGAGGTACTGAGCAATGGGTACTCTCCTCTCAGCCGAACAAGCTAAAACATCAAATGTTCTTCCCAACTGAAAGAGCCAATTTCTCCTAACCCAATGAATCATAGGAACCTTCAAAATGAGGTGGATGCATTCTCATCACGTCCCGCAACCTCTTACTAGCTCCGTTATCCCCATTTGGGAACTCATTCCGGTGCACTGCCTAATTTATCTATGCCACCTAGGATATGTAACACCCCCAAAATTTACCGGGGGCATTACAGCGCCGTGAATCCCGTGTGGGACCCACAAGGCGATCTTAGGAAATTGATATTTTAAATAAGACATTATAAAATGGGTGAGTTCATGGTTACATCACATGAAAAGGGATGTCTTGAAAGAAAACGTAATTCAAAACACGAGTATTACATAAACAGAGCTTTCGGAAATTTAATTAAAACATGTGGTAGCAGAACTTTATTCCAATACCGTTCAAACCTGGCCGGAACCCTCGGGAATGTCTTGCACATATTCAACATATTTACCTGATACGACGAATCGTGTAAGATAAACTGGGATCAGATAATGATAATCAATAACAACATTTCACAACAAAATTCACGATTCGATAACACCGTACCACATAATATATAGGTGATAATTCATAGAAATAGCCGACGTTGTCTTTTTCTTTTAGCACATAAACCCCAAGGTCGCAACCAAGGGTCACGGAAGTATCTATACGGAAATACTCCAGAACGTGGGTGCCATTTTAGGTCTTATCCCTCAACACATTTCCACACGGGTACCATTTAGATTTTACCCCCAACACATCGGCCCATTCATAACACAGTTTCTAGAGAAAGACAATCGTTCGGCATTCATCACGCAATGGCACATTCATGTTTTCTGAATATTGTAAATAAAACTAACATAATCCGAGCAACATTTCACTTACCTTAATTCCGACAGTAAGTGCCTTACGACAATTTGAACTTCCACGACTGATCGAGTTCAACCTAATAACATATTCTTCGATTAACAATTCGTAATGATACTGGTGAATAAAACTAGTTTCCCATCCCCTTTCCTAACCGAATTCTTAACTTAGTTCGATTTTGCAAAGCTAATATCATGATTCTAAGCTCAATAGCAACACACATTGTTACATTGTTCAATTCTTTGATTATCGATTGTTATAACAATTTACTTAACAAGATTATCCACAACATTGCTTCGATTGTCAACAATCGACAATAGTAAAATTGAATTCCATTTTCTACTAATTCAATTCTCTACTCCGAGTTCTGAATTAGAAGGGTTACCGTTTTACACAATGATTTCAACGGTCGATTCTTAATGATGGTAATATTATTAAGCTCGATCCCACCTTGTTGAATTAATGTTTGATAATTATACTAGCAAGATGGGTTTCAACGAGTTTAGCATACGGTGATAGGATTCCTAAAACAATTTCTCCTACAATTTATTAATTAAGGTTGATGTTTCCAATGTCGATTTGAAATGTGAAATTCACATATGATTATTACAACAAAATACATGAATTAATGGTCCGAGAATGAAATATACTTACAACGATAGTTTTGATTAATACAAATTCATCCGGTTTGATTGTGTACGAAACTTAAGCAACAAAACTACACAAATCCCCGTAATCCAATTGACATAACAACAATACCGAAAAATAACTTCGAGGATTTGCTAGATTTACCTTAATAGACGAAGAACAAAGAATAATGCGGACGAACCAACAAAGAACAATGAGGAGGAATGAAGAATGGATCGATCGACCCAGATAACCTTCTGTGGAGCTTGAGTAATCCTCTCCTCTATGTCAACACAAGTGTTTGAAAGGCTAAGAATCGTCTAAGGGGGGGTTGGGGAAGGTTTTTAGGCGGCTGGTCAAGTGTTTAAGCTGAGGGAAACGAAAGAGGAGGTGTTAATTTATAACACACAATTGCATTTAACGTATGATAACACTTAATGGTTTACGTATGTAATGAGCATTACGTATGTAATGTCTTATAGTTAACGTACGTAATGGTCGATCAGAGGCTACTGCTTGGATTGTCCCCATCTATAACGTACATAGGGGATCATAACGTACGTAAGGAACCTTAGAATAGCATACGTTAAGCTCGACAATTAATGTACGTTACCAGCAGTTGACTCGTTTGTCCTCTAGCCCACCGAAAGTACCCAATATGTGTCAAAAAGAAAGATTCTGGTCGGAAGACCAATTCTCGCCTTACGTACGCAACCTAGTCATGTTAACGTGTGTAATGCTGCAAATCTAACGTACTCTATGCATGTCAAATAGCATACGATAGTCACTCAGTCCCTTAGTCATTTATCGCATTTAACCATCTCGGGGTGACTACCTTTTCACTCGTCAACAATTCTTCAGGGAACAAGACGTTGGCCACCGTCATATTCGCACCGATAATCGTTCAACGGCGTCTAGGTACGTCACCTCCATTCCATTCACATCACACAATTGTATCGCAAAAGCACTTTAATGAAACCACATATTATAAGAAGACAACATCGCAAATGATAGAAATTACATTATAATTTATGAAGTACACTATAATTAAAGCATGAAATACCCGTGGTATTACATATCATCCTCCTTAAAATAGTTTCGTCCCAAAACTAAGAAAATAACTTGGGATGATTTTCCCTCATGCTCGACTCGGTCTCCCAAGTTGCTTCCTCTATGCCGTGGTGCGACCACTGAACTTTCACAAGGGGTATGACCTTATTTCTTAAAGTTTTCATACGCCGATCCAAGATAGCGATCGACACTTCTCTAAAGGTAGCGTCATAATAAATTTCTACTTCTTTGAAATTGAGTTTTTGACTCGGATCATAGACATACTTTCCTAACTGGTAGACGTAAAGACATTATGCACTCCATCCAAATGTGGTGGCAGGGCTAATCGATATGCAAGTTTTCCAACTCGGTCCAATATCTCGAACGGGCCGATGAACCTTGGTATTAACTTGTCCTTCTAGCAAAAACGTCGGATACATCGCATAGGCAATACTTTGACCCAAACATGATCCCCGACCGTAAATTCAAATGGTCACTGCCGGTTCTCGGCATATGATTTCTGCCGGCTTTGCGCTGCTAACATATGTTTCTGAACAACAGAGATCTTATAATGGATTCCTGGATCAGATCTAACTCGGTAGCCACTGTGTCAGAAGCATCATCCCAGCATAATGGCGACTTGCATCTTCATCCATATAGGGCCTCAAATGGTGTCATACCTATGCCTGCGTGCCAGCTGTTGTTGTACAAAAACTCTACTAACCCGAGATGCTTAACCCAATCCTTACCCCAATCGAGCACACATGCCCTCAACATATCTTCCAATATTTGTATCGTGCGCTCGGTATATCCATCCGTCTGAGGGTGATAGGCTGTAACACCCCAAAATATCTCGAGGTATTACAGTGCCGTGAATCCCATGTGGGATCCACAAGGCTAGTTTAATAAATAGACATTTTAAAGAAATTGCAATAAAACGATAAGTCCACGGTTACATATCATGAGCCGAAAGGTTTTAAGAAGAAACACAATTCAAAGTTCGATTATTACATAATAGAGGTTTTAAAGATCAAATTTAATTTAAGCAGCGGCAAGAGTTTATTCCAACACCGTTCAAGTCTGACCGGACCCCTCGGGAATGTCCTGCACATGATCAACAAATTTTCCTGCACGACAAATCATGCCAGGTAACCAAGGTCAGATAATGCATACCAATAACCATTACTAGCAACGATATACATAAATTTTACCAAACACAGTGCCACATAACCAACATAAAATATTTCACCACACGACCGACGTTGTCTTTCTCTTTTTATAACATAAACCCCAAAGTCGCAACCAAGGATCGCGAAAATATCCACACGAGAATACCCCGGAACATAGGTTCCTAATTTGGGTCTTATCCCCTAACAAATTTCCATACGGGTACCATACAGGTTTTATCCCCAACACATCGGCCCATTTATAACACATTATTAGAGAAAGACAACCGTCGGCATTTATCAACAATGGCACATTCATGAATATGAACATTTCAATAATATTAGCATTTCTCGAGCAAGATTTCACTTAACTTTGATCCGACGGTAGGTGCCTTATGATAACTGGGATCTCCACGCCCGATCGAGCTTAACCTAGTCACGTAATATCCGATTAACACCTCGTACGAATCATGATGAATGGAACTAGTCTCCCTTCCCTTCCCTAACCGGGTTCCTAACCTAGTCTTAATTGCCAACACTAGTATCGTGCTTCTAAGTTCACAAGAAATACGTACTACTATGTCATTCAATTCTACGGTTATCGTTAGCTATATTGATTTGTTCAACAAGATTATCTCAATCATCATTCAGTTAGCAACAAACGACTATAGCATAATCGAATTCCATAAATTCTAATTCAATTCTCGATTCCGAGCACTTCAGTCGGTGGATTACCATTTTACACAATGATTTCGGCATTTGATTCTCAATGTCATTAATAGTATCGATTAATTCCCCTAGTTAATTAAAGGTTGATAATCATATGGCAAGAGTAGGTTATGACTAGTTTATCAAACGGTGATGGATTCCTACGAAATTATTCTACAATTGATTCGTCGAGTTTATATAATACAAATGTAAATTGAGATGGAAGTTTAGCAAAATCTACCCAAGTACCCGTAATCGAACAAGTAATAATCAACAACATTGAAGAGATTACCCCTAGGATTGATAGGCTTACCTTAATAGATGAAGAACAATGAGGAGAGATGACAAATCAACAAGAGCCATGAGGAGAAACAAGGAATGGGTCGAATGACTTGGATAATCTTCACTGGAGCTTACGAAATCACCTCCTCTATGTTACTATGAGTGTATGAGAGGCCAAGAATCAAGTATAAGGCTGTGGTAAAGCTTCAAGAGTGCTTCACTTCAAGTTTTGGGTCGGGAGAAATGAAGGTGGGAGTATTATTTTATAACACTCGATCTCGTTAACGTACGTTAACTTTCTAGGATTTACGTACGTAAAGCGTATTACGTACGCTATGTGCGATGGTTAACGTATGTAAAGGCCGTCCAGAGGCCACTGACTGAAATGTGCCCATCTTTTACGTACGTAAGTCGTTCTTGCGTACGTAAGGCTCCAAACTGTAGCGTACGCTAAGCTAGGCGGATAGCGTACGTTATGAGGAGTTGACTCATTTGTCTTCTAGCCAGCGAAAGTAGCTCAATCTGCGTCAAAAGGAAGATTGTGGTTGGGAGACCAAATCAACCATTACGTACGTAACAGAGCTACATTAACGTACGTAATACATCAAATTTAGCGTACGTTATGAATATATAATAACGTGCATTATACATTCAATCCCTTAGCCACATATCACATTTTAACCATCTCGGAGTGACCATCCTTCCCACTCGTCAACAATAATCGGGCAACAAGACGTTGGCCACCATCATATTCGCACCGACAATTGTCCAATGGCGTCAAGGCGTGTCACCTCCATTTCATCCACATCGCACAATTGTATATCATTTAATGAAATAAATAAAGAAAGAAAACCAACATCACATTACAAGAAATCACACAGTACAAGGTAATTAAGCATGATATACCGGTGGTATTACATATCATCCCCCTTAAAAATAGTTTCGCCCCGAAACTCAGAAAATAACTCGGGATGACTCCCCTTCATGCTCGACTCGGTTTCCCAAGTCGCTTCTTCCATGCCGTGGTGTGACCACTGAACCTTCACGAGGGGTATGGCTTTATTTTGCAATATCTTCAAACGCCGATCCAAGAAGGCGATCGGTACCTCTCTAAAGGTAGCATCATCGGAAATTTCCACTTCTTTGAAATTGGGTTTATGACTCGGATCATAGACATACTTCCTTAACTGGGAGACGTGGAAGACGTTATGCACTCCATCCAGATGCGGAGGCAGAGCTAATCGATACGCAAGCTTCCCTACCCGGTCCAATATCTCAAACGGGCCTATAAACCTCGGGCTTAACTTGCCCTTTTAGCCAAAACGCCGGATACCCCGCATAGGTGATACTTTGACCCAAACATGATCCCCGACTACAAATTCTAACGGTCGCTGTCGGTTTTCGGCATAAGATTTCTGCCAGCTCTGTGCTGTTAGCATGTGCCTTCGAACCACAAAGATCTTATTAATGGACTCCTAGATCAGGTCTAACTCGGTAACCGCGGTGTCATAAGCATCATCCCAGCATAACGGCGACTTGCATCTTCGCCCATACAGGGCCTCAAACGGTGCCATGCCTATGCTTGCATGCCCGCTGTTGTTGTACGAAAACTCCACCAATCCCAGATGCCTAGCCCAATCCTTACACCAATCGAGCACACATGCCCTCAACATTTCTTTCAAGGTTTGAATCGTACGTTCGGTCTGTCCATCCATCTGAGGGTGATAAGCCGTGCTAAAATGTATTTGGGTCCCCATAGCTTTATGGACGGCTTTCCAAAAACTAGACACGTATCTGGTGTCCCTATCCGAAATGATGGATGAGGGAACGCCATACAGCCTCACGATCTCCCTGATGAATATGGCGGCCAATTGCTCTATCCCAGTTGTTTCTTGAATAAGAATGAAATGTGCCGATTTCGTCAATCGATCAACAATGAACCAAATTATATCCTTTCCTCCCACCGCCGTTGGTAGCTTAATGACAAAATCCATCGATATGCTCTCCCATTTCCACTCCGGGATGGGTAGGGGTTGCATGATTCCGGCTGGTCTGCGGTGTTCAATCTTCACTTGTTGGCACATCATACATCGGGCGACGGACCTAGCAACTTCCCATTTCATATTTTTCCACCAAAAACTCTGTCGGAGATCTTTGTACATTTTGCTTGCTCCTGGGTGAATAGAATAGGGAGTGGACTGCGCCTCCTTCAGTATAGTTTGCTTCAGCTCATCATTCAGCGGAATACAGATCCTATTCTTGAACCTCACCAAGTCACCCTGGATCTTATAGTCGGAAACATCTCCTCCCTCGATTATTGCACCAATCACACATAATTCGGGATCCTCCATATGTGCTAGACGTATCTCGTCTAGTAAGGACAAATGTATATTGATTGAGCACAATTGTCCTTGCCTACGTTGTGACCAAATCAGACCACTTTTTGGAGATTAAGGACACGTGGGGTCCCGAGAGATTGGCCTAATTGTTCATTAAAGAAATTGTAAGGTTGTATGGTACTCCCAAGAGTATTATATCCGATCGTGACGAGCGATTTGTATTACACAGTTGAACTTCAGTATAGCATTTCATCCTCAAACCGATGGCCAGTCGGAGATGACTATCCAAACTCTATAAGATATGTTGAGGGCGTGTGCTCTCGATAGGAAGGACGATTGGGAAGCCCAACTACCTTTGGTGGAATTCACCTATAATAACAGTTGGCATTCTTCGATTCAGATGGCACCTTATGAAGCATTGTATGGCCGTCATTGTAGGTCCCCTTTATGTTGGGACGACCTGTCTGAATCTTTGGGTATGGAACCTGATATGTTGTTAGCAACTCATGAGAAGATTACCCTCATTAAGAGTCGTTTATTAACGTCTCAGAGCCGCCAGAAATCGTATGCAGACAACCGTCGACAACTGCTTGAGTTCGAGGTTGGTGATCATGTGTTGGTGAAGGTGTCTCTTACTTGAGGTGTTTTTAATTTGGGAAGAGAGGCAAGCTGAGTCCAAGGTATATTGGACCATTTGAGATATTGGAACGTGTAGGCGATGTAGCCTAGCGTCTGGTGTTACCACCAGATTTGAGCCGGATTCATAACATGTTTCATATCTCCCAGTTGAAAAAGTATGTTGCTGATCCGAGTAACATACTTCAGTACGAAGATATCGAATTAGCCGATGATCATTCTTACGAGGAACATCCCATACAGATACTTCGGTACTACTTCTCCTGATGTCTTGCTGCAGTTTGGGCTGAACTGTTATGCTGGATACCATCTCTTCTTGTGTAGTTTTCTGAATAAGAGCATCGGCCACCACATTGGCTTTCCTGGGGTGATAGGAGATTTCCACATCGTAGTCCTTGATTAGCTCCAACCAGCGCCTCTGCCTCGTGTTTGTTTCTCTCTGAGTGAAGATATACTTCAAATTCTTATGATTCGTGAAAATCTTGCAAGTAACTCCATAAAGATAGTGTGTCGAAATCTTGAGGGCATGCACCACTGCGGCTACCTCTAAGTCGTGCGTCGGGTAATTCACTTCGTACGGATTCAGTTGTCGGGATGCGTACACAATGACTCTGTCATCTGCATGAAGACACACCCCAACCCATGCTTAGATGCATCCGTGTATATAATGAATCCTTCCGTTCCCTGCGGTAGCACTAGCACTGGAGCAGTAGTCAGCCTACTCTTGAGCTCATCAAAGCTCTCCTAACAGTCTGCAGTCCATACAAATTTGGTGCTCTTCCTCAGTAGGTTCGTTAATGGTCGAGCGATACAGGAAAAAGCCTCGACAAATCTTCGATAGTAACCCGCCAATCCTAGGAAACTCCTTACCTCCTTGATGTTCTTCGGCAGTTCCCAACTCATTATTGTCTCGATCTTTTGTGGATCGACCTTGACGCCTTCTGCCGAGACAACATGTCCAAGGATAATTAGCTCCGGCATCCAGAATTCGCACTTGGAAAGTTTCGCATAAAGTTGGTGTTGCCTCAACATGCTCAGCACTTGCCTCAAATGTTCCTCATGTTCCTGTCGGCTTCTAGAATAGATTAGGATGTCGTCAATAAAAACCACCGCACACTTATCAAGGAAATCAATCAAAACTATGTTGATCAGTTCTATGAAAACGGCTAGGGCATTAGTCAACCCGAATGATACCACGATATACTCGTAATGTCCATACCTCGATTGAAATGCAGTCTTGGGTATATCTTCCTCCCGAATCCTTAATTGGTGATATCCGGACTGTAGATCGATCTTTGAAAACACAACTGCCCCTTGTAATTGATCCAAGAGGTCATCGATTCTTGGAAGTCGATAACGATTCTTGATTGTAACCTTATTTAGTTCCCTATAGTCAATGCACAAGCGTAGAGAGTTGTCTTCTTCTTAACAAAAAGTATTGGCGTGCCCCACGGCGAGGTGCTCGGGCAGATCAATCCTTTCTCCATAAGATCTTCGAGCTGTATCTTTAATTCTTTCATCTCGGCTGGTGCCATCCTGTAAGCAGCTTTGGAAATAGGTCTCCTCCCTGGCTCGAGTTCAATGGAGAGGTCAACTTCTCGGTGCGGTGGCAGACCTGGTAGTTCATCGGGAAAGACGTCTGGAAATTCATTCACCACCGGAATGTTTGCGATCGTAAGTTGTGAAGTATCCTCCTAAAGAACATAACACCAATAGTACTTCCTTCTAGAGTTGCAGGAGACTTCCGATGCGAGAAGGCTGAGAGACCCTTTCGTACTGAAGTGTTCTCGTCCTCTGATGACATATGTGGTACCGTCATGAGTCGTGATGGAAATAGTCAAGTGGTAAGTATCCAAGATCGTCCTGTGCAATGGCATCCAGTCCATACCTAATATGATATCTTCATTATGAAGCGGGAAGACCATAAGATTAGCAGTCCAACTATGATCGTTGATGCAGATCTGACAGTCTCGAACCTTTAGATCGCCGCCTATCCTACTACCCTCGGGTAGTTTAACGGTAAAGGATTCACAAGGCACACAAGCAAGATTTAAACGTTCAACACATTCCACATATATAAACGAATATGTGACTCCGGTATCAAATAGTATATGCACTGGCTGAGAGATAACAAGAAGAGTACCTGATATAGCTGGCACGGACTGACCATCCGTAGCCCTCAGCTCAAATACATGGGACGGCGCTGACTCCGAAAAGGATGATGTACCACCGCCGCGCCCACGGACTCGTCCGGCACCATGTGGCGGTGGTTAAGTTTGACGGGATGGAGCTCGGTAGTTGCAAACGGCAAGTGTCCTGTGTAACACCCCAATTCACAACTGGGACATTACACGCCGTAGAACCCTCGTGAGGTCTACCAGGCTAACACATGACATATAAACCACAATGTAATCCCGAATGATGCACTCAAAAGTAAATAAGGCCGTGGCCTCGGCCAAAACATTTTTAACGTAATACATGAACAGAGGTTAAATACCAATTCATTTCCCACGCAGGGGACTTAAACCAAGTTTCAAAATAGACAGTCTAACTTCAATACTCGACAATGCAATGACAAAACATAAAAAATGCAGACTCGAGCCACATCATCAAGCTAGCCCATCCTTTGCATGCATGTCCCGTGCTTGCTCCTCAGCCCTCCTGGTACCTGAAATGAATAAGACGCATTTCCCCCATTTAAGGGGTTAGCATTCGAACAGCTAGTGCAAGTACACAATTACACAACATTATATACATACACGATTCAACGCAAACAAATCATTAGGAAAAATCATTTCAAAAATCAATATTCCGGAATATCACATTTACACCAAATCAATATATTATCAAGCTTTCCACATCACAATTATCCACGTTTGGTAACTCGTGACCGTACCCATTAGTATCGGCCCCCAGAGGTCCCGTCGGACCATCCCCAGGTGAGAAACCACTTCTGCGGCCGTACCCATTAGTATCGGCCCCCAGAGGTCCCATCGAACCGTCCCCAGGTGGAAGAACATCAACGCACGCACCCAAGTCCACTTCCGTTGCCGTACCCATTAGTATCGGACCCCAGAGGCCCCATGCCATCCCCAGGCGGAAGAGTAACCAACACAATCGTTCAATAAACCAGTTTACATCATTCGCATCAAAACCGTACACACATAATGAAATATAATACATGTACTTGCCTTGGATAATACGACGCGAAGGAAACGACGAAGGAATAGGTTACGGTCCGAACAATCCTCTCAAATCCGACCCTAACACAATAATGATATACAACCAATCTCAACATCATGAATACGAATAAATTCATCCTAGTTCTACCCGTTGGGACAATTCAACGGACACCACGAGTGCATAAGGAAATGAAATCGGTCAACGGTGTAATAACGGGATTTCATCCCAACCAATAACAAGAAAACCAAGGGCCACGAGTATACTATCGAAATCTAACAACAACATCGGTTAAATCGGATTAAAATACAAGATCATCACCAAACCCTCCCCAAAATCATACTAGGGTTAAAGGAGTTCTTACCTCTTGAAGATTCAAGCCCTATAATCCGAAGAACACGTGCTAGATCCACAATCCGAGCTACACGATCGAAAGAAGATGAAGAAAAACACACAATCAAATGGTAGATGGAGAAAAATCCCCCTCTCAACCCTCTCTCTCTCGCGTACGGTGGAAGGGAGGAAGAAATGAACTGCATCCGCTGAAAAGAAACGCTGATATAGCGCTGACCGCATTGTGTGCCGCGGCTAAATCAGGCCGC
This sequence comes from Orobanche coerulescens, assembly GCA_033398695.1. Lineage (NCBI taxonomy): Eukaryota > Viridiplantae > Streptophyta > Magnoliopsida > Lamiales > Orobanchaceae > Orobanche > Orobanche coerulescens. The sequence goes on along the minus strand of CM065805.1, from coordinate 41,091,548 downwards.
GCACGTGGCCAAAAATGCGCCTGATCGGCCGACCGCTCGTTGTGCCGCGGCTCATTCGAAGTGTGCCGCGGCCTGCACTCGGCATGTGCCGCGGCCTGCCGACTATGCCGCGGCACGTCTGAGAGGTTTTGGCTGGCAAGTGCCACACGGGTGTGCCGCGGCCCGGACAAGTGTGCCGCGGCACTGTCTCGGCTGTGTACCGCGGCGCACAATCCTTGTGCCGCGGCACACGGTACAGTCTGCTTGGCCAGCAACTGGGTAATGTGTGTGCCGTGGCGCACAATCCTTGTGCCGCGGCCCACAACCCCCCCCCCCTCCTGGGTCCCAAAATGACGAAAAATGGTCCGGAAAGAGAATAAAAGCAATAGGAATCGATATTTGGGCAACAATAACACGAAATGGAAGTACGGAACCCTAAAACGATCTGAGGTACACAACCAAAGTCGAACAAGGAACAAATTCCCTAAACTTCTAGGAAATTACAAAAACGGCCCAAACATCCGAAAATCACGATACAACGTCGGATTAACAATCCGAAACTCACAACATGCTCTACTCAATCATACGAACTCATGGAAGTAAGAAAATGACGAAATCGAACGAGTTTAACGAGAATCAAATACACATGAGACAAAATATAACACAAGATGAAATTACGAAAACATCATCGAGACCCGTCTAAGCGGAGAAACTCCAAGAACAAAATAGGTTCAGAATTCCAAAACAAAGGCTGCGAGTTGTCCGAAACGAATATACACCAAAAATAGAAATTACTAAAAATAGAAAACGCGGATATTACATTATCTCCCCCTAAAAATAAGTTTCGTCCCGAAACTTACAACACGAATAACTTGGGGTATCTCGACCTCATACTCTCCTCCGTTTCCCACGTGGCTTCCTCGGATCCATGCCTCGACCACTGCACTTTGACCAAAGGAATGGTTTTGTGCCTGAGTCGCTTCACTCGACGCTCTAAGATCTGAATCGGCCTCTCCTCAAAGGTAATGTCGGGCCCCAACTCGATCTCTCCAAAATCAATAATATGGCTAGGGTCCGATACGTACTTCCTAAGCTGGGAAACATGAAATACGTTATCCACGTGGCTCAGGGACGGCGGCAAGACTAACCGATACGCAAGCTCTCCAACTCTATCTAAAATCTCGAATGGCCCAATAAACCTCGGACTAAGTTTACCCTTCCGACCGAAGCGGTAAACTCCCCGTGTCGGCGACACCTTAAGCAACACATGGTCTCCCACCTCAAACTCCAACGGTCGGCGACGGGTATCGGCATAAGACTTCTGCCGACTCTGGGCCGTCAACAATCTATCGCGAATCAGGCTAATCTTCTCTCTCGTCTCAACTATCATGTCGGGCTCGGTACCAATCAGCTCGGACGCATCGTTCCAACACAACGGCGATCTACACCTTCTCCCATATAATGCCTCAAATGGTGCCATTTTAATCGAGGAGTGCCAACTATTGTTGTACGTGAACTCGATTAACGGCAAGTGCGATTCCCAATCATCCTTCCAATCTAAGGCACAGGCTCTCAACATATCCTCCAACGTCTGGATCGTCCGCTCTGACTGTCCGTCAGTCTGAGGGTGGTAAGACGTACTGAGTCTCAACTCAGTCCCCAAATCTCGATGAACGGCCTGCCAAAAATGTGATATGAATCGGCCATCACGATCCGAAACAATACTCTTAGGGGTCCCATGTAATCTCACGATTTCCGCAATAAACACTCGTGCAAGCCTCTCTGGCCCCCAAGTGTCCTTAATACTTAGAAAATGAGCTGATTTGGTTAGTCGATCGACAACGACCCAAATCATATTCATTCCGGTCCGAGTCTTAGGCATACCGGTAATGAAATCCATAGAAATATCCTCCCATTTCCACTCCGGGATAGGAAGTGGTCGTAACAGCCCCGCGGGTCGCTGATGCTCGATCTTAACCTACTGACAAGTCAGACACCTCGACACAAACTCACTAACGTCTGTCTTCAAATTACTCCACCAGTAGTTGCTCCTCACATCCTTGTACATTTTACTCGTACCAGGATGTATGGAGTAAGGTGTAGCATGAGCTTCACTCAAGATCTTCTGTCTCAGCTCAACAACACTCGGTACACAAAGTCTGCCGCAAAACCTCAAAACTCCATCATCGTGAACCGCAAATCCAGGGGCTTTCCCCTTCCTCACATCCTCCCTCAGCTGGACTAAAAACGGATCATCATACTGTTTCGCCTTGATATCATCAGTCAAGGACGAAGTGATCTCCAACACACATAACTGGCCCTGGACTCTCTGAACCCAAACCTCAATATTTTGGCAAATAAAATCTCACTGGATCCTACTCTGTGGTGTAAGTACCTCTAACATCTCTAATGCCATCGGCTTCCGGCTCAACGCATCAGCCACTACGTTAGCCTTACCCGGATGGTAAAGTATCTCGAGGTCGTAATCTTTAATTAGCTCCAACCACCTGTGCTGTCTCATATTCAACTCTTTCTGACTGAAGATATACTTCAGACTCTTGTGGTCCGTAAAAATCTTACAAGACGATCCATAGAGATAATGCCTCCATATCTTTAAGGCGAAAACGACCGCGGCTAACTCCAAATCGTGCGTGGGTAATTCGCCTCGTACGGTTTCAACTGGCGGGACGCATAAGCAATAACTCTATCTCTCTGCATCAAAATGCATCCGAGTCCGAGGCCCGAAGCATCACTGTATACCACGAAATCTTCGTTCCCCTGAGGCAATGTTAACACGGGTGCGGTAGTTAGTCGTCTCTTCAACTCTTCAAAACTACTCTGTCTGACTGCGGTCCACTCGAACTTCTGGGTTTTCTGGAGTAACTGAGTGAGTGGTCTAGCGTTCTTAGAAAACCCCTCGACAAATCTACGGTAATAGCCCGCAAGCCCCAGAAAACTCCTCACCTCCTTCACATTCTTAGGCGGCTCCCAAGCCAACACTGCCTCTATCTTCTGCGGATCTACTCGAACTCCTTCTGCTGAAATCACATGCCCGAGGAACATCACCTCCTTAAGCCAAAACTCACACTTAGATAACTTCGCATACAACTGCTCCGCTCTCAAGATGTCTAATACAATCCGGAGATGTAAGGCGTGCTCCTCACGACTCCGTGAGTAGATCAGAATGTCATCGATAAAGACGACTACGAATTTATCTAGATACTCAATAAAAACTTTGTTCATTAACTGCATGAACACTGCTGGGGCATTAGTTAGCCCGAAAGGCATAACCACAAACTCGTAATGGCCATATCTCGTCTGAAAGGCAGCTTTCGGTATATCGATGTCCCGAATCCTCAACTGGTAGTAACCCGATCGCAAGTCGATCTTCGAAAAGACCGTCGCCCCCTGAAGCTGATCAAACAAGTCGTCGATCCGGGGCAAAGGGTATTTATTTTTGATGGTTAACTTGTTTAATTATCGATAATCGATGCATAAACGAAGCGACCCATCCTTCTTCTGAACAAATAGTACGGGCGCACCCCAAGGCGATGCGCTCGGTCGAATATACCCTTTATCTAACAATTCTCCCAATTGATTCTTCAGCTCTAACATCTCCGACGGTGCCATACAGTACGGTGCTCGAGATATAGGGGCTGCATTCGGCTCAAGATCGATAGGAAACTCCACCTCTCGCTGTAGTGGTAATCCCGGCAAGTCGTCTGGGAATACGTCGGGATACTCACTAACAACTGGAATTGACGACATGTCAACCCCGCCATCCTCCGCCTGCAGAGCGTAACACCAATAGCCGACACAACCCTGGTTCAGAAGTTTCATCGCCTTCAAGGCGCTAATCACACTCCCCGATCTACCCGGCTTACAACCGACGAGGGTATGCTCGGTTGCCATCCTCGGCTACTATTGAGATGGTACGAGTCCGATAGTTCATGATAGCACCGTGACGATCCAGCCAGTCGTCCCCGAGAATCAAATCCTCACCCTTAAGGTCTATAACAATGAGATTCGAGGGCCAATCTCGGCTCCCGATCCTCACTGGGCAATCCCTAAATTCCCGGTCCCCAACCATACGATCCCCGCTAGGCGTACCCACCACAAACGGTTCACACTCAAACAAGCAGTTAAAGCCAATACGATTCACACAATCCGAAGCAATAAAGGAGTGGGTAGCACCCGAATCAAAAAGCACTGAAACTGGATGAGAAAGGATCTGAGTGGTACCTGACGCCACCGTAACGTCCGCCTCCTCTGTGCGCCTCATCTGATACAATCAGGGGTGAACTGAACCCTAACTCGACACTGTACGGCGATCCGGCTGACCCCGACCCCTACCACGGCCCGAACTCTGCGGAACATGAGTAGCTGGAGAGCTGTGATCCCTCTGATCGGTAGTGGTAGTCGGAACTCTAGCGGCCCTGGTGTCCCTCTCACAATGAGCTGCCCGATGCCCGGTCTGTCCGCAAGTAAAGCAAGCAACTAACGGAAATGGGCAATCCTTCATAACGTGCTCGGGCTGACTGCAATTAAAACAAACTCTCCCGCCATGTGCCACAGACTGGACCAAACGGTTACCCTGGGATCCACCGGCCTGATGAAACGGCCTCTTCCCTGGTGTAGGAGCAGAACGAGACCTCGAAAACTGTCCACCTTTACCGGCTGAGAACCCGCCGGTAGTCTTCTGCTTCTTAGCTTCCGAAACCGACTCTAGTTCCGGGACAGCCATCTCGATCGCCAGAGCGCGATCCTGGTATTCCTTCAAAGTGGCACACATGAGCAGTGCCATACTCTGCCTGATATGCGGCTTCATGCGCATATTGAAGTAACGGATTTTATCAGCCTCCGTTCTCACTTGATCTCTTACGAAACCCAACTGCTGATTGTAAGAAATGATGGCCTGAGAAATAGGCACATCCTGAGGTGTAGCGGTGAAGAATTCCACAATTCTGTGCTCCTTGACTAGCGGCGGACAATACTCTGCTTCCATAGCAGCCTTGAATTCCTCCCGAGTAGCTCGACGGTCTCTGGGCACAACGGCCTCCCACCATTCCGCAGCTTCCTTATCCAGGAGGTACTGGGCGATATGTACCCTCCTGTCTTCAGGACAAGCTACGGCATCAAAGGTCCTGGACAACTGAAAGAGCCAATTCTCCCAACCGAGGGAGTCAGAAGCTCCGGAGAAACGAGGAGGGTGCATCTTAGTCACCGTCTGAAGCCATTTACTAGCCTCCTCTTCAGGTGTCGGGGGCGGATTCTGGCGTCCGCCCTGAGCTATCTGAGCAAGCTGAGCTACTAATTGCTGAAGTACGGCAGTAGCCCCGGCGTCGGCATTATTACCCGACGGCACTGAGTGAGAGGCTGAGTCCGCAGAGGACTGAGAAAGTGAGCCCTCTTCATTATCAGCACCCCAACCATGGCCTCGGCCGCGTCCCCTAGCTGGTCTACCACGACGACCTCTCAACATACTAGAGGAAGAATGAAAAGGACAAAATCAGAAAGATTCACAATTGACAAAGTTGGTATCACAATTCACAATCCCGAACAACGCAAGAAAACGAATTACAGGAATATAAGAGTTCGAGGAGACTTACAGCCACGGGTCGCACGAAAAGACGGTAGCATGATGATATTAGGCTCAACGACTGACTCTAAATGACGCCACTAACAGACCCAAAATTAACCGACAGCCTAGGTATTCAAAACCTCGCTCTGATACCATAAATGTAACAGCCCAATTCACAACTGGGACATTACACGCCGTAGAACCCTCGTGAGGTCTACCAGGCTAACACATGACATATAAACCACAATGTAATCCCGAATGATGCACTCAAAAGTAAATAAGGCCGTGGCCTCGGCCAAAACATTTTTAACGTAATACATGAACAGAGGTTAAATACCAATTCATTGCCCACGCAGGGGACTTAAACCAAGTTTCAAAATAGACAGTCTAACTTCAATACTCGACAATGCAATGACAAAACATAAAAATGCAGACTCGAGCCACATCATCAAGCCAGCCCATCCTTTGCATGCATGTCCCGTGCTTGCTCCTCAGCCCTCCCGGTACCTGAAATGCATAAGACGCATTTCCCCCATTTAAGGGGTTAGCATTCGAATAGCTAGTGCAAGTACACAATTACACAACATTATATACATACACGATTCAACGCAAACAAATCATTAGGAAAAATCATTTCAAAAATCAATATTCCGGAATATCACATTTACACCAAATCAATATATTATCAAGCTTTCCACATCACAATTATCCACGTTTGGTAACTCGCGACCGTACCCATTAGTATCGGCCCCCAGAGGTCCCGTCGGACCGTCCCCAGGTGAGAAACCACTTCCGCGGCCGTACCCATTAGTATCGGCCCCCAGAGGTCCCGTCGAACCGTCCCCAGGTGGAAGAACATCAACGCACGCACCCAAGTCCACTTCCGTGGCCGTACCCATTAGTATCGGCCCCCAGAGGCCCCATGCCATCCCCAGGCGGAAGAGTAACCAACACAATCGTTCAATAAACCAATTTACATCATTCGCATCAAAACCGTACACACATAATGAAATATAATACATGTACTTGCCTTGGATAATACGATGCGAAGGAAACGACGAAGGAATAGGTTACGGTCCGAACAATCCTCTCAAATCCGACCCTAACACAATAATGATATACAACCAATCTCAACATCATGAATACGAAGAAATTCATCCTAGTTCTACCCGTTGGGACAATTCAACGGACACCACGAGTGCATAAGGAAATGAAATCGGTCAACGGTGTAATAACGGGATTTCATCCCAACCAATAACAAGAAAACCAAGGGTCACGAGTATACTATCGAAATCTAACAACAACATCGGTTAAATCGGATTAAAATACAAGATCATCACCAAACCCTCCCCAAAATCATACTAGGGTTAAAGGAGTTCTTACCTCTTGAAGATTCAAGCCCTATAATCCGAAGAACACGTGCTAGATCCACAATCCGAGCTACACGATCGAAAGAAGATGAAGAAAAACACACAATCAAATGGTAGATGGAGAAAAATCCCCCTCTCAACCCTCTCTCTCTCGCGTACGGTGGAAGGAAGGAAGAAATGAACTGCATCCGCTGAAAAGAAACGCTGATATAGCGCTGACCGCATTGTGTGCCGCGGCTCAGCTAAACTGTGCCGCGGCACAGGGCAAATGCGCCTTGATGATCGGTGGCCGCTCGCTGTGCCGCGGCTCATTCGAAGTGTGCCGCGGCCCAGACTCGGCATGTGCCGCGGCCCTTCCGGACTATGCTGCGGCACGCGGTACAGTAGGTTTTGGCCGGCAAGTGCCACACGGGTGTGCCGCGGCCCGGACAAGTGTCTTGCGGCCTTTGTCTCGGCTGTGTGCATGGCGCACAATCCTTGTGCCGCGGCACAGTGCGATCTGCTCGGCCAAGAATCGGGTAATGTGTGTGCCGTGGCGCACCATCCTTGTGCCGGCCGACAACCCCGCCCCCCCGGGTCCCAAAATGACGTAAAATGGTCTGGAAAGAGAATAAAAGCAATAGGAATCGATATTTGGGCAACAATAACACGAAATGGAAGTACGGAACCCCAAACCGATCTGAGGTACACAACCAAAGTCGAACAAGGAACAAATTCCCTAAACTTCTAGGAAATTACAAAAACGGCCCAAACATCCGAAAATCACGATACAACGTCGGATTAACAATCCGAAACTCACAACATGCTCTACTCAATCATACGAACTCATGGAAGTAAGAAAATGACGAAATCGAACAAGTTTAACGAGAATCGAATACACATGAGACAAAATATAACACAAGATGAAATTACGAAAACATCATCGAGACCCGTCTAAGCGGAGAAACTCCAAGAACAAAATAGGTTCAGAATTCCAAAACAGTGCCAAGCGAGTTGTCCGAAACGAATATACACCAAAAATAGAAATTACTAAAAATAAAAAACGCGGATATTACATCCTGGAGGATAGCACAGAGCCTTGTTGACTCGGTTGAGAAGCTGAGTTCTGAGTGGGATTGGCCCGCCAGCAGTAACGAGAGATGTGTCCACTCTTTTCGCAAGTGAAACATTTGGTATCCATCTTCTGGAAACGATACTTAGTATGTTCGGACACGCCACAATTGAAGCAGTCCCTACGGTAAGGCCGATCAGATGCACCCTTCTGTTGGTACGAAACTGCTGACTTAAAAGAAGATGCGGGCCTCGAGTTCGTTTTGTTGCTACTCCCTGACTGAGCCGGTGTCTTTTGCTTCTTCGAGTTATGTTCGGTGACGGTATTAACAACAGTACCGGCATATGCTGTGACCACGTCTTCATACGCCCTCAGAGTCGTGCAGTGGAATCCGGCGGCATAGCATTGTACATCCTCCGGCAACCGCTGTGCAAGGTGGCATATTCGTTGATCTTTTGATGTAACCATCTGCGAGATGTAACTTAGCTCGGTTCGGTAGGCCCGAATGATCTCTGGTACTGGCATATTCTATGGTCCGGCACTAAAAAAGTCTCGCGCACAAGCGGTTCGGGCTGATACGGGACAGTACTCGCTCTGCAGTAGTCGGGCAAATTCGGTCCACCCGACCACTCGGACCTCTGGCCTGTAAGTCCTCCATCAGCGGGCAACAGTGTCACATAGTTGATTAACCCCGAGCAGCACCTTCCGGTTCTCTGGACATCCGATCACTTCGAAAGTAGTCTCCATTTCAGAAATCCAGTCGTCCACGTGTTTCTTCCCCGCTTCGTCAAATAATATAGGCCTAGCCTTCAGCATCTCTCCCAACCATCAGTCTCTTCCTGCATTTTCCTCCACATTGATGACCGGTATCCGTTCCAACTGGTTGACCTGAGCAATTCCCATGGCGATAGCTTGGGCAAGGGCCTGAACGAAAGTCGGGTCCATGCCTCCCTCGTTGTTATTCTGTCATTCTGCCTCCTGATCATTTTGATTAATTGGTGGTGGCTGGTCCCTAGCAGGATGGGACTCGGCAGTGTTCCTATCCCCATCGTGTCTTGCGGCGGAACCCTGAGCATCATTCACCACCATCCTAGCTCCACGGTGTGCCATTACTAACAGTATTAATCTAAAGCCAGTTCCACACACAGTTTACAATTAAACGTAGTATCCAGATAGAAAACACACATATAACTTACTTTGCATTCCCACGAGGAGTTACGGTCGCTTGGGGTGTTGGACTGGAATAACTTTGAAAATTAGGAGAAATTTTATTTAAACCAGGAGCCGTCGCTCCGATACCATTTTCTGTAACACTCCCAAAATCTCCCGAAGTATTATAGTGTTGTGAATCCCGTGTGGGACCCTAGTTTAGGAAATAGACATTTTAAAGAAATTGCAATAAAATGATAAGTCCATGGTTACATATCATGAGCCGAAAGGTTTTAAGAAGAAACACAATTCAAAGTTCGATTATTACATAATGGAGGGTTTAAAGATCAAATTTAATTTAAGCAGCGGCAAGAGTTTATTCCAACACCGTTCAAGTCTGTCCCGACCCCTCGAGAATGTCCTGCACATGATCAACAAATTTACCTGGTACGACAAATCATGCCAGGTAACCAGGGTCAGAGAATGCGTACCAATAACCATTACTAGCAACGATATACACAAATTTTACCAAACACAGTGCCACATAACCAACAGAAAATATTTCACCACACGACCGACGTTGTCTTTCTCTTATTATCACATAAACCCCATGGTCGCAACCAATGGTCATGAAAGTATCCACACGGGAATACCCCGGAACGTAGGTGCCCAATTTGGGTCTTATCCCCTAACACATTTCCATATGGGTACCATACAAGTTTTATCCCCAACACATCGGCCCATTTATAACACATTCTTAGAGAAAGACAACCGTCGGCATTTATCAACAATGGCACATTCATGAATACAAACATTTCAATAATATTAGCATTTCTCGAGCAAGATTTCACTTGCCTTTGATCCGACGGTAGGTGCCTTATGATAACTGGGATCTCCACGCCCTATCGAGCTTAACCTAGTCACGTAATATCCGATTAACACCTCGTACGAATCATGATGAATAGAACTAGTCTCCCATCTCTTCCCTAACCGGGTTCCTAACGTAGTCTTAATTGCCAACACTAGTATCGTGCTTCGAAGTTCACAAGTAATACGTACCACTATGTCATTCAATTCTACGGTTATCGTTAGCTATATCGATTTGTTCAACAAGATTATCTCAATCATCATTCGGTTAGCAACAAACGACTATAGCATAATCGAATCCCATAACTTCTAATTAAATTCTCAATTCCGAGTACTTCAATCGGTGGATTACCATTTTACAAAATGATTTCACCGTTTGATTCTCAATGACATTAATACTATCGAATTAATTCCCCTAGTTAATTTAACGTTTATAATCATATGGCAAGAGTAGGTTACGACTAGTTTATCAAACGGTGATGGATTCCTACGAAATTCTTCTACAATTGATTCGTCGAGTTTATATAATCCAAATGTAAATTGAAATGGAAGTTCTCGCATGTGACTGTTACAACGAGTTGTATGAAAATGAAATATACGAACAATGATAACCCCAATTACTACAAGTTCGTTTGTTTAGATTTTCTACGAGATTTAGCAAAATCTACCCAAGTACCCGTAATCTAACAAGTAATAATCAACAACATTGAAGAGATTACCCCTATGATTGATAGGCTTACCTTAATAGATGAAGAACAATGATGATAGATGACAAATCAACAAGAGCCACAAGGAGAAACGAGGAATGGGTCGAATGACTTGGATAATCTTCACCGGAGCTTACGAAATCACCTCCTCTATGTTAATTCGAGTGTATGAGAGGCCAAGAATCGAGTATAAGGCTGCAGAAAAGCTTCAAGAGTGCTTCACTTCAAGTTTTGGGTCGGGATAAATGAAGGTGGGAGTGTTATTTTATAACACTCGATCTCAATAACGTACGTTAACTTTCCAGGATTTACGTACGTAAAGCGTATTACGTATGCTATGTGCAATGGTTAACGTACGTAAAGGCCGTCCATAGACCACTGACTGAAATGTGCCCATCTTTTACGTACGTAAGTCATTCTTACGTACGTAAGGCTCCAGACTGTAGCGTACGCTAAGCTTGGCGGATAGCGTACGTTATGAGGAGTTGACTCGTTTGTCTTCTAGCCCGCCGAAAGTAGCTCAATCCGCGTCAAAAGGAAGATTCTAGTCCGGAGACCAACTCAACTGTTACGTACATAACAGAGCTACGTTAACGTACGTAATACATCAAATTTAGCATACATTATGAATATACTATAGCGTGCGCTAGACATTCAATCCCTTAGCCACATATCACATTTTAACCATCTCGGAGTGACCATCCTTCCCACTCGTCAACAATTATCGGGGAACAAGACGTTGGCCATCGTCATATTCGCACCGACGATTGTCCAACGACATCAAGGCGTGTCACATCCGTTTCATCCACATCGCACAATTGTATATCATTTAATGAAATAAATAAAGAAAGAAAAACAACATTACATTACAAGAAATCACACAGTACAAGGTAATTAAGCATGAAATACCGGTGGTATTACATAGCCAGTGCTAAAATGCAATTGGGTTCCCATAGCTTTATGGACGGGTTTCCAAAAATGGGACACGTATCTGGTGTCTCTATCCGATATGATGGATGAGGGAATGCCGTGCAATCTCACGACCTCCCTGATGAAAATATTGGCTAAATGCTCTGTTCTAATCGGATCCTAAATTGGAATAAAATGTGCTGATTTCGTTAATCGGTCAAGGATAACCCAAATTGTGTCCTTTCCTCCCACCGCCGTTGGTAACTTAGTAACAAAATCCATTGATATGCTTTCCCATTTCCACTCCGGAATGGGTAAGAGTTGGATGATTCCGACTGGTCTGTGGTGTTTAATTTTTACTTATTGGCACGTCATACAGTGGGCAATGAATGTAACCACTTCACATTTCATATTTTTCCACCAAAAACTCTGCCGTAGATCCTTGTACATTTTGCTTGCTCCGGGGTGAATGGAGTAGGGAGTGGAGTGTGCTTCTATCAGTATAGTTTGCCTCAGCTCCTCATTCGGCGGAATACATATCCTATTATTGAACCTCACCAAATCCCCCTGGATCTTATAATCAAAAACATTTCCCTCCTCGATTATCGCACCGATCGCACGTAGTTTGGGATCCTCCATATATGCTAGACATATCTCGTTTAATAAGGACGAGTGTATATTGATTGAGCACAATTGTCCTTGACTGCGTTGTACCCATACTTCAGTACCATTCCTCCTGATGTCTTGCTGTAGTTCGGTTTAAACCGTTAGGCTGGATAACATTACTTCTTATGTAGTTTCCCAACTGAGTGTATCAGCTACGACATTAGCCTTTCCGGGTGGTATGGGATTTCCACATCGTAGTCTTTGATTAGCTCAAACCAGTGCCTCTACCTCATGTTTAAATCCCTCTGGGTGAAGATATATTTCAGACCCTTCTGGTCCGTGAAAATCTTACAAGTGACTCCGTAAAGGTAGTGCATCCAAATCTTGAGGGCGTGTACCACTGCGGATAGCTCTAAGTCATGTGTCGGGTAATTCATTTCGTACGACTTCAATTGTCGAGACGTGTACGCAATAACTCCGCCGTTATGCATGAAGACACACCCCATCCCATGCTTAGATGCATCTGTGTATGTAACGAATCCTTCTGTACCCTTTGGTAGCACTAACACTGGAGCAGTAGTCAACCTCCTCTCGAGTTCATCAAAGATCTTATGATAATCCATAGTCCAAACAAATTGGTACTTTTCCTTAGTATGTTCGTTAATGGTCGAGCGATACAGGAAAAAGCCTTGACAAATATTCGATAATAACCTGCAATCCTAGAAAACTCCTTACCTCCTTGACGTTCTTCGGCGATTCCCAACTAATTATCGTTTCAATCTTCTATGGATCAACTTTAACGCCTTCCTCCGAGACAACATGTCTGAGGAAAATTACTTCCGGCATCCAGAATTCGCACTTGGAAAGTTATGCGTAAAGTTGGTGTTGCCTTAACACGCTCAATACCTGTCTCAAATGTTCTTTGTGTTGTTGTCGGCTTGGAGAATAAATTAGGATGTCATCAATAAAAACCACGACGCACTTATCGAGGAAATCGATTAAAACTCTATTCATTAACTCCCTGAAAACGGTTGGGGCATTGGTCAAGCCGAATGATACCACGATATACTCATAATGTCCATACCTCGATCGAAATGCAGTCTTTGGTATATCTTCCTCCCGAATCCTCAACTGGTGATATCCGGACCATAGATCGACCTTTGAAAACACAACCGCCCCCTGCAATTGATCTAGAAGATCATCGATCCTAGGAAGTGGATAACAATTCTTGATAGTGACCTTGTTTAATTCTCTATTGTCGATGCAAAACCGTAGAGAGTTATCCTTCTTTTTAACAAAGAGTACTGGCGCGCCCCACAGCGAGGTGCTCGAGCGGATCAGTCCATTCTCCAGTAGATCTTCGAGTTATATCTTCAATTCTTTCATCTCGGCTGATGCCATCCTGTAAGTAGATTTGTAAATAGGTCTCGTTCCCGGCTCAAGTTCAATGGAGAGGTCAACCTCTCGGTGTGACAGCCCTGGTAGTTCATCGAGAAAGACGTTTGGAAATTCATTCACTACCAGAATGTTCACAACCGAAAGTTGTGATGTATCCTATTGGAGGACATAACACGAATAGTATATTTCCCGAGAATCGCATGAGACTTCACGTGCAAGGAGGCTGAGAGACCCTTTCGTACTGAAGTGTTCTCGACCCTTGATAACATGCGTGGTACCATCGCAAGCCATGATGGTAATAGTCAAGTGGTAGGTATCTAATATCATCCACTGCATGGGCATCCAGTCCATATCTAAAATGATATCTTCATTCTGAAGGGGGAAAACCATAAGATTAGCAGTCCAGCCGCGATCATTGATGCGGATCTGGCAGTCTCGAACTTCTAGATTGCCGCCTACTCTACTACCCTCGGATAGTTTAATATTAAAGGATTCACAAGGCACACAAGCAAGATTCAAGCGCGCAATACATTCCACAAATATAAATCAATGTGTGGCTCCGGTATCAAATAGTACACGAACAGGTTGGGAGTTAACAAGAAGTGTAACTAAGATAGCTGGCGCGGACTGACCATCCGTATCCCTCAGTTCGAATACATGGGACGATAATGACTTGAAAAAAGATGCAGCACCACCGCCATGCCCACGGCCTTGACCAGCACCGTGTGGTGGTGGTTGAGTTTGATGTGGTGGATCTCGGTAGTTGGAAACGGCAGGTGCCCTGGAGGATTATACAAAGCCTTGTTGACTCTGATGAGGAGCTGAGTTCTGTGAAGGATTGGCTCGCCAGCAGTAACAAGACATGTGTCCACTCTTTCTGCAAGAGAAACATTTGGTAGCTGACTTGTGACACCGGTCCTTGGTATGTCCGGATACGCCACAATTGAAGCAGTCTTTATGGTAAGGCCGATCATATTCACCCTTCTGTTGGTACGAAACTGCAGATTTAAAAGAAGACACAGACCCCAAGTTCGTCTTCTCGGTACTCCCCGACTGATTAGATGTCTTCTGCTTCTTCGAATTGTGCCCGGTGTCAGTATTAACAATAGTACCTTCATATGCTGTGACTACGTCTTCGTACGCCCTCGGGTTCATACAGTGGAATCCAACGGCATAGCATTGTACATCTTCGGGCAACCTCTGCGCAAGATGACAAATTCGTTGATCCTACGGTGGCACCATCTGTGAGACGTAACTTAACTAAGTACGGTAGGCCCGAATGATCTCCAACACTGCGCCATAAATGGCCTTCGGCAACCACATCACTGTGTTACCTTAGACCCAATTTTCTGTTGTCACAGACCCAAAATGGGCAAAGGTAACATTTTAGTTAAGTTGCTCTGTGAGCAGTAGCCTTTGGACTCAAAGGCAACATGTGGATCATCCTAAGCTAACATAGGATTATTTGTTACCTAAGGACCCTACAGCAACATCCTAAGGACCCTACAGCAACATCATATTCGTGTTGCAATAGACTTTATAATTTTGTAAAATATATAGCCAATTTAGTGGGTTTCACATGTGGGGCCCATTTTGTGGGTCCCACGGGTCGAGCCCACCGGTGGGACCCACTTAGTGAGGTCAGCTGGTGGGACCCATATGTGCAGCAATTTTTAGTCTATTGCAACACCTATATTACCAATTGCAACACACTAGGTGTTACAGGTGTTACCAATGAAAGACATTTGCAACATATATATAGTATTTAAGGTAACACCTTCATTTTAACGAAATAAAAATGTAAATTTTAAATTTAATATTTCCCATTAAAAAGCCAACAAACCAATTCACAGAAACCAACTACATCATCCAACTACATAATCTCATCATAAAAAAAACTATATCCAATCACAAAGCCAACCAACTACTTCACCAACTACATATATACAAATACTAGAAGAAAATAACTTGGTCATTTTTAAACAATTACATCAGGGGACGTCTAAGACTAATATACAAAAAGACTCTAAGAAACCACTCTGTGGAACACTTATTCAATTATCCAAGGATTAGCCAATTTGCCTGAGTTGGTGTCCATTCACAAACTTCACCTTCTTTGAACGAGAGAGCTGCAGAATGAAACGAGAAAGAAGAGTCAATAATTAGTGATCGTTACTAAGCTTACAAATAGGCATCCTGTTAACAACTATCAGAAAAATAAGGTATCCAAACTAGTTGTTCTAAAACATAAATAATTTGCCAAGTTTATTTATCTTGACCAAATTTGAAGGATCATTTATCGAATTCTGATACTTTTCAAGAATAAACTAAAGTACATAAAAGAACACGTACCTCCCTATTTCTCTAGGTTTAAAATCCAAGCACACTACTCTTCATTCAGCTTTCCAAGGAAAGCTTCAGAATATTTTTTAAGATCACCTACTACTATCAGCAATAACCTAACAAGTAAAACATTTTAGAATTTAGAAAAACATATATTTTTTGCAGTAAGAATCTAAAAGAAATGCATAAAGAATGCCTTTAAGGCACATAGGGAGCGTGAAGTGAATCTCTAGGCTGATTTCCCTTAGGGACCTTCTGCATTTAGTAGTGACAAGTTAGCCCTAGCTTTCTTTGACCAAAGAGATGTATAAAAGAGAAAGTAGGCGGTAAGACCCTTGCAGAATTCCCCAATAGTAAATCAAATATTAAAGGCTGAAATATCATAGCCACGCAAAGTTTTTGACTATCAAAGCCAAATCCGCTGGTGTTAGAACCATGCAACATATCATAGACCACCTGTCAGTCCTTTTTAATGGTTTTTATCCTCGATTCAATATGGGGTTAACCCAATATACCAGAGTCCGAAAGCGCTTCTCTCATTACCTGTTTCAAATGTTTCAAGTGAGTCATAGATACAAGTCTAAGAGACATCAAGGTGACCATGACATCATTTACATTGTACATAAATCAAAGATACAGTAAATATCTTCCTTCATTATGCATCCTTTTAATATTTCCAGCTTTTACATCCATGTCTCATAATCTTCAACCTCAACCTAAATTATTATAAGATCAACCAATTCATATATCACCACAACCTGTCTAGATATAAATACAAAAAATACAAAATGGGGATTTTTATATAATAGAAGATTTTGTTCCTTTTTATTAATCTAAAAACTAGGAGTAAAATTTTATTAATCGTCAAATCTTGTTTTTAATTTAAGTACATTTTCTCGGTTTCTATGATTATCTATGCATATATACATAAACATATTTGTATGCCGTATCCCCATACCCCTGTCTCGCTTTTTTCCAAAATGCCGTCTCCCATACCCGTACATCGGGTACCCATGTGCATACCCTTGTCGGTGCGTCATAACTTTTTACCAACTAAGAAATGTGCAAAGTGCTATATTTATTAGTTTTTGTTGTTATTTTTTCAAATGATTTTGGGGCCATAAAGTTCAAACTGGAGCTAGAATACTAGACGATTTCTTCAAACAAGACCTTCCTCCATGAATTCCATAATGCTAAACCTAAAGGACTTATTCTTTGTTTTTCCATGAGAACGACCAATAAATCAAGGTGCTACTGTTACTAGCTTTCTGTTATTTTTTTCAAATGATTTTGGGGCCAGGGCCACAAGTTCGAACTACTGACTAGAATGCATAGATGGTTTCTTCAAACAAGATCTTCATCCACGCAAAGATAGAGATCAATAGCAATGATAAATTAGAAGCTACTAACATCTCATACATTATTTTTTTACATAATTTCAAGACATAATCCAAAAAAAAAAATTAAACTGTGGATGGCATGGACACCGGTATCCTAGCATCCCGAACTTCTATCACAACATCCATCAATTTCACTGGTCCTTGAGTTCTTTTTCGCTGCAATATGACCAGGATACCACTGTTAAATTTCAACCACATTAAAAGTACAAGAAGAGCTAGTATCAGAATCAACAGAAGATACTATGACCGATTCACCATTGCAAAACATGGGTAGTGAAGTCCACACCTTATTCGTACCTGACCGATTCGCCATTGCAAAACATGGGTAGTGAAGTCCACACCTTATTCGTACCTGAACAGGATGTAATGCATTTGTCCAGTAGCGAAGATCAGCTTCTAATTCTACCCAATCAAATTCTTCAGAGTCAATATCTATATTGTTGCTTAGTTTCAAGCTCTCTATCCCATCCCATCTAAAATTCTTTCCACTAACAATCTGCAAAGTATTAATTGTAAATCAACACAGAGAAAAAAACCCGCATAAATACGTGAACAGATTAGTTTCTGAGCATTCACGAGGTTAATTTTATTTTAAGCGTACGCCTATGCATTTTTCATCGTGCACATTTCATGTTTGTGCTAGAAGATAACGGGCAATGATCTGGTGCTTAAGCCTCGGGTACTTACATGGTTGTTAAGGGTTATGAATGCACTAGTACTCATGTACTTGGTCGAATGTACTCATATAATATGAGTACTATTTTACTCATGTAATATGATATTATGACTACTTACAACAACAAAAAAAAGTATTATATATAATGTGAGTACTAGTGTACTCATGTGCTTGGCCAAATGAACGCAGTAGTACCCATTTAGTTATACGCGTACAGCAGTACACTTTGGCCGAACAATATGAGTATCGTAATACATTTATGCATCACGGACGGGCTTAAGCATGAGATCAATTCCCGAACAAAACTATGAGCCCTCATCATTTATGTTTCTCCAGAAATGCATCGGAAGATAGAAGATCATACTAGAGTAAGCCGTAGCTCAAAAATCAACATCAATAACATTAACAGGTAAAGTAAAAAATAAATACAAAGGAAAACTCGAACTTAATTAACCACTCTTAGTCAGAAAAGTTAATCATGTAATACTGATAATAAAAAAGGCGCTACATGCAATTCCAATCAACTATTAAATGGAACATTTTAGGTGTTAGATTAATAATTCCATAGAGAATCAGAACAAGGAGGATTAACTAATGAATCAATTAAATAACAAAATTATCCAATATTTTGCCTGAATGGTGGGCGAAGAGGTGGAAGGATGCGCAGCGGAGATAGTTGCAGACGGAGAACGGATGCTACGTCTGCCGAGTGATTTTCGAACAAAATCCGGTGCTGGTGCATGCCTCCGGCGTTACCGCGACCACCGGGATGCTTGCGGTGTTTGCCAATACGACCATGGCCGGCGCTGATGTGGCCGTGCTGCTTGCGGTTCTTCTTGAATCGAGTCGTCATTGTGGCGACGGGAAAAGGAATCTGGATGTAGAGAAAAGGGGAACTAAGAGCAGTGTGGTGGGCTGGAAAATTAAGGGGGGCGGCGGACGAAGAATAGAGAGAAGTGGAGAGGGCGAGATTTTTTATGTTGTGTGCTTGAAGGTTAAGAGACCCGTTACTCAGAAAACGGGTCTTTTTTCACTTTTACACAATAGAGACCAGTTAAATCAGACAACGGATCTCTTATAGATACACATTAGAGACCTGTTAAGTCAAACATCGGATCTCTTATTTTACTTACAAAAAAATGGTGAGTCCATTTAACACCTTAGAGACCTGTTATTTTTAATATTAGGTCTTTTACATTAAAGAGACCTGTTATCTTGACCAACTGGTCTTTTATTAAGGTCTCTTTTCTTGTTTTTGTAGTAGTGCATGCCGTCAAATTTGATAACTAAAAGTTGTTTAACTGAAGACTCAAAGGAATTGACACCTGAATAAAACAAAAGACAATTGAATCTAGATGCTCAATTCCTCATTTTCTCATTTGCGAGAGGTAGAGAAGTGAGAAGTGAGGAGTGACGGCGGCCGATCGATGATCGGGTTTATATACCCAGAGTTTTGTGAAAAGATCAATTAAGTCTCTTATTTCTACATTTATTTAATTTCATCCCATACATCTTTTAATTATTAGAATTGCTTTAATTGGACTGTTATGTGATATTCTATTTACGTTTTAAATTTAGGATACATGGTGTAAAATTTGAGGAAATCTTGATTAGAAATATTAAATTATAAATTTATTTTCGCCGCAATTATTACCTCTTATCTATGTCATGTCGTTGCCTTAATTAATGGGCATTTATTTTAGTCAGCGTAGCGACTCGACATTATTTTTATTAAAATTTGTTATTATATGTAGACATTAAATTTGTTATTTTAATTATTTTATAATTATTCATAGTTATTACAAGCTTTTATTTTTTTAATAATTTTTTTAATTATTTAAATCAAAATTTATTAATTTTTCAAATACTACTTTATTTTAAAACTTTTTCAATTTAAATTTATTAAAAATATTTTATTATTTATAAAAAATATATATAATTCATTATTTGATAGAATAAATAATTATAAAAATAGAATCAACGTTTTATTAAAATTAATTATTTTTAAAGTTAAAAATTTATTAAATCATTAGTTTTATATAAAATTCAAAGTTTTGTTTATTAATACTCTAAGGTAACATATCTCATGGTGTTACTGAGAGTTACACCTTTTATAGCTAGAGTAACATATATTTCAAGATTTGGTAACACCATAATCCGAACGTTGTGGTAGGTCCAAAATTTCATAGCTATGGTAACATCCAAGAAGGTAACACCCCCCTCTAAGTGTTGTAGAAAGCCATCTATGGCGTAGTGCAACACTGGCAAATTCTGTGGTCCGGCACTGAAAAAGTCCCGCGCACGAGTGGTTTGGGCTGATCTAGGACATTACTCGTTCCTCAATAGCCGAGCAAATTCAGCCCACCCGACAACTAGGTTTTCGGGCATGTAAGTTCTCCACCAGCGGGCAGCAGTGCCGAGAGCTGATTAAGCCCGAGCGGCACCTTTCGGTTTTCTAGACAACCGATCACAACGAAGGCGGTCTCCATTTCGGAAATACAGTCGTCCACGTGTTTCTCCCCTGCTCCGTCAAATAATGGCGGCCTAGCTTTCAGCATCTCACCCAATCATCTCTCTCTCCCTGCATTTTCCTCCACGTTGATGACCAGTGCCCAAAGAAAAGTAACTTCCTCAGCCTGGACTCCGTTCTGTTTGGTTGACTTGGGCGATACCCATGGCAATAGCCTGGGCGGGGGTTTGAATGAAAGCTGGGTCCATGCCTCCAGGATTGTTATTCTGGCGTTCCGCCTCCTGATCGTTTTGATTAATCGGTGGCGGCTGATTCCCAGCTGGAACGGTCTCGGCAGTGTGTCTGTCCTTGTTCTGGTTCATGACGGAACCCGCAGCATCGTTTACTATCCTCCTAGCTTGAAAACGTGCCATTATAGGCAATATTAATCTAAGGACCAATTCAACACACAATTATCTCCTGCAAATTAAACGTTGCACCCAATTAGAAAACACATACTCTACTTACTTTGTATTCCCTAAAGAGTTACGGTCGCTTGGCGTGTTGGACTTTGGATAACATTTTTGGAAATAAAAGAAATTTTGCCAAAATCTTTTTCAACAGGAACCTCTGATACCATTTTATGTAACACCCCCAAAATTCACCGGGGCATTATAGTGCCGTGAATCCCGTGTGGGACCCATAAGGCTATTTTAGGAAATTGATATTTTAAATAAGGCATTATAAAACAGGTGAGTCCACGGTTACATCACACGAAAAGGAATGTCTTGAAAGAAAACATAATTCGAAACACAATTATTACATAAACAGAGCTTTTGGAAATTTAATTAAAACATGTGGTAGCAGAACTTTATCCCAACACCGTTCAAGCCTGACCGGAACCCTCGGGAATGTCCTGCACATATTCAACAAATTTACCTGTCACGATGAATCGTGCAAGACAAACCGGGATCAGATAATGATAATAAAATGCAGCATTTCACAACATAATTCACGATTCGATAACACTGTACCACTTATTATATAGATGATAATTCACAGTATATCCGACATTGCCTTTCTCTTTTAGCACATAAATCCCAATGTCGCAACCAAGGGTCATGGAAGTATCTACATGGAAATACTCCGGAATGTGGGTGCCATTTTAGGTCTTATCCCTCAACACTTTCCCACAGGGGTACCATTCAGGTTTTACCCCCAACACATCGCCCCATTCATAACACAGTTTCTAGAGAAAGACAATCATTCGGCATTCATCACGCAACGGCACATTCATGTTTTCTGAATATTGTAAATAAAATTAACATAATCCGAGCAAGGTTTCACTTTCCTTAATTCCGATGGTAAGTGCCTTACGACCATTTGAACTTCCACGAACGATCGAGCTCAACCTAATCACATATTCTTCGATTAACATTTTGTAAGGATAATGGCGAATAAAACTAGTTTCCCATCCCCTTTCCTAACCGAATTCTTAACTTAGCCCGATTTTGCAAAGCTAACATCATGATTCTAAGCTCACTAGCAACATGCATTGTTACATTGTTCAATTCTTTGATTATCGATTATTATAACAATTTACTTAACAAGATTTTCCCCAGCATTGCTTCGGTTGTCAACAACCGACTATAGTAAAATCGAATTCCATTATCTACTAATTTAATTATCTACTCCTAGTTCTCAATTAGGTGGGTTACTGTTTTACACAATGATTTCAACAGTCACTTCTTAATGATGGTAATACTATCAAGCTCGATTCCACTTAGTTGAATTAACGGTTAATAATTCTACTCGCAAGGTGGGTTTCAACGAGTTTAGCATACAGTGATAGGATTCCTAACACAATTTCTCATACACTTGATTTGTTAAGGTTGATGTTTCTAAGGTCGATTTGAAATGTGAAATTCGGATATGATTATTACAACAAGATACATGAATTAATGGTCGAGAATGGGATATACTTACAACGATAGTTTTGATTACTACAAGTTCATCCGGTTTGATTGTCTATGAAAGTTAAGCAACAAAACTACCCAAATACTTCGAGGATTTGCTAGACTTACCTTAATAGACGAAGAACAAAGAAGAACAATGACGAACCAATTAAGAACAACAAGGAGGAACGAAGAATGGATTGATCGACCTAGATAACCTTCTCCGGAGCTTGAGTAATCCACTCCTCTATGTCAATACAAGTGTTTTAAAGGCTAAGAATATTCTAAGGGGGGCTCGGGAAGGTTTTTAGGAGGCTTCTCAAGTGATTTCATTTATAACAAACAATTGCATGTAACGTACTCTAACACTCAAGGATTTACGTACGTAAAGAGCATTACGTACGTAATGTCTTCTAGTTAACGTACGTAATGGTCGATCAGAGGCTACTGCCTGGACAGTCCCCATCTATAACGTACATAGGGGATCATAACGTATGTAAGGAACCTTAGAATAGCGTACGTTAAGCTCGATAATTAACATACGTTACCAGCAGTTGACTCATTTGTCCTCTAGCCCACCGAAAGTACCAATCCGTGTCAAAAAGAAAGATTCTGGTCGGAAGACCAATTCTCGCCTTACGTATGTAATCTAGTCGTGTTAACGTACATAATGCTGCAAATCTAACATACGCTATGCATGTCAAATAGCGTACGGTAGTCCCTCAATCCCTTAGTCATTTTATCGCATTTAACCATCTCGAGGTGACTACTTTTTCACTCGCCAACAATTCTTCAGGGAACAAGACATTGGCCACCATCATATTCGCACCGATAATCGTTCAATATCGTCAAGGTGCGCCACCTCATTTCCATTCACATCACAAAATTGTATCGCAAAGGCATTTTAATGAAACCATATAATATAAGAAGACAACATCGCAAATGATAGAAATTGCATTATAATTTATGAAGTACACGGTAATTAAAGCATTAAATACCCGTGGTATTACAGGTTACCACCTACTGAAGGATGGTGGCGGCGCCAACATCAACATTACCTATAGCTATTTGCCCCTGATCATGCGACTGGTCTTCCAGACCATCGGTACAGGGCTTATTGGTGCTCAGCAACGAACAAATCGCCCCTTAACGCTCCTGATTACGTCCACGGCCTCAACCTTGACCTCGACATACTAAACAGATAACCTCTCAGTACAATGAAACACAACATCGCAAAATAATATTGTTGGATTGGTACCGCCACTATAAGAGGGGGTTGAATTGTGTGGATTAGAGTTTTGAACTCTTTTTATGCAGAAGCAGATAATCGGAGTAATAAACAAAGAGCGGAAAAGAAATGACACAAGAATTTGTTCGAGAGGTTCGGCTATTAACGAAGCCTACGTCCATTACCTACTGTACCGATTAGGACTTTTCTAAAAACCTTGAATGCACTTTGTAGTTTAGTGCCAACTCTATTACAACAGCACTTTCGAGCTTAGTGCTAAACTTCAGTTGCTTGATTTCCTGGCTCAAGCCTAACCTTACAATCTTGCTTTACGAGTACAAGATAAACCCTCATAAATACAATGAAGGTTGCGAGTACAGTTATTCGTCTTATAGTATAATTTCTCACAGAGATACAAGAATGTGTATATAGAAATGTAGAACAATTCTTCTCGTATCACAATATAGAATGTATATCTCTCGAAATGATTTCCGTGGAAAGCTCAGATGAAAGTATGTATGCTTGATAGTACTTGTGTGTCTCAACACTTTGAAGCATCTCTATTTATAGCCCTTGAGGTTCATTTTCCCGTTAGAATAGTAAGCCAGAATTACGTATGTTAGGTAACCACTGTTACGTACGTAGACAATATAACGTACGTTACACCTCCTGTGTAACATCCGTAATAAGATATTGGGAAAGGGCAGTGGCTACTGTCTTCACTGTTACATACGTTATGCTTCATGCATTACGTACGTTATTCTTGGTCTTCATATTCGTTGGATGGGATGATGTATTAGATGACTTCACTATGTATAAGATTAACGGTTAGCACATAAATTGAAATTAAACGATGATAACGTACGTTATGTATATGGATTTACGTACGTTATATCATATAGCCGTTTCATAGACATTGACATTCTTAAACTTTAGCAATGGTTACAAAACAAGTTTTACGTACGTTATTTAACTTATGTTATGTAACACCCCCAAATCCCATTGGGTTATTACAGTGCCGTGGACCCCACATCAGGTGATCCACCAGGCGAACACGACTAAATTACAACAAACTGACCAAAATAGGAAATCACAGACCCTACTATGACGTCCGACATACTATTCCGATATGGAATTTCAACGACAAGAATGGGCCTACATGGCCAAAATAAAAATACAACAACATCCACGAGCCTTGCTCGGATAATACAAAACGACAATGACTGAACAAAATTGGAGTACTCCAACTGTCTGACCAACATGAACACCAAAATATATCGGACTAGTATCGCTCGAATGCCTCGTCGCCATCGTCATGCCCCTGTGTATCAACTCTCTCCTCGCAAGTACCTAAAACATGAAAACATGTTCCGCCCCCACGGGGTCAGTCATCCAGAATAATGAATATCAAATACATGCACAACATGATATGCATCCAAAGGCAGATTAAACAGTACAACAATGGTAATACGAGATGCTCACAAACCAAAGTAAGAATCGAGCATTCGTGGAACACTATGCCCATGGCATACGATCAATACATGCTCCATAGGTTAGAACATAAGTGCCCAACGGCGAATCATCAATATAGAACACAACAATACATTACCCGAAGGTAAATCAAACCAACGCTGAAATAAATAAGGATCACAATGCCCGAAGGCTCCAACGGAAATACCGATACATCACAATGGCCTGAAAGCCCTCAGCCGAAGCTGCCAAAATATCACGATGGCCTGAAAGCCGAACAGCCCGAAGCTGCCAAAATATCACGATGGCCTGAAAGCCGAACAGCCCGAAGCTGTAAATCATCACAATACAAATCTCAAAGAAACAAACCTGACTGTCGAACATACCCCTCTGGCGTATGAACGCTTAATCACAAAATGTCGAACACATCCACACATTTAAATGGACTATGAACGAACAAAATTGTATGGCTCAATGATGGACATCACAGTACGTCCGATCCGAAAATGTGTCCGTGCACATGTCCACCCCGTATACGGAATCCAGAAATATACATGGGACAATGTACCTAATTAGCCTCACGAACTACGTCTCGTGTGCACGGTCCAATGCGGAAACATCCACGCATGACCATCGTGTGCCTGGCTAAAAATCCTACACAATAACCAATCGGAACGCATATATGATTCCGGATATGTCACGACACAACATGACAACGAAACTCAAAGGATAACACATCCAATACGGATCATACGACTCACCAAGTGAACGATGACATACGAATAATGAAAGATCGACACGACCAACGATATTCAAAACAACCATCCTGGGATCAAAATCCCTAAGGACCGATTGACACGAGCAACGATCACAACACAACAGTCCGGGAAATCCTCAACCTTCAACGATCACAAAATTACCGAGTTCACAAGAATAATAGTGTGCTGCCTTCAATCGGTCAACACGACAATAATAATTCAACGGATGGGAATTATCGTTGATAATCCCAATTCAATACTTCGATTACCGTAGAATGGCCAGTCGATAACAATTATACAACGGATGGGAATTATCTTTTTGACAACGGATGGGAATTATCTTTGATAATCCCAATTCAATATATCGATTACCTTTAGAGCGGACAATCGATATTAATTATACAACGGATGGGAATTATCTTTGATAATCCCAATTCAATATATCGATTACCTTCAGAACGGTTAACCGATAACAATTATACAACGGATGTCTCGGCACCTTTAATCGGTTACCAAGAATGAAGATGATAATTTAATACGTCAATGCCTTCAATCGGCCAAAACGACATCAATAGAAAAACATTGATATCAATAACGACGATTCACAAAAATATCTTGATGGAACATCAATCAATAAAAACAATCGATACGTCGATGCCGCGAACCGGCTATCAACAACAATATCTCAAAGGAACATTAATCAACAATAACAATCGATATGTCGATACCGCGAACCGGCTATCGACAAATATATTACCAACAAGTATCGCAATGCCTTAAATCGGCCATTTACGAAAAACAATAATATTTGGCATAATTTGCCGAAGGGTATCGTATCAAACAATCCCCTGATATCAACAAAATCATAAAGAGATCAAGTCTCGAAATGATACACACATTCATACACATACATGATAACATTAATCTCATTGACCAGTACAAGTATAAAACTTGCCTCAAACCGAAGGCAAGAAAGTCCTTCCACGATCAACGTCCTACCACGAATCGATCAACGTATCCTCCGACAATCACAAGCACTCGAACAACCTTGAATGAAATACAATTCATTCGATAACACGATATCGACCGAAAACAACACAATAGATAATTCCGATTCCAACACGAACACATACTACACTCGTATTTATCCGTATACACACATATATAATATATATATATAATATACATACGGTACAAACATTACTAACACACACTCACTACATAATATATATATATATATATATATATATGTGTATATATATATATATATACTGCACATGCACACACTTCACAATTTATATATATACATATATATATATTAACATTACACACTATATATATATATAACAAACACACGAACCACACACACCAAACACATATATGTATAACAGTACACACAATACACACACACACACACACACATATATATATATATATATATATATATATATATATATACCTGTACACACAGGCCTTATACATTACACACAACACACAACACACAACACAAAGACTTACCCGGAAAAGTCGATCGGCCGGGCAACCTTCGCCGGAATACGGTCAGAAAACAACTCTCCTGCTGGAACTCGGCCGCCGGAAAAACTGACCCGCCGGACTTCGTCCAACTCCAGCCCATTTCCGTCCATGGCCGGTTTTCACCATCTCCGCCTGCAACTCCTCGCCGGAAGTATGTCAAACCTCCGTTCCGCTGTCCGTTCTGGACAAAACCACCTCCGGTCGCCGGAATCAATGGAGCTCCGTCCATGGCCGGAAACCATGAAGAACGCCGGACGCCTGAGCTCCGTCTCGCCAGAAAAACAAATGCCGGAACAGCTCGACCGGATTTGCAATGCCCTCCGATTCGGAAATTCACTGTGCCGAGCCGCTCGATCCACGAGCCGCTGCGCCGCCGAGCTCCGTGCCGGAGATGTCAGTCCTCTACTCCGGTCATCAACTCCAGTCCGTCGCTGGGAATGAAGAAGCCGCTGCCCGTCCTTAACTCTACCTCGCCGGAAAAAAAAGAAATGGGAGAGGTGGAGAGAAGAGAGAGAGGACGAGAGGGAGAGATGACGGAGAGAGAGAAGATGGCAACAGGAAAAGAAAAAAAAATGAGAGAGGGAGGAGAGAGGAAAGGTGAGGGAGAGGGATGATAACATAATATATATATATATATATATATATATATGTAACGTGAGGTGAGGGAAGGTGAGGGAGAGAGAGATGGCAAAAGGTAGGTAACATGATTTATATATATATATATATATATATATATATATAAATAAATAAATAAATAATCCCGGACCCCCAAAGATACCTTTGCCCCGAAAGTTGACCACGAGGAAGGTTCCCACCACCTACCACGCATTACGTACGTAACATCAGGGCGTAACGTACGTAATCGCAACAAATTAGCGTACGTAATGCTACACAGGTAGCGTACGCTATGGCTATAAACTTAGCCAAAATTCCAAACTCGCCAAACAACAACCAAATGACGAAACCAAACCGACGACCAGTATAAATATTTCGATCCCGAAATATTCTAATACAATATACATTGTATCGGTCCAAACAACAACACTTGTACAATTCCAAATGAATACGTACAACTCAACAGTAACACGAAAAAAAAAATTACCCCGGGATATTACATACTCCCCCCTTAAAAATAGTTTCGTCCTCGAAACTCAGGGTGCACAAGTCGGGGCACGGACTATCCATCAGGATAAGAAAACAACATCTCCAGGAATACTCCTCAATACGAGCAATTCCGCCTAAGCAACTGGGCCGACCCCACGGGTCCCCATGCCTCCTCTGCCTGAACAAGGCGAAAAAATCAAGTGATAAAGACACTCAATCAAATGCGAGATTAGCCGAATCATGACTCTCCCGCTATAGGCTAGCCAGGAAGTCGCACCAACCGCATGACTAGTAACACTGGCATACACGTACCGCGAATACCGCCCATTGTACATGTCTACGATCATCGGTATGCACTTCCCCATTCTTGTCAGCATCGAACGCCCATGTAAACACGGACTCGCACCACAAAAGATAATAACAACATAGATATAGTCCTCGGGACTATATCGAACGCACGCCCAAGTCCTCACGACTTGATGTCTCGAATCACAATGAACGATTACCCAGATCATCACAAAAATCTCGGGTACAGGACCAAAAGGAAAGAAAATCACCTCAAATGACTCAAGTGTCAAGATTCTCAGATACAATAATTACAAGATAGATCAACCATAAATGGTTCGCAACCACAATACTAAAATACAGACCAAGTCAAACATCAATCCGAAAGACAAGGAAAATACAAATCAAGGTTACATCTCAAATGTACCCGAAATCAACATCCTCCAGATCATCGAGCTCCTCGATCTCATCGACTCGAGGAAGACCCTAATCTGAACTCGCTACTTCCCCTCGGGTGTCCATACCTCTGGCTCCCGAAGCCCGATATGACCCCTTGGATGAAGTACGGACTGAAGTAACAAAATCTCTCGAGGCCCATGAGCTCTCTCGAGACCTACTGACACTAGAACTCCTGCAGTATTCTGAAGGTGTCCCTGCCTCCCACACAGAAATTAAATAATAGCTGGAACCGTACATCGAGTACTAACATGCCCCGCTGAATCACAATTAAAACAAATAACAGTCGAACTCGTCGCCTGAGAAGAAAATGCTTTCCCAGTACGAAGCTGGCTAGGAAATGACCTCTTGGACGTCGGAGCTCGATGTCCCTCTGAACGAATCGGCATCCTAGTCCTCTCACCAGAAGAAACTGAAGGATCCTTCTGAGTAAGCTCCTTGATCGAAAGCTCTGTTCCAAGAGCCTTCTCGATGAATTCGCCAAGTGAACTACAATTGTGATTGAACAACTGCATTCTCAACCGCGGGTTCAACCTCTTGTTAAAATACTTGATCTTATCCGCCTTAGTACGGATAACAGATGAAGTAAACTGAAGAAGTCCTTGAAACTTCTCAGCAATAACAATAACACCCTCGTCCTCGACGGATTCGGGGTTCAAAACCTCCAACAACTTGGCTTCACGAAGTGGAGCCGGATAATACCTCCCTAACATGAGAGTCTTGAACTCGATCCAAACACAATCACGATCGGTGGGTTCTCGAGCACAACTCCGAAAATGATTCGTCAGCCACCAAATTATTGGTACGAGGTTTCGGGTTTTGGCCCACTCTGCGGCCTCTACCCCCTCTGTCACGTCCTCTTTCCAGACTGAAAGAATAACGTTCAATCATGACCATAGCTCAAATACGCCTCAACGGCCAGAATGCTAGGTCAACGCAAAACACGAGTATACATACTCAACAGATAAACGATCACATCGATTGTGCTAATCATAGCTGATACAGAGCCCACACGCTCCAAAGCAAATAATCATAAATCAATCGCACCCGATCGCCACATACAAGTGTCAACAAAACAGGTTTAATCAATGACATAATGAATGTATGCACATAAAAGAGAATAGAGTCCTTACACAGGTCATACGAAGCTTCGAGGTCTTGTGATACTAGTCTTCACTGACGACGACTCGATGAAAGAATGACTCATACAGTCGTCCAACTATCACGACTCACGAAACCCGACTGTCCAGATTGTCATAACCTGACAGCCCCACTACTACCGCGTCGGTAGAGCCACATAACTCACATTTCAGGGTATCTCACAGCCCAATGCTCCGATACCATCTTCTGTAACACCCCCAAATCCCATTGGGTTATTACAGTGCCGTGGACCCCACATCAGGTGATCCACCAGGCGAACACGACTAAATTACAACAAACTGACCAAAATAGGAAATCACAGACCCTACTATGACGTCCGACATACTATTCCGATATGGAATTTCAATGACAAGAATTGGCCTACATGGTCAAAATAAAAATACAACAACATCCACGAGCCTTGCTCGGATAATACAAAACGACAATGACTGAACAAAATTGGAGTACTCCAACTGTCTCACCAACATGAACACCAAAATATCTCGGACTAGTATCGCTCGAATGCCTCGTCGCCATCATCATGCCCCTGTGTATCAACTCTCTCCTCGCAAGCACCTAAAATATGAAAACATGTTCCGCCCCCACGGGATCAGTCATCCAGAATAATGAATATCAAATACATGCACAACATGATATGCATCCAAAGGCAGAATAAACAGTACAACAATGGTAATACGAGATGCTCACAAACCAAAGTAAGAATCGAGAATTCGTGGAACACTATGCCCATGGCATACGATCAATACCTGCTCCATAGGTTAGAACATAAGTGCCCAACGGCGAATCATCAATATAGAACACAACAATACATTACCCGAAGGTAAATCAAACCAACGTTGAAATAAATAAGGATCACAATGCCCGAAGGCTCCAACGGAAATACCGATACATCACAATGGCCTGAAAGCCCTCAGCCGAAGCTGCCAAAATATCACGATGGCCTGAAAGCCGAACAACCCGAAGCTGCCAAAATATCACGATGGCCTGAAAGCCGAATGACCAAGTCAGTAAATCATCACAATACAGATCTCAAAGAAACAAACTGATGTCGAACATACCCCTCGCGTATGAACGCTTAATCACAAAACGTCGAACACATCCACACATTTAAATGGACTATGAACGAACAAAATTGTATGGCTCAATGATGGACATCACAGTACGCCCGATCCGGAAATGTGTCCGTGCACATGTCCACCCCGTATACGGAATCCAGAAATATACGTGGGACAATGTACCTAATTAGCCTCACGAACTACGTCTCGTGTGCACGGTCCAATGCGGAAACATCCACGCATGACCATCGTGTGCCTGGCTAAAAATCCTACACAATAACCAATCGGAACGCAGATATGATTCCGGATATGTCACGACACAACATGACAACGAAACTCAAAGGATAACACATCCAATACGGATCATACGACTCACCAAGTTAACGATGACATACGAATAATGAAAGATCGACACGACCAACGATATTCAAAACAACCATCCTGGGATCAAAATCCCTAAGGACCGATTAACACGAGCAACGATCACAACACAACAGTCCGGGAAATCCTCAACCTTCAACGATCACAAAATTACCGAGTTCACAAGAATAATAGTGTGCTGCCTTGAATCGGTCAACACGAAAATTAAATCAACGGATGGGAATTATCGTTGATAATCCCAATTCAATACTTCGATTACCGTAGAATGGCCAATCGATAACAATTATACAACGGATGGGAATTATCTTTTTGACAACGGATGGGAATTATCTTTGATAATCCCAATTCAATATATAGATTACCTTTAGAGCGGACAATCGATATTAATTATACAACGGATGGGAATTATCTTTGATAATCCCAATTCAATATATCGATTACCTTCAGAACGGTTAACCGATAACAATTATACAACGGATGTCTCGGCACCTTTAATCGGTTACCAAGAACGAAGATGATAATTGAATACGTCAATGCCTTCAATCGGCCAAAACGACATCAATAGAAAAACATTGATATCAATAACGACGATTCACAAAAATATCTTGATGGAACATCAATCAATAAAAACAATCGATACGTCGATGCCGCGAACCGGCTATCAACAACAATATCTCAAAGGAACATCAATCAACAATAACAATCGATATGTCGATACCGCGAACCGGCTATCGACAAATATATTACCAACAAGTATCGCAATGCCTTAAATCGTCCATTTACGAACAACAATAATATTTGGCATAATTTGCCGAAGGGTATCGTATCAAACAATCCCCTGATATCAACAAAATCATAAAGAGATCAAGTCTCAAAATGATACACACATTCATACACATACATGATAACATTAATCTGATTGACCAGTACAAGTATAAAACTTGCCTCAAGCCGAAGGCGAGAAAGTCCTTCCACGATCAACGTCCTACCACGAATCGATCAACGCGTCCTCCGACAATCACAAGCACTCGAACAACCTTGAATGAAATACAATTCATTCGATAACACGATATCGACCGAAAACAACACAATAGATAATTCCGATTCCAACACGAACACATACTACACTCGTATTTATCCGTATACACACACACACACACACATATATATATATATATATATATATATATATATATATATATATATATATATTTATATATAATATACATACGGTACACACATTACTAACACACACTCACTACATAATATATATATATATATATATATATATATATATATACTGCACATGCACACACTTCACAATTTATATATATACATATATATTAACATTACACACTATATATATATATATAACAAACACACGAACCACACACACCAAACACATATATGTATAACAGTACACACAATACACACACACACACACACACACACACATATATATATATATATATATATACATACCTGTACACACAGGCCTTATACATTACACACAACACACAACACACAACACACAACACAAAGACTTACCCGGAAAAGTCGATCGGCCGGGCAACCTTCGCCGGAATCCGGTTAGAAAACAACTCTCCTGCTGGAACTCGGCCGCCGGAAAAACTGACCCGCCGGAATTCGTCCAACTCCAGCCGATTTCTATCCATGGCCGGTTTTCACCATCTCTGCCTGCAACTCCTCGCCGGAAGTATGTCAAACCTCCGTTCCGCTGTCCGTTCCGGACAAAACCACCTCCGGTCGCCGGAATCAATGGAGCTCCGTCCATGGCCGGAAACCATGAAGAATGTCGGACGCCTGAGCTCCGTCTCGCCAGAAAAACAAATGCCAGAACAGCTCGACCAGATTTGCAACGCCCTCCGATCCGGAAATTCCGACCAGGCCGAGCCGCTCCAATCACGATCCGCCTGCCGCCGCCGAGCTCCGGTCGTCGCCGGAGATGTCAGTCCTCTACTCCGGTCATCAACTCCAGTCCGTCGCCGGGAATGAAGAAGCCGCTGCCCATCCTTAACTCTACCTCGCCGGAAAAAAAAGAAATGGGAGAGGTGGAGAGAAGAGAGAGAGGACGAGAGGGAGAGATGACGGAGAGAGAGAAGATGGCAACAGGATAAGAAAAAAAAATTAGAGAGGGAGGAGAGAGGAAAGGTGAGGGAGAGGGATGATAACATTATATATATATATATATATATCTATGTAACGTGAGGTGAGGGAAGGTGAGGGAGAGAGAGATGGCAAAAGGTAGGTAACATGATTTATATATATAAATAATCCCGGACCCCCAAAGATACCTTTGCCCTGAAAGTTGACCACGAGGAAGGTTCCCACCACCTACCACGCATTACGTACATAACATCAGGGCGTAACGTACGTAATCGCAACAAATTAGCGTATGTAATGCTACACAGGTAGCGTACGCTATGGCTATAAACTTAGCCAAAATTCCAAACTCGCCAAACAACAACCAAACGACGAAACCAAACCGACGACCAGTATAAATATTTCGATCCCGAAATATTCTAATACAATATACATTGTATCGGTCCAAACAACAACACTTGTACAATTCCAAATGAATACGTACAACTCAACAGTAACACGAAAAAAAAAATTACCCCGGGATATTACATGTTACGTACGTTATGAGTGTACAGTTTTAACAAATGTGTTACAATATATGATTTCAAATAACAATAGTAAAATGTGTAACGAGATAATAATTATTTTTCTAAAAAGAGCATCATCAAAATATGTATCAAAAAATATTATTTCAACAGTCTCTCCCTTTTTGATGATGACAAAATAATTTTGAAAATATGGTTGAATTATTAAAAATGAGGGAAATATATATAAGTTGCAAAAACTCCCCCTGAGGGTGACTCCCCCTAAGATGAACAATAACTGATAATGTCATAGAATATGAATACCATTTTGTAATGGTTCAACCATAGTTCTCCCCCTTTTTGTCATTAACAAAAAGTGGGGGAAAGATTGTTAGGAATACTTGTTAGATTTTGATGATGTCATCATTGTACTTGTTTATTCAAATGTATATTTATTACTTGGCAATATGTAAGGAAGAACCAAATGAGTATCTTCCATAGGCCAAATTATGTTAAGTTAGATACTTGGCAAAATGTAAAGAAGAACCAAAATGAGTATCTTCTATAGGCCATTTAAGTTAGGCTTAAAATCGGCTAAGTACAAAAGTACAGTTAAGTACATCAGAGAAGTTTCGGTCAGACAAGTATCATCAAAGAGGTCTTGACCAAACTCTACAAAAAGCCGAGTCACAGTCAAGTGAAAATCAAAGAAGTTCTGGTCAACAAATTTTATCAGAGAAGTTTGACCAGACTGCAGTCAAGTGATCAGACGGAGCCCAAGTCATCTGAAGTTTGACAATCCGATCAGTCAAGTTCATCAGGTCAGAAGACTTCAGAGAAGTCATCAGATCAGAGAAGTATCGGCAGGACATCAGAGAAGTTGTCATCAGAGTATTCTGACGACAGAGAAGTTTGACTGCATATCCGACAGATTGACTTATAGAGATCAGATAAGTCACCAGCTAAGTAAGCCTGTCCACATCAGCATACGTTGAATAGTCAATATTCACGGAAAGTCACATACGGGCGATAAAGGACAGATTTGAGAGATTCCTGGAAGGATATGAATTAAATAAATCATCCAGACCCACCTGAGACAACTTTATTCATATTAAAATCAAAAGATTCGGCGCCATCACATGGAAGTCTTCACAACGGTCGGAAATTTATTAAAATAAGGGAATCCAGTCTTGCAACGTTCAGAAAGAAAAATAAAGAAGTCTATTTCTCCAACGGACGGATTTGTTACATATTTGCAATGGCTATGAAGAAAATCTCTAAGGATTGACAAGCTATAAATACCTGAAGATTTGAAAGAGCAAAGTATGGTGCGAACTATACTTTCAAGCAATCAAAGCAAATAAGCAATCAAGAAATCTATAGCATCGTGAAGAGCAGTATTCTCAGTACACATACGAAGAAAGCTCTTAGTTGGATAAGACAAAACACTCTTGTCTTAAAACCTGAGTAAGGGGTCCTTCACTGGTTGAAGTTACGTGACTGATAGGCATCCAAGGATTTGGAGATCAAGTGGTGCTAGGCAGTCAGAAAGGAGTTGTAACGACATGACTTCCACTGGTTGGAAGTTGTTGTAGCTAAATTGTAGAATCACTGTAATATTTATCACTGGTTGAAAATTATTGTGGATTCATCTCCAACTGGTTTGGAGAAAGTGGATTAGTATAGGATTACCCCACCTCTGAGACCACTATAAATTGCCTGCGTACTTTACCGTTTTCGCATCATACTTAACTGCTGCATTCATACTTAGTGTTTCATTATTTATATTTATGTATTCGTCATCAGCTGACTTCCGCACTTATATTGTCTACAGACGACTCTAAGTCATCTATACCATCAGCTGAGAAACTCCTTAATTCCTACATGGAAAAAGAGTTTCAATAAGTCTATTCACCATCCCCCCCCTCTAGACTTATTTCTAACGACTTGTGACCTACAATTGGTATCAGAGAGGTTGGTTCATTTATTCCAGAACCAGATCTATATATCTTGCATATATCTCTCATTTAGAATGGAACACATGCACACTGGACTACCTATCTTTTTAGTTGACGAGTATGATCTTTGGAAGATAAGGATGCAGGCACACTTATCCGCTATCCATGATGACATGTGGTGCATTATCGAAGATGGTCCTTTCATCTTTGAGAAGGACAACACACCTGAGGAGATTGCAGCTGGGAAGCCAGAGAAGATCCCCAAGAAGAGGACAGAGCTGACCATTGAAGAAAGAAATCTAGCCAACCTTGACAACCAGGCCAGAGATGTACTATATCAAACTCTTGACAAATCAACCATGGTCAAGATCAAAAACTGCCAGAATGCCAAGGAGATTTGGGACACTCTTGCTGTGATGTGTGAAGGTACAGAGCTGATAAAAGAAAACAAGTTGTCAATCGCTACCCAGAAGTTTGACAACTTCAAGATGAAGACCGTCCATAGACCAAGTAGACACAAGGTTCACAGAGATCATCAACAAAATCAACTCCCTTGGAAAAACTTATGGCAACAAGGAGATGTCTTGAAAGTGTTAAGATCTCTTAGCCCCGAATGGAGCATGAAGGCGATGGCCATGAGGGAATCCAAAGACCTCAATAAAATAGAAATTCAAGAACTATTCTCTGACCTGAAGGCTTATGCATTCGAACTCCCAAGTTCATCATCAAACGAGCCTGCACAGAAGGGAATAGTATTTGCAGCCGAGTCCCTTGCTAAGAGCTTATCTGATAACAAAACTCCAAATCCACTCGATTTCGAGGAAGAGATGGCATTTATAATGCAAAGATTCAGCAACTTCTGAAAGAATTACTCCAAATATAAGAATAATTATAAGGAGAATCCAAGGAGAAATCAAAAAGCCGGAAGGTGGAAGGTGGAATGCTATAACTGTCATAAGACAGGACACATTCAAATCGACTGTCCTGATCTTAAGAAGAACGAGAGCAAGAAGGAGGTGAGCAGAAAAGAAGATCGAAGGAAATCCATCATTGGAGAAGATCAAGAGAAAGTGGAATCAAGCAGCGGATTCTTCTCTGATGAGGATGAGGAATATGACTGTCTGATGGCCAACCTAGCTGATGAAGAGGTAACATCAAAACCCTCTAATTCCAATAATAGTTTAGACATGTCACAAGATATGGACTTGCACGAATCTGTAAATCAGCTTCTCAAAGATTTTGAGAAATTAAAATCTGCACACCTATCTGTATCAGCCGAGAAGACCTAGCAGCAAGATGAGAATAGGCAGCTGAAAAATGTTTTGAAAAACTCAGCCTAGAGTTGAATAAAACCAAATCTGATATTGAAAAACAGGCTGTAGACAACTTCAAAAACCAGGCTGATGCCACTACAGCTGAGATAAAACGATTAACTATTTTGAATAGTGAAAAATCAGCTGCACTTTTTTTTAAAAAAAACGAAATTTATTCGACAGAACAGGGTGTGGGGGGACGAGACCCACTTCACGCCCAAAATGTTTGAGGGAGGACGAGCCCCTCAACATGCCCAATATAAAATTAATACAAAGGGACACATAGCCTCACGATCGGCCTACTTGAATCGAACATAAGGAAAACTACTTTTGTCCAATCTAATCATACCACGAATCTGCCCGGATAGATCCGACGGGCTGAACAGACGAAAATTTCTGGATTTGTATCCTTAATTGGCCAGGCGGTCCGCAATGGCATTCCCTTCCCGAAAGATATGGGAAAACGAGATATCCATTATACGACGGAATGATAAAATTTTTTGACGGATGCTTTGAACTTGCCAATTTCCGATGTTAGACGAGGTAATCAAAGAAAGAGCAAAAGACGAATCAATCTCAACCCAAACCTTCAGAATGTTCCTCTCATAGCAAAGGTCCAGCGCTCTCCAGATGGCAAAAAGTTCGGCAAAATTATTGGTGTGGTTGCCGATAAATTCATGAAAAGTAAAAATAGGATCCCCCGAACAGTTTCTAGCTATGCCTCCCGTGGCAGAGTCCCCTGGATTACCTTTCGAAGCGCCATCCGTGTTGATTTTGGTAATCTCGGGACCCGGTTTTACCCATCTCACAATGGTAATTTTTTTCTTTTTTTCAAAACAGTTACAATGGAAGCTGCTAGAGAAATTACAAGGGCAAAAATTTAATCCCAAAATATCTGCGAGCACTGGGGCACCCAGCCAGGCGCGCGGCTTAAGGGCCCATTACCCTTTGATAATATCCAAATAACCCCAAATTCGATCGCACACTCTTTGGGCAGTGAAAGGGATCTTCTTGACCCGCATGTCATTCCTACAACACCAAATAAACCACAGGATAAGAATGGGGATCAAACGCAAAATGTGGATATCTCACGAGGATTTATTAAACCAATTGGTAATCACCAACGTAATATTATTACTTTGAAAAAAAGGGATGCCTAATAAAGAGCAAAAGTTGGCCCAAACCGCCGAAGCAACTGGCCCATTAAGAAAGAGATGAGGAAAATCCTCGACACCATCACAACAAAAGCAAGCATTGTCGGCAATGATACCCCTGGCTCTAAGACCATCGGGGGTAGGAAGCCATTTTTTAAAAAGCCTAACCATAAAAAAAGAGATGGTGGGAGTAATGGTTTGATTCCAACAAAATTTTAAAAGATTGTGATTGTCATGGCGTTGACGAACCGCCTCCCATGCACTTTTGAAAGAAAAATCACCTTGCGAGGTAAGTTTCCAGAAGGCTTTACGGCCGACTATATCCCCCTCCCCATGAGTGGGGAAGGCCATAATGTGGTCTCCAAGATCCGAAGGAACAGCAGATAGTAGTTTAGACCGATCCCAGCCATAAGGAGACCAAAATTGATTAATTCTAGCATTAGAACGGGTGTAACGGACCCATTGGGACAGCGGGCTAAAATCGCACCAATTGTCGTGCCAAAAAAAAATATCACCAACTCCGATATCCCAAAATATCCATTTATCCGCTAAAGACCGGATGGCGCACAGATTTTTCGAAGTAGGAGAATCATACGGGTTGGTTTTAACAATCATTGGGTGGAGACGTTTGCAGTACTTAGCGAACATAAAATTGGACCAAATGTTCGAAGAAGTCCGGAAACGCCACCAAAGTTTGATTTCAGCCGCTTTAATGATGTCCCCCCATACTCCTACACCCAAGACCACCCTCTTCTTTAGGGTAGCATAACTTGAGCCATGCCCCC
This sequence comes from Orobanche coerulescens, assembly GCA_033398695.1. NCBI lineage: Eukaryota > Viridiplantae > Streptophyta > Magnoliopsida > Lamiales > Orobanchaceae > Orobanche > Orobanche coerulescens. The sequence continues at coordinate 41,051,837 of CM065805.1, read as the reverse complement.
CAATGAAGTCTCTTTCAATTGTCGTTAGTTCCCCAAAGGAATTTGTTGAAAAGACATTCGAAAAAAATAATAACATTCTTTGGGGGTTTAACAACTTGGAGACAATAGAATGGAACCGAACTCAAGGTCCTTTTAATGAGCTCAAGCCTGTCACCCGTGGTAAGCAAAAGATGATTCCACGACTGAAATTTATAGCAGGTTTTGGAAATCAAATCTCCATACATGTCAAAAGTTTGTTTTCCTTTCCAAAGGGGGGAACCCAGATAATTGAAGGGGATATTAGTTTGAGAGAATCCAATCGTTTGTTTGACAATGTGGACTAACGGGTTATTCGGCTTGGCAAAAATAAAATGACTTTTAGAATTATTAACTTCTTGACCCGAGCACATTGTAAAGTGGTCTAGGCAATTCTTGAGTATGAGAAGATTATTATAGGAAGCCTAAGTAAAGATCAGCACATCATCGGCATAAGCCAGATGGGTAATCCGTACATTCTTCCTGATTTTATAAAACATGTCGGGGTGGGAGTTAAAAGTTTTGTCCAGGCGTCTCGATAAATAATTGGCGGCAATCACAAAGAGGAGAGGGGATAGAGGATCACCCTGTCTAATGCCCCTGTCAGATTTAAAAAAACCCACAGCATTACCGTTAATGAGTACAGAAAACCAGCAATTAGATATACAACGACTAATCATGTCGGTCCACTCATTAGAAAAACCAAACGCTTTCACGATATTCATCAGGAAAGCCCAGCTAAGTCTATCATATGCTTTTTCCATATCCAATTTGATAATCAGATTCGATTCATCCCTGGATATATCATGACACACTTCTTGGGCAGTTAAAATATTATCAGTGATAAGGCGGGCTTTGACAAAGCCCGATAGGGCAGGGCTAAGAATTTTTGGAAGAATTCGGCCCAATCTGGTACTCAGAATTTTCACAATGATTTTATAAGTAGTGTTACAAAGACTAATCAGACTGAAGTCTTTCCAAGCGAGGGGAGGGGATATTTTCGGAATAAGAGAAATCATAGTGAACAATCTAGGCATGGGGTTTCCGGAGAAAAAATCCCACACGGCCTCACACACATCCTTAGCAATAATATCCCAACACTTTTGAAAAAATAAAGCATTAAAGCCATCCGGTCCAGCCACACTATCTGCATCTATACTAAAAACAGCACACTTAATCTCATCCACATCTGGCATAGCACACAAAACATGATTATCAGAATTATCTAAGATGCAGGGAATAATATCCGGCCTAATATTGTCAAACTCAGCATCCGAGTAATTAAATGCATTAGAAAAGTAATTCACTCCAGAATTTTGGATAGCATCGGGATCAGAAATTTGCACACTGTCCATAATTTGAAATATACGACTTTTACTTCTTTTGGATTTAATAATATCATGAAAAATATTAGTGTTGTGTTCCCCTTCCATGCACCATTTCAAATTAGTTTTTTGTTTCCAAAAATCTTCTTCCATAGCCATAACCAGGTTGAGGTTGGCTTTGGTTTTCTTTAACAAGATAAGATTATTATCCGTGGGGTTATTATAAAAGTCACGTTTGGCCCTGGACGCAAGGTCCCTAGCTTCAGAAACTTTGGAAAAAATGTCGCCAAAATGAGATTTATTCCACTCCTTAAGGGTAAGTTTGATTCTGGTCAGTTTATTCAAAAATTTGAGCATGCCCGAGGAGTAAACCGGGATCGCCCACGAGTCCCGGACGACATTAAGAAAATCCTTGTGCTTGACCCACATGTTCTGAAATCTATAGGATGGTTTAGGTTTGAAATTTTTATTACCGAATGAGCATAAAATCGCTGTATGATCCGAATGAAAGCGAGACAGGTGTTTTACACCCGAATCTGGAAAAGTGTCAAACCAATCCGGCGAATGTAAAACCTTGTCCAACCTTTGCCAAATCAAGTTACTATACCACGTAAAAGGCGGACCAATAAAGCCAAAATCAACAAGATTACAGTCCAAAAGGGAGTCATTAAAATCTTCCATCTCCGAATGTCAAAGCTGAGTTTACTAAACTGACTCAGCTAAGTAAAACTCAGGCGAAGGAAATAACCTCCCTGAAGGCGTCTCTAACCTTGGACGAATTGTGTATGAACAAAAGGCCACTATATTCCAGATCAGGCCTTGGATATGACCCGAACACTCCCTCTAGTTCTAAAACCACTTTCATCAAGGGAGAAACACTTGTCCCGTCTGCTGAGCCTAATTACAAACCTATGTTTTAAAATAGGCAGCAGCCAAGTCAGAAGTCTAGGCTGCAGCCAAGGTATACAAGGCAACCACCTAGATATGAGACTAGGCAATGGCCAAGGCCGAAGCAGCAGCCCAGACAACATGCCCATTATTATCAAAGACTCCCCAAAAACAGATTTCAAAATGGGAGGGGCAAATGGAAACCTCAAGGTTATCCAAATTTTCAAAATGAACAGATGTGGAGACCCCAAAGATTCTATAAAAGGTCTCAGCCAAGATTTAGAAATGGCCCACATCAATTTTATGAGGTATATCCAATACACAATCCTAAGAGAGGATACAGGCGCAGACAACACACACCTTTTAGGGGCAATAACAACAACTTTCACAATCCTATGAGAAATCAGTTCTCCAGGAAACCAACTAACCCCCGAGGACCCACACAGATTTGGGTAACCTAAATCTCTGCTTGTTTGATTGCAGAAAAGGTGGAAGGACTACTACCACATCTCCACAAATTCAAATATTGGAGGTGAAGAATGGTTTGTAGATTCTGGATGCTCAAGGCACATGACCGGGAACAAGAAGGTGCTGTCAAATTATATCAAAGAAAGAGGTCCAGACGTAACCTTTGGAGATAGCTCTAGAGGTCAGACTAAAGGCTTTAGAGAGCTGCATAGAGGAAACATCACTATATCAAAAGTTCATTATGTAAAAGGGCTCAAGTATAACCTTTTGAGCATAAGTCAGTTTTGTAATGAGAAGAATCTAGTAGTATTCACCATTTGGAAATGTATGGTAATAGATATTCTATCTGGAGAAGTGAAGCTACAAGGATTCAGAAGGAGAGATGTCTATATGATAGATTGGAAAACAGGAACTCCCAACACAAGAGACTAACTCACCTAAATTTCGAACCCATCAACAAGATTATTTCTCAGAAGCTGGTCAGAGGACTTCCAGAAGAAGTTTTCAGAAAGGAAGTTCTCTGTTATGCATGACAGAAAGGGAAGCACACCAGAGCATCATTCAAGTCAGTCCAACCTACCACTCTTACAACAAGGATCTTAGATCTACATCACATGGATCTATTTGGTCCTATCAAGCTAAGGACCCTAAGTGGCAGAAAGCATGCTCTAGTAGTAGTGGATGACTACTCAAGGAACACATGGATTGTCTTTCTATATAAAAAGAGTGAAACCTTGACAAAGCTGCCTGAGCTGCTAAGAAGGATCCAGAATGAGAAATCCCTCTCAATCATCAAGATGAGATCAGATAGAGGAGGAGAATTTCTCAACATAGCCATCACTGGGTATAGCGATTAGAATGGGATCCAGCACGATCTCTCTGCATCCAAGACTCCACAGCAGAATGGTGTTGCCAAAAGAAGAAACAGAACCTTGAAGGAAGTAGCCAGGTCCATGATTGCAGAAGCAGACCTGCCCAAGAGGTTCTGGGCTGAAGCTGTCAACATAGCATGCCACACTCAAAACAGGAGTATGATAGTAGGGATATATGGCAAAACTCCCTATGAGGTTTGGAATGGCAGAACATCTACAGTTGCTTATTTTCATATTTTTTGTTGTAAGTGTTTCATCCAAAACAATGGTAAAACCCAACTAAATGCCTTTGATGCTAAAACTGATGATGTTCTCTTTATGGGATATTCACAAAGAAGCAAGGCATATAGAGTCTTTAACAAAAGAACCTTAGTTGTGGAGGAACACCTCATGTGGTATTTCATGAATCTACTGCTGAGTACAGGAAACAGGTTGAACTGATTGAGGATAAGCTCAAATCCTCCACCCTGGAAGAAGTCATTGTCCATGATACAGGAATGATGGACTCATATGCAGATCAGCCTGAAGACCCAACTGCAGATCAGATAGGACCTCAGAACCTACCTGATCCAGATGTAGCTGATGAAGATCCATATGTAGCTGATAAAGACCCATCCACAGACCAGACCAGATCTCCACCTGCAGATGACAAGGCGGTAGCTGATCCAGTTGCAGACCAAGAAAGCCAAAACCAAGCTGAAGCAGAAAGAGAAGGAGTTCACCAAAGCAAATATAAAGGGGGAACAGACCCTAAAGAAAAAGACATTCCTAAGTGGCTTAAAGATCATCCCATCGAACAAATCATTGGGAAGCTAACTGATGGAGTCAAGACCAGACATTCTACTCTACCAGTAGGAATGGCAATGTTTTCATGCTTTATGTCTCAAATAGAACCTAAGACTACATAACAAGCCTTGGAAGACTACTCATGGATCAATGCAATGCATGAAGAGCTTAACCAGATGGAAAGGAACAATGTTTGTGAACTAACAGAAAGACCAGATCACAAGAAGGTTATTAGCACCAAATGGGTGTACAAGAACAAATGCGATGAAGATGGAGCTGTTGTTAGGAATAAAGCCAGACTTGTTGCTAAAGGCTATGCACAATGTGAAGGAATAGATTTTGATGAAACCTATGTTGGGAATCGGTGCCTAAAACGAAGGCCCAGCGGAAGCAGTAAAACGAAAATTAATTCGATCTGAATCCCTACGAGGATCGATCGAGCTACGTATATACGAATATAAAAAACGAAAAACAAGAGTTGTAAGAAACTCACCCTTGAAGTCCGTAGATTAAATGGTATTCTTCTCTTGAGCTATTCCCCAAGATCTTGAAATCCCGAGCACCGAAAGCACAGTGCCTCTACTTGTCACGCACTGGAAAAACGACCAGAATAACAACACCTTTCTATCCTCTAAGGATACGGCTAGAGCTAGGTGATGAAGCTATTGATTATAACACTCTAGGTGTTTTAATGTTTGATCTCTCTATTTTTCTATCAAAATTCTCTAAGAAAAATGAAGAAGAAATAAATAAAGAAGATGAAGATGAGTGATGAACTCAAAGTCACTTTCTCTCTCTATATATATATATATATCATACGTATGATACAAATTAATGGGATTGAGATGAAAGTCTTCTTCTAATACTATATACACACCAACTACTTTCACAACTCATCTCACATGAGAGATGCCATTCAAGTCATTATCATTCATTAAAGAATGAAACAAGAATCAAATGGAAGTTGGATGGAATTGTGGGGGGCGGCCCATGTAAAAATCGGACGAGTTCGGTTCGTTTCGGACTCACAAAAGTCCAAACAGATAAACTCCAATTCCGATTCGATGTATTTATATCGATTAAATAATCCAATTAATTAAACATATCAAATACAAAATAATATAATTAATTTCGCCAAGAAATAATTATATACATGAATTAAATTAATCACCCAGTAATTTATTTAATTCATTAGGCTGTAAATCAATTTATCCAATAAATCGATTTAGACATCTAATGTCCCAAATTTAGATATCCAATATCTAATATACATAATGAGAGAATTAACTCGTTTCATTCCGTCGTCAATCCTATTGTGCGACTCGGTAGGTTTGTCGCAGTCAGCAATGGGAGGAACCAAAGAGTAGTAGCATCGCCTAGCCAGCCTGGCGGCCTACACTATACCCCAACTGAGAACGAAGGATTGGGATCATTCAAGAACCATTCTGTCGTGAATACCAGTATACGTATAAACCCTTCTTTCACATGTCTCGATCAAGTTATAGGGTCACGGTGAGTCAAACCTTATCTGTACTTGACGCTATGCATGCGTTAATGCAAATAGAGATCATTGAGCTCTCGTGTATCCAATACAACTAGCTCCAATGCTTTGGCCAAAGACATTTGATCTCATCTGCCAATAACCGCATAGGACATATAACCCGCTCACTAACGGGAGAAAGAATTCTATCTTAGTATTTAGTAGTACCTGCTACTTGCCCGTCAAGATGCACGTCGAGGTTGACCCCCACCTCCCGGTTTATAGGGTCGAACTACTCTAATGAAAATCTTGACGTCACAAGCACATCCCTACTAAATCCTCAAGTCGAAGTTCACGAATACCTATCACAACCTTTCGATTCCGTCATTGACTGTCCCGGAGTGAAATCCATGTGACGAATCGAGGGTGAGTCGGTTCGAGTATACTAATCCAATTAGCATACCTATAACGTGTGCTCCCACTAACCACTAGTGTTCGACAGGCACTCTCCATGTCAAAGAACACGTCATACAAGTCTTCCATAAACTTAACGCCCAGTCAAGTTTCATCGACTTGCGAACAATTAAGTGTTTGAGCTATAAACCTTTCCAGTGCCGACCCCCTTATCCAATAAGGAGTGAAACGTTTTGCTCTCAAATACATGGACTATTTTCTATATGTATAATTACGAGTTAAGAATGCCAGTAACTACCAGTAAATAAAGAAACATTCATTGCCTTATATAAATGATTTACATAATTACAAGTACAATGCCCTCCCTCAACATCCTCTGAGTGGCATTCGATGACATACTCCTAACAATCTCCACTTGCACTCAATGCCACACACTATGATATCTAATACCCATGTTCTCCAGATGACGCTCCAAGATAGTCTGAGAAAGTAGCTTGGTCAGTGGATCAGCGACGTTGTCGGCTGAGTCTACTCTATGCAGCACAATGTATCCATTGCAAATAAATTCTCTTACGAGATGATACTTCCTCTCAATAGGTTTGGTGCTGTTGTGAAACCTCAGCTCCTTGGCCTGCGCTACAGCTCCGTCATTGTCGCAGTACAGCACAACAGGCAGTTCAGCACATGGTATCACTTGAAGTTCTCCCAGAAACTTCTTAATCCAGAACCCTTCCTTGGAAGCCTCCGAGACTACTTGATACTCAGCCTGACAAGTGGAATCAGTAGTCGCGCTTTGCTTGGCACTACGCCAAGATACTGCTCCTCCATTAAGACTAAATAGACAGAAGTAGACATCGAGTCGTCCTTCAGTCCTTGGAAGTCCGAATCAGTGAATCCCACTACATCCAATTCTCCACTGCCATACATCAGAACCATATCTCTAGTCCTTCTTAAGTACTTGAGAACGTTCTTTCTGGCGATCAATGTTCCTACACAGGTTTGCCTGAAACCTACTCACCACGCTTACAGCATGCGCAATGTTAGGTCTCGTACACAACATAACATACATAAGGCTACCCACGGCCGAAGCATATGGTATATTACTCATTTACTTTCGTTGTTCCTCACTTTGAGGACACATCTTCAAGGAGAGTTTTATTCCATATCGTATCGGTAGGAACCCTCTTTTAGAATCATCCATCTTAAATCGCTTTAAGATTTTATCTATATAGAGGGCTTGGGAAAGACCTATTGTTCTCTTCGCTCTATCCCGGTAGAGTCGAATTCCAAGAATATAGGTTGCTTCTCCCAAGTCTTTCATGGAGAAATTACTCGAAAGCCAAGCTTTCACAGAACTAAGCATTCCCACATCATTTCCTATTAGTATAATATCATCCACATATAGTACTAAGAATGCGATATTTCTCCCACTAACCGTCTTGTATACACAAGGTTCCTCTTCATTTTGCACGAAGTCAAACTCTTTGACTGCCTCATCAAAATGAAGGTTCCAACTATGCGACGCTTGCTTCAGTCCATAAATGGAACGCTGAAGCTTGCAAACTTTCTGAATATCGACCTCCGACACAAAGCCTTTAGGCTGCTCCATATAGATTTCCTCCTCGAGGAATCTATTAAGGAAAGCCGTCTTTACGTCCATTTGCCATATCTCATAATCGTGGTAGGCAGCTATAGCGAGCATCATGCGAATAGACTTGATCATAGCTACGGGCGAGAAGGTATCGTGGTATTCGATCCCTTCTTTCTGGGTATAACCCTTTGCCACAAGCCTGGCCTTATAGGCGTCAACCTTGCCATCACCATCAGTCTTTCTCTTGTAGATCCAATTGTTCCCAATAGGCACTATGCCCTTGGGGCGGTATACTAGAGTCCAGACCTGATTGACATGCATCGAGTCTATCTCAACTTCCATATCTTCACGCCGTTTCACGGAGTCTACATCCACCATCGCTTGGTCATAGGTCATTGGGTCGGTCTCTTGGCTATCACTTGGAACCTCATGGAGACCCAACTCCTCCAAGTGCACAAGCCCATACCTCTCAGGTAAATGAGACACCCTACTATACCTACGAGGTGGTTGCACTTGTGTTTCAGAAGGTTCGGTTCCAGTTTCTTGCATAGGTGTCTCCCGAGGAGTTTCATTGTATTCTTCTAAAGAAATACTTGTACCTGCTCCGCCTTCCTGAATGAACTCATCTTCCAGGAAGTGTGCTTGTAAAGCAACAACGATCTTTAGATCTTCCGGCATGTAGAATAGATACCCCATTGTCCCAGACGGGAATCCAATGAAACGTCTCTTCACGGACCTCGCTTCCAACTTTTCCACCTTAGTCTTCTTGACATAGGCGGGACATTCCCAAATCCTAATATGATTAAGACTTGGTTTCCTGTCCTCCCACATCTAATTTGGAGTTTTAGGAAGGGATTTGGAAGGACATCTGTTCAAGATGTAAGTGGCAGTTAGGAGTGCATACCCCCACAGGTAAATCTGTAAGTCAGTATAGCCCAGCATGGAACGGACCATGTTCAACAAGGTCCTGTTCCTTCTTTCTGACACACCATTTAACTGAGGAGTACCTGGAGGTGTTAGTTGTAATACTATTCCATGTTCCTTAAGGAACTCGTCAAACTCCGAACTCATATACTTGCCACCTCGGTCAGACCGAAGTGCTTTGATATGATTTCCAGTTTGTTTCTCGACTAGGGCCTTGAATTCCTGGAATTTCTCAAAAGCCTCGGATTTATGTTTCATTAAGTATACATAACCATACCTAGTATGATCATCTGTAAACGTAATGAAATATTGATATCCGTCACGTGCTGCTTCCAAAGCACCACATATGTCGGTATGGATTAATCCCAGTTTATCAGCAGCTCTTTCAAAAGTCCCTGTGAAGGGGGACTTAAGTCATTTTGCCTTTAAGGCAAGATTCACAAGTAGGAAAGGTATCCGATCCCAATGGACCCATAAGTCCATCTTTTTCCATCTTGTAAACCTTGGTCTGACCAACATGACCAAGTCTAAGATGCCATTTCAAAACTTGATTGGTTTCATCCCTACCACGTTTTTTAGTCATAGTATTCACAACTACTTTGTTGCTGAGATTTAGATGATACAATCCATTTAACAATGTAGCAGTACCCACTAATTTATTTCTGAAATAAATTTTGCAGGAACCATCACCAATGAAAAATGAAAAGCCTTTTCGGTCCATGACCGGAATAGATACAATGTTTTTGTGCCCCTTGGGCAAAACAAGTACATCTTCTAAAGTCAAAACAAAGCCGGATTCTAAACCCAAAAAAAGTGATCCTGTGTCGGTCGCCTCGACACTATGCCCGCTTCCGACTGTGATCATAACTTCTCCAGCTCCAAGCTTCCTACTTTGTTCCAGATCCTGATTCACGGTACAAATATGAGAACTAGCACCAGAATCCAGTATCGAGGAAGTAGAAAATACAGTAGCAGAACAATTTGTTTCCAAAACTAAAAGTTCTATACCTGAAGTGCCATGAAGAATCGAACAGTCTCTAGCCTAGTGGCCCAGCTCACCGCACTTGAGACAAGCATCCTTCTTCTTCTTGTTCTTCGGAACCGTTGGGGCCTTGCCCTTTCCCTTAAGGTCCTTAACTTGTGATCCAATTTGCTTTTTGGTCTTTTTCTTCTTATTCTTAGACCTCCGAGGTCCAGAAGAAATCATAAGAGCAGACTCCTTCATCCGCGGAGTCTTCATCTGAGACTGAGCGGTCACAAGTTTGTTCATTAGCCCAGCTAAATTACATGCAATCTCATTGCAATTGAAGTTCATAACAAACTGTGAGAAGGAATCAGGGAGAGACTGTAGGATAAGGTCGGTTTAGAGAGAAGTATCCATTTTAAAATCAAGAGCCTCCAATCTCTCGATCATGGATATCATTTTGAGGACGTGTTCCCAAACCTTCTTACCTTCCTTCATCCTTGCACCGAACAGTTGCTTGGATATCTCATATCTAGTAGTTCTGCTGTGCTCACCATAAAGCTCCGTTAAGTGAGATAGAATCTACCTAGCAGAAGTCATTTTCTCATGAGCTCTCTGAAGCTCATTAGACATGGAAGTCATCATATAAGCACGAACTTTCACGTCATCCTTAACCCACTTTTCGTGATTTTCAATCTCTTACTGATTGGCTCGGGTCCGCACGGGAGGCGCCGGAATGTCTGTCTCCAAGACGTATCCCAGTGCCTCTATACTGAGGACAATCATGAGATTGTGGAGCCAATCCACAAAGTTAGGTCCCATTAAGGTGTTCTTTTCGAGTAGAATTGCGAGTGGATTCATTGTCATATTGAGATTTGAGTCTGCATTAAGTACGACAGATTAATTAGTGACTCGTTTAATTATGATCAGAGTATAGAATTAAGGTCTTTTCTATTCTTGTTACTCAGCTCCCACTATTTTTTATCGGAATAACACACTCCCATGTGAAAACCGGAAGTATCGTCGCTTTACTTCATAGTGGTGATCGAGTTCTTTATAAATCTTAATAGAGGGCAACCGAATAGGTTTCTAGTCTATTAATTTTCATAAAGTGGTGTCCAACATCAACCCATCTAATGGATGATTCGATCTTATTTTTCCCCTTGTTCACTCCCCTCAACCTATACGGTTTCTATGGTTCGTGAACAAGTTAAGCTTATACCATCGACGCAAATCAGTTTCACAATTGAATCTTATCCGGCAACCTATCAGGTTTCTAGGGATAAAATTTGCTCCAACCGAAGGCATCCAATGCGCTCCCGGTAATTTATCCGTCTTCCCCGAACGACTACCCCGACAACTCTGAAGCATAGCACATCCGGTTTGGATTTTAATTTCCCGAAAACTCGATGGAGGGAAGGAAAACCTTGAAAACTTATAAACTTAATAATTTGTCGTGGGAGAATTTTCGCGATTAATGTTACACTTTGCACATTAATTCATTTAAGCGCGTTTGTAGCATTCATACAATATGAACAACCATTCACAACCTAGTTGCTACCAACATATAATTCATGGACCGTTCCTAGAAACAAAAACTCTGTAATCTAATTACAAGTCTTCGTCTTGAATCTTCGTCTTCTCGAAATGGATCTTCCTCCGGTTTTCGTCATTACATAAAAAATTTACATTGAAAATTGCATCCTAGATACAAATATTTCTAGTAAAATAAATAGGCTCAAAACGGCCTTTACAACCCAATCGGATAAAACTGAACGATTCAATACTAAGTCCATGAACCACATCACCATTCAAAATAATGCATCAAACACATTAAAATAAATGGCATCCATAATTAATCTAAATATTGATCCAATCAATATAAATTAATCCATCCAAGCGAATTAATCCAATTAATTCAAACAACCGTTAATTTTAGCTTGTTCCGGACGATAAAATATTTCCTTAAATAAATTCCCCTAAGAATAAAATTACCATAATTATATCTTAGTCAAATTAAATCCAACTTAATTTATGGGAAACTAATTACCGAACGAAATATAAAAAACGGAGCTAAAAACACAAGGCCCGGACCAAGCCCGCGGCCTCAGTTGCCAATGACCAAGACCTTCGCTGCTTGCCGGCGATCCGCGGCACTCTGCGAGGTCGGATATTTTTCGGCTCTTCTTTTCGTCCCGAATCCAAAAATAATATTTTTCTAATTTTTATATTACACAATTAAATCAGTTTTTAAAAAGAAAAATAGATTTATATTGTAACATAAAATCATGAAAAATTAATTTTTAGATGAACAATTGAAAATCAACGATTAATGCGATTATGATTCCAAATCATAAACCATCCAATCAAGCATTTCAAATGCTAAATATCGTATATACGATCGCAAGACCTACGCTCCGATACCACTGTTGGGATTCGGTGCCTAAAACGAAGGCCCAGCGGAAGCGGTAAAACAAAAATTAATTCGATCTGAATCCCTACGAGGATCGATCGAGCTACGTATATACGAATATAAAAAACGAAAAACAAGAGCTGTAAGAAACTCACCCTTGAACTCCATTGATTAAATGGTATCCTTCTCTTGGGCTATTCCACAAGCTCTTGAAATCCCGAGCACCGAAAGCACCGTGCCTCTACTTGTCACGCGCCGGAAAAACGACCGGAACAACAACACCTTGCTATCCTCCAAGGATACGGCTAGAGCTAGGTGATGAAGCTATTGATTATAACACTCTAAGTGTTTTAATGTTTGATCTCTCTATTTTCCTCTCAAATTTCTCTAAGAAAAATGAAGAAGAAATAAATGAAGAAGATGAAGATGAGTGATGAACTCAAAGTCACTTTCTCTCTCTCTCTCTCTCTATATATATATATATATATATATATCATACATATGATACAAATTAATGGGATTGAGATGAAAGTCTTCTTCTAATACTATATACACACCAACCACTTTCACAACTCATCTTACATGAGAGATGCCATTCAAGTCATTATTGTAACACCCCAACCCGACAAGGGTAGAAGTATCACATTATGGTGGCATATCAGAACATACATAAATAACGCAAGCGGAAGTCTTAAACATAAATAATCAAAAGGAGTTAAATCGAAATGACTTAAACCAAAACATAAGTTCAACGAAAAGAAATACTCCAAAGGGATGAATAACAAATCATCCAAGTCTAGACAATGTCATAACAATAGCAAAATAAATCTAAGATGACTAGGGTAAAGTCTCCACAAGCTCAACTCTCACCCCAAAGCAACCCCAGCTCCTAGCTTAGATACTTGCCGCAGAAAAAGGAAAATGCGGCTGAGCTTAAAAAGCCCAGTGGATAGATATGTATAAACAAAACCAAACGATAAGGAACGAACATATAAAGTATGGTGCATTGGGAAAGGCATGAAGTATAAACAAATGGATATCAAAAGTAAGGAAAAGTCAGTAATCTACCACGAGCCCGAACATAAATCAAATCAAATATCATAGTAACCATGGAGTAGCTAACTCCCGAACATGTGAAAGACGTGTATTGCACACAAGCATCAATCACCGAACATATCATATTATAATCATGTCATATCCAATCAAATACGAATCGAACCTAGGATGCATCCATACGCCCCCGAACAAATCATATTGGCCATAACAAATGTAAAGGGCACATATCATATCAAAATGGGACGGTGTGGAACATCACTCAACCACACTAGAGTCATGCCATTGGTGCATCAATGACACGGCCATGTTACCTTCATGGCTAGGAAACGAACTTGGCTCGGGTATCAAACTGAAGGGTTCAAATGGCATATCATATGAAAGTTCATATCAAAGGTTCATATCAAATGTATCATATCAAAGGTTCAAGAATATTTGTACGAATATCAAAACCAACGAACAACCGATACAATGGTAGAGAGAAGAGGGTATCAAGAATATCCGTACCTCCAACCGCAAAATGCAAAACACGTCAAAGATATAAATATCAGAGTTTACTCCTTCTTCAGCGAATCTACACAAATTAGGTTCATTTTATGCTTATTAGCTCATAATGTCATAACGGGTTCTTAATTACTTAAGACCATTTATTAACGTGATTAGAGTTTCGTTATTTGAATTAGGTTAACATATGACTGATTGTATCATAATTAATGTTCATATGCATTTTAGGGTTCAAGTATATTAAATGATATTAAAATCACAACAATCTTAATCTTCTAACAAAAATTTTGGTTTTACTATGTTTTAGCCTTCATTTTATGAACTTTAACACCACAACAGATGTCAAAGTAAAAATGCATCAAAATTACCAATGAAGCATATATGTCTTAGGAGTCTACTTGAATTTTCTCAGATTTTATTCATTAGTACAAGAACACAATAAAAATCACTCTTTACACGACTGTCCAGAAAGTAAAATGCTGAAACACCCAGAAGTTATTCATTACAAAGGCATATCAAAACACTTTGGAAAAATCCACAAAAATTCCAGAACTTAGAAAACATGTGAAATATAACTCCTGTAAATTTGCAAGTCATAAATCCTTATAGTTTTCAAATGAAAAATCGTGAAACCAGACTGAATTTAATTTCTTAAAACTCAGATTTTGACATATGATCCCGTAAAATTCAAAAGCATGACCAATACAACTCCAATTCTCTTCAAACCAATTGGAAAACTTAAATAGGACATTAAACTAGTTTTTATGCAAAATTACAGAATTAAATCCTTATCAAACTCGAGCTACAATGCACACATATTCAGCTTTTCAAAACTGTCTCCTGCAGAAAACCGTTCTAGACCATTTTTAACATGTTTACTTATACAAATGCACACAAAACCTATATATATCACAAGACATGGTTTAATTAATATATTAACCCATATGTTTCCAGCCTTTGATGATCATACACACGACACACACATAACACAGAAAATCAGATCAGAAACATGAGTCAATTTGATTTGGTATTTACATATCGAAACATCCAATACCGTTATGATTTTATGTGATCTTCTATATACGTTTTAACATGTAATTCGAATAGAATAGATCAGTACTTTGTTTAGTATGCATATGAATTAGATTTCAAGCTTATATATTCAGATTATATGTGAAATCATGTGTCGAATAGAAAAGAGATATAAGATCGATTGGAGATACCTTGTGATGAATCGAATAAAGGAGAGAACAAGAACGAAACCCCCAATCACGATCCAAACAACAAGCTCCAAGGATTCACGATTACACGACTTCAGCAACACTTTTTAAGGGTCACGAACAGCAGCAACTTTGATCTTGATAGAGAAAGAAAAAACAAAACGTAGCAGCGGTCTATGTGTGTGTTTTGTTCGCCAGATGGAATAGGAGAGGAACAGAAGTCACGTTATTTAGGGTGAAGGAGCGGCTGCATAAAAGGAAGGTAGTAATTGGTCATAATTGTGTTTAAGGTTTCAGTTTAATGGATCGGTTATGGTAATATGAATAGTGGCCGAATTTATGGAGTTTAATGGCAAATTTTCGGTTATTGACATTGATTTGAAACGTGTGATAGATTATCATTTATGAAAGTTTCTTTGGTGTACAATTATTCAATTTAAACGTAGACTTAGGTTACTAATTTCTTAATTTAATTATACCATATAGTATATAGGTTAAGGTTTTAAAAAAATGAATTATTACAAAGTATAGGGAAATTTTGAAATTAGACGAAAATTTGAGATTCGAAATTTTGGGCTTTACAACTCTTCCCCTCTAAAAAGAAAATTTTCGTCCTCGAAAATTGAATTGAAAATGAAATAGCTACGTACCAGACTACGAAAAGAAATGTGGATAACCTGTTCGCATCGATTCCTCGGTTTCCCAGGTAGCTTCACGCTCTGGGTGATTCTTCCAAAGAATTTTAACAAACGGAATGACTTTGTTTCTCATAACCCTATCTTGTCGATCCAAAATAGCTTCGGGTTCCTCAGAAAGAGACATATCAGGCTGAATCTGATCAAAAGGATAAGACGCCACATGCAATGGATGATAATTGTATCCCCTCAGAAGAGATACATAGAAGACATTATGAACATGTGATAACTGAGGAGGTAGAGCCAAGCGATAAGAAACCTCCCTAATACGATCAAGAATTTCGAATGGTCCAATGAATCGAGGACTAAGCTTCCCTTTGATCCCAAAACGTTTCACACCTCTGAACGGCGATACTTTCAGAAATACACGATCCCCAACCTGAAACTCCAAGTCACGTCGATGCTTATCAGCATAACTCTTCTGTCGAGTGCGAGCCTCTTTCAGCTTCTCTATGGCTACAGCCACTTTCTCATTAGTGATTTGAATAAGTTCCGGCCCCTCGATCACACGTTCACCTACCTCGTTCCAACAAATAGGTGCTCTACATTTCCTCCCATATAAAAGCTCATACGGTGCTGCATTGATGCTAGCATGCCAACTATTATTATAAGCAAACTCCACCAAGCACAAGTATTCGTCCCGACTTCCCGTTCACTCCAAAGCACATGCCCTCAACATGTCTTCTAAAGTCTGAATGGTCCTTTCTGACTGACCATCTGCCTGTGGATGAAAAGCCGTGCTAAACTTAAGACGTGTACCACAAGCTTTATGTAGGCTTTTCCAAAAAGGAGAAGTAAACCGCGGATCTCTGTCTGACACGATAGATGTCGGTGTACCATGAAGTCTAACAACCTCCTGTTGAAAAATTTCCGCCAATCTACTAACACGAAAATCCATACGAATAGGTAAGAAATGGGCAGATTTGGTTAGACGATCGACGACTACCCAAATTGCATCATGTCTTTTCCGAGTAAGAGGTAAATTAGTAACAAAGTCCATAGAAATCTCATCCCACTTCCAAGTAGGGATATCTAACGGTTGCAGCAAACCACTAGTCCTCTGATGTTCGATTTTGACCTGCTGGCAAGTCATACATCTAGCAACATACAAGGCTACATCCTGTTTCATGCCGTTCCACCAAAAGTATTGCTTAAGATCCCTGCACATCTTGGTAGAACCAGGATGGATAGTGAATGGGGAACTATGGGCCTCTGACAATACAGCCTCATGCAAATCAGGATCGTTAGGAACACAAAGTCAATTTTCAAACCATACCACACCAGAGTCATCTACCCTGAACTCCGACTGCTTACCCTCCTGAACATTCTGAACCACAGCCCAAAGCTCACCATCATCCTTTTGAGCTTCCTTAATCCGTAGTATAAGATTGGATTCTATCTTCATACTGGCCCAATATCCGTCATAACCTCGTACACAAAGTTCAACATCCAAAAGTTCTAAATCATGAAGAACCCTTGGCTCAATTTCTAAACTAGCAATCATACCAGACTTCCGTCTAAGCGCATCGGCAACAACATTCGCCTTGCCCGGATGGTATTGAATATTCGCATCATAATCCTTAAGGAGTTCCAACCACCTTCTTTGTCTCATGTTAAGTTCCTTCTGGGTGAAGATATACTTGATACTCTTGTGGTCAGTAAAGATATCACACGATTCGCCATACAAGTAGTGTCTCCAAATCTTCAAAGAAAAAACCACCGCGGCCAACTCTAGATCTTGAGTAGGATAATTCTCGTCATAAGGTTTTAATTGCCTCGAAGCGTAAGCAATCACCTTACAGTGCTGCATAACGAAACAACCTAAACCCTTCTTCGACGCTTCACTATAAATCTGATAGCCCCAGAACCAGATGGAAGAGTCAAAATAGGAGCCGACACCAATCTCGGTTTCAACTCTTTGAAACTCTACTCACGTTCCTCCGTCCAAACAAATTTCTCACCCTTCCTAATCAGTTGGGTCAAAGGTAACGCCAACCATGAGAAACCCTCAACAAAACGTCGATAGTAGCCAGCAAGTCCTAGAAAACTCCTAACCTCAGTCACAGTATTAGGTCTCGGCCACTTGGTGATAGCCTCAACCATAGATGGATCCATTGTGATGCCATCTGCGGATACAATATGACCAAGGAATGCAACTTGCTTTAGCCAAAACTCACACTTCGACAACTTGGCATACAACTTCTGCTGCCGAAGAGTCTCCAAAACAATCCGGAGATGTTGCTCATGATCTCCTTCAGTCTTAGAATAAACAAGAATGTCGTCGATGAAAACAATAACGAACTTGTTGAGATACTCGTGGAATACGCGATTCTTAAGATCCATAAATACAGCGGGAGCGTTTGTCAAACCGAATGTCATAACCAAAAACTCGTAGTGACCATATCGGGTAGGGAACGCGGTCTTATGAACATCTTGCTCCTTCACACGTAATTGGTGATAACCGGATCTCAAATCGATTTTCGAAAAGAACTTAGCCACTTGCAATTGATCAAACAAATCATCGATACGTGGAAGAGGATAACGATAACGGATTGTGATATGGTTAAGCTCATGATAGTCGATGCACAGTCGCATACTTCCATCCTTCTTCTTAACAAACAAAACAGGTGCACTCAAAGGAGAGACACTGGGTCGGATGAAACCATTCTCCAAGAGGTCCTGTAACTGTTCCTTCAACTCCTTCAACTCTAAGGGCGCCATACGGTACGGAGCTTTGGAAATAGGTTCAGCACCTGGAATCAACTCAATGCCAAACTCAACTTCCCTAGCAGGAGGTATACTAGGAAGTTCGTCGGGGAAAACGTCGGGAAACTCTCGTACGACAGGAAGACTTCCAATAATAGGACTCTTCAAAGATGTATCTTTAATAGAAGCCAGAAAACCTTGGCAACCATGGAAAATCAAGGTTCGTGCCTTCATGGCAGAAATAATTTTAACAGATTTAAGAGGTTGAGAACCATGATAAATAAAATCAGGCTGATGCAAGTCACCGAAGATCACATTTCTGGCATGGCAATCAATGGTAGCTCTATGAGAAGCCAACCAATCCATGCCCAAAATCACATCAAAATCGATCATATCAATAGGGAGCAAATTCGCCAGGCGAATGCAGTCATCAAACCGTAAGGGACAATTCACATATATATGTTCAATGAGTACATGGTTTTTCATTGGTGTTGAGATGGATATACGATTTGTTAGTGGTGTTGGGGTCATATTATGTTTCTTGGCAAATGCAACAGATATAATGGAGTGTGTGGCACCAGTATCAAATAATGCAAAAACTGTACGATCACCAATGTAAAGAATGCCGGTAATAGTACATGATAAGTTTTCTTCCTGATCACGCGTCGTAGCATAAACACGACCCATAGTAGGAGCTGGCTTAGCAGAGTTTACTGGTGTAATCTGTTTCTCCTGGGAACAATCCCTCACCTTGTGATTAGTGGACCCACAAGTGAAACATCCTCCAGTAGCTTTGTGACAAACGCCCGGGTGAGGCTTCCCGCAAGTAGTACAGAGAGGTGGAGGAGGTAAGGTCTCAATAGGCCTCCTCTAACCCGAAGAACCTGAAGAACGACCCTGCTGAGAACCTCGAGTCGACTGATCCCTGTACTGACGCTAGTTGTTGTTGCCATAACCCTGACGGTCATTCCCATTCCTACCAGTAACCCTTTGATCCTGACCCCTGTACTCCTGTCGCCTCTGATCAAAACCCCGATCCTGGAGACCCCTGTGCTCAACACCCTGGTCCTGACGACCCCTATGCTCATGACCCTGGTCCTGACGACCCCTGTAGTTAATACGATCACCATCCCTGTCCCTCTTGTTCGAACCCCTATCAGCATGAAGTAACTCAATATTGCGGGCCACGTCCGCTACTAGTGCAACACCGATGTAATCAGTATTCACGATCCGGTCTAATATCCACTTCTTCAGCCCCCACTTAAAGTGCCTAGCCTGCCTATGAGCATCACCTGCAATCGGTCCAACAAAACTAGCTAACCTCAGAAACCTCTGCATATACTCTCCAGATGATTCCCGATCCAACTGATGAATAGCCCCATACTCGCGCTCATACCTTTGCTGCTTGGAGAAAGGAAAGTACTGCTTATAGAAGATGTCACGGAAAGTATTCCATGCACAAGTGTCAGCAAAGTTCTCTCCCTTAGCCAGAACATACGCCTTTCACCAATTCAGTGCATCACCTTCCAACTTGAAGGTAGCCAAACGCGTCTTGAATTCATCACCACAACCCAAGACTTGGAACAAATTCTCCATATGTGTGATCCAATCTTCTGCCTCTGTGGGTGTGGCAGCAGATCGGAAAGAAAGAGGCTTAAGCTTAGTGAACTTTTCAATCCAACCATGCATCCCGATAGGTGGAGCACCGCCACCCGACGAACCAGCACCATTTCTGATGTCATCGACGATTCTGGTCCTCAATTCAGCAGAGAGATTCGGGAGAGCATTAGCCAAAGCAGCAGCTATCATGGCCTCGAAGTCAGGGATATCATCCCCATTAGGATTTCTACGCGTATACACCATCTGAATGATCATCAAAACAATTTGTAAGGTCAAATAAGGACGAAGTATGAAAGGAAAATACGCAGAAGGAAACCTAATGTCTACCCAAATCCTCACAGGTCATAGCCTAAGTTCTACAGGTCGAACCTAAAGATCCGATACCAAAATTGTAACACCCCTACCCGACAAGGGTAGAAGTATCACATTATGGTGGCATATCAGAACATACATAAATAACGGAAACGGAAGTCTTAAACATAAATAATCAAAAGGAGTTAAATCGAAATGACTTAAACCAAAACATTAGTTCAACGAAAAGAAATACTCCAAAGGGATGAATAACAAATCATCCAAGTCTAGACAATGTCATAAAAATAGCAAAATAAATCTAAGATGACTAGGGTAAAGTCTCCACAAGCTCAACTCTCAACCCCAAAGCAACCCCAGCTCCTAGCTTAGATACCTGCCGCAGAAAAAGGAAAATGCGGTTGAGCTTAAAAAGCCCCATGGACATATATGTATAAACAAAATCAAACGATAAGGAACGAACATATAAAGTACGGTGCATTGGGAAAGGCATGAAGTATAAACAAATGGATATCAAAAGTAAGGAAAAGTCAGTAATCTACCACGAGCCCGAACATAAATCAAATCAAATATCATAGTAACCATGGAGTAGCTAACTCCCGAACATGTGAAAGACGTGTATTGCACACAAGCATCAATCACCGAACATATCATATTATAATCAGGTCATATCCAATCAAATACGAATCGAACCTAGGATGCATCCATACGCCCCCGAACAAATCATATTGGCCATAACAAATGTAAAGTGCACATATCATATCAAAATGGGACGGTGTGGAACATCACTCAACCACACTAGAGTCATGCCATTGGTACATCAATGACACGGCCATGTTACCTTCATGGATAGGAAACGAACTTGGCTCGGGTATCAAACTTAAGGGTTCAAATGGCATATCATATGAAAGTTCATATCAAAGGTTCATATCAAATGTATCATATCAAAGGTTCAAGAATATTTGTACGAATATCAAAACCAACGAACAACCGATACAATGGTAGAGAGAAGGGGGTATCAAGAATATCCGTACCTCCAACCGCAAAATGCAAAACACGTCAAAGATATAAAGATCAGAGTTTACTCCTTCTTCAGCGAATCTACACAAATTAGGTTCATTTTATGCTTATTAGCTCATAATGTCATAACGGGTTTTTAATTACTTAACACCATTTATTAATGTGATTAGAGTTTCGTTATTGGAATTAGGTTAAAATATGACTGATTGTATCATAATTAATGTTCAAATGCATTTTAGGGTTCAAGTATATTGAATGATATTAAAATCACAACAATCTTAATCTTCTAACAAAAATTCTGGTTTTACTATGTTTTATCCTTCATTTTATGAACTTTAACACCACATCATATGTCAAAGTAAAAATACATCAAAATTTCCACTGAAGCATATATGTCTTAGGAGTCTACTTGAATTTTCTCAGATTTTATTCATTAGTACAAGCACACAATAAAAATCACTTTTTACACGACTGTCCAGAAAGTAAACCGCTGAAACACCCAGAAGTTATTCATTACAAAGGCATATCAAAACACTTTGGAAAAATCCAAAAAAATTCCAGAACTTAGAAAACATGTGAAATATAACTCCTGTGAATTTGCAAGTCATAAATCCTTATAGTTTTCAAATGAAAAATCGTGAAACCAGACTGAATTTAAATTCTTAAAACTCAGATTTTGACATATGATCCCGTAAAATTCAAAAGCATGACCAATACAACTCCAATTCTCTTAAACACAATTGGAAAACTTAAATAGGACATTAATATAAGTTCTTATGCAAAAGTACAGAATTAAATCCTTATGAAACTCGAGATACAATGCACACATATTCAGCTTTTCAAAACTGTCTCCTGCAGAAAACCATTTTAGACCATTTTTAACATGTACTTATACAAATGCACACAAAAACTATATATATCACAAGACCTGGTTTAATTAATATATTAACCCACATATTTCCAGTCTTTGATGATCATACACACGACACACACATAACACAGAAAATCAGATCAGAAACATGAGTCGATTTGATATGGTATTTACATATCGAAACATCCAATACCGTTATGATTTTATGTGATCTTCTATATACGTTTTAACATGTAATTCGAATAGAATAGATCAGACCTTTGTTCAGTATGCATACGAATTAGATTTCAAGCTTATATATTCAGATTATATGTGAAATCATGTGTCGAATAGAAAAGAGATATAAGATCGATTGGAGATACCTTGTGATGAATCGAATAAAGGAGAGAACAAGAACGAAACCCTCACGAATCAAACCCTAATCACGATCCAAACAACAAGCTCCTAGGATTCACGATTACACGACTTCAGCAACACTTTTTAAGGGTCACGAACAGCAGCAACTTTGATCTTGATAGAGAAAGAAAAAAAATGTAGAGCCGTCTATGTGTGTGTTTTGTTCGTAAGATGGAATGGGAGAGGAAAAGAAGTCACGTTATTTAGGGTGAAGGAGCGGCTGCATAAAAGGAAGGTAGTATTTGGTCATAATTGTGTTTAAAGTTTTGGTTTAATGGATCGGTTATGGTAA
This sequence comes from Orobanche coerulescens, assembly GCA_033398695.1. NCBI lineage: Eukaryota > Viridiplantae > Streptophyta > Magnoliopsida > Lamiales > Orobanchaceae > Orobanche > Orobanche coerulescens. Next base: position 41,029,011 of record CM065805.1, on the reverse strand, counting down.
TATGAATAGTGGCCGAATTTATGGAGTTTAATGGCAAATTTTCGGTTATTGACATTGATTTGAAACGTGTGATAGATTATCATTTATGAAAGTTTCTTTGGTGTACAATTATTCAATTTAAACATAGACTTAGGTTACTAATTTCTTAATTTAATTATACCATATAGTATATAGGTTAAAGTTTTATAAAAATGAATTATTACAAAGTATAGGGAAATTTTGAAATTAGACGAAAATTTGAGATTCAAAATTTTTGGGCTTTACAATTATCATTCATTAAAAAATGAAACAAGAATCAAATGGAAGGTGGATGGAAATGTGGGGGGCGGCCCATGTAGAAATCGGACGAGATCTGTTCGTTTCGGACTCTCGAAAGTCTAAACAGATAAACTCCAATTCCGTTTCGATGTATTTATATCGATTAATTAATCCAATTAATTAAACATATCAAATACAAAATAATATAATTAATTTCTCCAAGAAATAATTATATACATGAATTAAATTAATCACCCAGTAATTTATTTAATTCATTAGGCCGTAAATCAATTATCCAATAAATCGATTTAGACATCTAATGTCCCAAATTTAGATATCCAATATCTAATATACATAATGAGAGAATTAGCTCGTTTCATTCTGTCGTCAATCCTATTGCGCGACTCGGTAGGTTGGTCGCAGTCAGCAATGGGAGGAACCAAAGAGTAGTAGCACCGCCTAGCCAGCCTGGCGGCCTACACTATACCCCAACTGAGAACGAAGTATTGGGATCATTCAAGAACCATTCTGTCGTGAATACCAGTATACGTATAAACCCTTCTTTCACATGTCCCGATCAAGTTATAGGGCCACGGTCAGTCAAACCCTATTTGTACTTGACGCTATGCATGCGTCAATGCAAATCGAGATCATTGAGCTCTCGTGTATCCAATACAACTAGCTCCAATGCTTTGGCTAAAGACTTTTGATCTCGTCTGCCAATAACCGCATAGGACATATAACCCACTCACTAACGCGAGAAAGAATTCTATCTTGGTATTTAGTAGGACCTGCTACTTGCCCGTCAAGATGCACGTCGAGGTTGACCCCCACCTCCTGGTTTATAGGGTCGAACTACTCTAATGAAAATCGTGACGTCACAAGCACATCCCTACTAAATCCTCAAGTCGAAGGTTCACGAATACCTATCACAACATTTCGATTCCATCATTGACTATCCCGGAGTGAAATCCGTATGACGAATCGAGGGTGAGTCGGTTCGAGAATACTAATCTAATTAGCATACCTATAACGTGTGCTCCCACTAACCATTAGTGTTCGACAAGCACTCTCCATGTCAAAGAACACGTCATACAAGTCTTCCATAAACTTAACGCCTAGTCAAGTTTCATCGACTTGCGAACGATTAAGTATTTGAGCTATAAACCTTTCCAGTGCCTACCCCCTTATCCAATAAGGAGTGGAACGTTTTGCTCTCAAATACACGGACTAGTTTTTATATGTATATTTACGAGTTAAGAATGCCAATAACTACCAGTAAATAAAGAAACATTCATTGCCTTATATAAATGATTTACATAATTACAAGTACAATGCCCTCCCTCAACATCCTCTGAGTGGCATTCGAGGGCATACTCCTAACAACCTATGCACATGTTGTAAGATTAGAAGCCATCAGACTATTCCTTGCATATGCAGCATTCAAGGATTTCATAGTCTATCAAATGGATGTGAAAAGTTCCTTTCTTAATGGAATTCTAGAAGAAGAAGTCTATGTGGAGCAACCCCCTGGATTTGTCAAATGATACAAAGTCTACAAGCTCCTAAAAGCGCTATATGGACTTAAGCAGGCACCAAGAGCATGGTATGAAACATTATCTATATTTCTTTTGAAGAAAGGTTTCAGCAAAGGAAAGGTGGACAAAACCCTATTTATAGTGGAGCATGAAGACCAAATATTATTAGTTCAAATATATATGGATGATATCATATTTGGCTCAACCAATCCAAAACTGTGTGAGAAATTCTCAAATCTCATGCACGGAGAGTTTGAGATGAGTATGATGGGCAAACTAAATTTCTTTCTAGGTTTGCAAGTAAAACAGATGGAAAATGGAATTTTCATCAACCAAGCCAATTATTCCAGAGATTTAATCAAGAGATTTGGAATGTAATCAGCCAAACCAACAAGAATCCCTATGAGCACAAGCACTCATCTAGGTACAGATGAAGGAGGCATATCAGTGGATCTGACCCACTACTGAGGACTTACTGAATCACTCCTTTATCTGATAGCAAGCAGACCTAGATTTCAGTCCAAGCCAAAGCAGTCTCACCAGGATGCAGCTAAGAGGATAATCAGATATCTTAAGTCTACAGTCAATGTTGGACTATGGTATCCTAAGGATGATAACTTTGAGCTATCAGGATATTCAGATGCAGACTTCGCAGGATGCAAAATTAATAGAAAGAGCACCAGTGGAACGTGCCAATTCCTAGGAACCAAACTGATATCCTGGGTTAGCAAGAAGCAAATATCTAACTCTATTTCAACAACAGAGTCAAAATACCTAGTTGCAGGTAGCTGTTGTGCTCAAATTTTATGGATCAGACAACAGTTAAGGGACTACAACATCATTGCAAATGAAGTCCCAATTTGGTGTGACAACAATATTGCAATTGCAATAACCAACAATCCAGTATTGCACTCCAGGACGAAGCACATTGATGTTAAACATCATTTCATAAGAGACCATGTGCTTAATAAGAGAGTTAGAGTAGAAAGAGTCAGCACAGAATACCAGATTGCTGACATATTCACCAAACCTTTACGAGAAGAAAGGTTTTTGGAGCTGAGCAGGGAACTTGGATTACTAGAGTGGGAACCTAGTACAGATGAGAAAGCTACCTGAAGACCTGATCAGACGAGCGAAGGAAGTTACCTGATCAAAACCATACGATGACAAAGGACAGACAAAGCTGACAACAGGCATCAGATCCTACCTGAAGCAGACAAGTAGACCTACCTGATGCAGATCAGTCAAACAGTCAACGGTCAACCAGCTAAGTTCTCTACCCCTGACCGACTCTTGAATATTTTATATAATTACACGTGGAAACTACACGTTCACACAACATCCACAATGACCAATTAAATCCAACCGTCGTTTTTCAAATTTTAAAAAGCTGGACCACCGATTAATTTAAATTTAAATTTTAAAATCTCAAAAGGTAAACAACTGCTTAAATAAATAATATTAAATTCCAAACGTCGTTTCAATTTTCTATTTAAAGACGGGAAAATTATTTCAACTTTACCTTCTTAAATCTTACAAACCCTAGTTTTCAAGAGCAAAAATCCTTTCAAACTTTCAATACACTCAGAAAATATTTCTTGCGTAGAAATGGAATCGTATTTTACAGGAGTGAATCTGAAGGCTATGAAGGACCAGATCATTTTTTCTCTGGTGGTCGATTTCGAGGGTGTGCTCGAAACAAACCTGGATAACAAAGTGTACAACATCATCAGATCCATGAAGACGAATGGGATTTACCCATTCCTAAGCATCAGCCCCAAATCTCTCTACAAGGAGGCTGTCATCGCATTCTACAGGGAAGCGAGAGTTCTCGAATCGAGCATCAGGAGTTCAGTATTTGGAGAGGAAGTGGAAATCACTGCGGATACAGTCGGAAAGGTCTTCATAATGAAACCCCGAGGCGTGGCCGTAGAGGCCTTGACGCAAAATGCAGCCGACCTTTGGCTGAAGATCAAGGTTGTCGACCAGCCAGCAAAATTGAAGCTGACTACGAAGAGAAGTGCTAAGAAAAGAGTATCGATATGTGTTGGATATTACCAACAAAATCGTGATGGGAATGGCTGGCAGCTACGACAAGTTGTCGTCAGCCAAGTTTGTGGTTATGGGAGCCTTGATACAGGATGAGCCAATTGACTGGACTGATTATATCTACAGACAATTGGTGCGAGAAGTGAAAAAGTTCATTGGATAGCTGACGAGAAGAGATTCAAGACCAAACTGGCCTACGGGACACAGGTCAGTTGGATTTTGGAGCATTTGGGCATGGCGAAGGGAAATGCAGATCCCTTCCACGTCAACAAGAGGCTTGGTCACCTAGACCAAGAGACTCTAAGAAGATTGGGAAGTGTGAGAGCAGGCAAAATTCTGGAGGAAATGCCCATTAAGCCTACACCTTACACATAACCCTCTAGTTCAGACGAGTCTGAAGACCAAGCTGCAGCCCAGATCCAACCTGCAGATCATTCTGATTCGGATTCAGACGACACTCCAATAGCCATTCATTTCAATAGAAGGGGACCAGCCCCTGGAGAGCCATATGTGATCTAATCCTCACCGGAACCATCCCCCAAGAGGCCAAGGCGCCTAAATTTTGAAGAGGAAGAGCAATCAGAGAACCTGTCTGCACCTGAACCTGCCCCTGCAGATCAGATGCAGATCATCCCTTCACCCATTCTTATTCTTGAAGAGATCCCTCGGATCAACCTGCCAGACTTGTCTGACGAAGAAGAAGCAGGCTTAATCATCAACATCCCTGAAGCAGGTTACTCATTCAACCTGGTAGAGAACAACTTCCTGAATCTATCAGTAGAGCAGCTTCTAATGGTGCAACATCATGCTCTTAAAGTTTCATATATAAATGTTTTCAAGGAATGGAAAACTTTGAAATCCGTTCCATTTACTCAACTGCAAGCTTTTGTTGAAATTAGTAGCTGGGACTATCCCCAGGATACAGAGCAAGTGCTCAAGGGCTTCTGCCATGAGACAGATACAATCTTAATGCTCCAGGAGAACTGGTTCATGTCCCATTTTAAAGCCAACATGCACCAGCTCATCCATCTTATTATGGAAGGTGCGTTCGAAGGGATTGATGAAGAAGTTGAAGAAAAGGAAATAAGAATATAAGAAATTGTAGAGGAAGAAGAGTCTGAGAACAAAGAAGTTGATAAAGAAGAAAAAATATTAGCTGAAGAGCAAGGAGAAGAAGAGAGGCAGGAGGAAGAAAAAGAAGTTGAAAAAGAAGAAAACATTATAGTTGAAAAACAATCTGCTGAAGAAGATGAAGTAGAAAAGACAGAAGAATTGGTAGAGGAAGAAGACGAAGAAGGAGAAGAGGTTGAGCAAGAAGAAAAAGTTGATGATGAAGGAGGATGAGAAAGAGGAATAAGAGGAGGAAGAAAAGAATGATGATGATGATGAAGAGAAGGAAGAAGATAAGAAAGAAGGAGAGAAAGAAGAAGAAGAAAAGGAGGAAGAGGAGAAGGAAAAAGAAAGAGAAGATGAAGGAGACAGAGAAGATGAACCTGGGGCACCTTATCAACCCCCCAGCTCAGACAAGTCCCAAGACGAGGATGACAGATCGGGGACCCCTTCAAAAACCCCAACTGATTAGCCTCCTGTAGACAGAAGTCTGCACACAGGCAGGTCCATCAACCGACCTGCAGCTGCAGAAGGAGCTGACGACCACTCTCCATAGGCAACACCTATCTCAACTGAGATGGCTGACCTGATCAAGTCTCTAGTCAGAGAAACTGTTGCCCAGCTCATTACAACAAAAATCACACCTGACTTACAGACCATCAATGCCAAAATCGATACCCTACTGCAGAGGAATGTCCCTCAACCTCCTCCTACAAATTCCAAGATGCCTCTTGGCATGTCTGACTGGATGATCAGAGTTGAGTAGCCATTAACTTTTCTAGTTGATGATGGCAAAAAGGGGGAAGGAAGTAAGCAAGGGGAAGGAACAGGTTAGAATCAGGCTGAGGCGGTTAGACAGGAGCTCAGATCAAAAAAGAAGCAGGATGTTCTCTTACTTGAAGCTGGATCATCAAGCCTAAAAAGAAAGGATGTAGTTGATCCTGAGCATATTGAAGATCAGCGTGCGGTCAAGAAGAGAAGGACCAGATTTGGGGAAGAGCCAAGATTTGAATGGGAAGGCAAAAAGCTTTGGTATGTGGAGGAATTCCTAACTGATGAAGCCGGTCCAATGTTGGGAGATGCGAAGAAGCAGTTCATTGACAAATACTATATCTGGGAGTTACTCCAGGATAAAAACTGTTCCTCACAGCAGTCATTTATCGACTTCAAGGAATCAACATGGCCAACTCTCTGGGCCATCTTAATAAAATATGCAAAAGAATAGGATACATACCCCATGATTCCCCCCTTCACATCTGAAGATCCTCCCACCTTAGTAAATGATGAATTGGATGCGCTAGCACTGCAGAGAGAGATAAGGAAGCTATGTGAAGAGCACAAATTCTCATCCAAAGAAGAACAAGAGTTTGCCTCTCTTGTTGTCATAAGGAAGTATGGCCTAGCACCTGTCAAGAAGAGACCAATTGGTGCAAAGACTATTAGGCCTTTCAAGCAGCTTATCAGAAGAGGCAGAGGCAGATAGATTTTTGTAATTTACTATTTTTAACCTATAAAATTCTTATTTTGTAAAATTTCTCTGTATTTTGTTTGATCATTTAAAGAATATGTACTTGTAAACAGTTCAGAGAAATATATAACAGTCATTTGAATGACAACCACTGGTTGTCTCAAAACAAAGACTGAATTTTAGTTTGTGTCTTGCACTTGACTATGTGCAGACCTGTTATTCATTTAGTTAATTGCTTAAGTTTTGCCATCATCAAAATAGGGGTAATTTGTTAGGAATACTTGTTAGATTTTGATGATGTCATCATTGTACTTGTTTATTCAAATGTATTTTTATTACTTGGCAAAATGTAAGGAAGAACCAAATGAGTATCTTCCATAGGCCAAATTATGTTAAGTTAGATACTTGGCAAAATGTAAAGAAGAACCAAAATGAGTATCTTCTATAGGCTATTTAAGTTAGGCTTAAAATCGGCTAAGTACAAAAGTACAGTTTAGTACATCAGAGAAGTTTTGGTCAGATAAGTATCATCAGAGAGGTCTTGACCAAACTCTACAAAAAGCCGAGTCACAGTCAAGTGAAAATCAGAGAAGTTCTGGTCAACAAATTTTATCAGAGAAGTTTGACCAGACTGCAGTCAAGTGATCAGACGGAGCCCAAGTCATCTGAAGTTTCACCATCAGATCAGTCAAGTTCATCAGGTCAGAAGACTTCAGAGAAGTCAACAGATCAGAGAAGTCTCGGCAGGACATCAGAGAAGTTGTCATCAGAGTAGTCCGACGATAGAGATGTTTGACTGTATGTCAAATAGATTGACTTATAGAGATAAGATAAGTCATCATCTAAGTAAGCCTGTCCACATCAGCATGCGTTGAATAGTCAATATTTACCAAAAGTCACATGCGGGCGATTAGGGATAGATTGGAGAGATTCGCGGAAGGATATGAATTAAATAAATCATCCAGACCCACCTCTGAAGACTTTATTCATATTAAAATCAAAAGATTCGGCGCCATCACATGAAATTCTTCACAACGGTCGGAAATGGATTAAAATAAGGGAATCCAGCCTTGAAACGTTCAGAAAGAAAAACAAAGAAGTCTATTTCTCCAATGGACGGATTTGTTACAGATTTGCAACGGCTATGAAGAAAAGCTCTAAGGATTTACAAGCTATAAATACCTGGAGATTTGAAAGAGCAAAGTACGGTGCGAACTATACTTTCAAGCAATCAAAGCAAACAAGCGATCAAGAAATCTATAGCATCGGGAAGAGCAGTATTCTCAGTGCATATACGAAGAAAGCTCTTAGTTGGAGAAGACAAAACACTCTTGTCTTAAAACATGAGTAAGGGGTACTTCACTGGTTGAATTTACGTGACTGATAGGCACCCAAGGATTTGGAGATCAAGTGGTGCTAGGCAGTCAGAAAGGAGTTGCAACGACAGGATTTCCACTGGTTGGAAGTTGTTGTAGCTAAGTTGTAGAATCACTGTAATATTTATCACTGGTTGAAAATTATAGTGGATTCATCTCCAACTGGTTTAGAGAAAGTGGATTAGTAGAGGATTACCCCACCTCTGAGACCACTATAAATTGCCTGCATACTCTACTATTTTAGCATCATACTTAACTGCTGCATTCATACTTAGTGTTTCATTATTTATATTTGTGTATTCGTCATCAGCTGACTTCCGCACTTATATTGTCTACATACGACTGTAAGTCATCTATACCATCAGCAGAGAAACTTCTTAATTCCTACTTGGAAAAAGAGTTTTAATAAGTCTATTCAGCCCCCCCCCCCTCTAGACTTATTTCTGACGACTTGTGACCTACAAAGTTAACCTGTAAAACAGTCCTCAAAAACAGGGTTAGAAAAAAAAATATATATCATTAGTTAAACAGAAGAAATAACCAGAAAAAGAAAAGCAGGTGAATTATTCAACAGTTAAGAACATTAAAGATACACAAGCATCCACAAAAAACAAAAGAAAAAATAAAAGTGCAAGTTTTTTTAAGAACTAAATGATATGTCTGGTCGGAATAGAGGATTGTCATCAATAGTAAATACAATTGGTGCGAGAAGTGAATAAAGTTCATTGGATAGCTGACGAGAAGAGATTCAAGACCAAACTGGACTATGGGACACATATCAGTTGGATTTTGGAGCATTTGGGCATGGTAAAGGGAAATGCAGATCCCTTCCACGTCAATAAGAGGCTTGATCACCAAGACTAAGAGACTCTAAGAAGATTGGGAAGTGTGAGGAAAGCAGGCAAAATTCTGGAGGAAATACCCATTAAGCCTACACCTTACACATACCCCTCTAGTTCAGACGAGTCTGAAGACCAAGCTGCATCCCAGAGCCAACATGCAGATCGGTCTTATTCAGATTCATACGACACTCCAATAGCCATTCATTTCAAGAGAAGGGGACCAGCCCCTAGAGAGCCATATGTGATCCAATCCTCACCGGAACCATCCCCCAAGAGGCCAAGGCACCTAAATTTTGAAGAGGAAGAGCAATCAGAGAAACTGTCTGCACCTGAACCTGCCCCTGCAGATCAGATGTAGATCATCCCTTCACCCATTCTTATTCCTGAAGAGATCCCTCGGATCAACCTGCCAGACTTGTCTGACGAAGAAGAAGCAGGCTTAATCATCAACATCCCTGAAACAGGTTACTTATTCAACCTTCTAGAGAAAAATTTCCTGAATCTATCAGTAAAGCAACTTCTAATGGTAAAACATCATGCTCTTAAATTTTCATATATAAATGTTTTCGAGGAATGGAAAACATTGAAATCCGTTCCATTTACTGAACTGCAAGCTTTTTTTGAAATGACTAGCTGGGACTATCCCCAGGATACGGAGCAAGGGCTCACGGGCTTCTTCCATGAGACAGATACAATCTTAATGCTCTAGGAGAACTGGTTCATGTCCCATTTTAAAACCAACATGGACCAACTCATCCATCTTATTATGGAAGGTGCATTGGAAGGGCTTGATGAAGAAGTTGAAGAAAAGGAAATAAGAATAGAAGAAATTGTAGAGGAAGAAGAGTCTGAGAACAGAGAAGTTGAAAAAGAAGAAAAAATATTAGTTGAAGAGCAAGGATAAGAAGAGAGGCAGGAGGAAGAAAGAGAAGTTGAAAAATAAGAAAATATTATAGTTGAAAAACAATCTGCTAAAGAAGAGGAAGTAGAAAAGATAGAAGAATTGGTAGAGGAAGAAGACGGAGAAGGAGAAGAGGTTGACCAAGATGAAAAAGATCATGATGAAGAAGGAGGATGAGAAAGAGGAAGAAAAGGAGGAAGAAAAGAATGATGATGATGAAGAGAATGAAGAAGATAAGGAAGAAGGAGAGAAAGAAGAAGAAGAAAAGGAGGAAGAGGAGACGGAAGAAGAAAGAGAAGATGAAGGAGACATAGAAGATGAGCCTGGGGCACCTTATCAACCCCCCAGCTCAGACAAGTCCCAAGACAAGGATGACAGATCGGGGACCCCTGCAAAAACCTCAACTGATTAGCCTCCTGCAGACAGAAGTCTGCACACAAGCAGGTCCATCAACCGACCTGCAGCTGCAGAAGGAGCTGGCGACCAGTCTCCATAGGCAACACCTATCTCGACTGACATGGATGACCTGATCAAGTCTCTAGTCAGAGAAACTGTTGCCCAGCTCATTACAATAAAAATCACACCTGACCTACAAATAATCAATGCAAAAATCGATACCCTACTGCAGAGGAATGTCCCTATAAATTCCAGGATTCCTCTTGGCATGTCTGACTGGATGATCAGAGTTGAGCAGCCATTAACTTTGCTAGTTGATGCTGGCAAAAAGGGGGAAGGAAGTAAGCAAGGGGAAGGAACAGGTCAGAATCAGGCTGAGGCGGTTAGACAGGAGTTCAGATCCAAAAAGAAGTAGGATGTTCTCTTACTTGAAGCTGGATCATCAAGCCTAAAGAGAAAGGATGTAGTTGATCCTGAGCATACTGAAGATCAGCCTGCAGTCAAGAAGAGGAGGACCATACCTTTGAAGCCTTTGATAATATCTTCGCAATATGATGATGATCACGAATCTAAGCATGAGTACGAAATCCCTTCATCCCAAACACCAAAAGCACGATGTGTCTACTTCACACGCATCGGATGTTATCTGGAAAGATCAATGAGACTTCGTTCTATCAAGAACACGGCTAGGGAAACTCTTAGGAATTTTTCTCTCTTATTTTCCCTCACTTCGTTCACCTCAAATATGATGAAGAACTTGGAAGAAATTTTCTCTCTCCCTCTCTCTACATCTCACGACCAAAGCATCAAATGAATAGTGTAAAGATGGTGGTCTTGATATGTTTAGTTATATAAACATATCTCATAATTGAGATGACAAGATATGATGAATAAATATATCTTCACATGTCACAACTATTTGGCACCATGTCAGAAGTCATCACCACAAGTATGAAAAAAGAACAACACCATGTGAGAGAGAGGAAGGTGGGACAGCCTACTAGGAAGGTGCTAGGAAACGGGCCAAGTCACCCGGATCGTGTACTGGATGTTCGTCAAACGGCTCCGTTAAATACACTCCATTTTATCACCAATGTATTTATACTAATTAATTAATCCAATTAATCAATTATATCAAATACATATATATTTCTCTAAGAAATATAATTTATGAATTAAATTAACTACCTAGTACCTTAATTTCAATTCATATGACCTATTTGATTTAATCAATAAATCATTATTTAGATATCCAGTATCTAATATTAATAGAGAGATAAAAAACTCATATTTATCCGTCAATGATCCTGATGCGCGACTCTGTAGGTTTGTCTCAGTCGGCATTGGGAGGAACCAAGGAGTGCGTGCAGCACTTAGCCAGCCTAGCGGGCCGCAATGTAAACCCCGAGTGAGAACGAATGAAGGGATCATTCCAGAACCATTATGTCGTGAATACCATATACGTATAGACCCTTCATCAGATGTCCCAGTCAAGTCTTCGGGTCACGGTAAAGTCAAACCCTACTGTTGACTAGACACGATACATATGTTAATGCAAATCAAGACCGACAAATTACTAGTGCATCTAATACTACTAGTTCATAATGCATTGGCTAAAGACTTATGATCTTATTTGCCATTAAACATATAGGACATTCGCTTGCTCACTAACAGGAGATAGAATCCTTTCTAGGCATACAATAAAGACTGCTACCTGCTCGTATAGTCCGCACTTCAAGGTTGACCTAGAGATTAAGCAAATGAGTCTAACTACTCTAATGACAAACTAAATGTCACGGGCTAATATCTTACTAAACCCTCAAGTAAAAGTTCCTCGTATACTATCACAACCTTTCGATTCGTCATCGACTCTCCAAGAGTGAATACTGTGTGACTGAATCAAGTATGAGTCATGTTCGAGTACTCTGGTCCCACTAATATGCTTATAACTATGCTATCAGTACATGTACATGTCCTAGCATCAATTATACAAGTCTTACTCAAAACTTAATGCCCAATTAATTTATCGACTTGCAAACGGTTTACATAAAGAAGGTTTAAACACTTCCAGTGCATATTCTCTTATCCGATAATAAGAGTGGAATGTTCGCTCTTATTTACATGGACTTCACTTCAATGATTACCAAATCAAGAATGCATTTGAAATATAATAAACAATGAATGAATCATATTGCCTTTTATTAATTATTCCATAATTACAAGTACAATGCCCCTTCTCTCTCATCCCCTGAGTGGCATTCGAGGGCATATTCCTAACAGCAAAAATGGCTAAATTGCTTTTCATCCGGTGAAAAGAATATTACTCCTCTATATTTAAGTCACACTGTTGTATGTGACTTAAACTTTGTGCAAACTAGAGGAATTAAAAAATACTTCATCACTTTCATAGATGATTGCAAAACATATTGCTATGTGTTTCTTTTGAGAAGCAAAGATGGAGCAATAGAGGCCTTTAAAATGTATAAAAATGAGGATGAAAATCAAATATTGTAAAATAAAACCAATCTGAAGTGACCGAGGAGGTGAGTATGTTGCACCGTTTGAACAATTATGTGGTAATTCGAGCATAATTCATCAAACGACTGCTCCTTATGCTCCTCAGTTAAATAAAGTTGTTGAATGGAATACCGAACCCTGAAAGAAATGATGAATATTTTATTATTAAGTTCAGGGTTGCCATAAAACATGTGGAACGAAGCTATTTTTACAGCTAACCACATTCTGAATAAATTTCCACACAAAAGGAAAGATAAACTCCGTATGAGTTATGGACAGGGCGCAAGCCTTATTTCAAATATCTTAAAGTGTGGGGTGTTTGGCAATGGTTGAAATACCTGAACCAAAACAAGTAAGAATTGGTCCAAAGATAGTTGATTGCATATTCAGAGGTTATTCATACAACAATAGTGCATATCATTTTCTAATTCATAAATTTGAAATTCCTGATATGCATGAAGGAACTATTATTGAGTCTAGAAATGTTGTTTTCTTTGAAAATATCTATCCTTATAAAGAGAGGATTGTGACAAGCTCAAACAAAAGTACTCTTAAAACTGCAAGTAGTTCAAATCCTATAGATAAAGAGCCAAGACAGAGTAAAAGAGCTCGAAAGACTAAGTCATTTGGTCCTGACATTCTAACTTATGCAATTGATTATGATCTAGAGACGATATAGGAAGCTTATGCTAGTCCTGATGCTTCTCTGTGGAAAGAAGCAATTTATAGTGAATTGGATTCTATCATGCAAAATTATACTTGGAAACTAGTTGATCTTTCACTAGGATGCAAGCATTTAGGATGCAAATGGATTTTAAAGAGGAATTATGAAAATGATTGGTCAATAGACAATTTTAAGGCCCATCTTGTTGCCAAAGGGTTCAAACAGAAAAAATGTTATGATTTCTTTGACACATATTCACCGGTAACCATAAAAACTTCAATTCGAGTACTTATTGCTATTACTGCATTGCACAATCTCGAGATTCATCAAATGGATGTGAAAACTGTTTTCTTGAATGGTGAATTAGAAGAAAAAATTTATATGAACAACTTGAAGGTTTCATTGCATGTGGTCATAAAAGAAAATGTGTAGGCTTTTAAAGTCATTGTATGGGCTAAAGCAAGCACCTAAACAATGGCATATGAATTTTGACACAACTATGTTGGCAAATGGATTCAAGATCAATGAATATGATCAATGTGTGTATATTAAAGGTACACCTGAGTCATTTGTCATCGTCTGTCTACATGTAGACGGTATGCTTATCACGTGTAGTAGAAATGAAGTAATTGTGAATACAAAAAGAATGTTAAGTCGGAACTTCGACATGAAGATCTGGGTTTAGCTGATTTAATTGTTGGAATTAAAATTTGCAGAACGTCCGAGGGTATCTGCTTATCACAATATCACTATGTTGGGAAAATGCTCAAGAAGTTCAACGCTTTTGACAGCCCAACTGTAAAAACACATATTGATACTAGTGTTCACTTAAGTAAAAATAGAAGTGAGCCAGAAGCTAATCTCAAATATTCAAGAGTAATAGAAAGCCTGATGTATATTACGAATTGAACATGACCAGACTTGGCATTTGTTGGAACAAGTTGAGCAGGTTCACAAGTAATCTGAGTAAAGAGCACTAGAATGCAGTAACTAGGGTTTGTAAGATATTTAAAATACACTCTAAGTTATGGGCTACTTTATATTAATTATATATCCTGCAGTATTGGAAGGATATACTGATACTAATTGGACTTCATACAGGAAAGACTCTTACTCTACAAGTGGGTGTGTATTCACTATTAGGGGTGGAGTTGTATCTTGGAAATCAAGAAAGCAAACTTGTATAGCCCGATCCACTATGGAATCATAACTTATAGCTCTAGATAAAGCTGGAGAAGAAGCTGAATCACTTCGTGACTTTCTTGAGGATATTCCATGCTGAAAGAAGCATGTGCCCAGTGTTATGATTTGGTATATCCAAGCTGCAATTGGAAGAAGACATAGCCTTATATATAATGGTAAATCTCGCGCGACATATTCATCGAACACATTATGTCGTGCGACAATTGATCAAAAATGGAGTTATACTAATTGACTATGTGAGGTCAAATGTTAGTTTGGGGAATCCACTCACTAAATCTCTGAATAGAGATCAGTTTCATAAACTGCCACATGTAATGAGACTAAAATCCACATCTTGAAAGAACAATCATAGTGGTAACTTAACCTTGAAGACTGGAGATCCCAGAAACTTGGTTCAATGGAAAAACAAAGTTATGAAGTTTCTATTGAATAGTACTTTATATAAATCCATCCATGTAGAGCAGTATAAGTGCTGAGTCCTGTGATTGTGGTGAGGTTAAGTCTCTGAACTTTTAATGGTTCTTTGTCCTTGAAAAAAAGAAGTATTGCAGGGTACTTTATAAAAGGAGACTACCTATCTAAGTGTGAGGAAGGGCCGCTTGAATAAACACTTAGGAAACCAAGATGTTATCCATGGCCAAGACGGACATAACTATGAGAATGGAAGATGTTTGAGACATTATTGTGTAAGTGTCGTTGACTCGGTATATACCAAGGAGGGTTATTTCAAGGCACCGTGTCCAGTAAGCCGATGGTATATTGACCATATTTTACTAAGGAATGTTTAAATCCACAAACTACGTTTTTCCATACAGCAGTATTTCAAGAAAACTGGGTATGTGAGTCTGCATTCATGAATGTATCTATTTCCACTCAATTTAAACTAATTTAATGATAACAAAATATTTATTTATTGGGAATTAAATATTAAACTGTGAATCAAAGTTTTGAGAAGATAGACGTATGATTTTTTTTTCTCAAAACCGATTTCTGGTGAGTGAAAAATAAATAATTAAAGTTGGTCATTTGATTGAAATGGTGAAGAGTTAAAGTGAGTACGAAAAGTTATCCCACATTGGAAAATTAAAGCCTACTTGACTAGCTTAATAGTAAGAAGATGCATGGGTAGTTCCACAAGCTATAGTATACACTAGTGGTCAACGATCCAAAGTCCACACGCGCGCTGCTGCCGCTGCCCAGTCACCGTCTCGGATCGCTCGGGCTCTAGCACGGTCATAGGCGCGGGCACGGGCGTGGTCCTTGGTCCTTGGTTCTTGGCAATTGGATTTTGAACCGGACTTTAGACTTGTAGCTTGGGCTATAACTATATTACTTTTTTCAGCCAAGTCAATGTCATCAGCTAGGTTAGAGAAACCAACTGCCTTAGTAACCCAGCTGCCATCAGCCAGGTTAGAGAACCCATATGCATTAGCAACCTAGCTGATATCAGCTAGGTTTGTACTGAGTTGACTGATAACCCAGCTGGTTGTATGAGCTGATATGAGACATGTTGAGAACCTAGTTAATATAATCCGGTTGAGAACCCGACTGATATTTGAACCAAGCTGAAATAAGCCAAGTTGAGAACCTACCTCATATGTTGACCCAGCTGAAATAAACTAGGTTGAGAACCTAACTCATATTTTGACCCAGCTAAAATAAGACAGGTTGAGAACCCATATTCTGCAATACGACTTCTCACACTACATAGTTTATTGTCCGAATTAAATGAGATTATTTATGGAGGTGACCTTTCAGCTGAATGATTAAAGATGATTATTGGCACTTTAATCTATAGTAACTCCCCCCTGATGCGATGGTTTTGGACCCTATAAAAGGGGGTCTTATGCATTTCATTTTATACAACAACATAGAACGGAATACAAGCATACAACATATTGCAGCATATCCTTCTTGCTTTTCATCCCCATTTTTCAGCACTTGAACGTTCGCCGGAGTTTTGAGTTTTGGAGAGCACCTAACTCAGAAACTTAGTAGTTGTATCTTTGGGACATCTTGCCTGAGCCGTATGCTCTTATACGGGGCAAAATTATCTCACGAAAAGATTTCAACTCACCTCTGCTAAGTTGTATTTTATTCAAGTTTCTAATTTACCAGATCTGTAATAGGTTGCCTTTATTTATAATTTTATTGTAAGTACATTATTGGAAATTTACAGAACCAATATTAATTTTATTATATATTAAGATTTTATTTGGAATCATCCTTTTGAATTTGGATAAAAATATGTACTTGAAAAGAACCCTCTTAAATCTGATGGAGAGGGTAATATTTTTTTATTTTCGTCCTCTAAGATGCATCTTTATATATATACTATAACTAGATGAATAAGTATAGGTGGTAGTGACGCATATTAATTTTGATTGGAATGGGGTGAATTAGAAAATTCAAAACAAAATCAAACAAGAAATATGGTCCTAGTTAGGGTTTGGAGATATATAAAGTTAAACCGAAAGTAACCGAAATAAAAATCAATTTTTTATATTTGGGTCCAGATCAAAGTACCCTAATTCTCAACCCGTACAAAATCGAAAGCGCCCCTACCGACTACCGTAGCTAATTACCCATTTGTTTGAATTAAAAGCATAAGATATAATTTACAGATAATATAATATGATTTTATCGGGTATTTTACGGATTACTTCTATGTAATATAAATTAGCAAGTACTGCTTTTATAAAATAAGTAGATCAATGACCTCTTCTGTAATATAAGAAAATAAAATATGTAACCCCTAGGAAAATAAAAATCACTCGTGTTTTTTAAAAAATTATAAGAAAAAAACATGTAACCCATAGGTAAATAAAAATCACTCTTGTGTTTTTTAAAAAAGTGCATTCTCTCTCTCTCTCTCTCTCTCTCTCTCTCTCTCATAATAGAATTTGGGTTTGCTTCTTAGGAACAATGTCTAAGGAGCCTCCTTAAAGCGATCTTGGCCATACATATATACTGGATATAATTAATATATATGGTTCATATTCAAATTAGTTAAAATGGCAAAGTAATAACTAAACAATAAAATTTCTTTATTTTCTTTTATTTTTTAAATGACAAAACAACTTTTTTAATTTAAAATGATTAAGCCCATACGAGTAAGAATCTCCATCTAATTTAGCTTTTTATTAATTGTGTCTTTGTCCATGTGTCTATTTGCAATTCATGCGCATTAATTATGCTAACATTATGTTAGCATGTGTATTTTTTTATGTTGGGGATTTTATTTCATCATTTTCAAAATCGTGGGGATTGTTATTATTAATTTCTTTCTATAACTTCAACTATATTTGAGTTTCAAAATCAAATTCCATTTCAAATTTTCTTCAATTCAAAAATCAAAGTTGAATTTCAAAGCATCAAACCCTGCAAACACCATTCTTGAAATCTAATTTTTTCAAAGAGTTGTTTTTTTCGTTGCATGATTTTCCATTTTGTTCTAAAATCTACATTAAAATGTAATGGACATTGTTAAAGAATGGGTGCAGCTGGTGCAATCTATTCTAGGTTCGCTTTCATTCTTTGGCATGTATGTTAGTTTTATTTTTATTTCCACGTTAATGCATGTAGATGGTGACATATCATTCTTTTTGTTTCGTGGAATGGAGTATTTGTTTGGCATATATGTTATTGTATTTGTTTGTTTTTATCTTATTACATGTATATGGTGACACTTTATTCTTTGAGTTTCCTGGAGTGAATTATTTATTTGGTTTATATATTATTTTATTTTTTATTTTCACATTAGTGTATTAGATGGTGATATTTTATTCCTTTTTGTTTTATGTAATGAATATTTGTTTGACATGTATGTTATTGTGTCGTTTGTTTTCACCTTATTGCATGTATATGGTGACATTTGTGTTTATGTATCACAGAGGGTGTTTTGTGTATTGCATATAGATGCATCTGTTTTGAGATCTTGCAATGAGGTTTGTGACATTTTGCGGAATTATTACCAGTCCAACATGTGATTGTGGTGATATACATGTTGTTTTTTATATATTACTCTGCATTAAATATTCTACCAGTTCGACGTGTTAATGTGGTGATATTTTGTCCAATTATTTCCAGTAAGGTCTTCCCATTTAGTGACAATTTTATATCTTGATAGGTCTTCCTTTTGATCATTTGAAACGGAAGTCTATGAAATATCTTGAATTCACAACTAATGATGCAACAATAGAAATTAAGAGATACCAACTCTATTTTGGGACATTGATTTTGTTCAAGATTTAAGGAATTTGAATAATTAATGTGGCCAGAACTTTTCTATTTTTCAGCTTATAATTATTTTGGTAGTTTTTATTTTATTTTGAATTTATTGTACAATTATACCCCCTTTAAGGAGACTCCTTAGAAAATTTCCCAAGGAACTAACTCGTACTCCAAATAATATGCATCATATGGATAAAATGGGACTTAATATGCATCAAATTATCTAAAAAGAATAGGGGTGTTTTTTGATCGCGTACTGCGCATCTGAAAAATAGATTTACACTTCCATGCTGAATATTAAATGTTCAAAATAATAAATTTCAAAAGTATCCTTAAAATATTAAATTAAGTAAACAACTAAACTTCGAAAAAAAAATCCGTCCAGGGGGTCCGCTCTCTTACCTGTGAAATCTTCGATGAACCTCCGGCGAGTCCCTAGCGACGACTGACCATTTTTCTTCTTTTTGCGACCGGACTATTCTCCTCAGGCCTTCGCGAACGCACAGAACCCAGCGGCCCACCATTTTTTTTCTTTTTCTTTATTTTTCAGCCGATGTATTCCTGGCAGACCATACAGACCTTTGGAAGTCGACCAATTTTTTTGCAGCCTGCTGACCTTCTTACCAGTGGATCCAGGTAAGTTTTTATTGTTTGTGGCTGTTTCCCGGACTGTTTTCTAGCGGGCCCCCTAAAGGACGCCTGCCGGACCTCTAACGACCAGGCATTTCTCTTGGTATTGCTGCCTATCGGCATGCGCGGCGGCGGAGCCGTTGCCGGCAAACCTCCAACGACGCCAACTTTTTTCTTGCCGCAAGCAGCCTTTCGATGATAGTCATTTTCTTTTTTGGGTGTGGTCGACTGCCGGCGTGCGAGCCGGTGGAGGCGCCGCCGCGAACCTCTAAGAACCAACATGTTTTCTTTAGTAAGATAATATAATATAATCATTTTAGAATTATGGCACCACCATTGTGTCATTATGATACAAGTTATTTGTAGTAAAATATAAAGAATAATGAATTTATTTAAATTACATAATAAGTAGTAAATAACTATCTTTTAAAGATATAAAGACCTACTTAATTTATGAATAATCAATTATTTTTAAAGTTCACATGCAGTAATTTACCATGCACCCAAATTTCCCAGCTCAGAGATAATAATCTCTTTTTTTTCTTTTGATTACGAAACACTCAATAATCATAATAAATTAGTTTGGGAGTAGAGTTATATTAAATACCAAACTTTACTTATATACCAAGGACTCATCCCCATCATCCATCCAAAAAGAAATCAATGGTTGAGTTTAAAAGCATTTAATATTTCACATATTTTTTATAATTTAAATATCTCTTAAACCGTTAATCGTTAAGCGAAAATAATTACACCATCGCGACGAGCATTTAATTATCTTTCTATAGACGGGCACTTTGATATACTTTCGACAAAAATTTCTTTTTTCGTTTTTTTCACGTTTTTTTTCGTGGCCGAAAATATCATATATGATATATGATATTATATATCATATGTGATATGTAATATCATATATGATATATCATATGTGATTTTTTTCGGACACGAAAAAAAACGTGAAAAGCGAAAAAAAAATTTGTCGAAAGTATATCAAAGTGTCTATCTATAGAAAGATAATTAAATACTCGTCGTAACGGTATATTTTTTTTGACTTAATGATTAACGGTTTGAAAGATATTGATATTTGTAAAAAATGATGAAAGTGGGTTTTTTAAATTGTTGGGATTAATCTCATCTATTAAATCAAATAAAGATGGAAGGAAGATAGAGGATAGAGATTAGTCCCTTGTATGTCAAAAAAATTTGGTACTCAAATGATGTTAAATCTTAGTTCGGAGTGAGGACATTACCTACGATTTCGGCTCATTCAATGTGATTATTTGTGATAATCCACGTTTTTTCCTATTGTTTGATGGGAAGTTTGTCAAAAAGGCAAGGATGGAGACTTTTAGGTAAGGATGAGGGCTGTATTCATTTGAGGCGTGTAGATTTTTTTATAGATTTTCAAGTATATGACTTTTATGATTATACAAATTTATAGAGTGCCAAAAAACTTCTTACTTTTTTGTGGAATGCTATGTAAAACTTTAATAATTCTAATTTAAGCATTATTTAATTATATTATAATTAATTCTTATTATAACTCTATTTAATTTCTATTAAGTATGTTTTTCAATCAATTAAAAAGAGAAAAAACTCAAATTTTGAAGAAAAATAAGAAACAAAGTGAATAATTGATTGTTATTACACTTTTCATGTTAAAAATTTATCCCAACAAAAATGAGTAGGTGCTTTTTTTGTCTAGAGCACATCATGAATGAAAGCAAAAAAAAAATAATTAAGAAGAACTTGTTTCGGGAATTGGGATTCTATCCTTCCCTTGTGTGTTTCTTGCCTAATACTATTTATAGTAGGATACATAGATGGAAGGGTTCTTAGATCCTTCTAAAGTTAGTAGGATCCTATTAGGTGTCTTACCTTAATTAGGTATCCTATGTGTGGAATGACTCTCATTGTAAAGCCTATATAAATGTCCATATATCAGTGTTATGAATACAACTGATTGCTTTATTGATTCGTATCTACTGCTTTATCGCAATCTCCTGAAACACGTTATCAACGCGTAAGCTCCAACTTTTTTTACAAATTCAGAAAGAGAAAGAAGAAAAAAAATCGGCTGAAATCCTAGCTGAACCCCCACCCTGTTAGGAGTATTTTTATACGCTTATTTATCATTATTTTATATTCATTTGAAGTGTAAATCTGCATAAATGAGCTTTTAATGCACTATTCTTTTATATTTTGCAGGAAATTGGAGTCCGGAAGCTCGAACGACGAAAAACGGGCGAAAACGGCAATTTTTGGCCTGGGGCCGCGGCACAAGGAAAGCGGGCCGCGGCACATGAAGGTCACTAACAAGCACCGAGCTTGCTATACCGTGAGCCGCGGCACAAGGATGCTGAGCCGCGGCCCAGGAAGAAAAACGCGCGCCCAGGTATAGGCGCTGAAGGCTAGGGGCCGCGGCACACACTTACTGCGCCGCGGCCCACGGGGCGGTTTTGATGTGTTGGCCGTGGTTCTGGGCCGTTTTTGGAGCCTGTTCCCAACCTAATTCCCGGATGCGTTTTGGAGGCTAATGATAGTTATAAATAGGGATTCAAGGGCTGAAAACATGATGGAATCATCGAGGGGGATCGATCATCATCGAGGAATCAAGAAGAAGCAGAAAACACCAAGGAACAGAGCGCGGAAGCTAGAGAACAGAGGAATCCGAGTTCTTCGACTGCGTTTGATCTTTATGATTTCTTTATTTATTTTTGTATTTTTATTTCCTAGCATGTCAGGCTAGAACCATAGTCTAGGATTTTGATGAAACCGAATTTTTGAGGAATTTACTTTTGATTATCAATATAATTCCCTTTTCTATTGAGTTTTCCCAATTGTTTTTAATGCTTTCAATTGTGTGGCCTATAATTGAATTGTTTTAATTACGCAACTCGAATCGGGAGAGGAGAGTTGGTAGGAATATTGGTGAGAATCGTTTTATCTTATGAGATAGGAATATACTCATAGGAACTACGTGGCCTGTCTGAAGATTCCGTGCTTTTTGCCTATTGTCGAATTAATTCACCTAGGAATAGAGTGTGTTATTCGCCTTAGAAAAATCTATTGACCTCGGGAGAGGCGGTAGAGTATTTTAGTTACCTTCGCCTTCAATAAATTGGGAAGTCATTAAATTCATATAATCGAGAGTAATTCGGATAAACCGAGTTGGATTCACAATCCTAGATTTATTCCTTATTTGATTTTCTTTCTTCACCAATCGATTTTATTATTTTTTGCTTTTATTAATTTTCTTTAATTATTAATTGCATCTCAAATTTCGACAGTTCAAATAAAATTAGAATACTCATAAATCGGTAGTTAGTAAATCAGTCCTCGTGGGAACGATATCTTACTCATCTCTTTATTACTTGTTATGACAACGTGCACTTGCGTTCAAACGAAAAATCACAACAAGTTTTTGGCGCTGTTGCCGGGGATTGATTATTTTACTAATATCGATTTCAGTATTTCTAGTCTTAGTTTGAACATTTTTTTTTGTGTAATTCTTATTATTTGTTTTCCTTTCAGGAATTTCTGGTTAGTGCATGAAAAAATTCGGTAACGAATGCCTACTACCTTTGGATACCGAACTCGAGCGCACTCTTCGGAAAAGCAAGAAGGAGAAACGTGAGCTACCGACTAAATACACCATGGCTGAGAACACGGAAAATCATGGAGGAGAAAATCCTATTCAACAAGTTCAACCGGCATTAGCACTCCGTGATTATGCTATGCCACAAATCAATGCGAATTTTTCGGGGATTCGGCGTCCTACCTTCCAAGCGAATAACTTTGAAATCAAGCCGACAAATATTCAGATGATGCAAGTGAGCCAATTTTGTGGACTGGCGAACGACAACCCCAATGCACATATCGCTTCATTTCTTCAGATTTGTGACACCTTCAAGAATAATGGTGTCACCGATGATGCTATTCATGTGTGGCTTTTCCCTTTCTCTTTGAGGGACAAAGCCAAATTTTGGTTAAATTCATTACCGCCGGGCTCTATCACGACTTGGGCGTAATTAGCGCAAGCCTTTCTGGCTAAATTCTTTCCACCATCAAAGACGGCGAGACTAAGGAACGAAATAACCACGTTCGGGCAATTTGATATGGAGTCGTTTCACGAAGCTTGGGAGCGATACAAGGATTTATTACGGAGATGTCCACACCATGGTCTACCGGATTGGCTACAAATCCAAACCTTTTATAACGGATTGAGTGCTTCTACACGCACTTTTATTGATGCAGCCGCTGGAGGAGCATTAATGGGAAAAACGATGGGCGAAGCCCATTCTTTATTGGAGGCGATGGCTGCAAATGCTTATCAGTGGCCTTCCGAACGAGTGATCCCGAAGCGAGTAATGGAAATCTCCATTAATGATCCAATATCTGCACTATCAGCACAAGTTGCCGCCTTGACTCAGCAACTTCAAGCTTTTTCACATTCTCCTTCTCCCGTTACCACGGAATCATGTAATTGGTGTAATGGGTCTCATCCTAGCGCGGAGTGCCAAGTTGGAAATCCTTTCGAGCAACACCGGGTGGAACAAGCTCAGTTTGTGGGGAATGGGAATCGGCAGAACAATCCGTACTCCAACACATACAATCAAGGGTGGCGAAATCACCCAAATTTTTCATGGAAGAACGGGCAAGCTTTAAAATCTCTGCAAGCTCAATTCGTGCAGCCCCCACAGCAGCCCCCTCGACCACCAAAGGTATCCTTGGAAGATGCTCTTGCTCAAATGGCGGCTAATATGAGCCAATTCATGACCCGCACTGAAACTACCTTATAAAATCATTCCGCCTCCATCCGAAACTTGGAAGTACAAATGGCGGCTAATAGATTGCAAATATATTGTCCTCCCGACCTCAAGGTGTGTTACCCAGTGCCACCGAAACGAACCCCAAGGAAAACGTGCAAGCAATCGAGCTACGAAGTGGAAAGGAGCTGAAAGTGTAGCCTACCAACAACAAGGAAAAAATCGACCACAGTGAGAAAGAAAAGGACGAGGCGCCCAAGCCAAAAGAAGTGTCGACTACTCATCCCACTCCTCAAATTCCATTCCCACAACGTCTGCAAAAGCAAAAATTGGACAAGCAATTCTCCAAGTTTCTTGACGTCTTCAAGAAACTCCATATCAACATTCCATTTGCCGACGCCCTGGAACAAATGCCGAGTTACGTGAAATTCATGAAAGAAATCTTGTCAAACAAAAGAAAGCTCGAGGAGTATGAGACAGTCGCATTGATGCAGAAGTGCAGTTCTATTTTACAAAAGAAGCTCCCACCTAAATTGAGAGATCCGGGAAGCTTTACTATTCCATGCACCATTGGGAATTCGTCCTTTGAAAGAGCCCTATGCGATCTCGCAGCCAGCATAAACCTTATGCCCCTTTCTATTTTTAAAAGATGGATATTGGGGAAGCCAAGCCGACGACGGTCTCTTTGCAATTAGCCGATAGATCTATCAAATATCCGAGGGGAGTAATAGAGGACGTCTTAGTCAAAGTCGATAAATTCATCTTTCCGGCCGATTTCATTGTGCTCGACATGGAGGAGGACCAGGACATCCCAATTATCTTGAGAAGACCATTTTTGGCAACCGGACGAACTTTGATCGATGTGGAAAAAGGGAAGCTTACTCTACGAGTTCAAGAGGAGCAAGTAACGTTCAATATCTTTCGATCCTTAAAATATCCTAGTGATGCTGAAAATTGTTTCCAAGTTGACGTCATTGACTCATGTGTAAGTAGAGCCTTTCGAGAGAATTATCCATCCGATCCACTGGAATCCGTTTTGATTGGGTCTACTTCCGAATTAAATTCAGAACATGTAACCTATGTACGACACATGGATGCTTCACCACCATTTTTCACTCGTCGACCATGTGAGGAGCTCGGAATTTCACCAACTCGACCCGTCCCATCAATCGAGAAACCTCCAAAGCTAGAGCTCAAGCAGCTGCTGACTCATTTAAAATATGCATTTTTGGGACCCAACGATTCCTTGCCAGTTATTCTTTCGGCCACTTTAGCGCGGGATCAAGAGGAGAAATTATTGAGGGTTCTGAGGGAGTACAAATCTGCCCTTGGATGGTCTATTGCGGATATTAAGGGGATCAGCCCGTCCATTTGCATGCACAAGATTTTGATAAAGGAAGACTACAAACCATCCGTGGAGCATCAACGCCGTTTAAATCCAAATATGAAAGAGGTGGTAAAAGTCGAGGTTTTAAAACTCCTCGACGCAGGTATGATCTTTCCTATTTCTGATAGCAAGTGGGTAAATCCAGTCCAAGTGGTGTCAAACAAGGGTGGGATAACGGTTATTCAAAATGACAATAATTAATTAATTCCCACTAGGATTGTCACGGGGTGGCGTATGTGCATAGATTATAGGAAATTAAATAAAGCCACTAGAAAAGACCATTTCCCCTTACCTTTTATTAATCAAATGTTAGATAGATTAGCCGGACACGATTTCTATTGCTTTCTTGATGGTTATTCTGGGTATAATCAGATTTACATAGCCCCATAAGACCAAGAGAAAACGACATTTACATGTCCTTACGGCATTTTCGCTTATAGGCGCATGCCTTTTGGTTTATGTAATGCGCCAGCTACTTTTCAACGGTGTATGATGGCTATTTTTTCTGACATGGTAGAGCATTGCATTGAAATTTTTATGGATGATTTTTCTGTTTTCGGTGATTCGTTTGATATGTGTCTGCAGAATTTGCAGAAGGTCTTAAAAAGATGCGAGGAAACAAACTTGGTCTTGAACTGGGAGAAGTGCCATTTTATGGTCCAGGAGGGCATTGTACTTGGGCACCGGATATCCTCACATGGAATTGAAGTCGACTGGGTGAAAATTGAAACAATCGAGAAGATGCCTCCGCCTACTTCGGTGAAAGGGATAAGAAGCTTTTTGGGACACGCCGGTTTTTACCGCCGGTTTATTAAGGATTTTTCGAAAATTACGAAGCCGTTGTGCAATCTGCTCATGAAGGATGTTCCATTTAATTTTGACGAGTCGTGTAAACAAAGTTTCCATTTCTTGAAGAAAGCTCTAAGCACTGCCCCGGTAATAGTCGCTCCAGACTGGGACCTTCCGTTCGAGTTAATGTGTGATGCTAGTGATTTGGCCATCAGGGCTGTTTTGGGACAGAGACGAGGGAAAGTGTTCCACGTCGTGTATTATGCAAGCCGAACACTTGATGATGCCCAAAGGAATTATGCCACAACGGAAAAAGAATTGTTGGCGGTGATCTTTGCATTTGATAAATTCCGGGCGTATTTATTGGGGACGAAAGTGATAGTGTGGACCGACCATTCAGCAATAAAATACCTTTTGGAGAAGAAGGATGCTAAACCAAGGTTGATTAGGTGGGTGCTTCTCCTTCAAGAATTCAACTTGGAAATTCGGGACAAAAAGGGGACTGAGAATGTTATTGCCGATCACCATTCACGGTTAGAGAGTCCCCTTGAGAAGGGAGAAAGTCATCCACAGATCATGGAAACCTTTCCCGACGAGCAGCTCTACAAGTTGGGTTCGCAACACGCGCCTTGGTATGCTGATCTAGTGAACTATTTGGCAAGCAAAATAATTTCAAATGACCTCTCGCGCCATCAGAAGAAGAATCTGATTTCAGACGCTAAACATTATTTGTGGGACGATCCTTTTCTTTTTAAAAGATGCCCTGATCAAATCATTCGCAGATGTGTTCCGGATGAGGAAATCCACAGTGTGCTGAATCATTGTCATGCATCACCCTATGGTGGGTATTTTAGTGGAAATAGAACAGCAGCAAAGGTCTTACAATCGGGGCTCTATTGGCCGTCATTATTTAAAGATGCTCACTCCTTTGTGTCCACGTGTGATCGGTGTCAACGGACGGGAAACATCTCAAGACGACATGAAATGCCACTGAACACCATACTCGAGGTTGAATTGTTTGACGTATGGGGGATCGACTTCATGGGTCCATTTCCTCCATCAAATAAGAATCTCTATATTTTGGTAGCCGTGGACTATGTCTCAAAGTGGGTCGAAGCGGTCGCACTACCAACAAATGGATCCAATGTCGTAATCAAATTTATAAAAAAATATATTTTCACGCGTTTTGGAACTCCACGTGCTATTATCAGTGATGGTGGTTCACACTTCGACAACAAATTCCTTGATGCGGTCTTGAGAAAATACGGAGTCACTCATCATGTTGCTACAGCTTACCATCCCCAGACGAGCGGTCAAGTCGAGATATCAAATCGAGAGCTAAAGTGGATTTTAGAAAAAACAGTCAGCTTGTCTCGAAAAGATTGGTCCTTTAAACTCGATGATGCACTTTGGGCATATCGTACTGCATATTAAACACCTATCGGGATGTCACCTTACAGATTGGTTTATGGGAAAAGTTGTCATTTGCCCGTAGAGATGGAACATCGTGCTTACTAGGCGATAAATAAATTAAATTTTGATCTGAAATCTGCTGGTGAAAAGCGTTGTTTGCAGCAGAACGAGTTGGAGGAAATTCGCCACGACGCGTACGAAAATGCGAAGCTTTATAAGGAGTGGACAAAGATTTGGCATGATAAGCACATCACACAGCGAGAGTTCATCCCGGGTCAAGAGGTGTTGTTGTTTAATTCTCGCTTAAGGTTATTCCCTGGGAAATTGCGTTCACGATGGTCGGGACCGTTTACCGTAGTTCAAGTGTTCCCACACGGAGCAGTGGAGGTACAAAAAGATGACCGCAAATTCAAAGTAAATGGACAACGGTTGAAGACCTACTTGGGTAATCCAATAGACGCGCAGAAGACGAGTGTCGTCTTATCCACCGCCGGATGAATGCTATAGAAGTCCGGCTGAAGACTATTAACTTAGCACTTCTCGGGAGGTAACCCGAGTATTAGTTGTAGATTTTTGTTTTTCAGTATTTTCTTGCATTTTAGAGTCTTTATTTTTCGTCATTTTTGTTTTGATATGCTCATCCCTCGCGTTCTTGATGTGTTCCTTTGAAAATTCTGTGCAGAAATCACCCGAGGGGAAGAAATCAGCAGTGGGCTGCGGTACAAGGATAGTGAGCCGCGGCACACATAAGTCGAACAAGGGGGCTAAACTTCCTGTACTCTTTGCCGCGGCACAACTTTATTGAGCTGCGGAACACCCGGTCCCTGAGCCGCGGCACATATGCAGCGAGCCGCGGCACACCAAATACACCAGATGCGCCCAGGAACCTGTACTCCGTGCCGCGGCACAGTCATAATGAACCGCGACACACTAACATGCTGAGCCGCGGCACCCGTACACTGAGCCGCGGCACATGGCAACATAGCAAACACACCCAGGAGGACTGTACTCTGGGCCGCGGCTCACTTAAGTTGTGCCGCGGCCCCTGTTTGGAAGTCCAAAAGCCCAGGTATCCTTCATATACTCGATCGGCCGGCACGCCAGGTAAGTTTTTCTCCTTCCTTCGCACAAGCACTCAGCCGAATTCCTCTCAATTCTACCTCTTCTTGCATCCTTCAATCCAAGCAAGGTAATTCTCAATTCTTATCGCTACATGGTTTGAAGTGATGTGGTGTTCTTCATCCACTCTTGAATATGTAGTTAGTTTTTCTTCAAAGTTCTCTCAAAAATTGAGTTGGGATATGAAGTTTTTGGTTGATTATTGATTGTATTCGTTGATTATGAATGAATTATGGATGCTATTTGTCGTTTGTCATGACCATATCGTTTGATGTTGTATTGATTGGGGGATTGGATTTAACCATTAAAATTCTTGTTCTTCATTTAAACTTATGCACACTAAGTGTTTGATGAAATGCGTAAATGAAAATTTTTAAGCCAACATTTTAAAACTATGGGCAACGAATTTGTTTATGGGTTTATATTGTACCCCAACCCTTACATCAAGTTTGCAAGTTCGTTCAACTCGATATCCACGTTTTGCATATCTTTAGTCAAGTGGTGTTGTTTTCCTTATAGCTTAAGTAATTTCCGGTGTTTATCTTTTCAGGAACTCGCCATGGCTAGAAAGAGGAAGGTTAGCACAAGGGCTAGGACACAATCGTCCCCCTCAAGAGGGGAGACTTCACATAGCCAAGCCGAGTTGGAGTCGCACCAATTCTCCGACCCGAAAATTCATAAAATATTCAATGAAAAAATCCATCCTCGACCTTTGATTCCGGAGCGGGGATTCACTCCCGCCCCCCAGGACGATGAGCTTCTAACGATGATTGACGAGATGGGGTGGGCCCGTTTCGCTGCGCCTCCCGAGCCGGCTGTTATCTCCATAGTCCAAGAGTTTTATGCTAGCGCTCTGTTGAAGCATATTCGGGCAGGGCAGGTGATGCCGCAATCAGATACTCGGACTCAGGTCGTCGTCTGAGGCCATACCGTGGATTTTTCAGTGGCCACCATTCGGAGATTATTCGAGCTGCCAGTGGTGGACGAGACAGCAAACACGCGAGTTATGAGTAGCCTCACGAGGGAGGCTCTGCTTGAGACACTTACACAGCCCAGTTCCGTCAGGGAGACACGCGCCCTGGGATCTTCCGCCTTTTATTTTAAGAGCTCGCGCCTCAGTCGGCTCGGGCAAGCCTAGTTGTATTTCCTGTGCGCACGTGTTGATCCTACCTCTCAGATTCGCTCAGTTTTACTCTCTCGTGCCCGTACATTATATGCTATCACTTCCGGGGTCAGATTCGATGTGGCCCCTCTTCTGGTCCGATCTATCCTTCAGTGCATTCAAGGAGGGGCCAAGACGGGGCTGAAGCACCCCTCTCTCATCTGCGCTCTATGCCGCCAATCGGGCATGACTTGGTCGGATGATGAGCCGATGCTAGCCCCCCAGGGTCCGATTGATCATCGCATCATTTCTCACTTTGACCAGTGGGGTGGAGTGCCGGCACATGCCCGGGGACGAGGATTTCTTCTTGACGAGGCACACGAGCAGTCCGCCGAGCCTCTTCTTCTGACACATGGGCAGGCAGAGTCCAGCCCACCGCCCGATAGAGAGCACCTACAGGCGATGTTCGACAGCCTGAGAGAGGAGATGAGGAGAGAGAGAGAGCCACATAGCTGCCCTGAGAGAGGAGATGCGGACGGAGAGAGAGAGCCTCCTCGCTGTTGTCCGGGAGAAGATGAGGGAGCAGGCCCACCGGGCCAACCGACGTGAGACGAGGCGCTTGACAGCGAGGGATGCTTACCACCAGGATTACCTTGCTGCGTGGACGAGCCATGTACTGCACCCAGACGAGCCATTCATTCCATCAGTTCGGCCAGCCACACCACCCTCCTCGCCGGACGAGGCCGGCACCAGTTCATGAACGGCCATTAGGGGAGTACTTGACCTTCTTCTTTTATTGCATATTACTAGTTATGTCCATTGAGGTCAATGTACGTCCTAAGTTTGGGGGGGTTTACTTTTAGTTGCTTTTTACTTATTCGTTTGCATTTTTTGTTATTTTTTGTTATTTTTGACGCTAGCCTTGCTTGTCGTGATATTATTTGCATTTGTGAATTTTTCGTGCTTCTTTGTGTAAAACTGATGTTACGATACTGATTTCGCTTTGAAGAAACGGTTGACTTTTGGTCGAGTTGCAGTCAGCAATATCTGTTTCCGTTGAGTATTCATTTAGGTCCGAATTTTTTTCTTTTTTGTAGAAATCTTAGCAGATAAGAAAGGAGACATACGTGTTTTCAAATCGCTGTCTATATGTTTGGTTATACTTTTCGCGTAGCTAGTTATCCAGTAACATGAGTCGTGTTGGCACTTAAATTGAGTTTAGAGTCGGACAGTCTTTCCCAAAAAGTCGAGATATTATATGTTCTATGATGGGAAGTCTAGTAACCGGGGGTATACACGTGACCCGTTGTTTACTCTCGCGTAAAACGACAACCCTGAATAGACTAATGATTTAGAAATATCGCATTACCAATGATGGGAAGCCTAGTAACCGGGGGTATTCACGTGACCCGTTGTTTACTCTCGCGTAAAACAACAACCTTGACATGCGGGAATTGCTATTCGAGGTTTTTCTCCGCTGTAGAAGGGGACTTAGTAACTAGAAGCATCCATGTACCCCATGAGTGTCTTTTACGTCAAACGGTTCCCCAATACACGAAGATGGAAATCCACCCTAGGATTATCCCGATGAAATATCCCGAGATCCGAACCTAGTGGTTAACTCGAATCTTTATTATGATCATACATAAGGGAACGATGTCCGAGGTTTATTTTGGACGATGAAACTCTTAAATTTTTGCCACTAGACTGTGGGACTGGGTGATTTGGCTTGTTTATTCTAACCCTTCATATTGGCGGTCGATTAAATTGACGCTTGTTAATCTTTGAGCTTGATTTTCTTCATGAACGATAGATTAGCACTGAAAATGGTTACTTTGTGGAATCAATATCCTGGATGTGACTCACTATTACGATACTTGTATTGTTCTTCGATATTTTCAGGGTAGTATTGATTAAGTTAAGCACTATGGATTTGCACGATTATTCACGAAATTTTTTGTTTGAAATTAATTTTTGCTTGAGGACAAGCAAAGGCTCAAGTTTGGGGGTATTTGTTAGGCGTATTTTTATACGCTTATTTATCATTATTTTATATTCATTTGAAGTGTAAATCTGCATAAATGAGCTTTTAATGCACTATTCTTTTATGTTTTGCAGGAAATTGGAGTCCGGAAGCTCGAACGACGAAAAACGGGCGAAAACGGCAATTTTTGGCCTGGGGCCGCGGCACAAGGAAAGCGGGCCGCGGCACACGAAGGTGACTAACAAGCATCGAGCTTGCTGTACCGTGAGCCGCGGCACAAGGATGCTGAGCCGCGGCCCAGGAAGAAAAACGCGCGCCCAGGTATAGGCGCTGAAGGCTAGGGGCCGCAGCACACACTTACTGGGCCGCGGCCCACGGGGCGGTTTTGATGTGTTGGCCGCGGTTCTGGGCCATTTTTGGAGCCTGTTCCCAACCTAATTCCCGGACGCGTTTTGGAGGCTAATGATAGTTATAAATAGGGATTCAAGGGCTGAAAACATGATGGAATCATCGAGGGGGATCGATCATCATCGAGGAATCAAGAAGAAGCAGAAAACACCAAGGAACAGAGCGCGGAAGCTAGAGAACGGAGGAATCCGAGTTCTTTGACTGCGTTTGATCTTTATGCTTTCTTTATTTATTTTTGTATTTTTATTTTCTAGCATGTCAGGCTAGAACCCTAGTCTAGGATTTTGATGAAACCGAAGTTTTGACGAATTTACTTTTGATTATCAATATAATTCCCTTTTCTATTGAGTTTTCCCAATTGTTTTTAATACTTTCAATTGTGTGGCCTATAATTGAATTGTTTTAATTACGCAACTCGAATCGGGAGAGTAGAGTTGGTAGGAATATTGGTGAGAACCGTTTTATCTTATGAGATAGGAATATACTCATAGGAACTACGTGGCCCGTCTGAAGATTCCGTGCTTTTTGCCTATTGTCGAATTAATCCACCTAGGAATAGAGTGTGTTATTCGCCTTAGAAAAATCTATTGACCTCGGGAGAGGTGGTAGAGTATTTTAGTAACCTTCGCCTTCAATAAATTGAGAATTCATTAAATTCATATAATCGAGAGTAATTCGGATAAACCGAGGTGGATTCACAATCCTAGATTTATTCCTTATTTGATTTTCTTTCTTCAACAATCAATTTTATTATTTTTTGCTTTTATTAATTTTCTTTAATTATTACTTGCATCTCGAATTTCAACAGTTCAAATAAAATTAGAATACTCATAAATCGGTAGTTAGTAAATCAGTCCTCGTGGGAACGATATCTTATTCATCTCTTTATTACTTGTTACGACAACGTGCAATTGCATTTAAACGAAAAATCGCAACACACCCCCCTGCCCGCCGACCGCCGCCGCTGAAGTCCCAAACTCGAAACCGCTGTAACACGCTCGTGATTTACGGAGATATTACAGCACCGTAGATTCTTTTTGGAGAACCTACCAGGCTTAGACCAAAATAAAACACATTAAACCACAACAAAACTGGAACATTCACGCATTTAAAACTAACTTCAACTCAATATGACATACATCACAATACCGAACAACATATCGTCCCGTAGGATCATAACCAATACAACCATTCACAACTGGAATACGACAACATCATTAACCATCAACAATGACACGACATACAACACGGGACAGTACCCGCGCAAGTACAAAACCAAAACACGACTTCGACCATGATCATACGACCACCAACTAAAATGATGCACGATATCAATGCTGCCCACCAAGCTCGTATCCGCCCTGTGCTGGCTCTCGCACTGGACCTGTACTTGAATACACAAAAGTATGTCCACCCCAGAAGGGGTCAGCAAGAAGCCAGCGCAAGTACAATGATTCTAGAATATGTATAATAAGTGAATGATCAACATAAATCACAGTGCCATCACAGATATTCCGGAATACATCACAGTCATCATCACAAAACATCAACGGGGGCTGTACAGGTAATGTACCCCATGCGAGATACATACCTCTACCCAGTGAGTCCCCGTCAGGACTCCCTGGTTGTACAAACAAAGACAAGTGAACCGCAGAGGCCTCAGTCTACGGAATCTAGGGGACCCACACTAGTTTTACTTGCCACAGGACCACACGTCGCACTTTTGAAAACATGACTTTGGCACAAATCACATTTTCTCAAAATCTCATTTTCTCAAATCACGTTTTTCATATATTCACAAGAAGTACATTAAACACAATCAATGTACTTGCCTCAATTCGAACGACACGACGAACGGATGAACGTACGGTCCGGTTTCCTTCAACAATTCGATTCTAACACATCAAAATACCGAATTAAACACACCTTGGAAACGAAAGAATTCACCCTAAGTTTTACTCTTAGGGGCATTTAACCGAACACTACGAAGACAACGTGGTTCGAGCTCAAACTACGGAGGAAAACTTGGGATTTAATCCATGAACTTCGTGGAAAAATAAAGGCTCATGATTATAACATCATAATCCATCACAAAATAGAGATGGAACCGATTGAAATTGAAGATTCAAGCGAAAACCCCAACATATGAAAAACTAGGCATTTGAAGGAAATTTTACCTTGATTCGGACGGAACTGGAGTGGAGGATGATGTTAGACACGAATCAAACTTCCCAAGATGATGTTAAATGATGCTCTGGATCAAAGTTCCCAAGATCTACCAAAAAATCGCGAAGGGGGAAGAAAAAGGAAGAAAATTCCGACATGACCCGTCACTCGGCCTTGTATAGATGAGTGTGTTACGGCCGTAACCGGCAGTGCCTTACGGCCGTAACGGGTCCTGATGGGCTACTGCCCAAAACACCCAGGCGCATTATGACCGTTACTTGCCCAGATATTACGGCCATAATGACCGACACCTTACGGCCGTACTCGACCTGCACCTTACGGCCGTAATCGGCCCTCTCTTACGACCGTAGCGAGTCATGCTGAGGCTTCTGTCCATTTTGTGCGGGTGCATTGTGGCCATAATCGGCAGTGCCTTACGGCCGTAATGGCCATTACGGCCGTAACTCAAAATGCCTTACGGCCGTAACCCCCATGCTCCAAATCCTGCAGTCCGGCCAGAACGAACACCTCCGAAAGTCACAAAACTCGACGATTAGCAATCATGAACATTCCAAATATCAATTCATCAATACACTCATCTTGACATATCCACATTAAAACAAGATACAACCAAAATAACATATGTAAAATACACGGGTATTACACCCTTACCCCCTAAAAAGAAGTTTCGTCCCGAAACTTAAGATTTGAAAAGTTCAGGGTATCAGGAACGCATACTCTCTTCGGTTTCCCACATGGCTTCCTCAATTCTATCCTTAGACCATTGGACCTTTACTAATGGAATCGCTTTCCGTCGCAATTGTTTCACTCGCCGCTCCAATATAGTTACCGGTTGCTCTTCATACGAAACATCATCATTAACTTCAATCTCTTGATAATCAATAATCTGACTAGGATAGGGATCACACTTACGCAATTGTGAAACATGAAATACGTTATGAACATGACTAAGCATCGGAGGTAATGCTAGTCGATAAGCTACATCACCTACCTTGTCCAGGATCTCGAAGGGACCAACATAACGAGGACTAAGCTTCCCCTTCTTACCAAACCGTAGAACACCACTAGTCGGCGATACTTTCAACAACACATGATCTCCTGTCCGAAACTCTAACGGTCGACGTCGAACATCGGCATATGACTTTTGTCGACTCTAGGCGGTCAACAACCTTTGTCGAATCATTGCACGTACGATTATACTTCAAGTAACTCGTACGATTCATCCCAACAAATTGGGGATCTACACCATCTTCCATATAATGCTTCAAACGGAGCTATTCCAATCGAGCTATGCCAACTATTATTATTCGCAAATTCGATCATTGGTAAATGAATCTCCCAATCTTCTTTTCAATCTAACGCACAAGCCCTCAACATGTCTTCCAATGTTTAGATCGTCCTCTCCGACTGTCCATCCGTCTGAGGATGATAAGCGGTGCTAAAATTCAGTTTGGTACCGAGTGTTCGATGTACTGCCTGCCAGAAATGTGACACAAAGCGACCATCGCGATCTGAAACAATACTCTTTGGGGTACCATGGAGTCTCACAATCTCTGCAATAAACAAACGAGCTAGCCTCTCTAGTCCCCAAGTATCTCTAATGCCCAGAAAATGTGCCGATTTAGTTAACCGATCAACGATTACCTAAATCATATTCATTCCTGTTTGTGTCCTTGCCATTCCCACAATAAAATCCATCGCGATGTCTTCCCACTTCCATTCTGGAATTGGTAACAGTTGCAACTTACCGGTAGGTCTTTGATGCTCAGCTTTAACCTGCTGACAAGTCAAGCATTTCGATACGAATTCCGTTACATCCTTCTTAATGTTCGACCACCAAAAATTTTTCTTCAAGTCCTTATACATTTTGCTCGTACCCAGATGAATCGAGTTTGGAGTAGAATGTGCTTCATTCAAAATCACTTGCTTGATATCATCCCACTTAGGTACACAAGTTCTACCTTGAAATCGAAGAACTCCTTCTTCATCGATTAAGAATCCAGGAGCCTTTCCTTTAGTAACATCTTCCCGAAGCTACATAAATAAGAGATCGTCTAATTGTTTAGACTTAATATCTTCCATCACGAAGGATGTAATCTCAAGGAAACGTAATTGTCATTGAGCTCTTTGGGGCCAAACTTCAATTTCCAACTCGATCAACTCTCGTCTGAGCTTTGGTTGAAAGGTAAGTAATTCCAATTTCTACAACATGACTGACTTGCGGCTCAAAGCGTCGGCAACGACATTCACTTTACCTGGATGGTAAAGAATGTCAAGATCATAATCTTTAAGAAATTCCAACCACCTATGATGGCGCATATTAAGATCTTTCTGCGTGAATATATATTTCAAGCTCTTATGATCCGTATACATTCGACAAGAAGAACCATATAAATAATGCCTCCAAATTTTTAACGCAAACACCACAGCGGCTAACTCAAGGTCATGGGTGGGATAATTCATCTCGTATGGCTTTAATTGTCGAGATGCATAAGCCACTACTCTCTCGTTGTGCATCAATATGCATCCCAATCCTTGTTTAGAAGCATCACTATAAATGACGAAACTTTCCGTTTCTTGTGGTAAGGCTAGGACCGGAGACGTAGTCAACCTCTTTTTCAACTCATCAAAACTCTTCTGACACTCATCACTCCACTCAAACTTCTGAGTTTTCTGCAATAGCTGAGTGAGTGGTCGAGTAATTTTCGTGAAACCTTCGACAAATCGATGATAATAATCGGCTAACCCCAGAATACTCCAAACTTCCTTAACATTCTGTGGAGGCTCTCAAGATAAGACTGCTTCAACCTTTTGAGGGTCTACCCGAATACCTTCGGCTGATACAATATTCCCAAGAAAAGCAACTTCTTTCAGCCAGAATTCGCACTTGGAAAACTTAGCATAAAGCTTATCAGCCCTCAAAATACCCAACACAGTTCTCAAGTGCTCGGCATGCTCCGTTTCGTTCTTCGAATAAATCAAAATATCATCAATAAACACCACCACAAATTTATCGAGATATTCAATAAAGGTCTTGTTCATAAGTTGCATAAATGCCGCCGGAACATTCATCAAACCAAAAGGCATAACTATAAATTTGTAATGCCCGTATCTCGTTCGGAAGGACGTTTTAGGAATATACGAATCCCAAATCTACAATTGATAATACCCCGATCTCAAATCAATCTTCGAGAAAACCGTAGCCCCTTGTAATTGATCAAATAGATCATCAATTCTTGACAACGGATACTTATTCTTGATAGTGAGTTTATTCAACTCACGATTGTCAATACATAACCGCAAAGATTCGTCTTTCTTCCGTACGAACAATACCGGTGCACCCCGTGGAGACGCACTTGGCCGAATATAACCTTTGTCCAGCAGTTCACTCAATTGTTTCTTCAACTCTTATATTTCTGATGGGGCCATTCTGTATGGTGTCTTAGATATTGGTGCCGCATTATGCTCTAATTCGATAGTAAACTCCACGTCACGTTGCGGCGGCAACCCAGGTAAGTCATCTGGAAATACGTCTGGAAATTCATTAACAATGGGAATAAAGGACAACTGCACCTTGCCCATTTCCAACTTCAATGCATAACACCAATAACCGGTACAATCTTGTCTCAATAATTTCATCGCTTTCATGGCTCGGACAATCTTCCCCGAAGTACCAGGTTTCTGCCCTTCAAAAACGTGTTCGGTACCATCCGGCGCAACTATCGAAATTATTTTCCGATGATAATTTACTATCGCTCCATGACGATTTAACCAATCATCACCGAGGATCAAATCCTCTCCTATCATATCAATCACAATCAAATCGGATGACCAATCTGCCGATGGTTACAGGACAATTGATAATCTCTCGATCCCCAAGTTTCCTTTCCCCACTCGACAGTCCAACAATAAAAGGTTCACAAGTAGAGAGACCGAAAATACCCAAACGATTCACACAAGACAATGATATAAAGGAATGAGTAGCTCCAGAATCAAACAATACATCTACCGGTTGCATACAAATATAAACAATACCTGACGTAGTTGCAGCCCCTACATCACCAGTCCGTCTCATTACGTACAATCGGGGTGGAGCTGATCCGGCACTCGGAGTATCCCTGTTCTCGGTTTTACCTCTTCCACTGCCGCATCCGACACTCAGAGTTGGTTGACCCGTAACTTTTCCTGCTGGAGTAGGAGACGGTTTAGAGAAGACTATGCCCACTGACTCACAATATAACGCACGATGACCCTGCTTCCCACACTTAAAACAATCGACGGGGCGAAATGTGTAACGATAACTGACATGACCGAGATGACAAACTTTTGGTGCTCCTCCACTAGGCTGAGGGGAACCAACAGAAGATTGCATAGAAGGTTGAGGCCTATGTGATCCGCTGGCTCGGAAACTACCAGAAAATTTCGGTTTTTTCAAGCTCAAAACCGTAGGAACCGGAACTAACACCATCTCATAAGCAAGCGCTCTGTCCTTATATTCTCTCAAAGTAGTACACCCAAGGCCCGCCATATACTTTCGGACCTCCGGTTTCATCCTAACATCGAAATGAAGTATCTTGTCTATTTCATCCTTGACCCGATCTTGGACATACACTAACTGTTTGTTATATGTCTTGATTGCCTCGAAAATAGAAACATCTTCAAGTTGAGCTCTGAAGGACTCACTAACTCTAGCTAACCGTATCGGCGCTGGACAATACTGTGCTTCCATTATTTCTTTAAATTCCTCCCTAGTGACATTACGGTCCCTGGGCTTAACAACTCTCCACCAATCCGACGCGTCATCAACCGTCAGGTATTGAGCAATTGGGACTCTCTTGGCTTAAGGGCAGCCAATACCGTCAAAGATCTTCTCCAATTCAACTAACCAATGATTCCAATTGTTGTATTACTGGAACCATTGAATCTGGGAGGATTCATCTTCATAACTTCTTGAAGCCACCGATCCTCAACAGCCCTGCCAGTGTTAATGTTCTGCACCACTTGAGCTAATTGGTGCACTTGAGTCACAACTTGCTGGAGGACATTAGGCACTTCGGCCTCTGCACTCCTATCTGCACCTCCCGAAGGAATTGGGTCTGATCTAGCTACATAATGAGATGCTGAGTCTAAAACGGACATCTCGGACTCAGATACGGCTACTCTGCCACGGCCTCGGCCGCATTGACGGATAGCTCTACCTCTCGGCATACTGAGGAATAAGAATAGTTCAACAACGAAACAATTACAACAATAGATTGCACAATGTCAAAGATAATTACTTCCGAAGGAAAGAAACAACCAACATCCGAAGAGTCTTCGAGCACAGGCAACACGGGGTGGAAGCACGCCAATGATATCATATACATAAACCGACTCATTTTAACAGGCCCAAAACACCGACAACCTAGGTATCCATAAACTTAAGCTCTGATACCATATTCTGTAACACCCCCGTGATTTACAAAGATATTACAGCACCGTAGATTCTTTTTGGAGAACTTACCAGGCTTAGGCCAAAATAAAACACATTAAACCACAACAAAACCGGAACATTCGCGTATTTAAAACTAACTTCAACTTCAATATGACATACATCACAATATCGAACAACATATCGTCCCGTAGGATCATAACCAATACAACCGTTCACAACTGGAATACAACAACATCATTAACCATCAACAATGACACGACATACAACATTGGACAGTACCCGCGCGAGTACAAAACCAAAACACGACTTCGACCATGATCATACAACCACCAACTCATAATGATGCACGATATCAATGCTGCCCACCAAGCTCGTGTCCGCCCTGTGCTGGCTCACCCACTGGACCTGTACCTGAATAGAC
This sequence comes from Orobanche coerulescens, assembly GCA_033398695.1. Classification (NCBI taxonomy): domain Eukaryota; kingdom Viridiplantae; phylum Streptophyta; class Magnoliopsida; order Lamiales; family Orobanchaceae; genus Orobanche; species Orobanche coerulescens. Next base: position 40,988,813 of record CM065805.1, on the reverse strand, counting down.
AAAAGTATATCCACCCCAGAAGGGGTCAGCAAGAAGCCGGTGCAAGTACAATGATTTTAGAATATGTACAACAAGTGAATGATCAACATAAATCACAGTGCCATCACAGATATTCCAGAATACATCACAATCATCATCACAAAACATCAACGGGGGCTGTACAAGTACTATACCCCACGCGAGATACATATCTCTCCCCAGTGAGTCCTCGTCAGGCCTCCGTGGTTGTACAAACCCAGCCAAGTGAACCGCAGAGGCCTCAGTCTACGGAACCCAGGGGACCCACACTGGTTTTACTTGGCACACGACCACACGTCGCACTTTTGAAAACATCTATTTGGCACAAATCACATTTTCTCAAAATCACATTTTCTCAAATCACATTCTTCATATATTCACAAGAAGTACATTAAACACAATCAAAGTACTTGCCACAATTCGAACGACATGGAAAACAACATAAGGATGAACGTACGATCTGATTTCCTTCAACAATTCGATCCTAACACATTGAAATACCGAATTAAACATAATACCTTGGAAACGGAAGAATTCACCCTAAGTTTTACTCTTAGGGGCATTTAATCGAACACTACGAAGACAACGTGGTTCGAGTCCAAACTACGGAGGAAAACTTGGGATTTATAACATCATAATTATAACATCATAATCTATCACAAATTAGAGCTGGAAAAATGAAGGATCATGATTATAACATCATTATCTATCACAAATTAGAGATGGAATGGATTGAAATTGAAGATTCAAGCGAAAACCCCAACATATGAAGAACTAGGGATTTGAAGGAAATTTTACCTTGATACGGACAGAACTCAAGTGGAGGATGATGTTAGACATGAATCTAACTTCCCAAGATGATACTAAATGATGCTCTGGATCAAAGTTCCCAAGATCTACCGAAAAATCATGAAGGGGAAAGAAAAAGGAAGAAAATGCCGACATGACCCATCACTCGACCTTATATAGCCGAGTGTGTTACGGCCGTAACCGGCAGTGCCTTACGGCCGTAACGGGTCCTGACGGGCTATTGCCCAAAACACCCAGGCGCATTACGGCCGTTACTTGGACAGACATTATAGCCATAATGATCGACACCTTACGGCCGTATTCGGCAGCTACATTACGGTCGTACTCAACCTGCACCTTACGGCCGTAACCGGCCCTCTCCTACGGCCGTAGAAAGTCCTGCCGAGGATTCTGTCCATTTTGTGCGGGTGCGTTGCGGCCATAATCGGCAGTGCCTTACGACCGTAACAACCATTACGGTCGTAATTCAACATGCCTTACGGCCGTAACCCCATGCTCCAAATCCTGCAGTCCGGCTAGAACGAACACATCCGAAAGTCACAAAACTCGACGATTAGAAATCATCAACATTACAAATATCAATTCATCAATACACTCATCTATACATAATCGACATTACAACAAGATTCAACCAAAATAACATACGTAAAACAAACTGGTATTACAGCCGTGACTTGCCCGGACCCCTTCTCGTACACCTCCAAGCAATCCAACCCGACCAGTGCCAGTCCAGACAGTCCGAACGAACCCCACGACGTGCACCCTCGCCTTCCCCGTGACCGATCAGCACCGATCCACCATAGAGCCAATCCAGTCTACCCAGGCCGCCGCCTACGTTGCCCGACAATCCGTTGCGATCAACTCAGCTCGGCCCCCACCAAGATTGACCGCCATAATCAAGCCCCGAACACACCTGCCCAGTTTTCCCACCATTATCTCGGACTGACCCCACCAAAGTTGCAATCCACATTGCCCACGCCAAGCCTCGCCTCCCGCAGTCCGTTCCATCGAATCCCTCAATCGCCGGCCCTCCAACTCGACTTGCCGCAGCAAGTCTGCGTCGAGCTCCATCTCCGGACATACAGCCTGACCCGCTCCAGCCCAGCCGCCCACTATCCGAAGCCGCAACCAACCAACCTAGCTCATCCGACCAAGCTCAAAGTTTCGGTCCAAAGACCCGAATACCGATTTAATTTGTGATTTTGCGGACCCGCCAAAATTACGCCCCTGGTTTCACGTTGTCGCATCGAGTACCAATCGATAAATTAGAGCACACCACCTATTGCTTCGTATCATGTGCCTAATTTTATAATCGAGGTAATTATCTGAATTTGTCCCTATTTCAATTATCTCATTTCGGGAATTTTTTTGGGGACATTGGTTCTTGGTTTTTTATCTCCCATGATACTTTGCGGTGGATGAGACCGCGAGAAAAGTCGGTATATCTATATATCGAAGAAATTGTATGACGGTCATGCGGGAGTCACGAAATGGTTGAGAAGTCGATACATGTGGTTATTACATACACCATGTATCTCGGTGCGATTTGATATCGCCATCTTTATCGACTTTACTAACAACAATTAAGGGAAGTATATCGAGTAACAGTTATGTTACACACTTTTTAATAAAGTAATGATTGTGACCGTTTAATTTTTCACAGAAAGTCCAACAAGACTAACTTTCTCCTGTTTATATCTTGTAGATGGCATAAAGCTCCAATATTCACCCAGAGATCGAAATTCTTAACAACGCTGGTAAGTAGTACTATAGGTGGGTCTCACACATTCGCTTGGCATTCGTCGGTAAGAGATTTACTACCACCATATTTCCCTTTAATGAACTGTCACTCAAGAACCAAATGAGAAAATCAAGGCTAATGCACTGGTGTACTTTCTTAGACATATACATCCATTGTTGAAAAGGTGATATATGATTTTGTAAACTCTCAGAGAACTATGGGATACACTTGAAAAATGTTTTATAATATGTATGATCAGCGCTTCCCTGAATTGCAGCTTCAATAGGACTAAATCCAATTCTTGGATGCAAATGTGGAGGCCTATAATCAAGTTATTCTCGATCTTCGTGCTGATCTTAGTTTTTATGGTGTCAAGAAGTCCGATCAAAACTTGATCAAAGAAACTCTTAACATGTTTCCCATAAAGGCAAGTGCGATTGCTCATTAGCTGCACGTTGTCTATAAGGAAGGGTGAATTAGAAATTTTAGCGACCTTATCTTCCACCTGTAGGTCACAAATACGTAAGGTACAAGTCTAGAGGGGGGTTAATAGACTTGTAAAATATTTTCTGAAAATAGCCTGTTTGAAAAAACTCAGCTGAGATTTAGTGCAGCTAGGTTAACTTGGCTGATTTTAATGCAGTTAAGTTAAGTTGAGATATCAGATATAAAATGTTTAGCGGAAGACACCTGACATTTAATTCAATAGTTAAGATGAATGCAACAGATAAGTATGATGTTAAAAGCGATTAATCACACAGCACTTATAGTGGTTTCAGATGTGGGGTAATCCTCTACTAATCCACTTCTCTCCAATCCACTTGGAGATAAATTCACTATAACTTTGAACCAGTGAAACTTAGTTGCAATGAATCTATTTGCAACAGCTTTTAACCAGTGAAGATTCATGGCCGTTTCAACTCCTTCCCATGGTTGCCTGTCACCTCTTGACTGAGAACTCTTGGATGCCTCAAAAACTCCCGAGTTGCCTAACACCTTTCAATTAAGAACCCGTGGATGCCTTGCAACATTTTACTCTCAAGAACCTCGTTCAAGAAAATACCCCATACTCAAACTTTAAGACAAAAGAGTTTATCTTCTCTAACTTCAAAGAACTTCTGATGATTTTGATCTTTAAGATATTTGCTCTTTCACGATGCTTAGCAAATATTTTATTGCTTCTGTTTGCTTTGTTTGATTGAATGTATTAATCGCATCATACTTCTGCTCAAGTGTTCTCCATATATTTATAGTATGATTCTTGAGCTCTTCATAACCGTTGCATCTTTGAACAAATCAGTCCGTTGGAGAGTAGACCTCATTGTTTAACATTTCATCTCTTACATGACTTTGTCTCTTTTTTCAAATCCAACTGTTTGAAGATGTATAGTTGCTGCACCATTTTTCTTTGGTTACTATAATTAGAAGTCTTCTGGGCACGAATCTCAAGGAAAATTTAATTCCTCAATTTCTGGGAATCAATCAGTTTGTCTCTTTTGCTTTAATTATGTCTGCATGTGATTTTATGTCTTTGTTGACTTTTCAACTTTTGCTGACATGGTCATAACTGATGTCCAAACTTGGCTGATTATTCCATCTTGACCAAACTTAGCTGATTTTCTTCCTTCATCAAAACCGTCTGATGTATCGGTTAAACCCAGCTAATCTTTTGCTTTGGCCGAAACCCGACTGATATTTTGCTTTGAACGAAACCCAACTGATGTTTATCTGGTCAAACTTAGTTGATATTTGCTTTTGACTAAACCCGGTTTATGTTTGACTATTCCATACTTAGTCAAAATTGTATCTGATCAATATGATCAATACTTAGCCTAATCTTTGAAGGCCAATAGAAGATACTCATTTGATTCTTCTTTACAATTCCAAGTACTTAAACATACATTTGAAATAAACTTTGAATAGAGAGATGACATCATCAAAATCTCAAAAAGTATTCCTAACAAAATCCCCCTATTTTGATGATGGCAAAACTTAAGTTTTAGATGTAATTAAGTCATCACACACAGAATAATAAAATGAAATAAAACTCAGTTTGTTTGAGACAACTGGAAATTGTCATTCAGGTAGACTGTATATACGTTTGTACTTTGAAGTTCATTACAATAAAATTTTTGAATTTTTCAGACTCATAAAGCAAAAAAAATACAAGTAATGCAATAAAACTAATTAACTCCTTACTCTTCCTCTTCCTCTTCCTTTGAGCTTTGCTGGAGGCTGTGATTTCAATGGTTTGGCTCCAATGGGCCTTTCTGCTACTGAAAACAGCCCATACTTACTTTTCACCATAGTGGATGCAAATTCTTGATCTTAAAGAGAAGTATACTTGTTCTTAGTGCAAACTTCGTGCATTATCATTCAGTCTTCCATTTATATTTATTAGAGGATCTTGTGGTCTGTTGGTCACTCAGTATATGGTATACAACTTGGAAAGTAATAATACAACAAGCTGTACGGTTTTCGAATGTGAGTGCGTAGTGGAAGTTCGTTTAAGTGAATTGCTGTAAATACAACAATTAGGTTTTCTCCTGTTTGCTTAGTGCGTACAGGGTTTTGTAATGTATACTTGTATAAATCACAGTAAAGAAAATAATAAAGGCAGAAGGTAAATAATATAGAGTTTAAAGTGGTTCGAGGTAAACCCCTCTACATCCACTGGTCCTCCACACAAGAGTAAAACGTTTATTATAATCACTACGACACTACTATGTGACTATAACTAAACCTGTCTCTGTATCGTTCACACAGATTGATACGACTATCGAAGCTTTGGGCCGTTTACACAAATTGCCTTGAGCTCTTTCTTGACTTGCTTCTTCCCACATAGTTTGAAGCTTCATCTATAATGCTATTCTTCCCACACAGGTCGGAATACACAATGATCTACAGTCCACACAGGGCTGGTGGATTTCTCAACGGTAAAGGTAGAATTCTCTGAACAGTAGCTTGATCTTTGATATAGGATTGTTGTATGTTGTTCTGTTCTTCGTTGAGGACTTAGTATGTTTCTTCACTTTGAATACTTGCTGTATGCTCACGAAATATACTGTAATGTATTCACAAGAATGTCAGATTGTTTTTCATAGCTTTTGCGATATATGAATTCTTCGTGTGTATAAGTGTCCTCAACTTTGGGCTATTTATAACCTTTGGAAAATGCATCCATTATAAATGTAGCCGTTGCAGGTAGGTGAGATGTTGACGTCTCTGATTTGCGGCTTGCTGAATATTTAAATTAAAGCAGATCGCATTTAATGCTTCAAACATTCTCGTTGACTTCGCATTAAATGCTCCTCAGTGCATTCAGACTTGTCTCACTTCGGCCGCATTAAATGCTGTCCTATTAGTAATAAATGCTGCTTTAACCGTGAATACTTTATGAATAAACAAAGTGTATTTTACAATAGTTTAAAGCATTCTTTATTCAGTCCTGTCAGATGTGTTTTACTTTTCCCAAGTAAAACAGCTTACAACCTGGCTGCTGTATCCGACGTATTGAGTCTTTTGCTATAGCTGTAGGCTAGACTGTGAGATCTTCAATGCTATGTGGAAGGCGCTGTATGGAGTTCTAGAAAGCTTCATACTTAGCGGGATTTCAGCTCGTTCGACTCCTTTGCTGTATGATGGCCATTATCAAAACAGGATACAGGATTGTTTATTCAAACAATTTCCCCCTTTTTGATAATGCCAAAACCTCTTTAAGATAACTTCTTGATCTAGAGAGGCTGACTCTTGGTATTCTGTCGAATGATCTGATCTTCAGTACTTAGTCTAAAAAAATGAACTGCTCGTAGGCAAGTTCTAAGAAATCGAAAACATCTACAGGGATGTATATTACAACTTTAAACTTATAATTGGCGCGCAGGCACAATCTTACAGTGTGATATGGGTTGAGTACAACTTGACCTATGAACTGTTTGTTAGGAATATGCCCTCGAATGCCACTCAGAAGATGAGAGAGTATGGGCATTGTACTTGTAATTATGGAATAATTAATAAAAGTCTATGCGACTCATTCACTGTTTATTGTATTTCAAATGCATTCTTGATTTGGTAAACATTGAAGTGAAGTCCATGTAAATAAATCGAACATTCCATTCTCATTATCGGATAAGAGAAAATGCACTGGAAGTGTTAAAAGTTTATTTACGTAAACCGTTCGCAAGTCAATAAACTTAAATGGGCATTAAGTTTTGAGTAAGACTTGTATAACTGATGCTAGGACGTGTGCATGTCTTGATAGCATAGTTATAAGTATATTGGTGGGACCAGTATACTCGAACACGACTCATACTTGATTCAATCACACGGTATTCACTCATGGAGAGTCGATGATGAATCGAAAGGTTGTGATAGTGTACGTGGACCTTTGACTTGAGGGTTCAATAGAAGATGTGCCTGTGACTCTTAGTTTGTCATTAGAGTAGTTAGACTCATTTGCTTAATTGCTGAGTCAACCTCGAAGTTCGGACTATACGTGCAGGTAGCAGTCTTTACTGTACGCCAAGAAAGGATTCTATCTCCTATTAGTGAGTAGGCGAATGTCCTATACGGTTAATGGCTAATAAGACCATAAGTCTTTGGCCAAAGCATTCTGATCTAGTCGTATTAGATACACTAGTAAGCAGTCGGTCTTGATTTGCATTAACACATGTATAGAGTCTAGTCAACAGTAGGATTTAACTTTACCGTGACCCAAAGACTTGACTGGGACATCTGATGAAGGGTCTATACGTATATGGTATTCACAACATAATGGTTCTGGAATGATCCCTTCATTTGTTCCCAGTCAGGATTTACAGTGCAGTCCGCTATGCTGGCTAAGTGTTGCCCGCACTCATTGGTTCCTCCCAATGCCAGCTGAACCAGACCTACAGAGTCGCGCATCAGGAGCGTTGTCGGATGAATGTGAATTTATTATCTCTCTAATAATATTAGATATTGGATATCTAATTATGATTTATTGGATAAATCAAATAGCGGTCTTATCAATTGAAATTAAGTTACCGGGTAATTACTTTAATTCATAAATTATATTTCTTAGAGAAATATTTTTGTATTTGATATAATTAGTTATATTAATTAATTATATTAAATAATTAGTATAAATACATTGGTGATAAAATGGAGTGTATTTCACGGAGTCGTTTGACGAGCGTACGGTACACGAGCCGAGTGACTCGGCCCGTTTCCTAGCACTTTCCTCATGGGGCCGCCCCACCTCCCTCTCACTTGTCTTGTCTTGTTTTTTGTTTAATTTGGTGAGATCCCACCATGTTTCATTTCAACTAATGGTGCCAAAATGACAATATATGGTGGGATTCCCTTAAATATTATAAAACATTACAAATCAATACACACAAAATGATTTATTCATTTTTGTCATGAGGTTCAGCCGAGAGTGTTTTAGGGAGGGAGAGATATTTTTCTCTTCTTCAATTTCACCATCTTGGAGGTGAGGAAAAGATAAGAAAATAAAGAGAGAAAAATTCCTACAAGTTTCCCTAGCCGTGTTCTTAGAGAACGGAATCTTGTAGAATTTTTCGGGTAACTTCCGATGCGTGGTGACGTAGAGACATCGTGCTTTTGATTTTTGGGACGAGGGGATCTCGTGCTCGTGCTCGGGTTCGTGAACAACATCAACTTACGAAGATATTATCAAAGGCTTCAAGGGTATGGGACTTTGATCCTTTTATCATCGTATTTTTATTTTTCTGTATATCGTTACTTGATCGATCCGATTTGGGATTCTTTATTATTATTCCGCTGCGTATTTCGTTTTGTTTCAGGAATACCAACAGTGTATCGGAGTGAGGTCAATGATACCATATATACGATTATTTGTGCATTTTGAATGCTATTGGTTGATGCTAATGATTTAGAATCATTATTGGTATAATCATTGATTTTAAATTGTTCGTTGTAACATCACGTTTTGGAAACGAGCCGAAAAAATGAGCCGAACGGAGATCGGACTCGGTGGTCGCCCGAGTCATCGCTAGTGCAAAGCGGGCAGTGGCCGGACAGTACGCTTATTGCCGGACAACAGCAGTGTGTGACTCGCTCAATGAGTCACCCTCCGCCAGCCCCCTTTTTCGGGCTTCGTTTGCGGGCTGGGCCCGTTCCGACTTGTCCGGGACTTCGCTTAGTCTTTGTATTACGTTGTAATATTATCCCACATTTTAAATTGGATTTAATTTGATTAAAATGAATATTTAGAATATTATTTTAAATGGGAAAGATATTAAACGAAAATACTATTTTTAGCTGGATTACTTCGATTGAATTGAAATGACAATTATTAGTATTAATTGGAATTAATACCATTAAAATTGAATAGATTAATTTTTATATCGATTGGATTAATACATTAATTGATTATTTAATTTTAATGCCATATATATTAATTGGATTGATATAGTAGAAATTTAATAGATTAATTTTATAGATTAATTAGATTAATTTATATTAAAATTAATTATTTAATTTCATTGCCGTTACATGTTGTATGGAATCTTTATGTGATGGTGATATAGTTGGTGGACTTAGTTTTGATTTGTTCGATTAAATTTGGTTGTAAAGGCCGTTTTGAGCCTATTTATTTTTACTGAAAAATTTGTATAATAGGATGCATTTTTCTATGATGTAATTATTAACTTGGCTGTGACGAAGACCGAAGACAACCGACCGAGAAGACAAAGAATCGAAGACTAATTTCTTTTTCTTTATTGGGTCATTCGCTTGGCCCAGTACTTTGGAAAAGGTTCACGAGCTATATGTTGATAGTAACTAGGTTGCTATTTACTGTTTTTCATTTTGAATGATCGACACACAAATGCGCTTATAAATGAATTAATGTGCAAAGTGTAACATTAATCGCGAAATTCTCCCGACAACAAACAGACTAAGTTTAAAAAAGGTTACGAGGTTTCCTACCCTCCATCACCCGAGCTAGTCTGCTATGCTTTCGAGTTATCAGGGTAGTACATTTGGTAGAGCTTGAAAAATTCTTGAGTGCATTAGATGCCTTCGGTTGGTGATAAATTTCACCCCTAGAGACCTGCTAGGTTGCCGGGTGAGATTCAATAGTCAAACTAATAGACGTTGATGGTCAACAACTTAGATAGTCTGGATTGCCAAGAAACCTGATAGGTTGAGGGCATGAAGACTAGGGGTAAAAGAAGATCAAATCATCCGTTGGACGGGTTGGTGTTAGACACCACTTTACAGAAATTAATTGGCAAGAAACCTGACATGTTGCGTCGGTTAAAATTTAAAAAGAACTTGATCACCACTAAGAAGTCGATCTTACCATGACATCCAGATTATAACATGGGAGTGTATAATTCCGATAAAATTAGTGGGAGCCGAGACAAGAATTATACAACCCCTTAAATTCTATACTCGGTCATAATAAAACAAGTCACTAATTCAATCTTGTCTAAATCTATGCAGAGAAACGAAACTAAATCTCTCTAAAAATGGAAAAGAACCCACTTGCAATACTACTTGAAAAGAATCTCCTAACTCGCTCCAATTTCATTGGCTGGTTGCGGAATCTGATGATTGTACTCAGCAAGGAGTCTTTGAGATATGTCTTGGAGGCGGACATTCCACCGAAAAATGGATCAAGGATGACGTGCTGGTCCGTGGCTTTATGATGGGCTCAATGACTAATGAGCTGCAGAGAGTGCACAAGAAAATGACTTCTCCTAGGCAGATTCTCGCACACTTGACCGAACTTTATGGAGAGCACATTAGGGCTGGTAGATATGAGATATCAATAGTTATTCAGTGCTAGGATGAAATAAGGGGAGAAAGTGAGAGACCACATGCTCAAGATGATCTCTATGATTGAGAGACTCTAGGTGCTCAATTTTCATATAGATTTATCCCTTCAGATTGATCTCATCCTTCAATCACTGCCTGACTCCTTCATATAGTTTGTAATGAATTTCAACTGTAATGAGATTTCATGCACATTAGCTGGGCTAATGAATAAACTGGTGACGGCGCAGTCTAACATGAAGACTAAACTGAAGGAGGATGCTCTTGTGATTTCTTCTGGGCCTCGGAGGTCCAAGAACAAGAAGAAAAAGACCTACGAGTATAAACCCAAGAAAGGGGTGCAGAAAGGAAAGGGCAAGGCCCAAAAGGTTCAAAGGGTAGGCGGTCCAAAACCTACGGATAAATGTCTTGAATGCGGTGAGCTGGTCCACTGGCGTAGGAATTGTACTAAGATTAATGGCGCATCAGGTACAAAACTTTTTGTTTTTGAAACCAATTGTTCCGCTACTGTATATTCTGCTTCATGGATTCTGGATTCAGGTGCTACTTCTCATATTTGTACTATGAATCAGGATCTGGAATGAAGTAGGCAGCTTGAAGCTGGGGAAGTAATGATCACTGTCGGAAGCGGACAAAGTGTTGAGGAAACCGATATTGGATCACTCCTACTGGGTCTAGAATCCGGTTTTATTTTGATGTTAGATGAAGTACTTGTTTTGCCCAAGGGGCACAAAAACATTGTATCCAATCCAGCCTTGGACCGGAAAGGATTTTGTTTCTTCATTAGCAATGGTAGTTGTAAAATTTATTTTCGAAATAAATTGGTTGGCACAGATACATTGTTGAATGGTTTATATCATCTGAACTTACAAAATAAAACATCAGTGAACACTATAACTAGGAAATGTGGCACGTAAGATACTAATCAAGCTCTTAAGTGGCACATTATACTTGGTCATGTTGGTCAGACCAAGGTTCAGAAAATGGAGAAAGATGGACTTTTGAGTCCATTAGGTGTAGAACCCTATCCAACTTGTGAATCTTGCCTTAGAGGCAAAATGACTAAGTCGCCCTTCATAGGGACATTTGAAAGGGCTGCTGAAAAACTTGGGTTGGTACATACCGATGTTTGTGGTTCTTTAGAATTAGCCCAAGATGGATATCAATATTTCATATTGTTCACAGATGATCATACTAGATATGGGATTATGTACTTAATTAAACATAAATCTGAAGCCTTTACTAAATCCAAAGAATTTAAGGCCCTAGTTGAAAAACAGACTGGATGTCATATTAAAGCACTTCAGTCGGACCGAGGTGGCGAATATATGAGCACAGAGTTTGATGAGTTCCTTAAGGAACATGGAATAGTTTCATAATTCATGCCGCAAGGGACCCCACAGTTAAATGGTGTTTGAGAAAGGAGAAATCGGACTTTGTTGGACATGGTCCGCTCCATGTTGAATTACACTGATTTACCAATTTACCTATGGGGGTACGCCTTACTTACCGCTGCATATATCCTAAATAGATGTCTTTCCAAATCCATTCCTATCACTCCACATGAGATGTGGAAGGGCAAGAAACCAAGTCTTAATCACATAAGGATTTGGGGATGTCCAACCTATGTCAAGAAGGCTAAGGTGGACAAACTGGAAACGAGGTCCATCAAGGGACGTTTCATTGGATACCCAGAGGACTCGATTGGTTATCGATTCTACATGCCAGAAGACCATATGGTCATTGTGTCTTTACAAGCGCACTTCCTTGAAGATGAGTTCATTTAGGAAGGTGGCTCGGGTAGAAAAATCTCTTTCGAAGAGCATAATGAAAGTCCTAAGGAGATATCTGATCAGGGATCAGGAACCAAACCTATTTTAACACAACATCCACTTCGAAGGTCTGATAGGGTGTCTCACTTACCTGAGAGGTATGGATATACACATGTCGAAGAACTGGGTCTCCACGATGCACCTGATAGCCGTGAGGACGACCCTATCACCTATGACCAAGCGATAGTGGATGTAGACTCTGATAAATAGCAGGAAGCAATGGAAGATGAGATAGACTCGATGCATACCAATCAGGTCTAGACTCTAGTAGATCTACCAACTGGAATGAGGACTATTCGAAATAAATGGATCTATGAGAAAGACTGATGGGGATGGCAAGGTTGACGCCTATAAAGCCAGGCTTGTGGCAAAGAGTTATACCAAAGGGAAGGGATCGATTATTATGATACCTTCTCGCCCGTAGCTACGATCAAGTCGATTCGCATGATGCTTGCCATTTCTGCCTATTACGATTATGAAATATGGCAAATGGACGTCAAAACGGCTTTTCTAAATGGATACTTTGAGGAGGAAATCTATATGGAACAACCTAAGGGTTTTGTGTCCAAAGCAAATATTCATAAGGTGTGTAAGCTGCAACAAGCCATTTATGGGCTGAAGCAAGCTTCTCGGAGTTGGCACCTTCGATTTGACGAAGCAATCAAGGATTTTGACTTCGTGCGAAATGAGAAGGAACCATGTGTTTACAAAAAGGTCAGTGGGAGCAATATTACGTTATTAATACTATATGTAGATGATATTATACTTATTGGGAATAACGTAGCAATTCTCAGTACTGTGAAAGCTTGGCTTTCTAAAACGTTCTCCATGAAAGACTTTGGAGAAGCTTCCTATATTCTAGGGATCCGTCTTTATAGAGATAGACCACGAAGAATGATAGGACTTTCCCAAGCCCTCTATATAGATAAAATCCTGAGAAGATTCAAGATTGATGAATCTAAAAGAGGGTTACTTCCCATGCAACATGGAGTTCATCTAACCACGAAAATGTGTCCTCAAAGTGAGGAAGACAAGCGAGAGATGAGTAAGGTACCCTATGCCTCGACACTGTGTAGCCTCATGTACACTATGTTGTGTACGAGACCAGACATAGCCTACGTTGTGAGTATGGTAAGTGGATTTCAAGAAAACCCGGGAAGGGAACACTGGACTGCCGTAAAGAATATTCTTAAGTTCTTGAGAAGAACTAGAGATATGGTTCTTACTTACAGTGGTGGAGAACTGAAGGTGATTGGATTTACCAATTTTGACTTTTAAGGAGACAATGACGACTCTAAGTCAACATATGAGTATTTGTTTACTCTCAATGGAGGAGCAGTATCTTGGAGAAGCTCCAAGCAAACCGCTACTGTAGATTCCACCTGCCAAGCTGAGTACCAAGCTGCCTCAGAGGCTAGCAATGAAGCATTTTGGATGCAGAAGTTTGTACAAGAACTTCAGGTGGTGCCTAATGCGGAGCTGCCTATATCAATATTCTATGATAATGATGGAGATGTCGCCCAAGACAAGGAGCCGAGGTCTCACCACAACACCAAGCATATAGAGAGAAAGTATCACATCGTTAGAGAGATGGTTGAAAAAGGATATGTTTCGTTGCAATGAGTAGACCCAAAAGATAATGTCTCTGACCCGCTGACTAAGCCGTTATCTCAGGCTGTCTTGGAAAGACATTTGAAGAACATGGTTATTGGATACCATGATGTATGGCATTGAGTGCAAGTGGGAGATTATTAGGAATATGCCCTCGAATGCCACTCAGGGGATGAGAGAGTAGGGGCATTGTACTTGTAATTATGGAATAATTAATAAAAGGCTATACAATTCATTCATTGTTTATTGTATTTGAAATGCATTCTTGATTTGGTAAACATTGAAGTGAAGTCCATGTAAATAAATCGAACACTTCATTCTCATTATCGGATAAGAGAAAATGCACTGGAAGTGTTTAAAGTTTATTTATGTAAACCGTTCGCAAGGCAATAAACCTAAATGGGCATTAAGTTTTGAGTAAGACTTGTATAACTGATGCTAGGACGTGTGCATGTCTTGATAGCATAGTTATAAGTATATTGGTGGGACCAATATACTCGAACGCGACTCATGATTGATTCAGTCACACGGTATTCACTTTCGGAGAGTTGATGACGAATCAAAAGGTTGTGATAGTATACATGGACCTTTGACTTGAGGGTTCAATAGAAGATGTGCCTGTGACGCTTAGTTTGTTATTAGAGTAGTCAGACTCATTTGCTTAATTGTTGAGTCAACAACGAAGTACGGACTATATGGGCAGGTAGCAGTCTTTAATGTACGCCAAGAAAGGATTCTATCTCCTGTTAGTGAGCAGGCGAATGTCCTATACGGTTAATGGCAAATAAGACCATAAGTCTTTGGCCAAAGCATTCTGATCTAGTCGTATTAGATACACTAGTAATCAGCCGGTCTTGATTTGCATTAACACATGTATAGAGTCTAGTCAACAGTAGGATTTGACTTTACCGTGACCCGAAGACTTGATCGGGACATCTAATGAAGGGTCTATACGTATATGGTATTCACGACATAATGGTTCTGGAATGAGCCCTTCATTCTTTCTCAGTCGGGATTTACAGTGTAGCCTGATAGGCTGACTAAGTGCTGCCCGTACTCATTGGTTCCTCCCAATGCCGGCTGAGACGGACCTATAGAGTCGCGCATCAGGAGCGCTATCGGCTAAATGTGAATTTATTATATCTCTAATAATATTAGATATTGGATATCGAATTATGATTTATTGGATAAATCAAATAGCGGTCTTATGAATTGAAATTAAGTTACCGGGTCTCATAAATTATATTTCCTAGAGAAATATTTCTGTATTTGATATAATTAATTAATTATATTAATTAATTAGTATGAATACATTGGTGATAAAACAGAGTATATTTTATGGAGTCGTTTGACGAACGTCCGGTATACGAGCCGAGTGACTCGGCCCGTTTCCTAGCACTTTCCTCATGGGGCTGCCCCAACTCCCTCTCACTTGTCTTGTCTTGTTTTTTGTTTAATGTGGTGAGATCCCACCATGTTTCATTTCAACTAATGATGCCAAAATGACAACATATGGTGGGATTCCCTTAAACATTATAAAATATTGCAAATCAATACACACAAAATGATTTATTCATTTTTGTGGTGAGGTTCAGCCGAGAGTGTTTTAGGGAGGGATAGATAATTTTCTCTTGTTCAATTTCATCATCTTGAAGGTGAGAAAAAGATAAGAAAATAAAGAGAGAAAAATTCCTACAAGTTTTCCTAGCCGTGTTCTTAGAGAACGAAATCTTGTAGAATTTTCCGGGCAACTTCCAATGCGTGGTGACGTAGAGACATCGTGCTTTCGGTGTTTGGGACGAGAGGATTTTGTGCTCATGCTTGGGTTCGTGAACAACATCAACTTACGAAGATATTATCAAAGGCTTCAAGGGTATGGGTGTTACATGTTATTTTTGTGCACTTTATTGTCATTATTTTATCCTTCTTTTGGTTTAATTTTTCGTAAATGAGCCCCTAATGCATGATGTTCACATGTTTTGAAGTAAATTAGAGTCCTGAAGCTTGAACGAAGAAAAACAGGCCAAAAACGACATTTTTTGGTAGAAGGTCGCGTCGCACCGGTGGCCGCACACAGGCACAACACGGAGAAACCGGCACAAACTATACCGAGGCCGCGACACACTCTCTACGGGCCACGAACCGATCAAATTCTACCCATAGTCAGGCAAAGAAGGTGACTAGGGCCGCGGCTCACTTACTCCAGGCCAAGGCCCGCGGCGGCGGGAACCCTGCTTTTACCTCGTGATTTTGGCAGTTTTGGAGGCTGACAAGACCTAATTCTCAGGACGCGATTCGGAGGCATGAAAGGGTTATAAAAACAGAGGAAGGATAGAAAAATAAGTATTGAAGGAGAAGGGAATACCTAGCGACAGAGAACAAAGCAAAGGAAGAACAAGAGCACGGAAGTGGATGAGTTCTTCAATCGTGTTTGAAATTCTTGAACCTTATGTTTAACTCTTGTATTTTTGGTGTTGATTTCTAGCATGTCGGGCTAGAATCCTTTATTCTAGGATTGAGATGAAACCAAGATTGTGACGAATTAATTCTTGATTTTACATTATTAGTTTTCCCTTTTTCATTGAGTTTTCCTCGAGTGTTCTTAATGTTTTCAATAGTGTGGCCGATGATTGAATTATTCTAGCTGCTTAACTTGAATTGGAAGAAGATAGTGAGTAGTGATAATTGCGAGAAAATCATTTTATCTTGTGAGATAGGAATATACTCATAAGAATTATGAAGCATCGATATTTTGAAGATTATAGATCTTTTTGGCTAATGTCGAATTAACTCACCTGGGAATAGGCATTAGATTAAATTAGATAATCTTCGCTTACAATAAATTGGGAAATTGCATAAGTTATATAAATCAAGATTAATTTGGATTAATCGAGGTGAATTCTTGATCCTAGATACTTCTCTCATTTGAAACTCCTTTTATTTTTTTATAATTAATTCTCTTATTTATTTTTATTTACCGCAAAATTTATTTATCAATAATTTTTCAACCCCAAATTTTCTGGTCGTTCAAATAAAATTAGAAATACTAATAAATTGGTAATTAGCACATTAGTCGTCGAGGGAACAATACTCTACTCATCACTTTATTACTTGTATATGACAACGTGAACTTGCGTTCTCAAAAAATACGTAATAAGTTTTTGGCGCCGTTTCGAGGGACTGATTGTTTTTGCTAATATTAATTTCAATGTTTATAGTCTTAATTTGAATATTATTTTATTTTGTGTAAATTTGGTTTCATTTGTTTTCCTTTCAGGACTTCGTTTAGTGCATGAGAAAATTTGGTAATGAAGGTTTATTTCCTTTGGATAGCGAGCTCGAACGCACTCTTCAGAAAAGCAGGAAGGAAAGACGTGAGTTATCCATTCAGGTTACCATGGGAGATAATACGGTAAATCAAGGGAATGATAACCCAATCAAGCAGATTCAACCAGCATTGGATCTCCGTGGTTATGCACTTCCGCATATCAATGCTAATTTTTTGGGGATTCGGTGCCCGATTATCAAGCGAATAATTTCGAAATCAAGCCAGCTATCATTCAAATGGTGCAAGCAAGCCAATTTTGCGGATTGGCTAATGATTGTAACACCCCCAAAACCATATGGGAATATTACACGCCATAGACCCCTTTTTACGAGGATCTACCAGGCTATACCTCACAAAAAGACCAACTGCTTGCCCGACCAGGGTCAAACAAAAAAATAATACAGACCTATGAGGTCACACAACTCAATCAACAAAATTGACTTATACAACATTAACCACATAGGGGTCGAAATACAATACAACGGAAGACTGAAATCAACTCTGACAACACAACAAAAATCAAAACAACTCTCAACTCTTGATTAGTATCGCAGCTCGTCATCCTCTTGTGCCAATCCTGTGACTGCTCCCCTGAATCTGCATGTACCTGGATGCAAAACAGACAACCACCCCCTGATTATTCGGGGGTTAGTAAAACTCCACTGTTTTACTAGTGCAAGTATCAAATCATACGAACTGTAACAAGCAAATAATAATCGTGAATCAAATATAAAAATCAAGTATCAAAATATCCCCGGGAGATTTTCACAAGGAAAGATAAGCTCTGAAGCATTCGAAAATAAGATTATCATCTCGGGAATTTTTAGAATTTCAAAACCTTTCGAAAATCTTAGGGTCTTAACTCAAATCTCAAATTGTATTTCCACAATTTACAGTACAAAAATATTTCCATAAATCTCGTGGGGCTTGGCCCAACATTCTTTTCTTAAAACTTTCTTACAAAAAGTTTGATTTACAAAACATGATTCGTGACACCGTGATCCCCTGTCACGTGTCTCCGTAGGTTCAACAACCCGCACGGACTTAACCAATCACAACAATCACAACAATCAATCATGCACATGACTCCGTTATCGCTTGCCACGAGTCTCCGTAGGTTCAACAACCCGCACGGATTGAGCAAACACAACAATCACAACAATCAATTATGCTCATGACTCCGTGATCGCTTGCCACGAGTCTCCGTAGGTTCAACAACCCGCACGGATTGAGCAAACACAACAATCACAACAACCAGTCCCGACCCCGTGAACCTGTGTAACGTGTCACCGTAGGTTCCGTCGAACCCGCACGGTTGGACGTATTGTGTCCTGATTCACTGGACCTATGCCATGAATCATCGTAGGCCTCGTCAGACCCGCACGATTGGACCTCAGCACCACACACTAAGTTATGATCCCATGGACCTGTGCCATGAATCCTCGTAGGCCCCGTCGAACCTGCACGAGTGAACTTAGCGTTCCAGCACACCACATTCACATTCACATTACATACAACAATGAGCACGGTTAGTCAATCACGTTGATCACCACAAAATCGTACATCACACGTACATAACACAATCTCAAAACTCTCAACAACTATCATCAATCAACGACACAACCCACATAACACACGTTCGGTACACAATACATTGCAAAACCAAGTGTACAACCATCCCATATGTACGTCGCAATCCTTCACAAATGGCACAATGCCTAACACGTATACCAATATAACACTATTATTACAAAGCCTTCAAATTGCAGAAAACACAACCAACTCAAACGGAACATATTTACGAAGGCAAGAAAAATCATCATAAATCTCATACGTGATTATTAGTCATAAGATACAAGTCGTATAATAAGATACTTGCCTCGATAGTCGGCACCCGAATATTCCTACGAATACGGCACAACCCGGAAAACCCCGAACACCTACAATCCTCCGTGAAATCCAACGGAAACACGGTTACTACAAAGAATTGAAAACAAAGGAAAACATGATCAAGAATCGAAGGGGACCCTTTGAGACATTTAATCGGATACTAAATGTTCAAGGTTCCTTAGAAAACCAAAAATCCCGATTGGGTTCCAACGAACTCGAAATATGGATATACAATCCGTAGAACACGTCCAAAACAACGTTTATACAACAATTAATTGATCAAAAACGGATTGGAATCGAAATCAAAAGGAAAATCCCTAAAATCCTCAAGAACAAGGGTTCAAGCCTGTTGTGCGGCGATTAATATGCCTCGGTGGCGATCGGCATAATAATCTGAGAGCCAACCACAGAAGACATACTCTGGGCAAACACCCAGAGGTAGGCACCCACGGCGATCGTCTTTTGGTATCCGGCGATCGTCTTTTGGTATCTGGCGATTGTCTTTGATGTCCAACCAGAGACGGTCGTCTCATGCCACGTATAAATCCAGCATCCGTCAAAGTCGTCGAAGACCGAATCTTGGACGGTGACCCACATGCAGATCCGCAAAAGGCGCCGACAGATAAGACATTTGACCCCAGCCTGTCACCTACCTCACCTACCGACAGGCCCGCCGAAAGGTGTAAAGTGGGTCATCCCCGGACAGCGACTCAGGACGCGTGCAGGCTTCCCATTGGCTTGCACAGCTGGCCACCAGCAGCAGCCCTAGATTTAAGGGAACAGCCCACGTGACGGGGCGATCGGCCATCTTATTATAATATAAAAAACGGCGGTCGCCCGCGATCGCCAGAGAGGTCCCAGCAACCTTATCTCCTATAAATAGGAGGCTCATAACACGACAGTAAATACGGAATCACATCATCGTGAATACAGAGAGAATAAGAACTCATCTGGCAATTACATATACATTCATAGTGGTTCATATACACTCACAGAACATCAAAAGCAAGAACTCACAGATCTCCCTATCTGGTTCTTCCGGCAATCTACACGCTCTACAACTTAGATAACTAGAAGTCTTTACACTCATTGTAATAGATTCTAACATTAATATGTGTACTCAACAATATATTTATTAATAACATCTCGCGAGAGCATTCAAGCCAGGGACTAACAACCCCGGCAAATCTTGTGTTATTTAGTTTCTCACGGAAGTGTTCTCGCATTTGTTTGTTACTTGATCATTCCAGCAATACTATCTCCGGATAATATTTTGGGTAACAACAATTGGCGCTAGAAGAAGGGGCGTTTTCAAAACCTTCATTTTTATTCCTACCGTCTCGAAGAACACTCATTGTTCTCCGGACATATACTTGAAGAAACACTCACTATTCTTCAAAAGAAAAGCCTTCAGAAAAATGACATCTGCAACGACTTCCATGAGAGCCACCCTGCGATCTGCCGGAAACGTCATTCCGGCCCGGACCGAATCCCAGCCCACGGCGGAAGGCGACCACGGCGACGTAAGGCTCTCAGTCCTGCCCCCGAGGGACGGTCCTAGCCTCTCACTCGATTCCAGACTGCGGAACAGATTGAGGAGGCTATATCCATCCTCAGGGAGCGATGGAGGGCATGCGACTCGCCCACCATCACTCCGTCAGCCATCCGCCGGGCAGGCAAACAGAAGCTCAAGGGGATATATGTTGAGAAATCGACGGAAAGCCCCGAGCCACAGGAGAAAGCTCTCGTTAGGCGGGACGACTCCGTCTTCAGCTGCCTAGGGAGCGATCCCTCATGGCGACCCGGGCACTCAGGCCCCAGCCGGGAGACATCGGATTCCGAATCCTTTACCTGGAGTTCGGCATATCCGACTCCCGTGAGACAGCCGTCACGAGCCCCGCCGCCTAAAAATGAACTCACGGGCAGGGAGATCATCGTCCACCATGGATCCAGGGGATCTGTGCACAATCGCCTTGGCTCGCGCTTCGGGAGCTAATCGGCGAGCAGTCAGGCAACGACGATAGCCTCATGCAACGCCAGCTCGACGAAATGAAGGTGCTCTTGGAAACTGGGGCAGGCGTCAAGAGATCGATCACTGGGCCAAGTGAACCACTCGCGGTTCAGATCGAGCTCACCCTAGTTCAACCAACGATCGCTCCCCCACAAACACCTCTATATGAGGGAAGATCGGATCCGGAGACCCACTTGAGCAAATTCCGGATCTACATGACCGGATGCGGAGCATCAGATGCGACGAAGTGTCGAATGTTCCCGTTAACTCTGGGCGACCTCGCCCACAGGTGGTACATCTCACTACCACCTCGCTCAATCAATTTATTTGAGAAGCTGGCGAACGACTTCACGTCGTACTTCGCCGCCTATGTCGCTGGCCGTGAAGGCCCCCACCGCATGATGAAAATCAGGCAGGGGAAGGACGAGTCAGATGAAGATTGCATCGACCGGGTAGACGAGATAGTCCTCATCGGTGAGCCCATTAGCGACGATCTCGCTCTCTATTCAGTCCTGGGGGGATTCTGCAGCCACTCACCCATGTTCAGGTACCTCACAAAGGACATCCCCCCGACCTACTCGGTCTTCCGCGTCAGAGCCGCCGATTTCCTGGACAGGCAGATGATGCTCTCCCTCCGCTTAGGCGAGGGACCCTCCGGAGAAGGGAAGACGCCATCCCATGTCCAGAAGAAGGCGGTCGCCAAGCCCAGAAAGTCAGTCGCAAAGCCGCCTGGTGAATTCAAAGCCTTCGAGGATGTAGAGGTTCACCTCCTCCACAACCTCAACTTATCTCCGGCCCACATCTTCAACGCAATTAAGGGGCGCGAGTGGCTTTCCAAACCAAAGCCAATAAGGGACCACGGTCATCTAGACTGTATCAAATTCTGTGCCTACCACAAGAGTCCCGGCCACAACACCAGCCAATGTCGCGACCACCTCAGACAACTCTGGCGATTGTTTGAGGAAGGCAAATTGGACAACTTGGTCACCAAGCCAGAACCTAGGACAGAGAGGACCGGAGGGCGCGAACGCCGACAAAACGAAAGGACCCCTCCCAATCCGGTCGCCAGGATCGAGCATGAGCCGGAGTATTCTGATGAATCGATCCATCCGATCAACCCTGGCGGTCGGATTAATATGCTTCAAGCAGGAGGTGGAAACCTTGGGGGCCTTTCCCCGATTTCCAACATGTCAAACAGGAAGCGAAAGGCCGAACTAAGGGCGTTCGCCGGGGTCCATGTCGTGGTACCTCCAGAGCCGACCATCTCTAAAGACGCGCTCATCACCTTCTCCAACAAGGATAGGGAGGGAGTACAATGCCCCAAATAGGATGCATTGGTGATCTCTGCTTGTATCCTTGGGAAGATGGTCGACCGCGTGCTGGTTGACAATGGGAGCTTCTGAAACATCATATTCAAGTCCGCTCTTGACCAGCTCGGCAATC
Source organism: Orobanche coerulescens (assembly GCA_033398695.1). Lineage (NCBI taxonomy): Eukaryota > Viridiplantae > Streptophyta > Magnoliopsida > Lamiales > Orobanchaceae > Orobanche > Orobanche coerulescens. Next base: position 40,966,323 of record CM065805.1, on the reverse strand, counting down.
TAACCAAGTTCATCAAGCCGTTTGACACTGTGCTTCAAGGGTTCGGCGACAGCACAGTCCAAGCCTACGGAAGGGTCAAGCTCTCTGTCGAGCTAATATCCTTTTACGATCCCAAGGTTAGGATTACTAGGAACCTAAATTTTGTAATCATAGACAGGCCCAGCATCTATAATGGGTTCCTAGGTCGTCCGTTTCTAGAAACCTTTGAGGCGGTCGCCTCGTCTTTCTTTTACTATATCAAATTCCCCACTGCCGATGGGACGGTCGGTACTGTAAAAGATGATCAGCTAATGGCAAATAAATGTTTGTACTACTACTATGTCGTAACTTATTTCAATACTTCCCATGCTATGTGTAACATTGAAACGATCGACGATCAATCCATGGAGATCGATGAGCCAAGCACATTGTACCAACTCGATTCAGAGGACGCCATCTCACAACGATTAACGGACGACATCAAGCCAAGGATCAGTTTCGAGCCAAGTATCGACATCGATCGAAGAATCGAGTCCGTAAATCATTCCAAACGAGAGGCGACCGTCCCCGTTGAAGAGTTGGAAAATATAACGATAGATCCGGTTCGCCCGGAGCGGGAAGTACAGATCGGCGCAAGCATCGATCGCGAATTGAAAGAGGGACTGATCAATTTACTACGTAAGAACATCGGAGTCTTTGCCTGGCCGCATCAAGATATGGTTGGCATAAGTCCTGAACACGCTTGCCACTATCTAAAAATCAACCCGGCAAGGAAGCTTGTTCACCAGAAATGTAGGAAATTCGGTCCTGAGAAGTACGCGGCGCTCGACATAGAGGTCAAAAAGCTACTCAACAACAAACTAATCGGAGTAGCTACAGACGATCCACAGTGGGTCGCCAACGCGGTACTCATCAAAAAGCCAACTGGCTCCTGGAGGTTGTGCATCGACTTCACCGACCTCAACGCGGCATGTCCAAAAGATCACTTTCCAATGCCTCATATTGATCACTTGGTCGATAGTACAGCAGGTTGCGAAATGATCTCGTTCATGGATGTTTTCGCTGGATACCATCAAATCCCAATGGTGGAGAAAGACATAAAGCACACATCTTTCCACACGGAGAAGGTCATATACTTTTGGGTCCGAATGCCGTTTGGCTTGAAGAATGCGGGGGCAACCTACCAGCGTCTAGTCAACGGAATGTTCGCCAATCAAATCGGCAAAACCATGGAGCTCTACATTGACGACATCGTGGTCAAAAGCCTCAAGAAGGAAGACCACCTCAATGACCTCGCCGGACGTTCGCCATCCTCGAGAAGTTCAACATGAAATTGAACCCCAAGAAATGCAACTTCGAGGTGGGCTCCGGAAAATTCCTGGGGAACATCGTAAGCCAAAGGGGGATCGAGGCGAACCCCACCAAGATTCAGGCGATCCTCAACATGCAGGAGCCACGGAATGTCAAGCAAGTGCAACAACTCACAGGTTGTTTAGCCGCCCTCAACCGCTTCATGTCTCGGCTCGACGATAAAAGTAAGACTTTCTTCGCGACCATAAAGAAGAAGAAGTTCGCATGGATGAAGGAGAGTCAAGTAGCATTCGCCAAAATCAAGAAATATCTATCTAACCCTCAGATCTTGGCAAAGCCGATCCCCGGTGAGAAATTATTCCTTTACCTAGTGGCCTCAGAGGTCGCACTGAGTGCCGTTTTGGTGCGAGCGGAGGGACAAGTCCACTTGCCGATCTACTACGTTAGTCAAGCGCTCCACGATGCAGAGACGCATTATACACCATTGGAGAAGATCGCCTACGCTCTGGTCATGAGTGTTCGCAAGATAAGGGCCTACTTCTTCGAACATCAAGTGGAGGTTCTGACGACTCTCCCTCTAAGGCAAGTTCTACACCGACCGGACACCAACGGGCGACTCCTCAAGTGGTCACTGGAGATCGCCTAATACGATATCACCTACGCTCCCCGCACGGCGATCAAAGGCCAGGCTCTTGTAACACCCCGCATCCGACCGAATACATAGCCGTGGCCCCGAGATGGAACCCACAAGGCTGAAGGAAATTTACGCAAAACATTTACAAATGCCCAAGAGGCTAACGACGGTACTGTCTTTTAAAAACATTTGAAGACTTTATAAAAATCGTTTATCAAAACCGTCGTAATATCTCATTTGAAACCACAAGGCCCAAAATGCCAAAACTCAACAATTTAAAAACATACGTTAAGATATCGCTTACACGTACCGATAGGATAAATTCAGAAAACGATTTCCAAAGTAACTTAAGTTACCAGATACCAATAGGTCATTTTAAAAATACTCACGCAGCGGAAAAAGACCAACAATTAAAGTACTCTAGCAGCGGAATACAAGAACTGATCGGGAAACTCAATACACAAATACATGCCCTTGCCAGTATCCTCCGGGAAATTCATCTCTCCACGACCGCTGCAAGCTTGATAATCCAAGAACCTAAAAAGAAAGACCACGACGGGGTCAGCCATAATATCCAACAATGATAACCATCACATCACGTCAATAATTACATATCAATAGAAATACTAAATAAGAATACGACCAATGTAATCTTACCGTCGTAACCTTACCAAAATCCACGATTCGTATCCTTAACAACACAATAAGATAATACCGAAATATCTGTACGGTATCTCAACAATACCCAAAGTTCTCAAAACATTATCGTAACTCACGATACGGAAATTATGCCAACTTTGGCCAATTCAATCCATCGGATAATGTCGACAATTCCAATACGATAATCGATTGTCCATCAAAGACAAGTACCAAGGAAATACGGAACATACCTCAAAATACGAAATACCATGACAATCACGTCAGTCTAATCCGAGATAAGATCAACACAACATACGGACATGGTCCTAACACAAGACCTACAAATGCATACTCTTATGACAACGTCAATATGATCACAACAATAATGACAACGTATACTTATGGCAAACCCATAATATACATATGCACAATAACAACATGTAGGTAATCCGATGATCCAGCGTTCACTGCCTAGATCCCACGATGACCCCGTCAGACCAACCGTGGTGGAAAACTCGCTGATGATCCAAAGGCTAGCATAGATCCCCCGATGATCCCGTCAGACCAACACGAGGTGGACATATGACAACAATGCACAACTGCATAAACAACAATACACAATACACGACCACAACAATGCACAAATGCATGACAACAACGATACACGAATGTATCACGACATGATCGACACAAATGATAAAAATGATTAGAGTACTTGCCCTGAGTCCTTCGAGAATGATCTCAATGTCTAAACCATCACGAACCATTATCCTCAATACTCGACGGTCCAAAGTATCACTTGACAGATATAATTCATATCTCCGTCTTTATCACGATATATCCTCGATATACAAGTATACCAATAACAAAAGTAAATCATATACATTATGATTTAGATTCCCAAAACTCGAATATGATTTATAATCCCAAATCTCCTGTGATTACGATTATAAACATTACTATACGAATTATAAACGAATGAAACGAAAACCATTCATTAAATACTATAAACTGAGCAAGTAATAACTTACCTCGATACTGATACGACGATGATGAAGCCGTCACTAATATCATTGTCTTCGTCTACTAGCTTATCGGCCCTGACCAACGCCATTCACGAACATACTCGAACACGACCGCAACATACGGTTATAAATACCGATCAATAATCTCAACCTATTACAATCATCGATAAACAACAAGTTCTACAACAATCAACAATCGATAAAACCAAATCACAAACCCAACGGCTTGACAATATATCGATTAAACACTAGTCGGATCAATCCAACTCCAACCAACACGAATTCAGAACCACAACGCGAAAATACTGCACTTTCTGCCTTCTTAGCGCACGTTAATCACTTAACGTAGCGTGCGCTAAGTTGCTCCCGTTAGCGCGCGCTAGGCAGTAAGCTTAGCATGCGCTAATGCTGTACTGATGCATGTTTTTCAGATACCGATCAACATATGGCGATTATCAAGAACACTAAGTGATTCTAAATCATGTTTATAGATATCAAAACAACGAAATCTGATATCCTTTAACATATAAGTAATCATCAAACCCTTAATCCAATCCTTATATTCAAATATCATCTTCTTCCTCAAATATCAACATCATGAACACCAAGAACCTTAACTTATCTCAAGAAAACGAACTACATAATTCAAACCACACGAATCATATTAATATCATCATACTCCGGTAATCCATCTCATAATCATTCTTGTCAACTTGTTTATGTAATAATCATCAACTCAAGAACATCAACATTCAATCCAAAACGAAATCCAAAGATGAAGAGGGATTACCTTTATGAAGGAATGGATTGATTTCCAAGGTTGAATCCATTTCCAAGAATCACCAATGATTTCAAGAACAAAGCTTTAATCCATGATTTCCATCTTTAATCTTGTTAACGAGGATCATCCCTCAGTGTTTAGGAACTCCAAATGTCCTCCCAAGGTTCTCTCTATCGGGTGAAAGGAAAGAAATGGACGAAATGCTTCATAACACCCGTTTGTCCCTTTTTATAAAGTAAATTACTAGCGTGCGCTAAACCTTATGTTTAGTGTGCGCTACGGCCTTAGCGTGCGCTAACTGACTTTGTTAGCGTGCGCTATCGCAGCCCGCAGGCTACGAAGCCAGTACATGCGCTTACGTACGTAATGCCCATGCATTAGCGTACGTAACTTACACTCTCTAGCGTACGCAAGTCCTTGCGTTTAGCGTGTGCTAATATCAGTTGACTCGTTTGTCTGTATGCTCCGAAGACTGGTCCACACGCCGAAAGTGCTGACGAGGATAAGATTCCTTTTTGTCCAATATATAGTTAGCGTGCACTAATTAACATGTATTAGCGTGCGCTAACACTACATTACAACATCCGTTGACTTATCAGAACATGCGCCAAAAGTGGCCTGGTCCACACGTAGATTCCCTCTGAGCTGTTCTTCACTAGCGTACGCTAAGTTATGTCCGTAGCGTGCGCTAAACCTGCACGATAGCGTGCGCTACTCGTGATTATTAGCGTGCGCTAATAATGTTACACTTAGCCATTTTCAGCTATTCTTGTCCAACGTCTCGACATGCAAAATACGAACATACGGCATACTGAATACACATACTCCTTCCAATAATATTCTCATACGATACACAATATCCTTAACTGCAATTGTTGACCAAGTACAGTAATTACACCAATACAGATGTCTCAGTCCTTCAAATATTTTATCCACACTGTACAGATTCCACATTGTACAACATAACTCGGATAAAATAACATTAAACAATAGTAGTAGAAATTCCGGATATTACATGCTACACCACTTAAAATAAGTTTCGTCCTCGAAACTTGCAAGCCGTTTAAAAAAACCAACAAACTGTTCAACCAAAATATTCCGAAACCATCACAACAACGATCGATCATCATTAACAAATAACCAAAACAGTACACCTATATATGCGCCAAGTCGACGATCTCCTGAGGTACTAGCAAGTGACTTCACTGTAAAGCCTCAATACGTTTACACTAACAATTCCATGAATCTCAACAAAATATATCATCATGATGATAAACTCCAATATTACCAACGAACGATCAACGAAAATCGGGAATACCTTCACACGCTAACCTCCAACACGATCAACACAGAACCACAGAAATCGATATGCGAACTAATAAGGTTCTCAAAACGACACACCAATCACATACAGTGGATCTCAACGAAACACAACCGACTGGTGAACATTCCCCTCGGCATACGAACAACCAATCGCAAATCGATGAACATACCAATTTATACAAGGAGTGGGAACGACCACTCATTGTCCAAAACAACCAGCATGGGGGAACCATCCCCAAATCTACACTTACAAAGAAACCATTCAAAAACATTATGGTAGCGCATACGTCCCAGTTTCACAAAACCCAAAGTTCCAAAATTACATCCTGTGCATGAATTCTACATCACACAGCATATTCTTCTTATCCAATCAATCAACCGATCATCACTGGATAACCAACTACCATACTGAAGATCGAATCTTTTTCATCGTACCATACTGATGTACTATCCAGTTCGTGAGTCACACTCATATCTTCACCATAATAGCATTATGCACTAAATGCGTATGCATATCAATCACATTTTTCAAAACCAGTTGAAATCATATAGTCTTGTCAAGAAGACAAATTTTCGAAAGTTCCTTTCAAAAATTCCAAAACTCAAAACATAAATTTTGGTAAGACCATAAAATCAATTTCCGAAAAATTAAATTGGCTCGCTGGTGCCAAGTATTCGATAACAGTTTCCTTCGAATCCACACGATTTCGAAATTTTTAAAATGAAAACTATGCAAATGATTGACCACATCCATACTCCTGTATACCAATTCGGCTCGGCACCAAATCCGCTGACATTCCATTGAAAACCGCACGATAGAGTTCCACAACCTCAATATATAAACTCCGACCCAAAAACTCCTTTTCCACATATGACTCGCAACGTCAATCATTAATCCATCCTGGATCACCTCAAATATGATATGACAAAACATGAATAATCAATAGATCAAACACAGCGACAGACTTCCTGAGAAATTTCATTCGAACAAGTAAACCAAGAACCTCAAAAGGCGGTAATAAAAACGATTGGTAAAGCATTTTACAAATCTCGGGAGGTTTAAGAAAATAGAAAGGCCTTTTGAAACATTAGGGTCTCAGCCCATATCTCATTCCGCATTACAAGAAGTTTAAAAAAGTAGAAAACTCTTTTTCGGACCCCAAGTCCTGAGTTATAAAACCATTTCAAAATCGATTGGGTCTCAGCCCAAAAATCATTTTCCGTCAAACATCCGTAAAACATTCATTTTGAAAAGTATCATTTTCAAATGCTCAAAACAGTTTCATATATATCAAAATGAACTAACATGACTACATGTTCTTCTCAACCATGCACAACATTTCTCCCAAATGCACAACTCCGTTCCAAAACTTAATCGACATATTGATTTCCAAAATCATAACTTCTCAAGATCATCAATCCTGTCCCAACTCTGTCACTTTATACTGTAACGCATAATATCTGCTGAATCTCAAAACGTATAAACTTAGAACGGCAATAAATCTCAATGAAATCCAAAATCCAAATACTTACAGATCGTGAAGCCGAAGATTCCCCGTGATACTAGCACATGTCTCGACTTAAGAAAATACTCGACACAGATATTTTCAAAACACACATTTTGCAAACTCAGTTCAACTCGAGAACACAACACAACTCTATCTGAAGAAACACGTTAATACCGTTTGGAAAAGTTTATAACAAACCCAGTACCACACTGGTAAATCACATATCACACAAGCCCGAGTGAACAACAAAAACTCACGGCTCTAATATTTGTCAAATCGACAACTCGAATGACGCGACAAAAACACGACCCAACTCGACCCGACTGCCTAGGTTTTCTCAACCTAAGCTCTGATACCATATTCTGTAACACCCCCAGATCCGACCAGAAATATTACAGCGCCGTGGGCCCCGAGATGGAACCCACAAGGCTGAAGGAAATTTTCGCAAAACATTTATAAATACCCAAGAGGCTAACGACAGTACTGTCTTTTAAAAACATTTGAAGACTTTATAAAAATCGTTTATCAAAACCGTCGTAATATCTCATTTGAAACCACAAGGCCCAAAATGTCAAAACTCAACAGTTTAAAAACATACGTTAAGCTATCGCTACACGCATCATTAATAAATTCGTAAAAATGATTTCCAAAGTAACCTAAGTTACCAGATACCAATAGGTCATTTTAAAAATACTCACGCAGCGGAAAAAGACCAACAATTAAAGTACTCTAGCAGCGGAATACAAGAATTGATCGGGAAACTCAATACACAAATACATGCCCTTGCCAGTATCCTCCGAGAAGTTCATCTCTCCACGACCGCTACAAGCTTGATAATCCAAGAACCTAAAAAGAAAGCCCACGACGGGGTCAGCCATAATATCCAACAATGATAACCATCACATCACGTCAATAATTACATATCAATAGAAATACTAAGTAAGAATACGACCAATGTAATCTTACCGTCGTAACTTTACGAAAATCCACGATTCGTATCCTTAACAACACAATAAGATAATACCGAAATATCTGTACGGTATCTCAACAATACCCAAGGTTCTCAAAACATTACCGTAACTCACGATACGAAAATTATACCAACTCTGGCCAATTCAATCCATCGGATAACGTCGACAATTCCAATACGATAATCGATTGTCCATCAAAGACAAGTACCAAGGAAATACGGAACATACCTCAAAATACAAAATACCATGACAATCACGTCAGTCTAATCCGAGATCAGATCAACACAACATACGGACATGGTCCTAACACAAGACCTACAAATGCATACTCATATGACAACGTCAATATGATCACAACAATAACGACAACGTATACTTATGGCAAACCCATAACATACATATGCACAATAACAACACGTAGGTAATCCGATGATCCAGTGTTCACTGCCTAGATCCCACGATGACCCCGTCAGACCAACCGTGGTGGAAAAACATGTCCGATGATCCAGCGCGCGCTAGCATAGATCCCCCGATGATCCCGACAGACCAACACGAGGTGGACATATGACAACAATGCACAACTACATAAACAACAATACACAATACACGGCCACAACAATGCACAAATGCATGACAACAACAATACACGAATGTATCACGACATGATCGACACAAATGATAAAAATGATTAGAGTACTTGCCCCGAGTCCTTCGAGAACGATCTCAATGTCTAAACCATCACGAACCATTATCCTCAATACTCGACGGTCCAAAGTATCATGGATTGCAGATAATTCATATCTCCATCTTTATCACGATATATCCTCGATATACAAGTATACCAATAACAAAAGTAAATCATATACATTATGATTTAGATTCCCAAAACTCGAATATGATTTATAATCCCAAATCTCTTGTGATTACGATTATAAACATTGCTATACGAATTATAAACGAATGAAACGGAAACCATTCATTAAATACTATAAACTGAGCAAGTAATAACTTATCTCAATGAAATCCAAAATCCAAATACTTACAGATCGTGAAGCCGACGATTCCCCGTGATACTGGCACATGTCTCGACTCAAGAAAATACTCGACACAGATATTTTCAAAACACATATTTTGCAAACTCAGTTCAACTCGAGAATACAACACAGCTCTATCTGAAGAAACACGTTAATTCCGTTTGGAAAAGTTTATAACAAACCCAGTACCACACTGGTAAGTCACATATCACACAAGCCCGAGTGAACAACAAAAACTCACGGCTCTAATATTTGTCAAATCGACAACTCGAATGACGCGACAAAAACACGACCCAACTCGACCCGACTGCCTAGGTTTTCTCAACCTAAGCTCTGATACCATATTATGTAACACCCCCAGATCCGACTGGGAATATTACAGCGCCGTGGGCCCCGAGATGGAACCCACAAGGCTGAAGGAAATTTTCGCAAAACATTTATAAATGCCCAAGAGGCTAACGACGGTACTGTCTTTTAAAAACATTTGAAGACTTTATAAAAATCGTTTATCAAAACCGTCGTAATATCTCATTTGAAACTACAAGGCCCAAAATGTCAAAACTCAACAGTTTAAAAACATACGTTAAGCTATCGCTTACACGTACCGACAGAATAAATTCAGAAAATGATTTCCAAAGTAACCTAAGTTACCAGATACCAATAGGTCATTTTAAAAATACTCATGCAGCGGAAAAAGACCAACAATTAAAGTACTCTTGCAGCGGAATACAAGAACTGATCGGGAAACTCAATACACAAATACATGCCCTTGCCAGTATCCTCTGGGAAGTTCATCTCTCCACGACCGCTACAAGCTTGATAATCCAAGAACCTAAAAAGAAAGCCCACGACGGGGTCAGCCATAATATCCAACAATGATAACCATCACATCACGTCAATAATTACATATCAATAGAAATACTAAGTAAGAATACGACCAATGTAATCTTACCGTCGTAACTTTACGAAAATCCACGATTCGTATCCTTAACAACATAATAAGATAATACCGAAATATCTGTACGGTATCTCAACAGTACCCAAGGTTCTCAAAACATTATCGTAACTCACCATACGAAAATTATACCAACTCTGGCCAATTCAATCCATCGGATAACGTCGACAATTCCAATACGATAATCGATTGTCCATCAAAGACAAGTACCAAGGAAATACGGAACATACCTCAAAATACGAAATACCATGACAATCACGTCAGTCTAATCCGAGATCAGATCAACACAACATACGGACATGGTCCTAACACAAGACCTACAAATGCATACTCATATGACAACGTCAATATGATCACAACAATAACGACAACGTATACTTATGGCAAACCCATAATATACATCTGCACAATAACAACACGTAGGCAATCTGATGATCCAGCGTTCACTGCCTAGATCCCACGATGACCCCGTCAGACCAACCGTGGTGGAAAAACCTGTCCGATGATCCAGTGCGCGCTAGCATAGATCCCCCGATGATCCCGTCACACCAACACGAGGTGGACATATGACAACAATGCACAACTACATAAACAACAGTACACAATACACGACCACAACAATGCACAAATGCATGACAACAACGATACACGAATGTATCACGACATGATCGACACAAATGATAAAAATGATTAGAGTACTTGCCCCGAGTCCTTCGAGAACGATCTCAATGTCTAAACCATCACGAACCATTATCCTCAATACTCGACGGTCCAAAGTATCACGGATTGCAGATAATTCATATCTCCGTCTTTATCACGATATATCCTCGATATACAAGTATACCAATAACAAAAGTAAATCATATACATTATGATTTAGATTCCCAAAACTCAAATATGATTTATAATCCCAAATCTCCTGTGATTACGATTATAAACATTGCTATACGAATTATAAACGAATGAAACGGAAACCATTCATTAAATACTATAAACTGAGCAAGTAATAACTTACCTCGATACCGATACGACGATGATGAAGCCGTCACTAATCTCATTGTCTTCGTCTACTAGCTTCTCGGCCCTGACCAACGCCATTCACGAACATACTCGAACACGACCGCAACATACGGTTATAAACACCGATCAGTAATCTCAACCTATTACAATCATCGATAAACAACAAGTTTGACAACAATCAACAATCGATAAAACCAAATCACAAACCCAACGGCTTGACAATATCTGGATTAAACACTAGTCGGATCAATCCAACTCCAACCAACACGAATTCAGAACCACAACGCGAAAATACTGCACTTTCTGCCTTCTTAGCGCACGTTAATCACTTAACGTAGCGTGCGCTAAGTTGCTCCCGTTAGCGCGCGCTAGGCAGTAAGCTTAGCGTGCGCTAATGCTGTACTGATGCATGTTTTTCAGATACCGATCAACATATGGCGATTATCAAGAACACTAAGTGATTCTAAATCATGCTCATAGATATTAAAACAACGAAATCCGATATACTTTAACATATAAGTAATCATCAAACCCTTAATTCAATCCTTATATTCAAATATCATCTTCTTCCTCAAATATTAACATCATGAACACCAAGAACCTTAACAATAATCCCCTAATTTAACATTACAGAGATTAATAATCAACAATGATATCAACATCCGCAAAGGTGAAGAAGGATTCACTAACTTATCTCAAGAAAACGAACTACATAATTCAAACCACACGAATCATATTAATATCATCATACTCCGGTAATCCATCTCATAATCATGCTTGTCAACTTGTTTATGTAATAATCATCAACTCAAGAATATCAACATTCAATCCAAAACGAAATCCAAAGATGAAGAGGGATTACCTTTATGAAGGAATGGATTGATTTCCATGGTTGAATCCATTTCCTAGAATCACCAATGATTTCAAGAACATAGCTTTAATCCATGATTTCCATCTTTAATCTTGTTAATGAGGATCATCCCTCAGTGTTTAGGAACTCCAAATGTCCTCCCAAGGTTCTCTCTATCGGATGAAAGGGAAGAAATGGACGAAATGCTTCATAACACCCGTTTGTCCCTTTTTATAAAGTATAATACTAGCGTGCGCTAAACCTTATGTTTAGCATGCGCTACGGCCTTAGCGTGCGCTAACTGACTTTGTTAGCGTGCGCTATCGCAGTCCAGAGGCTACAGTCTGGCTTCATACATGCGCTTACGTACGTAATGCCCATGCATTAGCGTATGTAACTTACACTCTCTAGCATACGCAAGTCCTTGCGTTTAGCGTGCGCTAATATCAGTTGACTCGTTTGTCTGTATGCTCCGAAGACTGGTCCACACGCCGAAAGTGCTGACGAGGATAAGATTCCTTTTTGTCCAATATATATTTAGCGTGCGCTAATTAACATGTATTAGCGTGCGCTAACACTACATTACAACATCCGTTGACTTATCAAAACATGCACCGAAAGTGGCCTGGTCCACACGTAGATTCCATCGGAGGTGTTCTTCACTAGCGTACGCTAAGTTATGTCCGTAGCGTGCGCTAAACCTGCACGATAGCCTGCGCTACTCGTGATTATTAGCGTGCGCTAATAATGTTACACTTAGCCATTTTCAGCTATTCTTGTCCAACGTCTCGACATGCAAAATACGAACATACGGCATACTGAATACACATACTCCTTCCAATAATATTCTCATACGATACACAATATCCTTAACTGCAATTGTTGACCAAGTACAGTAATCACACCAATACAGATGTCTCAGTCCTTCAAATATTGTATCCACATTGTACAGATTCCACATTGTACAACATAACTCGGATAAAATAACATTAAACAATAGTAGTAGAAATTCCGGATATTACAGATCTGGCGGACTTCGTGGTGGAATTAACATTCCCTCACAGTCCGTCCCAGGTCGGTCGCCCTGCTTGGAAGCTGTACGTGGATGGTTCAGCGACCAACTCGCGAGCAGGGGCAGGGATTGTCCTCATTAGCCCCGACGGCCAAAGTTTCACAAATGCCGTGCATTTCGGGTTTCGTGCGACCAACAATGAAGACGAGTACGAAGCCTTGGTAGGCGGTCTCGATCTAGCCCTCGCCCTAGATGTTCGTCGCCTCCATATCTTCATAGACTCCCTCTTGGTCGTGAACCAAGTCAAGGGAGAATATGAGGCGCGCGGCGAACAGATGGTCAAAAACCAAGAATTGGTCGCCGAAATATGCACGAAATTTGAGGAAGTGCTAATCGAACAAGTCCCGAGAGAGCACAACTCCCAGGCCAATGCCCTATCCAATCTAGCGTCGTCGGATGGGGCAACCGATTTCTCTAATATCCAAATTACAAAATCAGCAAGGCCGGCGATCGACAGAAACCTGGTTACCACAGTCGCCGTTGCCGAGGAGAGCTGCATGACTCTGTTCATCAAATACTTAAAGGAGGGAACGGTCCCTGACGACCGTACCAAAGCTCGCCAACTCCAGCTCCGTGCGACCAGATATACCCTATTGGATGACCGGCTTTACAAGCGAGCTTTCAGCCTTCCCCTCCTCAAGTGTATTACACCGGAGGAAGGTCGGCTCGTTTTAGCCGAGATCCATGACGGGATCTGTGGTAACCATGCTGGCGGATGAGCTCTCATCCTTAAAACAACCAGGCAAGGTTTTTTCTGGCCGTCACTTCAGAAGGATGCGATCGCCTATGCCAGATCGTGTCACATGTGTCAAGTAATGGGCCCAAACATCAAGCTCTCCCCCGAGCAGCTCACTTCAATGTACAGCCCATGGCCTTTCGCCCAATGGGGCATCGACCTTATAGGTCCCTTGCCGACAGCGCTAGGGGGCTGTAAGTTTGCCATCGTAGGGGTCAACTATTTCACCAAATGGGCTGAGGCGGAACCGCTAAACAAGATCGGCCAAGAGCAAGTAATCAAGTTCATCTGGAAAAACATCATATGCCGATTCGGTCTGCCCCAGGCCATCATCTCCGACAACAGAAAGCAGTTCGACGGCTTAGAAGTCATGCAATTCTGCGAGAAGTGGGGAATCAAGAGGTTGTTCTCAGCCCCCTACCACCCTCAGACGAACGGGCAGGTAGAATCCGTGAACAAAATCCTCAAACACACGATTCAAGCGCGACTAGAGTCCAGGCAAGGACGATGGGCGAACGAACTCCCAGACGTTTTGTGGTCTTATCGAACGACGACCCGTAATTCAACCAGCGAAACCCTATTCGCCCTCGCCTTCGGAATAGAAGCGGTGATCCCCTCGAAGATCGCCGTCCTCAGCCATCGAACCGAACAAGAGATGACGACCGACAATGATGTGGCCCGACGGATCGACCTCGACATGCTCGAAGAACGACGATTGACCTCAGAAATGAAGAACACAATCCACAAAAGGAGATCCGAGAAGTTCTTCAATTCGAATGTCAAGGAAAGAAGGTTTCAAGTGGGCGATCTTGTCCTCAAAAAGATCTAGACCCACACAGGTGTTTTTGGCCCGAACTGGGAAGGCCCCTTCAGGATATCTAAATGGCTAACTAAGAGATCCTACAAACTTGAACACCTTGACGGTACTCCGGATCAATATCCCTAGAAAGCCGTACATCTGAAGAAGTACTACCAGTGAAAATTTTATATTCAGTTTCAACTACCCAGTGTGCAAAGAATATAATGAGATTTCTTCCTATCCCATCTATTCTAGCGTTCACCCCACCAGGCATATCGTATACCGTCAAGGATCGTCGTTCGAACGTGGCGATCCAAGATAGAAATAGTGCAGCCATGGTCCTGGAAGTCGATGAAACCGACAACTTTGCCCATGCAAGGTTTCTTTGGGCTGAGATCGCCCGCCCTTCGTTTAAATACGAGGCCGGCGTAGCCGAAGGACCCTCCAAACTAATCTGCAGACACGTTCGCACGCCCTCAAGGTACATCATCTAACATGATGTACCCGGACAAGGCGGCGCGTCCCTACCCCTTCACAACGTATACCGTCGAGGGTCGCCATCTAACATGCCGACACGAGGTAGAAAAGTGCTAACAAAGCCGCGGACGTGGAGTCGAATAAACCAACGACGCCCCGTGCAAGGACTCCTCCAGACCAAGACCGCCCACCTTTCGTTTAAACACAAGGCGGGCGCAGCCTAACGGAGGACCCTCACAATAAAGTGAGTCGCGGGAATATCCCTCGCACACAAAGACACGGTTGTGGAGGTCGGTCCATCGAACTCTGCGACCGTGCACGGTTCCTCACAATCGGCAAAACTAAAGATAGCTCACCAGACATACTATTTTTGTTCCCTTACTTACAGTAAGTAAACAAAAACAAGGGGGCAAAGGAGGCGAGCTAATCCTAAATGCGATCGGAAAGAAGGAACCATACTCGATCGGCTTCGTTCAAACACACACAGGATGATCGGAATTGTTCAACAATATCTACAAGTAAGAATTTATAAAACATGTCGATACATTCAAACATTTAAACAATCGGTCGGATGAACAAGACATCGGAAGCAATCATACACATACTTGAAAAAATTCGCATGCAAACATTCAAAGGCGATCGTACATGTAATGACACAGATACAAAAAGGGAGTATTTTATTCATGACAAAGAGTTCGTACATTACAAAGCCCGAAGGAAATACAAAGAAAAAGCAAAAAGTTACAAGCTAAGGAAGACATAGAAATCTCTCAGGGTCCCCCCGGCTGGTCTTCGCCCCCAGGTGGCGGATCGGCACGCGCTCCCTCATCGGCATCAGGATAAATGAGCTTATCCAGAAAAGGATACCAACTCAAGTCAATCCCCCAGTCGACGAGGTCAAGGATCGGCAAGGAAAACTCCGGATACAAAGGGTGCTCGAGTTCATAGGCCTTGAAGCTCTCCATCAAGGGACCGATCTCGATCCCTACCTTCTTGGCGGCTCGGACCGCGTCGGCATAGGCCACATAATAGGCGAACTCGCCGACGAGTGCCACATTGAGGTAGGGATCGGTCTCGATCGCCTTAAGCTGCCCTTTCAACTCATTGGTCGTCTTCTCAGCTTCCGCTAGCTCAACCATCTTGGCGGCTGTTTTTCCTTTAGCCTTCTCAAGCTCTCCCTTTGCCTTCTTCAGATCGTTGTTGAGCCGATCCACCATCGCCTTCAGCCCGGTCGCCTCCTCCTGCGAGGCCACATGCATCCGGCGAGCTTCCTTCTCCTGGTCGCGGAACTGATCAGCCACTTCCTTGGAGCGGCTCAGCTCCTCCTTCATCCGGTCGATTTCCTGCTTAGCCCGTTTGGCCGTCTCTAAGTACCCCTTCTCCATAGCCTGGATCCTGCTTCATCCGGTCGATTTCCGAGCTGCCTCATGATCTTTATGGAGACGAGCATTAGAGGGTCGCCCCTCGTAATCCTTGGCAGCTTGGACGACCATCGTCGCCTTCTGGAGAGCCAGGGCAATGGTCGCCTGCATGGCATCTCCAGACCGCCGACGAGCGATCGCATCGAGATCTGTTGTCCAAGATTTAGATAGAGAAATGATAGCCTTCTGGACATAAGTAGGGACGTCGAGGGACTTCTGCGGAGACTTGCTCGCTAGGAAGTCCAGCACCATCGGCGAGACGTCCAGATCAGCAAGACGGACCCTGCAACACAAACAAAAGAGACAAAGGAGTTAGAATATACCTTACTCAAATTGCCTAACTCGGAAAGATCAATCCGGTCTTACCTGTTGACCAATTCGGGGTCGCGGCCAAAATAGGGCTTGCCCCGAGAAGTTTCAGCTTCGGCAATCACCACCTTTTTCAAGGAGCCGGCCGATGACTTGGAGCCGGACGCCGAGGGCCTTGAACCAGATCCCTCCACCATCAGAACCGCGGAGATAGGAGCCGCGGCAACTGGCAGCTCCAAAATAGACACGTCCGCATCATTAATCGGCAGGAACTCCTCCGGCCTCCGCCTCTTGCGGGTGCTCTGGAGTTGTTCCTCCTCCTGAATTTCCGGCTCGGCGACCGGCACCACATCGGGCCTCACCACAGGAACGGGGCGAGACGTCGTCGCAGGAACACGACCCGTCTTCTTTCCCAGGTGAAGACGACCGATGAGACCAGGGTTAGACATGGCGATCTCCTGTGGTGGCTCGGCGAAACGGGAAAAATGAATCTCTGCCAAAGGACACACTACCAAAAAAAGTACTTTAGCCGACGACCCGAAAAAAAACGGCCGACGACTATAAAGTGTCGTCTGCTAAAGTCCGCACTTTAGCCGACGACTCAAAATACCGTCGGCTAAAGGGTTTTAGCCGACGACTTGGTGGAGGTCGTCGGCTAAAGCTCGAAATAGTCGTCGGCTATATTGAAGATATTTAGCCGACGACCGTCATAACGTTTAGCCGATCGAAAAGAAAAAAAAAATATACTTTAGCCGACGACCTAGATCTAGGTCTTCGGCTAAAGTCCTTCCGAAAAAAAAATAATAATGTAATGGTTTAGCCGACGACCTATATCTAGGTCGCTTGGCCAAAACTTTTTAAAAAAATAATTTACTTTAGCCGACGACCTAGATCTAGGTCGGCTAAACTCCTTCCGAAAAAAATAATAATGTAATGGTTTAGCCGACGACCTAGATCTAGGTCGTCGGCTAAACTCCTTTTTAAAAAAAAATAAGTTACTTTAGCCGACGACCTAGATCTAGGTCGTGGCTAAACTCCTTAGAAAAAAATAATAATGTAATGGTTTAGCCGACGACCTAGATCTAGGTCGTCGGCTAAACCCTTTTTTTAAAAAAAAATAATATACTTTAGCCGACGACCTAGATCTAGGTCGTCGGCTAAACCTCAAAGTGAAAAGTATTTATAGTTCAGGGAACACCAACCCAATGTTGCACCTCTCCTCGCTAAAGAGCACATTTCTATTCCCGATTATTTCAATTATTCCCGAAAAAAGCTTGTGAGTTGCTACTTTGAGTTGTGCTAGCTGGAGTGCCGAAGGTTTCTATCGGTTGTTATAATCACCATTTCGATTAAGGTATGTATTTTATTGTATTTTTTATTGTGATTTCGAAACTTTGTATTATTCATGTTACATTCGATAGCTTTTATGTAAAACGATTAAGTTTTATGATGATAATCATTATGATTAATTGTTTGTTGTGATTTCATTTATAATTTGAACAAAATTAATTAGTTGGATTAATATTAGAAAATGTATACATTTTCAGGATGGATAAGAGTTGGATTGGGTTACGAAAATGGGATCCAAGTGTAATGGATGGGATGAAGCAGTTTATGAGATTTGTAAAAGAGCACGACAGTGGTAATACGTTGCACTACTGTCCATGTAATAAATGTAGATGTCGCAGTGATATGTTTCGTTTTCCATTTGATGAGGTCTGGGAACACCTAAAGAAGAATGGTTTTTGGAGTAAATATACATGTTGGATATACCATGGTGAAGCACCGACTCGTTATTCCGTATGATCACGGACAATTTAGTGGTAACGTCGGGTTCACCGATCCGAAGAGGAGGTTGAATGATGATGTGTTTGGTTTTTCCGAGACGTTTGTACCAACTGAGCAAATCCCACGACCCCGTAGACCGTTGCCTTGCAATACTGCTGGGCTTGACAGGTACAATAAGCTAATTCAACTCCAACAGACCCCTCTATACCCAGGGTGTAACATGACTGTTCTTGATTGTGTCATGGAAACGATGAGATTAAAGGTGGAAAACAAATCATCCATCAAGTCTGTAGATGATTACTTGGAGCTTACGAGTAATATGCTTCCACAGGGTCATCATCTTCCTAAAACATATTCAAAAATGAGACGAATTTTGAAAGATCTTGGTCTTTCCTACATTAAGATCCACGTCTGCATGTATGATTGTGTTCTATTCAGGGGCATCCTAATGAAGACCTCACTAGATGTCCCGTATGTGATACGAGAGATATAGGATCACTCCTTCCGGAAAAGAGAAACCGGTGAAGGTACTTTGGTATTTTCCATCAAGGACAGGTTGGAACGGCTTTTATGTCTCCTCACACGGCAAAAGCAATGAGATGGCATGCCGAGCCGCGCACTAATGACAGGGATACTATGATACACCCTTCAGATGGAGAAGCGTGGAAGCATATAGATAGGGAGTATCCGAATTTTTCTTCAGATATCCGAAATGTGAGGCTCGGGATTGCATCTGATGGTTTCAACCCTTTTGGTAACATGAGTCTTTCATATACCATATGGCCTGTTGTAGTGATTCCTTACAATCTTCCTCCGTGGATGTGTATGCGGAAGGAGTATAATATGTTGACCTTGTTAGTCCCGGGGCCGGGATATCCGGAAAAGTGTATCGATGTGTATATGAGACCTTTGATAGAGGAGCTGAAATTGTTGTGGGAGCAAGGTCATCCCACGTACGACAGTTATTCGTCCGAGACGTTCTACTTGCACACCATGTGTATCGGCACTATTAGTGATTTTCCTGCATATGGAATGCTGTCTGGATCTGTTATTAGCGGATATAGAGGTTGTCCAGTGTGTTTGAATGCAGATTGTGCTAGGTACCACTGTAGGAAAGTCATCCGAATGCGTCATCGGATATGGCTTGACAGGGAACATGAGTGGCGTATGGATGCTGCAGCATTTGATGGCACTGTAGAAATGGGCGAGCCACCACGACAGTGGACAGGTGATGAAATACTATCAATTCTTAATGAGTACGATTTTGGTCAGCTTAGCAACCATCCTGATGTGCTTGCAGCAACCCCTGAAAGGCCTGACAGGTATAAGTATTGGTCGCACAAAAGTATATTCGGGAATTGCCTTATCGGTCCAAGTTGCGATAAGGAACTTCTTGGATGTCATGCACATTGAAAAGAATGTTTGCGAAAGTGTGGTTGGGACAACCTTAGGTTGGGATGGAAAGACCAAAGACGGCCAAAAGCACGCAAAGGTTTGGAAGAAATGAGCATAAGAAAATATTTGTGGTTGAAAACTGTCAAGGGAAAACAAAAATGCCTAAGGCAACTTACACCATCACCGCTGAAGTAGAACCGAGATATTTTGTTGGATAAAGATCGCTAGGTATCCTACCGGTATCTTGGAAATATAGGAAGATGTGTTAATTTCGGAGAACAAGTTAATCTGGTTTGAAGAGTCATGATTGTCATATCCTACTCCAACGCCTATTTCCGGTATTTATTCGACCGCATTTACTTACCAAAACAGTGGTCGAGCCGTGTGTTGCATTGTCAAGATTTTTCCGAAACTATGTACGAGAGAAGTCAAGAGATCCGATTTGCGTAAAATGCAAGATGAGATCATCTATATCTTGTGCAAGTTTGAGCGAATATTTCCTCCAAACTTTTTGACCTCATGCCTCACCTCATGATCCACCTTCCTGTGGCTTATTGGTCATCTGGTCCAAAGGCACTACACGTGGATGTACCGGTTGAAAGGCAACTCGGTGATTACAAAGACTCGTGGCCAATAAGTGCACTGAGAAGGATGCATTACGAGAATCTTACCTTGCGTCGGAGTGTATTACGCATATCAAGTTGTATTTGGGCAACTTCGATCCCCTTCCCGCTCTATTCCAAAGAGATAAAATACAATTCAATCTTTCTATCATATCCACCGAGGTTGACGCCTATGGGAGGTTGCCAGAAGACAATTAGACCCGTGCAGTCACGAATTGCACATTGGTGGATATTGCTCAATTGTCCAGAAGTTCAGTACTGGAAAGACATCCACTTGTCATGCGATATGGTGCGAGGTGACACTAGATTCCACAATGACACTTTTGCCGACTATTTTGGAGAATGGGTACGTATACATTCAATTGCTATTACATTTTGGACTTAAGATATTTTTTTACATAAAAAGTTTATTTACGACAGATGACACACATACAAGATGACGGACACCCTAACTGGTCACGTGAACTTATGCTTCTTTCTATGAAACCGGTTATGTCAAGAATTTATTCGATGGCCAAAGTCAACGGTGTCACATTCGTATGCCTTGGGAGAGACCAAAAAAGAAGATGTCAAAATTCTGGGGTTATGATAGATGGTGGATATTACGGTGTTCTTTTGGAAGTGGTAGAACTAATTTACGGGGAAGGCATGACAATTTACTTGTTTAAGTGTCGATGGTACGACACCAATCTTGGAACCGATATGCAAGACGACTACGGGCTGTTATCTGTTGACACTTCCACTTCATGGTATGAAAGTGATCCTTTTGTATTTGCTACATCAGCAAAGTCGGTGTATTATTTGGACGACTTGGTGAAGAAAGGCACATGGAAGGTAGTGAATGTTGTGACAACGAGGAATATTTTTAGTGCTGCTACACTGGGAGAAACAACAGGTACTGATGACGATGATGCTTATCAAGAGCCAAATGCAGCAAATATTCCACCATCAACGACAATTACAATGAATAATGTTCCTGAAGGACGAGTCATCCGACTCCGTGGTGATGCTCGCTTTTACGTTGACGTTGATACAAACTAATTACTTGAAAATTGATGACGATAATGTGGACGACTTGAGGCATATGTTGCCGGATATTAACTCGGATAATGAGACAGACTGTAGTGATGACTCAAACTATGAGCCATAAATTTAGTAGATGTATATTTTTATTTGTTAAATATAATTAAAAAAATAGTAATAATAATAATCATAATCATAACATTAATATAATATCAATAATATTATTAAAAAAAAAACTTGGGGTTTAGCCGACGACAAGATCTACGTCGTCGGCTAAAGTTTTTTTTAAAAAAAAATATAGTTTAGCCGATTTACATATATGACGGTCGTCGGCTAAACATGAAGTGACCCGACCGTGTTAGACAACACGGTCGGGTCGATCATCTGATTTGTTTTCCCATTCGGGCCGGGTGCGACACGGTCCGTGTCCCGACACGATCGACTAATGTTTTTAAAAAAAAAAAAATTGAACTTTAGCCGACTTATAAGAAGGTCGTCGGCTAAACACCCGACCGTGTCCATCAAGACGACCCGTGTCGCACCCGCCTTAAATTGAAAACAAGCTGTTTACTACCGACCGTGTTGTCTAAAACGGTCGGGTCACTTACGGGTTTAGCCGACGACCGTCATATATGTCGTCGGCTAAAATATATTTTTTTTTAAAAAACTTTAGCCGACGACGTACATCCTGTCGTCGGCTAAACCCCCACCTTTTATACGTTTCTCGTACCTCCTTTTCTTATTTTCTTCTTACGCCCCTTAGCCATTCGCCCGCCGATCGTCACCCGGCCCAACTGATCGCCGCCGATCGTCCGGCCCGCCGGCCGGTCTCGTCGCTGCTCGCCCTCGGCCGTCGCGCCCGCCCTCCGGCCTGCCCGCCCCTCGCCGCCCTGTCCCGTCGCCCGCCCCGCGCCCAGCGCCCTCCGCCTGTCGCCCTACGGCCGTCGCCCTCCGTCCGTCGCCCTCCGCTCCGCCTGCCGCCTCCCGGCCGCGGTAACCCTTGTCCCTTTTTTTTTTATTTTTTTTGTTGAATTTATTGTATTAGTTTGATGAATTTGTTTAGAATATGTGGTGAATTTGATAAAATGTTTAATGAGTTGTGATGCAATATTTGATGAATTTAGTATTTTCAATATTTTGTGTTTAATGAGTTGCGAATATGATGAATTTGTTTGAGGAGGAAGGGATTGTATAGCCGGCGTTAATCGAAAGATTAACGTGGTATGGCATTGATAATTACTGTTGTGTTGAATTGTTTAGTTGATGAATTTGTTTAGATTATTTGATGAATTTGTTTAGAAATATTTGATGAATTTGTTTGAGGAGGAAGGAATTTTATAGCCGGCGTTAATCAAAAGATTAACGTGGTATGGCATTGATAGTTACTGTTGTGTTGAGTTGTGAATTTGATTGATTTGTTTAGATTATGGATAGAATAAAGAAAGCGTTGGGGAAGAAGTCGACAAAGTCGACCACTCCCGATTCGGGGGGGAGTTCCGCAGCCTCTAGTAAGGCGGATCCCGGTACACGATACATATCTCAGAGCAGCGTTCGTGCCCGCCAGATACTAGAAGCTACCGGCATGAACGCTGACGATTTTTATAGGGCGACAGATGAGCCCGCTGCACTAGCGCGGCGTTTATCCTTTCAGACACCACGGCCGACCCCCTCGCAGCCGGAGACTCGTATGCCTCCCATCCACCGACCCACGTCTAGCCCTCACACATCAGGAGATGTACGGAGTTCCTCATCCGCGGTGCCCCACGGTCCGCCGCCGACTCTATTCATGCCTCCGATGGTTCCGACTATTCCGGAGGTCGATGAGTCGGGAGCCCGAGTTCCCGTTCGATTGATTAGCCCTGACGAGGCATACGTGTATGAGTCTTGGCCAGACAACATGTTTTGGCGCAGTTTTCGGGTTTCGAAGACAAACTGTATGAGGAGATAGAGAGGGAGAAGGAGAAGGGGAAAAATGTAGTCAAGGAGGAGAAGAAAAAGAAGAAGACTCGTGGCCCAAAGAAAGGGCAGCGCTCGACTGCGTAACTAAGAATGGCCATTATGAGATTCCTCTAGGCAGAGACCACGGCCGGCGGTGATGTCTTCTCGACGCCGCGCGTCATATAGCCGTAATGTTGGCTTTGTCATTCGGGATGAGTCCCCGCTTTGTGGCCCGACTGGGGACGTGCGCGATGCGTGAAGGATGCTTTGAATAATGCTATGTCGGTAAGTTAATAAATATTTAATAAGTGTTTTTCAATCAACACGTAGTTCTTGAAAATGCAATATGTGATGTTTTTAAATTATTGCGTATTTATGTTGTTCATAGGTGTGGTTTGTCATTCCCGACTCTCTACTACGTACTTGGTGTGACGAGGTGCAGTCTACCAAGTAAGTCATTTTAATTTATTTTGTATCTACATTGTTTGCGTAATTTTTTTTCTTACGAATGATATATGTTGTGTAACGTGTTGTGTCACGATTTATTCATCCCGACAGGCGATCGACTATAAGGCCGAGCGACCAAGTCAACTCCAGTCAAACCCTGACTAGCTCGCCAAGTCGAAGATATCAAACCACCATCGTGCACTGGCGATCGACTCCGTGGCGATCGCCCTTTGGCACCGGGCGATCTGCTCTACTAACCGGCTAAGGGCAATCGACTGCGCCCGAGCGTAGATGATCGCCCGTCTAAGTCATCGAGGACTGGATCTCAGAAAAGCACCCACGTGGAGATCCATAAAAGGCGCTGACAAGATCTTTTGCTAACTGACAAGATCTTTGACCAAAGCCTGTCACCTACCCCACCTACCGGCATGTGCGCCGAAAGTTGTCAGTAGGGCCGCATGTGACTAGCTCAGGACGCGTGTAAGCTCCCCATTGGACCGAGTAGTTGACTGCCAACAACTCCTGCAGGCTTTGAAGGGACAGGCCCATGTGCTAAAAGACGATCGCCCGATTATTATATTACAGTAAAGGCGATCGCCCGGCGTATCCAAGCCCTATAAATAGAGAACCTCCTCCTACTGGAAAAAGGTTCTCGATTGTAATTCATTTTAACCAACGGTTCAGAACTCACCCACTACAGTTCCGAATTCATTCTGACTTACGCTCAGAGCTCATTCTCTCACATTCCGATACATTCACGGAAATACTGAAGAATATACATATCATCAAGCTCCCGGCTATCTCACCGGAATCCATCTCAGGACTTCTCTCTCCAAATCTCTCGTCGTAAGACGATCGGCTGAAGCAGCAAGTCTCCACTAGACAGATTCCAAGGGATTCATAAGCCCGGAAGCCCAAACATCCAGTTAAATACTCGCCGTGAGAGACGATCGATCTCTCACCGCCGCGACTGTTCATCTCCTTTGTTACAAGAACTCTCAGAGCATCAAATCTGGTTCTTCCGGCAATCTACACGCTCACTAGCTAAGATAACAAGAAACTTTACACTCATTGTAATTGTATTCTTACATTAGTACTTGTATCCCCGAATATCGGTATTAATAATATCTCGCGAGAGCATTCAAGCCCGGGACTAACAACCCCGGCAAATCTTGTGTTATTTATCTTTCTCACGGAAGTGCTCTTGCATTTGTTTGCTATCCCATCCATTCCAGCAATATCTATCTCCGGATAATATTTTGGGTAGCAACAATTGGCGCTAGAGGAAGGGGCAATCTAACCCTCATATTTTTATTTCTACCGTCCCGAAGAACACTCACTGTTCTCGGGGCATATACTTGAAGTGACACTCACTGCGCTTCAAAGAAAACCTTCAGGATCATGACATCCGCCGGTACATCGAAGCAAGCTGCTCTCCGAACCGCCGGACACCATTTCCCGGCTCAGTCCGAACCCGGCCCGACAGCGGGGAAGCGCGGCAACGCGAGACTCTCGATCCGCATCGAGAGATGGCCCCAACCTCTCACTCGATCGGTTCCAAACCAAGGAAGATCGAGGAGGCTATGGCCATCTGGAGGAGCGACGGAGAGCATGCGCGCCGCCCGCGATAACTCCTCGATCATCCGCCGCATGGGAAAACGGAAATTCAATGGGCTACCGAACGAGCGATCGTCAAAAGCCCCAATTCGCAAGGAAAGGCTCTCGCACGACGGACGGATCCATATTCGATCGCTTGGGACGCGACCCTTCCGGCGACCGGGCACTCTGTTTCCAACCTTGAAAAGACGGAATCGAATCCGTCCCCGGAGTTCGGCCTACTCACCTCACGGTAGGCGCATGTCGGCCATCTCGACTCCGCCCGATCGCTGGGGACTCGGTACTCAATCGCCTCGGCTCCGCTCCGATCGCGAGCCGCTATGATCGAGCCACGGCGATGGCCGCCATGCAACGCCTTTCGACGAGATGAGAGCACTCTTGACGCCGGGGCAAGCACCGGCAAGAAGATCGCCGGCCGACCGAGCCACTCGCGGTCCACATCGAGCTTGCCCCATACAACCAACGATCGCTCCTCCTAAAACACCTCTGTATAAGGGGAGATCGGACCCAAACCCACACGAGTAAATTCCGGATTTACATGATCGGTGTGGGGCATCCGATGCAACCAGTGCCGGATCTTCCTCCCGACATTGGGCGGCCGCCCATAAGTGGTACGTCTCACTACCACCACGATCGGTCACCTCTTTTAAGAAATCGGCGGATGACTTCACGTCATACTTCGCCAAAGAAGGTCGCCAGACTGAAGGCCCCAGCGCATGATAAAAATCAAGCGGGGAAGGACGAAAGCAGCGCGAGTTACATCGACCGGGTAGACGAAATCATCCTCACCGGCGAACCGTCGGTGATGAGCTCGCTCTCTACTCGGTCATGGGGGATTCCACGGTCACTCTCCCATGTTCGACATCTCTCCAAGGATATTCCCCAACTTACGCGACCTTCCGCGCTAAAGCCGGCAACTTTCGGCCAGGCAAAGGCTACTCACCCTCCGCTTAGACGAGGAAACGCCACCTCTTGCCCGGAAGATAGCGATCGCCAAAGCAAAGAAGGCGATCGCCAAGACACCCGGAGATCTCAAGGCTTTCGAGGACATGGAAGCCCATCTCCTCCATACGTTCAACGTAACTCCGGCACATATTTTCTATGCCATCAAGGGGCACGAAGAGCTCAAAAAGCCAAAGGCGATAAGGGACCACGGTCACTGGACAACAATCAATATTGTGCCTACCACAAGAGTCCCGGCCACGGCACCAACAATTGCCGCGACCTCCTCAAACACTCGGAGATTGTTCGAGGAGGGCAAGTTGGATGACTTATTGGTTTAGCCGAAGCCCCGCCTATCCCTATAGACGATCGTCCGAGTCGAACGCAAAACAGCCGGGAAGCTCATACGAGCCGACCCTGGATCAACCTCGGCGACCGTCTCTATATGCTTCAATCAAGAGAGGGAGACCACGGAAGTCATCCCGATCTCCTCCTTATTCAAGAAACCGGAGGACTCGATCGCCATCTACAGCTTCACCATATAACATGATGGACTAAGGCACGAGATCGCCTCCCCGCACAACGCATACCGTCGAAGATCGACATCTACATGACGATCCAAGGTGAAAGAGTGCACCATGGTCCCGGTGGTCGATGGAACCGACCGCTTAGGCCATGCAAGGTCCCTTTAGGCCAAGATCGCCCGCCCTTCGTTTAAATACGAGGCCGGCGTAGTCCGAGGCCCTCAAAATAAATCACCGGACACGATCGCCGCCCTCAAAGGTTCATCATCTAACATGGTGAACCCGACAATGCGACGTGCCACAACCCCGTCTCAACGTACACCGCCGAGGTCGGCCATCTCCATGGTGGCCGAGGTGGAAGCAGAGCTAACAAGCCGCGGGCGCGGAGTTGATTCATCCGACGCCGCCGCGCAAGGACTCCTCTAGACCGAGACCGCACGCCCTTCGTTTAAATACGAGGCGAGGCGCAGCTACGGAGGACCCTCATAATAAAGTGAGTCACGAGACACTCAATGTCATCGCGCATCAAGACATGATCAAGGAGTCGGTCCATCGAACTCCGCGATCGTGCACGGTTCCTCAAGATGGACGACCGTCCCCGAGGATTCGACAAAGTTAAAGACCGCTCACTCAAGGAATTATTTTCATCCCCTTACTTCCACTAAGTGAATAAAAACAAGGGGCAAGAAGAGTGCGGACTACCTACACGACGATCGTCGCTATTCAACCACATACGGAGATCGTCATTTTTTCAGATGTAGTGCAGCGATCGAACTTGTTGTAAAAAGTTGTCTTATGAGTTTATCAATTCATTTGGAACTACCCTCGCAACGATCTCTCCTCACACATTTGTACAAAGTCAAACAAAGACTTAAAAATAACCATTCATTCAAGTGATAAGTCAGAAAGACAAATGCTCATTTCATTACTTGAAAAAATAGAGTACATGATCGCCCGAAGGCCTAAGTGCTACAAAAAGAAAGCTACAAAGAAAGTAAGCTAAAAACATCCAAAGGGAAGCGCCTCAGGCCCCTGCCGGGCCTTCGCCATCAGCATTCGGCGCGGTCCCCTCATCTTCCGGAGCATCGGGATGAGCAAGACTGTCTGGAGACGGATACCAGCTCAAATCCACGCCGATGTCCGCCAGGTCCAAGATCGGCAAGGAGAAAGCCGAATTGAGAGGATGCTCCAATGCATATGACTTGAACTTCTCGGCAAGAGGACCGACCTCCAAGCCTCCCTTCTTAGCCGCTCGGATCGAGTCGGCGAACGCCAAGTAATAGGCGAACTCGCTGACATACTCCAAGTTTTGGAAGGGATCGGCCTTGGTCGCCTCAACCTCTCCTCTCAGCTCGGCCATCGCCTGTTGCGATCCCTGGAGCTCGGCCTCCCTCGCAGCAACCTTCTCTTTCGCCTCCGCCAGCTCGCTCATCAGCCGAGCGATCGTCACCTTCTGGCGATCGGCCTCCTCCTCAGCAACATTCCTCGCCTGGACGGCACTCTGCATCTGGTCCCGAAACCGGTCGACCGCCATTCGGAATTTCTCAGTCTCCTTCTTCTCCAGCTCAAGCTCATGGCTCGCCCGCTTGGCCGCCTCCAAGGAGTCCTTCTCCATCGCTGCGATCTTGTCAGCAAACTCGGCGTTCTCTTTCCGAGCCGCCTCAAGATCCTCCTGAAGGCGAATAGTGGAGGGCCGCCCCTCAAACTCCCCGGCACTGACGGCCATGGTCGCCGTCAAGAGAAAGGGCGACAACGGATCCTTCGAACTCGACGATCGCAGCCGGGCGATCGCATCCAAATCGATTGTCCACGCCTTCGGCAAAGGATGTACCTTGCTCACATAGGGAGGAATGTCGCAGAATGGCGAGGAGATCGACTCGCCAGAAATCCACGACCATCGGTGGACAAGACGGGTCTGCGCGACGGATCCCGCACCAAAACACCAAGGTTAATACAACTCCTACGCAGATGTAATTGTCAACACGTAAATGCTATCTACCTCTCGGCCTTCTCGGGATCCCGAGAAAAACGGTTTCCTCGAGGAGTTTCCGCATCCGCGATCGCCGTCTCCGCGAGAAAAGCCGCAGAGGCGGCTCGCGCTCCGAGCAACGATGGTGATCGGAGGCGCGGCGATCGGCACTTCATCGCCCGGGGCAGAAACGAAGTTTCTTGCGGCCTCGGCCTCTTGCGATTCGCCCGAAGCCCCTCCTCCGGAATTTCCTCCTCAACCTCGACTGCTCCACGCGAGGCTCCGGCTCCAAGCGAGGCTCCGCCTCCGGAACTATAGGCAATGCAAGGTGGAACCCGAGTCGACCTCTTCGCCTTGAGACGGCCTAGACTCTGGGTTCGACATAGCGATCTCCGGAGAGGCTCCAAAAGCGAGGGAAACGAACCTCTGCGATTAAAGACGATCGACTAACGGCCGACAAGTATCTTCAAATAAGGCGATCGCCTAGAAATTGAAGGTCGCATAAAGTCATACTGCACCGCGAGATGTCTCGGGAAGCGGAATAGTCGAGCCGACAACCGCCGACTCTCCTTGTTGATCCGAGTGGCGTCTAGGTGTCGTCACGACAAGCTACTAATTCGCTCCCAAAAAACGAGGAAGTCGAAAGTCAGCTCCTCGATCGCAGGAAAATGAAAGCCCGCAAAAGTAATCAAATTAGATCAAGACAAAACGCATCCAAACGAAGGGAGAGTCTAAACCCTTACAGGATTTCTCTCCCGAAATTGATGGGGATCTCCGGTTCGCTGGGGTTGTCGCTCGAAGCTCTCCACTTGCCAGCGACCCAGAACCACTTCGTCGATCGCCCGTATCTTATTCGAACTCCATGAATCACCCGGCCAGATCGGCCTTGAATATGGTAACCGCCGACCAACCCTCTATGAGCCGTCGGTTTAAGCAGATGATTCATCTCCAACGGCGACGGAGGCGGTACAGCGGTGACCGCCGAATAGGGTGAAAGTGCATATGATTTGGAGCCGGGCGTTGGCGTCGGTGAAGTGGCGCCACATTCCAAGCGGCCAACAGATGGGAGACCGCAAAGGACGGAGGAAGCGCGGCCGGCCTCCATAACGGCCTCACTCACTGCGACCATACCCATCGGAGGCTGGTCGGCTCGTTCATTCTCCGCGGGCGCGAACATGTCCACATCGAAGGAACATGGAATCTTGTCCTCCAGACGGCCGGATCTCTCCCGGACGCCGAGCTCGTATTTGGCCGAGCTACCACAACGATCGGCTGCGGCACGACATCTGCGACCGCTTGGGGAGCACATAGGGATAAGCGACCGAATATCCCCGAAATCGAATCGCGGAGTAGACCGGCCAATCTATCCATTATTTCAAAGAAAGGCCCTATAGGCCCGTCCAAAATCACTATGTTGCTCCCGGTAAGCCCCGATCGCGGATCTCTCTCGATCTGCGATCGTCTCTCCTCGGCCAGCCGACTCCTAGCAACATCGGCCTCATTGAACAAAGCCTCAACTTGGTGGTCGATTCCGGCTCGAATGGCTTCCGGCCGCCGTCTGTGGAAGACGGAAGAAGTTTCTCCCAGGCGTGATGTCCGTGGCAGTAACTAGTTCCCGCTCCAAACGACGATGAGGTTCGGCCATTTTCGAGTTAGAAAGGAAGAGAAGGATTTTTCTTACCCTAAAGTGAAATCGATCGACGATCGGCGCTTAGATCTTCGAAAATTCAGCACGGGACCTTCTTTCTCCAATGCGTACGCGTGAGTAAGGCTCACCCGCGCCCCCTTTTATAGGAGAAAGCAGGGACCCGATTGCAATAAAGGAAAACCTCGGGGTCGGATCTCAAACGGCGCACTGGTTGACCCCTCGAGACCAGCGTCACGCGTCTTTTCGAGGACGCGTCGGCCGAGGAGTCATTAATGACCGTTGGCGTCCTCCATAGGAGCCCGACACGTGCGAGGAGACTTTTCAACGCCCGTTGTTTTCCCCTGATTCGGCCGCCAACCAGTCGTCCAAATCCAGTATATCAGCTCAAAGACGATCGCGGTTCCATTAAACACGAAGTCGCTCGTCAATAGTTCGGCGATCGCTAAGAGAGCCACCTCACCCCACGTTTCCAACGTATGAGCGAGCCGGGGCAATTGTTGTGTCACGATTTATTCATCCCGACAGCGATCGACTATAAGGCCGAGCGACCAAGTCAACTCCGGTCAAACCACGACTAGCTCGCCAAGTCGAAGATATCAAACCACCATCAGTGCACAGCGATCGACTCCCGGGCGATCGCCCTTTGGCGTGGCGATCTGCTCTACTAACCGGCTAAGGGCAATCGACTGCGCCCGGCGAGATGATCGCCGTCTAAGTCATCGAGGACTGGATCTCGAAAAGCACCCACGTGCGAGATCCATAAAAGCGCCGACAAGATCTTTTGCTAGCGACAAGATCTTTGACCAAAGCCTGTCACCTACCCACCTACCGGCATGTGCGCGAAAGTTGTCGATAGGGCCGCATGTGACTAGCTCAGACGCGTGTAAGCTCCCCATTGGACCGAGTAGTTGATCGCCAACAACTCCTGCAGGCTTTGAAGGGACAGGCCCATGTGCTAAAAGACGATCGCCCGATTATTATATTACAGTAAAGGCGATCGCCCGGCGTATCCAAGCCCTATAAATAGAGAACCTCCTCCTACTGGAAAAAGGTTCTCAGTTCAGAATTCATTTTAACCAACGGTTCAGAACTCACCCACTACAGTTCCGAATTCATTCTGACTTACGCTCAGAGCTCATTCTCTCACATTCCGATACATTCACGGAAATACTGAAGAATATACATATCATCAAGCTCCCGGCTATCTCACCGGAATCCATCTCAGGACTTCTCTCTCCAAATCTCTCGTCCAGAAGACGATCGGCTGAAGCAGCAAGTCTCCACTAGACAGATTCCAAGGGATTCATAAGCCCGGAAGCCCAAACATCCAGTTAAATACTCGCCGTGAGAGACGATCGATCTCTCACCGCCGCGACTGTTCATCTCCTTTGTTACAAGAACTCACAGAGCATCAAATCTGGTTCTTCCGGCAATCTACACGCTCACTAGCTAAGATAACAAGAAACTTTACACTCATTGTAATTGTATTCTTACATTAGTACTTGTATCCCCGAATATCGGTATTAATAATATCTCGCGAGAGCATTCAAGCCCGGGACTAACAACCCCGGCAAATCTTGTGTTATTTATCTTTCTCACGGAAGTGCTCTTGCATTTGTTTGCTATCCCATCCATTCCAGCAATATCTATCTCCGGATAATATTTTGGGTAGCAACATAACGTGTGTTGTAGGTACAAATCTTGGAAAAATGAGATGCACATGTTCTGGACAGCCTGGGGTGATACCCGAGAGGCTACCCCGGAAGAATTCAAGTTCCGGGAGTACGAGTGGAAGTGGCTACGCGCCCATTTTCGCGACCCAGAGTTCATGGTATGACTAAAATACCCTCATTTCATTCTTCCTCTTTCAGATTTTATTTTTTTGAATTCTAAATATAAACTCCATTTTTTTAAATTAATGTTTCAGAATATAAAAATACTTGAAGTTCCGGTTTTTTTAAATTAGAAAAAATCGGAACTTCATGTATTTTTTTAAAATTCTGGAATATTATTAATATTAAAAAATCGGAATTTTTTTATTCAAAAGTGGAAATAAATTGTTTTAATAAAAATAAAAACTAGAATATTATTTTCCATAAAAAATAAAAATCTGAATATTGTATTTTATTTATTAAAAAAAATACTAGTATTTAATAAAAAATAATAATATTTCAGTTTTTATTTTTTTTAATTCTAAATATAAAATACAGGTTTTGGGATACCAAAATCTGAATTATTTTTTTTTTGAAAATAGGGTTTTAGCCGACGACATATAAGACGGTCGTCGGCTAAAGTAGTTTATTTTTTTTTATTAAAAAGGGTTTTAGCCGACGACCGTCTAAGACGGTCGTCATTAAAGTAATTTTTTTAAAAAATAGGGTTTTAGCCGACGACCTCTAAGACGGTCGTCGGCTAAAGTTATTTTTTTAAAAAAATAAACTACTTTAGCCGACCTCTTAGACGGTCGTCGGCTAAAATAATTTAAATTTTTTAAAAAGAGTTTTAGCCGACGACATATAAGACGGTCGTCGGCTAAATCGTATTTTTTTTAAAAAAATGGTTTTAGCCGACGGTCTTGTTACGGTCGTCGGCTAAATGTTTTTTTTTTTTTTTCCAACAGGTTTAGCCGACGACCTTGTACTAGTGGTCGGCTAATGGTTGAACTTTAGCCGACGACTGCACAAAGGTCGTCGGCTAAACCTTGGCCGACGAATATCGGCCGACTGTTTTTTAGCCGACGGCTGGCATGATTAGCCGACGACTTTGGGGTTTAGCCGACCACTTTAAGTCGTCGGCTAAAGTCTGATTTTTGGTAGTGACAAACTCAAACAAGTTAGACTTCTACTTAGACATTGTGACCTATTGAAGACGATCGTCACACAGGAAAGAGTAAATAAAAAGCCATACCTGGAACTTTCAGATGACGTGGGAAGCGAAACAATCGAGCCCCCAATCGATGAAGTTCGTGACCGAGTGAGCGAACGTCTATGTAGGAGTCTGGCAAGGCGCGAATTCGCTCCCAGACGATCAAGAAATCAAAAGGGAGATCGCCGATCGCTGGAATAAGGAGTCCTGCAAAATGAAAACGAAATTAGATCAGTCCAAGACATGTCCGATCAAAGGGAGAGTTAAAACCTTTACTCGGATTCCTCTCCCAAAAATTGGTGGGAATCTCCAACTCTTCCTCCGGCCTATCACTCGACGCCGATCGCCACGCTCCGTCGACCCAACACCATTTTGCCAGGTCGCCCCGGGTCTTGTTTTGAACACCGAGGACCACTCTTCCAATTCGACCTTGAATGTGATTTCCGCCGATCGACCCTTTCTGTGCAGCCAGTTTGAAGAGATAGTTCATCTCCATCGCAGAAAGGAGACGGAACAACCGATGACCGCCAAAAAGTGTCAGAGTACAGATGATCTGTAGCCAGGCATTCGGCGTCAGTTGGAGCGGCGCCAGATTCCAGGCAACCAGCAGATACGAGACGGCGAACGGCAAGGGAAACCGCAGTCCGGCCGCCAGGATCATTTCATTAATGGCGACCATACCCTCTGGAGGCTGGTCGACACGTTCATTATCGAAGGGCACGTGCAGCGAAACGTCAGAAGGGATATGATACCTCGCCCTCCAGCGGCTCAAGTCTTTCCGGGTCGCCGAACTCCGGATCTGACCAATAGTCCACCGAGACGGGTCGGCATCCCGGAACGCCGTTCGCCTCACATGTTCGTAGGGATGAGCGGCGGAGTAAGCTTCGAAATCAAATTTTGGACAGGGCCCGGCAATCCCCTCCATAAGCTTATCAAAAGCCATATAGGCGGGGCCGAATACGCTATCTTTTTCCCAGGACAACCGCACCAGTTCATGTTCATCCACTGGCGAACCCCCTCGCTCCGCCATCGCCGCAGATCTCGCCACTTTGGCCTCGTTGAAGAGCTCCTCAAGTTCTGCGGGTGCAATCCCCGCATGAATAGCCTCAACGGCCGTTTCCATATGGAGTCCCACGGGAATTTCCTCCCGGTCCGGCGATGCCGCGGCGGCAGAGGTGCTTCCGGTCTCGAAGGTCTTAGATCCTCCAGACATGTTATAAAAAGTAAAGAGGAGAAAGAAAATTTATGTTCTTACAAAAAAGGAAGGACGGTCGGCACAAGGGTCGTCGGAAAAATTTTGCAGAATCTCGGCTAGAAAACGAGGAAGCGTGAAGAGTAGAAATGAAGAAGCCATAGCCCCTTTTATAGACAGGAGCATGGGTCTCTTTGCAAATAAGCGAAATCCCGAGGGTTGGAGTGCAACCGCCGGGGGGGACACATTAAATGCAGCCCTCGAATCCCGCGTACGCCTCTTTTCGAGGGCACGCCAGGCGACAAAGTCTGACAAACCGTCGGACTCCCTCAATAGTAACGCGATGCGTGTCCTCGCAACGTTTCGCGTGCCCGTCTTCATTTCCCGCTCCTCCCAGCGCTGAAGGAGATCGCCCAAATTTGAAATTAGATTGTCTGATCGTCTAAACAATGGCGATCGCCAATAGTGCCACCTCACCCCATGTTTTCAACATCGAGCCGAGCTGGGGGCAATTGTTGTGCGGCGATTAATACGCCTCGGTGGCGATCGGCATAATAATCTGAGAGCCAACCATAGAAGACATACTCTGGGCAAACACCCAGAGGTCGGAACCCACGGCGATCGTCTTTTGGTATCCGGCGATCGTCTTTTGGTATCTGGCGATCGTCTTTGATGTCCGACCAGAGACGGTCGTCTCGTGCCACGTATAAATCCAGCATCCGTCAAAGTCGTCGAAGACCGAATCTTGGACGGTGACCCACATGCAGATCCGCAAAAGGCGCCGACAGATAAGACCTTTGACTCCAGCCTGTCACCTACCTCACCTACCGACAGGCCCGCCGAAAGGTGTAAAGTGGGTCCTC
Organism: Orobanche coerulescens; assembly: GCA_033398695.1. NCBI lineage: Eukaryota > Viridiplantae > Streptophyta > Magnoliopsida > Lamiales > Orobanchaceae > Orobanche > Orobanche coerulescens. The sequence goes on along the minus strand of CM065805.1, from coordinate 40,930,645 downwards.
CCCGGACAGCGACTCAGGACGCGTGCAAGCTTCCTATTGGCTCGCACAGCTGGCCACCAGCAGCAGCCCCAGATTTAAGGGAACAGCCCCACGTGACGGGGCGATCGGCCATCTTATTATAATATAAAAAACGGCGACCGCCGGAGAGGTCCCAGCAACCTTATCTCCTATAAATAGGAGGCTCATAACACGGCAGTAAAGACGGAATCATATCATCGTGAATACAGAGAGAATAAGAACTCATCTGGCAATTACTTATACATTCATAGTGGTTCATATACACTCATAAAACATCAAAAGCAAGAACTCACAGATCTCCCTATCTGGTTCTTCCGGCAATCTACACGCTCTACAACTTAGATAACTAGAAGTCTTTACACTCATTGTAATAGATTCTAACATTAATATTTGTACTCAACAGTATATTTATTAATAACATCTCGTGAGAGCATTCAAGCCCGGGACTAACAACCCCGACAAATCTTGTGTTATTTATTTTCTCACGGAAGTGTTCTCGCATTTGTGTGTTACTCGATAATTCCAGCAATACTATCTCCGGATAATATTTTGGGTAACAACAAAGCCAAAATACCTCGATTTTGACGAAGAACATGGATTAGATGATGATATAATCAACACAAGCCTTCCAAAAATGATGTTCTATGATGTTCCCGTTCAAAAACCCTCAAATTCCGTCGATGGGTCGCGAAAAACGAAGGAACAATGGAAAATGGCCGAGAGATCCACGTCCAGGACTTTAAATAGCCGACCATGGCCGATCACTTACGGCCGTAACCGGCATTCGTCCGGAAGTTGCCTGGCACCCGTACGGCCGTAACTCTCGACCCTTACGGCCGTAACCGGCATCCGTCAGGCCATGCCTGCCGATCACTTACGGCCGTAACCGGCACCTTACGGCCGTAACTCGGCCAGGCCAGTACCTGCTGCGGCCGTCACGGTCGGGGCCACTCCGACGGTCCGAACGACCCCGAAACCCGAACCTGAATATGAATCGAAAATACGGTTACGAAGTACTCACAAAGAAGAACCCAAGCGCTAAGAGAACACATGATTCCGACCACCCGAAGGCTCGAAATTCGACAACGGAAAGTAATTACTCCAAACTTTGAGAAATTACGAAAATGGCCCAAAACGTCCGAAAATCACGATACGTGATCGAATAACCAAACTGAAGTTCACAACACGTCTAACAAAGTTAAATGGACTTACGGAAAACTTGAAATAGCAGTTTCCAACGAGATTCGCAAGAATCGAACTCAAGTGCGGAAAAGTCGCCAAAAAGCACGGAACTCAACAAAACGACACCGAAACGAACTCAGATGACAAAAAGTGCAGAATTAATCTTTCTCGGAATGACGAAACGGTCATGAGCGAGTCGTCAAAACGTACTTTCGCCGAAAAAATGAAATTACCGAAAATCGAAATTACGGGTATTACATTCTACCCTCCTTAAAAGAAGTTTCGTCCCGAAACTTAAAACAAGTAGGGAGAAGCAATATCCCCATCAGGAAAACTCGACGAGATACACAAAAACCGAAAACTCGCGCCCAACGGAGAAACGCTGCAAGAAACGCAAAGACACATACGGCGTGAAAACACGCTCAATCAAGAAAACAGAAATAAACACACAAACGATCCACAAGGACAACCACAAACAATTCGGACTACACCCAAGTCCTCAAAAACTACACTAGGCATTTCTGTGTCCTTTCGGAGCAGAGACGCAACCTCAATCCCCAAATCTCTCAACTACCGTCTCACAATGCACGGCTCGGTGACCCACTTGGCCACACTGGAAATAGTTGACTAACGGTGAACGACAATTCTTCGCAGTACAAGATCAGGCAACAACAGTCAGACAACCCCAATCGAACAAAAACGATCGAACAACAACGACAAAAAAAAATGATCGAACAACAACGATCAAACAACAATGATCGAATGACAACAGTCGAACAATGACTCCGAAGTCCACACTTCAACTCCAGACATTAAAAGAACTGTTAGAAAGTGAAAGACGTTACTTCCAAACAAGGTTCATAAGAATCGAACCGAACTCGGAAAGGTCACGATGATAAACAGGTCGATCTGAAACAAGGTCACAACCAGTTCGAACGATGACAACTGAGACATCAAACAAGTTCAAAAAGTATCGACGAACACGTGCAAGTCGATAGAATTTAAAAGGAGAAACTGCAGAAGTCAAATATAGTACGGGTATTACATCCGACCTCTTATAAAAGAAATGTCGTCCCCGCAACTCACCAAAAACGGAAACAAGGTCACAACACAAAAAGCATCCGACAGGAAAATCTCCCATGGGTCTCTCAGAGCCGATCCTGATATCTGTGATGAAGCGCGAACTCCGAAAGTCTCAGTAGCCAATTCGCAAAACTGAATTCGGTGTTCCTCGAGTCCACAATTGAAACGCGTTACTGACGAGAAGGACAATTTACACGTGCATGCCCCGGCACATCACGATTGAAACACCTCGGCTCGATACAATGGGGCATAACGTCGCAAAACAATATAGCGGAGATGCCAACTTAGCACAACAAAGAATCATAACACAGATCATATACAACGATTACCATCGTAAAGTAATACACACACAAACGCTACAACAACGACGATATCGTTCGGCGACCTCAACGGCCCAAACGATAACCAGCACATAATTACAAACATTATGAAACAATCACACATGTACACAAACGTACAAATCCAAGCTTCAACAGCTCACACTCGTGCGACAACACGCAACTCACCACGAGGCGATAAACAGTAAACACCAGTTCACACCTCTCACATAGGGCTAGTACAACAAATGCGTGGCAATGCCTCGACGTTCATGCCACCAATTCGATCATAATCCGGAGCAAACATCATAACGACAACGCGAACATGATACATACATACCCAGCCCTTTAACGGGAATGGATAGGTTTTAAAACGAAAACCTCCTTTTGAAAATAATTTAGAAAAACACCGGTTAATCTTGAGTATCACCATTCAAAAAAAAATACAAACGTGAAACATCGTTATCGAGACTTTGGAGAACCATTTCGCATTTGATAAAAATGAGGATACTTTCTCTTAGTGAAAAACTTTCAGAATAACACAACCATCCAAACATCACAACGTCAACATAGGACGATAAATAGCAGCACGATAAAACATCAACTCTAAGTCATCACACAAGTGCACGAACTAACACTGTAATTTAAGAACTTCATTAAAAAATAATTCACACAGTCACATCAATAGAGATGTTTAGATTTTACCAAATCAAACACAGTCAAAACCACACACGTATCGTAGGGATCAAACACTAGCAATAAAAATAAAATATTTCCAGGGTATTATTCAAATGATAAAATTTTAAAATTCTCATGTTTGAAAAATTTGGTGAAATGAATTTTTTGAAAACACTTTTAATACCTCGGTCGTCCGATCAAAACCATGTATCTCAACATTTAGAGAACACTAAAACAGTCTCCGGCGAGCACAACAACACCACAGACTTATCACAACCACTTAGCCCCAACATGTGGACATATGAAGTTCAAAATTCCGAAAACCAAAAATCGTTCTGCAAAATAAAAATTTTCCAAAATCCTTTAGTTCATAACCAAAACGACGGTAATATTTTACAATGTCCGAAGTACTTCAAAACACATTTTTCAAATACCGTCTGATTGTGTCATTTGAAAATACACGACCCATTTGTCAAAATTTAAAAAATTTTAAAAATCCATATAAACCGTGGTTTGACCGCACCACCAAAATATTTTCCAAAAATCGATTTTTACAAAAATTCTCAAACTGTAAAGTCCTTCAGAAAACATTCTCAAACTTACCCATAGCGGACAAAAATTACAACATTCCAAAAACAGTCGAATTTAAAACCACACACTCAAATGGCAACCAGGGTCGCCAATTCAATCAAATGCATCTCGTGGTATCAAGTTTAAACACACATCAAAATCATTCATCGGAGGTTCTGACAAACTCTACCATCGGTACCTTTTCAAAACCCATCAAGGTTTACAACTTTCACAACATACCACTCCACCCGGTGGTTCAAAGATAAAACAATAACGTGTCCAGTTCTATACACATACTATGTGCCACGAGTATTAAACACAACTATATTACACAATACTGTGTAAATAAAATTATGCACCGCAATTAACTCACTAAGATAAAATCGAGATACACAGGTATTACGCATAAAGGAGGAGACTTACATCTACAGGTCGCACGGAGGTGACGGTCGCCCACGATACTAATCTCGTCCGACAACATAACCGACACGTTGTGACTACGCACAACTCAACTTGTCACCTGGCGACTCGAACGACAAGACAACACATTACTCGACAAATCACGACTCGACTCGACCCGACTGCCTAGGTTTCCGCAACCTAGGCTCCGATACCATAAATGTAACACCCCCAAAACCATATGGGAATATTACACGCCGTAGACCCCTTTTTACGAGGATCTACCAGGCTATACCTCACAAAACGACCAACTGCTTGCCCGACCAGGGTCAAAAAATAAAATAATACAGACCGATGAGGTCACACAACTCAATCAACAAAATTGACTTATACATCATTACCCACACAGGGGTCGAAATACAATACAGCGAAAGACTGAAACCAACTCTGACAACACAACAAAAATCAAAACAACTCTCAACTCTTGATTAGTATCGTAGCTCGTCATCCTCTTGTGCCAATCTTGTGACTGCTCCCCTGAATCTGCATGTACCTGGACGCAAAACAGACATCCACCCCCCGATTATTCGGGGGTTAGGAAAACTCCACTATTTTCACGAGGAAAGATAAGCTCTGAAGCATTCCAAAATAAGATTATCATCTCCAAAATTTTTAGAATTTCAAAACCTTTCAAAAATATTAGGGTCTTAACCCAAATCTCAAATTGTATTTCCACAATTTACAGTACAAAAACATTTCTATAAATCTCGTGGGGCTCGGCCCAACATTCTTTTCTTAAAACTTTCTTACAAAAAGTTTGATTTACAAAACATGATTCGTGACACCGTGATCCTCTGTCACGTGTCTCCGTAGGTTCAATAACCCGCACGGACTTAACCAATCACAACAATCACAACAATCAATCATGCTCATGACTCCGTGATCGCTTGCCACGAGTCTTCGTAGGTTCAACAACCCGCACGGATTGAGCAAACACAACAATCACAACAATCAATCATGCTCATGACTCCGTGATCGCTTGCCACGAGTCTCCGTATGTTCAACAACCTGCACGGATTGAGCAAACACAACAATCACAATAACTAGTCCCGACCCCATGAACCTGTGTCACGTGTCACCGTAGGTTCCGTCGAACCCGCACGGTTGGACGTACTGTGTCCTGATTCAATGGACCTGTGCCATGAATCATCGTAGGCCTCGTCAGACCCGCATGACTGGACCTCAGCACCACACACTAAGTTCTGATCCCATGGACCTGTGCCATGAATCCTCGTAGGCCCCGTCGAACCCGCACGAGTGAACTTAGCGTTCCAGCACACCACATTCACATTCATATTACATACAACAATGAGCACGGTTAGTCAATCACGTTGATCACCACAAAATCATACATCACACGCACATAACACAATCTCAACACTCTCAACAACTATCATCAATAAACGACACAACCAACATAACACACATTCGGTACACAATACTTTGCAAAACCACGTGTACAACCATCCTATATGTACGTCGCAATCCTGCACAAATGGCACAAAGCCTTCAAATTGCGGAAAACAAAACCAACTCAAACGGAACATATTTACGAAGGCAAGAAAAATCATCATAAATCTCTACAAGATACAAGTCGTATAATAAGATACTTGCCTCGATAGTCAGCACCCGAATATTCCTACGAATACGGCACAACCCGGAAAACTCCGAACACCTACAATCCTCCGTGAAATCCAACGGAAACACGGTTACTACGAGAATAACAATTGAAAACAAATGAAAACACGATCAAGAATCGAAGGGGACCCTTTGAGACATTTAATCGGATACTAAATGTTAAAGGTTCCTTAGAAAACCAAAAATCCCGATTGGGTTCCAACGAACTTGAAATACGGATATACAATCCGTAGAACACGTCTAAAACAACGTTTATACAACAATGAATTTATCAAAAACGGATTGGAATCGAAATCAAAAGAAAAATCCCTAAAATCCTCAAAAACAAGGGTTCAAGCCAAAATACCTCGATTTCGACGAAGAACATGGATTAGATGATGATATAATCAACACAAGCCTTCCAAAAATGATGTTTTATGATGTTCCCGTTAAAAAACCCTCAAATTCCGTCGATGGGTCGCGAAAAACGAAGGAAATATGGAAAATGGCTGAGAGATCCACGTCCAGGCCTTTAAATAGCCGACCATGGCCGATCACTCACGGCCGTAACCGGCCGGGCCTTACGGCCGTAACTCGGCACTTTCGGCCGTACCCGGCAGGTCCTTACGGCCGTAACCGGCATTCGTCCGGAAGTTGCCTGGCACCCGTACGGCCGTAACTCTCGACCCTTGCGGCCGTAACTGGCATTCGTCAGGCCAACCGATCACTTACGGTCGTAACTGCACCTTACGGCCGTAACTCGTCCAGGCCAGTACCTGTTGCGGCCGTCTCGGTCGGGGCCACTCCGACGGTCCGAACGACCCCGAAACCCGAACCTGAATATGAATTGAAAATATGGTTACGAAGTACTCACAAAGACAAACCCAAGCGCTAAGAGAACACACAATTCCGACCACCCGAAGGCTCGAAATTCGACAACGGAAAGTAATTACCCCAAACTTTGGAAAATTACGAAAATGGCCCAAAACGTCCGAAAATCACGATACGTGATCGAATAACCAAATCGAAGTTCACAACACGTCTAACAAAGTTAAACGGACTTATGGGAAACTCGAAACAGCAGTTTCAAACGAGATTCGCAAGAATCGAACTCAAGTGCGGAAAAGTTGCCAAAAAGCACGGAACTCAACAAAACGACACCGAAACGAACTCGGATGACAAAAAGTGCAGAATTAATCATTCTAGGAATGACGAAACGGTCATGAGCGAGTCGTCAAAACGGACTTTCACCGAAAAAAGAAATTACCGGAAATCAAAATTACGGGTATTACAATGATGACCCCAATGCTCACATTGCGTCATTTCTCGAGATTTGCGACACATTCAAGAATAATGGTGTTACTGATGATGCCATTCATCTACAGCTTTTCCCATGTGTTTACAAAAAGGTCAGTGGGAGCAATATTACGTTATTAATACTATATGTAGATGATATTATACTTATTGGGAATAACGTAGCAATTCTCAGCACTGTGAAAGCTTGGCTTTCTAAAACGTTCTCCATGAAAGACTTGGGAGAAGCTTCCTATATTCTAGGGATCCGTCTTTATAGAGATAGACCACGAAGAATGATAGGACTTTCCCAAGCCCTCTATATAGATAAAATCCTGAGAAGATTCAAGATTGATGAATCTAAAAGAGGGTTACTTCCCATGCAACATGGAGTTCATCTAACCACGAAAATGTGTCCTCAAAGTGAAGAAGACAAGCGATAGATGAGTAAGGTACCCTATGCCTCGGCAGTGGGTAGCCTCATGTACGCTATGTTGTGTACGAGACCAGACATAGCCTACGTTGTGAGTATGGTAAGTGGATTTCAAGAAAACCCGGGAAGGGAACACTGGACTACCGTAAAGAATATTCTTAAGTACTTGAGAAGAACTAGAGATATGGTTCTTACTTACAGTGGTGGAGAACTGAAGGTGATTAGATTTACCAATTTTGACTTTTAAGGAGACAATGACGACTCTAAGTCAACATATGAGTATTTGTTTACTCTCAATGGAGGAGTAGTATCTTGGAGAAGCTCCAAGCAAACCGCTACTGTAGATTCCACCTGCCAAGCTGAGTACCAAGCTGCCTCAGAGGCTAGCAATGAAGCATTTTGGATGCAGAAGTTTGTACAAGAACTTCAGGTGGTGCCTAATTCGGAGCTGCCTATATCAATATTCTATGATAATGATGGAGATGTCGCCCAAGACAAGGAGCCGAGGGCTCACCACAACACCAAGCATATAGAGAGAAAGTATCACATCGTTAGAGAGATGGTTGAAAAAGGATATGTTTCGTTGCAAAGAGTAGACCGAAAAGATAATGTCTCTGACCCGCTGACTAAGCCGTTATCTCAGGCTGTCTTGGAAAGACATTTGAAGAACATGGTTATTGGATACCATGATGTATGGCATTGAGTGCAAGTGGGAGATTATTAGGAATATGCCCTCGAATGCCACTCAGGGGATGAGAGAGTAGGGGCATTGTACTTGTAATTATGGAATAATTAATAAACGGTTATACAATTCATTCATTGTTTATTGTATTTGAAATGCATTCTTGATTTGGTAAACATTAAAGTGAAGTCCATGTAAATAAATCGAACACTTCATTCTCATTATCGGATAAGAGAAAATGCACTGGAAGTGTTTAAAGTTTATTTATGTAAACGTTCGCAAGGCAATAAACTTAAATGGGCATTAAGTTTTGAGTAAGACTTGTATAACTGATGCTAGGACGTGTGCATGTCTTGATAGCATAGTTATAAGTATATTGGTGGGACCAATATACTCGAACGCGACTCATGATTGATTCAGTCACACGGTATTCACTTTCGGAGAGTTGATGACGAATCAAAAGGTTGTGATAGTATACATGGACCTTTGACTTGAGGGTTCAATAGAAGATGTGCCTGTGACGCTTAGTTTGTTATTAGAGTAGTTAGACTCATTTGCTTAATTGTTGAGTCAACAACGAAGTACGGACTATATGGGCAGGTAGCAGTCTTTAATGTACGCCAAGAAAGGATTCTATCTCCTGTTAGTGAGCAGGCGAATGTCCTATACGGTTAATGGCAAATAAGACCATAAGTCTTTGGCAAAAGCATTCTGATCTAGTCGTATTAGATACACTAGTAATCAGCCGGTCTTGATTTGCATTAACACATGTATAGAGTCTAGTCAACAGTAGGGTTTGACTTTACCATGACCCGAGGACTTGATCGGGACATCTAATGAAGGGTCTATACGTATATGGTATTCACGACATAATGGTTCTGGAATGATCCCTTCATTCTTTCTCAGTCGGGATTTACAGTGCAGCCTGATAGGCTGGCTAAGTGCTGCTCGCACTCATTGGTTCCTCCCAATGCCGGCTGAGACGGACCTACAGAGTCGCGCATCAGGAGCGCTGTCGGCTAAATGTGAGTTTATTATATCTCTAATAATATTAGATATTGGATATCGAATTATGATTTATTGGATAAATCAAATAGCGGTCTTATGAATTGAAATTAAGTTACCGGGTCTCATAAATTATATTTCCTAGAGAAATATTTCTGTATTTGATATAATTAATTAATTATATTAATTAATTAGTATAAATACATTGGTGATAAAACAGAGTATATTTTATGGAGTCGTTTGACGAACGTCCGGTATACGAGCCGAGTGACTCGGCCCGTTTCCTAGCACTTTCCTCATGGGGCTGCCCCAACTCCCTCTCACTTGTCTTGTCTTGTTTTTTGTTTAATGTGGTGAGATCCCACCATGTTTCATTTCAACTAATGATGCCAAAATGACAACATATGGTGGGATTCCCTTAAACATTATAAAATATTGCAAATCAATACACACAAAATGATTTATTCATTTTTGTGGTGAGGTTCAGCCGAGAGTGTTTTAGGGAGGGATAGATAATTTTCTCTTGTTCAATTTTATCATCTTGAAGGTGAGAAAAAGATAAGAAAATAAAGAGAGAAAAATTCCTACAAGTTTTCCTAGCCGTGTTCTTAGAGAACGGAATCTTGTAGAATTTTCCGGGCAACTTCCAATGCGTGGTGACGTAGAGACATCGTGCTTTCGGTGTTTGGGACGAGAGGATTTTGTGCTCGTGCTTGGGTTCGTGAACAACATCAACTTACGAAGATATTATCAAAGGCTTCAAGGGTATGGGTGTTACATGTTATTTTTGTGCACTTTATTGTCATTATTTTATCCTTCTTTTGGTTTAATTTTTCGTAAATGAGCCCTTAATGCATGATGTTTACATGTTTTGAAGTAAATTAGAGTCCTGAAGCTTGAACGAAGAAAAACAGGCCAAAAACGACATTTTTTGGTAGAAGGTCGCGTCGCACCGAAGCAGGGCCGCGTCACAGGCACAACACGGAGAAACCGGCACAAACTATACCGAGGCCGCGACACACTCTCTACGGGCCACGAACCGTACTGAAATTCTACCCATAGCTGGGCAGCAGTGTGACTAGGGCCGCGGCTCACTTACTCCAGGCCAAGGCCCGCGGCGGCGGGAACCCTGCTTTTACCTCGTGATTTTGGCAGTTTTGAAGGCTGACAAGACCTAATTCTCAGGACGCGATTCGGAGGCATGAAAGGGTTATAAAAACAGAGGAAGGATAGAAAAATAAGTATCGAAGGAGAAGGGAATACCTAGCGACAGAGAACAAAGCAAAGGAAGAACAAGAGCACGGAAGTGGATGAGTTCTTCAATCGTGTTTGAAATTCTTGAACCTTATGATTAACTCTTGTATTTTTGGTGTTGATTTCTAGCATGTCGGGCTAGACTCCTTTATTCTAGGATTGAGATGAAACCAAGATTGTGACGAATTAATTCTTGATTTTACATTATTAGTTTTCCCTTTTTCATTGAGTTTTCCCCGAGTGTTCTTAATGTTTTCAATAGTGTGGCCGATGATTGAATTATTCTAGCTGCTTAACTTGAATTGGAAGAAGATAGTGAATAGTGATAATTGCGAGAAAACCATTTTATCTTGTGAGATAGGAATATACTCATAAGAATTATGAAGCATCGATATTTTGAAGATTATAGATCTTTTTGGCTAATGTCGAATTAACTCACCTGGGAATAGGCATTAGATTAAATTAGATAATCTTCGCTTACAATAAATTGGGAAATTGCATAAGTTATATAAATCAAGATTAATTTGGATTAATCGAGGTGAATTCTTGATCCTAGATACTTCTCTCATTTGAAACTCCTTTTATTTTTTTATAATTAATTCTCTTATTTATTTTTATTTACCGCAAAATTTATTTATCAATAATTTTTCAACCCCAAATTTTAAGTCGTTCAAATAAAATTAGAAATACTAATAAATTGGTAATTAGCACATTAGTCGTCGAGGGAACAATACTCTACTCATCACTTTATTACTTGTATATGACAACGTGCACTTGCGTTCCCAAAAAATACGTAATAAGTTTTTGGCGCCGTTTCCAGGGACTGATTGTTTTTGCTAATATCAATTTCAATGTTTATAGTCTTAATTTGAATATTATTTTATTTTGTGTAAATTTGGTTTCATTTGTTTTCCTTTCAGGACTTCGTTTAGTGCATGAGAAAATTTGGTAATGAAGGTTTATTTCCTTTGGATAGCGAGCTCGAATGCACTCTTCAGAAAAGCAGGAAGGAAAGACGTGAGTTATCCATTCAGGTTACCATGGGAGATAATACGGTAAATCAAGGGAATGATAACCCAATCAAGCAGATTCAACCAGCATTGGATCTCCGTGGTTATGCACTTCCGCATATCAATGCTAATTTTTTGGGGATTCGGCGCCCGATTATCAAGCGAATAATTTCGAAATCAAGCCAGCTATCATTCAAATGGTGCAAGCAAGCCAATTTTGCGGATTGGCTAATGATTGTAACACCCCCAAAACCATATGGGAATATTACATGCCGTAGACCCCTTTTTACGAGGATCTACCAGGCTATACCTCACAAAAAGTCCAACTGCTTGCCCGACCAGGGTCAAACAATAAAATAATACAGACCGATGAGGTCACACAACTCAATCAAAAAAATTGACTTATACAACATTACCCACACAGGGGTCGAAATACAATACAACGGAAGACTGAAATCAACTCTGACAACACAACAAAAATCAAAACAACTCTCAACTCTTGATTAGTATCGCAGCTCGTCATCCTCTTGTGCCAATCCTGTGACTGCTCCCCTGAATCTGCATGTACCTGGACGCAAAACAGACAACCACCCCCGATTATTCGGGGGTTAGTAAAACTCCACTGTTTTACTAGTGCAAGTATCAAATCATACGAACTGTAACAAGCAAATAATAATCGTGAATCAAATATAAAAATCAAGTATCAAAATATCCCCGGGAGATTTTCACAAGGAAAGATAAGCTCTGAAGCATTCGAAAATAAGATTATCATCTCGGGAATTTTTAGAATTTCAAAACCTTTCGAAAATCTTAGGGTCTTAACCCAAATCTCAAATTGTATTTCCACAATTTACAGTACAAAAATATTTCCATAAATCTCGTGGGGCTTGGCCCAACATTCTTTTCTTAAAACTTTCTTACAAAAAGTTTGATTTACAAAACATGATTCGTGACACCGTGATCCCCTGTCACGTGTCTCCGTAGGTTCAACAACCCACACGGACTTAACCAATCACAACAATCAATCATGCTCATGACTCCGTTATCGCTTGCCACGAGTCTCCGTAGGTTCAACAACCCGCACGGATTGAGCAAACACAACAATCACAACAATCAATCATGCTCATGACTCCGTGATCGCTTGCCACGATTCTCCGTAGGTTCAACAACCCGCACGGATTGATCAAACACAACAATCACAACAACCAGTACCGACCCCGTGAACCTGTGTCACGTGTCATCGTAGGTTCCGTCGAACCCGCACGGTTGGACGTATTGTGTCCTGATTCACTGGACCTATGCCATGAATCATCGTAGGCCTCGTCAGACCCGCACGATTGGACCTCAGCACCACACACTAAGTTATGATCCCATGGACCTGTGCCATGAATCCTCGTAGGCCCCGTCGAACCTGCACGAGTGAACTTAGCGTTCCAGCACACCACATTCACATTCACATTACATACAACAATGAGCACGGTTAGTCAATCACGTTGATCACCACAAAATCGTACATCACACGTACATAACACAATCTCAAAACTCTCAACAACTATCATCAATCAACGACACAACCAACATAACACACGTTCGGTACACAATACATTGCAAAACCAAGTGTACAACCATCCCATATGTACGTCGCAATCCTTCACAAATGGCACAATGCCTAACACGTATACCAATATAACACTATTATCACAAAGCCTTCAAATTGCGGAAAACACAACCAACTCAAACGGAACATATTTACGAAGGCAAGAAAAATCATCATAAATCTCATACGTGATTATTAGTCACAAGATACAAGTCGTATAATAAGATACTTGCCTCGATAGTCGGCACCCGAATATTCCTACGAATACGGCACAACCCGGAAAACCCCGAACACCTAAAATCCTCCGTGAAATCCAACGGAAACACGGTTACTATGAGAATAAGAATTGAAAACAAAGGAAAACATGATCAAGAATCGAAGGGGACCCTTTGAGACATTTAATCGGATACTAAATGTTCAAGGTTCCTTAGAAAACCAAAAATCCCGATTGGGTTCCAACAAACTCGAAATATGGATATACAATCCGTAGAATACGTCCAAAACAATGTTTATACAACAATTAATTGATCAAAAACGGATTGGAATCGAAATCAAAAGGAAAATCCCTAAAATCCTCAAGAACAAGGGTTCAAGCCTGTTGTGCGGCGATTAATATGCCTCGGTGGCGATCGGCATAATAATCTGAGAGCCAACCACAGAAGACATACTCTGGGCAAACACCCAGAGATCGGCACCCACGGCGATCGTCTTTTGGTATCCGGCGATCATCTTTTGGTATCTGGCGATTGTCTTTGATGTCCAACCAGAGACGGTCGTCTCGTGCCACGTATAAATCCAGCATCCGTCAAAGTCGTCGAAGACCGAATCTTGGGCGGTGACCCACATGCAGATCCGCAAAAGGTGCCGACAGATAAGACCTTTGACCCCAGCCTGTCACCTACCTCACTTACCGACAGGCCCGCCGAAAGGTGTAAAGTGGGTCATCCCCGGACAGTGACTCAGGACGCGTGCAGGCTTCCCATTGGCTCGCACAGCTGGCACCAGCAACAACCCTAGATTTAAGGGAACAGCCCACATGACGGGGCGATCGGCCATCTTATTATAATATAAAAAACGGCGGTCGCCCGCGATCGCCAGAGAGGTCCCAGCAACCTTATCTCCTATAAATAGGAGGCTCATAACATGACAGTAAATACGGAATCACATCATCGTGAATACAGAGAGAATAAGAACTCATCTGGGAATTACATATACATTCATAGTGGTTCATATACACTCACATAACATCAAAAGCAAGAACTCACAGATCTCCCTATCTGGTTCTTCCGGCAATCTACACGCTCTACAACTTAGATAACTAGAAGTCTTTACAATCATTGTAATAGATTCTAACATTAATATGTGTACTCAACAATATATTTATTAATAACATCTCGCGAGAGCATTCAAGCCAGGGACTAACAACCCCGGCAAATATTGTGTTATTTATTTTCTCACGGAAGTGTTCTTGCATTTGTTTGTTATTCGATCATTCCAGCAATACTATCTCCGGATAATAATTTGGGTAACAACAATTGGCGCTAGAAGAAGGGGCGTTTTCAAAACCTTCATTTTTATTCCTACCGTCTCGAAGAACACTCACTGTTCTCCGGACATATACTTGAAGAAACACTCACTGTTCTTCAAAAGAAAAGCCTTCAAAAAAATGACATCTGCAACGACTTCCATGAGAGCCACCCTGCGATCTGCCGGAAACCTCATTCCGGCCCGGACCGAATCCCAGCCCACGGCGGAAGGCGACCACGGCGACGTAAGGCTCTCAGTCCTGCCCCCGAGGGACGGTCCTAGCCTCTCACTCGATTCCAGACTGCCGAACAGATTGAGGAGGCTATATCCATCCTCAGGGAGCGATGGAGGGCATGCGACTCGCCCACCATCACTCCGTCAGCCATCCGCCGGGCAGGCAAACGGAAGCTCAAGGGGATATATGTTGAGAAATCGACGGAAAGCCCCGAGCCGCAGGAGAAAGCTCTCGTTAGGCGGGACGACTCCGTCTTCAGCTGCCTAGGGAGCGATCCCTCATGGCGACCCGGGCACTCAGGCCCCAGCCGGGAGACATCGGAGTCCGAATCCTTTACCAGGAGTTCGGCATATCCGACTCCCAGGAGACAAGCTGGTCAGCGAGCCCCCGCTCGCCCAAAAAATGAACCTGCTGGCAGGGAGATCATCGTCCACCATGGAGCTAGGGGATCTGTGCACGATCGCCTTGGCTCGCGCTCCGGGATCCAATCGGCGAGCAGTCAGGTAACGGCGATAGCCTCCATGCAACGCCAGCTCGACGAAATGAAGGCGCTCTTGGAAACTGGGGCAGGCGTCAGGAGATCGATCGCTGGGCCAAGTGAACCACTCACGGTTCAGATCGAGCTCGCCCTAGTTCAACCAACGATCGCTCCCCCACAAACACCTCTATATGAGGGAAGATCGGATCCGGAGACCCACTTGAGCAAATTCCGGATCTACATGACCGGATGCGGAGCATCAGATGCGACGAAGTGTCAAATGTTCCCGTTAACTCTGGGCGATCTCGCCCACAGGTGGTACATCTCACTACCACCTCGCTCAATCAATTGCTTTGAGAAGCTGGCGAACGACTTCACGTCGTACTTCGCCGCTAAAGTCGCTGGCCCTGAAGGCCCCCACCGCATGATGAAAATCAGGCAGGGGAAGGACGAGTCAGATGAAGATTACATCGACCGGGTAGACGAGATAGTCCTCATCGGCGAGCCCATTATCGACGAGCTCGCTCTCTATTCAGTCCTGGGGGGATTCTGCGGCCACTCACCCATGTTCAGGTACCTCACAAAGGACATCCCCCCGACCTACTCGGTCTTCCGCGTCAGAGCCGCCGATTTCCTGGCCAGGCAGATGATGCTCTCCCTCCGCTTAGGCGAGGGACCCTCCGGAGAAGGGAAGACGCCATCCCATGTCCAGAAGAAGGCGGTCGCCAAGCCCAGAAAGGCAGTCGCAAAGCCGCCTGGTGAATTCAAAGCCTTCGAGGATGTAGAGGTTCACCTCCTCCACAACCTCAACTTATCTCCGGCCCACATCTTCAACGCAATTAAGGGGCGCGAGTGGCTTTCCAAACCAAATCCAATAAGGGACCACGGTCATCTAGACCGTATCAAATTATGTGCCTACCACAAGAGTCCCGACCACAACACCAGCCAATGCCGCGACCACCTCAGACAACTCTGGCGATTGTTTGAGGAAGGCAAATTGGACAACTTGGTCACCAAGCCAGAACCTAGGACAGAGAGGACCGGAGGGCGCGAACGCCGACAAAACGAAAGGACCCCTCCCAATCCGGTCGCCAGGATCGAGCATGAGCCGGAGTATTCTGATGAATCGATCCATCCGATCAACCCTGCCGGTCGGATTAATATGCTTCAAGCAAGAGGTGGAAACCTCGGGGGCCTTTCCCCGATTTCCACCATGTCAAACAGGAAGCAAAAGGCCGAACTAAGGGCGTTCGCCGGGGTCCATGTCGTGGTACCTCCAGAGCCGACCATCTCTAAAGACGCGCTCATCACCTTCTCCAACAAGGACAGGGAGGGAGTACAATGCCCCAAATAGGATGCATTGGTGATCTCTGCTTGTATCCTTGGGAAGATGGTCGACCGCGTGCTGGTTGACAATGGGAGCTTCTGCAACATCATATTCAAGTCCGCTCTTGACCAGCTCGGCAATCTAACCAAGTTCATCAAGCCGTTTGACACTGTGCTTCAAGGGTTCGGCGACAGCACAGTCCAAGCCTACGGAAGGATCAAGCTCTCTGTCGAGCTAATATCCTTTTACGATCCCAAGGTTAGGATTACTAGTAACCTAAATTTTGTAATCATAGACAGGCCCAGCATCAATAATGGGTTCCTAGGTCGTCTGTTTCTAGAAACCTTTGAGGCGATCGCCTCGTCTTTCTTTTACTATATCAAATTCCCCACTGCCGATGGGACGGTCGGTACTGTAAAAGGAGATCAGCTAATGGCAAATAAATGTTTGAACTACTCCTATGTCGTAACTTCTTTCAATACTTCCCATGCTATGTGTAACATTGAAACGATCGACGATCAATCCATAGAGATCGATGAGCCAAGCACATTGTACCAACTCGATTCAGAGGACGCCAACTCACAACGATTAACGGACGACATCAAGCCAAGGATCGGTTTCGAGCCAAGTATCGACATCGATCGAAGAATCGAGTCCGGAAATCATTCCAAACGAGAGGCGACCGTCCCCGTTGAAGAGTTGGAAAATATAACGATAGATCCGGTTCGCCCGGAGCGGGAAGTCTGGTCGAAAGAGCATCGATCGCGAATTGAAAGAGGGACTGATCAATTTACTACGTAAGAACATCGGAGTCTTTGCCTGGCCGCATCAAGATATGGTTGGCATAAGTCCTGAACACGCTTGCCACTATCTAAAAATCAACCCGACAAGGAAGCCTGTTCACCAGAAATGTAGGAAATTCGGTCCTGAGAAGTACGCGGCGCTCGACATAGAGGTCAAAAAGCTACTCAACAACAAACTAATCGGAGTAGCTACAGACGATCCACAGTGGGTCTCCAACGCGGTACTCGTCAAAAAGCCAACTGGCTCCTCGAGGTTGTGCATCGACTTCACCGACCTCAACGCGGCATGTCCAAAAGATCACTTTCCAATGCCTCATATTGATCACTTGGTCGATAGTACAGCAGGTTGCGAAATGATCTCGTTCATGGATGTTTTCGCTGGATACCATCAAATCCCAATGGTGGAGAAAGACATAAAGCACACATCTTTCCACACGGAGAAGGTAATATACTTTTGGGTCCGAATGCCATTCGGCTTGAAGAATGCGGGGGCAACCTACCAGCGTCTAGTCAACGGAATGTTCGCCAATCAAATCGGCAAAACCATGGAGGTCTACATGGACGACATCTTGGTCAAAAGCCTCAAGAAGGAAGACCACCTCAATGACCTCGCCGGACGTTCACCATCCTCGAGAAGTTCAACATGAAATTGAACCCCAAGAAATGCAACTTCGGGGTGGGCTCCGGAAAATTCCTGGGGCACATCGTAAGCCAAAGGGGGATCGAGGCGAACCCCACCAAGATTCAGGCGATCCTCAACATGCAGGAGCCACGGAATGTCAAGCAAGTGCAACGACTCACAGGTTGTTTAGCCACCCTCAACCGCTTCATATCTCGGCTCGGCGATAAAAGTAAGCCTTTCTTCGCGACCATAAAGAACAAGAAGTTCGCATGGACGAAGGAGAGTCAAGTAGCGTTCGCCAAAATCAAGAAATATCTATCTAACCCTCAGATCTTGGCAAAGCCGATCCCCGGTGAGAAATTATTCCTTTACCTAGTGGCCTCAGAGGTCGCACTGAGTGCCGTTTTGGTGCGAGCGGAGGGACAAGTCCACTTGCCGATCTACTACGTTAGTCAAGCGCTCCACGATGCAGAGACGCATTATACACCATTGGAGAAGATCGCCTACGCTCTGGTCATGAGTGTTCGCAAGATAAGGGCCTACTTCTTCGAACATCAAGTGGAGGTTCTGACGACTCTCCCTCTAAGGCAAGTTCTACACCGACCGGACACCAACGGGCGACTCCTCAAGTGGTCACTGGAGATCGCCTAATACGGTATCACCTACGCTCCCCGCACGGCGATCAAAGTCCAGGCTCTTGTAACACCCCCAGATCCGACCGGGAATATTACAGCGCCGTGGGCCCCGAGATGGAACCCACAAGGCTGAAGGAAATTTTCGCAAAACATTTACAAATGCCCAAGAGGCTAACGACGGTACTGTCTTTTAAAAACATTTGAAGACTTTATAAAAATCGTTTATCAAAACCGTCGTAATATCTCATTTGAAACCACAAGGCCCAAAATGTCAAAACTCAACAGTTTAAAAAAATACATTAAGATATCGCTTACACGTACCGACAGAATAAATTCAGAAAACGATTTCCAAAGTAACCTAAGTTACCAGATACCAATAGGTCATTTTAAAAATACTCACGCAGCGGAAAAAGACCAACAATTAAAGTACTCTAGCAGCGGAATACAAGAACTGATCGGGAAACTCAATACACAAATACATGCCCTTGCCAGTATCCTCCGGGAAGTTCATCTCTCCACGACCGCTGCAAGCTTGATAATCCAAGAACCTAAAAAGAAAGACCACGACGGGGTCAGCCATAATATCCAACAATGATAACCATCACATCACGTCAATAATTACATATCAATAGAAATACTAAATAAGAATACGACCAATGTAATCTTACCGTCGTAACCTTACGAAAATCCACGATTCGTATCCTTAACAACACAATAAGATAATACCGAAATATCTGTACGGTATCTCAACAATACCCAAGGTTCTCAAAACATTATCGTAACTCACGATACGGAAATTATACCAACTTTGGCCAATTCAATCCATCGGATAGCGTCGACAATTCCAATACGATAATCGATTGTCCATCAAAGACAAGTACCAAGGAAATACGGAACATACCTCAAAATACGAAATACCATGACAATCACGTCAGTCTAATCCGAGATAAGATCAACACAACATACGGACATGGTCCTAACACAAGACCTACAAATGCATACTCTTATGACAACGTCAATATGATCACAACAATAATGACAACGTATACTTATGGAAAACCCATAATATACATATGCACAATAACAACACGTAGGTAATCCGATGATCCAACGTTCACTGCCTAGATCCCACGATGACCCCGTCAGATCAACCGTGGTGGAAAAACCTGTCCGATGATCCAGCGCGCGCTAGCATAGATCCCCCGATGATCCCGTCAGACCAAAACGAGGTGGACATATGACAACAATGCACAACTGCATAAACAACAATACACAATACACGACCACAACAATGCACAAATGCATGACAACAACGATACACGAATGTATCACAACATGATCGACACAAATGATAAAAATGATTAGAGTACTTGCCCCGAGTCCTTCGAGAACGACCTCAATGTCTAAACCATCACGAACCATTATCCTCAATACTCGACGGTCCAAAGTATCACGGATTGCAGATAATTCATATCTCCGTCTTTATCACGATATATCCTCGATATACAAGTATACCAATAACAAAAGTAAATCATATACATTATGATTTAGATTCCCAAAACTCGAATATGATTTATAATCCCAAATCTCCTGTGATTACGATTATAAACATTGCTATACGAATTATAAACGAATGAAACGAAAACCATTCATTAAATACTATAAACTGAGCAAGTAATAACTTACCTCGATACCGATACGACGATGATGAAGACGTCACTAATATCATTGTCTTCGTCTACTAGATTCTCGGCCCTGACCAACGCCATTCACGAACATACTCGAACACGACCGCTACATACGGTTATAAATACCGATCAATAATCTCAACCTATTACAATCATCGATAAACAACAAGTTCGACAACAATCAACAATCGATAAAACCAAATCACAAACCCAACGGCTTGACAATATCTCGATTAAACGCTAGTCGGATCAATCCAACTCCAACCAACACGAATTCAGAATCACAACGCGAAAATACTGCACTTTCTGCCTTCTTAGCGCACGTTAATCACTTAACGTAGCGTGCGCTAAGTTGCTCCCGTTAGCGCGCGCTAGGCAGTAAGCTTAGCATGCGCTAATGCTGTACTGATGCATGTTTTTCAGATACCGATCAACATATGGCGATTATCAAGAACACTAAGTGATTCTAAATCATGCTCATAGATATCAAAACAACGAAATCCGATATCCTTTAACATATAAGTAATCATCAAACCCTTAATCCAATCCATATATTCAAATATCATCTTCTTCCTCAAATATCAACATCATGAACACCAAGAACCTTAACTTATCTCAAGAAAACGAACTACATAATTCAAACCACACGAATCATATTAATATCATCATACTCCGGTAATCAATCTCATAATCATTCTTGTCAACTTGTTTATGTAATAATCATCAACTCAAGAACATCAACATTCAATCCAAAACGAAATCCGAAGATGAAGAGGGATTACCTTTATGAAGGAATGGATTGATTTCCAAGGTTAAATCCATTTCCAAGAATCACCAATGATTTCAAGAACAAAGCCTTAATCCATGATTTCCATCTTTAATATTGTTAACGAGGATCATCCCTCAGTGTTTAGGAACTCCAAATGTCCTCCCAAGGTTCTCTCTATCTGGTGAAAGGAAAGAAATGGACGAAATGCTTCATAACACCCGTTTGTCCCTTTTTATAAAGTATATTACTAGCGTGCGCTAAACCTTATGTTTAGCGTGCGCTACGGCCTTAGCGTGCGCTAACTGACTTTGTTAGCGTGCGCTATCGCGATCCGAGGCTACTGATGCGGCCGTACATGCGCTTACGTACGTAATGCCCATGCATTAGCGTACGTAACTTACACTCTCTAGCATATGCAAGTCCTTGCGTTTAGCGTGTGCTAATATCAGTTGACTCGTTTGTCTGTATGCTCCGAAGACTGGTCCACACGCCGAAAGTGCTGATGAGGATAAGATTCCTTTTTGTCCAATATATAGTTAGCGTGCGCTAATTAACATGTATTAGCGTGCGCTAACACTACATTACAACATCCGTTGACTTATCAGAACATGCGCCAAAAGTGGCCTGGTCCACACGTAGATTCCCTCTGAGCTGTTCTTCACTAGCGTACGCTAAGTTATGTCCGTAGCGTGCGCTAAACCTGCACGATAGCGTGCGCTAATAATGTTACACTTAGCCATTTTCAGCTATTCTTGTCCAACGTCTCGACATGCAAAATACGAACATACGGCATACTGAATACACATACTCCTTCCAATAATATTCTCATACGATACACAATATCCTTAACTGCAATTGTTGACCAAGTATAGTAATTACACGAATACAGATGTCTCAGTCCTTCAAATATTTTATCCACACTGTACAGATTCCACATTGTACAACATAACTCGGATAAAATAACATTAAACAATAGTAGTAGAAATTCAGGATATTACATACTACACCACTTAAAATAAGTTTCGTCCTCGAAACTTGCAAGCCGTTTAAAAAAACCAACAAACTGTTCAACCAAAATATTCCGAAACCATCACAACAACGATCGATCATCATTAACGAATAACCAAAACAGTACACCTATATATGCGCCAAGTCGACGATCTCCTGAGGTACTAGCAAGTGACTTCACTGTAATGCCTCAATACGTTTACACTAACAATTCCATGAATCTCAACAAAATATATCATCATGATGATAAACTCCAATATTACCAACGAACGATCAACGAAAATCGAGAATACCTTCACATGGTAACCTCCAACACGATCAACACAGAACCACATAAATCGATATGCGAACTAATAAGGTTCTCAAAACGACACACCAATCACATACAGTGGATCTCAACGAAACACAACCGACTGGTGAACATTCCCCTAGGCATACGAACAACCAATCGCAAATCGATGAAGATACCAATTTATACAAGGAGTGGGAACGACCACTCATTGTCCAAAACAACCAGCATGGGGGCACCATCCCCAAATCTACACTTACAAAGAAACCATTCAAAAACATTATGGTAGTGCATACGTCCCAGTTTCACAAAACCCAAAGTTCCAAAATTACATCTTGTGCATGAATTCTACATCACGCAGCATATTCTTCTTATCCGATCAATCAACCGATCATCACTGGATAACCAACTACCATACTGAAGATCGAATCTTTTTCATCGTACCATACTGATGTACTATCCAGTTCGTGAGTCACACTCATATCTTCACCATAATAGCATTATGCACTAAATGCGTATGCATATAAATCACATTTTTCAAAACCAGTTGAAATCATATAGTCTTGTCAAGAAGACAAATTTTCGAAAGTTCCTTTCAAAAATTCCAAAACTCAAAACATAAATTTTGGTAAGACCACAAAATCAATTTCCGAAAAATTAAATCGGCTCGCTGGTGCCAAGTATTCGATAACAGTTTCCTTCGAATCCACACGATTTCGAAATTTTTAAAATGAAAACTATGCAAATGATTGACCACATCCATACTCCTGTATACCAATTCGGCTCGGCACCAAATCCGCTGACATTCCATTGAAAACCGCACGATAGAGTTCCACAACCTCAATATATAAACTCCGACCCAAAAACTCCTTTTCCACATATGACTTGCAACGTCAATCATTAATCCATCCTGGATCACCTCAAATATGATATGACAAAACATGAATAATCAATAGCTCAAACACAGCGACAGACTTCCCGAGAAATTTCATTCGAACAAGTAAACCAAGAACCTCAAAAGGCGAAAATAAAAACGATTGGTAAAGCATTTTACAAATCTCGGGAGGTTTAAGAAAACAGAAAGGCCTTTTGAAACATTAGGGTCTCAGCCCGTATCTCGTTCCGCATTACAAGAAGTTTAAAAAAGTAGAAAACTCTTTTTCGGACCCCAAGTCCTGAGTTATAAAACCATTTCAAAATCGATTGGGTCTCAGCCCAAAAATCATTTTCCGTAAAACATCCGTAAAACATTCATTTTGAAAAGTATCATTTTCAAATGCTCAAAACAGTTTCATATATCTCAAAATGAACTATCATGACTACATGTTCTTCTCAACCATACACAACATTTCTCCCAAATGCACAACTCCGTTCCAAAACTTAATCGACATATTGATTTCCAAAATCATAACTTCTCAAGATCATCAATCTTGTCCCAACTCTGTCACCTTATACTGTAACGCATAATATCTGTTGAATCTCAAAACGTATAAACTTAGAACGGCAATAAATCTCAATGAAATCCAATATCCAAATACTTACAGATCGTGAAGCCGACGATTCCCCGTGATACTGGCACATGTCTCGACTCAAGAAAATACTCGACACAGATATTTTCAAAACACATATTTTGCAAACTCAGTTCAACTCGAGAACACAACACAGCTCTATCTGAAGAAACACGTTAATACCGTTTGGAAAAGTTTATAACAAACCCAGTACCACACTGGTAAATCACATATCACACAAGCCCGAGTGAACAACAAAAACTCACGGCTCTAATATTTGTCAAATCGACAACTCGAATGACGCGACTAAAACACAACCCAACTCGACCCGACTGCCTAGGTTTTCTCAACCTAAGCTCTGATACCATATTCTGTAACACCCCCAGATCCGACCGGGAATATTACAGCGCCGTGGGCCCCGAGATGGAACCCACAAGGCTGAAGGAAATTTTCGCAAAATATTTATAAATGCCCAAGAGGCTAACGACGGTACTGTCTTTTAAAAACATTTGAAGACTTTATAAAAATCGTTTATCAAAACCGTCGTAATATCTCATTTGAAACCACAAGGCCCAAAATGTCAAAACTCAACAGTTTAAAAAAATACGTTAAGCTATCGCTTACACGTACCGACAGAATAAATTCAGAAAACGATTTCCAAAGTAACCTAAGTTACCAGATACCAATAGGTCATTTTAAAAATACTCACGCAGCGGAAAAAGACCAACAATTAAAGTACTCTTGCAGCGGAATACAAGAACTGATCGAGAAACTCAATACACAAATACATGCCCTTGCCAGTATCCTCCGGGAAGTTCATCTCTCCATGACCGCTACAAGCTTGATAATCCAAGAACCTAAAAAGAAAGCCCACGACGGGGTCATCCATAATATCCAACAATGATAACCATCACATCACGTCAATAATTACATATCAATAGAAATACTAAGTAAGAATACGACCAATGTAATCTTACCGTCGTAACTTTACGAAAATCCACGATTCGTATCCTTAACAACACAATAAGATAATACCGAAATATCTGTACGGTATCTCAACAGTACCCAAGGTTCTCAAAACATTATCGTAACTCACCATACGAAAATTATACCAACTCTGGCCAATTCAATCCATCGTATAACGTCGACAATTCCAATACGATAATCGATTGTCCATCAAAGACAAGTACCAAGGAAATACGGAACATACCTCAAAATACGAAATACCATGACAATCACGTCAGTCTAATCCGAGATCAGAT
The DNA here is from genome assembly GCA_033398695.1 of Orobanche coerulescens. Lineage (NCBI taxonomy): Eukaryota > Viridiplantae > Streptophyta > Magnoliopsida > Lamiales > Orobanchaceae > Orobanche > Orobanche coerulescens. The sequence goes on along the minus strand of CM065805.1, from coordinate 40,905,296 downwards.
CAACACATCATATGGACATGGTCCTAACACAAGACCTACAAATGCATACTCATATGACAATGTCAATATGATCACAACAATAAAGACAACGTATACTTATGGCAAACCCATAATATACATATGCACAATAACAACACGTAGGTAATCCGATGATCCAGCGTTCACTGCCTATATCCCACGATGACCCCGTCAGACCAACCGTGGTGGAAAAATATGTCCGATGATCCAGCGCGCGCTAGCATAGATCCCCCGATGATCCCATCAGACCAACACGAGGTGGACACATGACAACAATGCACAACTACATAAACAACAGTACACAATACACGACCACAACAATGCACAAATGCATGACAACAACGATACACGAATGTATCACGACATGATCGACACAAATGATAAAAATGATTAGAGTACTTGCCCCGAGTCCTTCGAGAACGATCTCAATGTCTAAACCATCACGAACCATTATCCTCAATACTCGACGGTCCAAAGTATCACGGATTGCAGATAATTCATATCTCCGTCTTTATCACGATATATCCTCGATATACAAGTATACCAATAACAAAAGTAAATCATATACATTATGATTTAGATTCCCAAAACTCGAATATGATTTATAATCCCAAATCTCCTGTGATTACGATTATAAACATTGCTATACGAATTATAAACGAATGAAACGGAAACCATTCATTAAATACTATAAACTGAGCAAGTAATAACTTACCTCGATACCGATACGATGATGATGAAGTCGTCACTAATCTCATTGTCTTCGTCTACTAGCTTCTCGGCCCTGACCAACGCCATTCACGAACATACTCGAACACGACCGCAACATACGGTTATAAACACCGATCAATAATCTCAACCTATTACAATCATCGATAAACAACAAGTTTGACAACAATCAACAATCGATAAAACCAAATCACAAACCCAACGGCTTGACAGTATCTCGATTAAACACTAGTCGGATCAATCCAACTCCAACCAACACGAATTCAGAACCACAACACGAAAATACTGCACTTTCTGCCTTCTTAGCGCACGTTAATCACTTAACGTAGCGTGCGCTAAGTTGCTCCCGTTAGCGCGCGCTAGGCAGTAAGCTTAGCGTGCGCTAATGCTGTACTGATGCATGTTTTTCAGATACCGATCAACATATGGCGATTATCAAGAACACTAAGTGATTCTAAATCATGTTCATAGATATCAAAACAACGAAATCCGATATCCTTTAACATATAAGTAATCATCAAACCCTTAATTCAATCCTTATATTCAAATATCATCTTCTTCCTCAAATATCAACATCATGAACACCAAGAACCTTAACAATACTCCCCTAATTTAACATTACAGAGATTAATAATCAACAATGATATCAACATCCGCAAAGGAGAAGAAGGATTCACTAACTTATCTCAAGAAAACGAACTACATAATTCAAACCACACGAATCATATTAATATCATCATACTCCGGTAATCCATCTCATAATCATGCTTGTCAACTTGTTTATGTAATAATCATCAACTCAAGAATATCAACATTCAATCCAAAATGAAATCCAAAGATGAAGAGGGATTACCTTTATGAAGGAATGGATTGATTTCCATGGTTGAATCCATTTCCAAGAATCACCAATGATTTCAAGAACAGAGCTTTAATCCATGATTTCCATCTTTAATCTTGTTAATGAGGATCATCCCTCAGTGTTTAGGAACTCCAAATGTCCTCCCAAGGTTCTCTCTATCGGATGAAAGGAAAGAAATGGACGAAATGCTTCATAACACCCGTTTGTCCCTTTTTATAAAGTATATTATTAGCGTGCGCTAAACCTTATGTTGAGCGTGCGCTACAGCCTTAGAGTGCACTAACTGACTTTATTAGCGTGCGCTATCGCAGTCCAGAGGCTACAGTCTGGCTTCGTACATGCACTTACGTACGTAATGCCCATGCATTAGCGTATGTAACTTACACTCTCTAGCATATGCAAGTCCTTGCGTTTAGCGTGCGCTAATATCAGTTGACTCGTTTGTCTGTATGCTCCGAAGACTGGTCCACACGCCGAAAGTGCTGACGAGGATGAGATTCCTTTTTGTCCAATATATAGTTAGCGTGCGCTAATTAACATGTATTAGTGTGCGCTAACACTACATTACAACATCCGTTGACTTATCAAAACATGCGCCGAAAGTGGCCTGGTCCACACGTAGATTCCATCTGAGGTGTTCTTCACTAGCGTACGCTAAGTTATGTCCGTAGCGTGCGCTAAACCTGCACGATAGCCTGCACTACTCGTGATTATTAGCGTGCGCTAATAATGTTACACTTAGCCATTTTCAGCTATTCTTGTCCAACGTCTCGACATGCAAAATACGAACATACCGCATACTGAATACACATACTCCTTCCAATAATATTCTCATACGATACACGTTATCCTTAACTGCAATTGTTGACCAAGTACAGTAATTACACCAATACAGATGTCTCAGTCCTTCAAATATTGTATCCACACTGTACAGATTCCACATTGTACAACATAACTCGGATAAAATAACATTAAACAATAGTATTAGAAATTCCGGATATTAGAGCTCTGGCGGACTTCGTGGTGGAATTAACATTCCCTCACAGTATGTCCCAGGTCGGTCGCCCTGCTTGGAAGCTGTACGTGGATGGTTCAGCGACCAACTCGCGAGCAGGGGCAGGGATTGTCCTCATTAGCCCCGACGGCCAAAGTTTCACAAATGCGGTGCGTTTCGGGTTTCGTGCGACCAACAATGAAGCCGAGTACGAAGCCTTGGTAGGCGGTCTCGATCTAGCCCTCGCCCTAGATGTTCATCGCCTCCATATCTTCATGGACTCCCTCTTGGTCGTGAACCAAGTCAAGGGAGAATATGAGGCGCGCGACGAACAGATGGTCAAAAACCAAGAATTGGTCTCCGAAATATGCACGAAATTTGGGGAAGTGCTAATCGAACAAGTCCCGAGAGAGCACAACTCCCAGGCCAATGCCCTATCCAATCTAGCGTCGTCGGATGGGGCAGCCGATTTCTCTAATATCCAAATTACAAAATCAGCAAGGCCGGCGATCGACAGAAACCTGGTTACCACAGTCGCCGTTGCCGAGGAGAGCTGCATGACTCTGTTCATCAAATACTTAAAGGAGGGAACGGTCCCTAACGACCGTACCAAAGCTCGCCAACTCCAGCTCCGTGCGACCAGATATACCCTATTGGATGACCGGCTTTACAAGCGAGCTTTCAGCCTTCCCCTCCTCAAGTGTATTACACCGGAGGAAGGTCGACTCGTTTTAGCCGAGATCCATGACGGGATCTGTGGGAACCATGCTGGCGGATGAGCTCTCATCCTTAAAACAACCAGGCAAGGTTTTTTCTGGCCATCACTTCAGAAGGATGCGATCGCCTATGCCAGATCGTGTCACAGGTGTCAAGTAATGGGCCCAAACATCAAGCTCTCCCCTGAGCAGCTCACTTCAATGTACAGCCCATGGCCTTTCGCCCAATGGGGCATCGACCTTATAGGTCCCTTGCCGACGGCGCCAGGGGGCTGTAAGTTTGCCATCGTAGGGGTCAACTATTTCACCAAATGGGCTGAGGCGGAACCGCTAAACAAGATCGGCCAAGATCAAGTAATCAAGTTCATCTGGAAAAACATCATATGCCGATTCGGTCTGCCCCAGGCCATCATCTCCGACAATAGAAAGCAGTTCGACGGCTTAGAAGTCATGCAATTATGCGAGAAGTGGGGAATCAAGAGGTTGTTCTCAGCCCCCTACCACCCTCAGACGAACGGGCAGGTAGAATCCGTGAACAAAATCCTCAAACACACGATTCAAGCGCGACTAGAGTCCAGGCAAGGATGATGGGCGAACGAACTCCCAGACGTTTTGTGGTCTTATCGAACGACGACCCGTAATTCAACCGGCGAAACCCTATTCGCCCTCGCCTTCGGAACAGGAGCGGTGATCCCCTCGAAGATCGCCGTCCTTAGCCATCGAATCGAACAAGAGATGACGACCGACAATGATGTGGCCCGACAGATCGACCTCGACATGCTCGAAGAACGACGATTGACCTCAGAAATGAAGAACACAATCCACAAAAGGAGATCCGAGAATTTCTTCAATTCGAAGGTCAAGGAAAGAAGGTTTCAAGTGGGCGATCTTGTCCTCAAAAAGATCCAGACCCACACAGGTGTTTTTGGCCCGAACTGGGAAGGCCCCTTCAGGATATCTAAATGGCTAACTAAGAGATCCTACAAACTTGAACACCTTGACGGTACTCCGGATCAATATCCCTGGAAAGCCGTACATCTGAAGAAGTCACTACGCCACAAATGGCCTTCAGCAACGTTTATTTCGATGTTACAAGCAAAAGTGTTAGCATAGATGCCTTAAAATTGATCTACGCTAACACTTTTTTTTATCGTTACAGTTGATACTAACCGGTGTTGACATAGTCTCTATGGTAACACCAAATTAGGTGCTACCGTTGATCTTTAAAAAAGCGTTATAAGGGAAGAAGAAAAAGGCGAAAAATAAGGAAAAACCTGTAAAAATTGTAACGATCCGATTTTTCAAATAGTATTTTATGAATATATTTTTAAAATAAGGAAAACCTGTAAAAATGTAAAGTCGTTACGAAACTAACATTTTGTCAAATATTTGTGGAACTTAAAAAAGCTGAAATTGAGATGACTTGAATGAAAAATGCTTGATGCTTATGAATAGATCATATCTAGCCCTTGGTTCTCGAATCCTACAATTTAAATAGGAGTATATACAAATATTAAATTCTCATAAGAAAACATAAATTTTATGAAACTAACATAAATATTAAGTATAAAATGTTAGGACTGGATTTAATTTAAAGGCTTATGGACTAGATCTGAAAAAAAAATTAGAATTTATTGGGGTCAAATTGAAAGAATTAAAAATATAGGGACAAAAATGAAATTCTGGTCAAAATGATAGGGATATAATATCCCTATCACCATTGCCCTCATCTCACTCTCTCTCGCTCCATCTCTGCCCACGAGATTTTTTTTTCTTCACTTCGTGAGTCCGACGGATGAAGTACCGTCGGTTCTCCACCATCGATCGAAGCGTCGGTCACGCTCAACATGGTTCAAAGACCAGTCTCCAGCGGAAGAAAAGGTGCAACATGTTAGTATTTCTCATTTAAATTCATCTCTTCCTGGTCAGATTTTGGTTTGCCCACCCTCTCTTTTCCTAGTGGTATTAATAGCATATGTGCGTTCTCCAGATGTGCTCTTCGGTGCAGTTGCACCTTCCTCTTGTTATGGTTCTGCCTTTTTGCTCTTCTAACATCTGATTTTTTCCCGTTTGTTGCAATCTCCAATTTCAATAATTCAAACTGGTTCCAGATGATTGAAAGCAGTGCACATGGAGATGATTATGATGGTGTAATATTATCACAGTTGGTATGCCTATCTTTTAAACATTTCAATTGTGAAGAATCGTAGTTCAATCACCACATTTGGGTTGTTTTACTTTTGTATGTAGAATAGGATTTCACCAATTCCTTGGCCCTTTTCATGTAGAACTTAATTAATTTAGCGGGGTCTGAAAGTTCGAAAAATGAATCAACTGGGTTAAGGAGAAAGGAAGGATCTTACATCAATAGAAGTCTTCTTACACTTGGAATTGTGAGTACATGAACTTACTCGTTTGTCGGCTACATATATTTTTATTGTCAACATTCCCATTTATCTTCACTCTTTTTATGGTGTTTCTCTTTGTGCGTTCACTGCCATGTTAGTCTTTTTGCTATCATGTGCACACACACATACTGATTCGGTTAAACACACTCTTACCGGATTCAAAAATTCTCTTCTGAAGTCTGACCTCTAAACATTTAGACAAGTCATTTCTTTCATGTTGCTTTTCATACTCTGATATTTTCAATAATTTGAAGGTAATTGGAAAACTTAGCGAAAGGAAGGCGTCCCACGTTCCTTATCGGGATTCAAAGCTTACTCGTCTTCTACAATCTTCATTAAGTGGGCGTTGGCATGTTTCGGTGAGCAAGAGATATCATTGGTTTATAACATGAAGCGCTTGTTTGGTTCTATATTCAATTGAGTTCTGTATTGAATCATGCGGTTATCTCCTCTTTTTAGCTCAAAGTTTGTTGTCTGGTATCTCATTTTACACCTGGCCCTTGATTGTTTTTATCCTAATGGATAAATACACATTATTATTAACCCATTAGTGACTTTGAAATTCTAAAACCATAATATGATGGTGAATTGGTTATCTTAATATAGTAAATGTTATTATCTCAGCTTATTTGGACAATTACTCCGGCATCAACCAACATGGAGGAGACTCATAATATCTTAAAATTTGCCAGCAGGACAAAACGTGTTGAAATCTATGCCTCACGTAATAGGGTGAGTCTGTACACACATATGTTTTGGTGTTTGATACATATTTCAAAAGTGGTGATGTCAGAAGGCATTGTCTGTTGCAATTTCAGATAATTGATGAAAAATCACTGATCAAGAAGTATCAGAGAGAAATATCATGTCTTAAAGAAGAACTCGATCAACTTAGAGAAATATCATTCCCCTTAGGGGATGGTTGCTGGTGTCATCTCTTTAGGTAACATAAGTGCGGAAGGTAACATACACTTCTTTTCGGAGCATCTCTTGAGACTTTGATATGGATCTCTTTGTTTATAAGCTGATTTGTTTTTTGATAGACTTGTGTTTTCCGCTGAATGTTGTCTAATTAAATATAAGATGTCTTGTCATGGACCTCAGATTTTTAGTATAGAAATACCTAGAAGTATGTTGAATTTTTCTCAACCGTTCTTGTTCTTTCATGTCATGATTGTAGGATAGTATAACGGTGTCATATCAGATTGATCTCATTGTTGAGCAAGTTAAGATGCTTGATGGTGAGATTGCATTCAGCACCAGTACTCTAAAGCGTCTGGTGGAGCAGTCCGTGAATGACCAGGAAAGTTCAAAAACTCAGGTTGTCTATAATTTCCTCTTAAAAGAACTTTATTGCTACTCTTACTGCTGTTATTTTAGTTTTACATTCTGTTATCTTTCATGTTGCTCAACTATAAATTTGCCCCACCTGATAAATGGCACAATGGTTTATGCATCTTGTATTTTATACCTAAGGTTCATCCATTTGCATTGGTCACACACATCACTTCTTTTTCTATCTGACCTTTTAATTATTAATTCTATTTGGCCTTTTAACTATATATATATATATATATGTATGTGTGTGTGAGTAGACATGTATGTATGCTGGCTTCAATGTAACCTTATGCTGCTGCTTATCTTTGTTCATTGTGTACTACCCGTGGATGATGCATTTGGTTTTGTCCACTCTTCATTCTTTATTGAGATTCCGGAACACCTCTTCTTGTTATGCTAACCTAGTATTTATTTTTCTTATTTAAATATGAAAATACTCCTCTGGTTAGTGCTAGTATATTGTGAGGTTAAATTATGTAACATAGGACAGTATTAACAGGTTTGGAAATTTGAAACTCATGAAGTGATAATCAAAATTGGTTATATTATTTTATTATTTTAGCTTGAAAGTTGAGAAATGTGAACAGTGTAAGTTGCTTCAAACTCACATTTAGAGAGGATAATTAGCTCTTGAAACCGCGAGCAATTGCTACTCTGTTTGCATAATAAGTTTGAGATCTCACGGTGTTAGAGTCCGTCACATATTTTCTGAAATTACTGTGAGGTGATATTTTGAGCTCATTTAAGTTTCTTGCATCATGACTCACAGATTCAGAACTTGGAGCATGAAATCCATGAAAAGAGAAAGCAGATGAGAGTTTTAGAACAGCGTATATATGTGAGTGGTGAAGCTTCTATTGCTAATGCGTCAATGGTTGAAATGCAGCAGGTCATCTTACTCATTTCAAAAAACACATGCTGCGCTGTCTTTCACAGGATCATGTGAGAGGCCACATGATATGCGCTTAACATCCTTTTTATTTAATTGTATCTTTTCTTTTCTTTGTAGTAGACTGTAATGAAGTTTACGGCACAGTGTAATGAGAATGGTTTTGAGCTTGAGGTTTTCTATGATTTTTCATCCTTGTTCTCTCTGCTTGGAACTTGTTGAGCAAACTAATCACCATGTAACGGCAGAGGACAAAAGGCTGTGGACTAGATCGGTTTTGAAAGCAGCTATTCCGTTGGCAGATCCAACTATTTTGATGCAGATGAATTCAAAGAACGCAGTATTAAGTTATGCATCTCGTTTAGTTGGTTTAACATTTACTCAACAGTTGGCACTGCGTTGTATCAGTGTTTATTATGCTACTCTTTCCGTTGTAGGATACTCTTTGAGAGGGTTTGTTTTAATCTACGCATTCACTAGATATTACTTGAAGCTTACTGGCACTTTTCAGGAAAATAGCTTACAAGTTGCGTACAATGACCTGGAAGACAGAGGATTAATTTTGTTGATTGTCAAGTTTGGTCAGTTGCTTTTCACTGAGCAAGCTCATGCATGCAGCTCTGGGTGACTAGGATCACCTTTCAGAAGCAGCATGATCTTGACAGGTTAATTATCATTTTGTCTAAGTGATCACTTGAATGTGGGCATGTGTATGGTTTTTTTGTGTTCGTTTGTGTTGTTTTTTCCTTTTGTTTTTGTTGTTTCTATTTCCGGTGTCGCATGTTTATGTTTCCTGATCTCCTTGCGGTTGCTCACTCATCGTGTGTTATGTTGGTTTGTTAAGTTTGGTTGAATTTTCTGGTTTCGCAGCGTGCTATGTCGCATTTTCTAGAATTTTTGCGCAAAAGAGCGTGACATAGCGCTCGACCTATAGATTATAGCATCTGTTGTTTAACTAAAATATGCGAGGTTGTGGATTTTCTGCTATATTTTGTTGAGATCTGTTGAAAATGTTATACTATTACATATCTTTAAATTTTGGATTAGCTTTCTCAGTGCGTCTATTTTGAATTATTATTTCGTAAATTGGATATACTTTGTTTGAATTTAATTATCATAATATATATTTTGGTTAAAAAGTATTCTTGTGTGCTCTCTTTTATTGCTTGTGATGGATACTTTCTGGTTACAGGTGCTTTACGCTCTAATCAGACTTAATTGCAAAGATTCAGGCTCAACTTCAACAAGAGATGGATGAGAAACTTGACCAAAAAGTTCGAGAGATGATAAAAGAATTGGCTGGCTAGAATCCGGATTTAAGTCTTTCTTGGTATTTACGTTATCTTTCGCATTGTTTTTAGATTGTGATGGTATTAATGCGATGGTACTGAAGTTAGCTTTTGGATGGTACTAAGTTAGTTATTCTATGGTACTTAAGTTAGCTTTTGACTGGTTTATTTATGTCGAATGGTGATGATGTCATGGTTTATTTGGATGGCTTGAAAAGCCTTGCTTATGTAAAACTTTGACAGGTTATTTGACTATGGTTTATTTGAATGTTTTTATTATGGTTTAAACTATTGCCAGAACAAAAAAGTGTTCACAAAATAAATGTTACAATAATGGAAAAGGTTGTTGCCAAAATAAAAATGTGTTTCAGCAGCTGGTGTTACAGTAGGGATTAGTGGTGTTGCCATTTGTCTACAGTAACACGTTTATGGGTGTTGCTAGAGAGATATTGGTGTTGCCATTGGTCTACAGTAACACTTTATTGGTGTTGCTACTGAGGTAAAAAGTGTAGGCATTGGGGTCTGTAGCAACACATTTTCCCTGTGTTACCAAAAAGTTAAAAAGTGTTGGCATAGATCCCCATGGTAGCGGCCGTTTTTGTAACACCACCAAATTTCGAAAAAGTGTTACCGTAGCATGTTTTCTTGCTTTCAGCAACACTTTTTACCCCTTTGAGCACACTTTTCTGGGTGTTGCTGAAGGCCATTTATGGCGTAGTGAGTACTACCAGTGAAAATTTTATATTCAGTTTCAACTACCCAGTGTGCAAAGAATATAATGAGATTTCTTCCTATCCCATCTATTCTAGCGATCACCCCACCAGGCATATCGTATACCGTCAAGAATCGTCGTTCGAACATGGCGATCCAAGATAGAAACAGTGCAGCCATGGTCCTGGAAGTCGATGGAACCGACAACTTTGCCCATGCAAGGTTTCTTTGGGCTGAGATCGCCCGCCCTTCGTTTAAATACGAGGCCGGCATAGCCAAAGGACCCTCCAAACTAATCTGCGGACACGTTCGCACGCCCTCAAGGTACATCATCTAACATGATGTACCCGGACCAGGCGGCGCGTCCCTACCCCTTCACAACGTATACCGTCGAGGGTCGCCATCTAACATGCCGACACGAGGTAGAAAAGTGCTAACAAAGCCGCGGACGTGGAGTCGAATAAACCGACGACGCCCCGTGCAAGGACTCCTCCAGACCAAGACCGCCCACCTTTCGTTTAAACACAAGGCGGGCGCAGCCTAACGGAGGACCCTCACAATAAAGTGAGTCGCGGGAATATCCCTCGCACACAAAGACACGGTTGTGGAGGTCGGTCCATCGAACTCCGCGACCGTGCACGGTTCCTCACAATCGGCAAAACTAAAGATAGCTCACCAGACATACTATTTTTGTTCCCTTACTTACAGTAAGTAAACAAAAACAAGGGGGCAAAGGAGGCGAGCTAATCCTAAATGCGATCGGAAAGAAGGAACCATACTCGATCGGCTTCGTTCAAACACACACAGGATGATCGGAATTGTTCAACAATATCTACACGTAAGAATTTATAAAACATGTCGATACATTCAAAAATTTAAACAATCGGTCGGATGAACAAGACATCGGAAGCAATCATACACATACTTGAAAAAATTCGCATGCAAACATTCAAAGGCGATCGTACATGTAAAGACACAGATACAAAAAGGGAGTATTTTATTCATGACAAAGAGTTCGTACATTACAAAGCCCGAAGGCAATACAAAGAAAAAGCAAAAAGTTTCAAGCTAAGGAAGACACAGAAATCTCTCAGGGTCCCCCCGGCTGGTCTTCGCCCCCAGGTGGCGGATCGGCACGCACTCCCTCATCGGCATCAGGATAAATGAGCTTATCCGGAAAAGGATACCAACTCAAGTCAATCCCCCAGTCGACGAGGTCAAGGATCGGCAAGGAAAACTCCGGATGCAAAGGGTGCTCGAGTGCATAGGCCTTGAAGCTCTCCATCAAGGGACCGATCTCGATCCCTACCTTCTTGGCGGCTCGGACCGCGTCGGCGTAGGCCACATAATAGGCGAACTCGCCGACGAGTGCCATATTGAGGTAGGGATCGGTCTCGATCGCCTTAAGCTGCCCTTTCAACTCATTGGTCGTGTTCTCAGCTTCCGCTAGCTCAACCACCTTGGCGGCTGTTTCTCCTTTAGCCTTTTCAAGCTCTCCCTTTGCCTTCTTCAGATCGCTGTTGAGCCGATCCACCGTCGCCTTCAGCCCGGTCGCCTCCTCCTGCGAGGCCACATGCATCCGGCGAGCTTCCTTCTCCTGGTCGCAGAACCGATCAGCCACTTCCTTGGAGCGGCTCAGCTCCTGCTTCATCCGGTCAATTTCCTGCTTAGCCCGTTTGGCCATCTCTAAGTACTCCTTCTCCATAGCCTGGATCCGGTTGGCAAAATCGACGTTTTGGTTCCGAGCTGCCTCATGATCTTTATGGAGACGAGCATTAGAGGGTCGCCCCTCGTAATCCTTGGCAGCTTGGACGGCCATCGTCGCCGTCTGGAGAGCCAGGGCAATGGTTGCCTTCATGGCATCTCCAGACCGCCGACGAGCGATCGCATCGAGATCTGTCGTCCAAGATTTAGATAGAGAAGTGATAGCCTTCTGGACGTAAGTAGGGACGTCGAGGGACTTCTGCTGAGACTTGCTCGCTAGGAAGTCCAGCACCATCGGCGAGACGTCCGGATCAGCAAGACGGACCCTGCAACACAAACAAAAGAGACAAAGGAGTTAGAATATACCTTACTCAAATTGCCTAACTCGGAAAGATCAATCCGGTCTTACCTGTTGACTAATTCGGGGTCGCGGCCAAAATAGGGCTTGCCCCGAGAAGTTTCAGCTTCGGCGATCACCACCTTTTTCAAGGAGCCAGCCGATGACTTGGAGCCGGACGCCGAGGGCCTTGAACCAGATCCCTCCACCATCGGAACCGCGGAGATAGGAGCCGCAGCAACTGGCAGCTCCAAAATAGACACGTCCGCATCATTAATCGGCAGGAACTCCTCCGGCCTCCGCTTCTTGCGGGTGCTCTGGAGTTGGTCCTCCTCCTGAATTTTCGGCTCGGCGACCGGCACCACAGCGGGCCTCACCACAGGAACGGGGCGAGACGTCGTCGCAGGAACACGACCCGTCTTCTTTCCCAGGTGAAGACGACCGATGAGACGAGGGTTAGACATGGCGATCTCCTGTGGTGGCTCGGCGAAATGGGGAAAATGAATCTCTGCCAAAGGACAAACTCAAACAAGTTAGACTTCTACTTAGACATTGTGACCTATTGAAGACGATCGTCACACAGGAAAGAGTAAATAAAAAGCCATACCTGGAACTTTCATATGACGTGGGAAACGAAACAATCGAGCCCCCAATCGATGAAGTTCGTGACCGAGTGAGCGAACGTCTATGTAGGAGTCTGGCAAGGCGCGAATTCGCTCCTAGACGATCAAGAAATCAAAAGGGAGATCGCCGATCGCTGGAATAAGGAGTCCTGCAAAATGAAAACGAAATTAGATCACTCCAAGACATGTCCGATCAAAGGGAGAGTTAAAACCCTTACTAGGATTCCTCTCCCAAAAATTGGTGGGAATCTCCAACTCTTCCTCCGGCCTATCACTCGACGCCGATCGCCACGCTCCGCCGACCCAACACCATTTTTCCAGGTCGCCCCGGGTCTTGTTTTGCACACCGAGGACCACTCTTCCCATTCGACCTTGAATGTGATTTCCGCCGATCGACCCTTTCTGCGCAGCCAGTTTGAAGAGATAGTTCATCTCCATCGCAGAAAGGAGACGGAACAACCGATGACCGCCAAAAAGTGTCAGAGTACAGATGATCTGTAGCCAGGCATTCGGCGTCAGTTGGAGCGGCGCCAGATTCCAGGCAACCAGCAGATACGAGACGGCGAACGGCAAGGGAAACCGCAGTCCGGCCGCCAGGATCATTTCATTAATGGCGACCATACCCTCGGGAGGCTGGTCGACACGTTCATTATCGAAGGGCACGTGCAGCAAAACGTCAGAAGGGATATGATACCTCGCCCTCCAGCGGCTCAAGTCTTTCTGGGTCGCCGAACTCCAGATCTGACCAATAGTCCACCGAGACGGGTCGGCATCCCGGAACGCCGTTCGCCTCACATGTTCGTAGGGATGAGCGGCGGAGTAAGCTTCGAAATCAAATTTTGGACAGGGCCCAGCAATCCCCTCCATAAGCTTAGCAAAAGCCATATAGGCGGGGCCGAATACGCTATCTTTTTTCCAGGACAACCGCACCAGTTCATCTTCATCCACCGGCGAACCCCCTCGCTCCGCCATCGCCGCAGATCTCGCCACTTCGGCCTCGTTGAAGAGCTCCTCAAGTTCTGTGGGTGCAATCCCCGCATGAATAGCCTCAACGGCCGTTTCCATATGGAGTCCCACGGGAATTTCCTCCCGGTCCGGCGATGCCGCGGCGGCAGAGGTGCTTCCGGTCTCGAAGGTCTTAGATCCTGCAGACATGTTATAAAAAGTAAAGAGGAGAAAGAAGATTTATGTTCTTACCAAAAAGGAAGGACGGTCGGCACAAGGGTCGTCGGAAAAATTTTGCAGAATCTCGGCTAGAAAACGAGGAAGCGTGAAGAGTAGAAATGAAGAAGCCATAGCCCCTTTTATAGACAGGAGCAGGGGTCTCTTTGCAAATAAGCGAAATCCCGAGGGTTGGAGTGCAACCGCCGGGGGGGGGGGGGGGGGACACATTAAATGCAGCCCTCGAATCCCGCGTACGCATCTTTTCGAGGGCACGCCAGGCGACAAAGTCTGACAAACCGTCGGACTCCCTCAATAGTAACGCGATGCGTGTTCTCGCAACGTTTCGCGAGCCCGCCTTCATTTCCCGCTCCTCCCAGCGCTGAAGGAGATTTCCCAAATTTTAAATTAGATCGTCTGATCGTCTAAACAATGGCGATCGCCAATAGTGCCACCTCACCCCGTGTTTTCAACATCGAGCCGAGCTGGGGGGCAATTGTTGTGCGGCGATTAATACGCCTCGGTGGCGATCGACATAATAATCTGAGAGCCAACCATAGAAGACATACTCTGGGCAAACACCCAGAGGTCGGAACCCACGGCGATCGTCTTTTGGTATCCGACGATCGTCTTTTGGTATCTGGCGATCGTCTTTGATGTCCAACCAGAGACGGTCGTCTCGTGCCACGTATAAATCCAGCATCCGTCAAAGTCGTCGAAGACCGAATCTTGGACGGTGACCCACATGCAGATCCGCAAAAGGCGCCGACAGATAAGACCTTTGACTCCAGCCTGTCACCTACCTCACCTACCGACAGGCCCGCCGAAAGGTGTAAAGTGGGTCCTCCCCGGACAGCGACTCAGGACGCGTGCAAGCTTCCTATTGGCTCGCACAGCTAGCCACCAGCAGCAGCCCCAGATTTAAGGGAACAGCCCCACGTGACGGGGCGATCGGCCATCTTATTATAATATAAAAAACGGCGGTCGCCCGCGATCGCCGGAGAGGTCCCAGCAACCTTATCTCCTATAAATAGGAGGCTCATAACACGGCAGTAAAGACGGAATCATATCATCGTGAATACAGAGAGAATAAGAACTCATCTGGCAATTACTTATACATTCATAGTGGTTCATATACACTCATAGAACATCAAAAGCAAGAACTCACAGATCTCCCTATCTGGTTCTTCCAGCAATCTACACGCTCTACAACTGAGATAACTAGAAGTCTTTACACTCATTGTAATAGATTCTAACATTAATATTTGTACTCAACAGTATATTTATTAATAACATCTCGCGAGAGCATTCAAGCCCGGGACTAACAACCCCGGCAAATCTTGTGTTATTTATTTTCTCACGGAAGTGTTCTCGCATTTGTGTGTTACTCGATAATTCCAGCAATACTATCTCCGGATAATATTTTGGGTAACAACAAAGCCAAAATACCTCGATTTTGACGAAGAACATGGATTAGATGATGATATAATCAACACAAGCCTTCCAAAAATGATGTTCTATGATGTTCCCGTTCAAAAACCCTCAAATTCCGTCGATGGGTCGCGAAAAACGAAGGAAAAATGGAAAATGGCCGAGAGATCCACGTCCAGGACTTTAAATAGCCGACCATGGCCGATCACTTACGGCCGTAACCGGCCGAGCCTTACGGCCGTAACTCGGCACTTACGGCCGTACCCGGCAGGTCCTTACGGCCGTAACCGACATTCGTCCAGAAGTTGCCTGGCACCCGTACGGCCGTAACTCTCGACCCTTACGGCCTTAACCGGCATCCGTCAGGCCATGCCTGCCGATCACTTACGGCCGTAACCGCACCTTACGGCCGTAACTCGGCCAGGCCAGTACCTGCTGCGGCCGTCACGGTCGGGGCCACTCCGACGGTCCGAACGACCCCGAAACCCAAACCTGAATATGAATCGAAAATACGGTTACGAAGTACTCACAAAGACAAACCCAAGCGCTAAGAGAACACACGATTTCCGACCACCCGAAGGCTCGAAATTCGACAACGGAAAGTAATTACCCCAAACTTTGAGAAATTACGAAAATGGCCCAAAACGTCCGAAAATCACGATACGTGATCGAATAACCAAACTGAAGTTCACAACACGTCTAACAAAGTTAAATGGACTTACGGGAAACTTGAAATAGCAGTTTCCAACGAGATTCGCAAGAATCGAACTCAAGTGCGGAAAAGTCGCCAAAAAGCACGGAACTCAACAAAACGACACCGAAACGAACTCAGATGACAAAAAGTGCAGAATTAATCTTTCTCGGAATGACGAAACGGTCATGAGCGAGTTGTCAAAACGGACTTTCGCCGAAAAAAATGAAATTACCGAAAATCGAAATTACGGGTATTACATTCTACCCTCCTTAAAAGAAGTTTCGTCCCGAAACTTAAAACAAGTAGGGAGAAGCAATATCCCCACCAGGAAAACTCGACGAGATACACAAAAACCGAAAACTCGCGCCCAACGGCGAAACGCTGCAAGAAACGCAAAGACACATACGGCGTGAAAACACGCTCAATCAAGAAAACAGAAATAAACACACAAACGATCCACAAGGACAACCACAAACAATTCGGACTACGCCCAAGTCCTCAAAAACTACACTAGGCATTTCTGTGTCCTTTCGGAGCAGAGACGCAACCTCAATCCCCAAATTTCTCAACTACCGTCTCATAATGCACGGCTCGGTGACCCACTTGGCCACACTGGAAATAGTTGACTAACGGTGAACGACAATTCTTCGCAGTACGAGATCAGGCAACAACAGTCAGACAACCCCACACATTCACATTCACATTACATACAACAATGAGCACGGTTAGTCAATCACGTTGATCACCACAAAATCGTACATCACACGTACATAACACAATCTCAAAACTCTCAACAACTATCATCAATCAACGACACAACCAACATAACACACGTTCGGTACACAATACATTGCAAAACCAAGTGTACAACCATCCCATATGTACGTCGCAATCCTTCACAAATGGCACAATGCCTAACATGTATACCAATATAACACTATTATCACAAAGCCTTCAAATTGCGGAAAACACAACCAACTCAAACGGAACATATTTACGAAGGCAAGAAAAATCATCATAAATCTCATACGTGATTATTAGTCACAAGATACAAGTCGTATAATAAGATACTTGCCTCGATAGTCGGCACCCGAATATTCCTACGAATACGGCACAACCCGGAAAACCCCGAACACCTACAATCCTCCGTGAAATCCAACGGAAACACGGTTACTACGAGAATAAGAATTGAAAACAAAGGAAAACATGATCAAGAATCGAAGGGGACCCTTTGAGACATTTAATCGGATACTAAATGTTCAAGGTTCCTTAGAAAACCAAAAATCTCGATTGGGTTCCAACGAACTCAAAATATGGATATACAATCCGTAGAACACGTCCAAAACAACGTTTATACAACAATTAATTGATCAAAAATGGATTGGAATCGAAATCAAAAGGAAAATCCCTAAAATCCTCAAGAACAAGGGTTCAAGCCTGTTGTGCGGCGATTAATATGCCTCGGTGGCGATCGGCATAATAATATGAGAGCCAACCACAAAAGACATACTCTAGGCAAACACCCAGAGGTCGGCACCCACGGCGATCGTCTTTTGGTATCCGGCGATCGTCTTTTGGTATCTGGCGATTGTCTTTGATGTCCAACCAGAGACGGTCGTCTCGTGCCACGTATAAATCCAGCATCCGTCAAAGTCATCGAAGACCGAATCTTGGACGGTGACCCACATGCAGATCCGCAAAAGGCGCCGACAGATAAGACCTTTGACCCCAGCCTGTCACCTACCTCACCTACCGACAGGCCCGCCGAAAGGTGTAAAGTGGGTCATCCCCGGACAGCGACTCAGGACGCATGCAGGCTTCCCATTGGCTCGCACAGCTGGCCACCAGCAGCAGCCCTAGATTTAAGGGAACAGCCCACGTGACGGGGTGATCGGCCATCTTATTATAATATAAAAAACGGCGGTCGCCCGCGATCGCCAGAGAGGTCCCAGCAACCTTATCTCCTATAAATAGGAGGCTCATAACACGACAGTAAATACGGAATCACATCATCGTGAATACAGAGAGAATAAGAACTCATCTGGCAATTACATATACATTCATAGTGGTTCATATACACTCACAGAACATCAAAAGCAAGAACTCACAGATCTCCCTATCTGGTTCTTCCGGCAATCTACACGCTCTACAACTTAGATAACTAGAAGTCTTTACACTCATTGTAATAGATTCTAACATTAATATGTGTACTCAACAATATATTTATTAATAACATCTCGCGAGAGCATTCAAGCCAGGGACTAACAACCCCGGCAAATCTTGTGTTATTTATTTTCTCACGGAAGTGTTCTCGCATTTGTTTGTTACTCGATCATTCCAGCAATACTATCTCCGGATAATATTTTGGGTAACAACAATTGGCGCTAGAAGAAGGCGCGTTTTTAAAACCTTCATTTTTATTCCTACCGTCTCGAAGAACACTCACTGTTCTCCGGACATATACTTGAAGAAACACTCACTGTTCTTCAAAAGAAAAGCCTTCAAAAAATGACATCTGCAACGACTTCCATAAGAGCCAGCCTGAGATCTGCCGGAAACCTCATTCCGGCCCGGACCGAATCCCAGCCCACGGTGGAAGGCGACCACGGCGACGTAAGGCTCTCAGTCCTGCCCCCGAGGGACGGTCCTAGCCTCTCACTCGATTCCAGACTGCGGAACAGATTGAGGAGGCTATATCCATCCTCAGGGAGCGATGGAGGGCATGCGACTCGCCCACCATCACTCCGTCAGCCATCCGCCGGGCAGGCAAACGGAAGCTCAAGGGGATATATGTTGAGAAATCGACGGAAAGCCCCGAGCCGCAGGAGAAAGCTCTCGTTATGCGGGACGACTCCGTCTTCAGCTGCCTAGGGAGCGATCCCTCATGGCGACCCAGGCACTCAGGCCCCAGCCGGGAGACATCGGAGTCCAAATCCTTTACCAGGAGTTCGGCATATCCGACTCCCAGGAGACAAGCTGGTCAGCGAGCCCCCGCTCGCCCAAAAAATGAACCTGCTGGCAGGGAGATCATCGTCCACCATGGAGCCAGGGGATCTGTGCACGATCGCCTTGGCTCGCGCTCCGGGAGCCAATCGGCGATCAGTCAGGCAACGGCGATAGCCTCCATGCAACGCCAGCTCGACGAAATGAAGGCGCTCTTGGAAACTGGGGCAGGCGTCAGGAGATCGATCGCTGGGCCAAGTAAACCACTCGCGGTTCAGATCGAGATCGCCCTAGTTCAACCAACGATCGCTCCCCCACAAACACCTCTATATGAGGGAAGATCGGATCCGGAGACCCACTTGAGCAAATTCCGGATCTACATGACCGGATGCGGAGCATCAGATGCGACGAAGTGTCGAATGTTCCCATTAACTCTGGGAGACCTCGCCCACAGGTGGTACATCTCACTACCACCTCGCTCAATCAATTGATTTGAGAAGCTGGCGAACGACTTCACGTCGTACTTCGCCGCCAAAGTCGCTGGCCCTGAAGGCCCCCACCGCATGATGAAAATCAGGCAGGGGAAGGACGAGTCAGATGAAGATTACATCGACCGGGTAGACGAGATAGTCCTCATCGGCGAGCCCATTAGCGACGAGCTCGCTCTCTATTCAGTCCTGGGGGGATTCTGCGGCCACTCACCCATGTTCAGGTACCTCACAAAGGACATCCCCCCGACCTACTCGGTCTTCCGCATCAGAGCCGCCGATTTCCTGTCCAGGCAGATGATGCTCTCCCTCCGCTTAGGCGAGGGACCCTCCGGAGAAGGGAAGACGCCATCCCATGTCCAGAAGAAGGCAGTCGCCAAGCCCAGAAAGGCAGTCGCAAAGCCGCCTGGTGAATTCAAAGCCTTCGAGGATGTAGAGGTTCACCTCCTCCACAACCTCAACTTATCTCCGGCCCACATCTTCAACGCAATTAAGGGGCGCGAGTGTCTTTCCAAACCAAAGCCAATAAGGGACCACGGTCATTTAGACCGTATCAAATTCTGTGCCTACCACAAGAGTCCCGGCCACAACACCAGCCAATGCCGCGACCACCTCAGACAACTCTGGCGATTGTTTGAGGAAGGCAAATTGGACAACTTGGTCACCAAGCCAGAACCTAGGACAGAGAGGACCGGAGGGCGCGAACGCCGACAAAACGAAAGGACCCCTCCCAATCCGGTCGCCAGGATCGAGCATGAGCCGGAGTATTCTGATGAATCGATCCATCCGATCAACCCTGGCGGTCGGATTAATATGCTTCAAGCAGGAGGTGGAAACCTCGGGGGCCTTTCCCCGATTTCCACCATGTCAAACAGGAAGCGAAAGGCCGAACTAAGGGCGTTCTCCGGGGTCCATGTCGTGGTACCTCCAGAGCCGACCATCTCTAAAGACGCACTCATCACCTTCTCCAACAAGGACAGGGAGGGAGTACAATGCCCCAAATATGATGCATTGGTGATCTCTGCTTGTATCCTTGGGAAGATGGTCGACCGCGTGCTGGTTGACAATGGGAGCTTCTGCAACATCATATTCAAGTCCGCTCTTGACCAGCTCGGCAATCTAACCAAGTTCGTCAAGCCGTTTGACACTGTGCTTCAAGGGTTCGGCGACAGCACAGTCCAAGCTTACGGAAGGATCAAGCTCTCTGTCGAGCTAATATCCTTTTACGATCCCAAGGTTAGGATTACTAGGAACCTAAATTTTGTAATCATAGACAGGCTCAGCATCTATAATGGGTTCCTAGGTCGTCCGTTTCTAGAAACCTTTGAGGCGGTCGCCTCGTCTTTCTTTTACTATATCAAATTCCCCACTGCCGATGTGACGGTCGGTACTGTAAAAGGAGATCAGCTAATGGCAAATAAATGTTTGAACTACTCCTATGTCGTAACTTCTTTCAATACTTCCCATGCTATGTGTAACATTGAAACGATCGACGATCAATCCATGGAGATCGATGAGCCAAGCACATTGTACCAACTCGATTCAGAGGACGCCATCTCACAACGATTAACGGACGACATCAAGCCAAGGATCGGTTTCGAGCCAAGTATCGACATCGATCGAAGAATCGAGTCCGGAAATCATTCCAAACGAGAGGCGACCGTCCCCGTTGAAGAGTTGGAAAATATAACGATAGATCCAGTTCGCCCGGAGCGGGAAGTATAGATCGGCGAAAGCATCGATCGCGAATTGAAAGAGGGACTGATCAATTTACTACGTAAGAACATCGGAGTCTTTGCCTGGCCGCATCAAGATATGGTTGGCATAAGTCCTGAACACGCTTGCCACTATCTAAAAATCAACCCGGCAAGGAAGCCTATTCACCAGAAATGTAGGAAATTCGGTCCTGAGAAGTACGCGGCGCTCGACATAGAGGTCAAAAAGCTACTCAACAACAAACTAATCGGAGTAGCTACAGACGATCCACAGTGGGTCGCCAACGCGGTACTCGTCAAAAAGCCAACTGGCTCCTGGAGGTTGTGCATCGACTTCACCGACCTCAACGCAGCATGTCCAAAAGATCACTTTCCAATGCCTCATATTGATCACTTGGTCGATAGTACAGCAGGTTGCGAAATGATCTCGTTCATGGATGTTTTCGCTGGATACCATCAAATCCCAATGGTGGAGAAAGACATAAAGCACACATCTTTCCACACGGAGAAGGTCATATACTTTTGGGTCCGAATGCTGTTCGGCTTGAAGAATGCGGGAGCAACCTACCAGCGTCTAGTCAACGGAATGTTCGCCTATCAAATCGGCAAAACCATGGAGGTATACATTGACGACATCGTGGTCAAAAGCCTCAAGAAGGAAGACCACCTCAATGACCTCGCTGGACGTTCGCCATCCTCGAGAAGTTCAACATGAAATTAAACCCCAAGAAATGCAACTTCGGGGTGGGCTCCGGAAAATTCCTGGGGCACATCGTAAGCCAAAGAGGGATCGAGGCGAACCCCACCAAGATTCAGGCGATCCTCAACATGCAGGAGCCACGGAATGTCAAGCAAGTGCAACGACTCACAGGTTGTTTAGCCGCCCTCAACCGCTTCATATCTCGGCTCGGCGATAAAAGTAAGCCTTTCTTCGCGACCATAAAGAACAAGAAGTTCGCATGGATGAAGGAGAGTCAAGTAGCGTTCGCCAAAATCAAGAAATATCTATCTAACCCTCAGATCTTGGCAAAGCCGATCCCCGGTGAGAAATTATTCCTTTACCTAGTGGCCTCAGAGGTCGCACTGAGTGCCGTTTTGGTGCGAGCAGAGGGACAAGTCCACTTGCCGATCTACTACGTTAGTCAAGCGCTCCACGATGCAGAGACGCATTATACACCATTGGAGAAGATCGCCTACGCTCTGGTCATGAGTGTTCGCAAGATAAGGGCCTACTTCTTCGACCATCAAGTGGAGGTTCTGACGACTCTCCCTCTAAGGCAAGTTCTACACCGACCGGACACCAACGGGCGACTCCTCAAGTGGTCACTGGAGATCGCCTAATACGGTATCACCTATGCTCCCCGCACGGCGATCAAAGGCCAGGCTCTTGTAACACCCCCAGATCCGACCGGGAATATTACAGCGCCGTGGGCCCCGAGATGGAACCCACAAGGCTGAAGGAAATTTTCGCAAAACATTTACAAATGCCCAAGAGGCTAACGACGGTACTGTCTTTTAAAAACATTTGAAGACTTTATAAAAATCGTTTATCAAAACCGTCGTAATATCTCATTTGAAACCACAAGGACCAAAATGCCAAAACTCAACAATTTAAAAACATACGTTAAGATATCGCTTACACGTACCGACAGAATAAATTCAGAAAATGATTTCCAAAGTAACCTAAGTTACCAGATACCAATAGGTCATTTTAAAAATACTCACGCAACGGAAAAAGACCAACAATTAATGTACTCTAGCAGCGGAATACAAGAACTGATCGGGAAACTCAATACACAAATACATGCCCTTGCCAGTATCCTCCGGGAAGTTCATCTCTCCACGACCGCTGCAAGATTGATAATCCAAGAACCTAAAAAGAAAGACCACGACGGGTCAGCCATAATATCCAACAATGATTACCATCACATCACGTCAATAATTACATATCAATAGAAATACTAAATAAGAATACGACCAATGTAATCTTACCGTCGTAACCTTACGAAAATCCACGATTCGTATCCTTAACAACACAATAAGATAATACCGAAATATCTGTACGGTATCTCAACAATACCCAAGGTTCTCAAAACATTATCGTAACTCACGATATGGAAATTATACCAACTTTGGCCAATTCAATCCATCGGATAACGTCGACAATTCCAATACGATAATCGATTGTCCATCAAAGACAAGTACCAAGGAAATACGGAACATACCTCAAAATACGAAATACCATGACAATCACGTCAGTCTAATCCGAGATAAGATCAACACAACATACGGACATGGTCCTAACACAAGACCTACAAATGCATACTCTTATGACAACGTCAATATGATCACAA
Organism: Orobanche coerulescens; assembly: GCA_033398695.1. NCBI lineage: Eukaryota > Viridiplantae > Streptophyta > Magnoliopsida > Lamiales > Orobanchaceae > Orobanche > Orobanche coerulescens. Next base: position 40,881,895 of record CM065805.1, on the reverse strand, counting down.
CAATAATGACAACGTATACTTATGGCAAACCCATAATATACATATGCACAATAACAACACGTAGGTAATCCGATGATCCAGCGTTCACTGCCTAGATCCCACGATGACCCCGTCAGACCAACCGTGGTGGAAAAACCTGTCGGATGATCCAGCGCGCGCTAGCATAGATCCCCCGATGATCCCGTCAGACCAACACGAGGTGGACATATGACAACAATGCACAACTGCATAAACAACAATACACAATACACGACCACAACAATGCACAAATGCATGACAACAACGATACACGAATGTATCACGACATGATCGACACAAATGATAAAAATGATTAGAGTACTTGCCCTGAGTCCTTCGAGAATGATCTCAATGTCTAAACCATCACGAACCATTATCCTCAATACTCGACGGTCCAAAGTATCACGGATTGCAGATAATTCATATCTCCGTCTTTATCACGATATATCCTCGATATACAAGTATACCAATAACAAAAGTAAATCATATACATTATGATTTAGATTCCCAAAACTCGAATATGATTTATAATCCCAAATCTCCTGTGATTACGATTATAAACATTGCTATACGAATTATAAACGAATGAAACGGAAACCATTCATTAAATACTATAAACTGAGCAAGTAATAACTTACCTCGATACCGATACGACGATGATGAAGCCGTCACTAATATCATTGTCTTCGTCTACTAGCTTCTCGGCCCTGACCAACGCCATTCACGAACCTACTCGAACACGACCGCAACATACGGTTATAAATACCGATCAATAATCTCAACCTATTACAATCATCGATAAACAACAAGTTCGACAACAATCAACAATCGATAAAACCAAATCACAAACCCAACGGCTTGACAATATCTCGATTAAACACTAGTCGGATCAATCCAACTCCAACCAACACGAATTCAGAACCACATCGCGAAAATACTGCACTTTCTGCCTTCTTAGCGCACGTTAATCACTTAACGTAGCGTGCGCTAAGTTGCTCCCGTTAGCGCGCGTTAGGCAGTAAGCTTAGCATGCGCTAATGCTGTACTGATGCATGTTTTTCAGATACCGATCAACATATGGCGATTATCAAGAACACTAAGTGATTCTAAATCATGCTCATGGATATCAAAACAACGAAATCCGGTATCCTTTAACATATAAGTAATCATCAAACCCTTAATCCAATCCTTATATTCAAATATCATCTTCTTCCTCAAATATCAACATCATGAACACCAAGAACCTTAAATTATCTCAAGAAAACGAACTACATAATTCAAACCACACGAATCATATTAATATCATCATACTCCGGTAATCCATCTCATAATCATTCTTGTCAACTTGTTTATGTAATAATCATCAACTCAAGAACATCAACATTCAATCCAAAACGAAAACCAAAGATGAAGAGGGATTACCTTTATGAAGGAATGGATTGATTTCCAAGGTTGAATCCATTTCCAAGAATCACCAATGATTTCAAGAACAAAGCTTTAATCCATGATTTCCATCTTTAATCTTGTTAACGAGGATCATCCCTCAGTGTTTAGGAACTCCAAATGTCCTCCCAAGGTTCTCTCTATCGGGTGAAAGGAAAGAAATGGACGAAATGCTTCATAACACCCGTTTGTCCCTTTTTATAAAGTATATTACTAGCGTGCGCTAAACCTTATGTTTAGCGTGCGCTACGGCCTTAGCGTGCCCTAACTGACTTTGTTAGCGTGCGCTATCGCGATCGAGGCTACGATGCAGCCGTACATGCGCTTACGTACGTAATGCCCATGCATTAGCGTACGTAACTTACACTCTCTAGCGTACGCAAGTCCTTGCGTTTAGCGTGTGCTAATATCAGTTGACTGGTTTGTCTGTATGCTCCGAAGACTGGTCCATACGCCGAAAGTGCTAACGAGGATGAGATTCCTTTTTGTCCAATATATAGTTAGCGTGCGCTAATTAACATGTATTAGCGTGCGCTAACACTACATTACAACATCCGTTGACTTATCAGAACATGCGCCAAAAGTGGCCTGGTCCACACGTAGATTCCCTCTGAGCTGTTCTTCACTAGCGTACGCTAAGTTATGTCCGTAGCGTGCGCTAAACCTACACGATAGCGTGCACTACTCGTGATTATTAGCGTGTGCTAATAATGTTACACTTAGCCATTTTCAGCTATTCTTGTCCAACGTATCGACATGCAAAATACGAACATACGGCATACTGAATACACATACTCCTTCCAATAATATTCTCATACGATACACAATATCCTTAACTGCAATTGTTGACCAAGTACAGTAATTACACCAATACAGATGTATCAGTCCTTCAAATATTTTATCCACACTGTACAGATTCCACATTGTACAACATAACTCGGATAAAATAACATTAAACAATAGTAGTAGAAATTCTGGATATTACATACTACACCACTTAAAATAAGTTTCGTCCTCGAAACTTGCAAGCCGTTTAAAAAAACCAACAAACTGTTCAACCAAAATATTCCGAAACCATCACAACAACGATCGATCATCATTAACGAATAACCAAAACAGTACACCTATATATGCGCCAAGTCGACGATCTCCTGAGGTACTAGCAAGTGACTTCACTGTAAAGCCTCAATACGTTTACACTAACAATTCCATGAATCTCAACAAAATATATCATCATGATGATAAACTCCAATATTACCAACGAACGATCAACGAAAATCGAGAATACCTTCACACGCTAACCTCCAACATGATCAACACAGAACCATAGAAATCGATATGCGAACTAATAAGGTTCTCAAAACGACACACCAATCACATACAGTGGATCTCAACGAAACACAACCGACTGGTGAACATTCCCCTCGGCATACGAACAACCAATCGCAAATCGATGAACATACCAATTTATACAAGGAGTGGGAACGACCACTCATTGTCCAAAACAACCAGCATGGGGGCACCATCCCCAAATCTACACTTACAAAGAAACCATTCAAAAACATTATGGTAGCGCATACGTCCCAGTTTCACAAAACCCAAAGTTCCAAAATTACATCTTGTGCATGAATTCTACATTACGCAGCATATTCTTCTTATCCGATCAATCAACCGATCATCACTGGATAACCAACTACCATACTGAAGATCGAATCTTTTTCATCGTACCATACTGATGTACTATCCAGTTCATGAGTCACACTCATATCTTCACCATAATATCATTATGCACTAAATGCGTATGCATATCAATCACATTTTTCAAAACCAGTTGAAATCATATAGTCTTGTCAAGAAGACAAATTTTCGAAAGTTCCTTTCAAAAATTCCAAAACTCAAAACATAAATTTTGGTAAGACCACAAAATCAATTTCCGAAAAATTAAATCGGCTCGCTGGTGCCAAGTATTCGATAACAGTTTCCTTCGAATCCACACGATTTCGAAATTTTTAAAATGAAAACTATGCAAATGATTGACCACATCCATACTCCTGTATACCAATTCGGCTCGGCACCAAATCCGCTGACATTCCATTGAAAACCGCACGATAGAGTTCCACAACCTCAATATATAAACTCCGACCCAAAAACTACTTTTCCACATATGACTCGCAACGTCAATCATTAATCCATCCTGGATCACCTCAAATATGATATGACAAAACATGAATAATCAATAGATCAAACACAGCGACAGACTTCCCGAGAAATTTCATTCGAACAAGTAAACCAAGAACCTCAAAAGGCGGTAATAAAAACGATTGGTAAAGCATTTTACAAATCTCGGGAGGTTTAAGAAAACAGAAAGGCCTTTTGAAACATTAGGGTCTCAACCCATATCTCATTCCGCATTACAAGAAGTTTAAAAAAGTAGAAAACTCTTTTTCGGACCCCAAGTCCTGAGTTATAAAACCATTTCAAAATCGATTGGTCTCAGCCCAAAAATCATTTTCCGTAAAATATCCGTAAAACATTCATTTTCAAAAGTATCATTTTCAAATGCTCAAAACAGTTTCATATATCTCAAAATGAACTAACATGACTACATGTTCTTCTCAACCATGCACAACATTTCTCCCAAATGCACAACTCCGTTCCAAAACATAATCGACATATTGATTTCCAAAATCATAACTTCTCAAGATCATCAATCCTGTTCCAACTCTGTCATCTTATACTGTAACGCATAATATCTGCTGAATCTCAAAACGTATAAACTTAGAACGGCAATAAATCTCAATGAAATCCAAAATCCAAATACTTACAGATCGTGAAGCCGACGATTCCCTGTGATACTGGCACATGTCTCGACTTAAGAAAATACTCGACACAGATATTTTCAAAACACACATTTTGCAAACTCAGTTCAACTCGAGAACACAACACAGCTCTATCTGAAGAAACACGTTAATACTGTTTGGAAAAGTTTATAACAAACCCAGTACCACACTTGTAAATCACATATTACACAAGCCCGAGTGAACAACAAAAACTCACGGCTCTAATATTTGTCAAATCGACAACTCGAATGACGCGACAAAAACACGACCCAACTCGACCCGACTGCCTAGGTTTTCTCAACTTAAGCTCTGATACGATATTCTGTAACACCCCCAGATCCGACCAAAAATATTACAGCGTCGTGGGCCCCGAGATGGAACCCACAAGGCTGAAGGAAATTTTCGCAAAACATTTATAAATGCCCAAGAGGCTAACGACGGTACTGTCTTTTAAAAACATTTGAAGACTTTATAAAAATCATTTATCAAAACCGTCTGAATATCTCATTTGAAACCACAAGGCCCAAAATGTCAAAACTCAACAGTTTAAAAACATACGTTAAGCTATCGCTTACACGTACCGACAGAATAAATTCAGAAAACGATTTCCAAAGTAACCTAAGTTACCTGTTGGCCACTTAAGTATACTGGATACAGTTTGGAAAATCGTTTAAACAACAAACTGTACGGAATCTAAATCTGAGTGCGTAGCGGAAGTCTTGGATACAGTTAGTTGCCGTGGATACAGCAATGACGTATTTGGTGTATAATTAATATATCACAGTTATTTCAAACAGTAAAAGCAGAAGGTAAATAACACAGTATTTTAAGTGGTTCGAGGTAAACCCCTCTACGTCCACTAATCCTCCACACAGGAGTAAAAAGTTTATTATAATTACTGCGTACACAACTACGTAATTATAAACAAACCTATCCTTGTATCGTTCACACAGATTGATACAAAGAATGTCACTTTCAACCGTTCACACAGATTGGTTAAAGCTTCCTTCTTGACTAGCTTCTTCACACACAGTTCCAAAGCTTCGTCCTTATTCATCCCACAGTCGAATAACTTGTTGAGTTCACCTGAGCTCGGTTTTACAGAGGTAAAAGGTAGGTAACCGGTAAGAACAGTGACTTTGAATATCAAGTTCTTGGTGATGATAGTCGTTCTTGATGTTGAGCCTTTGTATATCTCTTTCGTTCTAACTTGCAGTATGCTTTGGAGATATGTTTGCTCTGATGATAACTTTGATAGCTTGAGTATTAGGTTACTTGAATTGGTTCAGTAAGTGATCTTCAATGTCTTCAAGGATATATATAGTCTCTGGAGAAAGTATCCGTTGAGATATATCCGTTTGAATAAGATGTCCTTCAACGGGAATATGACATGATCCGGTTTGCGGGATTACGAAGATCGAAGGCGCGGTATTTAAATACTTTATCCTTGAGTATTTAAATACTTCTTTGTTCAACGGGACTTGACTTGTGTTCTTTCTTGCCCTTTTGTGAGGCTGTATGGAAGATGGCGTATTTAGGGCATCGAGGCAGTTTCCATACTTGGTCTTTTACAAGTCTTCTTGTCTTGATGAGCTTCACTTATCCGATTCGAGCGGAGTCTTCGATATAGGATAAGTCCTTAGCGTCGATCTGATTTCCTTTCTTGTATTTGGCATATATGTCAAAACCTTCTTTATGACATTCGATACGGGGATCGGGTATCCCATTTGTTTGATCTGAGGTGTTTGTTTTTCCCAACAATTTCCCCCTTTTTGACAATTTGCCAAGACCTTCTTACTTAACTCTTGAGTCTTCTTGATGATGCCAAAACCTTCTTCATGAAGCATTCTTCTTGACGACTTGGCAGATTTCTTGGTCTTTTGTCAATAGGTCGACTTTGTGACTTAGTCTACAATAATGAACCGCTTTCGCAGCACGTTAAATCTGATTTACAACTTAAGCCTATGATTGGCGCGCGAGCACAATCTTACAATGTATTCTAAGTTTACAATCGAAATTATGAACTGTTCGTAGACTAGTTAAATGCGACTTATTTTTCAATCAAGTTTGTCTAACTTGAGATTCCTATCAAACAATTTTAAGTAATCATACATAAACACGTGATTACGAGTTGTAATCTTTCAAGACAAACAAACTATTTTATTGATATTCAAAATGATTGAGTACAAAGTTTCTTTATTTGAATAGAAATTACAAAAACAAAAATAGTATACATAAATTTCAGCTCTTCATCTATAATCCGCATGCCTCCATGGTCTTTTTCCTTGCTCATTCTCGGTGCCGCGCCACCAGTTTTGAAGTGAATCATTGCCTCGTTCCTGGTAAATCGCTCTTTCTTCATATGAACGATCAAAGGCAAGTATCCAATCTTTTGGATGGGTGACCCGATCTCCTCTTCTATGTTTTGATTTCATTTCGATTTGGAGAGGGAGTTTACCTTCTTCTAGCATCTTTGAAAACTTATCTGCCGCTTCCGCTAACGTTTTATAATTTTTGAAGATGGCGGATTCCCTGATGAGTCTGACAAAATATCTCATCAGTTCATTCTTCCTCCGATTGCTTCACTTCGTGGCGGTTGGGTTGCGGTTGGTCGTGACGTATTTCCGAAGGTCTTTGGATTAGAGTTTGCCAAGGGACATTTGGGTCATGGAATTCGGTCTGAGCACGAAATTTTAAAGCTTTGGGATTGAGGTGCTAGCTTGTTCAATTCGGCGGAGATACTGCATTACGCGGCCTCAAATTCCCTTTCTGTTGCGATCTAATTCTCCTTGCGGCTTCTCGTGCCTCTTCCCCCTTTTTGGCTTCATCAAGACTTTGCGGGATTTCAAGAGCGGCGTCTGTTTGGTCTCGATCTTGTTTATTCTTTCAACAAGGGAGGAAAGAGTGTGACATATCTTGAATACATTTGTCGTGAGCACGCGGTTGAGAGGCTGTTCTCGATCATTGCACGGGCGGTCTTGGCTTGGCGATCCTTGTCTTTGTAGCTTCCTCCTTCAGCTTGCTCTTGTTTATCTTCCATGATCTTCAAGGCTTGCTTGAAAACTTCAGCGAGAAGAATGAATGCGTCGACAACTCGAGATACTTCGTGTTGAAGAGTGGTCATTTCTTCGGCAGAGGTGTGCATCAGATTCAGTGCCTTTTCAACGGAAGATAGGCGTTTCTGCATCTTGGATAAATACGATCACGAAGGTCAAGAGCTCGCAGGCGCTCCTTACGTGCGGCGAGAGATCGGAGAGTCGAGGTGGCGAAGTCTTGGCGCCGTTCAACCTCCTTACATTCACGGATGGACGTGAAGTAAGTTGGACATCCTCGGAGTTCGATCCGTCCTCGGATTCCAAGGTTGCGGGGCGGGCGGCTTCTTGTGGTTCGGCGACGGTTGGTTCGAAGCGTCTGTGGCGAAGGTTCTTCGGCAGATATGGATGCGGGGAGGGCTGAATCCTCTGTTGGTTGGCGGGAATAGCTTCTTCGGTCGCAGCGAGCTTGGGTGCTGTTCCAAAATTTCTTGAAGTTCCTCATTTGGAGGTGATTCCTCTGATCGGGAATGTTCTCACATTTGTGGCGAAGGGGATTGGCTTGGTTAGAAGGCCCTTCGTATTTTGCAGGTGGAGAGGCGTCTCGGGCTTGACCTCTTCACGGCTCATTCTCGGACTGCTTGAAGAGCATCGTCGCCGTCGTCCGAGTCATGATCGTCGTCGTCTTTTGGATTAATGGGAGAATCCTCGACTTCTTCTTTCCTTTTCTTACGGCGTCGGTTGTGCGGCGGTGGCTTTCAATGAGATCCTTGCAGGAGGCGTTGTCCCATCGAAGCGAGCCTCAATTTTAGTTAGTCTGTTACTTTGGAGACGAATCGCTCTTCGTGGCTCCATTCGCTCCGGTTATACAGTGTATCGTACGGAGCTAGCCTATAGCCTTTCCATTGCGAAATCTTTCGTACGCATGGTCAATTTGAACCGAAAGAAGTGTTTGATTTATGATGGAGTCGGGGAGGGACTTGAATAACGTCTGGAGGCATTTGTTTGAGGATTCAGTGCAGTATGGGATCTGTACGGAAGATGGACTCCTTGCGAGGATGGTGCCGAAGGAAATTGGATCTGTGCGGGTGTGGGATCCGTAGAGGAGAAGTAGCTTTTGGCTCGAATGGGCGGTAGACTCGCTAAAGTCTTGAATGTTGGCGAGATGTCTCTATATCCGTCGTAGCCGCCAAGGCTCGGGATCTCTGTCGATGCGTAGGAGACACCTCTTCCACGGGGTTGGGCCACAGGGTTCTTGATGGAGTTGCGCCACGGGCGAGACATCCTCGGAGTGCTTGGTTTTGATTTTTGAGAGCCTCTTTAGTCTCTTCTTGGACTTCTCACCGGCAGTGTTTCTTCTTTGTGAGATCGCTTGCGCTTCTTCTTTGAAGATTCCATTTCTGGGACCTTCACGGTTTCATCTCTTGGGTTGGCAGAAATAGGCATGTGCCTGGTTCTCGGGTGATTGGCATGCATGGTGCTCTGGTTATAAGCAGTGGGCTTGACGCCTCCTAAATATATCCTGGAGCTATTTTTCTTGGCGTCGGAGGATTGCGTCACTCCGCACCTCGTCAGAATGTAGTTCAGCATTAAACCAAAGGATTTCTTTTGGGTGGCAGGCTTGCACACCTCTTCTTGAAGACGTTTCAGAATGATTTGGCACCAATTGACCTTTTCACAGGTCAAAATAGCTACCATCATTCTGAACCTTAAGTTCGTGCACATCTCGAGCGCCAGGTTCGATTTTCAATGATTACGGAGCGAAGTCATGCGAGATAAGCGAAATGAAGAAGAAAATTTTTCTTGTGACAAGTGGTTGTCACCATATCAACCACTTTGGACCACGTAAATAGTCCATAAAACTTGGTAATAAGCTCTTGAGACCCGAGCGTCTCAAGTTGGTCCATGGTCGAGGCCATCGGCGGGCGGCTGTAGATCTTACGGGTAAATCGCGATTGATGCGATTTCCACTCCTTGGGTATTGCGGTGATGTCAGCAACGTGTCCTCCTTGGGCTAGTGACAGAAAACGAACGGCGGCGTTGAGGTAGAATTCCTCAACCAGATGGGCGTCGTATTTGTCGGCGGTTTTGCTCCCGAAGCGATAGAGACCTTGTTGTTCAAGACGAGTAATGACATACTCCATTGGTTCGGTGTCGTTGATTTCCGAGATGATACGCTCGATGATGACAGGTTTCGAGAAGATCCGGCCATCAATGATGTTGGAGGTTTTCTTCAGAGCAGGGGAAGAAGATTGACTAGCCATTGATGTTTTCTTAAAACAAAGGTGGAAGAAAACAGTAGAAATTCGCAGTGAATATGCAGAAAATATGTAAATTGTTTGCTTGAGAACTCTTGTAATTGCGAAGCGTAAAGAGTCTCCAATGGCGGAATCTGATCCTTTTATACTTGGGCGCGAAATAGGGTTTTGCAGTACGAATGGTCGATTTTAAGGGATGGGAACCGGTTTTGAAATCAACGGTCAAGATGGATTGAGTGTAAGAGTACGCTAATCTATTAAAAGGTTTTAAAATACAATGGGTCCCACTTCGACATAGGTTGATACCTAAATGCCTAAAGCGGCGGTTTAAAAATAATAAACAATTTAAAAACATCGCGGCTTTTGAAATTGATTGTCGAGATGTCGTGTAAGTCATTTAATGAACATGACGTTTGACATAAAAACAGGGCACGTGGACAAAAATTATTTTAAAAGGAAATAATATTATATTATATACTGAATCGAAATCCTATAGCATGTGCTGTTCTCCGCATCGATACAGTGTTCCCCCTTAAAAAGGTACTAATAGGTTTTAAATTCCATACAACAATATTTGGATTAATCTTTGTATTCATGGGTCCTACGGTATTCCCCCTTAATTATTGCACACATCACCGTAGGATTCATATGCATTCGTTCGCTCTGATCTTGTATTAATGTTTCGAGTGTACAGATAATTAATGTTGAATCTTTTGTATTCACGGGTCTTCTGACATTCCCCTCAATTGTTGAGTAAAAGCGATAAATTACTTACAGGAGTCTGTTGTAATATTCCCAATTCTGTTCTTAGCATGTTGAATCTTGCTGTGTCGAGAGGCTTGGTGAAAATGTCGGCCAGCTGGATGTCTGTATGAACTTTTTCCAGTCGAACATCCTTGTTCTCGACATGATTCCTGATAAAATGATGCTTCATGTTGATATGCTTAGTGCGCGAGTGCAAAATAGGATTGTGCGTGATTGCGATTGCACTCATGCTATCACACATGATTGGAGTCTCTCTAGCATCGATTCCATAATCTGACAGTTGTTCTTTGCATCCAAAGGATGCATCGGCACTACCCTGACATAGTACTCGACTCATCCGTGGAAAGAGAATTAGCCAATTGCTTCTTCTTGAACCAAGAAACTAGTCTAGGTCAGAAAGTGACAAGTTCCACTTGTACTCTTCTATCTAGCTTGCGACCTCCGAGATCAGTCATTTGTATCCAACTAAATCGAATCCGCCTTCCTTAGGATACCACGATCCTGCATCATTGTTCCTTTAATGTACTTGAGGATTCGTTTCATTTGTATTGAAGTGTGATTCCTTAGGTGCAACTTGGTATCTCGCACACACTCCAACAAAGCTGGATATCGGGCACTGCTAGCCATTAGGTACGGAGGCGAACCAATGAGCTTCTGTAGAGTGATTGGTCAAACGGCTTTCGGCTTCATCGGCACTAATTTGCGGAAGTGCTCATGGGGTTAGCGAGGATTTGGAATTGTTCATTCCAAATTTGTTGAGAAGCTCCTTCTTTGTATTTCTCTGGTTGATGAATATACATGTAGGCAACTGCTTTACTGCAAACCTAGGAAATAACTAAGTTCCCCATCATACTCATTTCAAATTTGCTTTGCATGAGATGTGAGAACCTTTGACATAGAGCAAGGTTAGTTGAACCAAAAATAATATCATCGACATAGATTTGTACCATTAGAAGGTCATCACCTTCTGTATCTTGAACAAGGTTTTGTCGATGACACCTTTCTCAAATCCGTTGTTGGTTAGAATCTTGGGACGGGGTTTCGTACCGAGGCTCTAGGGGCTTGTTTAAGTCCGTCTGCGCTTTCCTTAGCACTTTGTAAACTAGATCGATACCGTCTGTGTTGGCAAACCACAGTGGTTGTTCAACATAAACTTCTTACGCAAGCTCTCCATTCGGAAAGCACTCTTGACGTCCATTTGGTATACGATAAAACTCTTATGGGCGGCAAAGGCTAAAAATATCCTAATGGCTTCTAGTCTCGCTACGGGCGAAGGTTTCATCATAGTCGATTCCTTCTTCTGACAATAGCCTTGTGCTACTAGTCTGGATTTGTTCCTTATGATAAGTCCATTTCGATCCTTTTTGTTTGAAATACCCATTTGGTTCCTATAACCGATTGGTGTGTCGATGCAGGTACAAGATACCATACATTGTTTCTTTGAAACCGTTAAGCTCTTCTTCCATAGATGTTATCCAATGAGAGTTGTTAAGAGCGTCTATGGTCGAAACGAGTTCGGATTGGGCTAAGAATACGGCGATAGTGCACATATTGAGTCTCCTAAGTTCGGATTGAGATTTCCATTCGAAGCTGTGAGACTTCAGCATTAGATTCTTCTTGTGCACAAAGTACATTTCCTTGTGTACTCTGTATTCTCACGCAGTAGAAACACACTGCATTAATGTTTCCAATGATCAGCTCTTGCGGGTGATCTCTCAACCATCTTCGGTCGGGTTCTAGTTCGGGATCCGTCTTGTATCGAAAGTTTACGTGGGTACGGCTTGACATGCGGCGTCGGCTTCATCCACATCGATTCTTACAGTGCGGGGTTGATTTCTAAATCAACTACGGGTTCTATGGGTGTAGGTGGATCCAAGATAGAAAGATGGTGAATGTCTGAGTGATATCATCTACTCTGTAGGGTCATGGTGTGGTTCGTCGAACACTACATGAACCGATTCCTCGATCGTCGACCTCCTTTTATTAAAGATTAAAGCTTTCTTGTGGAGGAGTATCCTACGAATATTCCTTCATCCGATTTATCATCAAAGGTTCTAAGTTGGTCCTTCCCATTGTTCAAAACATAACACTGCATCCAAAATGTGAAAATACGAAACTAATGGAGTTTTGTTATTCCATACCTCGTAAGCTGTTTTGTTGTGGTGCTTGTTGACGATCTGACGGTTTTGAGTGTAGCCTATTGTATTGGTTGCTTCACCCCATAAGCTTGTGGCTATTTGCTTGCGGCAATCATTGTCCTTGTTGCTTCTTTCAACGTCCTATTCTTTCGCTCGGCAACACCATTTTGTTGAGGTGTACGGGCGGTTGAGTACTCGTCTTTGTATTCCATTCTCCAAACAGTATTGCTCTATAAAGCGGTTAGTAAATTCGGTACCTCTGCCGGAGCGAATGCACACGATACTCGATGCTTTTTCATTACGCAACTTTCTCGGGAGCTCGGGCGGCCTTGATGTTGTTTCCTTCTTCTTGCTAAGAAAGATCGTCCAAGCATACGGAATAATCATCAACAACAACCATGCAATATTTCTTACCTCCCAAACTTCTTTGGATCTACGGGACCGTAGAGATCCATGTGTAGCATTTCCAACACTCTTTGGGTTGAAAGGTAGGATTTGCTTTTCGGGGTTGACTTGATTTGCTTGCCTTTACGGCATGGTCATGACATTTGTCCTTCTTGAATGACACATCGGCAAACCTCTAACCATACCTGTCTTGAAAGCTTGTTGATCGTCTTGAAGTTGACGTGAGACATCCTCTTGTGCCATAGCCACTAAGATCTGCAGGTGCCTTTGGCAACAAAACATGGAATTGAGGAGCTCATAGGCTTCGATCGGCAATGTACATATTACACGATCTGCTTCTGTAAGCACAACTTCCTTGGTTTGGGTGTTCTTGACTCTACAACGATCTATATAGAACTTCACCGAGAAGCTGTTTATCACGTATCGGCTAATACTAAGTAGATTATCTTGTAAGCCTTCAACATATGCAACATCGGTGACCTTGAATTTCCCGACAAGTAGGTTTCCTTTCCCTCTTGTTCTTCCTTTAGACTTATCAAGGCGAACTTTTGGACCGCGACCTTCTACAAAATCAGATAGCTTGCTCCTGTCTCCAGTCATGTGACGAGAGCATCCACTATCGAAGTACCAGGTATCCTCCTCTAGAATGTCCTGTAACAAAGAAATTAGGTAGATTTAGGTCCCCTTTGATTTTTGGGTCCATATATGTTAGTTCCTTTAGGTACCCAGATTTTCCTGACAGCAATTGGTTTACTGTTGGATGTACTCGGTACAGTATTGCGATATCTACGGGGGGCATATCTGTAGTTGTTATAATCATGATAATTACTATGCATGTAAAATTCAGGATTATTGTCATTGTTCCAGTACGAGTGCCGTCTAGGAGGTGGAGCCATTTTCCTAGGCCTAACAGCTTGTCTTCTGGGTCTCCAGTTGGATTCCCAATGCTGTTGTTGATCTTGGCGCATCTGTTTGTCTAGAGGGATAACGGTGCTCCTGTATCGATACCTAGGCGCCTTTGTCTTGAGTGTCTTGCCGTGCGGGCCTTTGGTGGTTGGATACCGCTTTCTTCTGAATGAGTGTCGGCTTTGATGATATGCTTGTGGAGCATCTTTGTAGATTACGCCTTACGAGTGGTTGTACGTTCCACTATCTCGAATAGTAGAGTTGAGGCGGAATTGCGGCCTTCGGTTTTCTCGATGCAGGTTCCTTTATGGGACTAGGAGTATCTTCCGATTCTGGAATGTGTTCCACACTCTTGACGAACACAGTACTAGTTTTACCTTTATTCGAACATGAGCTGTATCCTAAGCCACTTTTATCATGAGCATGTTGCCCAGTGCTCAGAATTTCTTCCATTCTTTTGGACGATTTTTCAAAAGACTTCAGAAGGGTCTCAAGTTCAGTTTCTCGCTTCTCGAGAGTTGTAATTTTGGTTTGTAGTAGAACCAAATCATTTGTCTTGCTCTCATTATGGGTTTTAACCTCATTTAGTTCATGAGCAAGTTGATGATTGCTCTCCATGAGTTTTTCAAAATCGACCTTGCTGGTTTCACAATCAAGAGACATATTTTCATAGTTTATTTTCAGCAAGTCATTTTCATCTTTCAGCTCTAGATTAGTTAATTGAAGCTGTATATTCTCAGTTTTTAGAGTCTCATGGGCCTTTTGAATGTTTTTAAATTCATTCATCATATTTTAGAAAGTATGAGATGCATTAGGTGGAATAACTGAGGTTGAACTTACCTCATCGTCGCTGTCTTCACCTTCTGGAACATCTTTGGCCATAAAGCACATGTATGCTTTATCATCGAACTCATCGTCAGATGAATCACTTTCAGTGACCACCTGAAGACATTCTGCTGATTTGGATGGTGTGGGGGAGACTTCTGATTCTCCAATCAGGGCCTTGAGCTTGTCTTTCCAAGCACGTCTTCTTTCATCTCTCTCTTGTTGCTCGGCCTTAGGCAATCTTTGGACTTTGGGATGAGGACATTTGTTTGCATAATGGCCTGGTTTCCTGATTATAACACGAGTTAGCATCACCGGATGATGTTTGATACTTACCTTGTTGATAGGTTTGGGCACAGTAGAGTCTTTCCAGTATTTAATGAACTTTTTGAATTTATGCATTAGAAGCGCCATTTCATCTTGTGACGGGATGTAAATCGTCCTTTGTCAGCGTTCTTGTGGCCGGGCTTGACGAGGCTAGGCATCTTTGTGTCGACGGTTCGTCTGGCGGCGAGAGCTGTGACCTTTGAAGGAGATTCTTGACTTTCTCTCTTGTCAATGTCATACTCAAAAGCTTTAAGGTCGGAGAAGAGATCAAAAGTGGATATTTCATTAAGATTACGGGATACACGCATAGCTGTGGTCTTAATGTCCCATCTGGCCGGAGAGATCTGAAAATTTTTAAGTTCTTCTCCTTTTGGGTGTAAATCTTGCCCAACGCTTCAAGTTCACCAACAATACCGGTAAATCGAGGTCAAGTTCATCAAGTGTTTCCGTTGGTTTCATTTCAAAAGATTCAAATTCTTGAGTAAGTTTTGAAATCTTGTTTTCTTTTGAGAGCTCGGTTCCCTCACAAATTAACTTGAGTTTATCCCGATTTCTTTGGGTTGTTTTGCGGCTCTTTACCTTTGAACGTGCCTTTGTCAAGAGTGACAAATAACGCGTTCTTAGCCACGTTGTCGAGATTGGCTCGCTTCCTTTCATCGGTTGTCCATTGCTCGCGTTCTTTCTCGAGCATTTCGGCATGGGCTTGGCCCTCAATCCTTGGCTGGATTGACCTTCATGATCTTGATCGGACCATCTGTATAACAAAAATCATCTCTTCGTGCATTCTTGCAAGATGAGCTTCCATTCTAATTCTCCATCGTCAAATTCGTTAATAGAGAACATAGGGACTTTGTTAATCATAGAAGTATCCATCCGATAATATAGGAATGAAAGAGACTGTTTTGAAAATAAGTGATTTGAATCGATTCGGTTAAAAGAAATACGTGATTCTTTTTAGAATCAACCGCTCTGATACCACTTGTTGGCCACTTAAGTATCTTGGATACGGTTTGGAAAATCTTTTAAACAACAAAGCATCACGGAATCTAAATCGAGTGCGTAGCGGAAGTCTTGGATACGATTAGTTGCCGTGGATACGGCAACGGCGTATTTGGTGTATACCTAATATATCATGATTATTTCAAACAGTAAAAGCGAAGGTAAATAACACGGTATTTTAAGTGGTTTGAGGTAAACCTCTACGTCCACCGATCCTCCACACGGGAGTAAAGTTTATTATAATTCTGCGTACACAACTACGTAATTATAAACAAACCTATCCTTGTATCGTTCACATGATTGATACAAAGAATGTCGCTTTCAACCGTTCACACAGTTGGTTAAAGCTTCCTTCTTGACTAGCTTCTTCACACACAGTTCAAAGCTTCGTCCTTATTCGTCCCACACGGTCGAATAACTTGTTGAGTTCACACAGAGCTCGGTTTTTACGAGAGGTAAAAGGTAGGTAACCGGTAAGAATAGCGACTTTGAATATCAAGTTCTTGAGTGATGATAGCTGTTCTTGATGTTGAGCACTTGTATATCTCTTTCGTTCTAACTTGCGGTATGCTTTGGAGATATGTTTGCTCGATGATAACTTTGATAGCTTGAGTATTAGGTTACTTGAATTGGTTGAGTAAGTGATCTTCAATGTCTTCAAGGATATATATAGTCTCTGGAGAAAGTATCCGTTGAGATATATCCGTTTGAATAAGATGTCCTTCAACGGGAATATGACATGATCCAGTTTCGCGGGATTACGAAGATCGAAGGCGCGGTATTTAAATACTTTATCCTTGAGTATTTAAATACTTCTTTGTTCAACGGGACTTGACTTGTGTTCTTTCTTGCCCTTTTGTAGGCTGTATGGAAGATGGCGTATTTAGGGCATCGAGAGTTTCCATACTTGGTCTTTTTACAAGTCTTCTTCTTTGTCTTGATGAGCTTCACTTATCTTTGATTCGAGGCGGGTCTTCGATATAGGATAAGTCCTTAGCGTCGATCTGATTTCCTTTACTGTATTTGGCATATATGTCAAAACCTTCTTTATGACATTCGATACAGGGATCGGGTATCCCGGCTGTTTCGATACAGGGTGTTTGTTTTTCCCAACAATTTCCCCCTTTTTGACAATTTGCCAAGACCTTCTTACTTAACTCTTCGAGTCTTCTTGATGATGCCAAAACCTTCTTCATGAAGCATTCTTCTTCGATGACTTCTGGCAGATTTCTTGGTCTTTTGTCAATAGGTCTGACTTTGTGACTTAGTCTACAATAATGAAGCGCTTTCGCGAGCACGTTAAATCTGATTTACAACTTAAGCCTATGATTGGCGCGCAGGCACAATCTTACAATGTATTCTAAGTTTACAACTGAAATTATGAACTGTTCGTAGACTAGTTCGTACAGCTTATTTTTCAATCAAGTTTGTCTAACTTGAGATTCCTATCAAACAATTTTAAGTAATCATACATAAACACAGTAGATTACGAGTTGTAATCTTTCAAGACAAACAAACTATTTTATTGATATTCAAAATGATTGAGTACAAAGTTTGCTGTTTCGAATAGAAATTACAAAAACAAAAATAGTATACATAAATTTCAGCTCTTCATCTATAATCCGCATGCCTCCATGGTCTTTTTCCTTGCTCATTCTCGGTGCCGCGCCACCAGTTTTGAAGTGAATCATTGCCTCGTTCCTGGTAAATCGCTCTTTCTTCATATGAACGATCAAAGGCAAGTATCGATCTTACGGATGGGTGACCCGATCTCCTCTTCTATGTTTTGATTTCATTTCGATTTGGAGAGGGAGTTTACCTTCTTCTAGCATCTTTGAAAACTTATCTGCCGCTTCCGCTAACGTTTTATAATTTTTGAAGATGGCGGATTCCCTGATGAGTCTGACAAAATATCTCATCAGTTCATTCTTCCTCCAGTGCTTCACTTCGTCGGCAGTTGGGTTGCGGTTGGTCGGCAGACGTATTTCCGAAGGTCTTTGGATTAGAGTTTGCCAAGGGACATTTGGGTCATGGAATTCCGGTCTGGAGCCTGAAATTTTAAAGCTTTGGGATTGAGGTGCTAGCTTGTTCAATTCGGCAGAGATACTGTTCTGAGCAGCCTCAAATTCCCTTTCCTGTTGCAGTCTAATTCTCCTTGCAGCTTCTCGTGCCTCTTCCCCCTTTTTGGCTTCATCAAGACTTTGCAGGATTTCAAGAGCGGCGTCCTGTTTGGTCTCGATGCTGTTTATTCTTTCAACAAGGGAGGAAAGAGTCTGCGACATATCTTGAATACATTTGTCGTGAGCACGCAGTTGAGAGCTGTTCTCGATCATTGCACAGGCGGTCTTGGCTTCAGCGATCCTTGTCTTTGTAGCTTCCTCCTTCAGCAGTTGCTCTTGTTTATCTTCCATGATCTTCAAGGCTTGCTTGAAAACTTCTGGCAGAAGAATGAATGCGTCGACAACTCGAGATACTTCGTGTTGAAGAGTGGTCATTTCTTCGACGGCAGAGGTGTGCATCCAATTCAGTGCCTTTTCAACAGAAGATAGAGCGTTTACTGCATCTTGGATAAATACAGTCTGAAGGTCAAGAGCTCGCAGGCGCTCCTTACGTGCAGCAGAGATCGGAGAGTCGAGTGGCGAAGTCTTGCGCCGTTCAACCTCCTTACATTCACGGATGGACGTGAAGTAAGTTGGACATCCTCGGAGTTCGATGCCGTCCTCGGATTCCAAGGTTGCGGGCGGGCGGCTTCTTGTGGTTCGGCGACGGTTGGTTCGAGCGTCTGTGGCGAAGGTTCTTCGGCGAGATATGGATGCGGGAGGGACTGAATCCTCCTGTTGGTTGGCGAGAATAGCTTCTTCGGTCGCAGCAGCTTGGGTGCTGTTCCAAAATTTCTTGAAGTTCCTCGAGGAGGTGATTCCTCTGATCGGGAATGTTCTCTACTGTGGCGAAGGGGGATTGGCTTGGTTAGAAGGCCCTTCGTATTTTCTGGGTGGAGAGGCGTCTCGGGCTTCAGCCTCTTCACGGCTCATTCTCAGACCTGCTTGAAGAGCATCGTCGTCGTCGTCTGAGTCATGATCGTCGTCGTCTTTTGGATTAATGGGAGAATCCTCTGACTTCTTCTTTCCTTTTCTTCTGGCGTCAGATTTGTGCAGCAGGTGGCTTTCAATGAGATCCTTGCAGGAGGCGTTGTCCCATCGAAGCAGAGCCTCAATTTTAGTTGAGTCTGTTACTTTGGAGACGAATCGCTCTTCGTGGCTCCATTCGCTCCAGTTGTACAGTGTATCGTACGGAGCTAGCCTATAGCCTTTCCATTGCAGAAATCTTTCGTACGCATGGTCAATTTGAACCGAAAGAAGTGTTTGATTTATGATGGAGTCAGGGGAGGGACTTCGAATAACGTCTGGAGACGCTGTTTCGAGGGATTAGATGCAGGTATGGGATCTGTACGGAAGATGGACTCCTTGCGGGGATGGTGCCCCGAAGGGGTGGATCCTGTACGGGTGTGGGATCCCGTAGAGGAGAAGTAGCTTTTGGCTCCGAATGGGCAGCCGACTCGCTAAAGTCTTGAATGTTGGCAGATGTCTCTATATCCGTCGTAGCCGCCAAAGGCTCGGGATCTACTGTCGATGCAGTAGGAGACACCTCTTCCACAGGGGTTGGGCCCTGGGGTTCTTCAGTGGGTTGCGCCACGGGCGAGACATCCTCGGAGTGCTTGGTTTTGATTTTTGAGAGCCTCCTTAGTCTCTTCTTGGACTTCTCACCAGCAGAGTGTTTCTTGCTGTGAGATCGCTTGCGCTTCTTCTTTGAAGATTCCATTTCTGGGACCTTCACGGTTTCATCTCTTGGGTTGGCAGAAATAGGCATGTGCCTGGTTCTCGGGTGATTGGCATGCATGGTGCTCTGGTTATAAGCAGTGGGCTTGACGCCTCCTAAATATATCCTGGAGCTATTTTTCTTGGCGTCGGAGGATTGCGTCACTCCGCACCTCGTCAGAATGTAGTTCAGCATTAAACCAAAGGATTTCTTTTGGGTGGCAGGCTTGCACACCTCTTCTTGAAGACGTTTCAGAATGATTTGGCACCAATTGACCTTTTCACAGGTCAAAATAGCTACCATCATTCTGAACCTTAAGTTCGTGCACATCTCGAACGCACCGGTTCGATTTTCAATGATTAGAGCGAAGTCATGCAGATAAACGAAATGAAGAAGAAAATTTTTCTTGGGACAAGTGGTTGTCACCATATCAACCACTTTGGACCCTGTAAATAGTCCATAAAACTTGGTAATAAGCTCTTGAGACCCGAACGTCTCAAGTTGGTCCATGGTCAGGCCGTCGGCGGGCAGCCTGTAGATCTTCTGGAGTAAATCGCGATTGATGCAGATTTCCACTCCTTGGACTGTTGCAGTGATGTCAGCAACGTGTCCTCCTTGGGCTAGTGACAGAAAACGAACGGCGGCGTTGAGGTAGAATTCCTCAACCAGATGGGCGTCGTATTTGTCGGCGGTTTTGCTCCCGAAGCGATAGAGACCTTGTTGTTCAAGACGAGTAATGACATACTCCATTGGTTCGGTGTCGTTGATTTCCGAGATGATACGCTCGATGATGACAGGTTTCGAGAAGATCCGGCCATCAATGATGTTGGAGGTTTTCTTCAGAGCAGGGGAAGAAGATTGACTAGCCATTGATGTTTTCTTAAAACAAAGGTGGAAGAAAACAATAGAAATTCGCAGTGAATATGCAGAAAATATGTAGGCTGTTTGCTTGAGAACTCTTGTAATTGTAGAAAGCGTAAAGAGTCTCCAATGGCAGATACAGTCCTTTTATACTTGGGCGGCGAAATAGGGTTTTGCAAAGTACGAATGGTCAGATTTTAAGGGATGGGAACCGGTTTTGAAATCAACGGTCAAGATGGATTGAGTGTAACTGGTACGCTAATCCATTAAAAGGTTTTAAAATACAGCGGGTCCCACTTCTGACATAGGTTGATACCCTAAATGCCTAAAACGGCGGTTTAAAAATAATAAACAATTTAAAAACATCGCGGCTTTTGAGATTGATTGTCCAGATGTCGTGTAAGGCATTTAATGAACATGACGTTTGACATAAAAGCAGGCACGTGGACAAAAATTATTTTAAAAGGAAATAATATTATATTATATCTTGAATCGAAATCTATAGCATGTCTTGTTCTCCGCATCGTCTGACGTTCCCCCTTAAAAAGGTACTAATAGGTTTTAAATTCCATACAACAATATTTGGATTAATCTTTGTATTCATGGGTCCTACAGTATTCCCCCTTAATTATTGCACACATCACCGTAGGATTCATATGCCTTCGTTCGCTACTGATCTTGTATTAATGTTTCTGAGTGTACAGATAATTAATGTTGGATACTGTATTCACGGGTCTTACAGCATTCCCCCTCAATTGTTGAGTAAAAGCAGTAAATTACTTACAGGGAGTCTGGCTGTAATATTCCCAATTCTGTTCTTAGCATGTTGAATCTTGCTGTGTCGAGAGGCTTGGTGAAAATGTCGGCCAGCTGGATGTCTGTATGAACTTTTTCCAGTCGAACATCCTTGTTCTCGACATGATTCCTGATAAAATGATGCTTCATGTTGATATGCTTAGTGCGTGAGTGCAAAATAGGATTGTGCATGATTGCGATTGCACTCGTGCTATCACACATGATTGGAGTCTCTCTAGCATCGATTCCATAATCTGACAGTTGTTGCTGCATCCAAAGGATCTGCATACAGCAGCTACCAGCAGCATAGTACTCTGACTCATCCGTGGAAAGAGAATTAGCCAATTGCTTCTTACTGAACCAAGAAACTAGTCTAGGTCCGAGAAAGTGACAAGTTCCACTTGTACTCTTCCTATCTAGCTTGCAGCCTCCGAGATCCGAGTCGCTGTATCCAACTAAATCGAATCCGCCTTCCTTAGGATACCACAGTCCTGCATCGACTGTTCCTTTAATGTACTTCAGGATTCGTTTAGCTGTATTGAAGTGTGATTCCTTAGGTGCAACTTGGTATCTCGCACACACTCCAATGACAAGCTGGATATCGGGCACGCTAGCCGTTAGGTACGGGAGCGAACCAATGAGCTTCTGTAGAGTGATTGGTCAAACGGCTTTCGGCTTCATCGGCACTAATTTGCACGGAAGTGCTCATGGGGAGTTAGCGAGGATTTGGAATTGTTCATTCCAAATTTGTTGAGAAGCTCCTTCTTTATTTCTCTGGTTGATGAATATACACAGGCAAGCTGCTTTACACTGCAAACCTAGGAAATAACTAAGTTCCCCATCATACTCATTTCAAATTTGCTTTGCATGAGATGTGAGAACCTTTGACATAGAGCAAGGTTAGTTGAACCAAAAATAATATCATCGACATAGATTTGTACCATTAGAAGGTCATCACCTTCTGTATCTTGAACAAGGTTTTGTCGTGACACCTTTCTCAAATCCGTTGTTGGTTGAATCTTGGGACGGGGTTTCGTACCAGGCTCTAGGGGCTTGTTTAAGTCCGTCTGGCGCTTTCCTTAGCACGTAAACTAGATCGATACCGTCTGTGTTGGCAAACCACAGTGGTTGTTCAACATAAACTTCTTACGCAAGCTCTCCATTCGGAAAGCACTCTTGACGTCCATTTGGTATACGATAAAACTCTTATGGCGGCAAAGGCTAAAAATATCCTAATGGCTTCTAGTCTCGCTACGAGGCGAAGGTTTCATCATAGTCGATTCCTTCTTCACGACAATAGCCTTGTGCTACTAGTACGGATTTGTTCCTTATGATAAGTCCATTTCGATCCGTTTTGTTTGAAATACCCATTTGGTTCCTATAACCGATTGGTGTGTCGATGCAGGTACAAGATACCATACATTGTTTCTTTGAAACCGTTAAGCTCTTCTTCCATAGATGTTATCCAATGAGAGTTGTTAAGAGCGTCTATGGTCGAAACGAGTTCGGGTGGGCTAAGAATACGGCGATAGTGCACATATTGAGTCTCCTAAGTTCGGATTGAGATTTCCATTCGAAGCTGTGAGACTTGACATTAGATTCTTCTTGTGCACAAAGTACATTTCCTTGTGTACTCTGTATTCTCCTACAGTAGAAACACACGCATTAATGTTTCCAATGATCAGCTCTTGCGGGTGATCTCTCAACCATCTTCGGTCGGGTTCTAGTTCGGGATCCGTCTTGTATCGAAAGTTTACGTAGGTGCGGCTTGACATGCAGTCGGACTTCATCCACATCGATTCTTACAGTGCGGGGTTGATTTCTAAATCAACTACGGGTTCTATGGGTGTAGGTGGATCCAAGATAGAAAGATGGTGAATGTCCCGGTGATATCATCTACTCTGTAGGGTCATGGTGTGGTTCGTCGAACACTACATGAGGCCCGATTCCTCGATCGTCGACCTCCTTTTATTAAATATTATGAAAGCTTTCTTTGTGGAGGAGTATCCTACGAATATTCCTTCATCGATTTATCATCAAAGGTTCTAAGTTGGTCCTTCCCATTGTTCAAAACATAACACTGCATCGAAAATGTGAAAATACGAAACTAATGGAGTTTTGTTATTCCATACCTCGTAATTGTTTTGTTGTGGTGCTTGTTGACGATACAACGGTTTTGAGTGTAGCCTTTGTATTGGTTGCTTCACCCCATAAACGCTGTGGCAATTTGCTTGCGGAAATCATTGTCCTTGTTGCTTCTTTCAACGTCCTATTCTTTCGCTCGGCAACACCATTTTGTTGAGGTGTACGGGCAGCTGAGTACTCGTGCTGTATTCCATTCTCCAAACAGTATTGCTCTATAAAGCAGTTAGTAAATTCAGTACCTCTGTCGGAACGAATGCACACGATACTCGATGCTTTTTCATTCTGCAACTTTCTCGGGAGCTCGGGCGACCTTGATGTTGTTTCCTTCTTCTTGCTAAGAAAGATCGTCCAAGCATACGGAATAATCATCAACAACAACCATGCAATATTTCTTACCTCCCAAACTTCTGGATCTACGGGACCGTAGAGATCCATGTGTAGCATTTCCAACACTCTTTGGGTTGAAAGGTAGGATTTGCTTTTCGAGTTGACTTGATTTGCTTGCCTTTACGGCATGGTCATGACATTGTCCTTCTTGAATGACACATCGGCAAACCTCTAACCATACCTGTCTTGAAAGCTTGTTGATCGTCTTGAAGTTGACGTGAGACATCCTCTTGTGCCATAGCCGACTAAGATCTGCAGTGCCTTTGGCAACAAAACATGGAATTGAGGAGCTCATAGGCTTCCGATCGGCAATGTACATATTACCCGATCTGCTTCTGTAAGCACAACTTCCTTGGTTTGGGTGTTCTTGACTCTACTGATCTATATAGAACTTCACCGAAGCTGTTTATCACAGAACTGGCTAATACTAAGTAGATTATACTGTAAGCCTTCAACATATGCAACATCGGTGACCTTGAATTTCCCGACAAGTAGGTTTCCTTTCCCTCTTGTTCTTCCTTTAGACTTATCACCGAAGCGAACTTTTGGACCGCGACCTTCTACAAAATCAGATAGCTTGCTCCTGTCTCCAGTCATGTGACGAGAGCATCCACTATCGAAGTACCAGGTATCCTCCTCTAGAATGTCCTGTAACAAAGAAATTAGGTAGATTTAGGTCCCCTTTGATTTTTGGGTCCATATATGTTAGTTCCTTTAGGTACCCAGATTTTCCTGACAGCAATTGGTTTACTGTTGGATGTACTCGGTACAGTATTGCGATATCTACGGGGGGCATATCCGTAGTTGTTATAATCATGATAATTACTATGCATGTAAAATTCAGGATTATTGTCATTGTTCCAGTACGAGTGCCGTCTAGGAGGTGGAGCCATTTTCCTAGGCCTATGACTTGTCTTACGGGTCTCCGGTTGGATTCCCAATCTTGTTGTTGATCTTGAGCGGCATCGGTGTCTAGAGGGATAACGGGGCTCCTGTATCCAATACCTAGGCGCCTTTGTCGAGTGTCTCGCCGTGCGGGCCTTTGGTGGTTGGATACCGCTTTCTTCTACGAATAGTATCGGCTTTGATGATATGCTTGTGGAGCATCTTTGTAGATTCATATACGAGTGGTTGTTGGTTCCACTATCTCGAATAGTAGAGTTGAGGCGGAATTGCGGCCTTCGGTTTTCTCGGTACAGAGTTCCTTTATGGGACTAGGAGTATCTTCCGATTCTGGAATGTGTTCCACACTCTTGACGAACACGATACTAGTTTTACCTTTATTCGAACATGAGCCGTATCCTAAGCCACTTTTATCATGAGCATGTTGCCCGGTGCTCAATTTCTTCCATTCTTTTGGACGATTTTTCAAAAGACTTGAAGGGTCTCAAGTCAGGTTTCGCTTCTCGAGAGTTGTAATTTTGGTTTGTAGTAGAACCAAATCATTTGTCTTGCTCTCATTATGGGTTTTAACCTCATTTAGTTCATGAGCAAGTTGATGATTGCTCTCCATGAGTTTTTCAAAATCGACCTTCTTTGGTTTCACAATCAAGAGACATATTTTCATAGTTTATTTTCACAAGTCATTTTCATCTTTCGGCTCTAGATTAGTTAATTGAAGTGTATATTCTCGATTTTAGAGTCTCATGGGCCTTTTGAATGTTTTTAAATTCATTCATCATATTTTAGAAAGTATGAGATGCATTAGGTGGAATAAGCGAGGTTGAACTTACCTCATAAATCATTGTCTTCACCTTACGGAACATCTTTGGCCATAAAGCACATGTATGCTTTATCATCGAACTCATCGTCGGATGAATCACTTCGATGACCACTGAAGACATTCTGATTTGGATGGTGTGGGGAGACTTGATTCTCCAATCGGGGCCTTGAGCTTGTCTTTCCAAGCACGTCTTCTTTCATCTCTCTCTTGTTGCTCGGCCTTAGGCAATCTTTGGACTTTGGGATGAGGACATTTGTTTGCATAATGGCACGGTTTCCTGTGATTATAACACGAGTTAGCATCACCGGATGATGTTTGATACTTACCTTGTTGATAGGTTTGGGCACTGTAGGAGTCTTTCAGTTTGTTTAATGAACTTTTGAATTTATGCATTAGAAGCGCCATTTCATCTTGTGACGGGATGTAAATGCGTCCTTTGTCAGCGTTCTTGTGGCCAGGGCTTGACAGGCTAGGCATCTTTGTGTCGGCGGTTCGATACGGCGGCGAAGTGTGACCTTTGAAGGAGATTCTTGACTTTCTCTCTTGTCAATGTCATACTCAAAAGCTTTAAGGTCGGAGAAGAGATCAAAAGTGGATATTTCATTAAGATTACAGGATACACGCATATTGTGGTCTTAATGTCCCATCGAGTGGGAGAGATACGAAAATTTTAAGTTCTTCTCCTTTTGGGTGTAAATCTTGCCCAACGCTTCAAGTTCACCAACAATACGGTAAATCGAGGTCAAGTTCCTCAAGTGTTTAGTTGGTTTCATTTCAAAAGATTCAAATTCTTGAGTAAGTTTTGAAATCTTGTTTTCTTTTGAGAGCTCGGTTCCCTCACAAATTAACTTGAGTTTATCGATTTCTTTGGGTTGTTTTGCGGCTCTTTACCTTTGAGCGTGCCTTTGTCAAGAGTGACAAATAACGCGTTCTTAGCCACGTTGTCGAGATTGGCTCGCTTCCTTTCATCGGTTGTCCATTGCTCGCGTTCTTTCTCGAGCATTTCGGCATGGGCTTGGCCCTCAATCCTTGCGGTGGATTGACCTTCATGATCTTGATCGGACCATCTGTATAACAAAAATCATCTCTTCGTGCATTCTTTGCAAGATGAGCTTCCATTCTAATTCTCCAGTCGTCAAATTCGTTAATAGAGAACATAGGGACTTTGTTAATCATAGAAGTATCCATCACGATAATATAGGAATGAAAGAGCATTTTGAAAATAAGTGATTTGAATCGATTCGGTTAAAAGAAATACGAGTGATTCTTTTTAGAATCAACCGCTCTGATACCACTTGTTGGCCACTTAAGTATCTGGATACGATTTGGAAAATCGTTTAAACAACAAAGTGTACGGAATCTAAATACGAGTGCGTAGCGGAAGTCTTGGATACGATTAGTTGCCGTGGATACAGCAACGACGTATTTGGTGTATACTTAATATATCACAGTTATTTCAAACGATAAGCGAAGGTAAATAACACGGTATTTTAAGTGGTTCGAGGTAAACCCCTCTACGTCCACTGATCCTCCACACAGGAGTAAAGTTTATTATAATTCTGCGTACACAACTACGTAATTATAAACAAACCTATCCTTGTATCGTTCACACAGATTGATACAAAGAATGTCGCTTTCAACCGTTCACACAGTTGGTTAAAGCTTCCTTCTTGACTAGCTTCTTCACACACAGTTCCAAAGCTTCGTCCTTATTCGTCCCACAGTCGAGAATAACTTGTTGAGTTCACACGAGCTCGGTTTTACACGAGGTAAAAGGTAGGTAACCGAGGTAAGAGCAGTGACTTTGAATATCAAGTTCTTGGTGATGATAGTATTCTTGATGTTGAGCCTTTGTATATCTCTTTCGTTCTAACTTGCGGTATGCTTTGGAGATATGTTTGCTCGATGATAACTTTGATAGCTTGAGTATTAGGTTACTTGAATTGGTTGATAAGTGATCTTCAATGTCTTCAAGGATATATATAGTCTCGGAGAAAGTATCCGTTGAGATATATCCGTTTGAATAAGATGTCCTTCAACGGGAATATGACATGATCCAGTTTGCGGGATTCTCAAGATTCGAAGGCGCGGTATTTAAATACTTTATCCTTGAGTATTTAAATACTTCTTTGTTCAACGGGACTTGACTTGTGTTCTTTCTTGTCCTTTTGTGAACTGTATGGAAGATGACTGTATTTAGGGCATCGAGATAGTTTCCATACTTGGTCTTTTTACAAGTCTTCTTGCTGTACTGATGAGCTTCACTTATGATGATTCGAGGCAGGTCTTCGATATAGGATAAGTCCTTAAGCGTCGATCTGATTTCCTTTCAGTATTTGGCATATATGTCAAAACCTTCTTTATGACATTCGATACAGGGATCGGGTATCCCATTGTTTCGATCTGAGGGTGTTTGTTGTTCCCAACAATTTCCCCCTTTTTGACAATTTGCCAAGACCTTCTTCCTTAACTCTTCGAGTCTTCTTGAGGATGCCAAAACCTTCTTCATGAAGCATTCTTCTTCGATTACTTCTGGCAGAGTTCTTGGTCTTTTGTCAATAGGTCGACTTTGTGACTTAGTCTACAATAATGAGCGCTTTCATGAGCACGTTAAATCTGATTTACAACTTAAGCCTATGATTGGCGCGCGAGCACAATCTTACAATGTATTCTAAGTTTACAATCGAAATTATGAGCTGTTCGTAGACTAGTTCGTGCGACTTATTTTTCAATCAAGTTTGTCTAACTTGAGATTCCTATCAAACAATTTTAAGTAATCATACATAAACACGATGAATTACGAGTTGTAATCTTTCAAGACAAACAAACTATTTTATTGATATTCAAAATGATTGAGTACAAAGTTTGCTGTTTCGAATAGAAATTACAAAAACAAAAATAGTATACATAAATTTCAGCTCTTCATCTATAATCCGCATGCCTCCATGGTCTTTTTCCTTGCTCATTCTTGGTGCCGCGCCACCAGTTTTGAAGTGAATCATTGCCTCATTCCTGGTAAATCGCTCTTCCTTCATATGAACGATCAAAGGCAAGTATCCAATCTTCTGGATGGGTGACCCGATCTCCTCTTCTATGTTTTGATTTCATTTCGATTTGGAGAGGGAGTTTACCTTCTTCTAGCATCTTTGAAAACTTATCTGCCGCTTCCGCTAACGTTTTATAATTTTTGAAGATGGCGGATTCCCTGATGAGTCTGACAAAATATCTCATCAGTTCATTCTTCCTCCAGTGCTTCACTTCGTCTGCAGTTGGGTTGCGGTTGGTCGGACGTATTTAGAAGGTCTTTGGATAAGAGTTTGCCAAGGGACATTTGGGTCATGGAATTCGGTCTGGAGCACGAAATTTTAAAGCTTTGGGATTGAGGTGCTAGCTTGTTCAATTCGGCGGAGATCTTTGCAGCGGACCTCAAATTCCCTTTCTGTTGCGATCTAATTCTCCTTGGCTTCTCGTGCCTCTTCCCCCTTTTTGGCTTCATCAAGACTTTGCAGGATTTCAAGAGCGGCGTCCTGTTTGGTCTCGATGCTGTTTATTCTTTCAACAAGGGAGGAAAGAGTCTGCGACATATCTTGAATACATTTGTCGTGAGCATGCAGTTGAGAGCTGTTCTCGATCATTGCACAGGCGGTCTTGGCTTCAGCGATCCTTGTCTTTGTAGCTTCCTCCTTCAGCAGTTGCTCTTGTTTATCTTCCATGATCTTCAAGGCTTGCTTGAAAACTTCTGGCAGAAGAATGAATGCGTCGACAACTCGAGATACTTCGTGTTGAAGAGTGGTCATTTCTTCGACGGCAGAGGTGTGCATCCAATTCAGTGCCTTTTCAACAGAAGATAGAGCGTTTACTGCATCTTGGATAAATACAGTCTGAAGGCCAAGAGCTCGCAGGCGCTCCTTACATGAAGCAGAGATCGGAGAGTCAGGCTGGGCGAAGTCTTCAGCGCCGTTCAACCTCCTTACATTCACGGATGAACGTGAAGTAAGTTGGACATCCTCAGGTTCAGTACCGTCCTCGGATTCCAAGGTTGCAGGGGCGGGGGCAGCTTCTTGTGGTTCGGCGACAGTTGGTTCAGAAGCGTCCTGTGGCGAAGGTTCTTCGGCAGATATGGATGCGGGGAGGAGAATCCTCTGTTGGTTGGCGGGAATAGCTTCTTGGTCGCGACGGGCTTGGGTGCTGTTCCAAAATTTCTTGAAGTTCCTCGGAGGAGGGTGATTCCTCTGATCGGGAATGTTCTCACATTTGTGGCGAAGGGATTGGCTTGGTTAGAAGGCCCTTCGTCTTTTCAGGTGGAGAGGCGTCTCGGGCTTGACCTCTTCACGGCTCATTCTCGGACACCTTGAAGAGCATGGTCGTCGTCGTCTGAGTCATGATCGTCGTCGTCTTTTGGATTAATGGGAGAATCCTCTGACTTCTTCTTTCCTTTTCTTCTGGCGTCAGATTTGTGCAGCAGGTGGCTTTCAATGAGATCCTTGCATGAGGCGTTGTCCCATCGGGCGAGCCTCAATTTGAGTTAGTCTGTTATTTCGGAGACGAATCGCTCTTCGTGGCTCCATTCGCTCCGGTTATGCAGTGTATCGTACGGAGCTAGCCTATAGCCTTTCCATTGCGAAATCTTTCGTACGCGTGGTCAATTTGAACCGAAAGAAGTGTTTGATTTATGATGGAGTCGGGGAGGGACTTGAATAACGTGCAGAGCATTTGTTTGAGGATTAGTGCAGGTATGGGATCTGTACGGAAGATGGACTCCTTGCGGGGATGGTGCCGAAGGAAATTGGATCTGTGCGGGTGTGGGATCCGTAGAGGAGAAGTAGCTTTTGGCTCGAATGGGCGGTAGGCTCGCTAAAGTCTTGAATGTTGGCAGATGTCTCTATATCCGTCGTAGCCGCCAAAGGCTCGGGATCTACTGTCGATGCAGTAGGAGACACCTCTTCCACAGGGGTTGGGCCCTGGGGTTCTTAAGTGGGTTGTGCCACGGGCGAGACATCCTCGGAGTGCTTGGTTTTGATTTTTGAGAGCCTCCTTAGTCTCTTCTTGGACTTCTCACCAGCAGAGTGTTTCTTGCTGTGAGATCGCATGCGCTTCTTCTTTGAAGATTCCATTTCTGGGACCTTCACGGTTTCATCTCTTGGGTTGGCAGAAATAGGCATGTGCCTGGTTCTCGGGTGATTGGCATGCATGGTGCTCTGGTTATAAGCAGTGGGCTTGACGCCTCCTAAATATATCCTGGAGCTATTTTTCTTGGCGTCGGAGGATTGCGTCACTCCGCACCTCGTCAAAATGTAGTTCAGCATTAAACCAAAGGATTTCTTTTGGGTGGCAGGCTTGCACACCTCTTCTTGAAGACGTTTCAGAATGATTTGGCACCAATTGACCTTTTCACAGGTCAAAATAGCTACCATCATTCGGAACCTTAAGTTCGTGCACATCTCGAACGCACCGGTTCGATTTTAAATGATTACGGAGCGAAGTCATGCGGATAAGCGAAATGAAGAAGAAAATTTTCTTGTGACAAGTGGTTGTCACCATATCAACCACTTTGGACCACTGTAAATAGTCCATAAAACTTGGTAATAAGCTCTTGAGACCGAGCGTCTCAAGTTGGTCCATGGTCGGGCCGTCGGCGGGCGGCTGTAGATCTTACGGAGTAAATCGCGATTGATGCGATTTCCACTCCTTGGGTATTGCGGTGATGTCGGCAACGTGTCCTCCTTGGGCTAGTGACAGAAAGCGAGCGGCGGCGTTGAGGTAGAATTCCTCAACCGGATGGGCGTCGTATTTGTCGGCGGTTTTGCTCCGGCGATAGAGACCTTGTTGTTCAAGGCGAGTAATGACATACTCCATTGGTTCGGTGTCGTTGATTTAGAGATGATACGCTCGATGATGACGGAGTTTCGAGAAGATCCGGCCATCAATGATGTTGGAGGTTTTCTTGAGCGGGGAAGAAGATTGACTAGCCATTGATGTTTTCTTAAAACAAAGGTGGAAGAAAGCAGTAGAAATTCGCAGTGAATATGCGAGAAAATATGTAAATTTGTTTGCTTGAGAACTCTTGTAATTGCGAAGCGTAAAGAGTCTCCAATGGCGAATCTGATCCTTTTATACTTGGGCGGCGAAATAGGGTTTTGCAGTACGAATGGTCGATTTTAAGGGATGGGAACCGGTTTTGAAATCAACGGTCAAGATGGATTGAGTGTAAGCTGATACGCTAATCCATTAAAAGGTTTTAAAATACGTGGGTCCCACTTGACATAGGTTGATACCTAAATGCCTAAAAGCGGCGGTTTAAAAATAATAAACAATTTAAAAACATCGCGGCTTTTGAGATTGATTGTCGGATGTCGTGTAAGGCATTTAATGAACATGACGTTTGACATAAAAGCAGGCACGTGGACAAAAATTATTTTAAAAGGAAATAATATTATATTATATCTTGAATCGAAATCTATAGCATGTCTTTGTTCTCCGCGTCGTCTGACGTTCCCCCTTAAAAAGGTACTAATAGGTTTTAAATTCCATACGGACAATATTTGGATTAATCTTTGTATTCATGGGTCCTGATATTCCCCCTTAATTATTGCACACATCAGTGTAGGATTCATATGCCTTCGTTCGCTCTGATCTTGTATTGATGTTTACGAGTGTACGGATAATTAATGTTGAATCTTGTATTCACGGGTCTTCTGACATTCCCCCTCAATTGTTGAGTAAAAGCGATAAATTACTTACGAGAGTGCATTTGTAATATTCCCAGTCTGTTCTTAGCATGTTGAATCTTGCTTTGTGTCGAGAGGCTTGGTGAAAATGTCGGCGGTTTGGATGTACGTATGAACTTTTTCGGCGAACATCCTTGTTCTCGACATGATTCTGATAAAATGATGCTTCATGTTGATATGCTTAGTGCGCGAGTGCAAAAGCGAGTTGTGCGTGATTGCGATTGCACTCGTGCTATCACGCATGATTGGAGTCTCTCTAGCATCGATTCCATAATCGGCAGATTGTTCTTTGCATCGAAGGATCTGCATACGGCGACTACAGTGACATAGTACTCTGATTCGGCCGTGGAAGAGAATTAGCCAATTGCTTCTTCTTGAACCAAGAAACTAGTCTAGGTCAGAAAGTGACAAGTTCCACTTGTACTCTTCTATCTAGCTTGCGACCTCAGAGATCAGTCATTTGTATCGACTAAATCGAATCCGCCTTCCTTAGGATACCACGATCTGCATCATTGTTCCTTTAATGTAGTTCGAGATTCGTTTATTTGTATTGAAGTGTGATTCCTTAGGTGCAACTTGGTATCTCGCACACACTCTAACGACAAGCTGGATATCGGGCTGCTAGCCGTTAGGTACGGGGAGCGAACCAATGAGCTTCTGTAGAGTGATTGGTCAAACGGCTTTCCGGCTTCATCAACACTAATTTGCACGGAAGTGCTCATGGGGTTAGCGAGGATTTGGAATTGTTCATTCCAAATTTGTTGAGAAGCTCCTTCTTGTATTTCTCTGGTTGATGAATATACACAGGCAAGCTGCTTTACACTGCAAACTTAGGAAATAACTAAGTTCCCCCATCATACTCATTTCAAATTTGCTTTGCATGAGATGTGAGAACCTTTGACATAGAGCAAGGTTAGTTGAACCAAAAATAATATCATCGACATAGATTTGTACCATTAGAAGGTCATCACCTTCTGTATCTTGAACAAGGTTTTGTCGTGACACCTTTCTCAAATCCGTTGTTGGTTGAATCTTTGGGACGGGGTTTCGTACCGGGCTCTAGGGGCTTGTTTAAGTCCGTGCAGCGCTTTCCTTAGCACGTAAACTAGATCGATACCGTCTGTGTTGGCAAACCACGGTGGTTGTTCAACATAAACTTCTTACGCAAGCTCTCCATTCGGAAAGCACTCTTGGCGTCCATTTGGTATACGATAAAACTCTTATGGGCGACAAAGGCTAAAAATATCCTAATGGCTTCTAGTCTCGCTACGGGCGAAGGTTTCATCATAGTCGATTCCTTCTTCACGACAATAGCCTTGTGCTACTAGTCTGGATTTGTTCCTTATGATAAGTCCATTTCGATCCTTTTTGTTTGAAATACCCATTTGGTTCCTATAACCGATTGGTGTGTCGATGCAGGTACAAGATACCATACATTGTTTCTTTGAAACCGTTAAGCTCTTCTTCCATAGATGTTATCAATGAGAGTTGTTAAGAGCGTCTATGGTGAAGCAGGTTGGATTGGGCTAAGAATACGGCGATAGTGCACATATTGAGTCTCTAAGTTCGGATTGAGATTTCCATTCGAAGCTGTGAGACTTGACATTAGATTCTTCTTGTGCACAAAGTACATTTCCTTGTGTACTCTGTATTCTCCTACGAGTAGAAACACTGCATTAATGTTTCCAATGATCGGCTCTTGCGGGTGATCTCTCAACCATCTTCGGTCGGGTTCTAGTTCGGGATCCGTCTTGTATCGAAAGTTTACGTAGGTGCGGCTTGACATGCAGCGTCGACTTCATCCACATCGATTCTTACAGTGCGGGGTTGATTTCTAAATCAACTACGGGTTCTATGGGTGTAGGTGGATCCAGATAGAAAGATGGTGAATGTCTGAGTGATATCATCTACTCTGTAGGGTCATGGTGTGGTTCGTCGAACACTACATGAGCCCGATTCCTCGATCGTCGACCTCCTTTTATTAAAGATTAAAGCTTTCTTGACGGAGGAGTATCCTACGAATATTCCTTCATCGATTTATCATCAAAGGTTCTAAGTTGGTCCTTCCCATTGTTCAAAACATAACACTGCATCCAAAAATGTGAAAATACGAAACTAATGGAGTTTTGTTATTCCATACCTCGTAAGCTGTTTTGTTGTGGTGCTTGTTGACGATCTGCGGTTTTGAGTGTAGCACACTATATTGGTTGCTTTACCCGAAGCATTGTGGCAATTTGCTTGCGGCAATCATTGTCCTTGTTGCTTCTTTCAACGTCTATTCTTTCGCTCGGCAACACCATTTTGTTGAGGTGTGCAGGCGGTGAGTACTCGTCTTTGTATTCCATTCTCAAGCAGTATTGCTCTATAAAGCGGTTAGTAAATTCGGTACCTCTGCCGGAGCAGATGCACACGATACTCGATGCTTTTTCATTACGCAACTTTCTCGGGAGCTCGGGCGGCCTTGATGTTGTTTCCTTCTTCTTGCTAAGAAAGATCGTCCAAGCATACGGAATAATCATCAACAACAACCATGCAATATTTCTTACCTCCCAAACTTCTGGATCTACGGGACCGTAGAGATCCATGTGTAGCATTTCCAACACTCTTTGGGTTGAAAGGTAGGATTTGCTTTTCGGGGTTGACTTGATTTGCTTGCCTTTCGGCATGGTCATGACCATTGTCCTTCTTGAATGACACATCGGCAAACCTCTAACCATACCTGTCTTGAAAGCTTGTTGATCGTCTTGAAGTTGACGTGAGACATCCTCTTGTGCCATAGCCGACTAAGATCTGCGGTGCCTTTGGCAACAAAACATGGAATTGAGGAGCTCATAGGCTTCGATCGGCAATGTACATATTACACGATCTGCTTCTGTAAGCACAACTTCCTTGGTTTGGGTGTTCTTGACTCTCTGACGATCTATATAGAACTTCACCGAGAAGCTGTTTATCCAGGCGGCTAATACTAAGTAGATTATCTTGTAAGCCTTCAACATATGCAACATCGGTGACCTTCAATTTCCCGACAAGTAGGTTTCCTTTCCCTCTTGTTCTTCCTTTAGACTTATCACGAAGCGAACTTTTGGACCGCGACCTTCTACAAAATCGAGATAGCTTGCTCTGTCTCCGGTCATGTGTGACGAGCATCCACTATCGAAGTACCAGGTATCCTCCTCTAGAATGTCCTGTAACAAAGAAATTAGGTAGATTTAGGTCCCCTTTGATTTTTGGGTCCATATATGTTAGTTCCTTTAGGTACCCAGATTTTCCTAACAGCAATTGGTTTACTGTTGGATGTACTTGGTACAGTATTGTGATATCTACGGGGGGCATATCCGTAGTTGTTATAATCATGATAATTACTATGCATGTAAAATTCAGGATTATTGTCATTGTTCCAGTACGAGTGCCGTCTAGGAGGTGGAGCCATTTTCCTAGGCCTATGACTTGTCTTACGGGTCTCAGGTTGGATTCCCAATCTTGTTGTTGATCTTGAAGCGGCATCTGCTGTCTAGAGGGATAACGGGGCTCCTGTATCCAATACCTAGGCGCCTTTATCTTGAGTGTCTTGCCGTGCGGGCCTTTGGTGGTTGGATACCGCTTTCTTTACGAATGAGTGTCGGCTTTGATGATATGCTTGTGGAGCATCTTGTAGATTACGCCTTCGAGTGGTTGTTGGTTCCCTTTGTCTTGAATAGTAGAGTTGAGGCGGAATTGCGGCCTTCGGTTTTCTCGGTACGGGTTCCTTTATGGGACTAGGAGTATCTTCCGTCTGGAATGTGTTCCACACTCTTGACGAACACAGTACTAGTTTTACCTTTATTCGAACATGAGCTGTATCCTAAGCCACTTTTATCATGAGCATGTTGCCCAGTGCTCAGAATTTCTTCCATTCTTTTGGACGATTTTTCAAAAGACTTCAGAATGGTCTCAAGTTCAGTTTCTCGCTTCTCGAGAGTTGTAATTTTGGTTTGTAGTAGAACCAAATAATTTGTCTTGCTCTCATTATGGGTTTTAACCTCATTTAGTTCATGAGCAAGTTGATGATTGCTCTCCATGAGTTTTTCAAAATCGACCTTGCTGGTTTCACAATCAAGAGACATATTTTCATAGTTTATTTTCAGCAAGTCATTTTCATCTTTCATCTGTAGATTAGTTAATTGAAGCTGTATATTCTCAGTTTTTAGAGTCTCATGGGCCTTTTGAATGTTTTTGAATTCATTCATCATATTTTCGAAAGTATGAGATGCATTAGGTGGAATAACTGAGGTTGAACTTACCTCATCGTCGCTGTCTTCACCTTCTGGAACATCTTTGGCCATAAAGCACATGTATGCTTTATCATCGAACTCATCGTCAGATGAATCACTTTCAGTGACCACCTGAAGACATTCTGCTGATTTGGATGGTGTGGGGGAGGCTTCTGATTCTCCAATCAGGGCCTTGAGCTTGTCTTTCCAAGCACGTCTTCTTTCATCTCTCTCTTGTTGCTCGGCCTCGGGCAATCTTTGGACTTTGGGATGAGGACATTTGTTTGCATAATGGCACGGTTTCCTGATTATAACACGAGTTAGCATCACGGATGATGTTTGGTACTTACCTTGTTGATAGGTTTGGGCTGTAGGAGTCTTTCAGTGTTTAATGAACTTTTGAATTTATGCATTAGAAGCGCCATTTCATCTTGTGACGGGATGTAAATCGTCCTTTGTCGGCGTTCTTGTGGCCAGGGCTTCGGCCAGGCTAGGCATCTTTGTGTCGACGGTTCGTCTGACGGCGAGGCTGTGACCTTTGAAGGAGATTCTTGACTTTCTCTCTTGTCAATGTCATACTCAAAAGCTTTAAGGTCGGAGAAGAGATCAAAAGTGGATATTTCATTAAGATTACGGGATACACGCATAGTTGTGGTCTTAATGTCCCATCAGTGGGAGAGATACGAAAATTTTTAAGTTCTTCTCCTTTTGGGTGTAAATCTTGCCCAACGCTTCAAGTTCACCAACAATACCGGTAAATCGAGGTCAAATTCCTCAAGTGTTTCATTGGTTTCATTTCAAAAGATTCAAATTCTTGAGTAAGTTTTGAAATCTGTTTTCTTTTGAGAGCTCGGTTCCCTCACAAATTAACTTGAGTTTATCCCGATTTCTTTGTTGTTTTGCGGCTCTTTACCTTTGAGCGTGCCTTTGTCAAGAGTGACAAATAACGCGTTCTTAGCCACGTTGTCAAGATTGGCTCGCTTCCTTTCATCGGTTGTCCATTGCTCGCGTTCTTTCTCGAGCATTTCGGCATGGGCTTGGCCCTCAATCCTTCTTGGTGGATTGACCTTCATGATCTTGATCGGACCATCTGTATAACAAAAATCATCTCTTCGTGCATTCTTTGCAAGATGAGCTTTCATTCTAATTCTCCAATCGTCAAATTCGTTAATAGAGAACATAGGGACTTTATTAATCATAGAAGTATCCATCGATAATATAGGAATGAAAGAAGCTGTTTTGAAAATAAGTGATTTGAATCGATTCGGTTAAAAGAAATACGTTGATTCTTTTTAGAATCAACCGCTCTGATACCACTTGTTGGCCACTTAAGTATCTTGGATACGGTTTGGAAAATCGTTTAAACAACAAACTGTACGGAATCTAAATCGAGTGCGTAGCGGAAGTCTTGGATACGATTAGTTGCCGTGGATACGGCAACGACGTATTTGGTGTATACTTAATATATCATGATTATTTCAAGCGGTAAAAGCGAAGGTAAATAACACGGTATTTTAAGTGGTTCGAGGTAATCCCCTCTACGTCCACTGTTCCTCCACACTGGAGTAATAAGTTTATTTTATTTTCTGCGTACACATCTACGTAATTATAAACAAACCTATCCTTGTATCGTTCACCTGATTGATACAAAGAATGTCGCTTTCAACCGTTCACACAGTTGGTTAAAGCTTCCTTCTTGACTAGCTTCTTCACACACGGTTCCAAAGCTTCGTCCTTATTCGTCCCACACAGTCGAGAATAACTTGTTGAGTTCACCTGAGCTCGGTTTTTACAGTGGTAAAAGGTAGGTAACCGGGTAAGAGCTGACTTTGAATATCAAGTTCTTGGTGATGATAGCATTCTTGATGTTGAGCCTTTGTATATCTCTTTCGTTCTAACTTGCGGTATGCTTTGGAGATATGTTTGCTCGATGATAACTTTGATAGCTTGAGTATTAGGTTACTTGAATTGGTTGATAAGTGATCTTCAATGTCTTCAAGGATATATATAGTCTCTGGAGAAAGTATCCGTTGAGATATATCCGTTTGAATAAGATGTCCTTCAACGGGAATATGACATGATCCGGATTTCGCGGGATTAGAAGATTCGAAGGCGCGGTATTTAAATACTTTATCCTTGAGTATTTAAATACTTCTTTGTTCAACGGGACTTGACTTGTGTTCTTTCTTGTCCTTTTGTAGCTGTATGGAAGATGGCTTGTATTTAGGGCATCGAGGCAGTTTCCATACTTGGTCTTTTACAAGTCTTCTTCTTTGTCTTGATGAGCTTCACTTATCTTTGATTCGAGGCGGAGTCTTGATATAGGATAAGTCCTTAAGCGTCGATACAGTTTCCTTTACTGTATTTGGCATATATGTCAAAACCTTCTTTATGACATTCAATACAGGGATCGGGTATCCCGGCTGTTTCGATACAGGGTGTTTGTTTTTCCCAACATTACCAGATACCAATAGGTCATTTTAAAAATACTCACGCAGCGAAAAAAGACCAACAATTAAAGTACTCTAGCAGCGGAATACAAGAACTGATCGGGAAACTCAATACACAAATACATGCCCTTGCCAGTATCCTCCGAGAAGTTCATCTCTCCACGACCGCTACAAGCTTGATAATCCAAGAACCTAAAAAGAAAGCCCACGACGGGGTCAGCCATAATATCCAACAATGATAACCATCACATCACGTCAATAATTACAAATCAATAGAAATACTAAGTAAGAATACGACCAATGTAATCTTACCGTCGTAA
Organism: Orobanche coerulescens; assembly: GCA_033398695.1. NCBI lineage: Eukaryota > Viridiplantae > Streptophyta > Magnoliopsida > Lamiales > Orobanchaceae > Orobanche > Orobanche coerulescens. The sequence continues at coordinate 40,842,464 of CM065805.1, read as the reverse complement.
CTTTACGAAAATCCACGATTCGTATCCTTAACAACACAATAAGATAATACCGAAATATCTGTACGGTATCTCAACAATACCCAAGGTTCTCAAAACATTACCGTAACTCACGATACGAAAATTATACCAACTCTGGCCAATTCAATCCATCGGATAACGTCGACAATTCCAATACGATAATCGATTGTCCATCAAAGACAAGTACCAAGGAAATACGGAACATACCTCAAAATACGAAATACCATGACAATCACGTCAGTCTAATCCGAGATCATATCAACACAACATACGGACATGGTCCTAACACAAGACCTACAAATGCATACTCATATGACAACGTCAATATGATCACAACAATAACGACAACGTATACTTATGGCAAACCCATAACATACATATGCACAATAAAAACACGTAGGTAATCCGATGATCCAGCGTTCACTGCCTAGATCCCACGATGACCCCGTCAGACCAACCGTGGTGGAAAAACATGTCCGATGATCCAGCGCGCGCTAGCATAGATCCCCCGATGATCCCGTCAGACCAACACGAGGTGGACATATGACAACAATGCACAACTACATAAACAACAATACACAATACACGACCACAACAATGCACAAATGCATGACAACAACAATACACGAATGTATCACGACATGATCGACACAAATGATAAAAATGATTAGAGTACATGCCCCGAGTCCTTCGAGAACGATCTCAATGTCTAAACCATCACGAACCACTCGACGGTCCAAAGTATCATGAATTGCAGATAATTCATATCCCCGTCTTTATCACGATATATCCTCGATATACAAGTATACCAATAACAAAAGTAAATCATATACATTATGATTTAGATTCCCAAAACTCGAATATGATTTATAATCCCAAATCTCCTATGATTACGATTATAAACATTGCTATACGAATTATAAACGAATGAAACGGAAACCATTCATTAAATACTATAAACTGAGCAAGTAATAACTTACCTCGATACCGATACGACGATGATGAAGCTGTCACTAACCTCATTGTCTTCGTCTACTAGCTTCTCGGCCCTGACCAACGCCATTCACGAACATACTCGAACACGACCGCAACATACGATTATAAATACCGATCAATAATCTCAACCTATTACAATTATCGATAAACAACAAGTTCGACAACAATCAACAATCGATAAAACCAAATCACAAACCCAACGGCTTGACAATATCTCGATTAAACACTAGTCGGATCAATCCAACTCCAACCAACACGAATTCAGAACCACAACACGAAAATCTTGCACTACGCGCTTCTTAGCGCACGTTAATCACTTAACGTAGCGTGCGCTAAGTTGCTCCCGTTAGCGCGCGCTAGGCAGTAAGCTTAGCATGCGCTAATGCTGTACTGATGCATGTTTTTCAGATACCGATCAACATATGGCGATTATCAAGAACACTAAGTGATTCTAAATCATGCTCATGGATATCAAAACAACGAAATCCGATATCCTTTAACATATAAGTAATCATCAAACCCTTAATCCAATCCTTATATTCAAATATCATCTTCTTCCTCAAATATCAACATCATGAAGGAATGGATTGATTTCCAAGGTTGAATCCATTTCCAAGAATCACCAATGATTTCAAGAACAAAGCTTTAATCCATGATTTTCATATTTAATCTTGTTAACGAGGATCATCCCTCAGTGTTTAGGAACTCCAAATGTCCTCCCAAGGTTCTCTCTATCGTGTGAAAGGAAAGAAATGGACGAAATGCTTCATAACACCCGTTTGTCCCTTTTTATAAAGTATATTACTAGCGTGCGCTAAACCTTATGTTTAGCATGCGCTACGGCCTTAGCGTGCGCTAACTGACTTTGTTAGCGTGCGCTATCGCAGTCCAGAGGCTACAGTCTGGCTTCGTACATGCGCTTACGTACGTAATGCCCATGCATTAGCATACGTAACTTACACTCTCTAGTGTACGCAAGTCCTTGCGTTTAGCGTGCGCTAATATAAGTTGACTTGTTTGTCTGTATGCTCCGAAGACTGGTCCACACACCGAAAGTGCTGACGAGGATAAGATTCCTTTTTGTCCAATATATAGTTAGCGTGCGCTAATTAACATGTATTAGCGTGCGCTAACACTACATTACAACATCCGTTGACTTATCAGAACATGCGCCAAAAGTGGCCTGGTCCACACGTAGATTCCCTCTGAGCTGTTCTTCACTAGCGTACGCTAAGTTATGTCTGTATCATGCGCTAAACCTGCACGATAGCGTACGCTACTCGTGATTATTAGCGTGCGCTAATAATGTTACACTTAGCCATTTTCAGCTATTCTTGTCCAACGTCTCGACATGCAAAATACGAACATACGGCATACTGAATACACATACTCCTTCCAATAATATTCTCATATGATACACAATATCGTTAACTGTAATTGTTGACCAAGTACAGTAATTACACCAATACAGATGTCTCAGTCCTTCAAATATTTTATCCACACTGTACAGATTCCACATTGTACAACATAACTCGGATAAAATAACATTAAACAATAGTAGTAGAAATTCCGGATATTACATCCTACACCACTTAAAATAAGTTTCGTCCTCGAAACTTGCAAGCCGTTTAAAAAAACCAACAAACTGTTCAACCAAAATATTCCGAAACCATCACAACAACGATCGATCATCATTAACGAATAACCAAAACAGTACACCTATATATGCGCCAAGTCGACGATCTCCTGAGGTACTAGCAAGTGACTTCACTGTAAAGCCTCAATACGTTTACACTAACAATTCCATGAATCTCAACAAAATATATCATCATGATGATAAACTCCAATATTACCAACGAACGATCAACGAAAATCGAGAATACCTTCACACGGTAACCTCCAACACGATCAACACAGAACCACAGAAATCGATATGCGAACTAATAAGGTTCTCAAAACGACACACCAATCACATACAGTGGATCTCAACAAAACACAACCGACTGGTGAACATTCCCCTGGGCATACGAACAACCAATCGCAAATCGATGAACATACCAATTTATACAAGGAGTGGGAACGACCACTCATTGTCCAAAACAACCAGCATGGGGGCACCATCCCCAAATCTACACTTACAAAGAAACCATTCAAAAACATTATGGTAGCGCATACGTCCCAGTTTCACAAAACCCAAAGTTCCAAAATTACATCTTGTGCATGAATTCTACATCACGCAGCATATTCTTCTTATCCGATCAATCAACCGATCATCACTGGATAACCAACTACCATACTGAAGATCGAATCTTTTTCATCGTACCATACTGATGTACTATCCAGTTCGTGAGTCACACTCATATCTTCACCATAATAGCATTATGCACTAAATGCGTATGCATATCAATCACATTTTTCAAAACCAGTTGAAATCATATAGTCTTGTCAAGAAGACAAATTTTCGAAAGTTCCTTTCAAAAATTCCAAAACTCAAAACATAAATTTTGGTAAGACCACAAAATCAATTTCCGAAAAATTAAATCGGCTCGCTGGTGCCAAGTATTCGATAACAGTTTCCTTCGAATCCACACGATTTCGAAATTTTTAAAATGAAAACTATGCAAATGATTGACCACATCCATACTCCTGTATACCAATTCGGCTCGGCACCAAATCCGCTGACATTCCATTGAAAACCGCACGATAGAGTTCCACAACCTCAATATATAAACTCCGACCCAAAAACTCCTTTTCCACGTATGACTCGCAACGTCAATCATTAATCCATCCTGGATCACCTCAAATATGATATGACAAAACATGAATAATCAATAGATCAAACACAGCGACAGACTTCCCGAGAAATTTCATTCGAACAAGTAAACCAAGAACCTCAAAAGGCGAAAATAAAAACGATTGGTAAAGCATTTTACAAATCTCGGGAGGTTTAAGAAAACAGAAAGGCCTTTTGAATCATTAGGGTCTCAGCCCGTATCTCGTTCCGCATTACAAGAAGTTTAAAAAGGTAGAAAACTCTTTTTCGGACCCCAAGTCCTGAGTTATAAAACCATTTCAAAATCGATTGGGTCTCAGCCCAAAAATCATTTTCCGTAAAACATCCGTAAAACATTCATTTTGAAAAGTATCATTTTCAAATGCTCAAAACAGTTTCATATATCTCAAAATGAACTAACATGACTACATGTTCTTCTCAACCATGCACAACATTTCTCCCAAATGCACAACTCCGTTCCAAAACTTAATCGACATATTGATTTCCAAAATCATAACTTCTCAAGATCATCAATCCTGTCCCAACTCTGTCACCTTATACTGTAACGCATAATATCTGCTGAATCTCAAAACGTATAAACTTAGAACGGCAATAAATCTAAATCCAAAATCCAAATACTTACAGATCGTGAAGCCGACGATTCCCCGTGATACTGGCACATGTCTCGACTCAAGAAAATACTCAACACAGATATTTTCAAAACACATATTCTGCAAACTCAGTTCAACTCGAGAACACAACACAACTCTATCTGTTTATAACAAACCCAGTACCACACTGGTAAATCACATATCACACAAGCCCGAGTGAACAACAAAAACTCACGGCTCTAATATTTGTCAAATCGACAACTCGAATGACGCGACAAAAACACGACCCAACTCGACCTGACTGCCTAGGTTTTCTCAACCTAAGCTCTGATACCATATTCTGTAACACCCCCAGATCTGACCGGGAATATTACAGCGCCGTGGGCCCCGAGATGGAACCCACAAGGCTGAAGGAAATTTTCGCAAAACATTTATAAATGCCCAAGAGGCTAACGACGGTACTGTCTTTTAAAAACATTTGAAGACTTTATAAAAATCGTTTATCAAAACCGTCGTAAAATGTCAAAACTCAACAGTTTAAAAACATACGTTAAGCTATCGCTTACACGTACCGACAGAATAAATTCAGAAAATGATTTCCAAAGTAACCTAAGTTACCAGATACCAATAGGTCATTAAAAATACTCACGCATCGGAAAAAGACCAACAATTAAAGTACTCTTGCAGCAGAATACAAGAACTGATCGGGAAACTCAATACACAAATACATGCCCTTGCCAGTATCCTCTGGGAAGTTCATCTCTCCACGATCGCTACAAGCTTGATAATCCAAGAACCTAAAAAGAAAGCCCACGACGGGGTCAGCCATAATATCCAACAATGATAACCATCACATCACGTCAATAATTACATATCAATATAAATACTAAGTAAGAATACGACCAATGTAATCTTACCGTCGTAACTTTACGAAAATCCACGATTCGTATCCTTAACAACACAATAAGATAATACCGAAATATCTGTACGGTATCTCAACAGTACCCAAGGTTCTCAAAACATTATCGTAACTCACCATACGAAAATTATACCAACTCTGGCCAATTCAATCCATCGGATAACGTCGACAATTCCAATACGATAATCGATTGTCCATCAAAGACAAGTACCAAGGAAATACGGAACATACCTCAAAATACGAAATACCATGACAATCATGTCAGTCTAATCCGAGATCAGATCAACACAACATACAGACATGGTCCTAACACAAGACCTACAAATGCATACTCATATGACAACGTCAATATGATCACAACAATAACGACAACGTATACTTATGGCAAACCCATAATATACATATGCACAATAACAACACGTAGGTAATCCGATGATCCAGCGTTCACTGCCTAGATCCCACGATGACCCCGTCAGACCAACCGTGGTGGAAAAACCTGTCCGATGATCCAGCGCACGCTAGCATAGATCCCCCGATGATCCCGTCAGACCAACACGAGGTGGACATATGACAACAATGCACAACTACATAAACAACAGTACACAATACACGACCACAACAATGCACAAATGCATGACAACAACGATACACGAATGTATCACGACATGGTCGACACAAATAATAAAAAATGATTAGAGTACTTGCCCCGAGTCCTTGGAGAACGATCTCAATGTCTAAACCATCACGAACCATTATCCTCAATACTCGACGGTCCAAAGTATCACGGATTGCAGATAATTCATATCTCCGTCTTTATCACGATATATCCTCGATATACAAGTATACCAATAACAAAAGTAAATCATATACATTATGATTTAGATTCCCAAAACTCGAATATGATTTATAATCCCAAATCTCCTGTGATTACGATTATAAACATTGCTATACGAATTATAAACGAATGAAACGGAAACCATTCATTAAATACTATAAACTGAGCAAGTAATAACTTACCTCGATACCGATACGACGATGATGAAGCCGTCACTAATCTCATTATCTTCGTCTACTAGCTTCTCGGCCCTGTCCAACGCCATTCACGAACATACTCGAACACGACCGCAACATACGGTTATAAACATCGATCAATAATCTCAACCTATTACAATCATCGATAAACAACAAGTTTGACAACAATCAACAATCGATAAAACCAAAACACAAACCCAACGGCTTGACAATATCTCGATTAAACACGAGTCGGATCAATCCAACTCCAACCAACACGAATTCAGAACCACAACGCGAAAATACTGCACTTTCTGCCTTCTTAGCGCACGTTAATCACTTAACGTAGCGTGCACTAAGTTGCTCCCGTTAGCGCGCGCTAGGCAGTAAGCTTAGCGTGCGCTAATGCTGTACTGATGCATGTTTTTCAGATACCGATCAACTCATGGCGATTATCAAGAACACTAAGTGATTCTAAATCATGCTCATAGATATCAAAACAACGAAATCCGATATCCTTTAACATATAAGTAATCATCAAACCCTTAATTCAATCCTTATATTCAAATATCATCTTCTTCCTCAAATATCAACATCATGAACACCAAGAACCTTAACAATACTCCCCTAATTTAACATTACAGAGATTAATAATAAACAATGATATCAACATCCGCAAAGGAGAAGAAGGATTCACTAACTTATCTCAAGAAAACAAACTACATAATTCAAACCACACGAATCATATTAATATCATCATACTCCGGTAATCCATCTCATAATCATGCTTGTCAACTTGTTTATGTAATAATCATCAACTCAAGAATATCAACATTCACTCCAAAACGAAATCCAAAGATGAAGAGGGATTACCTTTATGAAGGAATGGATTGATTTCCATGGTTGAATCCATTTCCAAGAATCACCAATGATTTCAAGAACAGAGCTTTAATCCATGATTTCCATCTTTAATCTTGTTAATGAGGATCATCCCTCAGTGTTTAGGAACTCCAAATGTCCTCCCAAGGTTCTCTCTATCGGATGAAAGGAAAGAAATGGACGAAATGCTTCATAACACCCGTTTGTCCCTTTTTATAAAGTATAATACTAGCGTGCGCTAAACCTTATGTTTAGCGTGCGCTACGGCCTTAGCGTGCGCTAACTGACTTTGTTAGCGTGCGCTATCGCAGTCCAGAGGCTACAGTCTGGCTTCGTACATGCGCTTACGTACGTAATGCCCATGCATTAGCGTATGTAACTTACACTCTCTAGCATACGCAAGTCCTTGCGTTTAGCGTGCGCTAATATCAGTTGACTCGTTTGTCTGTATGATCCGAAGACTGGTCCACACGCCGAAAGTGCTGACGAGGATAAGATTCCTTTTTGTCCAATATATAGTTAGCGTGCGCTAATTAACATGTATTAGCGTGCGCTAACACTACATTACAACATCCATTGACTTATCAGAACATGCGCCGAAAGTGGCCTGGTCCACACGTAGATTCCATCTGAGGTGTTCTTCACTAGCGTACGCTAAGTTATGTCCGTAGCGTGCGCTAAACCTGCACGATAGCCTGCGCTACTCGTGATTATTAGCGTGCGCTAATAATGTTACACTTAGCCATTTTCAGCTATTCTTGTCCAACGTCTCGACATGCAAAATACGAACATACGGCATACTGAATACACATACTCCTTCCAATAATATTCTCATACGATACACAATATCCTTAACTGCAATTGTTGACCAAGTACAGTAATTACACCAATACAGATGTCTCAGTCCTTCAAATATTGTATCCACACTGTACAGATTCCACATTGTACAACATAACTCGGATAAAATAACATTAAACAATAGTAGTAGAAATTCCGGATATTACAGATCTGGCGGACTTCGTGGTGGAATTAACATTCCCTCATAGTCCGTCCCAGGTCGGTCGCCCTGCTTGGAAGCTGTATGTGGATGGTTCAGCGACCAACTCGCGAGCAGGGGCAGGGATTGTCCTCATTAGCCCCGACGGCCAAAGTTTCACAAATGCCGTGCGTTTCGGGTTTCGTGCGACCAACAATGAAGCCGAGTACGAAGCCTTGGTAGGCGGTCTCGATCTAGCCCTCGCCCTAGATGTTCGTCGCCTCCATATCTTCATGGACTCCCTCTTGGTCGTGAACCAAGTCAAGGGAGAATATGAGGCGCGCGGCGAACAGATGGTCAAAAACCAAGAATTGGTCGCCGAAATATGCACGAAATTTGAGGAAGTGCTAATCGAACAAGTCCCGAGAGAGCACAACTCCCAGGCCAATGCCCTATCCAATCTAGCGTCGTCGGATGGGGCAACCGATTTCTCTAATATCCAAATTACAAAATCAGCAAGGCCGACGATCGACAGAAACCTGGTTACCACAGTCACCGTTGCCGAGGAGAGCTGCATGACTCTGTTCATCAAATACTTAAAGGAGGGAATGGTCCCTGACGACCGTACCAAAGCTCGCCAACTCCAGCTCCGTGCGACCAGATATACCCTATTGGATGACCGGCTTTACAAGCGAGCTTTCAGCCTACCCCTCCTCAAGTGTATTACACCGGAGGAAGGTCGGCTCGTTTTAGCCGAGATCCATGACGGGATCTGTGGGAACCATGCTGGCGGATGAGCTCTCATCCTTAAAACAACCAGGCAAGGTTTTTTCTGGCCGTCACTTCAGAAGGATGCGATCGCCTATGCCAGATCATGTCACATGTGTCAAGTAATGGGCCCAAACATCAGGCTCTCCCCCGAGCAGCTCACTTCAATGTACAGCCCATGGCCTTTCGCCCAATGGGGCATCGACCTTATAGGTCCCTTGTCGAAGGCGCCGGGGGGCTGTAAGTTTGCCATCGTAGGGGTCAACTATTTCACCAAATGGGCTGAGGCGGAACCGCTAAACAAGATCGGCCAAGAGCAAGTAATCAAGTTCATCTGGAAAAACATCATATGCCGATTCGGTCTGCCCCAGGCCATCATCTCCGACAACAGAAAGCAGTTCGACGGCTTAGAAGTCATGCAATTCTGCGAGAAGTGGGGAATCAAGAGGTTGTTCTCACCCCCCTACCACCCTCAGACGAACGGGCAGGTAGAATCCGTGAACAAAATCCTCAAACACACGATTCAAGCGCGACTAAAGTCCAGGCAAGGACGATGGGCGAACGAACTCCCAGACGTTTTGTGGTCTTATCGAACGACGACCCGTAATTCAACCGGCGAAACCCTATTCGCCCTCGCCTTCGGAACAGAAGCGGTGATCCCCTCGAAGATCGCCGTCCTCAGCCATCAAACCGAACAAGAGATGACAACCGACAATGATGTGGCCCGACGGATCGACCTTGACATGATCGAAGAACGACGATTGACCTCAGAAATGAAGAACACAATCCACAAAAGGAGATCCAAGAAGTTCTTCAATTCGAAGGTCAAGGAAAGAAGGTTTCAAGTGGGCGATCTTGTCCTCAAAAAGATCCAGACCCACACAGGTGTTTTTGTCCCGAACTGGGAAGGCCCCTTCAGGATATCTAAATGGCTAACTAAGAGATCCTACAAACTTGAACACCTTGACGGTACTCCGGATCAATATCCCTGGAAAGCCGTACATCTGAAGAAGTACTACCAGTGAAAATTTTATATTCAGTTTCAACTACCCAGTGTGCAAAGAATATAATGAGATTTCTTCCTATCCCATCTATTCTAGCGATCACGCCACCAGGCATATCGTATACCGTCAAGGATCGTCGTTCGAACGTGGCGATCTAAGATAGAAACAGTGCAGCCATGGTCCTGGAAGTCGATGGAACCGACAACTTTGCCCATGCAAGGTTTCTTTGGGCTGAGATCGCCCGCCCTTCGTTTAAATACGAGGCCGGCGTAGCTGAAGGACCCTCCAAACTAATCTGCGGACACGTTTGCACGCCCTCAAGGTACATCATCTAACATGATGTACCCGGACAAGGCGGCGCGTCCCTACCCCTTCACAACGTATACCGTCGAGGGTCGCCATCTAACATGCCGACACGAGGTAGAAAAGTGCTAACAAAGCCGCGGACGTGGAGTCGAATAAACCGACGACGCCCCGTGCAAGGACTCCTCCAGACCAAGACCGCCCACCTTTCGTTTAAACACAAGGCGGGCGCAGCCTAACGGAGGACCCTCACAATAAAGTGAGTCGCGGGAATATCCCTCGCACACAAAGACACAGTTGTGGAGGTCGGTCCATCGAACTCCGCGACCGTGCACGGTTCCTCACAATCGGCAAAACTAAAGATAGCTCACCAGACATACTATTTTTGTTCCCTTACTTACAGTAAGTAAACAAAAACAAGGGGGCAAAGGAGGCGAGCTAATCCTAAATGCGATCGGAAAGAAGGAACCATACTCGATCGGCTTCGTTCAAACACACACAGGATGATCGGAATTGTTCAACAATATCTACAAGTAAGAATTTATAAAACATGTCGATACATTCAAACATTTAAACAATCGGTCGGATGAACAAGAAATCGGAAGCAATCATACACATACTTGAAAAAATTCGCATGCAAACATTCAAAGGCGATCATACATGTAAAGACACAAATACAAAAAGGGAGTATTTTATTCATGACAAAGAGTTCGTACATTACAAAGCCCGAAGGCAATACAAAGAAAAAGCAAAAAGTTACAAGCTAAGGAAGACATAGAAATCTCTCAGGGTCCCCCCGGCTGGTCTTCGCCCCCAGGTGGCGGATCGGAATGCGCTCCCTCATCGGCATCAGGGTAAATGAGCTTATCCGGAAAAGGATACCAACTCAAGTCAATCCCCCAGTCGACGAGGTCAAGGATCGGCAAGGAAAACTCCAGATGCAAAGGGTGCTCGAGTGCATAGGCCTTGAAGCTCTCCATCAAGGGACCGATCTCGATCCCTACCTTCTTGGCGGCTCGGACCGCATCGGCGTAGGCCACATAATAGGCGAACTCGCCGACGAGTGCCACATTGAGGTAGGGATCGGTCTCGATCGCCTTAAGCTGCCCTTTCAACTCATTGGTCGTCTTCTCAGCTTCCGCTAGCTCAACCACCTTGGCGGCTGTTTCTCCTTTAGCCTTCTCAAGCTCTCCCTTTGCCTTCTTCAGATCGCTGTTGAGCCGATCCACCGTCGCGTTCAGCCCGGCCGCCTCCTCCTGCGAGGCCACATGCATCCGGCGAGCTTCCTTCTCCTGGTCGCGGAACCGATCAGCCACTTCCTTGGAGCGGCTCAGCTCCTGCTTCATCCGGTCTGTTGCTACCCAAAATATTATCCGGAGATAGATATTGCTGGAATGGATGGGATAGCAAACAAATGCAAGAGCACTTCCGTGAGAAAGATAAATAACACAAGATTTGCCGGGGTTGTTAGTCCCGGGCTTGAATGCTCTCGCGAGATATTATTAATACCAATATTCGGGGATACAAGTACTAATGTAAGAATACAATTACAATGAGTGTAAAGATTCTTGTTATCTTAGCTAGTGAGCGTGTAGATTGCCGGAAGAACCAGATTTGATGCTCCGTGAGTTCTTGTAACAAAGGAGATGAACAGTCGCAGCGGTGAGAGATCGACCGTCTCTCACGGCGAGTAATTAGCTGGATGCTTGGGCTCCTGGGCTTGTGAATCCCTTGGAATCTGTCTAGTGGAGACTTGCTGCTTCTGCCGATCGTCTTCTGGACGAGAGACTTAGAGAGAGAAGTTCTGAGATGGATTCCGGTGAGATAGCCGGGAGCTTGATGATATGTATGTTCTTCAGTATTTCCGTGAATGTATCGGAATGTGAGAGAATGAGTTCTGAGCGTAAGTCAGAATGAATTCGGAACCGTTGGTGGAATGAATTTCGAACCTTTGGTGGAATGAATTTCGAGCCTTTGGTGGAATGAATTTCGAACCTTTGGTGGAATGAATTTCGAACCTTTTTCCAGTAGGAGGAGGTTCTCTATTTATAGGGCTTGGATACGCCGGGCGATCGCCTTTTCTGCAATATAATAATCGGGCGATCGTCTTTTAGCACATGGGCCTGTCCCCTCAAAGTCTGCAGGAGTTGCTGGCAGTCAACTGTGCGGTCCAATAGGGAGCTTACACGTGTCCCGAGTTGCTGTCACGGGTGGTCCCACTGACAACTTTCGGCGCGCATGCTGGTAGGTGAGGTAGGTGACAGGTTGTGGTCAAAGGTCTTGTCTGTCAAGAAAAAGATCTTATCTGCTGGCGAAGATCTTGTCAGCACCTTTGGTGGATCCGCACGTGGGTGCTGTTCTGAGATCCAGTCCTTGATGACTTTGACGGGCGATCGTCTCTGCTCGGGGTGTAGGTCGATTGCCCTTAGCCGGTCACTAGAGTAGATCGCCAGCTGCCAAAGGGCGATCGCCTTGGGAGTCGATCGCTAGGTAACTGATGGTGGTTTGATATCTTCGACTTGGCGAGCTAGCCATAGTTTGACTGGAGTTGACTTGGTCGCTCGGCCTTATAGTCGATCGCCTGTCGGGATGAATAAATCGTGACACAACAATTGCCCCCCATCTCGCTCATACGTTGGAAACGTGGGGTGAGGTGGCTCTCTTGGCGATCGCTGAACTTTTGACGAGCGACTTTGTGATTAACTGAACTGGCGATCGTCTTTGAGCTGATATACTCTGGGTTCGGACGACCTGGTTGGCCGCTGAACTGCGTGGGAGAAAACAATGGGCGTGGAAAGTCTCCGCACACGTGTCGGGCTTCTATTGGAGGACGCCAACGGTCATTAATGACTCCTCGGCTGACGCGTCCTTGAAAAGACGCGTATGCGGGTCTCGAGGGGGTCAATTAATGCCGTCGTTTGAGATCCGACCCCTGAGGTTTTCCCTTATTGCAAACGGGTCCCTGCCTTCTTCTATAAAAGGGGCGCCGTGCTGCAGTTACATACTCACGCGTACTTTTTGGAGGAAGAAGGACTTGCTGCCGAATTTTCTGAAGATCTTAGTGCCGATCGTCGTTTGATTTCGCATTCGGGTAAGAAAAATCCTTATCTCCTTTTGTATCTCTGAAAATGGCCGGAACCTCATCATCATTTGGAGCGGGAACCAGTTCTGCCGCCGGGACATCGACTGTCCGGGGAGAAACCTCTTCCGTCTTCCACCTGGAGACGGCGGCTGAAGCTATTCGGGCCGGAATCGACCCGGCTGAAGTCGAGGCTTTATTAAATGAGGCCGATGTTGCTAAGGAGTCGGCTGCTGAAGAGAGACGATCGCAGATCGAGAGAGATCTGGCGATCAGGGCTTACTGGGAGCAACACAGCGTTTTCGGTCGGGCCTATAGGGCTTTCGCTGAGATAATGGAGAGGTTGGCCGGTCCTACTCCGAGATTCGATTTCCGGGGATACTCGGTCGCCTACCCCTATGTGCTTCCCAAGCGGTCGCAGTATCGTGCCGCGCAGCGATCGTTGTGGTCGCTCGGCCAAATACGGAGCTCGACGACCAGGAGAGATCTGGCCGTCTGGAGGACAAGATTCCATGTTCCTTCAGATGTGGACATGTTCGCGCCGGCGGAGAATGAACGAGCCGACCAGCCTCCGATGGGTATGGTCGCAGTGAGTGAGGCCGTTATGGAGGCCGGGCTGCGCTTCCCTCTATCCTTTGCGGTCTCCCATCTGTTGGCCGCTTGGAATGTGGCGCCACTTGGTGGACGCCGAACGCCCGGCTCCAAATTATACGCACCCTCACCCTTTTCGGCGGTCACCGCTGTCACCGCCTCCCATCGCCGTTGGAGATGAATCATTTGTTCAAGCGGCTCATAGAGGTTGGTCGGCGGTTACCATATTCAAGGCCGATCTGGTCGGGTGATTCATGGAGTCCCGAATAAGATACGGGCGATCGACGAAGTGGTTACGGGTCGCGGCAAGTGGAGAGCTTCGGCGAGCGACAATCCCACGGGCGAGTGGAGATCCCCAGAATTTCGGGAGAGGAATCCGTGGGGTTTAGACTCTCCCTTCGTTTGGATGCGTTTTGGGTGATCTAATTTGATTGTTTTGCGAGTTTTCACATTCCGTGATCGGAGGCGCCTTTTGACTTTCTCGTTGTGCGGGAGCGGATAAGGAGCTTGTCGGACGGCGACCTTGACGCCACTCGGATCAATAAGGAGAGTCGTTGGTTGTCGGCTCGACTATTCCATTTCGAGACATCTCTCGGTGCAGTATGAGTTTCTGCGACCTTCACTTTCTAGCGATCGCCTTATTTGAAATCTGATGTCGATTGTTGATCGATCGTCTTTAACTGCAGAGGTTCGCTTTCCTCGCTTTTTGGAGCCTCCGACGGAGATCGCCATGTCGAACCCAGGAGTCCTAGGCCGTCTTCGCCATAAGTGGTCGACTCGGGTCCCACCCGTTGCGTTGCCTATAGTTCCGGAGGCGGAGCCTCGCGTGGAGCCGGAGCCTTGCGTGGAGCCGGTCGTGGTTGAGGAGGAAATTCCGGAGGAGGGGCTTCGAGCGAATCGCAAGAGGCCGAGGCCGGAAGAAACTTCGGTTCCTGCCCCGAGTGATGAAGTGCCGATCGCCGCGCCCCCGATCACCATTGTTGCTCCGGAGAGTGAGCCGCCCTCTGCGGCTTTTATGCGGGAGATGGCGATCGCGGATGCAGAGACTCCTCGAGGGAAACCGTTTTTCGGTCGGGATCCCGAGAAGGCTGAGAGGTAGATAGCATTTTTGTGTTGAAAATTGCATCTGCGTAGGAGTTGTATTAACTTAGCTGTTTTGATGCAGGATCCGTCGCGCAGATCCGTCTTGTCCGCCGATGGTCGTGGATTTCCTAGCGAGCTGATCTCCTCGCCATTCCTGCGACATTCCTCCATACGTTAGCAAAGCTGCTTCTCCTCTGCCGAAGGCATGGACGACTGATCTGGATGCGATCGCTCGACAGCGATCGACGAGTTCGATGCAAGCTGTTCTCGCCCTTTCTCTTCAGACGGCGACCATGGCTATCCAGGCTGCTCAGGAGTTTGAGGGGCGGCCCTCCACTATTCGCCTGCAGGAGGATCTCGAGGCGGCTCGGAAAGAGAACGCCGAGTTTGCTGACAAGATCGCGGCGATGGAGAAGGACTCTCTGGAGGCGGCCAAGCGGGCGAGCCATGAGCTTGAGCTGGAGAAGAAGGAGACTGAGAAATATCGTATGGCGGTTGACCGATTTCGGGACCAGATGCAGAATGCCGTCCAGGCGCGGAACGTTGCTGAAGAGGAGGCCGATCGCCAGAAGGTGACGATCGCTCGGCTGACCAGCGAGCTGACGGAGGCGAGGGAAAAGATTGCTGTGAGGGAGGCCGAGCTCCAGGGGTCGCAACAGGCGATGGCGGAGTTGAAAGGAGAGGTTGAGGCGACCAAGGCCGATCCCTTCCAAAACTTGGAGTATGTTAGCGAGTTCGCCTATTATTTGGCGTTCGCCGACTCGATCCGAGCGGCTAAGAAGGGAGGTTTGGAGGTCGGGCCTCTTGCCGATAACTTCAAGGCGTATGCGTTGGAGCATCCTCTCCATTCAGCTTTCTCCTTGCCGATCCTGGATCTTGCGGACATCGGCGTGGATTTGAGCTGGTATCCGTCTCCAGCCAATCTTGCTCATCCCGACGCTCCGGAAGATGAGGGGACCGCGCCGAATGCTGATGGCGAAGGCCAGGCAGGGGCCTGAGGCGCTTCACTTTTGACGTTTTTAGCTTACTTTCTTTGTAGTTTGTAGCTTTCTTTTGTAGCACTTAGGCCTTCGGGCGACCGTGTACTTTGATCTTCTCAAGCAATGAACTGAATGTTTGATTATCTTCGATTACTTGAATGAATGGTTATTTTTGAGTCTTTGTTTGACTTTGTACAAATGTGTGAGGAGAGATCGTTGCGAGGGTAGTTCCAAATGAATTGATAAACTCATAAAGATAACTTTCTACAACAAATTCGATCGCTGCACTACATCTGAAAAAATGACGATCTCCGTATGTGGTTGTATAGCGACGATCGTCGTGTAGGTAGTCCGCACTCTTATTGCCCCTTGTTTTTATTCACTTAGTGGAAGTAAGGGGATGAAAATAATTCCTTGAGTGAGCGGTCTTCAACTTTGTCGAATCCTCGGGGACGGTCGTCCACCTTGAGGAACCGTGCACGATCGCGGAGTTCGATGGACCGACTCCTTGATCATGTCTTGATGCGCGAAGATATTGAGTGTCTCGTGACTCACTTTATTATGAGGGTCCTCTGTTAGGCTGCGCCTCGCCTCGTATTTAAACGAAGGGCGTGCGGTCTCGGTCTAGAGGAGTCCTTGCGCGGGGCAGCGTCGGATGAATCAACTCCACGCCCATGGCTTGTTAGCTCTGCTTCCACCTCGGCCAGCCATGGAGATGGCCGACCTCGACGGTGTACGTTGAGACGGGGGTTGTGGCACGTCGCATTGTCCGGGTTCACCATGTTAGATGATGAACCTTTGATGGCGAGCGATCGTGTCCACTGATTAACTCTGGAGGGCCCTCAGACTACGCCGGCCTCGTATTTAAACGAAGGGCGGGCGATCTTGGCCCAAAGGGACCTTGCATGGTCTAAGCAGTCGGTTCCATCGACCACCAGGACCATGGCTGCACTCTTCCACCTTGGATCGTCATGTAGATGCCGACCTTCGACGGTGTACGTTGTGCGGGGGAGGCGATCTCGTGCCTTAGTCCATCATGTTAGACGGTGAACTGTAGATGGCGATCGAGTCCTCCGATTTCTTAAATAAGGAAGGAGATCGGGGAGACTTCCGAGGTCTCCTTTTCTTGATTGAAGCATGTACAGACGGTCGCCGAGGTTGATCTAGGGGTCGGCTCGTATGAGCTTTCCAGCCTGTTTTGTGTTCGACTCGGACGATCGTCTATAGAGATTGGTAGGGGCTTCGGTTAAACCAATAAGCTGTCCAACTTGCCCTCCTCGAACAATCTCCAGAGCTGTTTGAGGAGGTCGCGGCATTTGTTGGTGCTGTGGCCGGGACTCTTATGGTAGTCACAATATTGATTGTTGTCCAGGTGACCGTGGTCCCTTATCGCCTTTGGCTTTTTGAGCTCTTCGTGCCCCTTGATGGCATAGAAAATATATGCCGGAGTTCTGTTGAACGTATGGAGGAGATGGGCTTCCATGTCCTCGAAAGCCTTGAGATCTCCGGGTGTCTTGGCGATCGCCTTCTTTGCTTTGGCGATCACTATCTTCTGGACAAGAGGTGGCGTTTCTTCGCCTAAGCGGAGGGTGAGTAGCCTTTGCCTGGCCAGAAAGTTGGCAGCTTTAGCGCGGAAGATCGCGTAAGTTGGGGGAATATCCTTGGAGAGATGTCTAAACATGGGAGAGTGACCGTGGAATCCCCCCATGACCGAATAGAGAGCGAGCTCGTCACCGACGGGTTCGCCGGTGAGGATGATTTCGTCTACAGGTCGATGTAATCTGCGTCGGTTTCGGCCTTCCCACCTTGACTTTTATCATGCGGTGGGGGCCTTACAGTGCAGCGACCTTCTTTGGCGAAGTATGACGTGAAGTCATTCGCGATTTCTTAAAAGAGGTGATTGATCGTGGTGGTAGTGAGACGTACCACCTATGGGCGGCTCGCCCAATGTTAACGGAAGATCCGGCACTTGGTTGCATCATATGCCCCACACCTATCATGTAAATTCGGAATTTACTCGGTGGGTTTCGAGTCCGATCTCCCCTCATACGGAGGTGTTTTGGGAGGAGCGATCGTTGGTTGTATGGGGCAAGCTCGATGTGGACGCGAGCGGCTCGGTCGGCCGGTGATCTTTTTTGGTGCTTGCCCGGTGTCCAAGTGCTCTCATCTCGTCGAGTGGCGTTGTATGGCGGCCATCGCCGTGGCCCGGCTGCTAGCGGCTCGGCGCTCGGAGCGGAGCCGAGGCGATTGAGTGCGATTCCCAGGCGATCGGGCGGGAGTCGGATGGCTGACTGCGTTCGGTGTGAGGTGGGTAGGCCGAACTCCTGGTGACGGATTCGGGTTCCGTCTTTTCGAGGTTGGAAACAGAGTGCCCCAGTCGCCAGGATGGGTCGCGCCCCAAGCGATCGAATATGGATCCGTCCGGTCGTGCGAGAGCCTTCCCTCGCGAATTGGAGCTTCTGACGATCGCTCGTTCAGATGCTTGGCCGAATTTCCGTTTTCCCATGTGGCGGATGATCGAGGAGTTATTGCAGCGACGCACATGCTCTCGTCGCTCCTCCAGGGATGGCCATAGCCTCCTCGATCTGTTCCTCGGTTTGGAACCGATCGAGTGAGAGGTGGGGCCATCTCTCGGATGCGGAATCGAGTCTCGCGTTGCTGCGGCTTCCCCGTCGTCAGTGGGGTTCGGGTGGCCAAGGATATGGTGTCGCGGTTCGGAGAGCGGCTTTCTTCAATGTACGGCGGATGTCATGATTACGAAGGTTTTCTTTGAAGTGCGGTGAGTGGCACTTCAAGTATATGCCCGAGCAGTGAGTGTTCTTCGGGACGGTAGAAATAAAAGTTTGAGGGTTAGATGCCCTCCTTCTAGCGCCAATTGTTGCTACCCAAAATATTATCAGGAGATAGATATTGCTTTGGAATGGATGGGATAGCAAACAAATGCAAGAGCACTTAGTGAGAAAGATAAATAACACAAGATTTGCGGGGTTGTTAGTCCGGGCTTGAATGCTCTCGCGAGATATTATTAATACCAATATTCGGGGATACAAGTACTAATGTAAGAATACAATTACAATGAGTGTAAAGATTCTTGTTATCTTAGCTAGTGAGCGTGTAGATTGCCGGAAGAACCAGATTTGATGCTCTGTGAGTTCTTGTAACAAAGGAGATGAACAGTCGCGGCGGTGAGAGATCGACCGTCTCTCACGGCGAGTAATTAGCTGGATGCTTGGGCTCCTGGGCTTGTGAATCCCTTGGAATCTGTCTAGTGGAGACTTGCTGCTTCTGCCGATCGTCTTCTGGACGAGAGACTTAGAGAGAGAAGTCCTGAGATGGATTCCGGTGAGATAGCCGGGAGCTTGATGATATGTATGTTCTTCAGTATTTCCGTGAATGTATCGGAATGTGAGAGAATGAGTTCTGAGCGTAAGTCAGAATGAATTCGGAACCGTTGGTGGAATGAATTTCGAACCTTTGGTGGAATGAATTTCGAACCTTTGGTGGAATGAATTTCGAACCTTTGGTGGAATGAATTTCGAACCTTTTTCCAGTAGGAGGAGGTTCTCTATTTATAGGGCTTGGATACGCCGGGCGATCGCCTTTTCTGCAATATAATAATCGGGCGATCGTCTTTTAGCACATGGGCCTGTCCCCTCAAAGTCTGCAGGAGTTCTTTGTGATCAGTATGCGGTCGATAGGGAGCTTACACGCGTCTGAGTTCTTTATCCGGGTGGTCCCACTGACAACTTTCGGCGCGCATGCTGGTAGGTGAGGTAGGTGACAGGCTGTGGTCAAAGGTCTTGTCTGTCAAGCAAAAGATCTTATCTGCTGGCGAAGATCTTGTCAGCGCCTTTGGTGGATCCGCACGTGGGTGCTGTTCTGAGATCCAGTCCTTGATGACTTTGACAGGCGATCGTCTCTGCTCGGGGTGTAGGTCGATTGCCCTTAGCCGGTCACTAGAGTAGATCGCCAGCTGCCAAAGGGCGATCGCCTTGGGAGTCGATCGCTAGGTAACTGATGGTGGTTTGATATCTTCGACTTGGCGAGCTAGCCATAGTTTGACTGGAGTTGACTTGGTCGCTCGGCCTTATAGTCGATCGCCTGTCGGGATGAATAAATCGTGACACAACAATTTCCCCCCAGCTCGCTCATACGTTGGAAACGTGGGGTGAGGTGGCTCTCTTGGCGATCGCTGAACTTTTGACGAGCGACTTTGTGTTTAACTGAACTGGCGATCGTCTTTGAGCATCAAATCTGGTTCTTCCGGCAATCTACACACTCACTAGCTAAGATAACAAGAATCTTTACACTCATTGTAATTGTATTCTTACATTAGTACTTGTATCCCCGAATATTGGTATTAATAATATCTCGCGAGAGCATTCAAGCCCGGGACTAACAACCCCGGCAAATCTTGTGTTATTTATCTTTCTCACGGAAGTGCTCTTGCATTTGTTTGCTATCCCATCCATTCCAGCAATATCTATCTCCGGATAATATTTTGGGTAGCAACACGGTCGATTTCCTGCTTAGCCCGTTTGGCCGTCTCTAAGTACTCCTTCTCCATAGCCTGGATCCGGTTGGCAAAATCGACGTTTTGGTTCCGAGCTGCCTCATGATCTTTATGGAGACGAGCATTAGAGGGTCGCCCCTCGTAATCCTTGGCAGCTTGGACGGCCATCGTCGCCGTCTGGAGAGCCAGGGCAATGGTCGCCTGCATGGCATCTCCAGACCGCCGACGAGCGATCGCATCGAGATCTGTCGTCCAAGATTTAGATAGAGAAGTGATAGCCTTCTGGACGTAAGTAGGGACGTCGAGGGACTTCTGCGGAGACTTGCTCGCTAGGAAGTCCAACACCATCGGCGAGACGTCCGGATCAGCAAGACGGACCCTGCAACACAAACAAAAGAGACAAAGGAGTTAGAATATACCTTACTCAAATTGCCTAACTCGGAAAGATCAATCCGGTCTTACCTGTTGACCAATTCGGGGTCGCGGCCAAAATAGGGCTTGCCCCGAGAAGTTTCAGCTTCGGCGATCACCACCTTTTTCAAGGAGCCGGCCGATGACTTGGAGCCGGACGCCGAGGGCCTTGAACCAGATCCCTCCACCATCGGAACCGCGGAGATAGGAGCCGCGGCAACTGGCAGCTCCAAAATAGACATGTCCGCATCATTAATCGGCAGGAACTCCTCCGGCCTCCGCCTCTTGCGGGTGCTCTGGAGTTGTTCCTCCTCCTGAATTTCCGGCTCGGCGACCGGCACCACAGCGGGCCTCACCACAGGAACGGGGCGAGACGTCGTCGCAGGAACATGACCCGTATTCTTTCCCAGGTGAAGACGACCGATGAGACCAGGGTTAGACATGGCGATCTCCTGTGGTGGCTCGGCGAAACGGGGAAAATGAATCTCTGCCAAAGGACAAACTCAAACAAGTTAGACTTCTACTTAGATATTGTGACCTATTGAAGACGATCGTCACACAGGAAAGAGTAAATAAAAAGCCATACCTGGAACTTTCAGATGACGTGGGAAGCGAAACAATCGAGCCCCCAATCGATGAAGTTCGTGACCGAGTGAGCGAACGTCTATGTAGGAGTCTGGCAAGGCGCGAATTCGCTCCCAGACGATCAAGAAATCAAAAAGGAGATCGCCGATCGCTGGAATAAGGAGTCCTGCAAAATGAAAACGAAATTAGATCAGTCCAAGACATGTCCGATCAAAGGGAGAGTTAAAACCCTTACTCGGATTCCTCTCCCGAAAATTGGTGGGAATCTCCAACTCTTCCTCCGGCCTATCACTCGACGCCGATCGCCACGCTCTGCCGACCCAACACCATTTTGCCAGGTCGCCCCGGGTCTTGTTTTGCACACCGAGGACCACTCTTCCCATTCGACCTTGAATGTGATTTCCGCCGATCGACCCTTTCTGCGCAGCCAGTTTGAAGAGATAGTTCATCTCCATCGCAGAAAGGAGACGGAACAACCGATGACCGCCAAAAAGTGTCAGAGTACAGATGATCTGTAGCCAGGCATTCAGCGTCAGTTGGAGCGGCGCCAGATTCCAGGCAACCAGCAGATACGAGACGGCGAACGGCAAGGGAAACCGTAGTCCGGCCGCCAGGATCATTTCATTAATGGCGACCATACCCTCGGGAGGCTGGTCGACACGTTCATTATCGAAGGGCACATGCAGCGAAACGTCAGAAGGGATATGATACCTCGCCCTCCAGCGGCTCAAGTCTTTCCGGGTCGCCGAACTCTGGATCTGACCAATAGTCCACCGAGACGGGTCGGCATCCCGGAACGCCGTTCGCCTCACATGTTCGTAGGGATGAGCGGCGGAGTAAGCTTCGAAATCAAATTTTGGACAGGGCCCGTCAATCCCCTCCATAAGCTTAGCAAAAGCCATATAGGCGGGGCCGAATACGCTATCTTTTTCTCAGGACAACCGCACCAGTTCATCTTCATCCACCGGCAAACCCCCTCGCTCCGCCATCGCCGCAGATCTCGCCACTTCAGCCTCATTGAAGAGCTCCTCAAGTTCTGTGGGTGCAATCCCCGCATGAATAGCCTCAACGGCCGTTTCCATATGGAGTCCCACGGGAATTTCCTCCCGGTCCGGCGATGCCGCGGCGGCAGAGGTGCTTCCGGTCTCGAAGGTCTTAGATCCTCTAGACATGTTATAAAAAGTAAAGAGGAGAAAGAAGATTTATGTTCTTACCAAAAAGGAAGGACGGTCGGCACAAGGGTCGTCGGAAAAATTTTGCAGAATCTCGGCTAGAAAACGAGGAAGCGTGAAGAGTAGAAATGCAGAAGCCATAGCCCCTTTTATAGACAGGAGCAGGGGTCTCTTTGCAAATAAGCGAAATCCCGAGGGTTGGAGTGCAACCGCCGGGGGGGGGGACACATTAAATGCAGCCCTCGAATCCTGCGTACGCATCTTTTCGAGGGCACGCCAGGCGACAATGTCTGACAAACTGTCGGACTCCCTCAATAGTAATGCGACGCGTGTCCTAGCAACATTTCGCGAGCCCGCCTTCATTTCCCGCTCCTCCCAGCGCTGAAGGAGATCGCCCAAATTTGAAATTAGATCGTCTGATCGTCTAAACAATGGCGATCGCCAATAGTGCCACCTCACCCCGTGTTTTCAACATCGAGCCGAGCTGGGGGGCAATTGTTGTGCGGCGATTAATACGCCTCGGTGGCGATCGGCATAATAATCTGAGAGCCAACCATAGCAGACATACTCTGGGCAAACACCCAGAGGTCGGAACCCACGGCGATCGTCTTTTGGTATCCGACGATCGTCTTTTGGTATCTGGCGATCGTCTTTGATGTCCAACCAGAGACGGTCATCTCGTGCCACGTATAAATCCAGCATCCGTCAAAGTCGTCGAAGACCGAATCTTGGACGGTGACCCACATGCAGATCCGCAAAAGGTGCCGACAGATAAGACCTTTGACTCCAGCCTGTCACCTACCTCACCTACCGACAGGCCCGCCGAAAGGTGTAAAGTGGGTCCTCCCCAGACAGCGACTCAGGACGCGTGCAAGCTTCCTATTGGCTCGCACAGCTGGCCACCAGCAGCAGCCCCAGATTTAAGGGAACAGCCCCACGTGACGGGGCGATCGGCCATCTTATTATAATATAAAAAACGGCAGTCGCCCGCGATTGCCGGAGAGGTCCCAGCAACCTTAACTCCTATAAATAGGAGGCTCATAACACGGCAGTAAAGACGGAATCATATCATCGTGAATATAGAGAGAATAAGAACTCATCTGGCAATTACTTATACATTCATAGTGGTTCATATACACTCATAGAACATCAAAAGCAAGAACTCACAGATCTCCCTATCTGGTTCTTCCGGCAATCTACACGCTCTACAACTTAGATAACTAGAAGTCTTTACACTCATTGTAATAGATTCTAACATTAATATTTGTACTCAACAGGATATTTATTAATAACATCTCGCGAGAGCATTCAAGCCCGGGACTAACAACCCCGGCAAATCTTGTGTTATTTATTTTCTCACGGAAGTGTTCTCGCATTTGTGTGTTACTCGATAATTCCAGCAATACTATCTCATGATAATATTTTGGGTAACAACAAAGCCAAAATACCTCGATTTTGACGAAGAACATGGATTAGATGATGATATAATCAACACAAGCCTTCCAAAAATGATGTTCTATGATGTTCCCGTTCAAAAACCCTCAAATTCCGTCGATGGGTCGCGAAAAACGAAGGAAAAATGGAAAATGGCCGAGAGATCCACGTCCAGGACTTTAAATAGCCGACCATGGCCGATCACTTACGGCCGTAACCGGCCGGGCCTTACGGCCGTAACTCGGCACTTACGGCCGTGCAGCCAGTCACCTTACGGTAATGCAGGCATTCGTCCGGAAGTTGCCTGGCACCCGTACGGCCGTAACTCTCGACCCTTACGGCCTTAACCGGCATCCGTCAGGCCATGCCTGCCGATCACTTACGGCCGTAACCGGCACCTTACGGCCGTAACTCGGCCAGGCCAGTACCTGCTGCGGCCGTCACGATCGGGGCCACTCCGACGGTCCGAACGACCCCGAAACCCGAACCTGAATATGAATCGAAAATACGGTTACGAAGTACTCACAAAGACGAACCCAAGCGCTAAGAGAACACACGATTCCGACCACCCGAAGGCTCGAAATTCGACAACGGAAAGTAATTACCCCAAACTTTGAGAAATTACGAAAATGGCCCAAAACGTCCGAAAATCACGATACGTGATCGAATAACCAAACTGAAGTTCAAAACACGTCTAACAAAGTTAAATGGACTTACGAGAAACTTGAAATAGCAGTTTGCAACGAGATTCGCAAGAATCGAACTCAAGTGCGGAAAAGTCGCCAAAAAGCACGGTACTCAACAAAACGACACCGAAACGAACTCAGATGACAAAAAGTGCAGAATTAATCTTTCTCGGAATGACGAAATGGTCATGAGCGAGTCGTCAAAACGGACTTTCGCCGAAAAAATGAAATTACCAAAAATCGAAATTACGGGTATTACATTCTACCCTCCTTAAAAGAAGTTTCGTCCCGAAACTTAAAACAAGTAGGGAGAAGCAATATCCCCACCAGGAAAACTCGACGAGATACACAAAAACCGAAAACTCGCGTCCAACGGCGAAACGCTGCAAGAAACGCAAAGACACATACGGCGTGAAAACACGCTCAATCAAGAAAATAGAAATAAACACACAAACGATCCACAAGGACAACCACAAACAATTCGGACTACGCCCAAGTCCTCAAAAATTACACTAGGCATTTCTGTGTCCTTTCGGAGCAGATACGCAACCTCAATCCCCAAATCTCTCAACTACCGTCTCACAATGCACGGCTCGGTGACCCACTTGACCACACTGGAAATAGTTGACTAACGGTGAACGACAATTCTTCGCAGTATGAGATCAGGCAACAACAGTCAGACAACCCCAATCGAACAAAAACGATCGAATAATAACGACAAAAAAAAATGATCGAACAACAACGATCAAACAACAATGATCGAATGACAACAGTCGAACAATGACTCCGAAGTCCACACTTCAACTCCAGACATTAAAAGAACTGTTAGAAAGTGAAAGACGTTACTTCCAAACAAGGTTCACAAGAATCGAACCGAACTCGGAAAGGTCACGATGATAAACAGGTCGATCTGAAACAAGGTCACAACCAGTTCTAACGATGACAACTAAGACATCAAACAAGTTCAAAAAGTATCGACGAACACGTGCAAGTCGATAGAATTTAAAAGGAGAAACTGCAGAAGTCAAATATAGTACGGGTATTACATCCGACCTCTTATAAAAGAAATGTCGTCCCCGCAACTCATCAAAAACGGAAACAAGGTCACAACACAAAAAGCATCCGGCAGGAAAATCTCCCATGGGTCTCTCAGAGCCGATCCTGATATCTGTGCTGAAGCGCGAACTCCGAAAGTCTCAGTAGCCAATTCGCAAAACTGAATTCGGTGTTCCTCGAGTCCACAATTGAAACGCGTTACTGACGAGAAGGACAATTTACACGTGCATGCCCCGGCACATCACGATTGAAACACCTCGGCTCGATACAATGGGGCATAACGTCGCAAAACAATATAGCGGAGATGCCAACTCAGCACAACAAAGAATCATAACACATATCATATACAACGATTACCATCGTAAAGTAATACACACACAAACGCTACAACAACGACGATATCGTTCGGCGACCTCAACGGCACAAACGATAACCAACACATAATTACAAACATTATGAAACAATCACACATGTACACAAACGTACAAATCCAAGCTTCAACAGCTCACACTCGTGCGACAACACGCAACTCACCACGAGGCGATAAACAGTAAACACCAGTTCACACCTCTCACATAGGGCTAGTACAACAAATGCGTGGCAATGCCTCGACGTTCATGCCACCAATTCGATCATACTACGGAGCAAACATCATAACAACAACGCGAACATGATACATACATACCCAGCCCTTTAACGGGAATGGATAGGTTTTAAAAACGAAAACCTCCTTTTGAAAATAATTTAGAAAAACACCGGTTAATCTTGAGTATCACCATTCAAAAAAAAATACAAACGTGAAACATCGTTATCGAGACTTTGGAGAACCATTCCGCATTTGATAAAAATGAGGATACTTTCTCTTAGTGAAAAACTTTCAGAATAACACAACCATCCAAACATCACAACGTCAACATAGGATGATAAATAGCAGCACGATAAAACATCAACTCTAAGTCATCACACAAGTGCACGAACTAACACTGTAATTTAAGAACTTCATTAAAAAATAATTCACACAGTCACATCAACAGAGATGTTTGGATTTTACCAAATCAAACAAAGTCAAAACCACACACGTATCGTAGGGATCAAACACTAGCAATAAAAATAAAATATTTCCAGGGTATTATTCAAATGATAAAATTTTAAAATTCTCATGTTTGAAAAATTTGGTGAAATGAATTTTTTGAAAACACTTTTAATACCTCGGTCGTCCAATCAAAACCATGTATCTCAACATTTAGAGAACACTAAAACAGTCTCCGGCGAGCACAACAACACCACAGACTTATCACAACCACTTAGCCCCAACATGTGGACATATGAAGTTCAAAATTCCGAAAACCAAAAATCGTTCTGCAAAATAAAATTTTTCCAAAATCCTTTAGTTCATAACCAAAGCAGCGGTAATATTTTACAATGTCAAGTACTTCAAAACACATTTTTCAAATACCGTCTGATTGTGTCATTTGAAAATACACGACCCATTTGTCAAAATTTAAAAAATTTTAAAAATCCATATAAACCGTGGTTTGACCGCACCACCAAAATATTTTCCAAAAATCGATTTTTACAAAAATTCTCAAATCAGTAAAGTCCTTGAGAAAACATTCTCAAACTTACCCATAGCGGACAAAAATTACAACATTCCAAAAGCGATAATTTAAAACCACATACTCAAATGGCAACCAGGGTCGCCAATTCAATCAAATGCATCTCGTGGTATCAAGTTTAAACACACATCAAAATCATTCATCGGAGTTTCTCACAAACTCTACCATCGGTACCTTTTCAAAACCCATCAAGGTTTACAACTTTCACAACATACCACTCCAACCGGTGGTTCGAAGATAAAACAATAACGTGTACATTTCTATACACATACTATGTGCAACGAGTAATAAACAAAACTATATTAAACAATACTGAATAATTAAAATTATGCACCTCAATTAACTCACTAAGATAAAATCGAGATACGGGTATTACGCATAAAGGAGGATACTTACTTCCACAGGTCGCACGGAGGTGACGGTCGCCCATGATACTAATCTCGTCCGACAACATAACCGACACGTTGTGACTACGCACAACTCAACTTGTCACCTGGCGACTCGAACGACAAGATAACACATTACTCGATAAATCACGACTCGACTCGACCCGACAGCCTAGGTTTCCGCAACCTAGGCTCCGATACCATAAATGTAACACCCCCAAAACCATATGGGAATATTACATGCCGTAGACCCCTTTTTACGAGGATCTACCAGGCTATACCTCACAAAACGACCAACTGCTTGCCCGACTAGGGTCAAAAAATAAAATAATACAGACCGATGAGGTCACACAACTCAATCAACAAAATTGACTTATACATCATTACCCACACAGGGGTCGAAATACAATACAGCGAAAGACTGAAATCAACTCTGACAACCCAACAAAAATCAAAACAACTCTCAACTCTTGATTAGTATTGCAGCTCGTCATCCTCTTGTGCCAATCCTGTGACTGCTCCCCTGAATCTGCATGTACCTGGATGCAAAACAGACATCCACCCCCAGATTATTCGGGGGTTAGGAAAACTCCACTGTTTTACTAGTGCAAGTATCAAATCATATGAACTGTAACAAGCAAATAATAATCGTGAATCAAATATAAAAATCAAGTATCAAAATATCCCCGGGAGATTTTCACGAGGAAAGATAAGCTCTGAAGCATTCGAAAATAAGATTATCATCTCCGAAATTTTTAGAATTTCAAAACCTTTCGAAAATATTAGGGTCTTAACCCAAATCTCAAATTGTATTTCCACAATTTACAGTACAAAAACATTTCCATAAATCTCGTGGGGCTCGGCCCAACATTCTTTTCTTAAAACTTTCTTACAAAAAGTTTGATTTACAAAACATGATTCGTGACACCGTGATCCCCTGTCACGTGTCTCCGTAGGTTCAATAACCCACACGGACTTAACCAATCACAACAATCACAACAATCAATCATGCTCATGACTCCGTGATCGCTTGCCACGAGTCTCCGTAGGTTCAACAACCCGCACGGATTGAGCAAACACAACAATCACAACAATCAATCATGCTCATGACTCCGTGATCGCTTGCCACAAGTCTCCGTAGGTTCAACAACCTGCACGGATTGAGCAAACACAACAATCACAACAACTAGTCCCGACCCCATGAACCTGTGTCACGTGTCACCGATGGTTCCGTCGAACCCACATGGTTGGACGTACTGTGTCCTGATTCAATGGACCTGTGCCATGAATCATCGTAGGCCTCGTCAGACCCGCATGACTGGACCTCAGCACCACACACTAAGTTCTGATCCCATGGGCCTGTGCCATGAATCCTCGTAGGCCCCGTCGAACCCGCACGAGTGAACTTAGCGTTCGAGCACACCACATTCACATTCACATTACATACAACAATGAGCACGGTTAGTCAATCACGTTGATCACCACAAAATCGTACATCACACGCACATAACACAATCTCAACACTCTCAACAACTATCATCAATCAACGACACAACCAACATAACACACGTTCGGTACACAATACTTTGCAAAACCACGTGTACAACCATCCTATATGTACGTCGCAATCCTGCACAAATGGCACAAAGCCTTCAAATTGCGGAAAACAAAACCAACTCAAACGGAACATATTTACGAAGGCAAGAAAAATCATCATAAATCTCATACGTGATTATTAGTCACAAGATACAAGTCGTATAATAAGATACTTGCCTCGATTGTCGGCACCCGAATATTCCTACGAATACGGCACAACCCGGAAAACCCCGAACACCTACAATCCTCCGTGAAATCCAATGGAAACACGGTTACTACGAGCATAACAATTGAAAACAAAGGAAAACACGATCAAGAATCGAATGGGACCCTTTGAGACATTTAATCGGATACTAAATGTTCAAGGTTCCTTAGAAAACCAAAAATCCCGATTGGGTTCCAACGAACTTGAAATACCGATATACAATCCGTAGAACACGTCTAAAACAACGTTTATACAACAATGAATTGATCAAAAACGGATTGGAATCGAAATCAAAAGAAAAATCCCTAAAATCCTCAAAAACAAGGGTTCAAGCCAAAATACCTCGATTTGGACGAAGAACATGGATTAGATGATGATATAATCAACACAAGCCTTCCAAAAATGATGTTTTATGATGTTCCCGTTAAAAAACCCTCAAATTCCGTCGATGGGTCGCGAAAAACGAAGGAAATATGGAAAATGGATGAGAGATCCACGTCCAGGCCTTTAAATAGCCGACCATAGCCGATCACTTACGGCCGTAACCGACCGGGCCTTACGGCCGTAACTCGGCACTTTCGGCCGTACCCGGCAGGTCCTTACGGCCGTAACCGGCATTCGTCCGGAAGTTGCCTGGCACCTGTACGGCCGTAACTCTCGACCCTTACGGCTGTAACTGGCATTCGTCAGGCCAACCGATCACTTACGGTCGTAACCGGCACCTTACGGCCGTAACTCGGCCAGGCCAGTACCTGTTGCGGCCGTCTCGGTCGGGGCCACTCCGACGGTCCGAACGACCCCGAAACCCGAACCTAAATATGAATCGAAAATATGGTTACGAAGTACTCACAAAGACGAACCCAAGCGCTAAGAGAACACACGATTCCGACCACCCGAAGGCTCGAAATTCGACAACGGAAAGTAATTACCCCAAACTTTGGGAAATTACGAAAATGGCCCAAAACGTCCGAAAATCACGATACGTGATCGAATAACCAAACCGAAGTTCACAACACGTCTAACAAAGTTAAACGGACTTACGGGAAACTCGAAATAGCAGTTTCAAACGAGATTCGCAAGAATCGAACTCAAGTGCGGAAAAGTCGCCAAAAAGCACGGAACTCAACAAAACGACATCGAAACGAACTCGGATGACAAAAAGTGCAGAATTAATCATTCTAGGAATGACGAAACGGTCATGAGCGAGTCGTCAAAATGGACTTTCACCGAAAAAAGAAATTACCGGAAATCAAAATTACGGGTATTACAATGATGACCCCAATGCTCACATTGCGTCATTTCTCGAGATTTGCGACACATTCAAGAATAATGGTGTTACTGATGATGCCATTCATCTACAGCTTTTCCCATTTTCTCTAAGGGACAAGGCCCAGTTCTGGTTAAATTCACTCCCGCCAGGCTCTATCACAACTTTGGCAGAGTTAGCACAAGCTTTTCTGGCTAAGTTCTTTCCACCGGCGAAGACAGCAAGACTGAGAAATGAGATAACCACTTTCGGACAGTATGATATGGAGTCGCTACATGAGGCATGGGAGCGATATATATATTTTCTAAGGAGATGCCCCCATCATGGTTTATCGGATTGGCTGCAAATTCAAACATTCTATAACGGATTGAGTGCCTCTACACGCACTCTAGTGGATTCAGCAGCTGGGGGTGCTTTAATGGGCAAAATTATGGCTGAGGCTTATTCCTTACTAGAAGCTATGGCTGCGAATTCTTATCAGTGGCCTTCTGAGCGTGTGAATCCGAAATGAGTTATGGAATCTCCGACAATGATCCAATATCTACGCTATCGGCCCACGTTGCAGCTTTAACTCAACAACTCCAAGTTTTATCACACGCTCCTTCTAACGGTACCACAGACACATGTAATTGGTGCAGTTGCTCTCATCCTAGTGCTGAATGTCAAGGTGGGAATCCATTTAAGCAATCTCAGATGGAACGAGCTCAATTTGTGGGCAATGGAAATCGTCAAAATAACCCATATTCTAACACTTACAACCAAGGGTGGCAAAATCATCCAAATTTTTCATGGAGGAACGGTCAAGCGTTGAACAATATTCCACAAGCTCAGTCACTCAGCCACAACAGCAGCCCCCTCAACCACCGAAGGTCTCTTTAGAAGATGCAATGCTCAAATGGCGGCTAACACAAGTCAATTCATGACTCGCATGGAAACTACTCTACAGAATAATTCCGCTTCTATTCGGAACTTATAGGTTCAAATGGGGCAGATTGCAAATCTATTATTATCTAGATCCCAAGGTGTCAGACCAATTGCTACCGAAACGAATCACAAAGAATATGTGCAAGCTATTGAGTTACGAAGTGGAAAGGAACTACACGATCAGTCCAAGAGTAGAAAAGAAAAGAGCATTCCCGTTGAGAAACTGAATGATGGGGAGCCCACTCAAGTAGAGACCACTATGTCCTCAAAGCCCAAACCAAAAGCAGTCTCGACCACACATCCTACTTATGTACCACTAGTCCCGTTTCCACAACGTCTGCAAAAGCAAAAGTTAGACAAGCAGTTTTCCAAGTTTCTTGATGTCTTCAAGAAATTGCACATTAACATCCCATTTGCCGACGCTTTGGAACAAATGCCGAGCTATGTGAAATATATGATGGAAATTTTATCTAACAAAAGAAAGCTCGAAGAATATGAAACAGTGGCATTAACTGAAGAGTGCATCGCTATTTTGCAGAAAAAGCTTCCACCTAAATTGAAAGATCCAGGAAGCTTCACTATACCTTGCACTATTGGAAACTCGTCGTTTGATAGAGCTTTGTGTGACCTTGGCACCAGTATTAATCTTATGCCTCTCTCTATACTCAAGAAACTAGGTATTGGGGAGGCCAAGCCTACTACAGTCTCTTTACAACTAGCAGATCGATCCATCAATTATCCTAGAGGGGTGATAGAAGATGTCCTGGTCAAGGTTTATAAATTCATTTTCCCCGCTGATTTTATTGTGCTTGCTATGGAAGAGGATCATGAGATTCCGATCATTTTGGGTAGACCGTTTTTAGCTACTGGTAGATCGATCCATCAAATATCCTAGAGGGGTGATAGAAGATGTTCTGGTCAAGGTTGATAAATTCATTTTCCCTGCTGATTTTATTGTGCTTGCTATGGAAGAAGATCATGAGATTCCGATTATTTTGGGTAGACCGTTTTTAGCTACTGGTAGGACCCTTATTGATGTTCAGGAAGGTGAATTAATGCTTTGGGTTCATGATGAACAAGTAACATTCAAAGTGTTTCGATCTCTCCTGTATCCAAACGATGTCGAGAAGTGTTCTCAAATTGAAAGCTTAGATATTTTTGTGAAAGACACACACCCAGAGAATTCTTTGTCGGAATGTTCAAAATCTGTTTTAGTTGCTCCGACATATGAGAAAAATGTAGAACGAGTCGCGTATCTTAGGCATTTGGACGTGTCGTCTTCATCATCCGTTCACCCACCATTAAAAAATTCTCATGCCGCCATAAATTCATCCGTTGAAAAGAAAACTAAGCCGGAAGTGAAACGGTTGCCAAGTCATGTGCAACATGGGTGTTTCGGGAAGCTACTATGGTTCGAGTGTTTTTGTAAAGAACGTCGGACATCCAAACCAAAAGTCGAACGGTTAAAAACTAATGGTCAAAAATTTAAAATACGTAATGACGGTTCGATAGACTTTGCGGAGTCCAAATGGTGTTTGTGAAAAGAAACATGACTTTCAAAAGGTCCGGCTGAAAAAAATATTAAAGCTCCAGCCATGACGAATGCAAACCAAACGAGAGGGACATGAGACTATTCGGCTGAAACAGGTTTTATCCCTCTCTAATCCCTTCATCTGCGACAAGTTTCCTTCAAATCAATTATTCTCTTATCATCATCTTTGATCAAACACCAGGTAATCCATATTCTTTAAGTTATTTTCTTAAATTATTTCAAGAATTAAGAAGTGGGTAGGCTTTCTTCCATTGTTTGATGAATTTGCATTTTTTGATTTCTAGCAATATTTTAATTGAAATACATTGAGAATATCGATTTATGTTGATTATGTTTCGTGTATTGTCATGAATTAGTGCGAAAAAGTTTGTTGTTGGTGAATGAATTCACAAATAATTATTTTTATCTTGACTTGAGTTTGCGCACGCCAAGTGTTTGACGTAATGCCCAAGTGATGCTTGTTTGATCTAAACATCACTAATCTTTTGCAATGAATACGATTATCTGAATAGTATATTCCCCCAGACCTAATGCTTATTTTGAGTTAAATTTTCACCTCATGTCTCTCATATAAAAGTGAGGAGTTTTTAACGCTACACCCATAGCTATGTGTCTCACGCTTTATAAGTTTGTGGTGGGTATT
This sequence comes from Orobanche coerulescens, assembly GCA_033398695.1. NCBI lineage: Eukaryota > Viridiplantae > Streptophyta > Magnoliopsida > Lamiales > Orobanchaceae > Orobanche > Orobanche coerulescens. Next base: position 40,808,427 of record CM065805.1, on the reverse strand, counting down.
CTGTTATACCATTTCTTCGTCTGATATCATGCTTTTATTTTCCAAGAACTCGTAATGGCTCGAAAGAGGATGCTAAGATCCAACCGGGCTACAACTCGATCATCCCCCCCGAGAGGGGAAACCTCTCAAAACCCGACAGATGGGCAATCCCAGCATCTCTCTGACCCTGAGGTTTATAGACTCTTCAATGAAAGGATTCACCCGCGGCCCATCATTCCTGAGAGGGGATTCACTCCCGCCCCTCAAGACGGCGAATTATTATCGATGATTACCGAAATGGGCTGGACATGATTCGTCGCACAGCCCGAACCAGCCGTCATTTCTATAGTGTACAAATTCTACACTCGTGCTTTGTTGCAACATGTTCGTGGAGGGCCTATGTTGGGAAGACTGGACATCCGTACAGAGGTCATTGTCCGCGGTCAGATGGTTGACTTTTATGCAGCGGCGATTTGACGTTTATATGAGTTACCCGAGGTTAATGAATCGCCGTTCATGATGACAATGGGTACCCTCACGAAGGAAGCGTTGTTGGAAGCGCTGACTCAGCCGGAGTCTGTTTGTGAGACGCGTATTCCGGGGTCCGAAGCCTTTTTCTTTAAGAGCTCATGCCTCAGTCGGATAGGACGAGCTTAGTTATATTTCCTATGCTCGCGGGTATACCCCACTTCATAGATCCGCTCAGTCCTACTGCCTCGCGCTCGACTGCTCTATGCCATCACTTCCGGTCTTAGATTCGATGTGGCCCCATATCTGGCCCGATCCATTCTACCATGCATCAAGGGACATGCCAACATGGGACTAAAGCATCCCTCTCTGATCTGTGCTTTATGCCGCCAGTCAGGTGTGGTCTGGTCGGATGACGAGCCTGCCATCACACCCCAGGGTCCGATTGACCATCGCATAATATCTCATTTCGACCAGTGGGGTGGCGCGCGAGCACACCCGCGAGGACGGGGTTTTATTCTGGATGAGCCACGTGAGCACTCCTCAAAGCCGTTTCTTCTTACTCATGACCCGGCGATGGATACAGAGGATCAGACTGAGTCTCCTCCACCCCCAGTGAGAGATCACACTTTGCAGGCGATGTTTGTGATCGAGGCGGAGATTCGAGTAGAGCGGGACAGTGTGATCGCGGTTGTGCGACATGAGAGGTACCAGCAGGTCCGCCGGGCCAATCGGCATCTTGATAGGCATTTAGGCTGCGAGGACGCTTACCATCGATTATTTAGCGGTGTCGATTGACCATATACTCCACCCGGATGGACCATTCATACCTCCGACTGTGCCACCTACACCACCTACTTCACTTGTGGTGATGCTAGTGCTTGAGCTGTCTTTTATTCAGGGGAGTACTTGACCTATCTTTTACTTATTCTTATTTGTCGTCCATTGGGGTCAATGTACTTCTCAAGTTTGGGGGGGGGGAATTAAATTTTAGTTTTTATTTATTTAGTTTGTCTTCTATGGTATTCTGCATATTGTTTACATTCTTGAGTATGTCGTGCAGCCATGTGTAAGACTGAATATATGATACTAATTTCTATTTGAAGAACCGAATAAGTATAGTCGAGTTCAATCTATGCTATTTTATACTCGAGTACTCATTTCGGTCTGGTTTTTGTCTTATTGTGGTAGCCTTGGCATTCAGGAAATGAGACATATGTGTTTGTAGTGTCTGCATTACACGAGCCACCATCTATATGTTTGCTTGCACTATTCACTTAGCTAGTCGCCTAGTAACATTGGCCTTGTAAGCATTCAACTAAGTGCCTACGATTAGGCATTGGTTTGGACAGTTTTAATTCCCAAAAATATGAGCAACCTTGCATGTTCTAGGATTGGGAGTCTAGTAACCAGGTGTATTCACGTAACCCGAAGTTTGCATTCGCGTAAAATGACAACCTTGAATAGACATGTGTAAGAGGTAGAATAATTGTTCGGAAAAATCGCATCTCCTATGATAGGAAGCCAAGTAACCAGATATATTCATGTGACCCATTGTTTACATTCGCGTAAAATAGCAACCTCGAATCGGACGTGCCAAAAAAAAAATTTCAAGTTTTTTCTCTGCTGTAGAGGGAGACTTAGTAACTGGGAGCATTCATGAGCCCCATGAGTTTCTTTTACGTCAAACGGTTCCCTAATACATGAGAATGGAAATCCACCCTAGGACTATTCTGATTAAACATTCTGGGAGTCGAAACCTAGCGATTAACTTGTTGTTCTTATTATCATAATAGTTATTAAATAAGAGGGAGTATTGTCCGGGGAATGTCATTTATGCTGCATTTCTTATGTTTATGTCACGAGGTTGTGGGACTAGGCGAGTTAGCTTGTTATAACTTCAACATTCATATTGTCGGTCGGCTCATTTCACATTTGTTGATCCTTGAACCTTTACTTTCTTAATGGGCTGATATTAGGACTAAAAATGGTTACCTTGAGGAATCATGCTCCGTAATGTGACTCACTAGTACGATATTCGTATTATTCTTTGAGATTTTCAGGGTAGTATTAATAAGTTGAGCGCTATGGATTTGCACGATTGTCCACGATTCTTGTAGTTTGTTTGAATTTGATTTTTGCTTGAGGACAAGCAAAGGCTTAAGTTTGGGGGTATTTGTTACATGTTATTTTTGTGCACTTTATTGTCATTATTTTATCCTTATTTTGGTTTAATTATGCGTAAATGAGCCCCTAATGCATGATGTTTACATGTTTTGAAGGAAATTAGAGTCCTGAAGCTTGAACGAAGAAAAACAGGTAAAAAATGAGTTTATTCGGTAGATGGTCGCGTCGCACCGAAGCAGGGCCGTGTCACAGGCACAACACGGAGCAACCGGCACAAACTGTACCAGGGGCCACGACACACTCTCTACGGGCTGTGGCCCGTACTGAAATTCTGCCCAGACCTGGGCAGCGGTGTGACTAGGGTCGCGGCGCACTTACTCCAGGCCGCGGCCCGCGGCGGCGGGAACCCTGATTTTACCTCGTGATTTTGGCCGTTTTGGAGGTTGACAAGACCTAATTCTCGGGACGCGATTTGGAGGCATGAAAGGGTTATAAAAATAGAGGAAGGATAGAAAAGAAAGTATCAAAGGAGAAGGGAATACCTAGCGACAGAGAACAGAGCAAATGAAGAGCAAGAGCACGGAAGTAGACGAGTTCTTCAATCGTGTTTGAAATTCTAGAACCTTATGTTTAACTCTTGTATTTTTGGTGTTGATTTCTAGCATGTGAGGCTAGACTCTTTTATTCTAGGATTGAGATGAAACCGAGATTGTGACGAATTAATTCTTGATTTTACATTATTAGTTTTCCCTTTTTCATTGAGTTTTCCCTGAGTGTTCTTAATGCTTTCAATTGTGTGGCCGCTGATTGAATTGTTCTAGCTCCTTAACTTGAATCGGAAGAGGATAATGAGTAGTGATAATTAGGAGAAACCATTTTATCTTGTGATATAGGAATATACTCATATGAATTATGAAGCATCGATATTTTGAAGATTATAGATCTTTTTGGCTAATGTCGAATTAACTCACCTAGGAATAGAGTGAATTGTTCGTGTTGGAAAATTCTACTGACCTCGGAAGAGGAATTAGATTAAATTAAATAATCTTTGCTTTCAATAAATTGGGAAATTGCATAACTTATATAAATCAAGATTAATTTGGATTAATCGAGGTGAATTCTTGATCCTAGATACTTCTCTCATTTGAAACTCCCTTTATTTTTTTTATAATTAGTTCTCTTATTTATTTTTGTTTACCATAAAATTTATTTATCAATAATTGTTCAACCCCAAATTTTCTGGTCGTTCAAGTAAAATTATAAATACCAATAAATTGGTAATTAGTACATTAGTGCACTTGCGTTCACAGAAAATACGTAACAATGGGACTTTGATCCTTTTATCTTCGTATTTTTCTTTTTTCATATATACGTTACTTGACCGATCCTGTTTGGGATTCTTTATTATTATTCCGCTGCGTATTTTACTTTGTTTCCGGAATCCAACACTGTTCGTAGACAAGTTCTTACAGCTTTAAGCTTAACAAGTTTTGTACTTGGCAAATAGAACAAATCCGTAATCAGACAGTAAAAACAGCAAGCGTAGATTATGAGCTTTAATATTTCAAGAGAAATTGAGTTTTATTGATAAGAATCATAAAATTACAATGCTTTAGAGGAAAATTACAAGTTCTAAAAATAAAACAAAATACATACTACAATTTCTAGCCTAAAAACAAATAGTGAGAAGGTTCAGACATGCTAACTCCTGTACTTAGAATGCCTCCAAGGTCTCCTGTCAGGATTATTCTCATTTCCTTTCCACCAATTGATGAGTGAATCCTTGCCACTATATCGGTAAATCGCTCTTCCTCTAGTGGATTGGTCAAAAGAAAGTATCCAGTCATCGGGATGGGTGAGCTGATCACCTTTTCGGTGCCTTGATTTCATCGTGATTTGCAAGGGAAGCAATCCTCCTGCTAACAGCCTCATAAATTCATCTGCAGCCTCCGCCAGGGTCTTGAACCTATTGAACATGGTGGATTCCCTGATGAGTTTAACAAAGTATCTCATCAGTTCGTTTTTCCTCCAGTCCTTTATTTCTTCAGCTGTAGGCTGTCGGTTGGTGTGCGGATGAATCTCGAGTGGTCTTTGCATGTTGTTCTTCCAGGGAACATTAGGATCATGGAAATCCAGACGAGAACCAGATACCCTGTATCTTATTGCAAGCGTGGCCAGACAGCTGTTAGGCGTATTTTTATGCGCTTGTTTATCATTATTTTATATCCATTTGAAGTTTAAATGTGCATAAATGAGCTTTTAATGCACTATTCTTATATGTTTTGCAGGAAATTAGAGTCCGAAAGCCTAAACGATGAAAAACGGGCGAAAACGGCGATTTCTGGTCATGATCCGCGGGACAAAGAAAGTGAGTCGCGGCACACGCACGGCACAGCAAGGCACCGAACCAACTGTACCGGGGGCCGCGGCACAAGGATGCTGAGCCGCGGCCCAGGAAGAAAATGTTGCGCCCAGGTATAGGCGCTGAGCCTTAAGGGCCGCGGCACAAAGTTACTGAGCCGCGGCCCACGGGGTGGTTATCTTTGAATTTGCAGCGTTCGGGCGTTTTGGAGCTGTTTCGACCCAATCCACGGACGCGTTTTGGAGGCTAATGATAGTTATAAATAGGGATTTAAGGTCTGAAAAGTGAATCATTGAGGAATCGAGGAATCATCGCGGATCATCAAGAAGAAGCAGAAAACACCAAGGAGCAGAGAGCGGAAGCTAGAGAACGGAGGAATCCAAGTTCTTCGTCTGCGTTTGATTTCTATGCTTTCTTTAATTCTTTGTGTATTTTTATTTTCTAGCATGTTAGGATAGAACCCTATTCTAGGATTTTGATGAAACTGAGGTTTTAACGAATTAACTTTTGATTATGATTTATTAAAATATAATTTCCCTTTCTTATTGAGTTTTCCCCAATTATTCTTAATGCTTTCAATTGTGTGGCCTATAATTGAATTGTTTTGATTACGCAACTCGGGTGGGAGAGGAGAGTTGGTAGGAAAAATTGGTGAGAACCGTTTTATCTTGTGAGATAGGAATATACTCATAGGAATTACGTGGCCTTTCTGGAGATTTCGTACTTTTTGCCTATTGTCGAATTAATTCACCTAGGAATAGAGTGTGTTATTCGCCTTAGAAAATTCTATTGACCTCGGGAGAGACAGTAGAGTATTTTAGCAATCTTCGCCTTCAATAAATTGGGAATTCATTAAATTCATATAATCAAGAGTAATTCGGATAAACTGAGGTGGATTCACAATCCTAGATTAATTCCTTATTTGAGTTTCTTTCTTCGAACAATCATTTTCATTATTTATTCTTTTATTAATTTTCTTTAATTATTCTTGCACCTCCAATTTCATTCGTTCAGATAAAATTAGAATACTCATAAATTGGTAGTTAGTAAGTCAGTCCTCGTGGGAACAATATCTTACTCATCACTTTATTACTTGTTTACGACAACGTGCACTTGCGTTCACCGAATTTCGCAACAAGTTTTTGGCACCGTTGTCGGGGACTGATTATTTTACTAATATCGATTTTAGTATTTCTAGTCTTAGTTTGAACATTTTTTTTATTTTTGTGTAATTTTTATTATTTGTTTTCCTTTCAGGAATTTCTGATTAGTGCATGAGAAAATTCGGTAACGAAGGCCTACTACCTCTGGATACTGAACTCGAGCGCACTCTTCGGAAAAACAAGAAGGAAAAGCGTGAGCTACCGACTAAAGACACCATGGCCGAGAACACGAAAAATCATGGAGGAGAAAATCTTATGCAGCAAGTTCAACCGGCATTGGCACTCCGTGATTATGCCATGCCACAAATCAATGCAAACTTTTCAGGGATTCGGCGTCCAACAATCCAAGCGAACAACTTCGAGATTAAGCCGGCTATTATTCAGATGGTGCAAGCAAGCCAATTTTGTGGACTGGCGAATGATGACCCCAACGCACACATCACTTCATTTCTCGAGATATGTGACACCTTCAAGAATAACGGTGTTACCGATGATGCTATTAAATCTGCGGCTTTTCCCTTTCTCTTTGAGGACAAAGCCAAATTTTGGTTGAATTCATTACCGCCGGGCTCTATCACAACTTGGGTGGAATTAGCACAAGCCTTTCTGGCTAAGTTCTTTCCACCATCGAAGACGGCGAGACTACGGAACGAGATAACCACCTTCGGGCAATTTGAAATGGAGTCGCTTCACGAAGCTTGGGAGCGATACAAGGATTTATTACGGAGATGCCCACACCATGGCTTACCGGATTGGCTACAAATCCAAACCTTTTATAACGGATTAAGTGCTTCTACACGCACTCTTGTTGATGCAGCCGCTGGAGGAGCATTAATGGGAAAGACTATGGCGGAAGCTCATTCTCTATTGGAGGCGATGGCTGCAAATGCTTATCAGTGGCCTTCCGAACGAGTGAACCTGAGACGAGTGATGGAAATCTCCGATAATGATCCAATATCCACGCTATCGGCCTAAGTTGCCGCCTTGACTCAGCAACTTCAAGCTTTTTCACATGCTCCTTCTACCATCACTACATAATCATGTAATTGGTGTAATGGGTCTCATCCTAGCGCATAGTGCCAAGTTGGAAATCCTTTCGAGCAATATCCGATGGAACAAGCTTAGTTTGTGGGGAACGGGAATCGACAGAATAATCCGTATTCCAACACATACAATCCGGGGTGGCGAAATCACCCTAACTTTTCGTGGAAGAACAGACAAAACTTTACCCAACCTCAGTTTACTCAACACCAACAGCAACCTCATCCTGCTCCAAAAATCTCTCTAGAAGAGGCAATGGCGAAATTAGCAGCAAATACGAGTCAGTTCATGACCCGTACGGAAGCAACATTGCAAAACCATTCCACTTCTATTCGCAACTTGGAAGTCCAATTGGGCTAAATAGCTAATGTGTTAACAGCCCGCCCTGAGGGTACCTTGCCAAGTACATCCGAGACGAACCCCAGAGAGAGTATAAATGCCATTGGTTTGAGAAGCGGGAAGGAAGTGTGTGAGCAGCCCAGGCAGAACAAAAAGAGAGGTGATAATGAGGAGAAGAAAAATTCGGCGACCGAGGAATCACAAGTTTCTAAGAGCTCGAAACTGTTTCCAGATAATCCGACAGCCTATATGCCTCCCGTCCCATTCCCACAGCGTTTGCAAAAGCAAAAATTGGACAAGCAATTCTCTAAGTTTCTTGACGTTTTCAAGAAACTGCATATAAATATTCCATTTGCTGATGCCTTGGAACAAATGCCGAGCTATGTGAAGTTTATGAAGGAAATCTTATCTAACAAAAGGAAGCTTGAGGAATATGAAATGGTGGCACTGACTGAAGAGTGCAGCGCAATCTTGCAGAGAAAGCTCCCGCCTAAATTGAAGGATCCATGAAGCTTCACCATACCGTGCACTATTGGAAACTTGTCTTTTGATAAAGCATTATGTGATCTCGGTGCTAGAGTTAATCTCATGCCTCTTTCTATTTTCAAGAAGCTAGGAATTGGGGAAGCGAAACCTACTACGGTCTCTTTACAACTAGCTGATAGATCAATCAAGTACCCGAGAGGGGTAATAGAAGATGTCTTGGTCAAGGTCGATAAATTCATTTTCCCTGCTGATTTCATTGTACTTGATATGGAAGAAGACCATGAGATTCCGATTATCTTGGGTAGACCGTTCTTAGCCACCGGAAGGACCCTTATCGATGTTCAGGAGGGTAAATTAATACTTCGGGTTGAAGACGAGCAAATCACGTTCAAAGTGTTTCGATCTCTCCCGTGTCCAAGCAAGGGCCAGAAGTGTTCACAAATTGATATCTTTGAGAAAGACACACACCGGGAGAGTTGTCAGTCGAAATGTTCAGAATCTATTTTAGTTGCTACGACGTCTAAGAAAAATGTAGAACGAGTTGCATATCTTAGGCATTTGGACATGTCGTCTTCATCAATCGTTCATACACCAACGAAAAATTCTAATGCTGTCATAAGTGCATTCGTGAAAAGGAGAATAAGCCGGAAGTGAAACGGGTGCCAAGTCATGTGCAATATGGGTGTTTTGGAAAATTGTTCTTGTTTAAATCTTTTCGCAAAGAACATTGGATGTCCAAACCGAAAATCGAATTGTTAAAGACCAATGGTCAAAAATTTAAAACACCTATTAACGGTTTGATGGATGGGGCGGAGTTCAAATGATGTTTGCGAAAAGCAAATTGATTTTCAAAAGGTCCTATGAAGACTATAAACGTAGCGATTCTCGGGAGGCAACCCGATTATTAGTTGTAGATTTTTGTTTTTTAGTATTTTCTTGCATTTTAGGAGTCTTTAGTTTTCGTCATTTGTGCTTTGATATGCTTATCCCTCACGTTCTTGATGTGTTCCTTTCAAAATTCGTGCGTAAATCACCCCAGGGGAAGAATTCATCAATGGGCGCGAAGACAAGGATAGTAAGCGCGGCACACACAAGTTGACACAAAAAGGCCAAACGAATCGTGCTCTTTCTTTGCGGCACGACCTTACCGAGCCGCGACACACCTGGTCCCTGAGCCGCGGCACATATGCACTGAGCCGCGGCATGCCAAATGCCGAAAATACGCCTAGGAAGCTGTACTCCGTGCCGCGGCACGGACTAAATGAGCCGCGACACACTTACACTATGAGCCGCGGCACCCATATGCTGAGCCGCGGCACATGGCAAAAGAAGAAACATGCCCAGGGAGGCTGTACTCTGGGCCGCGGCTCACTTAAGCTGTGTCGCGGCCCCCGTTGCGAAGATGAACAGCCCAGGCCTGCTATATAACATCGATCGGTCGGCACACCAGGTAAGTTTTCTTCCCTTTCTTCGCACAGAGCTCGGCCGATCCCTATTCACTTCTTCTTCTTCTTGCATTCTTCAATCCAAGCAAGGCAATTCTCGATCTCTTAATTCTAATTGCTACATGATTTGAAAAGTGAGGTATTGGTATTCATTCGATGATGAATATGTGTTAGTTTTTTTTTTTTTCAAAGTTCTACCAAGGTTGAGTTGGGATATGAAATTTTTGATTGATTATTGATGGTATTTGTTGATTATGAATGAATTGTTGATGTTATATATCGTTTGTCATGAATATCGAATTATGTTGTTATTTTTGGGGATTGGATTTAGCCATTATAATTCTTGTTCTTCATGTAAACCCATGCATGCTAAGTGTTTGATGAAATGCGTCAATGAAAAACTTTGAGCCAAACGTTTTTAAAACAATATGCAACGAATTATTTTATCGGATTACATTGTACCCCAACCCTTACGTCATGCTTAAACTTGAAAGCTCAGCCTTAATTTCCTCTTCGATGATGCAAGACTCTATATTCACGTTTCGTGTATTTTAAGTCGAGAGTGGTGTAATGTTCCTTAAAGGTTGCTTAATATCCGGTGTTTATTTTTTTCAGGAACTCACCATGGCTAGAAAAAGGAAGATAAGCACGAGGGCTAGGACACAATCGTCCCCCACAAGAGGGGAGACTTCACAGAGCCGAGCCGAATTGGAGTCTCACCAATTCTCCGATCCATAAATTCACAGACTATTCAATGAAAAAATCCGACCTCGACCTATAATCCCGGAGCGGGGATTCACTCCCGCCCCCCAGGACGGTGAACTTCTGACTATGATAGACGAGATGGGGTGGGCTCGTTTCACTGTGCCTCCTGAGCCGGCTGTAATCTCTATCGTCCAGGAGTTTTACGCTAGCGCTCTACTGCGACATATTCGGGCAGGGCAGATGATACCGCAATCGGATACTCGGACTCAGGTCGTCGTCCGGGGCCATACTGTGGATTTTTCGGTGGCTGCAATTCGGAGACTATATGAGCTGCCAATGGTGGATGAGACGGCGTTTACGCAGAGTATGAGTAGCCTCACGAGGGAAGCTCTGCTTGAGGCACTCACACAGCCCGGTTCCATCTGGGAGACGCGCGCCCTGGGTTCTTCCGCCTTCTATTTTAAGAGGTCGCGCCTCAGTTGGCTCGGGAGGGCCTGGTTATACTTCTTCTGCGCACGAGTTGATCCTACCTCGCATATTCGCTCAGTCTTACTCTCTCGTGCCCGACCGCTATATGCTATCACTTCCGGGCTCAGATTCGATGTGGCCCCTCATCTGTTCCGATCTATCCTTCAGTGCATTCAAGGAGGGGCCAAGACGCGGCTGAAGCACCCCTCTCTCATTTGCGCTCTATGCCACCAGTCGGGCATGACTTGGTCGGATGATGAGCCGATGGTAGCACCCCAGGGTACGATTGATCATCGTATTATATATCATTTTGACCATTGGGGTGGAGCGCCCGCACATGCTCGGGGACAAGGATTTCTTATTCACGAGGCACATGAGCAGTCCCCCGAGCCTCTTCTTCTGATGCATGAGCAGGCGGAGTCCAGCCCACCGCCCGAGAGAGAGCACCTCCAGGCAATGTTTGACGGCCTGAGAGAGGAGATGAGGAGAGATAGAGATAGCCACCTAGCCACTATGAGAGAGGAGATACGGACAGAGAGAGAGAGCATCCTCGCAGCTGTCCGAGAGGAGATAAGAGAGCAGGCCTGCTGGGCCAATTGACATGAGGAGAGGCGCTTGGCAGCGAGGGATGCTTACCATCGGGACTACCTTTCTGCGTGGGCAAGCCATATTCTGCACCCGGATGGGCCATTCATTCCACCAGTTAGGCCATCCACACCACCCTCCTCACCGGACGAGGCCGGCACCAGTTCATGAGCGGACATTAGGGGAGTACTTGACCTTTTCTCTTATTGCATATTATTATCTATGTCCATTGAGGTCAATGTACGTCCTAAGTTTGGGGGGGGGGGGTTTACTTTCAGTTGCTTTTTACTTATTCGTTTGCATTTTTCGTTATTTTTGACGCTAGCCTTGGTTGTCGTGATTTTATTTGCATTTGTGGATTTTACGTGCTTCCTTGTGTAAAACTGATATTATGATACCGATTTCTCTTTGAAGAAACGGTTACTGATTTCTCTTTGAAGAAACGGTTGAGTTTTGGTCGAGTTTGCAGTCAGTGATATCTGTTTCCTCTGAGTATTCATTTAGGTCTATATTTTTCGTTTTTGTAGAAATCTTAGCAGATAAGAAAGGAGACACACGTGTTTACAATTCGCCGTCTATACGTCTGGTTACACTTTTCGCATAGCTAGTCGTCTAGTAACATGAGTCTTGTTGGCACTTAAATTGAGTTTAGAGTCGGACAGTTTTTCCCAAAAAGTCGAGAATTTATACATGTTCTATGATGGGAAGTCTAGTAACCGGGGGTATTCACGTGACCCGTTGTTTACTCTCGCGTAAAACAACAGCCCTGAATAGACTAATGGTTTAGAAATATCGCATTACCAATGATGGGAAGCCTAGTAACCGAGGGTATTCACATGACCGGTTGTCTACTCTCGTGTAAAACAACAACCTTGACGTGCGGGAATTGCTACTCGAGTTTTTTCTCCGATGTAGAGGGGGACTTAGTAACTAGAAGCATCCATGTGCCCCATGAGTGTCTTTTACGTAAAACGGTTCCCCAATATATGAGAATGGAAACCCACCCTAGGATTATCACGATGAAACATCCCGAGATCCGAACCTAGTGGTTAACTCGAATCTTTATTATGATCATACATAAGGGAATCTTTGTCAGGAGTAATTTTGACGTTGAAACTCCTGAATTTTTGCCACTAGATTGTGGGACTGGGCGAGTTGGGTTGTTTAATCTAACCCTTCATATTGGCGGTCGGTTAAATTCACGCTTGTTAATCTTTAAGCTTGATTTTCTTCATAAACGATTGATTAGCACTAAAAATGGTCAATTTGTGGAATCAGTGTCCTTGATGTGACTCAATATTACGATACTCGTATTATTCTTTGAGATTTTCAGGGTAGTATTGATTAAGTTGAGCACTATGGATGTGCACGATCATTCACGATACTTTTTATTTGAAAATTGATTTTTTCTTGGGGACAAGCAAAGGCTCAAGTTTGGGGGTATTTGTTAGGCGTATTTTTATGCGCTTGTTTATCATTATTTTATATCCATTTGAAGTTTAAATCTGCATAAACGAGCTTTTAATGCACTATTCTTATATATTTTGCAGGAAATTGGAGTCCGGAAGCCTAAACGACGAAAAACGGGCGAAAATGGCGATTTCTGGTCATGAGCCGCGGCACAAAGAAAGCGAGCCGCGGCACACGCATGGCACAGCAAGGCACCGAACCAACTGTACCGGGGGCCGCGGCACAAGGATTCTGAGCCGCAGCCCAGGAAGAAAATGTTGTGCCCAAGTATAGGCGCTGAGCGTTAAGGGACGCGGCACACACTTACTGAGCCGCGGCCCACGGGGCGGTTATGCTGAATTTGCAGCGTTTCTGGGCCGTTTTTGGAGCCTGTTTTCGACCTAATCCCTGGACGCGTTTTGGAGGCTAATGATAGTTATAAATAGGGATTCAAGGTCTGAAAAGTGAATCATCGAGGAATTGAGGAATCATCGCGGATCATCAAGAAGAAGCAGAAAACACCAAGGAGCAGAGAGCGGAAGCTAGAGAACGGAGGAATCCAAGTTCTTCGTCTGCGTTTGATTTCTATGCTTTCTTTAATTCTTTGTGTATTTTTTTTTCTAGTATGTCAGTCTAGAACCCTATTCTAGGATTTTGATGAAACTGAGGTTTTGACGAATTAACTTTTGATTATGATTTATTAAAATATAATTTCCCTTTCTTATTGAGTTTTCCCCAATTATTCTTTATGCTTTCAATTGTGTGGCCTATAATTGAATTGTTTTGATTATGCAACTCGAATCGAGATAGGAGAGTTGGTAGGAAAAATTGGTGAGAACCGTTTTATCTTGTGAGATAGGAATATACTCATAGGAATTACGTGGCCTTTCTGGAGATTTCGTACTTTTTGCCTATTGTCGAATTAATTCACCTAGGAATAGAGTGTGTTATTCGCCTTAGAAAATTCTATTGACCTCGGGAGAGGCGGTAGAGTATTTTAGCAATCTTCGCCTTCAATAAATTGGGAATTCATTAAATTCATATAATCAAGAGTAATTCGGATAAACCGAGGTGGATTCACAATCCTAGATTAATTCCTTATTTGAGTTTCTTTCTTCGAACAATTATTTTCATTATTTAGTCTTTTATTAATTTTCTTTAATTATTCTTGCACCTCAAATTTCATTCGTTCAGATAAAATTAGAATACTCATAAATTGGTAGTTAGTAAGTCAGTCCTCGTGGGAACGATATCTTACTCATCTCTTTATTACTTATTTACGACAACGTGCACTTGCGTTCACCGAATTTCGCAACAGCCTATTGCAGCAGCGACACTTTCTTCTAGAGCAGCGTCCATTCCTCTCTCTCTCTCTATCTCTCTCTCTCTCTCTCTCTCTCTCTCTCTCTCTCTCTGTATTCTCCATTGCCGGGCAGCCTATCTGGATTCTTCCCCCTTTTTGGCATCATCAAGTTCTGTGACCTTTGTATCAATCCGTTTTAGGATCTTCATAGGTTTGTCCTGTTTGGTCTCCAGATTCGTGATTTTGTCAACAAGAGTACTAAGAACCATAGACATGTCATCAATTTTCTGGTCATGTCCTGACAGTCTGGATCCAGTATCTTGAAGGGCGGCGACAATCTAGGCTTCAGATACTCTGAGCTTCTCCTGTTCTTGCATAAGGACTCTCTCCTGATATACCTGTAGTTGACTGAGCGCTTTCCATATTACATTAGGCATTAGACGGAACGCATCCTCAACGTTAGAGATTGCATTCTTCAGGCCAGAGAGATCATCTTGAGTTGTCTCTCGCATCCAATCGAGCTCTTTTTCGACATCGTATAGTGCCTTCACTGCATCTTGCATGAATACAGTCTGTCAGCCGATTGATGGCGTTTCTCTATCTGGGCCTTAGGGTGCGGGGAGCCAGGGTGCGCTAGCTTTTCATCATCGGGCTTGTTGAGTTGACGTAGAACCACATGGTGACAAGGGCGTCGTGGTCTATTGTCTGAAAAGAATCCATTATCGGTGATGTAGGGACATATTGCGGGGGCTCATCAGTGGCAGGTGCTTTGGAAGCAGGTGCTTCGGAAGGTTGTGCGGCTTCTCCATTCTTGGGAACAGGAGGGACTGATTCCTCCTGAGCTGTTTTATTTTCTGTAGTCGGGCGTACATGAGGGACTAAATCCTCCTGTTGACTCTCAGCTTCCCCCTGCTCCGGTAGAGGGACTGATTCCTCTAGTCGGATGGCGCGGGCTTCTTCTTCTTAGTCAGAGATAGGCTTGTCTCCATGATCAGAAAATTCTTGCTGTACAGGAGGGACTGATTCCTCCTGTTTGTCCTGAGTGGCTTCCTGTTGAGGGATAGGGGACTGATGTCTGCCTGAGGTCCACTGACCTTGTTGGCTTTGCATACGGGACATTTCTTCTTCCCGTGCTTCTTCGCGGCTGATCCTCAGACCTGTCTCGTCGGCATCTGAGTCTGGGTTCTACTGATGGCCGTCAGAGGGAGTTCTGTCATCGGATTTGGATTTCCCTTTCAATCGAGCCTGTTCCTTTGCCAGATAGAATCTTGAAATCAGCTCACGGCAAAAGTTATTATCCCATTGAATTAGAACTTCGATGTTATGGGTATCTGTCACCTCCAGAACGAAATTTTCTTCTTTTATCCACTCTACCCAGTTGTACAAGACGTCGTAAGGGGCGACCATGTAGTTCTTCCAAGAAACAAAGTGCTCAAAGGTTTGATCAATTTGTAACTGGAGAAGAGTTTCATTTATGAGTACTGTCGGGGAGGGACTCCTTACAATGATTGGGTCTACTGTAGGCATGGGATCCGCAACAGGTGTGGGTGCCTGTATTGGAGAGGGGATCCTAACAGGGGTTGGTACCCTGATTGGAGAGGTATCCTATACGGGTGTGGGTTCCCTTACAGGAGAGGCGGCTCTCAGCTCTGAATGGGCAGCCGATTCGTTAGTGCCTTCCAACTTGGCAAATAGTTTATCATCCGTCATAGCCGCCACTGGCTCGGGATCTTCAGAATTTGCAGCAACTATCTCTTCCGAAGGGGTTGCGCCCTTTGGGATTTGAATAATGGGTTGCGCCATTGGTACATCTACAGTGGCTGCTGTAGCCGTTGTAGGCTTGGTTTTGGAAGCTTTCTTGATCTTCTTCTTTGGCTTCTCTGCAGCCTCAAGTGACTTGCTTTCAGAGATGTTTCATTTTCTTTTCTTCTCCTCCTCGCGCATAGCCTTGATTGTAACATCCCAGGGATCGTCAGATGTAGGCATGGTTCGGGGATGAGGCCTGTTTGCGAATAAACCGGCTCTGTTGAATAGAGAGGGCTTGCTCCACCTATGAATTTTCCAGGGCCAATTTTCTTCGCATCTCTAGACTGTGGGACACCATAGTTAGTTAAGATGTAGTTAAGGATGAGGCCAAAGGATTTTCTTCTACGACACAGGCTTGGCGGCCTCTTCCTGTAACCTCTTCAGAACAACTTGGCACCAGTTAACCCGTTCATCGGACATGATGGCTATCATCATCCTAAAGCGAAGGTTAGTGCACATCTCAAATGCTCCAGTCCTATTTTCAATGACTCGGCAGCAAAAATCATGAAGATACACGTACGGTAGGCATAAATTTTTCTTGTGACATGAGGGGTGGACATTCTTGTTGGACCCGTCACTTGTGAATAGCCCCCAGTAGGCCGTTAACAGTGCATCTGACCCGAATGATTCGAGTTCCTCCATTCTCAGTCCATCAGACGGTAGATTGAACAAGTTTTGCAGAATCTCCTGGTTCACCGAAACTTCGATTCTGCAAACACTAGCCGTGATGTTAGAGACATCTCCTCCTATTTTCTTGGCAAAGAACTTGGTGGAGGCATCAAGGTAAAATTCTTCAACTATACGCTCATCGTAGATCTCAGTGTGTTGACTTCCAAGGCGGTATAAGCCTTGTTGCTTGGTTCTAGAAATGACTCGTTCCATTCCATTAGTGTCTTCAGTTTCAACATGGACTCTCTCCATGACAATAGATCTGGCGAAGATTCGTTCGTCGATGATGGTTTCCTTCTTCTTGAGAGATTGATATGAAGTCCGTGAAGTTTCCATTGATCTCAAAAGAAAGTATTTTAATAAAAAAAGAAAAACAGTGCAGAAAATTTGCAGAGAATGTAGGTTGTTTACTCTGGACTCGTTTAATTATGCAGAAAGCATAAAGAGTCAAAGGGAGCAATGTACAGTACTTTTATAGTGTCCAGTGAGGATTAGGGTTATTTACAGCGAACAGTCAGATTTAAGAGATGGGAACCGTCTTTTAAAAGAACGAACATGATGAATTTAGAGTAACTGGTACATCTTATCCATCCGATTTTGAAATGACAATGGTCCCACTTCTGACAGTTTGTCTCCCTCATTGCACGAAATGACGGTTTTGAAATTGTTAATATCACGGTGTTTGAGGTAATAAAGTCCAGATGTCGTTTAAATCATTAAAGATAAAATGTTTGAATTTTAAAACAGGGCACGTGGACTAAAAAACTATTTTGAATACGAACAGAATAATAATATATATTAATTAACGTCCCATAATGTATGTACTGTATCCGCGAATAATACAGCATTCCCTCTTAAAAGGTACATACAAGATTTAATTCTTACAGTAATGTTTGGATTAATACTGTATTCATGGGTCGTACAGTATTTCCCCTTAATTAATGCACATGTAAGCAGTAGGATGGTTTCATATTTTCTTTGTCCTATAGTGCTGTATGACTGTCTTAGTGTATAGTTAACTAATGGTGGATACTGTATTCTTGGATCTTACAGCATTCCCCCTCAATTGATGAGTAAAAGCGTTAAAACTTACAGGGAGTCAGGGTGTAGCATTCTTAATTCTTGTCGAAGCATACAGAATCTGGTTGTGCTGAGAGGTTTTGTAAAGATGTCGGCTAGCTGGATATCTGTATGAACTTTCTCGGTCCGAACATCCTTATTCCCAATATGATTCCGGATGAAGTGATGCTTCATATCAATATGCTTAGTTCACGAGTGCAATACATGATTATGCGTTATTGCAATTGCACTTGTGCTATCGCATATGATCGGTGTTTCTTTGGAAATGATTCCATAATCTGATAACTGTTGTTGCATCTAGAGAATCTGCATACAAAGCCTTCCAAAGACATAGTATTAGGTTCAAATTGTAGAAAGCGAGTTTGCTAATTGCTTCTTCGAACCATGACACAAGTCTAGGTCCAATAAAGTGAAAAGTACCACTTGTACTCTTCCTATCTAGCTTGCAGCCTCCAAGATCCGATTCGCTGTATCCAACCAAATCAATTCCTCCTTCCTTAGGATACCACAATACGGCATCAACTGTTCCTTTAACGTACTTAAGGATTCATTTGGCTGTTGTGAAGTGTGGTTATTTAGGTGCTACTTGATACCGAGCACACACTCCTACAAAGAAATGGATATCGGGTCTGCTAGCTGTTAGGTACAGGAGTGAGCCAATTAGCTTCTTGTAGAGTGATTGATCAACCGGATTTCCATCTTCATCAGCACTAATTTTCACGAAAGTGCTCATGGTGGTTGACGATGATTTGGAGTTATTCATCCCAAACTAGTTGAGTAGCTCCTTGATGTACTTCTCTTGGTTGATGCAAATTCCCGTAGGCAACTGCTTTACCTACAATCCTGGGAAATAACTAATTTCACCCATCATACTCATTTCAAATTTACTTTGCATGCGATGAGAGAACCTTTGACATAAAGCAAGGTTATTGGAACCAAATATAATATCATATACATATATTTGAACCATTAACATGACGTGTCCTTCCTATATCTTAAATAGAGTCTTGTCCACAACACCTTTCTCAAATCCATTATTTGTATCTACAGGGATAGGGTTTCATACCACGCTCTAGGAGCTTGCTTAAGTCCATATAGAACTTTTTGCAGTCTGTATACAAGGTCTCCGCCTTCTTTGTTGACAAACCTTGGTGGTTGTTCAACATAGACTTCTTCGGCTACGTCTCCATTCAGGAATGCGCTCTTAACGTCTATTTGATATACTATGAAGCTCTTATGGGCAAAAGCAAAGAATATCCTTGTAACACCCCCGATATATTTAGGAATATTACAGCGCCGTAACTCCTTTACATAAGAATTTACAAGGCTGAAGAAATGAAAAGACAATAACAGATACCAACATATGAAAGTAACTGAAATAAAATACAACAGTTCCGGGTCAATACAGAAAATACAAACATATGAATGAAGAACATTAATACATCACCAAAATGCAACATCACAAACGCCGATGTACTCGAGTACTTATTAAAAATATCACAAACAACAGATAATTGAACCCGGCCGGAACATCACTCTGCACCCTCGTCGTCATGCAGCTCTAGTGGTTATTTTTCTGCTCTCCTGGATCCTAAACATTAACAAATGTTCACCCCTGAAGGGGTTAGCACAACGATGCTAGTACAAGTACCACAACATATTATTCAACATCTCACGAAGAATAATAATAACATACATGACAAAATACCAACGAGTATCCTCCTACGAGAAACTCATAAACTATATACACAAATGATAATCACAACATGATATCACAACATACACATGGTAATTCCGATGATCCAGTGTTTACTGCCTAGATCCCCCGATGATTCCATCAAGCCAACACGAGGTGGAGAGACCCGTCCGATGATCCAGCGCATGCTAGCATAGATCCCCCGATGATCCCATCGGACCAACACGAGGTGGACATACAACAACGACATATATGCACGGCAATATGTATAACATGTAATACGCAAAACAATTAAAGTACTTGCCTCGATTTGACGACAAGAATAACACTTTAATGAATATCAAAACACTCGAAGGTCACCCCTTCGATTAATCACGTTTCAAAACTCGAACCTCTAGACAAAAGAAATAATATAGAGTTCATCACACGTCGTATAACTAACGTACGAACATCTAACGATCCAAACTACGGTGAAAGTACAACAAAATGTATCTGCTCGACTGCATTATGTGCGTTACGTACCAAACATAACGTACATAAAATCTGTTTGTTAGCGTACGTAAGCTACGGAGCCTAGCGCACGCTAAACACACATATGACAGTTTCTCACTGAGCAGACGACTGTCTCGATTGGTGATGTAGCGTACGAAATCCTTAGTGATTAACGTACGTTATCCTCATACATATCATGCTCATAAAATTATGAATGATCTTACGGATAAAAACATCTTCGAATTCAAGGATACGCATATCATCACAACATTATATTCAATCTCGATTACAATTCTCATGTGAAGTTCAGGTGATCTAAGGTTGATGCACTTGCTACCAATATCATCATTACATTCAAAATGTATGTCCCAAAAATCCTACCGAGTGCTAATCATCCATATGTAGATTAACAAAGAATCCTTTTTAAGGCAAGATTTATAATTGAACTCCCTCCACAATCGTCTTCTAAAAATCATCTTACATAGGGGTAAGCCTTAACAAGTTGTTCGTCAAAAGAGTGTTTTGAGAACATCATCAAGATGTGTTCATCTCAGAAAACTCCATTCTTATAATTGGTAAAGATCATGGCTCAACTAATAACAATGGAAACCTTAATTCACTCAAAATAATCCTCCTAGACATGGTGCTGGATACACTACGACATAACGAGTTCAATAATCTATGTGAAATGCTCATAATATAACTAAGAACATAATCTCCATTTGGTGTAGAGTTAACATACCTCAAAGAAGAGAAGAACAATGAAAAACTTGAAGAAACTGTTCACTGTAAGCTTGAAAACCAATCCACAAGGCCTATGATTCTCAAAAATAGGCTAAGATGATGATATGAGGGATAATTAGTGATGGATATTCTCCAGATTATGAAAATAGGCCAAGGTGTGAGGAAGAAATGAAATGGGGGTTGAGGTCTATAAATAGATTTCTAACCATTATGTACGTTACAAATAGACCATCACATACGTAAAATGCTTAGCGTACGCAACACTCAATCCTTAGCATATGGTAACGTCTGGCCAAAGCTCACTGACCTGTTTCTGGTATTCGCTTACATACGTTATCATACGGGTTTACGTACGTAATCGCTAGGACCTTAGCGTACATTAATAATCCACCTTATCGTACGTTAAGTCCATTGACTTGCTTAGCTGGAAAGCCATCCAGGTTCACGCGGGGCATCTCACGAATCTTCACTGGCCTCCACACGCCGGCCCTTGTCTGATCTCGAGTTAACTAAGCTTACGTACGTTAAGCTTAACATATAATGTACGTTATATTGCAGTCGTAGTGTATGCTACGATCATCACCTAGCGTATGTTATGACGTGCAGAACCATTCATGCAAAAATGTTGGAGATACAAAAATGTAAGGACATGAATATGGGAAACCAATCATCGATTAATAACGCCACGAAGTCGAATATTACAAGTTCGAATACAAGATAAAAACACAATAATTATCCGGTCATTACATACTACCTATCTAAAAAGAAGTTTCGGCCCGAAAATTAAAACGAAAATAATTCCGGACATCTCGACTTCATACTATCTTCAGTCTCCCAAGTTGCTTCTTTGACTCCATGTCGGGACCACTAAACTTTAACCAAAGAGATCGGTTTATTCCTCAACTGCTTGACTCGACTCTCGAGTATTTTGATTGGTCTTTCATCGAACGTACCATCATTAGTCACTTCAATCTCGCCAAAATCAAGGATATGACTGGGATCCGGTACATATTTCCATAATTGGGATACGTGGAATACATTATGAACGTGACTCAGCGATGGAGGTAAGGCCAACCTGTACGCCAACTCCCCAACTCTCTCGAGGATCTCAAAAGGTCCGATTGTTGGGATTCGGTGCCTAAAACGAAGGCCCAGCGGAAGCGGTAAAACGAATATTAATTCGATCCAAATCCCTACGAGGATCGATCGAGCTACGTATATACGAATATATAAATGAAATACAAGAGATACGAGAAACATACCCTCGTAGTCCGTTGATTAAATGGTAACCTTCTCTTGAGCTATTCCCCAAGCTTTGATTGATCTCTACAAATCCAATCCGCTTCAAGCGCTTGAACGATCCAACGCCGAAAGCACCGCGTCTCTACTTGCCACGTGTTGGAGAAACGATTGGGATGACTAAACCTCGTTATCCTCCAAGAATACAGCTAGAACAAGGTTATAGAAGCTTGCTATTGTGATTATAACACTCCAAGTGTATAACTCACGATCTCTCTTTGATTTCTTGATTTTTCTCCAAGAACAACCAAGAACAAAAGAAGAAGAAGATGAAGACTAAAAGAAAAATAATTTTTTCTCTCTCAAACTCAAACTCACGTATGGAATGGCTTACTCACAAGTGAAGTGAGAGTCTTCATTTTATTCTCCATAAAATCCTCCCAAATTAAGACCAAATAATTAAAATGAATTAATTCAAAGATCTTGTTCCCTTGACACTTCAAGTCATCCACCAATTTAGGTGGTGACAATGACCAAAGGAAAGGGGAGGGAAAGTGGGCGGCCATCTAGAAGGATCCAGGACGAGTTCGTTCCGTTTCGGACTCCCGTGAGTCCAAATAGATAAACTCCTATTCAGTTCCGATGTATTTGTGTCGATTAATTAATCCAATTAATTAATCACATTAAATACATAATAACGTAATTAATTTCTCCAAGAAATAATTATATGTATGAATTAAATTAATCACCCAGTAATTTATTTAATTCACTAGGCCGTAAATCAATTTATCCAATAAATTGATTTAAATATCTAATGTCCTAAATTAGATATCCAATATCTAATATTCATAATGATAAAATAAGCTTGATACATTCCGTCGTCAATCCTATTGCGCGACTCGGTAGGTCCGTCTCAGTCAGCAATGGGAGGAACCAAAGAGTAGTAGCACAACCTAGCCAGCCTGGCGGCCTACACTGTACCCCAACTGAGAACGAATGATGGGATCATTCAAGAACCATTCTGTCGTGAATACTAGTATATGTATAAAGCCTTCTTTCACATGTCCCGATCAAGTTATAGGGTCACGGTCAGTCAAACCCTATCTGTACTTGACGCTATGCATGTGTTAATGCAAATCGAGATCATTGACCTCTCGTGTATCCAATACAACTAGCTCTAATGCTTTGGCCAAAGACTTATGATCTCATCTGTCAATAACCGCATAGGACATATAACCCGTTCACTAACGGGAGAAAAAATTCTATTTCGGTATTCAGTAGGACCTGCTACTTGCCCGTCAAGATGCACGTCGAGGTTGACCCCCGCCTTCTGGTTTACAGGGTCGAACTACTCTAATGAAAATCTTGACGTCACAAGCACATCCCTACTAAATCCTCAAGTCGAAGGTTCATGAATACCTATCACAACCTTTCGATTCCGTCATTGACTGTCCCAGAGTGAAATCCGTGTGACAAATCGAGGGTGAGTCGGTTCGAGTATACTAATCCAATTAGCATACCTATAACGTGTGCTCCCACTAACCATTAGTGTTTGACAGGCACTCTCCATGTCAAAGATCACGTCATACAAGTCTTCACATAAACTTAACGCCTAGTCAAGTTTCATCGACTTGCTAACGATTAAGTATTTGAGCTATAAACCTTTCCAGTGCCGACCCCTTATCCAATAAGGAGTGGAACGTTTTTCTCTCAAATACACGGACTAGTTTCTATATGTATATTTACGAGTTAGGAATGCTAGTAACTTCCAGTAAATAAAGAAACATCCATTGCCTTATATTAATGATTTACATAATTACAAGTACAATGCCCTCACTCTACATCCTCTGAGTGGCATTCGAGGGCATACTCCTAAAAATCTCCCACTTGCACTCAATGCCACACACTATGGTATCTAATACCCATGTTCTCCAGATGACGCTCCAAGCTAGTCTGAGAAAGTGGCTTGGTCAGTGGATCAGCGACGTTGTCGGCTGAGTCTACTATGTGCAGCATAATATATCCCTTGCGAACAAATTCTCTTACGAGATGATACTTCCTCTCAATATGTTTGGTGCTGTTGTGAAACCTCGACTCCTTGGCCTGCGCTACAGCTCCGTCATTGTCGCAGTACAGCGGAACAGGCAGCTCAGCACATGGTATCACTTGAAGTTCTCCCATAAACTTCTTAATCCAGAACCCTTCTTTGGAAGCCTCCGAGGCTTCTTGATACTCAGCCTGACAGGTGGAATCAGCAGTCGCGCTTTGCTTGGCGCTACGCCAAGATACTGCTCCTCCATTAAGAGTAAATATGTATCCATAAGTAGACATCGAGTCGTTCTTCAGTCCTTGGAAGTCCGAATTAGTGAATCCCACCACATCCAATTCTCCACCGCCATACATCGGAACCATATCTCTAGTCCTTCTTAAGTACTTGAGAACGTTCTTTACGACAGTCCAATGTTCCCTACCTGAGTTTGCCTGAAACCTACTCACCACGCTTACAGCATGCGCGATGTCAGCTCTTGTACACAACATAGCATACATAAGGATACCCACGGCCGAAGCATATGGTATATTACTCATTTCCTTTATTTGTTCCTCACTTTGAGGACACATCTTCAAGGAGAGTTTTATTCCATGTCGCATCGGTAGGAACCCTCTTATAGAATCTTCCATCTTATATCGCTTTAAGATCTTATCTATATAGAGTGCTTGAGAAAGACCTATTGTTCTCTTCGCTCTATCCCGGTAGAGCCAAATACCAAGAATATAGGTTGCTTTTCCCAAGTCTTTCATGGAGAAATTACTTGAAAGCCAAGCTTTCACAGAACTGAGCATTCCCACATCATTTCCTATTAGTAGAATGTTATCTACATATAGTACTAAGAATGCGATCTTACTCCCACTAACCCTCTTGTATACACAAGGTTCCTCTTCATTTTGCACGAAGTCAAACTCTTTGACCGCCTCGTCAAAATGAAGGTTCCAACTACGCAACGCTTGCTTCAGTCCATAAATGGAACGCTGAAGCATGCACACTTTCTGAATATCGACTTCGGACACAAAGCCTTTAGGCTGCTCCATATAGATTTCCTCCTCGAGGAATCCATTAAAGAAAGCCGTCTTTACGTCCCTTTGCCATATCTCATAATCGTGGTAGGCAGCTATAGCAAGCATCATACGAATAGACTTGATCATGGATACGGGCGAGAAGGTATCGTGGTAATCGATCCCTTCCTTCTGGGTATAATCCTTTGCCACAAGCCTGGCCTTATAGGCGTTAACCTTGCCATCACCATCAGTCTTTCTCTTGTAGATCCACTTGTTCCCAATAGGCACTATGCCTTTGGGGCGGTCTACTAGAGTCCAGACCTGATTGACATGCATCGAGTCTATCTCAGCTTCCATAGCTTCACGCCATTTCGCGGAGTCTACATCCACCATCGCTTGGTCATAGGTTGTTGGGTCGGTCTCTTGGCTATCACTTGGAACCTCATGGAGACCCATCTCCTCCAAGTGCACAAGCCCATACCTCTTAGATAAATGAGACAACCTACTAGACCTACGAGGTGGTTGTACTTGTGTTTCATAAGGTTCGGTTCCAGTTTCTTGCACAGGTGTCTCCCGAGGAGTTTCATTGTATTCTTCTAAAGAAATACTTCTACCTACTCCGCCTTCCTGAAAGAACTCATCTTCCAGGAAGTGTGGTTGTAAAGCAACAACGATCTTTCGATCTTCGGGCATGTAGAATAGATATCCCATTGTCCCAGACAGGAATCCAATGAAACGTCCCTTCGCGGACCTAGCTTCCAACTTCTCCACCTTAGTCTTCTTGACATAGGCGGGACATCCCCAAATCCTAATATGATTAAGACTTGGTTTCCTGCCCTCCCACATCTCATGTGGAGTTTTAGGAACGGATTTGGAAGGACATCTGTTCAATATGTAAGAGGCAGTCAGGAGTGTATACCCCCACAAGTAAATCGGTAAGTCAGTATAGCCCAACATGGAACGGATCATGTTCAACAAGGTCCGGTTCCTTATTTGTGACACACCATTTAACTGAGGAGTACCTGTAGGTGTTAGTTGTGATACTATTCCATGTTCCTTAAGTAACTCGTCAAACTCCATACTCATATACTCGCCACCTCGGTCCGACCGAAGTGCTTTGATATGATTACCAGTTTGTTTCTCGACTAGGGCCTTGAATTCCTGGAATTTCTCAAAGGCCTCGGATTTATATTTCATTAAGTATACATAACCATACCTAGTATGATCATTTGTAAACGTAATGAAATATTGATATCCGTCACGTACTGCTTCCAAAGCACCACATACATCGGTATGGATTAATCCCAGTTTATCAGCGGCTCTTTCAAAAGTCCCTGTGAAGGGGGACTTAGTCATTTTGCCTTTAAGGCAAGATTCATAAGTAGGAAAGGGATCCGATCCCAATGGACCCATAAGTCCATCCTTTTCCATCTTGTAAACCTTGGTCTGACCAACATGACCAAGTCTAAGATGCCATTTCAAAACTTGATTGGTTTCATCCCAACCACGTTTTCTAGTCATAGTATTCACAACTACTTTGTTGCTGATTTTTAGATGATACAATCCATTTAACAATGTAGCAGTACCCACTAGTTTATTTCTGAAATAAATTTTGCAGGAACCATCACCAATGAAAAATGAAAAGCCTTTCTGGTCCATGACCGGAATGGATACAATGTTTTTGTGCCCCTTGGGCAAAACAAGTACATCTTCTAAAGTAAAAAAAAAGCCGAATTCTAAACCCAAAATAAGTGATCCTATGTCGGTCGCCTCGACACTATGCCCGCTACCGACTGTGATCATAACTTCTCCATCTCCAAGCTTCCTACTTTGTTCCAGATCCTGATTCACGGTACAAATATGAGAACTAGCACCAGAATCCAGTATCCAGGAAGTAGAAAATACAGTAGCAGAACAATTTGTTTCCAAAACTAAAAGTTCTGTACCTGAAGTGCCATGAAGAATCGAACACTCTCTAGCCCAGTGGCCCAGCTCACCGCACTTGAGACAGGCGTCTTTCTTCTTACTGTTTGGAACCGTTGGGGCCTTGCCCTTGCCCTTGAAGTCCTTAACATGTGGTCCAGTCTGCTTCTTGGTCTTTTTCTTCTTATTCTTAGACTTCCGAAGTCTAGAAGAAATCACAAGGGCAGACTCCTTCATCCGCGGAGTCTTCATCTGAGACTGAGTGGTCACTAGTTTGTTCATTAGCCTAGCTAAGTTACATGCAATCTCGTTGCAGTTGAAGTTCATAACAAACTGTGAGAAGGAATCAGGGAGAGACTAAAGGATAAGGTCGGTATGGAGAGAAGTATCTATTTTAAAATCAAGAGCCTCCAATCTCTCGATCATGGATATCATTTTGAGGACGTGTTCCCCAACCTTCTCACCTTCCTTCATCCTTGCACCGAACAGTTGCTTGGATATCTCATATCTAGCAGTTCTGCTGTGCTCACCATAAAGCTCAGTTAAGTGAGATAGAATCTGCCTAGCAGAAGTCATTTTCTCATGAGCTCTCTGAAGCTCATTAGACATGGAAGCCATCATATAAGCACGGACTTTCACGTCATCCTTAACCCACTTTTCGTGGTTTTCAATCTCTTCGTGATTGGATCGGGTCTGCACAGGAGGCGCCGGAATGTCCGTCTCCATGACTTATCCCAGTGCCTCTATACTGAGGACAATCATCAGATTTCGGAGCCAATCCACAAAGTTAGGTCCCATAAAGGTGTTCTTTTCGAGTAGAATTGCGAGTGGGTTCATTGTCATATTGAGAGTTATGTTTGCATTAAGTATAACAGATTAATTAGTGACTTGTTATATTATGTTCTGAGTATAGAATTAAGGTCTTTTCTATTCTTGTTACCCAGCTCCCACTATTTTTATCGGAATAACACACTCCCATGTGAAATCCTGAAGTATCGTCGCTCTACTTCATAGTGGTGATCGAGTTCTTTATAAATCTTAATAGAGGGCAACCGAATGTGGTTTCTAGTCTATTAATTTTCATAAAGTGGTGTCCAACACCAACCCATCTAATGGATGATTCGATCTTCTTTTTCCCCTTGTTCACTCCCCTCAACCTATACGGTTTCTATGGTTCGTGAACAAGTTAAGTTTATACCATCGACACAAATCAGTTTCACAATTGAATCTTATCCGGCAACCTATCAGGTTTCTAGGGATAAAATTTGCTCCAACCAAAGGCATCCAATGCGCTCCCGGTAATTTATCCGTCCTCCCCGAATGACTACCCCGATAACTCGGAAGCATAGCACATCCGGTTTAGATTTCAATTTCCTGAAAGCTCGATGGAGGGAAGGAAAACATTGGAACCTTATTAACTTAATAATTTGTTGTGGGAGAATTATCGCGATTAATGTTACACTTTGCACATTAATTCATTTAAGCGCGTTTGTGGCATTCATACAATATGAAACAACCATTCACAAGCTAGTTGCTACCAACATGTGGTTCATGGATCGTTCCTAGAAAACAAAAACTCCGTAATCTAATTACAAGTCTTCGTCTTGAATATTCGTCTTCTCGAAATGGATCTTCCTCCGGTCTTCATCATTACATATAAATTTTACATCGAAAATTACATCCTAGATACAAACATTTCTAGTAAAATAAATAGGCTCAAAACGGCCTTTACAACCCAATCGAATAAAACGAACGATTCAAAACTAAGTCCACGAACCACATCCCCATTCAAAAGCATTCATCCAATAAATACTATATAAATGGAAAGCGTAGAGATACATTGATCCAATCAACAATACGAACCGATCCAATCGATTCACACAATCGATAATATGATAACGTTCAAAATAATTCGGTCGACCATAAATATTCTAATTAATCAAATTTCCCTTATAAAATGAAATACCATAAATCATTTTAATCATATTAAATCCAATTTAACATGCGGGAGATTAATTTTCAAGAATACACGAAAAAATCGAGCCAGGGCGAAAATAGCCTGCCATGGCCGAGTCAGGTCGTGCCGGCAGTGTCCTAGACCTTCCTGCCAGACTCGGCCGTGTCGCCTGACACGGTCGAGTCACTTTCGGAAGCTGCCGGACAAACATGGCCCGTGTCGCCTGACACGGTCTGGTCGGCCTGGCAGTGGCCTGGCCAGACTGCCGGACACGGCCTGTGTCACCAGACACGGCCGAGTCACCCTGGCAGCTTCCTGCCCTTTGTTCGAAAAGTCGTCCGACAATGATTCAGAGCTCGATTTTCGACCGGATATCCAATATCAATATTTTTCAACATTCATATCTTTAATATAAATCATATTTCTCAGAAATTTAAGATTTATATTTAGACATAAACTTACGAAAAATATAACTACAACGAACGTAAAACATGTACCACGATTATAACTAAAATGATTCCAAATCATTCACCATCTAATCGAGCATTCCAAATGCCAATATCATATATACGATCGCAAGACCTACGCTATGATACCATTGTTGGGATTTGGTGCCTAAAACGAAGGCCCAACGGAAGCGGTAAAACGAAAATTAATTCGATCCGAATCCCTATGAGGATCGATCGAGCTACGTATATACGAATATATAAACGAAATACAAGAGATACAAGAAACATACCCTCGTAGTCCGTTGATTAAATTGTAACCTTCTCTTGAGCTATTCCCCAAGCTTTGATTGATCTCTACGAATCCAATCCGCTCCAAGCTCTTGAACGATCCAACGCCGAAAGCACAGCGTCTCTACTTGCCACGCGTCGGAGAAATGACCGGGATGACTAAACCTCGTTATCCTCCAAGAATACGGCTAGAACAAGGTTATAGAAGCTTGTTATTGTAATTATAACACTCCAAGTGTATAACTCACTATCTCTCTTTGATTTCTTGATTTTTCTCCAAGAACAACCAAGAACAAAAGAAGAAGAAGATGAAGACTAAAAGCAAAACAATTTTTTCTCTCTCAAACTCAAACTCACGTATGGAATGGCTTACTCACAAGTGAAGGGAGAGTCTTCATTTTATTCTCCATAAAATCCTCCCAAATCAAGACCAAATAATTAAAATAAATTAATTAAAAGATCTTGTTCCCTTGACACTTCAATTCATCCATCAATTTAGGTGGTGACAATGACCAAAAGAAAGGGGAGGGAAAGTGGGCGGCCATCTAGAAGGAGCCGGGACGAGTTCGTTCCGTTTCGAACTCCCGTGAGTCCAAACAGATAAACTCCTATTCCGTTCCGATGTATTTGTGTCGATTAATTAATCCAATCAATTAATCACATTAAATACATAATAACGTAATTAATTTCTCCAAGAAATAATTATATGTATGAATTAAATTAATCACCTAGTAATTTATTTAATTCACTAGGCCGTAAATCAATTTATCCAATAAATTGATTTAAACATCTAATGTCCCAAATTAGATATCCAATATCTAATATTCATAATGAGATAATAAGCTTTATACATTCCGTCGTCAATCCTATTGCGCGACTCGGTAGGTCTGTCTCAGTCAGCAATGGGAGGAACCAAAGAGTAGTAGCACCACCTAGCCAGCCTGGCGGCCTACACTGTACCCCAATTGAGAACGAATGATGGGATCATTTAAGAACCATTCTGTCGTGAATACCAGTATACGTATAAACCCTTCTTTCACATGTACCGATCAAGTTATAGGGTCACAATCAGTGAAACCCTATCTGTACTTGACGATATGCATGTGTTAATGCAAATCGAGATCATTGAGCTCTCGTGTATCCAATACAACTAGCTCTAATGCTTTGGCCAAAGACTTATGATCTCATCTGTCAACAACCGCATAGGACATATAACCCATTCACTAACGGGAGAAAGAATTCTATTTCGGTATTCAGTAGGACCTGCTACTTGCCCGTCAAGATGCATGTCGAGATTGACCCCTGCCTTCCGGTTTACAGGGTCGAACTACTCTAATGAAAATCTTGACGTCACAAGCACATCCCTACTAAATCCTCAAGTCAAAGGTTCACGAATACCTATCACAACCTTTAGATTCTGTCATTGACTGTCCCGGAGTGAAATCTGTGTGACGAATCGAGGGTGATTTGGTTCGAGTATACTAATCCAATTAGCATACCTATAACGTGTACTCCCACTAACCATTAGTGTTCGACAGGCACTCTCCATGTCAAAGAACACGTCATACAAGTCTTCACATAAACTTAACGCCCATTCAAGTTTCATCGACTTGCGAACGATTAAGTTGAGCTATAAACCTTTCCAGTGCCGACCCCTTATCCAATAAGGAGTGGAACGTTTTGCTCTCAAATACACGGACTAGTTTCTATATGTATATTTACGAGTTAGGAATGCCAGTAACTTCCAGTAAATAAAGAAACATCCATTGCCTTATATTAATGATTTACATAATTACAAGTACAATGCCCTCACTCTACATCCTCTGAGTGGCATTCGATGGCATACTCCTAACACCGATATATCTCTGACTCAGCTTTCCTTTCCTCCCAAAACGGAAAATTCCCCAAGTAGGAGAAACCTTAAATAGTACATGATCCCCAATCTCAAACTCCAATGGGCGACGACGCACATCCACATAAGTCTTCTGTCGACTCTGGGCAGTTAACAACCTTTCACGAATCAAGGCTATCTTCTCTCGTGTCTGTACAATCAATTCTGGTTCCATCCCAATCAAGTATGATGAATCGTCTCAACATAGGGGCGATCTGCATCTCCTCCCGTATAATGCCTCAAATGGTGCCATCTTAATGTAAGCATGCCAACTATTTGTAGGTGAATTCAATCAACGGTATATGAACTTCCCAATCAGTCGATCAATCCAGGGCGCAAGCTCATAGCATGTCTTCCACCATTTGAATACTCCTTTCGGACTGTCCGTTTGTCTGTAGATGATAAGCTGTGCTAAAGTTCAATTTGGTTCCCAAGGCCTTATGAACTGCTTTCCAAAAATGAGACACAAAGCGACCGTCTCGGTCAGAAATAATAGTCTTCGGCATACCATGCAATCGGACTATCTCTAAAATAAATACTCGTGCCAACTTCTCGGGTCCCCAAGTGTCATTAATGCCTAGAAAATGAGATGTTTTGTTTAAACGGTCAACTATCACCCAAATCATGTTCATCCTTGTTCTGGTCTTCGGCATGTTAGTGATAAAGTCCATCGATATGTCCTCCCACTTCCATTCAGGAATCGGGAGTGACTTTAGCATTCCAGCAGTTCGTTGATGTTCGATCTTAACCTGCTGACAAGTTAAACATTTCGAGACATAATCTTCTACATCTTTCTTCATGTTGCCCCACCAGAAGTTCTGCTTCAGATCCTTATACATTTTACTGGTGCCCGGGTGGATAGAATAAGGCGTGCTGTGAGCTTCCTTCATACGCGTGCACTTGCATTCACCGAATTTCGCAACAGTCGCCAGTATTATAATTACCTCAGGGTACCGATGGCTTTGAAGTTTATAATGATGCTTCAGGGCTTGGATTGGGATGTGTTTTAATGCATAGAGGCAAAGTAATATCTTATGTGCCTCGACAATTGAAACCATATGAGATGAATTGCCCCACTCATGATTTGGAGTTATCAGTGGTGGTTTTTGCGTTAAGATTTGGAGACATTATCTTTATGGTTCTTCGTGTAAGATTTACACTGGTCCCAAGAGCCAAGAGTCTATATTCAACCAAAAGGAGCTAAATATGAGACCGTGTTGACGGTTAGGATTGATCAAGGATTATGATATTGTGATACTATATCATCTGGGGAAGGCTAATGTGGTAGCTGACGCGTTGAGTCAAAAGCTGATATCGCTTCAAATGCTGGAGGTACTTATGTCTCAATCAGAGATCAGTTGAGAGATAATCAGACAGGATATAGAGATTTGTCTTCAGAGAGTTCAGGGCCAATTATGCACTTTGGAAACCACGTCATCTTTGATCGATGACATTAAAGCGAAACAATTGGAGGATCCATTAATAGTCCAGTTAAGAGAGGATGTAGTTAGAGGAAGAGCTCCTGGATTTGTGATTCAGGATGATGGGCTTTGAGATTTCGAGGCAGACTTTGCACAATATTACATTATCCCCCTAAAAAGAAGTTTCATCCCGAAACTTAGAATTTGAACAACTCCGGATACATCGACCTCATACTGTCCTCAGTCTCCCTTGTAGCTTCCTCTATTATGTATCTAGACCATTATACCTTCACCAAAGGAACAACTTTGTGTCTAAGCTATTTCACTCGACACTCCAAAATCTGAATCGGTTTTTCCTCAAAGGTGATGTCGGAACCTAATTTAATTTCCCCAAAATCAATAATATGGCTAGGATCCGACATGTATTTCCTCAATTGTGAGACATGGAACACATTATGCACGTAACTTAACGACGGCGGAAGACCTAAACAATAGGCGAGATCTCTTATTCGCTCTGAAATTTCAAATGGACCAATATATCTAGGGCTAAGTTTACTCTTCTTCCCGAAGCGATAAACTCCTCGAGTTGGAGATACTTTTAACAACACATGATCGCCGACTTTGAACTCCAATAGATGACGTCGATCATCGGCATATGAATTCTATCGTCTTTGGGCAGCTAAAAGACAGTCACGGATTAGGACAATCTTCTCTCTTGTCTCCACTAACATGTCCGGCTCCGTTCCGATCAATTCGGATGAATCATACCAACACAGTGGCGATTTACATCTTCCATATAGAGCCTCAAATGGTGCCATATTAATCGACACATTTTAACTGCTGTTGTATGCAAATTCAATTAATGGCAATTGAAATTCCCAATCATCTTTTCAATTTAAGGCACATGCTCATAACATGTCCTCACGAGTCTAAATTATCTGCTCGTATTGCCCATTGGTCTGAGTGTGGTGCGATGTCGAGCCTCGATTCCGTTCCCAAAGCTCGATGCAGGACTACCGAAATGTGATACGAACCTACCATCCCGATCAGAAATAATACTCTTTGGAATCCCATGCAACCTAACGATCTCTGCGAAAATACACGGGCTAACTTATTGGGTCCCCAATTATCTTTAATTCCCAAGAAATAGGCTAATTTGGTTAGTCGATCAATGATAACCTAAATCATGTTTATCCCCATTCGTGTCTTCGGCATATTTGTGACGAATCCATCGTAATATCCTCCCATTTCCACTCTGGAATTGGAAGCGATTTTAGCAACCCTGCTGGTCGTTGATGTTCAATTTTGACTTGTTGACATGTCAAACATTTCGATACAAACTCATTAACATCATTCTTTATATTGCTCCTCCAATAATTACTCCTCACATCCTTGTACATTTTGCTTGTACCAGGGTGGAGAGAATATGGTGTAGTTTGAGCTTCTCTCAGTATGACCTCTCTAAGCTCTGCATAAGACGGGACAATTCCATTTTCAGCCTCCTAGGAAGTGACCCATCATGGCGACCGGAAAGATCACAAATAAAGGAAAACAATTTATAAAACAATTTAAAATGCCATCGGGAGTTTTAATAGAAAACAATTTAGGATTTCAGAATCCTTCTCTTTCCAAAATCAACAGGGGTCACAGCCCAAAGGTTTTGTTTTCGCAAATAGAAAACCACTAACAGTTCACAGGGTCAGAACCCATATCACGTGTCCTCGACGGACATAAAATCAACACAATGTAATCACATACAAGTATTGCCTAGAACCGGGGCGAAGCTACAAATCCCACCCGAGGCCTCTAAGGACCCTCCCGAGCTGGCCACAATCATGAAACAAATCACGCACATGCATCGCCTAGGACCGGGACGAAGCCACAAATCCCACCCGAGGCCTCTAAGGACCCTCCCGAGCTGGCTAGCTAAACAAATCACAACATCTCACGGTTGGATCAATCACTTGTTGCATCCTGGCCACATGATCGCATGCCATGTGCCACCGTAGATTATCTTTGGCGCTCACGGTTGGATCAATCACTTGTTGCATCCTGACCACATGATCGCATGCCATGTGTCACCGTAGTTTTTATTAGGATCTCACGGTTGGATCAATCGCTTGTTGCATCCTGGCCACATGATCGCATGCCATGTGCCACCGTAGGCCCCGCCCACATCCATACATTCACACACAGCACAATACAACACATATATTCAAACAATTCACCCAGAGGCATCCAACACATAGCAAAACACCATGTCAAACCACAACGCACCGGAATGAAACCATATACGTCCATACGCAATATCAAGTGCAACATCAACACCAAACATGTCCATAGAATTCACATAGTCATTCACAAACCACCCCATTCACAAAACACACGCGTTTTGAAAACAAGCCTTTAACAAGGCTAAACCGAATCTTTTGAAAGTTCAATTCAAACGACCAAACAACCACATTTAGACGATCACTAATTATCGTATCCATAAAACAAGAATTATATGGACAAGGTACTTGCCTCGAATAACCACAACGCGGAGAATCGACCGAAGTAGGTTGGCATGAACCGACTACGAACCCGCCGACTCCACTGAACGCCAACTCGCGATAATAAACTACGAAGGACAATAACAACAATGAAAATGGATTCCATAGCACGACTTAAAGCCATTGAATTTAAAGAATGAATGACAAAAGTTCAAGTGTTTCCCCCAAAACGGCCAAGAACACGATTCGTCCCGTCAAAACACGAAAACGGAATTCCAAAACGAAATATGGATATGCAATCCATAGGATATGTTTAACAACATCATTTAACAACAATCGATCCATCAAAAACGGATGGAAAACGAGATCAAGAACAAATCCTCCAAAAAGTCGATTCGAAGGAAATCAAGAAATATACTTTGATTCGATGAAGAACAATGGATTAAATGATGTTAAAAACAAGAATACTACCAAGATTAATCATACCCATCATGAATTAATCAACAATACGGAACGAATCAGACAAAAATGCAAAACAAGTAATAAAGAGATGAGTAAGATATCGTTCCCTCGAGTACTGGTT
The DNA here is from genome assembly GCA_033398695.1 of Orobanche coerulescens. Classification (NCBI taxonomy): domain Eukaryota; kingdom Viridiplantae; phylum Streptophyta; class Magnoliopsida; order Lamiales; family Orobanchaceae; genus Orobanche; species Orobanche coerulescens. The sequence continues at coordinate 40,772,723 of CM065805.1, read as the reverse complement.
TTACTAAGTACCAAAATATAGTCAACTCGTAATTTTATTTGAAGAACAATTATATAAAATTTATTTCTAAACTAATTGCAGAGAAATAAATAGAAAATAATAATAATAATAATAATAATAATAATAAGGGCGTAGCATTATGATTTTCAACTCAAACAACCACGAATGATTTTAATTAATTCAATTCACTTTTATTCAATTGATTGTAAGCCAGGAATTCCTAAATTATTCTAAAGCTTCTCCCAAGGTCGATAGAAAATACTAATAATTATTAACTCGATATATTCCTATTCGAATTAGATAATTAACAGTTCATGAATCCCCACAATAAATAGGCTTCACAATTCCCATGAGTATATCCCTATCTCACAAACAATCATTATTTTTCTCACAAGAACTATGCCTAAATGTCATCTCCCGAATCCATAAAGACATTCAAATCAATTCAACTGTTGGCCAGACAATTAAAAGGCATTAAGAACAATGAGAAAAATCCAACTCAATACGAATAACGAGTGAATTGAAATAAAAATAAATAAATCAAACCGTCATGTAATCGGATACAATCACAATCCTACTCGAACAGATCTAGAATATAAGATGCGGAAAAATTCATGAAAACCGTAAGGGATCTGTGGTCTTGTCGTCGCCCACAAATCTCCTCGTTTCCACTCTCCCCGGATTCTTATGTTCTTCGATCCCCTCCAGCGATATCTCGATGATTCCTCTTTTTCTGACCTTCAATGTTTATTTATAGCTATCGTTAGCCTCCAAAATACGTCCGGGAATTAGGGTGAAAACGGGCTTCAGAACAGTCCCAAAAATGAGGGCCGAATCATCTTTACCGCCCCCTGGGCCGCGGCTCAGTAAGTGCGTGCCGCGGCCCCTAATGCTCAGCGCCTTTAGCCTGGGCGCAGGTTTTCGTCATGGGCCGCGGCTCAGTAAGTGCGTGCCGCGGCCCCCGGTACAGTGCGCTCGGCGTCTTGGTGTGCCGTGCGTGTGCCGCGGCTCGCTTTCCTTGTGCCGTGGCCCCGGACCAAAAATTGTCATTTCAGCCCGTTTTTCACCGTTTGAGCTTCCGGACTCCAATTTTCTGCAAAACATATAAAGATAGTGCATTAAAAGCTCATTTATGCAGATTTAGGCTCAAAATGGACATAAAATAATGATAAATAAGCGCATAAAAATATGCCTAACAGCGCCGAAGTTAACCGTCTTTTTAACTCATCAAAACTGTTTTGTCTCTCTATACTCCACTCCAACTTCTGGGATTTCTGGAATAACTGAGTAAGTGGTCGAGCGATCTTTGAATCCCTCGACAAACCTACGGTAATATCCAACAAGTCTCAAGAAACTCCGTGTATCCTTCACATTCCTAGGTGGTTCCCACTCAAGAATTGCCGCTATCTTCTGAGGATCCACTTGAACTCCATCAGCCGAATTACATGCCCAAGAAGTGTTACTTCCTTAAGCCAAAACTCACACTTAGAAAACTTTGCGTAAAGTTTCTCTATTCCCAAAGTGTTCAACACCACATGGAGATGTTCAGCATTATCTCCCTCATTCTATGAGTAGATAAGAATGTCATCGATGAAGAGGACCACGAACCTATTAAGATAAGCAATAAAGACTTTGTTCATCAGCTGCATAAACACGGAAGAAGCATTAGTTAACCCAAACAGCATAACTACAAACTCGTAGTGGCCATATCGAGCACGAAAAACAGTCTTCGAAATGTCAAAATCCCGAATCCTCAGCTAATAATACCCCGAGCGCAAATCAATCTTAGAGAAAACAGTATCACCCTGAAGCTGGTCAAACAAGTCGTCTATTAGGGGTAACGGATACTTGCTCTTGATGGTCAGCTTATTCAAATCCCGATAATCAATGCACACACGGAACGAGCTGTACCTCTTCTTAACAAAAAGAACCGGTGCACCCCAAGGCGAAGCACTCGGTCGAATATACCCTTTGTCAAGGAGCTCACCCAATTGCTTCTTGTTGGCCACTAAGTATACAGGATACAGCTTGGAAAGTGTTTTAAACAACAAGCTGTACGGTTTTTAAATCTGAGTGCGTAGCAGAAGTCTTTAATACAGTAAGTTGCTGAGGATACAGCAACTAGGTGTGCAGTGTAGACTTAAATAATCACAATTAATAAAATAATAAAGGCAGAAGGTAAATAACACAATATTTAAAGTGGTTAGAGGTAAACCCCTCTACGTCCACTGGTCCTCCACACAGGAGTAAAAAGTTTATTATAATTACTGTGTACACAACTACGTAATTATAACCAAACCTAATCAATATATCGTTCAGACAGATTGATAAAAAGATCTTAGCTTTCAACCGTTCACACAGATTGGTTTGAGCTAACACGTGACTGGCTTCTTCACACATAGTTCTGAATGTTCGTCTTCTTCAATGCAAGTCCGTCACACACAGTTCGGGAAGAGCAAGGATTCTCAGTCCACAAAGGGATGATGGGTTTGTTCAAGGGTTAGAACAATATTTGAACAACAACTTTGACTTTATGAGCTTATAGCTGATGATGTGTTACGGTTTGAGCACTGTATATCTCTTCTTTCAGAATAGCAAAATGCTTTGGGAGATATGTTTTGCTCTGAATATTCGTGTAAGCACTTGTTGGTTGTTGTTACAAGTCGTGTGTCTATGATCTTCAAACTCTGGAGATATATATAGCCTCTGAAATATATCCGTTGAAATAGATCTGTTAACTCAAAAAGTATTTTGATGATAATCTCACTCAAAACATTTAATAAAATCGATCTCAGCAAGCTGTTATATTGAAGGAGAAAACTGGTCTTAGCGCACGCTACATGTTTCATAGTAGCGCATGCTTTCGAGGCATATATACAGACAAGTCAACTCAGTTGCAGTCTAGTCGGAACCTAACTGATGGATAGCGCACGGAAAAGCTTCAATATTTGCGTACGCTAAAATACCAATATTAGTGTACGCTAAAATACCAATATTAGCGCACGCTATACCATATTATTAATGCACGCTATCGCATCTCAAGTCAGAGGACAGTGAAGTCTGGACAAGAAAGAGGATATAATTTGCGCATGCTACGTACTAAGATTTACGCACGCTATTATCATGAATTAGCGCACGCTTCATATAAAATCTTGCGCACGCTACCAGAAATATGTTTGGTAGTCCAGTAGCCACTGAACTCAAATGTGGAAGCTCTTACGTACGTTACTCAGTCTAACGTATGTTATCTGGAAGTTTGTTAACGCACGCTACATTATACACATTAGCGCACAGCTGGCCACCAGCAGCAGCCCCAGATTTAAGGGAACAGCCCCACGTGACGGGGCGATCGGCCATCTTATTATAATATAAAAAACGGCATGCTCGCGATTACGGAGAGGTCCCAAAGAACCTTAACTCCTATAAATAGGAGGCTCATAACACGGCAGTAAAGACGGAATCATATCATCGTGAATATAGAGAGAATAAGAACTCATCTGGCAATTACTTATACATTCATAGTGGTTCATATACACTCATAGAACATCAAAAGCAAGAACTCACAGATCTCCCTATCTGGTTCTTCCGGCAATCTACACGCTCTACAACTTAGATAACTAGAAGTCTTTACACTCATTGTAATAGATTCTAACATTAATATTTGTACTCAACAGATATTTATTAATAACATCTCGCGAGAGCATTCAAGCCGGGACTAACAACCCGGCAAATCTTGTGTTATTTATTTTCTCACTAAGTGTTCTCGCATTTGTGTGTTACTCGATAATTCCAAAGAATACTATCTCCTGATAATATTTTGGGTAACAACAAAGCCAAAATACCTCGATTTTGACGAAGAACATGGATTAGATGATGATATAATCAACACAAGCCTTCCAAAAATGATGTTCTATGATGTTCCGTTCAAAAACCCTCAAATTCCGTCGATGGGTCGCGAAAAACGAAGGAAAAATGGAAAATGGCCGAGAGATCCACGTCCAGACTTTAAATAGCCGACCATGGCCGATCACTTACGGCCAGAATCGGCCGGCCTTACGGCCGTAACTCGCACTTACGGCCTGCATTCGACAGTCCTTACGGCCAGAATCGCATTCGTCCGAAGTTGCACGCACCCGCACGGCCAGAATCTCCGACTTACGGCCTTAACTGCATCCGCAAGGCCATGCTCGCCGATCACTTACGGCCAGAATCGCACCTTACGGCCAGAACTCGCCAAAGATCTGGCCGCGCCACGATCGGGGCCACTCCGACGGTCCGAACGACCCCGAAACCCGAACCTGAATATGAATCGAAAATACGGTTACGAAGTACTCACAAATACGAACCCAAGCGCTAAGAGAACACATGATTCCGACCACCCGAAGGCTCGAAATTCGACAACGGAAAGTAATTACCCCAAACTTTGAGAAATTACGAAAATGGCCCAAAACGTCCGAAAATCACGATACGTGATCGAATAACCAAACTGAAGTTCACAACACGTCTAACAAAGTTAAATGGACTTACGAGAAACTTGAAATAGCAGTTTCCAACGAGATTCGCAAGAATCGAACTCAAGTGCGGAAAAGTCGCCAAAAAGCACGGAACTCAACAAAACGACACCGAAACGAACTCAGATGACAAAAAGTGCAGAATTAATCTTTCTCGGAATGACGAAATGGTCATGAGCGAGTCGTCAAAACGGACTTTCGCCGAAAAAATGAAATTACCAAAAATCGAAATTACGGGTATTACATTCTACCCTCCTTAAAAGAAGTTTCGTCCCGAAACTTAAAACAAGTAGGGAGAAGCAATATCCCCACCAGGAAAACTCGACGAGATACACAAAAACCGAAAACTCGCGCCCAACGGCGAAACGCTGCAAGAAACGCAAAGACACATACGGCGTGAAAACACGCTCAATCAAGAAAATAGAAATAAACACACAAACGATCCACAAGGACAACCACAAACAATTCGGACTACGCCCAAGTCCTCAAAAACTACACTAGGCATTTCTGTGTCCTTTCGGAGCAGATACGCAACCTCAATCCCCAAATCTCTCAACTACCGTCTCACAATGCACGGCTCGGTGACCCACTTGACCACACTGGAAATAGTTGACTAACGGTGAACGACAATTCTTCGCACTATGAGATCAGGCAACAACAGTCAGACAACCCCAATCGAACAAAAACGATCGAATAATAACGACAAAAAAAAATGATCGAACAACAACGATCAAACAACAATGATCGAATGACAACAGTCGAACAATGACTCCGAAGTCCACACTTCAACTCCAGACATTAAAAGAACTGTTAGAAAGTGAAAGACGTTACTTCCAAACAAGGTTCACAAGAATCGAACCGAACTCGGAAAGGTCACGATGATAAACAGGTCGATCTGAAACAAGGTCACAACCAGTTCTAACGATGACAACTGAGACATCAAACAAGTTCAAAAAGTATCGACGAACACGTGCAAGTCGATAGAATTTAAAAGGAGAAACTGCAGAAGTCAAATATAGTACGGGTATTACATCCGACCTCTTATAAAAGAAATGTCGTCCCCGCAACTCATCAAAAACGGAAACAAGGTCACAACACAAAAAGCATCCGGCAGGAAAATCTCCCATGGGTCTCTCAGAGCCGATCCTGATATCTGTGCTGAAGCGCGAACTCCGAAAGTCTCGGAGCCACCCGCAAAACTGAATTCGGTGTTCCTCGAGTCCACAATTGAAACGCGTTACTGACGAGAAGGACAATTTACACGTGCATGCCCCGGCACATCACGATTGAAACACCTCGGCTCGATACAATGGGGCATAACGTCGCAAAACAATATAGCGGAGATGCCAACTCAGCACAACAAAGAATCATAACACATATCATATACAATGATTACCATCGTAAAGTAATACACACACAAACGCTACAACAACGACGATATCGTTCGGCGACCTCAACGGCACAAACGATAACCAACACATAATTACAAACATTATGAAACAATCACACATGTACACAAACGTACAAATCCAAGCTTCAACAGCTCACACTCGTGCGACAACACGCAACTCACCACGAGGCGATAAACAGTAAACACCAGTTCACACCTCTCACATAGGGCTAGTACAACAAATGCGTGGCAATGCCTCGACGTTCATGCCACCAATTCGATCATACTACGGAGCAAACATCATAACAACAACGCGAACATGATACATACATACCCAGCCCTTTAACGGGAATGGATAGGTTTTAAAAACGAAAACCTCCTTTTGAAAATAATTTAGAAAAACACCGGTTAATCTTGAGTATCACCATTCAAAAAAAAATACAAACGTGAAACATTGTTATCGAGACTTTGGAGAACCATTTCGCATTTGATAAAAATGAGGATACTTTCTCTTAGTGAAAAACTTTCAGAATAACACAACCATCCAAACATCACAACGTCAACATAGGACGATAAATAGCAGCACGATAAAACATCAACTCTAAGTCATCACACAAGTGCACGAACTAACACTGTAATTTAAGAACTTCATTAAAAAATAATTCACACAGTCACATCAACAGAGATGTTTGGATTTTACCAAATCAAACACAGTCAAAACCACACACGTATCGTAGGGATCAAACACTAGCAATAAAAATAAAATATTTCCAGGGTATTATTCAAATGATAAAATTTTAAAATTCTCATGTTTGAAAAATTTGGTGAAATGAATTTTTTGAAAACACTTTTAATACCTCGGTCGTCCAATCAAAACCATGTATCTCAACATTTAGAGAACACTAAAACAGTCTCCGGCGAGCACAACAACACCACAGACTTATCACAACCACTTAGCCCCAACATGTGGACATATGAAGTTCAAAATTCCGAAAACCAAAAATCGTTCTGCAAAATAAAATTTTTCCAAAATCCTTTAGTTCATAACCAAAACGACGGTAATATTTTACAATGTCCGAAGTACTTCAAAACACATTTTTCAAATACCGTCTGATTGTGTCATTTGAAAATACACGACCCATTTGTCAAAATTTAAAAAATTTTAAAAATCCATATAAACCGTGGTTTGACCGCACCACCAAAATATTTTCCAAAAATCGATTTTTACAAAAATTCTCAAACTGTAAAGTCCTTCAGAAAACATTCTCAAACTTACCCATAGCGGACAAAAATTACAACATTCCAAAAACAGTCGAATTTAAAACCACATACTCAAATGGCAACCAGGGTCGCCAATTCAATCAAATGCATCTCGTGGTATCAAGTTTAAACACACATCAAAATCATTCATCGGAGTTTCTCACAAACTCTACCATCGGTACCTTTTCAAAACCCATCAAGGTTTACAACTTTCACAACATACCACTCCACCCGGTGGTTCGAAGATAAAACAATAACGTGTCCAGTTCTATACACATACTATGTGCCACGAGTATTAAACACAACTATATTACACAATACTGTTTAATTAAAATTATGCACCGCAATTAACTCACTAAGATAAAATCGAGATACACAGGTATTACGCATAAAGGAGGAGACTTACATCCACAGGTCGCACGGAGGTGACGGTCGCCCATGATACTAATCTCGTCCGACAACATAACCGACACGTTGTGACTACGCACAACTCAACTTGTCACCTGGCGACTCGAACGACAAGATAACACATTACTCGATAAATCACGACTCGACTCGACCCGACAGCCTAGGTTTCCGCAACCTAGGCTCCGATACCATAAATGTAACACCCCCAAAACCATATGGGAATATTACATGCCGTAGACCCCTTTTTACGAGGATCTACCAGGCTATACCTCACAAAACGACCAACTGCTTGCCCGACTAGGGTCAAAAAATAAAATAATACAGACCGATGAGGTCACACAACTCAATCAACAAAATTGACTTATACATCATTACCCACACAGGGGTCGAAATACAATACAATGAAAGATGAAATCAACTCGACAACCCAACAAAAATCAAAACAACTCTCAACTCTTGATTAGTATTGCGGCTCGTCATCCTCTTGTGCCAATCTCGTGATCGCCTCCCGAATCGCATGTACCGGATGCAAGCAGACATCCACCCAGCATTATTCGGGGTTAGGAAAACTCCACGCTTTTACTAGTGCAAGTATCAAATCATATGAATCGTAACAAGCAAATAATAATCGTGAATCAAATATAAAAATCAAGTATCAAAATATCCCCGGGAGATTTTCACGAGGAAAGATAAGCTCTGAAGCATTCGAAAATAAGATTATCATCTCCGAAATTTTTAGAATTTCAAAACCTTTCGAAAATATTAGGGTCTTAACCCAAATCTCAAATTGTATTTCCACAATTTACAGTACAAAAACATTTCCATAAATCTCGTGGGGCTCGGCCCAACATTCTTTTCTTAAAACTTTCTTACAAAAAGTTTGATTTACAAAACATGATTCGTGACACCGTGATCCCCTGTCACGTGTCTCCGTAGGTTCAATAACCCACACGGACTTAACCAATCACAACAATCACAACAATCAATCATGCTCATGACTCCGTGATCGCTTGCCACGAGTCTCCGTAGGTTCAACAACCCGCACGGATTGAGCAAACACAACAATCACAACAATCAATCATGCTCATGACTCCGTGATCGCTTGCCACAAGTCTCCGTAGGTTCAACAACCTGCACGGATTGAGCAAACACAACAATCACAACAACTAGTCCCGACCCCATGAACCTGTGTCACGTGTCACCGATGGTTCCGTCGAACCCACATGGTTGACGTCGTGTCCCGATTCATGGACTGTGCCATGAATCATCGTAGGCCTCGCTGCACCCGCATGATGGACCTCGGCACCACACACTAAGTTCGATCCCATGGGCCTGTGCCATGAATCCTCGTAGGCCCCGTCGAACCCGCACGAGTGAACTTAGCGTTCGAGCACACCACATTCACATTCACATTACATACAACAATGAGCACGGTTAGTCAATCACGTTGATCACCACAAAATCGTACATCACACGCACATAACACAATCTCAACACTCTCAACAACTATCATCAATCAACGACACAACCAACATAACACACGTTCGGTACACAATACTTTGCAAAACCACGTGTACAACCATCCTATATGTACGTCGCAATCCTGCACAAATGGCACAAAGCCTTCAAATTGCGGAAAACAAAACCAACTCAAACGGAACATATTTACGAAGGCAAGAAAAATCATCATAAATCTCATACGTGATTATTAGTCACAAGATACAAGTCGTATAATAAGATACTTGCCTCGATTGTCGGCACCCGAATATTCCTACGAATACGGCACAACCCGGAAAACCCCGAACACCTACAATCCTCCGTGAAATCCAATGGAAACACGGTTACTACGAGCATAACAATTGAAAACAAAGGAAAACACGATCAAGAATCGAATGGGACCCTTTGAGACATTTAATCGGATACTAAATGTTCAAGGTTCCTTAGAAAACCAAAAATCCTGATTGGGTTCCAACGAACTTGAAATACCGATATACAATCCGTAGAACACGTCTAAAACAACGTTTATACAACAATGAATTGATCAAAACGGATTGGAATCGAAATCAAAAGAAAAATCCCTAAAATCCTCAAAAACAAGGGTTCAAGCCAAAATACCTCGATTTGACGAAGAACATGGATTAGATGATGATATAATCAACACAAGCCTTCCAAAAATGATGTTTTATGATGTTCCCGTTAAAAAACCCTCAAATTCCGTCGATGGGTCGCGAAAAACGAAGGAAATATGGAAAATGGATGAGAGATCCACGTCCAGGCCTTTAAATAGCTGACCATAGCCGATCACTTACGGCCGTAATCGACCGGGCCTTACGGCCGTAACTCGGCACTTTCGGCCGCATCTGCAGTCCTTACGGCCAGAACCGCATTCGTCCTAAGTTGCACTGCACTGACGGCCAGAACTCGACTTTACGGCAGAATCGCATTCGCAAAGCCAACCGATCACTTACGGTCAGAATCGCACCTTACGGCCAGAACTCGCCAAAGCAAGACTGTTGCGGCCGTCTCGGTCGGGGCCACTCCGACGGTCCGAACGACCCCGAAACCCGAACCTAAATATGAATCGAAAATATGGTTACGAAGTACTCACAATGAAGAACCCAAGCGCTAAGAGAACACACGATTCCGACCACCCGAAGGCTCGAAATTCGACAACGGAAAGTAATTACCCCAAACTTTGGGAAATTACGAAAATGGCCCAAAACGTCCGAAAATCACGATACGTGATCGAATAACCAAACCGAAGTTCACAACACGTCTAACAAAGTTAAACGGACTTACGGGAAACTCGAAACAGCAGTTTCAAACGAGATTCGCAAGAATCGAACTCAAGTGCGGAAAAGTCGCCAAAAAGCACGGAACTCAACAAAACGACATCGAAACGAACTCGGATGACAAAAAGTGCAGAATTAATCATTCTAGGAATGACAAAACGGTCATGAGCGAGTCGTCAAAATGGACTTTCACCGAAAAAAGAAATTACCGGAAATCAAAATTACGGGTATTACAATAATGACCCCAATGCTCACATTGCGTCATTTCTCGAGATTTGTGACACATTCAAGAATAATGGTGTTACTGATGATGCCATTCATCTACAGCTTTTCCCATTTTCTCTAAGGGACAAAGCCCAGTTCTGGTTAAATTCACTCCCGCCAGGCTCTATCACAACTTTGGCAGAGTTAGCACAAGCTTTTCTGGCTAAGTTCTTTCCACCGGCGAAGACAGCAAGACTGAGAAATGAGATAACCACTTTCGGACAGTATGATATGGAGTCGCTACATGAGGCATGGGAGCGATATAAATATTTTCTAAGGAGATGCCCCCATCATGGTTTATCGGATTGGCTGCAAATTCAAACATTCTATAACGGATTGAGTGCCTCTACACGCACTCTAGTGGATTCAGCAGCTGGGGGTGCTTTAATGGGCAAAATTATGGCTGAGGCTTATTCCTTACTAGAAGCTATGGCTGCGAATTCTTATCAGTGGCCTTCTGAGCGTGTGAATCCGAAATGAGTTATGGAATCTCCGACAATGATCCAATATCTACGCTATCGGCCCACGTTGCAGCTTTAACTCAACAACTCCAAGTTTTATCACACGCTCCTTCTAACGGTACCACAGAAACATGTAATTGGTGCAGTTGCTCTCATCCATGTGCTGAATGTCAAGGTGGGAATCCATTTAAGCAATCTCAGATGGAACGAGCTCAATTTGTGGGCAATGGAAATCGTCAAAATAACCCATATTCTAACACTTACAACCAAGGGTGGCAAAATCATCCAAATTTTTCATGGAGGAACGGTCAAGCGTTGAACAATATTCCACAAGCTCAGTCACTCAGCCACAACAGCAGCCCCCTTAACCACCGAAGGTCTCTTTAGAAGATGCAATGCTCAAATGGCGGCTAACACAAGTCAATTCATGACTCGCATGGAAACTACTCTACAGAATAATTCCGCTTCTATTCGGAACTTATAGGTTCAAATGGGGCAGATTGCAAATCTATTATTATCTAGATCCCAAGGTGTCAGACCAATTGCTACCGAAACGAATCACAAAGAATATGTGCAAGCTATTGAGTTACGAAGTGGAAAGGAACTACACGATCAGTCCAAGAGTAGAAAAGAAAAGAGCATTCCCGTTGAGAAACTGAATGATGGGGAGCCCACTCAAGTAGAGACCACTATGTCCTCAAAGACCAAACCAAAAGCAGTCTCGACCACACATCCTACTTATGTACCACTAGTCCCGTTTCCACAACGTCTGCAAAAGCAAAAGTTAGACAAGCAGTTTTCCAAGTTTCTTGATGTCTTCAAGAAATTGCACATTAACATCCCATTTGCCGACGCTTTGGAACAAATGCCGAGCTATGTGAAATATATGATGGAAATTTTATCTAACAAAAGAAAGCTCGAAGAATATGAAACAGTGGCATTAACTGAAGAGTGCATCGCTATTTTGCAGAAAAAGCTTCCACCTAAATTGAAAGATCCAGGAAGCTTCACTATACCTTGCACTATTGGAAACTCGTCGTTTGATAGAGCTTTGTGTGACCTTGGCACCAGTATTAATCTTATGCCTCTCTCTATACTCAAGAAACTAGGTATTGGGGAGGCCAAGCCTACTACAGTCTCTTTACAACTAGCAGATCGATCCATCAATTATCCTAGAGGGGTGATAGAAGATGTCCTGGTCAAGGTTTATAAATTCATTTTCCCCGCTGATTTTATTGTGCTTGCTATGGAAGAGGATCATGAGATTCCGATCATTTTGGGTAGACCGTTTTTAGCTACTGGTAGATCGATCCATCAAATATCCTAGAGGGGTGATAGAAGATGTTCTGGTCAAGGTTGATAAATTCATTTTCCCCGCTGATTTTATTGTGCTTGCTATGGAAGAAGATCATGAGATTCCGATTATTTTGGGTAGACCGTTTTTAGCTACTGGTAGGACCCTTATTGATGTTCAGGAAGGTGAATTAATGCTTTGGGTTCATGATGAACAAGTAACATTCAAAGTGTTTCGATCTCTCCTGTATCCAAACGATGTCGAGAAGTGTTCTCAAATTGAAAGCTTAGATATTTTTGTGAAAGACACACACCCAGAGAATTCTTTGTCGGAATGTTCAAAATCTGTTTTAGTTGCTCCGACATATGAGAAAAATGTAGAACGAGTCGCGTATCTTAGGCATTTGGACGTGTCGTCTTCATCATCCGTTCACCCACCATTAAAAAATTCTCATGCCGCCATAAATTCATCCGTTGAAAAGAAAACTAAGCCGGAAGTGAAACGGTTGCCAAGTCATGTGCAACATGGGTGTTTCGGGAAGCTACTATGGTTCGAGTGTTTTTGTAAAGAACGTCGGACATCCAAACCAAAAGTCGAACGGTTAAAAACTAATGGTCAAAAATTTAAAATACGTAATGACGGTTCGATAGACTTTGCGGAGTCCAAATGGTGTTTGTGAAAAGCAACATGACTTTCAAAAGGTCCGGCTGAAAAAAATATTAAAGCTCCAGCCATGACGAATGCAAACCAAACGAGAGGGACATGAGACTATTCGGCTGAAACAGGTTTTATCCCTCTCTAATCCCTTCATCTGCGACAAGTTTCCTTCAAATCAATTATTCTCTTATCATCATCTTTGATCAAACACCAGGTAATCCATATTCTTTAAGTTATTTTCTTAAATTATTTCAAGAATTAAGAAGTGGGTAGGCTTTCTTCCATTGTTTGATGAATTTGCATTTTTTGATTTCTAGCAATATTTTAATTGAAATACATTGAGAATATCGATTTATGTTGATTATGTTTCGTGTATTGTCATGAATTAGTGCGAAAAAGTTTGTTGTTGGTGAATGAATTCACAAATAATTATTTTTATCTTGACTTGAGTTTGCGCACGCCAAGTGTTTGACGTAATCCCCAAGTCATGCTTGTTTGATCTAAACATCACTAATCTTTTGCAATGAATACGATTATCTGAATAGTATATTCCCCCAGACCTAATGCTTATTTTGAGTTAAATTTTCACCTCATGTCTCTCATATAAAAGTGAGGAGTTTTTAACGCTACACCCATAGCTATGTGTCTCACGCTTTATAAGTTTGTGGTGGGTATTCTGTTATACCATTTCTTCGTCTGATATCATGCTTTTATTTTCCAAGAACTCGTAATGGCTCGAAAGAGGATGCTAAGATCCAACCGGGCTACAACTCGATCATCCCCCCCGAGAGGGGAAACCTCTCAAAACCCGACAGATGGGCAATCCCAGCATCTCTCGACCACGAGGTTTATAGACTCTTCAATGAAAGGATTCACCCGCGGCCCATCATTCCCGAGAGGATTCACTCCCGCCTCAAGACGGCGAATTATTATCGATGATTACCGAAATGGGCTGGACATGATTCGCCGCATACCCGAACCAAATGGCCATTTCTATAGTGTACAAATTCTACACTCGTGCTTTGTTGCAACATGTTCGTGGAGGGCCTATGTTGGGAAGACCGGACATCCGTACAGAGGTCATTGTCCGCGGTCAGATGGTTGACTTTTATGCAGCGGCGATTTGACGTTTATATGAGTTACCCGAGGTTAATGAATCGCCGTTCACGATGACAATGGGTACCCTCACGAAGGAAGCGTTGTTGGAAGCGCTGACTCAGCCGGAGTCTGTTTGTGAGACGCGTATTCCGGGGTCCGAAGCCTTTTTCTTTAAGAGCTCACGCCTCAGTCGGATAGGACGAGCTTAGTTATATTTCCTATGCTCGCGGGTATACCCCACTTCATAGATCCGCTCAGTCCTACTGCCTCGCGCTCGACTGCTCTATGCCATCACTTCCGGTCTTAGATTCGATGTGGCCCCATATCTGGCCCGATCCATTCTACCATGCATCAAGGGACGTGCCAACATGGGACTAAAGCATCCCTCTCTGATCTGTGCTTTATGCCGCCAGTCAGGTGTGGTCTGGTCGGATGATGAGCCTGCCATCACACCCCAGGGTCCGATTGACCATCGCATAATATCTCATTTCGACCAGTGGGGTGGCGCGCGAGCACACCCGCGAGGACGGGGTTTTATTCTGGATGAGCCACGTGAGCACTCCTCAAAGCCGTTTCTTCTTACTCATGACCCGGCGACCGATACAGAGGATCAGACTGAGTCTCCTCCACCCCCAGTGAGAGATCACACTTTGCAGGCGATGTTTGACAGTCTGAGGGCGGAGATTCGAGTAGAGCGGGACAGTGTGATCGCAGTTGTGCGACATGAGATGTACCAGCAGGTCCGCCGGGCCAATCGGCATGCTGATAGGCATTTAGCTGCGAGGGACGCTTACCATCAGGATTATTTAGCAGTGTCGATTGACCATATACTCCACCCAGATGGACCATTCATACCTCCGACCAGGCCACCTACACCACCTACTTCACTTGACGAGGCTGATGCTAGTGCTTGAGCTGTCTTTTATTCAGGGGAGTACTTGACCTATCTTTTACTTATTCTTATTTGTCGTCCATTGGGGTCAATGTACTTCTCAAGTTTGGGGGGGGAATTAAATTTTAGTTTTTATTTATTTAGTTTGTCTTCTATGGTATTCTGCATATTGTTTACATTCTTGAGTATGTCGTGCAGCCATGTGTAAGACTGAATATATGATACTAATTTCTATTTGAAGAACCGAATAAGTATAGTCGAGTTCAATCTATGCTATTTTATACTCGAGTACTCATTTCGGTCTGGTTTTTGTCTTATTGTGGTAGCCTTGGCATTCAGGAAATGAGACATATGTGTTTGTAGTGTCTGCATTACACGAGCCACCATCTATATGTTTGCTTGCACTATTCACTTAGCTAGTCGCCTAGTAACATTGGCCTTGTAAGCATTCAACTAAGTGCCTACGATTAGGCATTGGTTTGGACAGTTTTAATTCCCAAAAATATGAGCAACCTTGCATGTTCTAGGATTGGGAGTCTAGTAACCAGGTGTATTCACGTAACCCGAAGTTTGCATTCGCGTAAAATGACAACCTTGAATAGACATGTGTAAGAGGTAGAATAATTGTTCGGAAAAATCGCATCTCCTATGAGAGGAAGCCAAGTAACCAGATGTATTCATGTGACCCATTGTTTACATTCGCGTAAAATAGCAACCTCGAATCGGACGTGCCAAAAAAAAAAATTCAAGTTTTTTCTCTGCTGTAGAGGGAGACTTAGTAACTGGGAGCATTCATGAGCCCCATGAGTTTCTTTTACGTCAAACGGTTCCCTAATACATGAGAATGGAAATCCACCCTAGGACTATTCTGATTAAACATTCTGGGAGTCGAAACCTAGCGATTAACTTGTTGTTCTTATTATCATAATAGTTATTAAATAAGAGGGAGTATTGTCCGGGGAATGTCATTTATGCTGCATTTCTTATGTTTATGTCACGAGGTTGTGGGACTAGGCGAGTTAGCTTGTTATAACTTCAACATTCATATTGTCGGTCGGCTCATTTCACATTTGTTGATCCTTGAACCTTTACTTTCTTAATGGGCTGATATTAGGACTAAAAATGGTTACCTTGAGGAATCATGCTCCGTAATGTGACTCACTAGTACGATATTCGTATTATTCTTTGAGATTTTCAGGGTAGTATTAATAAGTTGAGCGCTATGGATTTGCACGATTGTCCACGATTCTTGTAGTTTGTTTGAATTTGATTTTTGCTTGAGGACAAGCAAAGGCTTAAGTTTGGGGGTATTTGTTACATGTTATTTTTGTGCACTTTATTGTCATTATTTTATCCTTATTTTGGTTTAATTATGCGTAAATGAGCCCCTAATGCATGATGTTTACATGTTTTGAAGGAAATTAGAGTCCTGAAGCTTGAACGAAGAAAAACAGGTAAAAAATGAGTTTATTCGGTAGATGGTCGCGTCGCACCGAAGCAGGGCCGTGTCAGAGGCACAACACGGAGCAACCGGCACAAACTGTACCAGGGGCCACGACACACTCTCTACGGCCAGGCCCAGATCAAATTCCGCCTGCACTGGCAGCGGTTTGACTAGGGTCGCGCGCACTAACTCCCGGCCGCGCCCCGCGGCGGCGGGAACCCTGATTTTACCTCGTGATTTTGGCCGCTTTGGAGGTTGACAAGACCTAATTCTCGGGACGCGATTTGGAGGCATGAAAGGGTTATAAAAATAGAGGAAGGATAGAAAAGAAAGTATCAAAGGAGAAGGGAATACCTAGCGACAGAGAACAGAGCAAATGAAGAGCAAGAGCACGGAAGTAGACGAGTTCTTCAATCGTGTTTGAAATTCTAGAACCTTATGTTTAACTCTTGTATTTTTGGTGTTGATTTCTAGCATGTGAGGCTAGACTCTTTTATTCTAGGATTGAGATGAAACCGAGATTGTGACGAATTAATTCTTGATTTTACATTATTAGTTTTCCCTTTTTCATTGAGTTTTCCCTGAGTGTTCTTAATGCTTTCAATTGTGTGGCCGCTGATTGAATTGTTCTAGCTCCTTAACTTGAATCGGAAGAGGATAATGAGTAGTGATAATTAGGAGAAACCATTTTATCTTGTGATATAGGAATATACTCATATGAATTATGAAGCATCGATATTTTGAAGATTATAGATGTTTTTGGCTAATGTCGAATTAACTCACCTAGGAATAGAGTGAATTGTTCGTGTTGGAAAATTCTACTGACCTCGGAAGAGGAATTAGATTAAATTAAATAATCTTTGCTTTCAATAAATTGGGAAATTGCATAACTTATATAAATCAAGATTAATTTGGATTAATCGAGGTGAATTCTTGATCCTAGATACTTCTCTCATTTGAAACTCCCTTTATTTTTTTTATAATTAGTTCTCTTATTTATTTTTGTTTACCATAAAATTTATTTATCAATAATTGTTCAACCCCAAATTTTCTGGTCGTTCAAGTAAAATTATAAATACCAATAAATTGGTAATTAGTACATTAGTGCACTTGCTCACAGAAAATACGTAACAATGGGACTTTGATCCTTTTATCTTCGTATTTTTCTTTTTCATATATACGTTACTTGACCGATCCTGTTTGGGATTCTTTATTATTATTCCGCTGCGTATTTTACTTTGTTTCCTAATCCAACACTGTTCGTAGACAAGTTCTTACACTTTAAGCTTAACAAGTTTTGTACTTGGCAAATAGAACAAATCCGTAATCAGACAGTAAAAACAGCAAGCGTAGATTATGAGCTTTAATATTTCAAGAGAAATTGAGTTTTATTGATAAGAATCATAAAATTACAATGCTTGAGAGGAAAATTACAAGTTCTAAAAATAAAACAAAATACATACTACAATTTCTAGCCTAAAAACAAATAGTGAGAAGGTTCAGACATGCTAACTCCTGTACTTAGAATGCCTCCAAGGTCTCCTGTCAGGATTATTCTCATTTCCTTTCCACCAATTGATGAGTGAATCCTTGCCACTATATCGGTAAATCGCTCTTCCTCTAGTGGATTGGTCAAAAGCAAGTATCCAGTCATCGGGATGGGTGAGCTGATCACCTTTTCGGTGCCTTGATTTCATCGTGATTTGCAAGGGAAGCAATCCTCCTGCTAACAGCCTCATAAATTCATCTGCAGCCTCCGCCAGGGTCTTGAACCTATTGAACATGGTGGATTCCCTGATGAGTTTAACAAAGTATCTCATCAGTTCGTTTTTCCTCCAGTCCTTTATTTCTTCAGCTGTAGGCTGTCGGTTGGTGTGCGGATGAATCTCGAGTGGTCTTTGCATGTTGTTCTTCCAGGGAACATTAGGATCATGGAAATCCAGACGAGAACCAGATACCGTGTATCTTATTGCAAGCGTGGCCAGACAGCTGTTAGGCGTATTTTTATGCGCTTGTTTATCATTATTTTATATCCATTTGAAGTTTAAATGTGCATAAATGAGCTTTTAATGCACTATTCTTATATGTTTTGCAGGAAATTAGAGTCCGAAAGCCTAAACGATGAAAAACGGGCGAAAACGGCGATTTCTGGTCATGAGCCGCGGGACAAAGAAAGTGAGTCGCGGCACACGCACGGCATGACAAGGCACCGAACCAATCAGACCGGGGCCGCGGCACAAGGATGCTGAGCCGCGGCCCAGGAAGAAAATGTTGCGCCCAGGTATAGGCGCTGAGCCTTAAGGGCCGCGGCACAAAGTTACTGAGCCGCGGCCCACGGGGTGGTTATGCTGAATTTGCAGCGTTTCTGGGCCGTTTTTGGAGCCTGTTTTCGACCCAATCCACGGACGCGTTTTGGAGGCTAATGATAGTTATAAATAGGGATTTAAGGTCTGAAAAGTGAATCATTGAGGAATCGAGGAATCATCGCGGATCATCAAGAAGAAGCAGAAAACACCAAGGAGCAGAGAGCGGAAGCTAGAGAACGGAGGAATCCAAGTTCTTCGTCTGCGTTTGATTTCTATGCTTTCTTTAATTCTTTGTGTATTTTTATTTTCTAGCATGTTAGGATAGAACCCTATTCTAGGATTTTGATGAAACTGAGGTTTTAACGAATTAACTTTTGATTATGATTTATTAAAATATAATTTCCCTTTCTTATTGAGTTTTCCCCAATTATTCTTAATGCTTTCAATTGTGTGGCCTATAATTGAATTGTTTTGATTACGCAACTCGAATTGGGAGAGGAGAGTTGGTAGGAAAAATTGGTGAGAACCGTTTTATCTTGTGAGATAGGAATATACTCATAGGAATTACGTG
The DNA here is from genome assembly GCA_033398695.1 of Orobanche coerulescens. Lineage (NCBI taxonomy): Eukaryota > Viridiplantae > Streptophyta > Magnoliopsida > Lamiales > Orobanchaceae > Orobanche > Orobanche coerulescens. Next base: position 40,753,375 of record CM065805.1, on the reverse strand, counting down.
GCCTTTCTGGAGATTTCGTACTTTTTGCCTATTGTCGAATTAATTCACCTAGGAATAGAGTGTGTTATTCGCCTTAGAAAATTCTATTGACCTCCGGAGAGACAGTAGAGTATTTTAGCAATCTTCGCCTTCAATAAATTGGGAATTCATTAAATTCATATAATCAAGAGTAATTCGGATAAACTGAGGTGGATTCACAATCCTAGATTAATTCCTTATTTGAGTTTCTTTCTTCGAACAATCATTTTCATTATTTATTCTTTTATTAATTTTCTTTAATTATTCTTGCACCTCCAATTTCATTCGTTCAGATAAAATTAGAATACTCATAAATTGGTAGTTAGTAAGTCAGTCCTCGTGGGAACAATATCTTACTCATCACTTTATTACTTGTTTACGACAACGTGCACTTGCGTTCACCGAATTTCGCAACAAGTTTTTGGCACCGTTGTCGGGGACTGATTATTTTACTAATATCGATTTTAGTATTTCTAGTCTTAGTTTGAACATTTTTTTTATTTTTGTGTAATTTTTATTATTTGTTTTCCTTTCAGGAATTTCTGATTAGTGCATGAGAAAATTCGGTAACGAAGGCCTACTACCTCTGGATACTGAACTCGAGCGCACTCTTCGGAAAAACAAGAAGGAAAAGCGTGAGCTACCGACTAAAGACACCATGGCCGAGAACACGAAAAATCATGGAGGAGAAAATCTTATGCAGCAAGTTCAACCGGCATTGGCACTCCGTGATTATGCCATGCCACAAATCAATGCAAACTTTTCAGGGATTCGGCGTCCAACAATCCAAGCGAACAACTTCGAGATTAAGCCGGCTATTATTCAGATGGTGCAAGCAAGCCAATTTTGTGGACTGGCGAATGATGACCCCAACGCACACATCACTTCATTTCTCGAGATATGTGACACCTTCAAGAATAACGGTGTTACCGATGATGCTATTCGTCTGCGGCTTTTCCCTTTCTCTTTGAGGGACAAAGCCAAATTTTGGTTGAATTCATTACCGCCGGGCTCTATCACAACTTGGGTGGAATTAGCACAAGCCTTTCTGGCTAAGTTCTTTCCACCATCGAAGACGGCGAGACTACGGAACGAGATAACCACCTTCGGGCAATTTGAAATGGAGTCGCTTCACGAAGCTTGGGAGCGATACAAGGATTTATTACGGAGATGCCCACACCATGGCTTACCGGATTGGCTACAAATCCAAACCTTTTATAACGGATTAAGTGCTTCTACACGCACTCTTGTTGATGCAGCCGCTGGAGGAGCATTAATGGGAAAGACTATGGCGGAAGCTCATTCTCTATTGGAGGCGATGGCTGCAAATGCTTATCAGTGGCCTTCCGAACGAGTGAACCTGAGACGAGTGATGGAAATCTCCGATAATGATCCAATATCCACGCTATCGGCCTAAGTTTCCGCCTTGACTCAGCAACTTCAAGCTTTTTCACATGCTCCTTCTACCATCACTACATAATCATGTAATTGGTGTAATGGGTCTCATCCTAGCGCATAGTGCCAAGTTGGAAATCCTTTCGAGCAATATCCGATGGAACAAGCTTAGTTTGTGGGGAACGGGAATCGACAGAATAATCCGTATTCCAACACATACAATCCGGGGTGGCGAAATCACCCTAACTTTTCGTGGAAGAACAGACAAAACTTTACCCAACCTCAGTTTACTCAACACCAACAGCAACCTCATCCTGCTCCAAAAATCTCTCTAGAAGAGGCAATGGCGAAATTAGCAGCAAATACGAGTCAGTTCATGACCCGTACGGAAGCAACATTGCAAAACCATTCCACTTCTATTCGCAACTTGGAAGTCCAATTGGGCTAAATAGCTAATGTGTTAATAGCCCGCCCTGAGGGTACCTTGCCAAGTACATCCGAGACGAACCCCAGAGAGAGTATAAATGCCATTGGTTTGAGAAGCGGGAAGGAAGTGTGTGAGCAGCCCAGGCAGAACAAAAAGAGAGGTGATAATGAGGAGAAGAAAAATTCGGCGACCGAGGAATCACAAGTTTCTAAGAGCTCGAAACTGTTTCCAGATAATCCGACAGCCTATATGCCTCCCGTCCCATTCCCACAGCGTTTGCAAAAGCAAAAATTGGACAAGCAATTCTCTAAGTTTCTTGACGTTTTCAAGAAACTGCATATAAATATTCCATTTGCTGATGCCTTGGAACAAATGCCGAGCTATGTGAAGTTTATGAAGGAAATCTTATCTAACAAAAGGAAGCTTGAGGAATATGAAATGGTGGCACTGACTGAAGAGTGCAGCGCAATCTTGCAGAGAAAGCTCCCGCCTAAATTGAAGGATCCATGAAGCTTCACCATACCGTGCACTATTGGAAACTTGTCTTTTGATAAAGCATTATGTGATCTCGGTGCTAGAGTTAATCTCATGCCTCTTTCTATTTTCAAGAAGCTAGGAATTGGGGAAGCGAAACCTACTACGGTCTCTTTACAACTAGCTGATAGATCAATCAAGTACCCGAGAGGGGTAATAGAAGATGTCTTGGTCAAGGTCGATAAATTCATTTTCCCTGCTGATTTCATTGTACTTGATATGGAAGAAGACCATGAGATTCCGATTATCTTGGGTAGACCGTTCTTAGCCACCGGAAGGACCCTTATCGATGTTCAGGAGGGTAAATTAATACTTCGGGTTGAAGACGAGCAAATCACGTTCAAAGTGTTTCGATCTCTCCCGTGTCCAAGCAAGGACCAGAAGTGTTCACAAATTGATATCTTTGAGAAAGACACACACCGGGAGAGTTGTCAGTCGAAATGTTCAGAATCTATTTTAGTTGCTACGACGTCTAAGAAAAATGTAGAACGAGTTGCATATCTTAGGCATTTGGACATGTCGTCTTCATCAATCGTTCATACACCAACGAAAAATTCTAATGCTGTCATAAGTGCATTCGTGAAAAAGGAGAATAAGCCGGAAGTGAAACGGGTGCCAAGTCATGTGCAATATGGGTGTTTTGGAAAATTGTTCTTGTTTAAATCTTTTCGCAAAGAACATTGGATGTCCAAACCGAAAATCGAATTGTTAAAGACCAATGGTCAAAAATTTAAAACACCTATTAACGGTTTGATGGATGGGGCGGAGTTCAAATGATGTTTGCGAAAAGCAAATTGATTTTCAAAAGGTCCGGCTGAAGACTATAAACTTAGCGCTTCTCGGGAGGCAACCCGAGTATTAGTTGTAGATTTTTGTTTTTTAGTATTTTCTTGCATTTTAGGAGTCTTTAGTTTTCGTCATTTGTGCTTTGATATGCTTATCCCTCACGTTCTTGATGTGTTCCTTTCAAAATTCTGTGCAGAAATCACCCCAGGGGAAGAATTCATCAATGGGCCGCAGCACAAGGATAGTAAGCCGCGGCACACACAAGTTGACACAAAAAGGCCAAACGAACTGTGCTCTGTGCTGCGGCACGACCTTACTGAGCCGCGACACACCTGGTCCCTGAGCCGCGGCACATATGCACTGAGCCGCGGCATGCCAAATGCCGAAAATACGCCTAGGAAGCTGTACTCCGTGCCGCGGCACGGACTAAATGAGCCGCGACACACTTACACTATGAGCCGCGGCACCCATATGCTGAGCCGCGGCACATGGCAAAAGAAGAAACATGCCCAGGGAGGCTGTACTCTGGGCCGCGGCTCACTTAAGCTGTGTCGCGGCCCCCGTTGCGAAGATGAACAGCCCAGGCCTGCTATATAACATCGATCGGCCGGCACACCAGGTAAGTTTTCTTCCCTTTCTTCGCACAGAGCTCGGCCGATCCCTATTCACTTCTTCTTCTTCTTGCATTCTTCAATCCAAGCAAGGCAATTCTCGATCTCTTAATTCTAATTGCTACATGATTTGAAAAGTGAGGTATTGGTATTCATTCGATGATGAATATGTGTTAGTTTTTTTTTTTTTCAAAGTTCTACCAAGGTTGAGTTGGGATATGAAATTTTTGATTGATTATTGATGGTATTTGTTGATTATGAATGAATTGTTGATGTTATATATCGTTTGTCATGAATATCGAATTATGTTGTTATTTTTGGGGATTGGATTTAGCCATTATAATTCTTGTTCTTCATGTAAACCCATGCATGCTAAGTGTTTGATGAAATGCGTCAATGAAAAACTTTGAGCCAAACGTTTTTAAAACAATATGCAACGAATTATTTTATCGGATTACATTGTACCCCAACCCTTACGTCATGCTTAAACTTGAAAGCTCAGCCTTAATTTCCTCTTCGATGATGCAAGACTCTATATTCACGTTTCGTGTATTTTAAGTCGAGAGTGGTGTAATGTTCCTTAAAGGTTGCTTAATCTCCGGTGTTTATTTTTTTCAGGAACTCACCATGGCTAGAAAAAGGAAGATAAGCACGAGGGCTAGGACACAATCGTCCCCCACAAGAGGGGAGACTTCACAGAGCCGAGCCGAATTGGAGTCTCACCAATTCTCCGATCCATAAATTCACAGACTATTCAATGAAAAAATCCGACCTCGACCTATAATCCCGGAGCGGGGATTCACTCCCGCCCCCCAGGACGGTGAACTTCTGACTATGATAGACGAGATGGGGTGGGCTCGTTTCACTGTGCCTCCTGAGCCGGCTGTAATCTCTATCGTCCAGGAGTTTTACGCTAGCGCTCTACTGCGACATATTCGGGCAGGGCAGATGATACCGCAATCGGATACTCGGACTCAGGTCGTCGTCCGGGGCCATACTGTGGATTTTTCGGTGGCTGCAATTCGGAGACTATATGAGCTGCCAATGGTGGATGAGACGGCGTTTACGCAGAGTATGAGTAGCCTCACGAGGGAGGCTCTGCTTGAGGCACTCACACAGCCTGGTTCCATCTGGGAGACGCGCGCCCTGGGTTCTTCCGCCTTCTATTTTAAGAGCTCGCGCCTCAGTTGGCTCGGGAGGGCCTGGTTATACTTCTTCTGCGCACGAGTTGATCCTACCTCGCATATTCGCTCAGTCTTACTCTCTCGTGCCCGACCGCTATATGCTATCACTTCCGGGCTCAGATTCGATGTGGCCCCTCATCTGTTCCGATCTATCCTTCAGTGCATTCAAGGAGGGGCCAAGACGCGGCTGAAGCACCCCTCTCTCATTTGCGCTCTATGCCACCAGTCGGGCATGACTTGGTCGGATGATGAGCCGATGGTAGCACCCCAGGGTACGATTGATCATCGTATTATATATCATTTTGACCATTGGGGTGGAGCGCCCGCACATGCTCGGGGACAAGGATTTCTTATTCACGAGGCACATGAGCGATCCCAGAGCCTCTTCTTCTGATGCATGAGCAGGCGGAGTCCAGCCCACCGCCCGAGAGAGAGCACCTCCAGGCAATGTTTGACGGCCTGAGAGAGGAGATGAGGAGAGATAGAGATAGCCACCTAGCCACTATGAGATAGGAGATACGGACAGAGAGAGAGAGCATCCTCGCAGCTGTCCGAGAGGAGATAAGAGAGCAGGCCTGCTGGGCCAATCGACATGAGGAGAGGCGCTTGGCAGCGAGGGATGCTTACCATCGGGACTACCTTTATGCGTGGACAAGCCATATTCTGCACCCGGATGGGCCATTCATTCCACCAGTTAGGCCATCCACACCACCCTCCTCACCGGACGAGGCCGGCACCAGTTCATGAGCGGACATTAGGGGAGTACTTGACCTTTTCTCTTATTGCATATTATTATCTATGTCCATTGAGGTCAATGTACGTCCTAAGTTTGGGGGGGGGGTTTACTTTCAGTTGCTTTTTACTTATTCGTTTGCATTTTTCGTTATTTTTGACGCTAGCCTTGGTTGTCGTGATTTTATTTGCATTTGTGGAGTTTACGTGCTTCCTTGTGTAAAACTGATATTATGATACCGATTTCTCTTTGAAGAAACGGTTACTGATTTCTCTTTGAAGAAACGGTTGAGTTTTGGTCGAGTTTGCAGTCAGTGATATCTGTTTCCTCTGAGTATTCATTTAGGTCTATATTTTTCGTTTTTGTAGAAATCTTAGCAGATAAGAAAGGAGACACACGTGTTTACAATTCGCCGTCTATACGTCTGGTTACACTTTTCGCATAGCTAGTCGTCTAGTAACATGAGTCTTGTTGGCACTTAAATTGAGTTTAGAGTCGGACAGTTTTTCCCAAAAAGTCGAGAATTTATACATGTTCTATGATGGGAAGTCTAGTAACCGGGGGTATTCACGTGACCCGTTGTTTACTCTCGCGTAAAACAACAGCCCTGAATAGACTAATAGTTTAGAAATATCGCATTACCAATGATGGGAAGCCTAGTAACCGAGGGTATTCACATGACCGGTTGTCTACTCTCGTGTAAAACAACAACCTTGACGTGCGGGAATTGCTACTCGAGTTTTTTCTCCGATGTAGAGGGGGACTTAGTAACTAGAAGCATCCATGTGCCCCATGAGTGTCTTTTACGTAAAACGGTTCCCCAATATATGAGAATGGAAACCCACCCTAGGATTATCACGATGAAACATCCCGAGATCCGAACCTAGTGGTTAACTCGAATCTTTATTATGATCATACATAAGGGAATGCTGTCCGAGGAGTAATTTTGACGTTGAAACTCCTGAATTTTTGCCACTAGATTGTGGGACTGGGCGAGTTGGGTTGTTTAATCTAACCCTTCATATTGGCGGTCGGTTAAATTCACGCTTGTTAATCTTTAAGCTTGATTTTCTTCATAAACGATTGATTAGCACTAAAAATGGTCAATTTGTGGAGTCAGTGTCCTTGATGTGACTCAATATTACGATACTCGTATTATTCTTTGAGATTTTCAGGGTAGTATTGATTAAGTTGAGCACTATGGATGTGCACGATCATTCACGATACTTTTTATTTGAAAATTGATTTTTTCTTGGGGACAAGCAAAGGCTCAAGTTTGGGGGTATTTGTTAGGCGTATTTTTATGCGCTTGTTTATCATTATTTTATATCCATTTGAAGTTTAAATCTGCATAAACGAGCTTTTAATGCACTATTCTTATATATTTTGCAGGAAATTGGAGTCCGGAAGCCTAAACGACGAAAAACGAGCGAAAATGGCGATTTCTGGTCATGAGCCGCGGCACAAAGAAAGCGAGCCGCGGCACACGCATGGCACAGCAAGGCACCGAACCAATCAGACCGGGGGCCGCGGCACAAGGATTCGAGCCGCGGCCCAGGAAGAAAATGTTGTGCCCAAGTATAGGCGCTGAGCGTTAAGGGACGCGGCACACACTTATCGAGCCGCGGCCCACGGGGCGGTTATCTTTGAATTTGCGGCGTTCGGGCGTTTTGGAGCCTGTTTCGACCTAATCCTGGACGCGTTTTGGAGGCTAATGATAGTTATAAATAGGGATTCAAGGTCCGAAAAGTGAATCATCGAGGAATCGAGGAATCATCGCGGATCATCAAGAAGAAGCAGAAAACACCAAGGAGCAGAGAGCGGAAGCTAGAGACGGAGGAATCCAAGTTCTTCGTGCGTTTGATTTCTATGCTTTCTTTAATTCTTTGTGTATTTTTTTCTAGTATGTCGATCTAGAACCCTATTCTAGGATTTTGATGGCGAGGTTTTGACGAATTAACTTTTGATTATGATTTATTAAAATATAATTTCCCTTTCTTATTGAGTTTTCCCCAATTATTCTTTATGCTTTCAATTGTGTGGCCTATAATTGAATTGTTTTGATTATGCAACTCGAATCGAGATAGGAGAGTTGGTAGGAAAAATTGGTGAGAACCGTTTTATCTTGTGAGATAGGAATATACTCATAGGAATTACGTGGCCTTTCTGGAGATTTCGTACTTTTTGCCTATTGTCGAATTAATTCACCTAGGAATAGAGTGTGTTATTCGCCTTAGAAAATTCTATTGACCTCGGGAGAGGCGGTAGAGTATTTTAGCAATCTTCGCCTTCAATAAATTGGGAATTCATTAAATTCATATAATCAAGAGTAATTCGGATAAACCGAGGTGGATTCACAATCCTAGATTAATTCCTTATTTGAGTTTCTTTCTTCGAACAATTATTTTCATTATTTAGTCTTTTATTAATTTTCTTTAATTATTCTTGCACCTCAAATTTCATTCGTTCAGATAAAATTAGAATACTCATAAATTGGTAGTTAGTAAGTCAGTCCTCGTGGGAACGATATCTTACTCATCTCTTTATTACTTATTTACGACAACGTGCACTTGCGTTCACCGAATTTCGCAACAGCCTATTGCAGCAGCGACACTTTCTTCTAGAGCAGCGTCCATTCCTCTCTCTCTCTCTATCTCTCTCTCTCTCTCTCTCTCTCTCTCTCTCTCTCTCTCCACCATTGCCGGGCAGCCTATCTGGATTCTTCCCCCTTTTTGGCATCATCAAGTTCTGTGACCTTTGTATCAATCCGTTTTAGGATCTTCATAGGTTTGTCCTGTTTGGTCTCCAGATTCGTGATTTTGTCAACAAGAGTACTAAGAACCATAGACATGTCATCAATTTTCTGGTCATGTCCTGACAGTCTGGATCCAGTATCTTGAAGGGCGGCGACAATCTAGGCTTCAGATACTCTGAGCTTCTCCTGTTCTTGCATAAGGACTCTCTCCTGATATACCTGTAGTTGACTGAGCGCTTTCCATATTACATTAGGCATTAGACGGAACGCATCCTCAATGTTAGAGATTGCATTCTTCAGGCCAGAGAGCTCATCTTGAGTTGTCTCTCGCATCCAATCGAGCTCTTTTTCGACATCGTATAGTGCCTTCACTGCATCTTGCATGAATACAGTCTGTCAGCCGATTGATGGAGTTTCTCTATCTGGGCCTTAGGGTGCGGGGAGCCAGGGTGCGCTAGCTTTTCATCATCGGGCTTGTTGAGTTGACGTAGAACCACATGGTGACAAGGGCGTCGTGATCTATTGTCTGAAAAGAATCCATTATCGGTGATGTAGGGACATATTGCGGGGGCTCATCAGCGGCAGGTGCTTTGGAAGCAGGTGCTTCGGAAGGTTGTTTGGCTTCTCCATTCTTGGGAACAGGAGGGACTGATTCCTCCTGAGCTGTTTTATTTTCTGTAGTCGGGCGTATATGAGGGACTAAATCCTCCTGTTGACTCTCAGCTTCCCCCTGCTCCGGTAGAGGGACTGATTCCTCTAGTCGGATGGCGCGGGCTTCTTCTTCTTAGTCAGAGATAGGCTTGTCTCCATGATCAGAAAATTCTTGCTGTACAGGAGGGACTGATTCCTCCTGTTTGTCCTGAGTGGCTTCCTGTTGAGGGATAGGGGACTGATGTCTGCCTGAGGTCCACTGACCTTGTTGGCTTTGCATACGGGACATTTCTTCTTCCCGTGCTTCTTCGCGGCTGATCCTCAGACCTGTCTCGTCGGCATCTGAGTCTGGGTTCTACTGATGGCCGTCAGAGGGAGTTCTGTCATCGGATTTGGATTTCCCTTTCAATCGAGCCTGTTCCTTTGCCAGATAGAATCTTGAAATCAGCTCACGGCAAAAGTTATTATCCCATTGAATTAGAACTTCGATGTTATGGGTATCTGTCACCTCCAGAACAAAATTTTCTTCTTTTATCCACTCTACCCAGTTGTACAAGACGTCGTAAGGGGCGACCATGTAGTTCTTCCAAGAAACAAAGTGCTCAAAGGTTTGATCAATTTGTAACTGGAGAAGAGTTTCATTTATGAGTACTGTCGGGGAGGGACTCCTTACAATGATTGGGTCTACTGTAGGCATGGGATCCGCAACAGGTGTGGGTGCCTGTATTGGAGAGGGGATCCTAACAGGGGTTGGTACCCTGATTGGAGAGGGATCCTATGCGGGTGTGGGTTCCCTTACAGGAGAGGCGGCTCTCAGCTCTGAATGGGCAGCCGATTCGTTAGTGCCTTCCAAGTTGGCAAATAGTTTATCATCCGTCATAGCCGCCACTGGCTCGGGATCTTCAGAATTTGCAGCAACTATCTCTTCCGAAGGGGTTGCGCCCTTTGGGATTTGAATAATGGGTTGCGCCATTGGTACATCTACAGTGGCTGCTGTAGCCGTTGTAGGCTTGGTTTTGGAAGCTTTCTTGATCTTCTTCTTTGGCTTCTCTGCAGCCTCAAGTGACTTGCTTTCAGAGATGTTTCATTTTCTTTTCTTCTCCTCCTCGCGCATAGCCTTGATTGTAACATCCCAGGGATCGTCAGATGTAGGCATGGTTCGGGGATGAGGCCTGTTTGCGAATAAACCGGCTCTGTTGAATAGAGAGGGCTTGCTCCACCTATGAATTTTCCAGGGCCAATTTTCTTCGCATCTCTAGACTGTGGGACACCATAGTTAGTTAAGATGTAGTTAAGGATGAGGCCAAAGGATTTTCTTCTACGACACAGGCTTGGCGGCCTCTTCCTGTAACCTCTTCAGAACAACTTGGCACCATTAACCTGTTCATCGGACATGATGGCTATCATCATCCTAAAGCGAAGGTTAGTGCACATCTCAAATGCTCCAGTCCTATTTTCAATGACTCGGCAGCAAAAATCATGAAGATACACGTACGGTAGGCATAAATTTTTCTTGTGACATGAGGGGTGGACATTCTTGTTGGACCCGTCACTTGTGAATAGCCCCCAGTAGGCCGTTAACAGTGCATCTGACCCGAATGATTCGAGTTCCTCCATTCTCAGTCCATCAGACGGTAGATTGAACAAGTTTTGCAGAATCTCCTGGTTCACCGAAACTTCGATTCTGCAAACACTAGCCGTGATGTTAGAGACATCTCCTCCTATTTTCTTGGCAAAGAACTTGGTGGAGGCATCAAGGTAAAATTCTTCAACTATACGCTCATCGTAGATCTCAGTGTGTTGACTTCCAAGGCGGTATAAGCCTTGTTGCTTGGTTCTAGAAATGACTCGTTCCATTCCATTAGTGTCTTCAGTTTCAACATGGACTCTCTCCATGACAATAGATCTGGCGAAGATTCGTTCGTCGATGATGGTTTCCTTCTTCTTCAGAGATTGATATGAAGTCTGTGAAGTTGCCATTGTTCTGAAAAGAAAGTATTTGAAGAAATAAAGAAAAAGAGTGCAGAAAATTTGCAGAGAATGTAGGTTGTTTACTCTGGACTCGTTTAATTATGCAGAAAGCATAAAGAGTCAAAGGGAGCAATGTACAGTACTTTTATAGTGTCCAGTGAGGATTAGGGTTATTTACAGCGAACAGTCAGATTTAAGAGATGGGAACCGTCTTTTAAAAGAACGAACATGATGAATTTAGAGTAACTGGTACATCTTATCCATCCGATTTTGAAATGACAATGGTCCCACTTCTGACAGTTTGTCTCCCTCATTGCACGAAATGACGGTTTTGAAATTGTTAATATCACGGTGTTTGAGGTAATAAAGTCCAGATGTCGTTTAAATCATTAAAGATAAAATGTTTGAATTTTAAAACAGGGCACGTGGACTAAAAAACTATTTTGAATACGAACAGAATAATAATATATATTAATTAACGTCCCATAGTGTATGTACTGTATCCGCGAATAATACAGCATTCCCTCTTAAAAGGTACATACAAGATTTAATTCTTACAGTAATGTTTGGATTAATACTGTATTCATGGGTCGTACAGTATTTCCCCTTAATTAATGCACATGTAAGCAGTAGGATGGTTTCATATTTTCTTTGTCCTATAGTGCTGTATGACTGTCTTAGTGTATAGTTAACTAATGGTGGATACTGTATTCTTGGATCTTACAGCATTCCCCCTCAATTGATGAGTAAAAGCGTTAAAACTTACAGGGAGTCAGGGTGTAGCATTCTTAATTCTTGTCGAAGCATACAGAATCTGGTTGTGCTGAGAGGTTTTGTAAAGATGTCGGCTAGCTGGATATCTGTATGAACTTTCTCGGTCCGAACATCCTTATTCCCAATATGATTCCGGATGAAGTGATGCTTCATATCAATATGCTTAGTTCACGAGTGCAATACATGATTATGCGTTATTGCAATTGCACTCGTGCTATCGCATATGATCGGTGTTTCTTTGGAAATGATTCCATAATCTGATAACTGTTGTTGCATCTAGAGAATCTGCATACAGCAGCTTCCAGCAGCATAGTATTCCGGTTCAGCTGTAGAAAGCGAGTTTGCCAATTGCTTCTTACTGAACCATGACACAAGTCTAGGTCCAATAAAGTGAAAAGTACCACTTGTACTCTTCCTATCTAGCTTGCAGCCTCCAAGATCCGATTCGCTGTATCCAACCAAATCAATTCCTCCTTCCTTAGGATACCACAATACGGCATCAATTGTTCCTTTAACGTACTTAAGGATTCATTTGGCTGTTGTGAAGTGTGGTTATTTAGGTGCTACTTGATACCGAGCACACACTCCTACAGCAAACTGGATATCGGGTCTGCTAGCTGTTAGGTACAGGAGTGAGCCAATTAGCTTCTTGTAGAGTGATTGATCAACCGGATTTCCATCTTCATCAGCACTAATTTTCACGAAAGTGCTCATGGTGGTTGACGATGATTTGGAGTTATTCATCCCAAACTAGTTGAGTAGCTCCTTGATGTACTTCTCTTGGTTGATGCAAATTCCCGTAGGCAACTGCTTTACCTACAATCCTGGGAAATAACTAATTTCACCCATCATACTCATTTCAAATTTACTTTGCATGCGATGAGAGAACCTTTGACATAAAGCAAGGTTATTGGAACCAAATATAATATCATATACATATATTTGAACCATTAACATGACGTGTCCTTCCTATATCTTAAATAGAGTCTTGTCCACAACACCTTTCTCAAATCCATTATTTGTATCTACAGGGATAGGGTTTCATACCACGCTCTAGGAGCTTGCTTAAGTCCATATAGAACTTTTTGCAGTCTGTATACAAGGTCTCCGCCTTCTTTGTTGACAAACCTTGGTGGTTGTTCAACATAGACTTCTTCGGCTACGTCTCCATTCAGGAATGCGCTCTTAACGTCTATTTGATATACTATGAAGCTCTTATGGGCAAAAGCAAAGAATATCCTTGTAACAGCCCCGATATATTCAGGAATATTACAGCGCCGTAACTCCTTTACATAAGAATTTACAAGGCTGAAGAAATGAAAAGACAATAACAGATACCAACATATGAAAGTAACTGAAATAAAATACAACAGTTCCGGGTCAATACAGAAAATACAAACATATGAATGAAGAACATTAATACATCACCAAAATGCAACATCACAAACGCCGATGTACTCGAGTACTTATTAAAAATATCACAAACAACAGATAATTGAACCCGGCCGGAACATCACTCTGCACCCTCGTCGTCATGCAGCTCCAGTGGTTATTTTTCTGCTCTCCTGGATCCTAAACATTAACAAATGTTCACCCCTGAAGGGGTTAGCACAACGATGCTAGTACAAGTACCAAAACATATTATTCAACATCTCACGAAGAATAATAATAACATACATGACAAAATACCAACGAGTATCCTCCTACGAGAAACTCATAAACTATATACACAAATGATAATCACAACATGATATCACAACATACACATGGTAATTCCGATGATCCAGTGTTTACTGCCTAGATCCCCCGATGATTCCATCAAGCCAACACGAGGTGGAGAGACCCGTCCGATGATCCAGCGCACGCTAGCATAGATCCCCCGATGATCCCATCGGACCAACACGAGGTGGACATACAACAACGACATATATGCACGGCAATATGTATAACATGTAATACGCAAAACAATTAAAGTACTTGCCTCGATTTGACGACAAGAATAACACTTTAATGAATATCAAAACACTCGAAGGTCACCCCTTCGATTAATCACGTTTCAAAACTCGAACCTCTAGACAAAAGAAATAATATAGAGTTCATCACACGTCGTATAACTAACGTACGAACATCTAACGATCCAAACTACGGCTGAAAGTACAACAAAATGTATCCTGCCTGACCTGCATTATGTGCGTTACGTACCAAACATAACGTACATAAAATCTGTTTGTTAGCGTACGTAAGCTACGGAGCCTAGCGCACGCTAAACACACATATGACAGTTTCTCACTGAGCAGACGACTGTCTCGATTGGTGATGTAGCGTACGAAATCCTTAGTGATTAACGTACGTTATCCTCATACATATCATGCTCATAAAATTATGAATGATCTTACGGATAAAAACATCTTCGAATTCAAGGATACGCATATCATCACAACATTATATTCAATCTCGATTACAATTCTCATGTGAAGTTCAGGTGATCTAAGGTTGATGCACTTGCTACCAATATCATCATTACATTCAAAATGTATGTCCCAAAAATCCTACCGAGTGCTAATCATCCATATGTTGATTAACAAAGAATCCTTTTTAAGGCAAGATTTATAATTGAACTCCCTCCACAATCGTCTTCTAAAAATCATCTTACATAGGGGTAAGCCTTAACAAGTTGTTCGTCAAAAGAGTGTTTTGAGAACATCATCAAGATGTGTTCATCTCAGAAAACTCCATTCTTATAATTGGTAAAGATCATGGCTCAACTAATAACAATGGAAACCTTAATTCACTCAAAATAATCCTCCTAAACATGGTGCTGGATACACTACGACATAACGAGTTCAATAATCTATGTGAAATGCTCATAATATAACTAAGAACATAATCTCCATTTGGTGTAGAGTTAACATACCTCAAAGAAGAGAAGAACAATGAAAAACTTGAAGAAACATTCCTTTGTAAGCTTGAAAACCAATCCACAAGGCCTATGATTCTCAAAAATAGGCTAAGATGATGATATGAGGGATAATTAGTGATGGATATTCTCCAGATTATGAAAATAGGCCAAGGTGTGAGGAAGAAATGAAATGGGGGTTGAGGTCTATAAATAGATTTCTAACCATTATGTACGTTACAAATAGACCATCACATACGTAAAATGCTTAGCATACGCAACACTCAATCCTTAGCATATGGTAACGTCTGGCCAAAGCTCACTGACCTGTTTCTGGTATTCGCTTACATACGTTATCATACGGGTTTACGTACGTAATCGCTAGGACCTTAGCGTACATTAATAATCCACCTTATCGTACGTTAAGTCCATTGACTTGCTTAGCTGGAAAGCCATCCAGGTTCACGCGGGGCATCTCACGAATCTTCACTGGCCTCCACACGCCGGCCCTTGTCTGATCTCGAGTTAACTAAGCTTACGTACGTTAAGCTTAACATATAATGTACGTTATATTGCAGTCGTAGTGTATGCTACGATCATCACCTAGCGTATGTTATGACGTGCAGAACCATTCATGCAAAAATGTTGGAGATACAAAAATGTAAGGACATGAATATGGGAAACCAATCATCGATTAATAACGCCACGAAGTCGAATATTACAAGTTCGAATACAAGATAAAAACACAATAATTATCCGGTCATTACATACTACCTATCGAAAAAGAAGTTTCGGCCCGAAAATTAAAACGAAAATAATTCCGGACATCTCGACTTCATACTATCTTCAGTCTCCCAAGTTGCTTCTTTGACTCCATGTCGGGACCACTAAACTTTAACCAAAGAGATCGGTTTATTCCTCAACTGCTTGACTCGACTCTCGAGTATTTTGATTGGTCTTTCATCGAACGTACCATCATTAGTCACTTCAATCTCGCCAAAATCAAGGATATGACTGGGATCCGGTACATATTTCCATAATTGGGATACGTGGAATACATTATGAACGTGACTCAGCGATGGAGGTAAGGCCAACCTGTACGCCAACTCCCCAACTCTCTCGAGGATCTCAAAAGGTCCGATTGTTGGGATTCGGTGCCTAAAACGAAGGCCCAGCGGAAGCGGTAAAACGAATATTAATTCGATCCAAATCCCTACGAGGATCGATCGAGCTACGTATATACGAATATATAAATGAAATACAAGAGATACGAGAAACATACCCTCGTAGTCCGTTGATTAAATGGTAACCTTCTCTTGAGCTATTCCCCAAGCTTTGATTGATCTCTACAAATCCAATCCGCTTCAAGCGCTTGAACGATCCAACGCCGAAAGCACCGCGTCTCTACTTGCCACGTGTTGGAGAAACGATCGGGATGACTAAACCTCGTTATCCTCCAAGAATACAGCTAGAACAAGGTTATAGAAGCTTGCTATTGTGATTATAACACTCCAAGTGTATAACTCACGATCTCTCTTTGATTTCTTGATTTTTCTCCAAGAACAACCAAGAACAAAAGAAGAAGAAGATGAAGACTAAAAGAAAAACAATTTTTTCTCTCTCAAACTCAAACTCACGTATGGAATGGCTTACTCACAAGTGAAGTGAGAGTCTTCATTTTATTCTCCATAAAATCCTCCCAAATTAAGACCAAATAATTAAAATGAATTAATTCAAAGATCTTGTTCCCTTGACACTTCAAGTCATCCACCAATTTAGGTGGTGACAATGACCAAAGGAAAGGGGAGGGAAAGTGGGCGGCCATCTAGAAGGATCCAGGACGAGTTCGTTCGTTTCGGACTCCGTGAGTCCAAATAGATAAACTCCTATTCGATTAGATGTATTTGTGTCGATTAATTAATCCAATTAATTAATCACATTAAATACATAATAACGTAATTAATTTCTCCAAGAAATAATTATATGTATGAATTAAATTAATCACCCAAGAATTTATTTAATTCACTAGGCGTAAATCAATTTATCCAATAAATTGATTTAAATATCTAATGTCCTAAATTAGATATCCAATATCTAATATTCATAATGATAAAATAAGCTTGATACATTCCGTCGTCAATCCTATTGGCGACTCGGTAGGTCCGTCTCGATCGGCAATGGGAGGAACCAAAGAGTAGTAGCACAACCTAGCGACTGGCGGCTACTGCTTACCCCAACTGAGAACGAATGATGGGATCATTCAAGAACCATTCTGTCGTGAATACTAGTATATGTATAAAGCCTTCTTTCACATGTCCCGATCAAGTTATAGGGTCACGGTCAGTCAAACCCTATCTGTACTTGACGCTATGCATGTGTTAATGCAAATCGAGATCATTGACCTCTCGTGTATCCAATACAACTAGCTCTAATGCTTTGGCCAAAGACTTATGATCTCATCTGTCAATAACCGCATAGGACATATAACCCGTTCACTAACGGGAGAAAAAATTCTATTTCGGTATTCAGTAGGACCTGCTACTTGCCCGTCAAGATGCACGTCGAGGTTGACCCCCGCCTTCTGGTTTACAGGGTCGAACTACTCTAATGAAAATCTTGACGTCACAAGCACATCCCTACTAAATCCTCAAGTCGAAGGTTCATGAATACCTATCACAACCTTTCGATTCCGTCATTGACTGTCCCAGAGTGAAATCCGTGTGACAAATCGAGGGTGAGTCGGTTCGAGTATACTAATCCAATTAGCATACCTATAACGTGTGCTCCCACTAACCATTAGTGTTTGACAGGAACTCTCCATGTCAAAGATCACGTCATACAAGTCTTCACATAAACTTAACGCCTAGTCAAGTTTCATCGACTTGCTAACGATTAAGTATTTGAGCTATATACCTTTCAAAGGCTGCGACCCCTTATCCAATAAGGAGTGGAACGTTTTTCTCTCAAATACACGGACTAGTTTCTATATGTATATTTACGAGTTAGGAATGCTAGTAACTTCCAGTAAATAAAGAAACATCCATTGCCTTATATTAATGATTTACATAATTACAAGTACAATGCCCTCACTCTACATCCTCTGAGTGGCATTCGAGGGCATACTCTAAAAATCTCCCACTTGCACTCAATGCCACACACTATGGTATCTAATACCCATGTTCTCCGGATGACGCTCCAAGCTAGTCTGAGAAAGTGGCTTGGTCAGTGGATCAGCGACGTTGTCGGCTGAGTCTACTATGTGCAGCATAATATATCCCTTGCGAACAAATTCTCTTACGAGATGATACTTCCTCTCAATATGTTTGGTGCTGTTGTGAAACCTCGACTCCTTGGCCTGCGCTCTGACTCCGTCGTTGTCGCGATCTGGTAGACAGGAATTTCAAAGACATGGTATCACTTGAAGTTCTCCCATAAACTTCTTAATCCAGAACCCTTCTTTGGAAGCCTCCGAGGCTTCTTGATACTCAGCCTGACAGGTGGAATCAGCAGTCGCGCTTTGCTTGGCGCTACGCCAAGATACTGCTCCTCCATTAAGAGTAAATATGTATCCATAAGTAGACATCGAGTCGTTCTTCAGTCCTTGGAAGTCCGAATTAGTGAATCCCACCACATCCAATTCTCCACCGCCATACATCGGAACCATATCTCTAGTCCTTCTTAAGTACTTGAGAACGTTCTTTACGACAGTCCAATGTTCCCTACCTGAGTTTGCCTGAAACCTACTCACCACGCTTACAGCATGCGCGATGTCAGCTCTTGTACACAACATAGCATACATAAGGATACCCACGGCCGAAGCATATGGTATATTACTCATTTCCTTTATTTGTTCCTCACTTTGAGGACACATCTTCAAGGAGAGTTTTATTCCATGTCGCATCGGTAGGAACCCTCTTATAGAATCTTCCATCTTATATCGCTTTAAGATCTTATCTATATAAAGTGCTTGAGAAAGACCTATTGTTCTCTTCGCTCTATCCCAGTAGAGCCAAATACCAAGAATATAGGTTGCTTTTCCCAAGTCTTTCATGGAGAAATTACTTGAAAGCCAAGCTTTCACGTAATCGAGCATTCCCACATCATTTCCTATTAGTAGAATGTTATCTACATATAGTACTAAGAATGCGATCTTACTCCCACTAACCCTCTTGTATACACAAGGTTCCTCTTCATTTTGCACGAAGTCAAACTCTTTGACCGCCTCGTCAAAATGAAGGTTCCAACTATGCAACGCTTGCTTCAGTCCATAAATGGAACGCTGAAGCATGCACACTTTCTGAATATCGACTTCGGACACAAAGCCTTTAGGCTGCTCCATATAGATTTCCTCCTCGAGGAATCCATTAAAGAAAGCCGTCTTTACGTCCCTTTGCCATATCTCATAATCGTGGTAGGCAGCTATAGCAAGCATCATACGAATAGACTTGATCATGGATACGGGCGAGAAGGTATCGTGGTAATCGATCCCTTCCTTCTGGGTATAATCCTTTGCCACAAGCCTGGCCTTATAGGCGTTAACCTTGCCATCACCATCAGTCTTTCTCTTGTAGATCCACTTGTTCCCAATAGGCACTATGCCTTTGGGGCGGTCTACTAGAGTCCAGACCTGATTGACATGCATCGAGTCTATCTCAGCTTCCATAGCTTCACGCCATTTCGCGGAGTCTACATCCACCATCGCTTGGTCATAGGTTGTTGGGTCGGTCTCTTGGCTATCACTTGGAACCTCATGGAGACCCATCTCCTCCAAGTGCACAAGCCCATACCTCTTAGATAAATGAGACAACCTACTAGACCTACGAGGTGGTTGTACTTGTGTTTCATAAGGTTCGGTTCCAGTTTCTTGCACAGGTGTCTCCCGAGGAGTTTCATTGTATTCTTCTAAAGAAATACTTCTACCTACTCCGCCTTCCTGAAAGAACTCATCTTCCAGGAAGTGTGGTTGTAAAGCAACAACGATCTTTCGATCTTCGGGCATGTAGAATTGATATCCCATTGTCCCAGACAGGAATCCAATGAAACGTCCCTTCGCGGACCTAGCTTCCAACTTCTCCACCTTAGTCTTCTTGACATAGGCGGGACATCCCCAAATCCTAATATGATTAAGACTTGGTTTCCTGCCCTCCCACATCTCATGTGGAGTTTTAGGAACGGATTTGGAAGGACATCTGTTCAATATGTAAGAGGCAGTCAGGAGTGTATACCCCCACAAGTAAATCGGTAAGTCAGTATAGCCCAACATGGAACGGATCATGTTCAACAAGGTCCGGTTCCTTATTTCTGACACACCATTTAACTGAGGAGTACCTGTAGGTGTTAGTTGTGATACTATTCCATGTTCCTTAAGTAACTCGTCAAACTCCATACTCATATACTCGCCACCTCGGTCCGACCGAAGTGCTTTGATATGATTACCAGTTTGTTTCTCGACTAGGGCCTTGAATTCCTGGAATTTCTCAAAGGCCTCGGATTTATATTTCATTAAGTATACATAACCATACCTAGTATGATCATTTGTAAACGTAATGAAATATTGATATCCGTCACGTACTGCTTCCAAAGCACCACATACATCGGTATGGATTAATCCCAGTTTATCAGCGGCTCTTTCAAAAGTCCCTGTGAAGGGGGACTTAGTCATTTTGCCTTTAAGGCAAGATTCATAAGTAGGAAAGGGATCCGATGCCAATGGACCCATAAGTCCATCCTTTTCCATCTTGTAAACCTTGGTCTGACCAACATGACCAAGTCTAAGATGCCATTTCAAAACTTGATTGGTTTCACCCCAACCACGTTTTCTAGTCATAGTATTCACAACTACTTTGTTGCTGATTTTTAGATGATACAATCCATTTAACAATGTAGCAGTACCCACTAGTTTATTTCTGAAATAAATTTTGCAGGAACCATCACCAATGAAAAATGAAAAGCCTTTCTGGTCCATGACCGGAATGGATACAATGTTTTTGTGCCCCTTGGGCAAAACAAGTACATCTTCTAAAGTAAAAAAAAAAGCCGAATTCTAAACCCAAAATAAGTGATCCTATGTCGGTCGCCTCGACACTATGCCCGCTACCGACTGTGATCATAACTTCTCCAGCTCCAAGCTTCCTACTTTGTTCCAGATCCTGATTCACGGTACAAATATGAGAACTAGCACCAGAATCCAGTATCCAGGAAGTAGAAAATACAAGAGCGAACAATTTGTTTCCAAAACTAAAAGTTACAGCACGAAGTGCCATGAAGAATCGAACACTCTCTAGCCCGGTGGCCACTCACCGCACTTGAGACAGGCGTCTTTCTTCTTACTGTTTGGAACCGTTGGGGCCTTGCCCTTGCCCTTGAAGTCCTTAACATGTGGTCCAGTCTGCTTCTTGGTCTTTTTCTTCTTATTCTTAGACTTCCGAAGTCTAGAAGAAATCACAAGGGCAGACTCCTTCATCCGCGGAGTCTTCATCTGAGATTGAGTGGTCACTAGTTTGTTCATTAGCCTAGCTAAGTTACATGCAATCTCGTTGCAGTTGAAGTTCATAACAAACTGTGAGAAGGAATCAGGGAGAGACTAAAGGATAAGGTCGGTATGGAGAGAAGTATCTATTTTAAAATCAAGAGCCTCCAATCTCTCGATCATGGATATCATTTTGAGGACGTGTTCCCCAACCTTCTCACCTTCCTTCATCCTTGCACCGAGCGATTTGCTTGGATATCTCATATCTAGCGATTCTGCTGTGCTCACCATAAAGCTCAGTTAAGTGAGATAGAATCGCCAGCGAAGTCATTTTCTCATGAGCTCTCGAAGCTCATTAGACATGGAAGCCATCATATAAGCACGGACTTTCACGTCATCCTTAACCCACTTTTCGTGGTTTTCAATCTCTTCGTGATTGGATCGGGTCTGCACAGGAGGCGCCGGAATGTCCGTCTCCATGACTTATCCCAGTGCCTCTATACTGAGGACAATCATCAGATTTCGGAGCCAATCCACAAAGTTAGGTCCCATAAAGGTGTTCTTTTCGAGTAGAATTGCGAGTGGGTTCATTGTCATATTGAGAGTTATGTTTGCATTAAGTATAACAGATTAATTAGTGACTTGTTATATTATGTTCTGAGTATAGAATTAAGGTCTTTTCTATTCTTGTTACCCAGCTCCCACTATTTTTATCGGAATAACACACTCCCATGTGAAATCCGGAAGTATCGTCGCTCTACTTCATAGTGGTGATCGAGTTCTTTATAAATCTTAATAGAGGGCAACCGAACAGGTTTCTAGTCTATTAATTTTCATAAAGTGGTGTCCAACACCAACCCATCTAAGGTTCCCCTTGTTCACTCCCCTCAACCTATACAGTTTCTATGGTTCGTGAACAAGTTAAGTTTATACCATCGACACAAATCAGTTTCACAATTGAATCTTATCCGGCAACCTATCAGGTTTCTAGGGATAAAATTTGCTCCAACCAAAGGCATCCAATGCGCTCCCGGTAATTTATCCGTCCTCCCCGAATGACTACCCCGATAACTCGGAAGCATAGCACATCCGGTTTAGATTTCAATTTCCTGAAAGCTCGATGGAGGGAAGGAAAACATTGGAACCTTATTAACTTAATAATTTGTTGTGGGAGAATTATCGCGATTAATGTTACACTTTGCACATTAATTCATTTAAGCGCGTTTGTGGCATTCATACAATATGAAACAACCATTCACAACCTAGTTGCTACCAACATGTGGTTCATGGATCGTTCCTAGAAAACAAAAACTCCGTAATCTAATTACAAGTCTTCGTCTTGAATATTCGTCTTCTCGAAATGGATCTTCCTCCGGTCTTCGTCATTACATATAAATTTTACATTGAAAATTACATCCTAGATACAAATATTTCTAGTAAAATAAATAGGCTCAAAACGGCCTTTACAACCCAATCGAATAAAACGAACGATTCAAAACTAAGTCCACGAACCACATCCCCATTCAAAAGCATTCATCCAATAAATACTATATAAATGGAAAGCGTAGAGATACATTGATCCAATCAACAATACGAACCGATCCAATCGATTCACACAATCGATAATATGATAACGTTCAAAATAATTCGGTCGACCATAAATATTCTAATTAATCAAATTTCCCTTATAAAATGAAATACCATAAATCATTTTAATCATATTAAATCCAATTTAACATGCGGGAGATTAATTTTCAAGAATACACGAAAAAATCGAGCCAGGGCGAAAATAGCCTGCCATGGCCGAGTCAGGTCGTGCCGGCAGTGTCCTAGACCTTCCTGCCAGACTCGGCCGTGTCGCCTGACACGGTCGAGTCACTTTCGGAAGCTGCCGGACAAACATGGCCCGTGTCGCTCGACACGGTGCAGTCGGCTTTGTGCTTTGGCCAGATCGCGGACACGGCTGTGTCACTGACACGGCCGAGTCACCCTGGCAGCTTCCTGCCCTTTGTTCGAAAAGTCGTCCAACAATGATTCAGAGCTCGATTTTCGACCGGATATCCAATATCAATATTTTTCAACATTCATATCTTTAATATAAATCATATTTCTCAGAAATTTAAGATTTATATTTAGACATAAACTTACGAAAAATATAACTACAACGAACGTAAAACATGTACCACGATTATAACTAAAATGATTCCAAATCATTCACCATCTAATCGAGCATTCCAAATGCCAATATCATATATACGATCGCAAGACCTACGCTCTGATACCATTGTTGGGATTTGGTGCCTAAAACGAAGGCCCAACGGAAGCGGTAAAACGAAAATTAATTCGATCCGAATCCCTATGAGGATCGATCGAGCTACGTATATACGAATATATAAACGAAATACAAGAGATACAAGAAACATACCCTCGTAGTCCGTTGATTAAATTGTAACCTTCTCTTGAGCTATTCCCCAAGCTTTGATTGATCTCTACGAATCCAATCCGCTCCAAGCTCTTGAACGATCCAACGCCGAAAGCACCGCGTCTCTACTTGCCACGCGTCGGAGAAATGACCGGGATGACTAAACCTCGTTATCCTCCAAGAATACGGCTAGAACAAGGTTATAGAAGCTTGTTATTGTAATTATAACACTCCAAGTGTATAACTCACTATCTCTCTTTGATTTCTTGATTTTTCTCCAAGAACAACCAAGAACAAAAGAAGAAGAAGATGAAGACTAAAAGCAAAAAAAATTTTTCTCTCTCAAACTCAAACTCACGTATGGAATGGCTTACTCACAAGTGAAGGGAGAGTCTTCATTTTATTCTCCATAAAATCCTCCCAAATCAAGACCAAATAATTAAAATAAATTAATTAAAAGATCTTGTTCCCTTGACACTTCAATTCATCCATCAATTTAGGTGGTGACAATGACCAAAAGAAAGGGGAGGGAAAGTGGGCGGCCATCTAGAAGGAGCCGGGACGAGTTCGTTCCGTTTTGAACTCCCGTGAGTCCAAACAGATAAACTCCTATTCCGTTCCGATGTATTTGTGTCGATTAATTAATCCAATCAATTAATCACATTAAATACATAATAACGTAATTAATTTCTCCAAGAAATAATTATATGTATGAATTAAATTAATCACCTAGTAATTTATTTAATTCACTAGGCCGTAAATCAATTTATCCAATAAATTGATTTAAACATCTAATGTCAATTAGATATCCAATATCTAATATTCATAATGAGATAATAAGCTTTATACATTCCGTCGTCAATCCTATTGCGCGACTCGGTAGGTCTGTCTCAGTCAGCAATGGGAGGAACCAAAGAGTAGTAGCACCACCTAGCCAGCCTGGCGGCCTACACTGTACCCCAATTGAGAACGAATGATGGGATCATTCAAGAACCATTCTGTCGTGAATACCAGTATACGTATAAACCCTTCTTTCACATGTACCGATCAAGTTATAGGGTCACAATCAGTGAAACCCTATCTGTACTTGACGCTATGCATGTGTTAATGCAAATCGAGATCATTGAGCTCTCGTGTATCCAATACAACTAGCTCTAATGCTTTGGCCAAAGACTTATGATCTCATCTGTCAACAACCGCATAGGACATATAACCCATTCACTAACGGGAGAAAGAATTCTATTTCGGTATTCAGTAGGACCTGCTACTTTCCCGTCAAGATGCATGTCGAGATTGACCCCTGCCTTCCGGTTTACAGGGTCGAACTACTCTAATGAAAATCTTGACGTCACAAGCACATCCCTACTAAATCCTCAAGTCAAAGGTTCACGAATACCTATCACAACCTTTCGATTCTGTCATTGGTATCCCGGAGTGAAATCATGTGACGAATCGAGGTGATTTGGTTGAGTATACTAATCCAATTAGCATACCTATAACGTGTACTCCCACTCACCATTAGTGTTCGACAGGCACTCTCCCTGTCAAAGCCCACGTCATACCAGTCTTCACCTAAACTTAACGCCCATTCAAGTTTCATCGACTTGCGAACGATTAAGTTGAGCTATAAACCTTTCGATTGCGACCCCTTATCCAATAAGGAGTGGAACGTTTTGCTCTCAAATACACGGACTAGTTTCTATATGTATATTTACGAGTTAGGAATGCGGTAACTTCCAGTAAATAAAGAAACATCCATTGCCTTATATTAATGATTTACATAATTACAAGTACAATGCCCTCACTCTACATCCTCTGAGTGGCATTCGATGGCATACTCCTAACACCGATATATCTCTGACTCAGCTTTCCTTTCCTCCCAAAACGGAAAATTCCCCAAGTAGGAGAAACCTTAAATAGTACATGATCCCCAATCTCAAACTCCAATGGGCGACGACGCACATCCACATAAGTCTTCTGTCGACTCTGGGCAGTTAACAACCTTTCACGAATCAAGGCTATCTTCTCTCGTGTCTGTACAATCAGTTCTGGTTCCATCCCAATCAAGTATGATGAATCGTCTCAACATAGGGGCGATCTGCATCTCCTCCCGTATAAGGCCTCAAATGGTGCCATCTTAATGTAAGCATGCCAACTATTTGTAGGTGAATTCAATCAACGGTATATGAACTTCCCAATCAGTCGATCAATCCAGGGCGCAAGCTCATAGCATGTCTTCCACCATTTGAATACTCCTTTCGGACTGTCCCTTTGTCTGTAGATGATAAGCTGTGCTAAAGTTCAATTTGGTTCCCAAGGCCTTATGAACTGCTTTCCAAAAATGAGACACAAAGCGACCGTCTCGGTCAGAAATAATAGTCTTCGGCATACCATGCAATCGGACTATCTCTAAAATAAATACTCGTGCCAACTTCTCGGGTCCCCAAGTGTCATTAATGCCTAGAAAATGAGATGTTTTGTTTAAACGGTCAACTATCACCCAAATCATGTTCATCCTTGTTCTGGTCTTCGGCATGTTAGTGATAAAGTCCATCGATATGTCCTCCCACTTCCATTCAGGAATCGGGAGTGACTTTAGCATTCCAGCAGTTCGTTGATGTTCGATCTTAACCTGCTGACAAGTTAAACATTTCGAGACATAATCTTCTACATCTTTCTTCATGTTGCCCCACCAGAAGTTCTGCTTCAGATCCTTATACATTTTACTGGTGCCCGGGTGGATAGAATAAGGCGTGCTGTGAGCTTCCTTCATACGCGTGCACTTGCATTCACCGAATTTCGCAACAGGCGCCAGTATTATCATTACCTCAGGGTACCGATGGCTTTGAAGTTTATAATGATGCTTCAGGGCTTGGATTGGGATGTGTTTTAATGCATAGAGGCAAAGTAATATCTTATGTGCCTCGACAATTGAAACCATATGAGATGAATTGCCCCACTCATGATTTGGAGTTATCAGTGGTGGTTTTTGCGTTAAGATTTGGAGACATTATCTTTATGGTTCTTCGTGTAAGATTTACACTGGTCCCAAGAGCCAAGAGTCTATATTCAACCAAAAGGAGCTAAATATGAGACCGTGTTGACGGTTAGGATTGATCAAGGATTATGATATTGTGATACTATATCATCTGGGGAAGGCTAATGTGGTAGCTGACGCGTTGAGTCAAAAGCTGATATCGCTTCAAATGCTGGAGGTACTTATGTCTCAATCAGAGATCAGTTGAGAGATAATCAGACAGGATATAGAGATTTGTCTTCAGAGAGTTCAGGGCCAATTATGCACTTTGGAAACCACGTCATCTTTGATCGATGACATTAAAGCGAAACAATTGGAGGATCCATTAATAGTCCAGTTAAGAGAGGATGTAGTTAGAGGAAGAGCTCCTGGATTTGTGATTCAGGATGATGGGCTTTTGAGATTTCGAGGCAGACTTTGCACAATATTACATTATCCCCCCCTAAAAAGAAGTTTCATCCCGAAACTTAGAATTTGAACAACTCCGGATACCTCGACCTCATACTGTCCTCAGTCTCCCTTGTAGCTTCCTCTATTCTGTATCTTGACCATTATACCTTCACCAAAGGAACAACTTTGTGTCTAAGCTATTTCACTCGACACTCCAAAATCTGAATCGGTTTTTCCTCAAAGGTGATGTCGGAACCTAATTTAATTTCCCCAAAATCAATAATATGGCTAGGATCCGACATGTATTTCCTCAATTGTGAGACATGGAACACATTATGCACGTAACTTAACGACGGCGGAAGACCTAAACAATAGGCGAGATCTCTTATTCGCTCTGAAATTTCAAATGGACCAATATATCTAGGGCTAAGTTTACTCTTCTTCCCGAAGCGATAAACTCCTCGAGTTGGAGATACTTTTAACAACACATGATCGCCGACTTTGAACTCCAATAGATGACGTCGATCATCGGCATATGAATTCTATCGTCTTTGGGCAGCTAAAAGACTGTCACGGATTAGGACAATCTTCTCTCTTGTCTCCACTAACATGTCCGGCTCCGTTCCGATCAATTCGGATGAATCATACCAACACAGTGGCGATTTACATCTTCCATATAGAGCCTCAAATGGTGCCATATTAATCGACACATTTTAACTGCTGTTGTATGCAAATTCAATTAATGGCAATTGAAATTCCCAATCATCTTTTCAATTTAAGGCACATGCTCATAACATGTCCTCACGAGTCTAAATTATCTGCTCGTATTGCCCATTGGTCTGAGTGTGGTGCGATGTACTGAGCCTCAGTTCCGTTCCCAAAGCTCAGTAAACAGACTACCAGAAATGTGATACGAACCTACCATCCCGATCAGAAATAATACTCTTTGGAATCCCATGCAACCTAACGATCTCTGCGAAAATACACGGGCTAACTTATTGGGTCCCCAATTATCTTTAATTCCCAAGAAATAGGCTAATTTGGTTAGTCGATCAATGATAACCTAAATCATGTTTATCCCCATTCGTGTCTTCGGCATATTTGTGACGAATCCATCGTAATATCCTCCCATTTCCACTCTGGAATTGGAAGCGATTTTAGCAACCCTGCTGGTCGTTGATGTTCAATTTTGACTTGTTGACATGTCAAACATTTCGATACAAACTCCTTAACATCATTCTTTATATTGCTCCTCCAATAATTACTCCTCACATCCTTGTACATTTTGCTTGTACCAGGGTGGAGAGAATATGGTGTAGTTTGAGCTTCTCTCAGTATGACCTCTCTAAGCTCTGCATAAGACGGGACAATTCCATTTTCAGCCTCCTAGGAAGTGACCCATCATGGCGACCGGAAAGATCACAAATAAAGGAAAACAATTTATAAAACAATTTAAAATGCCATCGGGAGTTTTAATAGAAAACAATTTAGGATTTCAGAATCCTTCTCTTTCCAAAATCAACAGGGGTCACAGCCCAAAGGTTTTGTTTTCGCAAATAGAAAACCACTAACAGTTCACAGGGTCAGAACCCATATCACGTGTCCTCGACGGACATAAAATCAACACAATGTAATCACATACAAGTATTGCCTAGAACCGGGGCGAAGCTACAAATCCCACCCGAGGCCTCTAAGGACCCTCCCGAGCTGGCCACAATCATGAAACAAATCACGCACATGCATCGCCTAGGACCGGGACGAAGCCACAAATCCCACCCGAGGCCTCTAAGGACCCTCCCGAGCTGGCTAGCTAAACAAATCGCAACATCTCACGGTTGGATCAATCACTTGTTGCATCCTGGCCACATGATCGCATGCCATGTGCCACCGTAGATTATCTTTGGCGCTCACGGTTGGATCAATCACTTGTTGCATCCTGACCACATGATCGCATGCCATGTGTCACCGTAGTTTTTATTAGGATCTCACGGTTGGATCAATCGCTTGTTGCATCCTGGCCACATGATCGCATGCCATGTGCCACCGTAGGCCCCGCCCACATCCATACATTCACACACAGCACAATACAACACATATATTCAAACAATTCACCCAGAGGCATCCAACACATAGCAAAACACCATGTCAAACCACAACGCACCGGAATGAAACCATATACGTCCATACGCAATATCAAGTGCAACATCAACACCAAACATGTCCATAGAATTCACATAGTCATTCACAAACCACCCCATTCACAAAACACACGCGTTTTGAAAACAAGCCTTTAACAAGGCTAAACCGAATCTTTTGAAAGTTCAATTCAAACGACCAAACAACCACATTTAGACGATCACTAATTATCGTATCCATAAAACAAGAATTATATGGACAAGGTACTTGCCTCGAATAACCACAACGCGGAGAATCGACCGAAGTAGGTTGGCATGAACCGACTACGAACCCGCCGACTCCACTGAACGCCAACTCGCGATAATAAACTACGAAGGACAATAACAACAATGAAAATGGATTCCATAGCACGACTTAAAGCCGTTGAATTCAAAGAATGAATGACAAAAGTTCAAGTGTTTCCCCCAAAACGGCCAAGAACACGATTCGTCCCGTCAAAACACGAAAACGGAATTCCAAAACGAAATATGGATATGCAATCCATAGGATATGTTTAACAACATCATTTAACAACAATCGATCCATCAAAAACGGATGGAAAACGAGATCAAGAACAAATCCTCCAAAAAGTCGATTCGAAGGAAATCAAGAAATATACTTTGATTCGATGAAGAACAATGGATTAAATGATGTTAAAAACAAGAATACTACCAAGATTAATCATACCCATCATGAATTAATCAACAATACGGAACGAATCAGACAAAAATGCAAAACAAGTAATAAAGAGATGAGTAAGATATCGTTCCCTCGAGTACTGGTTTTACTAAGTACCAAAATATAGTCAACTCGTAATTTTATTTGAAGAACAATTATATAAAATTTATTTCTAAACTAATTGCAGAGAAATAAATAGAAAATAATAATAATAATAATAATAATAATAATAATAATAATAATAATAATAATAAGGGCGTAGCATTATGATTTTCAACTCAAACAACCAGGAATGATTTTAATTAATTCAATTCACTTTTATTCAATTGATTGTAAGCCAGGAATTCCTAAATTATTCTAAAGCTTCTCCCAAGGTCGATAGAAAATACTAATAATTATTAACTCGATATATTCCTATTCGAATTAGATAATTAACAGTTCATGAATCCCCACAATAAATAGGCTTCACAATTCCCATGAGTATATCCCTATCTCACAAACAATCATTATTTTTCTCACAAGAACTATGCCTAAATGTCATCTCCCGAATCCATAAAGACATTCAAATCAATTCAACTGTTGGCCAGACAATTAAAAGGCATTAAGAACAATGAGAAAAATCCAACTCAATACGAATAACGAGTGAATTGAAATAAAAATAAATAAATCAAACCGTCATGTAATCGGATACAATCACAATCCTACTCGAACAGATCTAGAATATAAGATGCGGAAAAATTCATGAAAACCGTAAGGGATCTGTGGTCTTGTCGTCGCCCACAAATCTCCTCGTTTCCACTCTCCCCGGATTCTTATGTTCTTCGATCCCCTCCAGCGATATCTCGATGATTCCTCTTTTTCTGACCTTCAATGTTTATTTATAGCTATCCTTAGCCTCCAAAATACGTCCGGGAATTAGGGTGAAAACGGGCTTCAGAACAGTCCCAAAAATGAGGGCCGAATCATCTTTACCGCCCCGTGGGCCGCGGCTCAGTAAGTGCGTGCCGCGGCCCCTAATGCTCAGCGCCTTTAGCCTGGGCGCAGGTTTTCGTCATGGGCCGCGGCTCAGTAAGTGCGTGCCGCGGCCCCCGGTACAGTGCGCTCGGCGTCTTGGTGTGCCGTGCGTGTGCCGCGGCTCGCTTTCCTTGTGCCGTGGCCCCGGACCAAAAATTGTCATTTCAGCCCGTTTTTCACCGTTTGAGCTTCCGGACTCCAATTTTCTGCAAAACATATAAAGATAGTGCATTAAAAGCTCATTTATGCAGATTTAGGCTCAAAATGGACATAAAATAATGATAAATAAGCGCATAAAAATATGCCTAACAGCGTCGAAGTTAACCGTCTTTTTAACTCATCAAAACTGTTTTGTCTCTCTATACTCCACTCCAACTTCTGGGATTTCTGGAATAACTGAGTAAGTGGTCGAGCGATCTTTGAATCCCTCGACAAACCTACGGTAATATCCAACAAGTCTCAAGAAACTCCGTGTCTCCTTCACATTCCTAGGTGGTTCCCACTCAAGAATTGCCGCTATCTTCTGAGGATCCACTTGAACTCCATCAGCCGAATTACATGCCCAAGAAGTGTTACTTCCTTAAGCCAAAACTCACACTTAGAAAACTTTGCGTAAAGTTTCTCTATTCCCAAAGTGTTCAACACCACATGGAGATGTTCAGCATTATCTCCCTCATTCTGTGAGTAGATAAGAATGTCATCGATGAAGAGGACCACGAACCTATTAAGATAAGCAATAAAGACTTTGTTCATCAGCTGCATAAACACGGAAGAAGCATTAGTTAACCCAAACAGCATAACTACAAACTCGTAGTGGCCATATCGAGCACGAAAAACAGTCTTCGAAATGTCAAAATCCCGAATCCTCAGCTAATAATACCCCGAGCGCAAATCAATCTTAGAGAAAACAGTATCACCCTGAAGCTGGTCAAACAAGTCGTCTATTAGGGGTAACGGATACTTGCTCTTGATGGTCAGCTTATTCAAATCCCGATAATCAATGCACACACGGAACGAGCCGTACCTCTTCTTAACAAAAAGAACCGGTGCACCCCAAGGCGAAGCACTCGGTCGAATATACCCTTTGTCAAGGAGCTCACCCAATTGCTTCTTGTTGGCCACTAAGTATACAGGATACAGCTTGGAAAGTGTTTTAAACAACAAGCTGTACGGTTTTTAAATCTGAGTGCGTAGCAGAAGTCTTTAATACAGTAAGTTGCTGAGGATACAGCAACTAGGTGTGCAGTGTAGACTTAAATAATCACAATTAATAAAATAATAAAGGCAGAAGGTAAATAACACAATATTTAAAGTGGTTAGAGGTAAACCCCTCTACGTCCACTGGTCCTCCACACAGGAGTAAAAAGTTTATTATAATTACTGTGTACACAACTACGTAATTATAACCAAACCTAATCAATATATCGTTCAGACAGATTGATAAAAAGATCTTAGCTTTCAACCGTTCACACAGATTGGTTTGAGCTAACACGTGACTGGCTTCTTCACACATAGTTCTGAATGTTCGTCTTCTTCAATGCAAGTCCGTCACACACAGTTCGGGAAGAGCAAGGATTCTCAGTCCACCAAGGGATGATGGGTTTGTTCAAGGGTTAGAACAATATTTGAACAACAACTTTGACTTTATGAGCTTATAGCTGATGATGTGTTACGGTTTGAGCACTGTATATCTCTTCTTTCAGAATAGCAAAATGCTTTGGGAGATATGTTTTGCTCTGAATATTCGTGTAAGCACTTGTTGGTTGTTGTTACAAGTCGTGTGTCTATGATCTTCAAACTCTGGAGATATATATAGCCTCTGAAATATATCCGTTGAAATAGATCTGTTGACTCAAAAAGTATTTTGATGATAATCTCACTCAAAACATTTAATAAAATCGATCTCAGCAAGCTGTTATATTGAAGGAGAAAACTGGTCTTAGCGCACGCTACATGTTTCATAGTAGCGCATGCTTTCGAGGCATATATACAGACAAGTCAACTCAGTTGCAGTCTAGTCGGAACCTAACTGATGGATAGCGCACGGAAAAGCTTCAATATTTGCGTACGCTAAAATACCAATATTAGTGTACGCTAAAATACCAATATTAGCGCACGCTATACCATATTATTAATGCACGCTATCGCATCTCAAGTCAGAGGACAGTGAAGTCTGGACAAGAAAGAGGATATAATTTGCGCATGCTACGTACTAAGATTTACGCACGCTATTATCATGAATTAGCGCACGCTTCATATAAAATCTTGCGCACGCTACCAGAAATATGTTTGGTAGTCCAGTAGCCACTGAACTCAAATGTGGAAGCTCTTACGTACGTTACTCAGTCTAACGTATGTTATCTGGAAGTTTGTTAACGCACGCTACATTATACACATTAGCGCACGCTAAATCAGTCAAAATTCTATAGTTGGATATTCTATCCGTTGGAACGAAGAAGTCAAAGGAGATCCGTGAAATCTGGAAAAGCTGATATTAAATAATACTAGCGCATGCTATGCATAATTGCTAGCGCACGCTAAGTATAATTTTAGCCGTTGGAAAAGAGATGTTGGGGAGACAAACCAACACATTTCAAAATCAATGTTGAAGACCTGTTGACCAAACGTTAGCGCACGTTACTTTGGAATGGCTAGCGCACGCAAGCCATATAATTTTACCGTTGGAACAGTTCATGACCGTTCAGATTAGTCAAAGTTAGAGGCCGTTTGCGCACATTACGGAAGTGCTATTAGCGCACGCTAATAATGAAAATATCAGAATTCAAAGAAGGACTGAAGCCTATAAATACCTATATCATTTGGGTATCTCAACACACAACTTTAAGAATTCAAGCATTCAAGCACTCAAAGCATTCTTGAGCTCAAATTACTACTGATTACTACATTCTAAGTTGTGAGAAGAAAATATACAAGAGTGATTTACATTGTAATATCTACTATACTTTGTATTCATTTCATTGGTTGTGAGTGTTGCATCACTCATACTTGAGCGTAAGAGAAACGAATTAAGAGTCACTAATCCGGTGTTATTAGGATCTTTTGATCCGGCTTTGTTAGGATTACATTCCTATATTCGTAAGTAAGGATTATCTAGTTCCGATAGAACACTAGATACAAAAAGTTTATTTTTAGAGTGGTTGAGCTTGGACCAATAGAAGACAAGCGGTTGTAACGGTTCTTGTGCTCGGACTGATAGAAGACGAGACAATTGTGTGTGTGTTTGCTCTTTAGCCAATAGAAAAAGAAGCCGGAGAGAGGACGTAGGCAAGTTGCCGAACCTCTATAAATCTTTGAGTCTTTTACTTTCCGCACATTTTCTTTTATTCGCGAGAAAGTTCGATATTCCGCATTACCACTATTCAACCCCCCTTCTGGTGGTGAATTTATCTCTTCAATTGGCATCAGAGCGGGTCTCTTTTTAAAGGTTTAACCACCTAAGGGAAAAAGATCCGCAAATGTCTCTTCTTGGCCCAATCGAAGGAAATGCGCTCAACCATCCTCCCTTCTTTGACGGTTCCAATTTCATGACATGGAAAAAGAAAATGGCTATCTTCGTTCAAGCCTATGATATTGAAATTTGGAACGTTATTTCCCTTGGTCCGAACCTTGCAAAGAAAGAGGATGGATCGTTGAAAAAGTTCGACGAATTCAATGACGAGGATTGGAAGAACACACATGTTAACTCACGTGCTACTCAACTTCTCTATTGCACACTTAATCCCGAATAACTCAATAGGATATCCTCCTACGAAAGCGCAAAGGAAATTTGGGAAATCCTCGAAGTAACTCATGAAGGGACCACCCAAGTCAAGGTGACTAAAATCAACATGCTACTTCATGACTACGAACTCTTCTCCATGAAAGACGAGGAAACGATCACAAATATGTTGGATCGATTTTCGGCTATAACCAATGGACTTGCATATTTTGGAAAGCCTATATCGAGTAGCGACAAAACCAAGAAAATTCTTCGCTCGTTGCCACGAGAATGGGATGCTACGGTTACCGCGATCATGGAGTCCAAGGATATCAACAAACTTGAGTTTAGTGCCCTCATCCGGTCACTCATCAACTATGATATCGTTCTCAAGTCTAGAGGTACTAAACCAAAACCTCGAGAAAAAGTAGTCGCATTCAATGTTGATAGCGATGTTGAGGAAGATCTTCCCGAAGATGAAGATGACGAGGAACTTGCTCTCTACGCCAAGAATTTTTGAAGGTGTAAAAGCCTAATTCAAAAAAGGCGAAGTTTCCTTGGTCGGGATGGCAAGCCGGAGCAAAAGAAGAGTGGCTATGCTCCTATAAAGAAGTTCGACAATAATTGCGTTCAAGCCGAGGATCCTCTTCAAAGCCTCAAATGGAAAGATTCAAAATGAAGGAGGTCCTAATTGCTTCTTGGAGTGATGACGAGGAGGAGATTGAAAGATCTCTAGACGCGAATCTCGCATTCATGGCACTCGAATCCGAAAGCAATATCGAGGTACCGGCACCAAAGAAAAGCAAGTGGTACATTGATAGCGGATGTTAAAGGCTCATGTGCGGCTCCGAGGATTTTTTTGAAGACCTCGAATATCAAGAACAAGGACATGTGACCTTCGGTAGTCCAGTAGCCACTGAACTCAAATGTGAAAGCTCTTACGTACGTTACTCAGTCTAACGTACGTTATCTGGAAGTTGGTTAACGCACGCTACATTATAGATATTAGCGCACGCTAAATCAGTCAAAATTCTACCATTGGATATTCTGTCCGTTGGAACGAAGAAGTCAAAGGAGATCCGTGAAATCTGCAAAAGCTGATATTAAATAATACTAGCGCACGCTATGCATAATTGCTAGCGTACGCTAAGTACAATTTTAGCCGTTGTAAAAGAGACGTTGGGGAGACAAACCAACACATTTCAAAATCAAAGTTGAAGACTTGTTGACCAAACGTTAGCGCACGTTACTTTGGAATGACTAGCGCACGAAAGCCATATAATTTTACCGTTGGAACAGTTCATGACTGTTCAGATTAGTCAAAGTCAGAGGCCGTTTGTGCACGTTACGGAAGTGCTATTGGCGCACGCTAATAATAAAAATCTCAAAATTCAAAGAAGGACTGAAGCCTATAAATACCTATATCATTTGCGTATCTCAACACACAACTTTAAGAATACAAGCATTCAAGCGCTCAAAGCATTCTTGTGCTCAAATTACTACTGATTACTACATTCTAAGTTGTGAGAAGAAAAGATACAAGAGTGATTTACATTGTAATATCTGTTATACTTTGTATTCATTTCATTGGTTGTGAGTGTTGCATCACTCATACTTGAGCGTAAGAGAAACGAATTAAGAGTCACTAATACGGTGTTATTAGGATCTTTTGATAGGGCATTGTTAGGATTACACTCCTATATTCGTAAGTAAGGATTATCTAGTTCCGAGAGAACACTAGATACAAAAAGTTTATTTTGAGAGTGGTTGAGCTTGGACCTATAGAAGACAAGCGGTTGTAACGGTTGTTGTGCTCGGACCTATACAAGACGATACAATTGTGTGTGTGGTTGCTCTTTAGCCAATAGCAAAAGAAGCCGAAGAGAGGACGTAGGTAAGTTGTCGAACCTCTATAAATCTTTGAGTCTTTTACTTTCCGCACATTTTCTTTTATTCGCGAGAAAGTTCGATATTCCGCATTACCACTATTCAACCCCCCTTATAGTGGTGAATTTAGCTCTTCAGTTGGCACCAGAGCGGGTCTCTTTTTAAAGGTTTAACCACCTAAGGGAAAAAGATCCGCAAATGGCTCTTCTTGGTCAAATCGAAGGAAATGCGCTCAACCGTCCTCCCTTCTTTGACGGTTCCAATTTAATTACATGGAAAAGGAAAATGGCTATCTTCGTTCAAGCCTATGATATTGAAATTTGGAAAGTTATTTCCCTTGGTCCGAAGCTGGCAAAGAAAGAGGATGGATCGTTGAAAAAGTTCGACGAATTCAATGACGAGGATTGGAAGAACACACACGTTAACTCATGTGCTACTCAACTTCTCTATTGCACACTTAGTCCCGAAGAACTCAATAGGATATCCTCCTACGAAAGCGCAAAGGAAATTTGGGAAATCCTCGAAGTAACTCATGAAGGAACCACCCAAGTCAAGGAGACTAAAATCAACATGCTACTTCATGACTACGAACTCTTCTCCATGAAAGACGAGGAAACGATCACAAATATGTTGGATCGATTTTCGGCTATAACCAATGGACTTGTATCTTTCCGAAAACCTATATCGAGTAGCCACAAAGCCAAGAAAATTCTTCGCTCGTTTCCACAAGAATGGGATGCTACGGTTGCCGCGATCATGGAGTCCAAGGATCTCAAAAAACTTGAGTTTAGTGCCCTCATCGGGTCACTCATCAACTATGAATTCGTTCTCAAGTCTAGAGGTACTAAACCAAAACCTCGAGAGGAAGTAGTCGCATTCAATGTTGATAGCGATGTTGAGGAAGATCTTCCCGAAGATGAAGATGACGAGGAAATTGCTCTCCACGCCAAGAATTTTAGAAGGTATAAAAGCCTAATTCAAAAAAGGCGAAGTTTCCTTGGTTGGGATGGAAAGCCGGAGCAAAAGAAGAGTGGTTATGCTCCTATAAAGAAGTTCGATAATAATTGTCGTAAATGCGGTCAAGCCGAGGATCCTCTTCAAAGCCTCAAATGGAAAGATTCAAAAACAAGGAGGTCCTAATTGCTTCTTGGAGTGATGACGAGGAGGAGATTGAAAGATCTCTAGACGTGAATCTCGCATTCATGGCACTCGACTCCGAAAGCAATATCGAGGTACCAGCACCAAAGAAAAGCAAGTGGTACATTGATAGCGGATGTTCAAGGCACATGTGCGGCTTCGAGGATTTTTTTGAGGACCTCGAATATCAAGAACAAGGACATGTGACCTTCGGTAGTCCAGTAGCCACTGAACTCAAACGTGGAAGCTCTTACGTACGTTACTCAGTCTAACGTACGTTATCTGGAAGTTGGTTAACGCACGCTACATTATAGACATTAGCACACGCTAAATCAATCAAAATTCTACCGTTGGATATTCTATCCGTTGGAACGAAGAAGTCAAAGGAGATCCGTGAAATCTGGAAAAGCTGATATTAAATAATACTGGCGCACGCTATGCATAATTGCTAGCGCACGCTAAGTACAATTTTAGCCATTGGAAAAGAGACGTTGGGGAGACAAACCAACACATTTCAAAATCAAAGTTGAAGACCTGTTGACCAAACGTTAGCGCACGTTACTTTGGAATGACTAGCGCACGCAAGCCATATAATTTTACCGTTGGAACAGTTCATGACTGTTCAGATTAGTCAAAGTCAGAGGCCGTTTGCGCATGTTACGGAAGTGCTATTAGCGCACGCTAATAATGAAAATCTCAAAATTCAAAGAAGGACTGAAGCCTATAAATACCTATATCATTTGGGTATCTCAACACACAACTTTAAGAATTCAAGCATTCAAGCACTTAAAGCATTCTTGAGCTCAAATTACTAGGGATTACTACATTCTAAGTTGTGAGAAGAAAAGATACAAGAGTGATTTACATTGTAATATCTATTATACTTTGTATTCATATCATTGGTTGTGAGTGTTGCATCACTCATACTTTAGCGTAAGAGAAACGAATTAAGAGTCACTAATCTGGTGTTATTAGGATCTTTTGATCCGGCATTATTAGGATTACACTCCTATATTCGTAAGTAAGGATTATCTAGTTCTGATAGAACACTAGATACAAAAAGTTTATTTTTAGAGTGGTTGAGCTTGGACCAATAGAAGACAAGCGGTTGTAACGGTTCTTGTGCTCGGACCGATAGAAGACGAGACAATTGTGTGTGTGTTTGCTCTTTAGCCAATAGAAAAAGAAGCCGGAGAGAGGACGTAGGCAAGTTGCCGAACCTCTATAAATCTTTGAGTCTTTTACTTTCGGCACATTTTCTTTTATTCGCGAGAAAGTTCGATATTCCGCATTACCACTATTCAACCCCCCTTCTAGTGGTGAATTTATCTCTTCAGTTGGCATCAGAGCGGGCCTCTTTTTAAAGGTTTAACCACTTAAGGGAAAAAGATCCGCAAATGGCTCTTCTTGGCCAAATCGAAGTAAATGCGCTCAACCGTCCTCCCTTCTTTGACGGTTCCAATTTCATGACATGGAAAAAGAAAATGGCTATCTTCGTTCAAGCCTATGATATTGAAATTTGGAAAGTTATTTCCCTTGGTCCGAAGCTTGCAAAGAAAGAGGATGGATCGTTGAAAAAGTTCGACGAATTCAATGACGAGGATTAGAAGAACACACAAGTTAACTCACGTGCTACTCAACTTCTCTATTGCACACTTAATCCCGAAGAACTCAATAGGATATCCTCCTACGAAAGCGCAAAGGAAATTTGGGAAATCCTCGAAGTAACTCATGAAGGAACCACCCAAGTCAAGGTGACTAAAATCAACATGCTACTTCATGACTACGAACTCTTCTCCATGAAAGACGAGGAAACGATCACAAATATGTTGGATCGATTTTCGGCTATAACCAATGGACTTGCATATTTTGGAAAGCCTATATCGAGTAGCGACAAAGCCAAGAAAATTCTTCACTCGTTGCCACAAGAATGGGATGCTACGGTTGCCGCGATCATGGAGTCCAAGGATCACAAAAAACTTGAGTTTAGTGCCCTCATTGGGTCCCTCATCAACTATGAGATCGTTCTCAAGTCTAGAGGTACTAAACCAAAACCTCGAGAAAGTAGTCGCATTCAATGTTGATAGCGATGTTGAGGAAGATCTTCCCGAAGATGAAGATGACGAGGAACTTGCTCTCTACGCCAAGAATTTTAGAAGGTATAAAAGCCTAATTAAAAAAAGGCGAAGTTTCCTTGGTTGGGATGGCAAGCCAGAGCAAAAGAAGAGTGGTTATGCTCCTATAAAGAAGTTTGATAATAATTGTCGGAAATGCGGTCAAGCAGAGGATCCTCTTCAAAGCCTCAAATGGAAAGATTCAAAAAGAAGGAGGTCCTAATTGCATCTTGGAGTGATGACGAGGAAGACATTGAAAGATCTCTAGACGCGAATCTCGCATTCATGGCACTCGATTCCGAAAGCAATATCGAGGTACCGGCACCAAAGAAAAGCAAGTGGTACATTGATAGCGGATGTTAAAGGCACATGTGCGGCTCCGAGGATTTTTTTGAAGACCTCGAATATCAAGAACAAGGACATGTGACCTTCGGTAGTCCAGTAGCCACTAAACTCAAATGTGGAAGCTCTTACGTACGTTACTTAGTCTAACGTACATTATCTAGAAGTTGGTTAACGCATGCTACATTATAGACATTAGCGCACGCTAAATCAGTCAAAATTCTACCGTTGGATATTCTATCCGTTGGAACGAAGAAGTCAAAGGAGATCCATGAAATCTAGAAAAGCTGATATTAAATAATACTAGCGCATGCTATGCATAATTGCTAGCGTACGCTAAGTACAATTTTAGCCGTTGGAAAAGAGACGTTGGGGAGACAAACCAACACATTTCAAAATCAAAGTTGAAGACCTGTTCACCAAACGTTAGCGCACGTTACTTTGGAATGACTAGCGCACAAAAGCCATATAATTTTACCGTTGGAACAGTTCATGACTGTTCAGATTAGTCAAAGTCAGAGGCCGTTTGCGCATGTTACGGAAGTGCTATTAGCGCATGCTAATAATGAAAATCTCAAAATTCAAAGAAGGACTGAAGCCTATAAATACCTATATCATTTAGGTATCTCAACACACAACTTTAAGAATTCAAGCATTCAAGCACTCAAAGCATTCTTGAGCTCAAATTACTAGTGATTACTACATTCTAAGTTGTGAGAAGAAAAGATACAAGAGTGATTTACATTATAATATCTATTATACTTTGTATTCATTTCATTGGTTGTGAGTGTTGCATCACTCATACTTGAGCGTAAGAGAAACGAATTAAGAGTCACTAATCCGGTGTTATTAGGATCTTTTGATCCGGCATTATTAGGATTACACTCCTATATTCGTAAGTAAGGATTATCTAGTTCCGATAGAACACTAGATACAAAAAGTTTATTTTGAGAGTGGTTGAGCTTGGACCAATAGAAGACAAGCGGTTGTAACGGTTGTTGTGCTCGGACCGATAGAAGACGAGACAATTGTGTGTGTGGTTGCTCTTTAGCCAATAAAAAAAGAAGCCGGAGAGAGGACGTAGGCAAGTTGCCGAACCTCTATAAATCTTTGAGTCTTTTACTTTCCGCACATTTTCTTTTATTCGCGAGAAAGTTCGATATTCCGCATTACCACTATTCAACCCCCCTTCTAGTGGTGAATTTATCTCTTCAGTTGGCATCAGAGCGAGCCTCTTTTTAAAGGTTTAACCACCTAAGGGAAAAAGATCCGCAAATGGCTCTTCTTGGCCAAATCGAAGCAAATGCGCTCAACCGGCCTCCCTTCTTTGACGGTTCCAATTTCATGACATGGAAAAAGAAAATGGTTATCTTCGTTCAAGCCTATGATATTGAAATTTGGAAAGTTATTGCCCTTGGTCCGAAGCTTGCAAAGAAAGAGGATGGATCATTGAAAAAGTTCAATGAATTCAATGACGAGGATTGGAAGAACACAGACGTTAACTCACGTGCTACTCAACTTCTCTATTGTACACTTAATCCCGAAGAACTCAATAGGATATCCTCCTACGAAAGCGCGAAGGAAATTTGGGAAATCCTCGAAGTAACTCATGAAGGAACCACCCAAGTCAAGGAGACTAAAATCAACATGCTACTTCATGACTACGAACTCTTCTCCATGAAAGACGAGGAAACGATCACAAATATGTTGGATCGATTTTCGGCTATAACCAATGGACTTGCATCTTTCGAAAAACCTATATCGAGTAGCCACAAAGCCAAGAAAATTCTTCGCTCGTTGCCACAAGAATGGGATGCTACGGTTGCCACGATCATGGAGTCCAAGGATCTCAAAAAACTTGATTTTAGTGCCCTCATCGGGTCACTCATCAACTATGAGATCGTTCTCAAGTCTAGAGGTACTAAACCAAAACCTCGAGAAAGTAGTCGCATTCAATGTTGATAGCGATGTTGAGGAAGATCTTCCCAAAGATGAAGATGACGAGGAACTTGCTCTCTACGCCAAGAATTTTAGAAGGTATAAAAGCCTAATTCAAAAAAGGCGAAGTTTCCTTGGTTGGGATGGCAAGCCATAGCAAAAGAAGAGTGGTTATGCTCCTATAAAGAAGTTTGATAATAATTGTCGGAAATGCGGTCAAGCAGAGGATCCTCTTCAAAGCCTCAAATGGAAAGATTCAAAAAGAAGGAGGTCCTAATTGCTTCTTGGAGTGATAACGAGGAGG
Organism: Orobanche coerulescens; assembly: GCA_033398695.1. Lineage (NCBI taxonomy): Eukaryota > Viridiplantae > Streptophyta > Magnoliopsida > Lamiales > Orobanchaceae > Orobanche > Orobanche coerulescens. The sequence continues at coordinate 40,711,015 of CM065805.1, read as the reverse complement.
AGATTGAAAGATCTCTAGACGCAAATCTCGCATTCATGGCACTCGACTCCGAAAGCAATATCGAGGTACCGGCACCAAAGAAAAGCAAGTGGTACATTGATAGTGGATGTTCAAGCCACATGTGCGGCTCCGAGGATTTTTTTGAAGACCTCGAATATCAAGAACAAGGATATGTGACCTTCGGTAGTCCAGTAGCCACTGAACTCAAATGTGGAAGCTCTTACGTACGTTACTCAGTCTAACGTACGTTATCTGGAAGTTGGTTAACGCACGCTACATTATAGACATTAGCACATGCTAAATCAGTCAAAATTCTACCGTTGGATATTCTATCCGTTGGAACGAAGAAGTCAAAGGAGATTCGTGAAATCTGGAAAAGCTGATATTAAATAATACTAGCGCACGCTATGCATAATTGCTAGCGCACGCTAAGTACAATTTTAGCCGTTGGAAAAGAGACGTTGGGGAGACAAACCAACACATTTCAAAATCAAAGTTGAAGACCTGTTGACCAAACGTTAGCGCACGTTACTTTGGAATGACTAGCGCACGCAAGCCATATAATTTTACCGTTGGAACAGTTCATGACTGTTCATATTAGTCAATGTCAGAGGCCGTTTGCGCACATTACGGAAGTGCTATTAGCGCACGCTAATAATGAAAATCTCAAAATTCAAAGAAGGACTGAAGCCTATAAATACCTATATCATTTGGGTATCTCAACACACAACTTTAAGAATTCAAGCATTCAAGCACTTAAAGCATTCTTGAGCTCAAATTACTAGTGATTACTACATTCTAAGTTGTGAGAAGAAAAGATACAAGAGTGATTTACATTGTAATATCTATTATACTTTGTATTCATTTCATTGGTTGTGAGTGTTGCATCACTCATACTTGAGCGTAAGAAAAACGAATTAAGAGTCACTAATCCGGTGTTATTAGGATCTTTTGATCCGGCATTATTAGGATTTCACTCCTATATTCGTAAGTAAGGATTATCTAGTTCTAATAGAATACTAGATACAAAAAGGTTATTTTGAGAGTGGTTGAGCTTGGACCAATAGAAGACAAGCGGTTGTAACGGTTGTTGTGCTCGGACCGATAGAATACGAGACAATTGTGTGTGTGGTTGCTCTTTAGCCAATAGAAAAAGAAGCTGGAGAGAGGACGTAGGCAAGTTGCCGAACCTCTATAAATCTTTGAGTCTTTTACTTTCCGCACATTTTCTTTTATTCGCGAGAAAGTTCGCTATTCCGCATTACCACTATTCAACCCCCCTTCTAGTGGTGAATTTATCTCTTCAGTTGGCATCAGAGCGGGCCTCTTTTTAAAGGTTTAACCACCTAAGGGAAAAAGATCCGCAAATGGCTCTTCTTGGCCAAATCGAAGAAAATGCGCTCAACCGGCCTCCCTTGTTTGACGGTTCCAATTTCATGACATGGAAAAAGAAAATGGCTATCTTCGTCCAAGCCTATGATATTGAAATTTGGAAAGTTATTGCCCTTGGTCCGAAGCTTGCAAAGAAAGAGGATGGATCGTTGAAAAAGTTCGACGAATTCAATGACGAGGATTGGAAGAACACAGACGTTAACTCATGTGCTACTCAACTTCTCTATTGCACACTTAATCCCGAAGAACTCAATAGGATATCCTCCTACGAAAGCGCAAAGGAAATTTGGGAAATCCTCGAAGTAACTCATGAAGGAACGACCCAAGTCAAGGAGACTAAAATCAACATGCTACTTCATGACTACGAACTCTTCTCCATGAAAGACGAGGAAACGATCACAAATATGTTGGATCGATTTTCGGATATAACCAATGGACTTGCATCTTTCGGAAAGCCTATATCAAGTAGCGACAAAGCCAAGAAAATTCTTCGCTCGTTGCCACGAGAATGGGATGCTACGGTTACCGCGATCATGGAGTCCAAGGATCTCAACAAACTTGAGTTTAGTGCCTTCATCGGGTCACTCATCAACTATGAGATCGTTCTCAAGTCTAGAGGTACTAAACCAAAACCTCGAGAAAAAGTAGTCGCATTCAATGTTGATAGCGATGTTGAGGAAGATCTTCCCGAAGATGAAGATGACGAGGAACTTGCTCTCTACGCCAAAAATTTTAGAAGGTATAAAAGCCTAATTCAAAAAAAGGCGAAGTTTCCTTGGTCGGGATGGCAAGACAGAGCAAAAGAAGAGTGGCTATGATCCTATAAAGAAGTTCGATAATAATTGTCGGAAATGCGGTCAAGCCGAGGATCATCTTCAAAGCCTCAAATGGAAAGATTCAAAAAGAAGGAGGTCCTAATTGCTTCTTGGAGTGACGACGAGGAGGAGATTGAAAGATCTCTAGACGCGAATCTCGCATTCATGGCACTTGACTCCGAAAGCAATATCGAGGTACCGGCACCAAAGAAAAGCAAGTGGTACACTGATAGCGGATGTTCAAGGCACATGTGCGGCTCCGAGGATTTGTTTGAAGACCTCGAATATCAAGAACAAGGACATGTGACCTTCGGTAGTCTAGTAGCCACTGAACTCAAATGTGGAAGCTCTTACGTACGTTACTCAGTCTAACGTACTTTATCTGGAAGTTGGTTAACGCACGCTACATTATACACATTAGCGCACGCTAAATCTGTCAAAATTCTACCGTTGGATTTTCTATCCGTTGGAACGAAGAAGTGAAAGGAGATCCATGAAATCTGGAAAAACTGATATTAAATAATACTAGCGCACACTTTGCATAATTGCTAGCCACGCAAAGTACAATTTTAGCCATTGGAAAAGAGACATTGGGGAGACAAACCAACACATTTCAAAATCAAAGTTGAAGACCTGTTGACCAAACGTTAGAGCACGTTACTTTGGAATGACTAGCGCACGCAAGCCATATAATTTTACCATTGGAACAGTTTATGACCGTTCAGATTAGTCAAAGTCAGAGGTCGTTTGCGCACATTACGGAAGTGCTATTATCGCACGCTAATAATGAAAATCTCAGAATTCAAAGAAGGACTGAAGCCTATAAATACCTATATCATTTGGGTATCTCAACACACAACTTTAAGAATTCAAGCATTCAAGCGCTCAAAGCATTCTTGAGCTCAAATTACTACTGATTACTACATTCTAAGTTGTGAGAAGAAAAGATACAAGAGTGATTTACATTGTAATATCTATTATACTTTGTATTCATTTCATTGGTTGTGAGTGTTGCGTCACTCATACTTGAGCGTAAGAGAAACAAATTAAGAGTCACTAATACGGTGTTATTAGGATCTTTTGATCCGGCATTCTTAGGATTACACTCCTATATTCGTAAGTAAGGATTATCTAGTTCCGATAGAACACTAGATACAAAAAGTTTATTTTTAGAGTGGTTGAGCTTGGACCAATAGAAGACAAGCGGTTGTAACGGTTCTTGTGCTCGGACCGATAGAAGACGAGACAATTGTGTGTGTTTTTGCTCTTTAGCCAATAGAAAAGAAGCCGGAGAGAGGATGTAGGCAAGTTGCCGAACCTCTATAAATCTTTGAGTCTTTTACTTTCCGTACATTTTATTTTATTCGCGAGAAAGTTCGATATTCCGCATTACCACTATTCAACCCCCCTTCTAGTGGTGAATTTATCTCTTCAGTTGGAATCGGAGCGGGTGTCTTTTTAAAGGTTTAACCACCTAAGGGAAAAAGATCCGCAAATGGCTCTTCTTGGCCAAATCGAAGGAAATGCGCTCAACCGTACTCCCTTCTTTGACGGTTCTAATTTCATGACATGGAAAAATAAAATGGCTATCGTTGTTCAAGCCTATGATATTGAAATTTGGAAAGTTATTTCCCTTGGTCCGAAGCTTGCAAAGAAAGAGGATGGATCGTTGAAAAAGTTCGACGAATTCAATGATGAGGATTGGAAGAACACACACGTTAACTCACGTGCTACTCAACTTCTCTATTGCACACTTAATCCCGAAGAACTCAATAGGATATCCTCCTACGAAGGCGCAAAGGAAATTTGGGAAATCCTCGAAGTAACTCATGAAGGAACCACCCAAGTCAGGGTGGCTAAAATCAACATGCTACTTCATGACTATGAACTCTTCTCCATGAAAGACGAGGAAACGATCACAAATATGTTGGATCGATTTTCGGCTATAACCAATGGACTTGCATCTTTTAGAAAGCCTATATCGAGTAGCGACAAAGCCAAGAAAATTCTTCGCTTGTTGCCACGAGAATGGGATGCTACGGTTACCGCGATCATGGAGTCCAAGGATCTCAACAAACTTGAGTTTAGTGCCCTCATCGGGTCACTCGTCAACTATGATATCGTTCTCAAGTCTAGAGGTACTAAACCAAAACCTCGAGAAAAAGTAGTCGCATTCAATGTTGATAGCGATGTTGAGGAAGATCTTCCCGAAGATGAAGATGACGAGGAACTTGCTCTCTACGCCAAGAATTTTTAAAGGTATAAAAGCCTAATTCAAAAAAGGCGAAGTTTCCTTGGTCGGGATGGCAAGCCGGAGCAAAAGAAGAGTGGCTATGCTCCTATAAAGAAGTTCGACAATAATTGCGGTCAAGCCGAGGATCCTCTTCAAAGCCTCAAATGGAAAGATTCAAAACGAAGGAGGTCCTAATTGCTTCTTGGAGTGATGACAAGGAGGAGATTGAAAGATCTCTAGACGCGAATCTCGCATTCATGGCACTCGACTCCGAAAGCAATATCGAGGTACCGGCACCAAAGAAAAGCAAGTGGTACATTGAGCGGATGTTAAAGGCACATCTGCGGCTCCGAGGATTTTTTTGAAGACCTCGAATATCAAGAACAAGGACATGTGACCTTCGGTAGTCCAGTAGCCACTGAACTCAAATGTGGAAGCTCCTACGTATGTTACTCAGTCTAACGTACGTTATCTGGAAGTTGGTTAACGCACGCTAGATTATAGACATTAGCGCACGCTAAATCAGTCAAAATTCTACCGTTGGATATTCTATCCGTTGGAACGAAGAAGTCAACGGAGATCCGTGAAATCTGGAAAAGCTGATATTAAATAATACTAGCGCACGCTATGCATAATTGCTAGCGTATGCTAATTATAATTTTAGCCGTTGGAAAAGAGACGTTGGGGAGACAAACCAACACATTTCAAAATCAAAGTTGAAGACCTGTTGACCAAATGTTAGCACACGTTACTTTGGAATGACTAGCGCACGCAAGCCATATAATTTTACCGTTGGAACAGTTCATAACTGTTCAGATTAGTCAAAGTCAGAGGCCGTTTGCGCACGTTACGGAAGTGCTATTAGTGCACGCTAATAATGAAAATCTCAAAATTCAAAGAAGGACTGAAGCCTATAAATACCTATATCATTTGGGTATCTCAACACACAACTTTAAGAATTCAAGCATTCAAGCACTCAAAGCATTCTTGAGCTCAGATTACTAGTGATTACTACATTCTAAGTTGTGAGAAGAAAAGATACAAGAGTGATTTACATTGTAATATCTATTATACTTTGTATTCATTTCATTGGTTGTGAGTGTTGCGTCACTCATACTTGAGAGTAAGAGAAACGAATTAAGAGTCACTAATCCGGTGTTATTAGGATCTTTTGAACCGGCATTATTAGGATTACACTCCTATATTCGTAAGTAAGGATTATCTAGTTCCGATAGAACACTAGATACAAAAAGTTTATTTTGAGAGTGGTTGAGCTTGGACCAATAGAAGACAAGCGGTTGTAACGGTTGTTGTGCTCGGACCGATAGAAGACGAGACAATTGTGTGTGTGGTTGCTCTTTAGCCAATAGAAAAAGAAGCCGGAGAGAGGACGTAGGCAAGTTGCCAAACCTCTATAAATCTTTGAGTCTTTTACTTTCCGCACATTTTCTTTTATTCGCGAGAAAGTTCGATATTCCGCATTACCACTATTCAACCCCCCTTCTAGTGGTGAATTTATCTCTTCAGTTGGCATCAGAGCGGGCCTCTTTTTAAAGGTTTAACCACCTAAGGGAAAAAGATCCGCAAATGGCTCTTCTTGGCCAAATCGAAGCAAATGCGCTCAACTGGCCTCCCTTCTTTGACGGTTCCAATTTCATGACATGGAAAAAGAAAATGGCTATCTTCGTTCAAGCCTATGATATTGAAATTTGGAAAGTTATTGCCCTTGGTCCGAAGCTTGCAAAGAAAGAGGATGGATCATTGAAAAAGTTCGACGAATTCAATGACGAGGATTGGAAGAACACAGACGTTAACTCATGTGCTACTCAACTTCTCTATTGCACACTTAATCCCGAAGAACTCAATAGGATATCCTCGTACAAAAGCGCAAAGGAAATTTGGGAAATCCTCGAAGTAACTCATGAAGGAACCACCCAAGTCAAGGAGACTAAAATCAACATGCTACTTCATGACTACGAACTCTTCTCCATGAAAGACGAGGAAATGATCAAAAATATGTTGGATCGATTTTCGGCTATAACCAATGGACTTGCATCTTTTGGAAAGCCTACATTGAGTAGCGACAAAGCCAAGAAAATTCTTCACTCGTTGCCACGAGAATGGGATGCTACGATTACTGCGATCATGGAGTCCAAGGATCTCAACAAACTTGAGTTTAGTGCCTTCATCGGGTCACTCAACAACTATGAGATCGTTCTCAAGTCTAGAGGTACTAAACCAAAACCTCGAGAAAAAGTAGTCGCATTCAATGTTGATAGCGATGTTGAGGAAGATCTTCCCGAAGATGAAGATGACGAGGAACTTGCTCTCTACGCCAAGAATTTTAGAAGGTATAAAAGCCTAATTCAAAAAAAGGCGAAGTTTCCTTGGTCAGGATGGCAAGCCGGAGCAAAAGAAGAGTGGCTATGCTCCTATAAAGAAGTTCGACAATAATTGTCGGAAATGCGGTCAAGCCGAGGATCCTCTTCAAGCCTCAAATGGAAAGATTCAAAAAGAAGGAGGTCCTAATTGCTTCTTGGAGTGACGACGAGGAGGAGATTGAAAGATCTCTAGACGCGAATCTCGCATTCATGGCACTTGACTCCGAAAGCAATATCGAGGTACCGGCACCAAAGAAAAGCAAGTGGTACACTGATAGCGGATGTTCAAGGCACATGTGCGGCTCCGAGGATTTGTTTGAAAACCTCGAATATCAAGAACAAGGACATGTGACCTTCGGTAGTCCAGTAGCCACTGAACTCAAATGTGGAAGCTCTTACGTACGTTACTCAGTCTAACGTACGTTATCTGGATGTTGGTTAACGCACGCTACATTATACACATTAGCGCACGCTAAATCAGTCAAAATTCTACCGTTGGATTTTCTATCCGTTGGAACGAAGAAGTCAAAGGAGATCCATGAAATCTAGAAAAGCTGATATTAAATAATACTAGCGCACACTATGCATAATTGCTGGCCACGCTAAGTACAATTTTAGCCGTTGGAAAAGAGACGTTGGGGAGGCAAACCAACACATTTCAAAATCAAAGTTGAAGACCGGTTGACCAAACGTTAGCGCACGTTACTTTGGAATGACTAGCGCTCGCAAGCCATATAATTTTACCGTTGGAACAGTTCTTGACCGTTCAGATTAGTCAAAGTCAGAGGCTGTTTGCGCACATTCCGGAAGTGCTATTATCGCACGCTAATAATGAAAATCTCAGAATTCAAATAAGGACTGAAGCCTATAAATACCTATATCATTTGGGTATCTCAACACACAACTTTAAGAATTCAAGCATTCAAGCGCTCAAAGCATTCTTGTGCTCAAATTACTACTGATTACTACATTCTAAGTTGTGAGAAGAAAAGATACAAGAGTGATTTACATTGTAATATCTATTATACTTTGTATTCATTTCATTGGTTGTGAGTGTTGCGTCACTCATACTTGAGCGTAAGAGAAACGAATTAAGAGTCACTAATACGGTGTTATTAGGATCTTTTGATCCGGCATTGTTAGGATTACACTCCTATATTCGCAAGTAAGGATTATCTAGTTCCGATAGAACACTAGATACAAAAAGTTTATTTTTAGAGTGGTTGAGCTAGGACCAATAGAAGACAAGCGGTTGTAACGGTTCTTGTGCTCGGACCGATAGAAGACGAGACAATTGTGTGTGTGTGTTTGCTCTTTAGCCAATAGAAAAAGAAGCCGGAGAGAGGACGTAGGCAAGTTGCCGAACCTCTATAAATCTTTGAGTCTTTTACTTTCCGCACATTTTCTTTTATTCGTGAGAAAGTTCGATATTCCGCATTACCACTATTCAACCCCCCTTCTAGTGGTGAATTTATCTCTTCAGTTGGCATCAGAGTGGGTCTCTTTTTAAAGGTTTAACCACCTAAGGGAAAAAGATCCGCAAATGGCTCTTCTTGGCCAAATCGAAGGAAATGCGCTCAACCGTCCTCCCTTCTTTGACGGTTCCAATTTCATGACATGGAAAAAGAAAATGGCTATCTTCGTTCAAGCCTATGATATTGAAATTTGGAAAGTTATTTCCCTTGGTCCGAAGCTTGCAAAGAAAGAGGATGGATCGTTGAAAAAGTTCGACGAATTCAATGACGAGGATTGGAAGAACACACACGTTAACTCACGTGCTACTCAACTTCTCAATTGCACACTTAATCCCGAAGAACTCAATAGGATATCCTCCTACGAAAGCGCAAAGCAAATTTGGGAAATCCTCGAAGTAACTCATGAAGGAACCACCCAAGTCAAGGAGACTAAAATCAACATGCTACTTCATGACTACGAAATCTTCTCCATGAAAGACGAGGAAACGATCACAAATATGTTGGATCGATTTTCGGCTATAACCAATGGACTTGCATATTTTGGAAAGCCTATATCGAGTAGCGACAAAGCCAAGAAAATTCTTCGCTCGTTGCCACGAGAATGGGATGCTACGGTTACCGCGATCATGGAGTCCAAGGATCTCAACAAACTTGAGTTTAGTGCCCTCATCGGGTCACTCATCAACTATGATATCGTTCTCAAGTATAGAGGTACTAAACCAAAACCTCGAGAAAAGTAGTCGCATTCAATGTTGATAGCGATGTTGAGGAAGATCTTCCCGAAGATGAAGATGATGAGGAACTTGCTCTCTACGCCAAGAATTTTAGAAGGTATAAAAGCCTAATTCAAAAAAGGCGAAGTTTCCTTGGTCGGGATGGCAAGCCGGAGCAAAAGAAGAGTGGCTATGCTCCTATAAAGAAGTTCGACAATAATTGCGGTCAAGCCGAGGATCCTTTTCAAAGCCTCAAATGGAAAGATTCAAAACGAAGGAGGTCCTAATTGCTTCTTGGAGTGATGACGAGGAAGAGATTGAAAGATCTCTAGACGCGAATCTCGCATTCATGGCACTCGACTCCGAACGCAATATAGAGGTACCGGCACCAAAGAAAAGCAAGTGGTACATTGATAGCGGATGTTCAAGGCACATGTGCGGCTCCGAGGATTTGTTTGAAGACCTCGAATCAAGAACAAGGACATGTGACCTTCGGTAGTCCAGTAGCCACTGAACTCAAATGTGGAAGCTCTTACGTACGTTACTCAGTCTAACGTACGTTATCTGGAAGTTGGTTAACGCACGCTACATTATACACATTAGCGCACTCTAAATCAGTCAAAATTCTACCGTTGGATATTCTATCCGTTGGAACGAAGAAGTCAAAGGATATCCGTGAAATCTGGAAAAGCTGATATTAAATAGTACTAGCGCATGCTATGCATAATTGCTAGCGCACGCTAAGTACAATTTTAGCCGCTGGAAAAGAGACGTTGGGGAGACAAACCAACACATTTCAAAATCAAAGTTCAAGACCTGTTGACCAAACGTTAGCGCACGTTACTTTGGAATGACTAGCGCACGCAAGCCATATAATTTTACCATTGGAACAGTTCATGACCGTTCAGATTAGTCAAAGTCAGAGGCCGTTTGCGCACATTACGGAAGTGCTATTATCGCACGCTAATAATGAAAATCTGAGAATTCAAAGAAGGACTGAAGCCTATAAATACCTATATCATTTGGGTATCTCAACACACAACTTTAAGAATTCAAGCATTCAAGCGCTCAAAGCATTCTTGAGCTCAAATTACTACTGATTACTACATTCTAAGTTGTGAGAAGAAAAGATACAAGAGTGATTTACATTGTAATATCTATTATACTTTGTATTCATTTCATTGGTTGTGAGTGTTGCGTCACTCATACTTGAGCGTAAGAGAAACGAATTAAGAGTCACTAATACGGTGTTATTAGGATCTTTTGATCCGGCATTCTTAGGATTACACTCCTATATTCGTAAGTAAGGATTATCTAGTTCCGATAGAACACTAGATACAAAAAGTTTATTTTTAGAGTGGTTGAGCTTGGACCAATAGAAGACAAGCGGTTGTAACGGTTCTTGTGCTCGGACCGATAGAAGACGAGACAATTGTGTGTGTTTTTGCTCTTTAGCCAATAGAAAAAGAAGCCGGAGAGAGGACATAGGCAAGTTGCCAAACCTCTATAAATCTTTGAGTCTTTTACTTTCCGTACATTTTATTTTATTCGCAAGAAAGTTCGATATTCCGCATTACCACTATTCAACCCCCCTTCTAGTGGTGAATTTATCTCTTCAGTTGGCATCGGAGCGGTTCTCTTTTTAAAGGTTTAACCACCTAAGGGAAAAAGATCCGCAAATGGCTCTTCTTGGCCAAATCGAAGGAAATGCGCTCAACCGTACTCCCTTCTTTGACGGTTCTAATTTCATGACATGGAAAAATAAAATGGTTATCTTTGTTCAAGCCTATGATATTGAAATTTGGAAAGTTATTTCCCTTGGTCCGAAGCTTGCAAAGAAAGAGGATGGATCGTTGAAAAAGTTCGACGAATTCAATGATGAGGATTGGAAGAACACACACGTTAACTCACGTGTTACTCAACTTCTCTATTGCACACTTAATCCCGAAGAACTCAATAGTATATCCTCCTACGAAGGCGCAAAGGAAATTTGGGAAATCCTCGAAGTAACTCATGAAGGAACCACCCAAGTCACGGTGACTAAAATCAACATGCTACTTCATGACTACGAACTCTTCTCCATGAAAGACGAGGAAACGATCACAAATATGTTGGATCGATTTTCGGCTATAACCAAAGGACTTGCATATTTTAGAAAGCCTATATCGAGTAGCGACAAAGCCAAGAAAATTCTTCGCTCGTTGCCACGAGAATGGGATGCTACGGTTACCGCGATCATGGAGTCCAAGGATCTCAACAAACTTGAGTTTAGTGCCCTCATCGGGTCACTCATCAACTATGATATCGTTCTCAAGTCTAGAGGTACTAAACCAAAACCTCGAGAAAAAGTAGTCGCATTCAATGTTGATAGCGATGTTGAGGAAGATCTTCCCGAAGATGAAGATGACGAGGAACTTGCTCTCTACGCCAAGAATTTTTGAAGGTATAAAAGCCTAATTCAAAAAAGGCAAAGTTTCCTTGGTCGGGATGGCAAGCCGGAGCAAAATAAGAGTGGCTATGCTCCTATAAAGAAGTTCGACAATAATTACGGTCAAGCCGAGGATCCTCTTCAAAGCCTCAAATGGAAAGATTCAAAACGAAGGAGGTCCTAATTGCTTCTTGGAGTGATGACATGGAGGAGATTGAAAGATCTCTAGACGCGAATCTCGCATTCATGGCACTCGACTCCGAAAGCAATATCGAGGTACCGGCACCAAAGAAAAGCAAGTGGTACATTGATAGCGGATGTTAAAGGCACATCTGCGGCTCCGAGGATTTTTTTGAAGACCTCGAATATCAAGAACGAGGACATGTGACCTTCGGTAGTCCAGTAGACACTGAACTCAAATGTGGAAGCTCTTACGTACGTTACTCAGTCTAACGTACGTTATCTGGAAGTTGGTTAACGCACGCTACATTATAGACATTAGCGCACGCTAAATCAGTCAAAATTCTACCGTTGGATATTCTATCCGTTGGAACGAAGAAGTCAAAGGAGATCCGTGAAATCTGGAAAAGCTGATATTAAATAATACTAGCGCACGCTACGCATAATTGCTAGCGTATGCTAATTACAATTTTAGCCGTTGGAAAAGAGACGTTGGGGAGACAAACCAACACATTTCAAAATCAAAGTTGAAGACCTGTTGACCAAACGTTAGCACACGTTACTTTGGAATGACTAGCGCACGCAAGCCATATAATTTTACCGTTGGAACAGTTCTTGACCGTTCAGATTAGTCAACGTCAGAGGCTGTTTGCGCACGTTCCGGAAGTGCTATTAGCGCACGCTAATAATGAAAATCTCAAAATTCAAAGAAGGACTGAAGCCTATAAATACCTATATCATTTGGGTATCTCAACACACAACTTTAAGAATTCAAGCATTCAAGCACTCAAAGCATTCTTGAGCTCAAATTACTAGTGATTACTACATTCTAAGTTGTGAGAAGAAAAGATACAAGAGTGATTTACATTGTAATATCTATTATACTTTGTATTCATTTCATTGGTTGTGAGTGTTGCATCACTCATACTTGAGAGTAAGAGAAACGAATTAAGAGTCACTAATCCGGTGTTATTAGGATCTTTTGATCCGGCATTATTAGGATTACACTCCTATATTCGTAAGTAAGGATTATCTAGTTCCGATAGAACACTAGATACAAAAAGTTTATTTTGAGAGTGGTTGAGCTTGGAACAATAGAAGACAAGCGGTTGTAACGGTTGTTGTGCTCGGACCGATAGAAGACGAGACAATTGTGTGTGTGGTTGTTCTTTAGCCAATAGAAAAAGAAGCCGGAGAGAGGACGTAGGCAAGTTGCCGAACCTCTATAAATCTTTGAGTCTTTTACTTTCCGCACATTTTCTTTTATTCGCGAGAAAGTTCGATATTCCGCATTACCACTATTCAAACCCCTTCTAGTGGTGAATTTATCTCTTCAGTTGGCATCAGAGCGGGCCTCTTTTTAAAGGTTTAACCACCTAAGGGAAAAAGATCCGCAAATGGCTCTTCTTGGCCAAACCGAAGCAAATGCGCTCAACTGGCCTCCCTTCTTTGACGGTTCCAATTTCATGACATGGAAAAAGAAAATGGCTATCTTCGTTCAAGCCTATGATATTGAAATTTGGAAAGTTATTTCCCTTGGTCCGAAGCTTGCAAAGAAAGAGAATGGATCATTGAAAAAGTTCGACGAATTCAATGACGAGGATTAGAAGAACACAGACGTTAACTCACGTGCTACTCAACTTCTCTATTGCACACTTAATCCTGAAGAACTCAATAGGATATCCTCGTACAAAAGCGCAAAGGAAATTTGGGAAATCCTCGAAGTAACTCATGACGGAACCACCCAAGTCAAGGAGACTAAAATCAACATGCTACTTCATGACTACGAACTCTTCTCCATGAAAGACGAGGAAATGATCAAAAATATGTTGGATCGATTTTCGGCTATAACCAATGGACTTGCATCTTTCGGAAAGCCTACATTGAGTAGCGACAAAGCCAAGAAAATTCTTCACTCGTTGCCACGAGAATGGGATGCTACGATTACTGCGATCATGGAGTCCAAGGATCTCAACAAACTTGAGTTTAGTGCCTTCATCGGGTCACTCATCAACTATGAGATCGTTCTCAAGTCTAGAGGTACTAAACCAAAACCTCGAGAAAAAGTAGTCGCATTCAATGTTGATAGCGATGTTGAGGAAGATCTTCCCGAAGATGAAGATGACGAGGAACTTGCTCTCTACGCCAATAATTTTAGAAGGTATAAAAGCCTAATTCAAAAAAAGGCGAAGTTTCCTTGGTCGGGATGGCAAGCTGGAGCAAAAGAAGAGTGGCTATGCTCCTATAAAGAAGTTCGACAATAATTGTCGGAAATGCGGTCAAGCCGAGGATCCTCTTCAAAGCCTCAAATGGAAAGATTCAAAACGAAGGAGGTCCTAATTGCTTCTTGGAGTGATGACGAGGAAGAGATTGAAAGATCTCTAGACGCGAATCTCGCATTCATGGCACTCGACTCCGAAAGCAATATAGAGGTACCGGCACCAAAGAAAAGCAAGTGGTACATTGATAGCGGATGTTCAAGGCACATGTGCGGCTCCGAGGATTTGTTTGAAGACCTCGAATCAAGAACAAGGACATGTGACCTTCGGTATTCCAGTAGCCACTGAACTCAAATGTGGAAGCTCTTACGTACGTTACTCAGTCTAACGTACGTTATCTGGAAGTTGGTTAACGCACGCTACATTATACACATTAGCGCACGCTAAATCAGTCAAAATTCTGCCGTTGGATATTCTATCCGTTGGAACGAAGAAGTCAAAGGATATCCGTGAAATCTGGAAAAGCTGATATTAAATAATACTAGCGCATGCTATGCATAATTGCTAGCGCACGCTAAGTACAATTTTAGCCGCTGGAAAAGAGACGTTGGGGAGACAAACCAACACATTTCAAAATCAAAGTTCAAGACCTGTTGACCAAACGTTAGCGCACGTTACTTTGGAATGACTAGCGCACGCAAGCCATATAATTTTACCATTGGAACAGTTCATGACCGTTCAGATTAGTCAAAGTCAGAGGCCGTTTGCGCACATTACGGAAGTGCTATTATCGCACGCTAATAATGAAAATCTCAGAATTCAAAGAAGGACTGAAGCCTATAAATACCTATATCATTTGGGTATCTCAACATACAACTTTAAGAATTCAAGCATTCAAGCGCTCAAAGCATTCTTGAGCTCAAATTACTACTGATTACTACATTCTAAGTTGTGAGAAGAAAAGATACAAGAGTGATTTACATTGTAATATCTATTATACTTTGTATTCATTTCATTGGTTGTGAGTGTTGCGTCACTCATACTTGAGCGTAAGAGAAACAAATTAAGAGTCACTAATACGGTGTTATTAGGATCTTTTGATCCGGCATTCTTAGGATTACACTCCTATATTCGTAAGTAAGGATTATCTAGTTCCGATAGAACACTAGATACAAAAAGTTTATTTTTAGAGTGGTTGAGCTTGGACCAATAGAAGACAAGCGGTTGTAACGGTTCTTGTGCTCGGACCGATAGAAGACGAGACAATTGTGTGTGTTTTTGCTCTTTAGCCAATAGAAAAAGAAGCCGGAGAGAGGACGTAGGCAAGTTGCCGAACCTCTATAAATCTTTGAGTCTTTTACTTTCCGTACATTTTATTTTATTCGCAAGAAAGTTCGATATTCCGTATTACCACTATTCAACCCCCCTTCTAGTGGTGAATTTATCTCTTCAGTTGGCATCGGAGCGGTTCTCTTTTTAAAGGTTTAACCACCTAAGGGAAAAAGATCCGCAAATGGCTCTTCTTGGCCAAATCGAAGGAAATGCGCTCAACCGTACTCCCTTCTTTGACCGTTCTAATTTCATGACATGGAAAAATAAAATGGCTATCTTTGTTCAAGCCTATGATATTGAAATTTGGAAAGTTATTTCCCTTGGTCCGAAGCTTGCAAAGAAAGAGGATGGATCGTTGAAAAAGTTCGACGAATTCAATGATGAGGATTGGAAGAACACACACGTTAACTCACGTGTTACTCAACTTCTCTATTGCACACTTAATCCCGAAGAACTCAATAGGATATCCTCCTACGAAGGCGCAAAGGAAATTTGGGAAATCCTCGAAGTAACTCATGAAGGAACCACCCAAGTCAGGGTGACTAAAATCAACATGCTACTTCATGACTACGAACTCTTCTCCATGAAAGACGAGGAAACGATCACAAATATGTTGGATCGATTTTCGGCTATAACCAATGGACTTGCATATTTTAGAAAGCCTATATCGAGTAGCGACAAAGCCAAGAAAATTCTTCGCTCGTTGCCACGAGAATGGGATGCTACGGTTACCGCGATCATGGAGTCCAAGGATCTCAACAAACTTGAGTTTAGTGCCCTCATCGGGTCACTCATCAACTATGATATCGTTCTCAAGTCTAGAGGTACTAAACCAAAACCTCGAGAAAAAGTAGTCGCATTCAATGTTGATAGCGATGTTGAGGAAGATCTTCCCGAAGATGAAGATGACGAGGAACTTGCTCTCTACGCCAAGAATTTTTGAAGGTATAAAAGCCTAATTCAAAAAAGGCGAAGTTTCCTTGGTCGGGATGGCAAGCCGGAGCAAAAGAAGAGTGGCTATGCTCCTATAAAGAAGTTCGACAATAATTGCGGTCAAGCCGAGGATCCTCTTCAAAGCCTCAAATGGAAAGATTCAAAACGAAGGAGGTCCTAATTGCTTCTTGGAGTGATGACAAGGAGGAGATTGAAAGATCTCTAGACGCGAATCTCGCATTCATGGCACTCGACTCCGAAAGCAATATCGAGGTACCGGCACCAAAGAAAAGCAAGTGGTACATTGATAGCGGATGTTAACGGCACATCTGCGGCTCCGAGGATTTTTTTGAAGACCTCGAATAACAAGAACGAGGACATGTGACCTTCGGTAGTCCAGTAGCCACTGAACTCAAATGTGGAAGCTCTTACGTACGTTACTCAGTCTAACGTACGTTATCTGGAAGTTGGTTAACGCACGCTACATTATAGACATTAGCGCACGCTAAATCAGTCAAAATTCTACCGTTGGATATTCTATCCGTTGGAACGAAGAAGTCAAAGGAGATCCGTGAAATCTGGAAAAGCTGATATTAAATAATACTAGCGCACGCTATGCATAATTGCTAGCGTATGCTAATTACAATTTTAGCCGTTGGAAAAGAGACGTTGGGGAGACAAACCAACACATTTCAAAATCAAAGTTGAATACCTGTTGACCAAACATTAGCACACGTTACTTTGGAATGACTAGCGCACGCAAGCCATATAATTTTACCGTTGGAACAGTTCATGACTGTTCAGATTAGTCAAAGTCAGAGGCCATTTGCGCACGTTACGGAAGTGCTATTAGCGCACGCTAATAATGAAAATCTCAAAATTCAAAGAAGGACTGAAGCCTATAAATACCTATATCATTTGGGTATCTCAACACACAACTTTAAGAATTCAAGCATTCAAGCACTCAAAGCATTCTTGAGCTCAAATTACTAGTGATTACTACATTCTAAGTTGTGAGAAGAAAAGATACAAGAGTGATTTACATTGTAATATCTATTATACTTTGTATTCATTTCATTGGTTGTGAGTGTTGCATCACTCATACTTGAGAGTAAGAGAAACGAATTAAGAGTCACTAATCCGGTGTTATTAGGATCTTTTGATCCGGCATTATTAGGATTACACTCCTATATTCGTAAGTAAGGATTATCTAGTTCCGATCGAACACTAGATAAAAAAAGTTTATTTTGAGAGTGGTTGAGCTTGGACCAATAGAAGACAAGCGGTTGTAACGGTTGTTGTGCTCGGACCGATAGAAGACGAGACAATTGTGTGTGTGGTTGCTCTTTAGCCAATAGAAAAAGAAGCAGGAGAGAGGACGTAGGCAAGTTGCCGAACCTCTATAAATCTTTGAGTCATTTACTTTCCGCACATTTTCTTTTATTCGCGAGAAAGTTCGATATTCCGCATTACCACTATTCAACCCCCCTTCTAGTGATGAATTTATCTCTTCAGTTGGCATCAGGGCGGGCCTCTTTTTAAAGGTTTAACCACCTAAGAGAAAAAGATCCGCAAATGGCTCTTCTTGGCCAAATCGAAGGAAATGCGCTCCACCGTCCTCCCTTCTTTGACGGTTCCAATTTCATGACATGGAAAAAGAAAATGGCTATCTTCGTTCAAGCCTATGATATTGAAATTTGGAAAGTTATTGCCCTTGGTCCGAAGCTTGCAAAGAAAGAGGATGGATCGTTGAAAAAGTTCGACGAATTCAATGACGAGGATTGAAAGAACACACACGTTAACTCACGTGCTACTCAACTTCTCTACTGCAGACTTAATCCCGAAGAACTCAATAGGATATCCTCCTACGAAAGCGCAAAGGAAATTTGGGAAATCCTCGAAGTAACTCATGAAGGAACCACCCAATTCAAGGAGACTAAAATCAACATGCTACTTCATGACTACGAACTCTTCTCCATGAAAGACGAGGAAACGATCACAAATATGTTGGATCGATTTTCGGCTATAACCAATGGACTTGCATCTTTCGGAAAGCCTATATCGAGTAGCGACAAGGCCAAGAAAATTCTTCGCTCGTTGCCATGAGAATGGGATGCTATGGTTACTGCGATCATGGAGTCCAAGGATCTCAACAAACTTGAGTTTAGTGCCATCATCGGGTCACTCATCAACTATGAGATCGTTCTCAAGTCTAGAGGTACTAAACCAAAACCTCGAGAAAAAGTAGTCGCATTCAATGTTGATAGCGATGTTGAGGAAGATCTTCCCGAAGATGAAGATGACGAGGAACTTGCTCTCTACGCCAAGAATTTTAGAAGGTATAAAAGCCTAATTCAAAAAAAGGCGAAGTTTCCTTGGTCGGGATGGCAAGCCGGAGCAAAAGAAGAGTGGCTATGCTCCTATAAAGAAGTTCGACAATAATTGTCGGAAATGCGGTCAAGCCGAGGATCCTCTTCAAAGTCTCAAATGGAAAGATTCAAAAAGAAGGAGGTCCTAATTGCTTCTTGGAGTGACGACGAGGAGGAGATTGAAAGATCTCTAGACGCGAATCTCGCATTCATGGCACTCGACTCCGAAAGCAATATCGAGGTACCGGCACCAAAGAAAAGCAAGTGGTACACTGATAGCGGATGTTCAAGGCACATGTGTGGCTCCGAGGATTTGTTTGAAGACCTCGAATATCAAGAACAAGGACATGTGACCTTCGGTAGTCCAGTAGCCACTGAACTAAAATGTGGAAGCTCTTACGTACGTTACTCAGTCTAACGTACATTATCTGGATGATGGTTAACGCACGCTACATTATACACATTAGCGCACGCTAAATCAGTCAAAATTCTACCGTTGGATTTTCTATCCGTTGGAACGAAGAAGTCAAAGGAGATCCATGAAATCTAGAAAAGCTGATATTAAATAATACTAGCGCACACTATGCATAATTTCTAGCCACGCTAAGTACAATTTTAGCCGTTGGAAAAGAGACGTTGGGGAGGCAAACCAACACATTTCAAAATCAAAGTTGAAGACCTGTTGACCAAACGTTAGCGCACGTTACTTTGGAATGACTAGCGCACGCAAGCCATATAATTTTACCGTTGGAACAGTTCTTGACCGTTCAGATTAGTCAAAGTCAGAGGCTGTTTGCGCACGTTCTGGAAGTGCTATTATCGCACGCTAATAATGAAAATCTCAGAATTCAAAGAAGGACTGAAGCCTATAAATACCTATATCATTTGGGTATCTCAACACACAACTTTAAGAATTCAAGCATTCAAGCGCTCAAAGCATTCTTGTGCTCAAATTACTACTGATTACTACATTCTAAGTTATGAGAAGAAAAGATACAAGAGTGATTTACATTGTAATATCTATTATACTTTGTATTCATTTCATTGGTTGTGAGTGTTGCGTCACTCATACTTGAGCGTAAGAGAAACGAATTAAGAGTCACTAATACGGTGTTATTAGGATCTTTTGATCCGGCATTGTTAGGATTACACTCCTATATTCGCAAGTAAGGATTATCTAGTTCCGATAGAACACTAGATACAAAAAGTTTATTTTTAGAGTGGTTGAGCTAGGACCAATAGAAGACAAGCGGTTGTAACGGTTCTTGTGCTCGGACCGATAGAAGACGAGACAATTGTGTGTGTGTTTGCTCTTTAGCCAATAGAAAAAGAAGCCGGAGAGAGTACGTAGGCAAGTTGCCGAACCTCTATAAATCTTTGAGTCTTTTACTTTCCGCACATTTTCTTTTATTCGTGAGAAAGTTCGATATTCTGCATTACCACTATTCAAACCCCCTTCTAGTGGTGAATTTATCTCTTCAGTTGGCATCAGAGCGGGTCTCTTTTTAAAGGTTTAACCACCTAAGGGAAAAAGATCCGCAAATGGCTCTTCTTGGCCAAATCGAAGGAAATGCGCTCAACCGTCCTCCCTTCTTTGACGGTTCCAATTTCATGACATGGAAAAAGAAAATGGCTATCTTCGTTCAAGCCTATGATATTGAAATTTGGAAAGTTATTTCCCTTGGTCCGAAGCTTGCAAAGAAAGAGGATGGATCGTTGAAAAAGTTCGACGAATTCAATGACGAGGATTGGAAGAACACACACGTTAACTCACGTGCTACTCAACTTCTCTATTGCACACTTAATCCCGAAGAACTCAATATGATATCCTCCTACGAAAGCGCAAAGCAAATTTGGGAAATCCTCGAAGTAACTCATGAAGGAACCACCCAAGTCAAGGAGACTAAAATCAACATGTTACTTCAAGACTACGAAATCTTCTCCATGAAAGACGAGGAAACGATCACAAATATGTTGGATCAATTTTCGGCTATAACCAATGGACTTGCATATTTTGGAAAGCCTATATCGAGTAGCGACAAAGCCAAGAAAATTCTTCGCTCGTTGCCACGAGAATGGGATGCTACGGTTACCGCGATCATGGAGTCCAAGGATCTCAACAAACTTGAGTTTAGTGCCCTCATCGGGTCACTCATCAACTATGATATCGTTCTCAAGTATAGAGGTACTAAACCAAAACCTCGAGAAAAGTAGTCGCATTCAATGTTGATAGCGATGTTGAGGAAGATCTTCCCGAAGATGAAGATGACGAGGAACTTGCTCTCTACGCCAAGAATTTTAGAAGGTATAAAAGCCTAATTCAAAAAAGGAGAAGTTTCCTTGGTCGGGATGGCAAGCCGGAGCAAAAGAAGATTGGCTATGCTCCTATAAAGAAGTTCGACAATAATTGCGGTCAAGCCGAGGATCCTCTTCAAAGCCTCAAATGGAAAGATTCAAAACGAAGGAGGTCCTAATTGCTTCTTGGAGTGATGACGAGGAAGAGATTGAAAGATCTCTAGACGTGAATATCGCATTCATGGCACTCGACTCTGAAAGCAATATAGAGGTACCGGCACCAAATAAAAGCAAGTGGTACATTGATAGCGGATGTTCAAGGCACATGTGCGGCTCCGAGGATTTGTTTGAAGACCACGAATCAAGAACAAGGACATGTGACCTTCGGTAGTCCAGTAGCCACTGAACTCAAATGTGGAAGCTCTTACGTACGTTACTCAGTCTAACGTACGTTATCTGGAAGTTGGTTAACGCACGCTACATTATGCACATTAGCGCACGCTAAATCAGTCAAAATTCTACCGTTGGATATTCTATCCGTTGGAACGAAGAAGTCAAAGGATATCCGTGAAATCTGGAAAAGCTGATATTAAATAATACTAGCGCATGCTATGCATAATTGCTAGCGCACGCTAAGTACAATTTTAGCCGCTGGAAAAGAGACATTGGGGAGACAAACCAACACATTTCAAAATCAAAGTTGAAGACCTGTTGACCAAACGTTAGCGCACGTTACTTTGGAATGACTAGCGCACGCAAGCCATATAATTTTACCGTTGGAACAGTTCATGACCGTTCAGATTAGTCAAAGTCAGAGGCCGTTTGCACACGTTACGGAAGTGCTATTAGCGCACGCTAATAATGAAAATCTCAGAATTCAAAGAAGGACTGAAGCCTATAAATACCTATATTATTTGGGTATCTCAACACACAACTTTAAGAATTCAAGCATTCAAGCACTCAAAGCATTCTTGAGCTCAAATTACTAATAATTACTACATTCTAAGTTGTGAGAAGAAAAGATACAAGAGTGATTTACATTATAATATCTATTATACTTTGTATTCATTTCATTAGTTGTGAGTGTTGCATCACTCATACTTGAGCGTAAGAGAAACGAATTAAGGGTCACTAATCCGGTGTTATTAGGATCTTTTGATCCGGTATTGTTAGGATTACACTCCTATATTCATAAGTAAGGATTATCTAGTTCCGATAGAACACTAGATAAAAAAAGTTTATTTTGAGAGTGGTTGAGCTTGGACCAATAGAAGACAAGCGGTTGTAACGGTTGTTGTGCTCGGACCGATAGAAGACGAGACAATTGTGTGTGTGGTTGCTCTTTAGCCAATAGAAAAAGAAGCAGGAGAGAGGACGTAGGCAAGTTGCCGAACCTCTATAAATCTTTGAGTCTTTTACTTTCCGCACATTTTCTTTTATTCGCGAGAAAGTTCGATATTCCGCATTACCACTATTCAACCCCCCTTCTAGTGGTGAATTTATCTCTTCAGTTGGCATCAGGGCGGGCCTCTTTTTAAAGGTTTAACCACCTAAGGGAAAAAGATCCGCAAATGGCTCTTCTTGGCCAAATCGAAGGAAATGCGCTCCACCGTCCTCCCTTCTTTGACGGTTCCAATTTCATGACATGGAAAAAGAAAATGGCTATCTTCATTCAAGCCTATGATATTGAAATTTGGAAAGTTATTGCCCTTGGTCCGAAGCTTGCAAAGAAAGAGGATGGATCGTTGAAAAAGTTCGACAAATTCAATGACGAGGATTGAAAGAACACACACGTTAACTCACGTGCTACTCAACTTCTCTACTGCAGACTTAATCCCGAAGAACTCAATAGGATATCCTCCTACGAAAGCGCAAAGGAAATTTGGGAAATCCTCGAAGTAACTCATGAAGGAACCACCCAATTCAAGGAGACTAAAATCAACATGCTACTTCATGACTACGAACTCTTCTCCATGAAAGACGAGGAAACGATCACAAATATGTTGGATCGATTTTCGACTATAACCAATGGACTTGCATCTTTCGGAAAGCCTATATCGAGTAGCGACAAAGCCAAGAAAATTCTTCGCTCGTTGCCATGAGAATGGGATGCTATGGTTACCGCGATCATGGAGTCCAAGAATCTCAACAAACTTGAGTTTAGTGCCATCATCGGGTCACTCATCAACTATGAGATCGTTCTCAAGTCTAGAGGTACTAAACCAAAACCTCGAGAAAAAGTAGTCGCATTCAATGTCGATGTTGAGGAAGATCTTCCCGAAGATGAAGATGACGAAGAACTTGCTCTCTACGCAAAGAATTTTAGAAGGTATAAAAGCCTAATTAAAAAAAGGCGAACTTTCCTTGGTCGGGATGGCAAGACGGAGCAAAATAAGAGTGGCTATGCTCCTATAAAGAAGTTCGACAATAATTGTCGGAAATGCGATCAAGCCGAGGATCCTCTTCAAAGCCTCAAATGGAAAGATTCATAAAGAAGGAGGTCCTAATCGCTTCTTGGAGTGATGACGAGGAGGAGATTGAAAGATCTCTAGACGCGAATCTCGCATTCATGGCACTCGACTCCGAAAGCAATATCGAGGTACCGGCACCAAAGAAAAGCAAGTGGTACATTGATAGCAGATGTTCAAGGCACATGTGCGGCTCCGAGGATTTGTTTGAAGACCTCGAATATCAAGAACAAGGACATGTGACCTTCGCTAGTCCAGTAGCCACTGAACTCAAATGTGGAAGCTCTTACGTACGTTACTCAGTCTAACGTACGTTATCTGGAAGTTGGTTAACGCACGCTACATTATACACATTAGCGCATGCTAAATCAGTCAAAATTCTACCGTTGGATATTCTATCCGTTGGAACGAAGAAGTCAAAGGAGATCCGTGAAATCTGGAAAAGCTGATATTAAATAATACTAGCGCACGCTATGCATAATTGCTAGCGCACACTAAGTACAATTTTAGCCGTTGGAAAAGAGACGTTGGGGAGACAAACCAACACATTTCAAAATCAAAGTTGAAGACCTGTTGACCAAACGTTAGCGCACGTTACTTTGGAATGACTAGTGCACGCAAGCCATATAATTTTACCGTTGGAACAGTTCATGACCGTTCAGATTAGTCAAAGTCAGAGGCCGTTTGCGCACGTTACGGAAGTGCTATTAGCGCACGCTAATAATGAAAATCTCTGAATTCAAAGAAGGACTGAAGCCTATAAATACCTATATCATTTGGGTATCTCGACATACAACTTTAAGAATTCAAGCATTCAAGCACTCAAAGCATTCTTGAGCTCAAATTACTACTGATTACTACATTCTAAGTTGTGAGAAGAAAAGATACAAGAGTGATTTATATTATAATATCTATTATACTTTGTATACATTTCATTAGTTGTGAGTGTTGCATCACTCATACTTGAGCGTAAGAGAAACGAATTAAGAGTCACTAATCCGGTGTTATTAGGATCTTTTGATCCAGTATTGTTAGGATTACACTCCTATATTCGTAAGTAAGGATTATCTAGTTCCGATAGAACACTAAATACAAAAATTTTATTTTTAGAGTGGTTGAGCTTGGACCAATAGAAGACAAGCGATTGTAGCTATTGTTGTGCTCGGACCGATAGAAGACGAGACAATTATGTGTGTGGTTGCTCTTTAGCCAATAGAAAAAGAAGCCGGAGAGAGGACGTAGGCAAGTTTCCAAACCTCTATAAATCTTTGAGTCTTTTACTTTCTGCACATTTTCTTTTATTCGCGAGAAAGTTCGATATTCCGCATTACCACTATTCAACCCCCTTTCTAGTGGGGAATTTATCTCTTCAGTTGGCATCAGGGCGGGCCTCTTTTTAAAGGTTTAACCACCTAAGGGAAAAAGATCTGCAAATGGCTCTTCTTGGCCAAATCGAAGGAAATGCACTCAACCGTCCTCCCTTCTTTGACGGTTCCAATTTCATGACATGGAAAAAGAAAATGGCTATCTTCGTTCAAGCCTATGATATTGAAATTTGGAAAGTTATTGCCCTTGGTCCGAAGCTTGCAAAGAAAGAGGATGGATCGTTGAAAAAGTTCGACGAATTCAATGACGAGGATTGGAAGAACACACACATTAACTCACGTGCTACTCAACTTCTCTATTGCAGACTTAATCCCGAAGAACTCAATAGGATATCCTCCTACGAAAGCGCAAAGGAAATTTGGGAAATCCTCGAAGTAACTCATGAAGGAACCACCCAAGTCAAGGAGACTAAAATCAACATGCTACTTCATGACTACGAAATCTTCTCCATGAAAGACGAGGAAACGATCACAAATATGTTGGATCAATTTTCGACTATAACCAATAGACTTGCATCTTTCGGAAAGCCTATATCGAGTAGCGACAAAGCCAAGAAAATTCTTCGCTCGTTGCCACGAGAATGGGATGCTACGGTTACCGCGGTCATGTAGTCCAAGAATCTCAACAAACTTAAGTTTAGTGCCCTCATCGGGTCACTCATCAACTATGAGATCGTTCTCAAGTCTAGAGGTACTAAACCAAAACCTCGAGAAAAAGTAGTCGCATTCAATGTTGATAGCGATGTTGAGGAAGATCTTCCCGAAGATGAAGATGACGAGGAACTTGCTCTCTACGCCAAGTATTTTAGAAGGTATAAAAGCCTAATTCAAAAAAGGCGAAGTTTCCTTGGTCGGGATGGCAAGCCGGAGCAAAAGAATATTGGCTATGCTCCTATAAAGAAGTTCGACAATAATTGTCGGAAATGCGGTCAAGCCGAGGATCCTCTTCAAAGCCTCAAATGGAAAGATTCAAAAAGGAGGAGGTCCTAATCGCTTCTTGGAGTGATGACGAGGAGGAGATTGAAAGATATCTGGACGCGAATCTCGCATTCATGGCACTCGACTCCGAAAGCAATATCGAGGTACCGGCACCAAAGAAAAGCAAGTGGTACATTGATAGCAGATGTTCAAGGCACATGTGCGGCTCCGAGGATTTGTTTGAAGACCTCGAATATCAAGAACAAGGACATGTGACCTTCGGTAGTCCAGTAGCCACTGAACTCAAATGTGGAAGCTCTTACATACGTTACTCAGTCTAACGTATGTTATCTGGAAGTTGGTTAACGCACGCTACATTATAGACATTAGCTCATGCTAAATCAGTCAAAATTCTACCGTTGGATATTCTATCCGTTGGAACGAAGAAGTCAAAGGAGATCCGTGAAATCTGGAAAAGCTAATATTAAATAATACTAGCGCACGCTATGCATAATTGCTAGCGCACACTAAGTACAATTTTAGCCGTTGGAAAAGAGACGTTGGGGAGACAAACCAACACATTTCAAAATCAAAGTTGAAGACCTGTTGACCAAACGTTAGCGCACGTTACTTTGGAATGACTAGCGCACGCAAGCCATATAATTTTACCGTTGGAACAGTTCATGACCGTTCAGATTAGTCAAAGTCAGAGGCCGTTTGCGCACGTTATGGAAGTGCTATTAGCGCACGCTAATAATGAAAATCTCAGAATTCAAAGAAGGACTGAAACCTATAAATACCTATATCATTTGGGTATCTCGACACACAACTTTAAGAATTCAAGCATTCAAGCACTCAAAGCATTCTTGAGCTCAAATTACTAATGATTACTACATTCTAAGTTGTGAGAAGAAAAGATACAAGAGCGATTTATATTATAATATCTATTATACTTTGTATACATTTCATTAGTTGTGAGTGTTGCATCACTCATACTTGAGCGTAAGAGAAACGAATTAAGAGTCACTAATCCGGTGTTATTAGGATCTTTTGATCCAGTATTGTTAGGATTACACTCTTATATTCGTAAGTAAGGATTATCTAGTTCCGATAGAACACTAGATACAAAAATTTTATTTTGAGAGTGGTTGAGCTTGGACCAATAGAAGACAAGCGGTTGTAGCTATTGTTGTGCTCGGACCGATAGAAGACGAGACAATTATGTGTGTGGTTGCTCTTTAGCCAATAGAAAAAGAAGTCGGAGAGAGGACGTAGGCAAGTTTCCAAACCTCTATAAATCTTTGAGTCTTTTACTTTCCGCACATTTTCTTTTATTCGCGAGAAAGTTCGATATTCCGCATTACCACTATTCAACCCCCTTTCTAGTGGTGAATTTATCTCTTCAGTTGGCATCAGGGCGGGCCTCTTTTTAAAGGTTTAACCACCTAAGGAAAAAAGATCTGCAAATGGCTCTTCTTGGCCAAATCAAAGGAAATGCACTCAACCGTCCTCCCTTCTTTGACGGTTCCAATTTCATCACATGGAAAAAGAAAATGGCTATCTTCGTTCAAGCCTATGATATTGAAATTTGGAAAGTTATTGCCCTTGGTCCGAAGCTTGCATAGAAAGAGGATGGATCGTTGAAAAAGTTCGACGAATTCAATGACGAGGATTGGAAGAACACACACATTAACTCACGTGCTACTCAACTTCTCTATTGCAGACTTAATCCCGAAGAACTCAATAGGATATCCTCCTACGAAAGCGCAAAGGAAATTTGGGAAATCCTCGAAGTAACTCATGAAGGAACCACCCAAGTCAAGGAGACTAAAATCAACATGCTACTTCATGACTACGAAATCTTCTCCATGAAAGACGAGGAAACGATCACAAATATGTTGGATCAATTTTTGACTATAACCAATCGACTTGCATCTTTCGGAAAGCCTATATCGAGTAGCGACAAAGCTAAGAAAATTCTTCGCTCGTTGCCACGAGAATGGGATGCTACGGTTACCGCGATCATGTAGTCCAAGAATCTCAACAAACTTAAGTTTAGTGCCCTCATCGGGTCACTCATCAACTATGAGATCGTTCTCAAGTCTAGAGGTACTAAACCAAAACCTCGAGAAAAAGTAGTCGCATTCAATGTTGATAGCGATGTTGAGGAAGATCTTCCCGAAGATGAAGATGACGAGGAACTTGCTCTCTACGCCAAGTATTTTAGAAGGTATAAAAGCCTAATTCAAAAAAGGCGAAGTTTCCTTGGTCGGGATGGCAAGACAGAGCAAAAGAAGAGTGGCTATGCTCCTATAAAGAAGTTCGACAATAATTGTCGGAAATGCGGTCAAGCCGAGGATCCTCTTCAAAGCCTCAAATGCAAAGATTCAAAAAGAAGGAGGTCCTAATCGCTTCTTGGAGTGATGACGAGGAGGAGATTGAAAGATATCTAGACGCGAATCTCGCATTCATGGCACTCGACTCCGAAAGCAATATCGAGGTACCGGCACCAAAGAAAAGAAAGTGGTACATTGATAGCAGATGTTCAAGGCACATGTGCGGCTCCGAGGATTTGTTTGAAGACCTCGAATATCAAGAACAAGGACATGTGACCTTCGGTAGTCCAGTAGCCACTGAACTCAAATGTGGAAGCTCTTACATACGTTACTCAGTCTAACGTATGTTATCTGGAAGTTGGTTAACGCACGCTACATTATAGACATTAGCGCATGCTAAATCAGTCAAAATTCTACCGTTGGATATTCTATCCGTTGGAATGAAGAAGTCAAAGGAGATCCGTGAAATCTGGAAAAGCTAATATTAAATAATACTAGCGCACGCTATGCATAATTGCTAGCGCACACTAAGTACAATTTTAGCCGTTGGAAAAGAGACGTTGGGGAGACAAACCAACACATTTCAAAATCAAAGTTGAAGACCTGTTGACCAAACGTTAGCGCACGTTACTTTGGAATGACTAGCGCACGCAAGCCATATAATTTTACCGTTGGAACAGTTCATGACCGTTCAGATTAGTCAAAGTCAGAGGCCGTTTGCGCACGTTATGGAAGTGCAATTAGCGCACGCTAAAAATCACAGAATTCAAAGAAGGACTGAAGCCTATAAATACCTATATCATTTGGGTATCTCAACACACAACTTTAAGAATTCAAGCATTCAAGCACTCAAAGCATTCTTGAGCTCAAATTACGACTGATTACTACATTCTAAGTTGTGAGAAGAAAAGATACAAGAGTGATTTACATTGTAATATCTATTATACTTTGTATTTTTTTCATTGGTTGTGAGTGTTGCATCACTCATACTTGAGCGTAAGAGAAACGAATTAAGAGTCACTAATCCGGTGTTATTAGGATCTTTTGATCCGGCATTGTTAGGATTACACTCCTATATTCATAAGTAAGGATTATCTAGTTCCGATAGAACACTAGATACAAAAAGTTTATTTTGAAAGTGGTTGAGCTTGGACCAATAGAAGACAAGCGGTTGTAACGGTTGTTGTGCTTGGACCGATAGAAGACGAGACAATTATGTATGTGGTTGCTCTTTAGCCAATAGAAAAAGAAGCCGGAGAGATGACGTAGGCAAGTTGCCGAACCTCTATAAATCTTTGAGTCTTTTACTTTCCGCACATTTTCTTTTATTCACGAGAAAGTTCGATATTTCGCATTACCACTATTCAACCCCCCTTCTAGTGGTGACTTTATCTCTTCAGTTGGCATCAGAGCGGGTCTCTTTTTAAAGGTTTAACCACCTAAGGGAAAAAGATCCGCAAATGGCTCTTGTTGCCCAAATCGAAGGAAATGCGCTCGACCGTCCTCCCTTCTTTGACGGTTCCAATTTCATGACATGGAAAAAGAAAATGGCTATCTTCGTTCAAGCCTATGATATTGAAACTTGGAAAGTTATTGCCCTTGGTCCGAAGCTTGCAAAGAAAGAGGATGGATCGTTGAAAAAGTTCGACGAATTCAATGACGAGGATTGGAAGAACACACACGTTAACTCATGTGCTATCAACTTCTCTATTGCACACTTAATCCCGAAGAACTCAATAGAATATCATCCTACGAAAGCGCAAAGGAAATTTTGGAAATCCTCGAAGTAACTCATGAAGGAACCAACCAAGTCAAGGAGACTAAAATCAACATGCTACTTCATGACTACGAACTCTTCTCCATGAAAGACGAGGAAACGATCACCAATATGTTGGATCGATTTTCGGCTATAACCAATGGACTTGCATCTTTCGGAAAGCCTATATCGAGTAGCGACAATGCCAAGATAATTCTTCGCTCGTTGCCACGAGAATGGGATGCTACGGTTATCGCGATCATGGAGTCCAACAATCTCAACAAACTTGAGTTTAGAGCCCTCATCGGGTCACTCATCAACTATGAGATCGTTCTCAAGTCTAGAGGTACTAAACCAAAACCTCGAGAAAAGTAGTCGCATTCAATGTTGATAGCGATGTTGAGGAAGATCTTCCCGAAGATGAAGATGACGAGGAACTTGCTCTCTACGCCAAGAATTATAGAAGGTATAAAAGCCCAATTCAAAAAAGGCGAAGTTTCCTTGGTCGGGATGGAAAGACGGAGCAAAAGAAGAGTGGCTATGCTCCTATAAAGAAGTTCGACAATAATTGTCGGAAATGCGGTCAAGCCGAGGATCCTCTTCAAAGCCTCAAATGGAAAGATCCAAAAAGAAGGAGGTCCTAATCACTTCTTGGAGTGATGACGAGGAGGAGATTGAAAGATCTCTAGACGCGAATCTCGCATTCATGGAACACGACTCCGAAAGCAATATCTAGGTACCGGCACCAAAGAAAAGCAAGTGGTACATTGATAGCAGATGTTCAAGGCACATGTGCGGCTCCGAGGATTTGTTTGAAGACCTCGCATATCAAGAACAAGGACATGTGACCTTCGGTAGTCCAGTAGCCACTGAACTCAAATGTGGAAGCTCTTACGTATGTTACTCAGTCTAACGTACGTTATCTGGAAGTTGGTTAATGCACGCTACATTATACACATTAGCGCATGCTAAATCAGTCAAAATTCTACCGTTGGATATTCTATCCGTTGGAACGAAGAAGTCAAAGGAGATCCGTGAAATCTGGAAAAGCTGATATTAAATAATACTAGCGCACGCTATGCATAATTGCTAGCGCACACTAAGTACAATTTTAGTCGTTGGAAAAGAGACGTTGGGGAGACAAACCAACACATTTCAAAATCAAAGTTGAAGACCTGTTGACCAAACGTTAGCGCACGTTACTTTGGAATGACTAGCGCACGCAAGCCATATAATTTTACCATTGGAACAGTTCATGACCGTTCAGATTAGTCAAAGTCAGAGGCCATTTGCGCACGTTACGGAAGTGCTATTAGCGCACGCTAATAATGAAAATCTCAGAATTCAAAGAAGGACTGAATCCTATAAATACCTATATCATTTGGGTATCTCAACAAACAACTTTAAGAATTCAAGCATTCAAGCACTCAAAGCATTCTTGAGCTCAAATTACGACTGATTACTACATTCTAAGTTGTGAGAAGAAAAGATACAAGATTGATTTACATTGTAATATCTATTATACTTTGTATTCTTTTCATTGGTTGTGAGTGTTGCATCACTCATACTTGAGCGTAAGAGAAACGAATTAAGAGTCACTAATCCGGTGTTATTAGGATCTTTTGATCCGGCATTGTTAGGATTACACTCCTATATTCATAAGTAAGGATTATCTAGTTCGAATAGAACACTAGATACAAAAAGTTTATTTTGAGAGTTGTTGAGCTTGGACTAATAAAAGACAAGCGGTTGTAACGGTTGTTGTGCTCGGACCGATAGAAGACGAGACAATTATGTGTGTGGTTGCTCTTTAGCCAATAGAAAAAGAAGCCGGAGAGAGGACGTAGGCAAGTTGCCGAACCTCTATAAATCTTTGAGTCTTTTACTTTCCGCACATTTTCTTTTATTCACGAGAAAGTTCGATATTCCGCATTACCACTATTCAACCCCCCTTCTAGTGGTGACTTTATCTCTTCAGTTGGCATCAGAGCGGGTCTCTTTTTAAAGGTTTAACCACCTAAGGGAAAAAGATCCGCAAATGGCTCTTCTTGCCCAAATCGAAGGAAATGCGCTCAACCGTCCTCCCTGTTAGGAATATGCCCTCGAATGCCACTCAGGGGATGAGAGAGTAAGGGCATTATACTTGTAATGATGGAATAATTAATAAAAAGGCAATACGATTCATTCACTGTTTATTGTATTTCAATTGCATTCTTGACTTGGTAAACATTGAAGTGAAGTCCATGTAAATAAATCGAACATTCCATTCTCGTTATGGGATAAGAGAAAATGTACTGGAAGTGTTTAAAGTTTATTTACGTAAATTGTTCGCAAGTCAATAAACTTAAAATGGGCATTAAGTTTTAATATGACTTGTATAATCGATGCTAGACGCGTGTGCACGTCTTGATAGCATAGTTATAAGTATATTGGTGGGGCGATACTCGAACATGACTCATACTCGATTCACCACACGGTATTCACTCTCGGAGAGTCGATGACGAATCGAAAGGTTGTGATAGTATACGTGGACCTTTGACTTGAGGGTTCGGTAGAAGATGTGCTGTGACGTTTAGTTTGTCATTAGAGTAGTTAGACTCATTTGCTTAATTGCCGAGTCGACCTCAAGTGCGCGGACTATACGGGCGGTAGCGCCTTTACCGTACGCCAAGAAAGGATTCTATCTCTGTTAGTGAGCAGCGAATGTCCTATACGGTTAATGGCAAATAAGATCATAAGTCTTTGGCCAAAGCATTACGATATAGTCGTATTAGATACACTATTAATCCGTCTTGATTTACATTAACACATGTATAGAGTTTAGTCAATGAGGGTTTGACTTTACCGTGACCGAAGACTTGACCGGGACATCGATGAAGGGTCTATACGTATATAGTATTCACGACATAATGGTTACGGAATGATCCCTTCATTCGTTCTCTCGGGGTTTACAATGCGGCCCGCTAGTCGGCTAAGTCCGCCCGCACTCATTGATTCCTCCCAATGCCTACCGAGACGGACCTACGAGTCGCGCATCGGGAGCGTTGACGGATAAATGTGAATTTATTATCTCTCTATTAATATTAGATATTGGATATATAATTATGATTTATTAGATAAATCAAAATAGCGTCTTATGAATTAAAATTAAGTTACCGGGTAATTAATTTAATTCATAAATTATATTTCTTAGAGAAATATATTTGTATTTGATATTATTAATTAATTAGATTAATTAATTAATATAAATACATTAGTGATTAAACGGAGTGTATTTAACGGAGTCGTTTGACGAATGTACGGTACATGAGCCGAGTGGCTCGGCTCGTTTCTAGGAAACTTCCTAAATGGGCCGCCCCTTCCCTACCTCACATGGTATTATTGCATGCATGTGTTTTGTGGTTGTATTGATTAAGTCATCATGTGTTGAGATGCTTGATGATTTATTATATCTACATGTGAGTTGTTTTTGTAGATATATAATCATCAATACATCAATTAAAGTGAAGACTTAGTGACAACACACACATACACACATCTTCATGCTCTGCTCCTGCCGAGAGATATAAGGGAGGAAGAGATTTTTTTTTTTTTTAAGTTATTTTCATCTTAGAGGTGAAAGAAATTCAAGAAAAAAAAATAGAGAAAAAATTCCTACGGTAACTTCCTAGCCGTGTTCTTGGAGAACGGAGTTACGTCGAATTTTCCGGGCAACTTCCGACGCATGTGAAGTAGTGGCTTCGAAGTTTCGGTGCTTGGAACGAAGGGATTTCGTGTTCGGGACGGGTTTCGTGATCATCATCCAATTTTACGAAGATTTATTTCAAAGGCTTCAAGGGTATGATTTTTATCTTCGTATTTTTTTTCGTATATACGTTACTTGATCGATCCTGTTTGGGATTTGTTTTTATTTTCCGCTGCGTATTTCGTTTTACTTTCGGAATCCCAACAGTGGTATCGGAGCGAGGTCAATGTTTCCGTATATACGATTATTTGTGCATTTTGAATGCTTTTGGATGATGATTATGATTTAGAATCATATTTGGAATAATTTTAGATTTTAAATTGTTCGTTGTAGCATCACGTTTTTGGAAACGGGCCGAAAAACGAAGAAACGGTGCTTGGCGGTGGTGAAAGATCTTCGGCCGTACTGCCAGTGCCGAGCGTCTCGGCCATGACTCGGCAGGGGCTGAGAGTGCTCGGCCAGGGGCCGAGAATGATCGGCGATCTGAAAGCGATGGCTTCGGCCAGCACCCTCGGGTTTTGGCCCGATTTTGAATCGGGCAGCGGCCGGGCCTAAAGCGGATTATCCGGACTCCGTTTTAAGTTTATATTTTGTTGTAATTATTTCCCAAAATTTAAATTGGATTTTAATTTGACTAAATTAATATTTGGAATATTTTTTTGTTAAGGGAAATAAATTAAGCGAAAATATTATTTTGGCCGGATTACTTCGAATGAATTTAAATGACGATTATTAGTATTAATTGGATTAATACCATTAAAATTGAATAGATTAATTTTATATTGATTGGATTAATATATTAATTGATTATTTAATTTTAATGCCACCTTATATTAATTGGATTAATATAGTAGAAATTGAATAGATTAATTTATGGATTAATTAGATTAATTTATATTAAGATTAATTGTTTAATTTCGTTGCCATTACATGTTGTATGGAATCCTTATGTGATGGTGATATAGCTCGTGGACTTAGTTTTTTGATTTGTTCGATTCGATTGGGTTGTAAAGGCCGTTTTGAGCCTATTTATATTTACTAGAAAAACTTGTATAGGATGCAATTTTTCAATGATGTAATTATTATTTTGGGTATGACGAAGACCGAAGACAACCGAGCGATAAGACGAAGAATCGAAGACTGTTTTTTTTTATTGGGTCATTCGCTTGGCCCAGTACTTAGGAATTAGGTCCATGAGCTATATGTTGGTAGTAACTAGGTTACTGTTTTCTGTTTTTCATTTTGAATGATTGACAAACCAACAAACGCGCGTATAATTGAATTAATGTGTAAAGTGTAACATTAATCGCGAAATTCTCCCGACTACAAACAGACTAAGTTTGAAAAAGGTTACGAGGTTTCCTACCCTCCATCAAACTCGTAGAAAATTGATACCCAAGCTGGTGTGCTATGCTTCCGAGTTATCGGGGTAGTACATTTGGTAGAGGTTGAAAAATTCTTGAGTGCATTAGTTGCCTTCGGTTGGTGATAAATTTCGCCCCTAGAAACCTGATAGGTTGCCGGGTGAGATTCAATAGTCAAACTGATAGACGTTGATGGTCAACAACTTAGATAGTCTGGATTGCCAAGAAACCTGATAGGTTGAGGGCATGAAGACTAGGGGTAAAAGAAGATCAAATCATCCGTTAGACGGGTTGGTGTTAGACACCACTTTATAGAAATTAATTGGCAAGAAACCTGATAGGTTGCGTCTGTTAAAATTTGTAAAGAACTTGATCACCACTAAGAAGTCGATCTAACCATGATTTCGGATTATAACATGGGAGTGTATAATTCGATAAAATTAGTGGGAGCCGAGACAAGAATTATACAAGCCCTTAAGTTCTATACTCGGTCATAATTAAACAAGTCACTAATTTAATCTTGTCTAAATCTTTGCGTAAAACGAAATTGAATCTCTCTAAAATGGCTAAAAACCCACTTGCAATACTACTTGAAAAGAATCTCCTAATCGGCCCTAACTTTGTTGATCGGGTTGCGAATCGATGATTGTACTCGATGGAGTCTCGATACGTCTTGGAGGCGGACATTCCACCGACTCCAATCCGGACTAGGGGTAATCAGGAAGACATTGGCGTCCATGAAAAATGGGTCAAGGATGATGTGCTAGTCCGTGGTTTTATGATGGGCTCAATGACTAATGAGCTACGAGAGCGCACGAGAAAATGACTTCGCTGGCGAATCTCGCACACTTGACCGAACTTTATGGAGAGCACAGTAGGACTGCTAGATATGAAATATCAAAGCAGTTGTTCAGTGCTAGGATGAAAGAAGGGGACAAAGTGGGAGACCACGTCCTCAAGATGATCTCTATGATTGAGAGGCTCGAGGTGCTCAACTTTAATATGGATTTATCCCTTCAAATTGATCTCATCCTTCAATCTCTACCTGACTCTTTCACGCAGTTTGTAATGAATTTCAACTGTAATGAAATTACATGCACATTAGCTGGGCTAATGAATAAACTGGTAACAGCGCAGTCTAACATGAAGACTAAACCGAGAGAGGCTGCTCTTGTGATTTCTTATGGGCCTAAGAGGTCCAAGAACAAGAAGAAAAAGACCTACGAGCAGTACAAAACCAAGAAAGGGATGCAAAAAGGAAAGGACAAGGCCCGAAAGGTTCAAAAGGTAGGCGGTCCAAAACCTACGGACAAATGCCTTGAATGCGGTGAGCTGGGCCACTGGCGAAGGACTTGTCCCAAGATTAATGGCGCATTAGGTACGGAACTTTTTGTTTTTGAAACTAATTGTTCCGCTACTGTATATTACCTTCATGGATTACGGATTCGGTGCCACTTCTCACATTTGTACTATGAATCGGGATCTGGAGCAGTAGAAAACTTGAAGTCTGAAATAATGATCACTGTTGGAAGCGGACAAAGTGTCGAGGCAACCGATATTGGATCAATCCTTCTGGGTTTAGAATCTGGTTTTATTTTGACATTAGATGAAGTACTTGTTTTGCCCAAGGGGCATAAAAACATTATATCCATTCCAGTCTTGGACCGGAAAGGAATTTGTTTCTTCATTGGCAATGGGAGTTGTAAAATTTATTTTCGAAATAAATTGGTTGGAACAGCTACATTGTTAAATGGTTTATATCATCTGAACATGCAAAATAAAACAGCAGTGAACACTATAACTAGGAAACGTGGTAGGCAAGATACTAATCAAGCTCTTAAATGGCACCTTAGACTTGGTCATGTTGGTCAGACCAAGGTTCAGAAAATGGAGAAAGATGGACTTTTAAGTCCATTGGGTGTAGAACCCTATCCAACTTGTGAATCTTGCCTTAGAGGCAAAATGACTAAGTTCCCCTTCACAGGGACTTTTGAAAGGGCTGCCGATAAACTTGGATTAGTACATACTGACGTTTGTGGTGCTTTAGAAGTGGCCCGAGACGGATATCAATATTTCATAACGTTCACAGATGATCATACTAGGTATGGGATTGTGTACTTAATGAAACATAAATCCGAAGCCTTTACTAAATTCAAAGAATTTAAGGCCCTAGTTGAAAAACAGACTGGTTGTCATATCAAATCACTTCGGTCGGACCGAGGTGGCGAATATATGAGAACAGAGTTTGATGAGTTCCTTAAGGAACATGGAATAGTTTCACAATTCACGCCTCCAGGAACCCCACAGTTAAATGGTGTTTCAGAAAGGAGAAATCGGACTTTGTTGGACATGGTTCGCTCCATGTTAAATTACACTGATTTACCAATTTACCTATGGGGGTATGCCTTACTAACCGCTGCCTATATCCTTAATAGATGTCCTTCCAAATCTGTTCCTATCACTCCGCATGAGATGTGGAAGGGTAAGAAACCAAGCCTTAAACACATAAGGATTTGGGGATGTCCAGCCTATGTCAAGAAGGCTAAAATGGACAAACTGGAAGCGAGGTCCATCAAAGGACGTTTCATTGGATACCCAGAGGACTCAATGGGTTATCTATTCTACATGCCAGAAGACCATAGGGTCGTTGTGGCATTACAAGCGCACTTCCTTGAAGATGAGTTCATTCAGGAAGGTGGCTCAGGTAGAAATATCTCTTTGGAAGAGCATAATGAAACTCCTAAGGAGACATCTGATCAGGGATCAAGAACCGAACCTATTGTAACACAACCTCCACTTCGAAGGTCTGATAGGGTATCTCACTTACCTGAGAGGTATGGCCATACACATGTCGAGGCCCGGGTCTCCACGACACACCCGATGCAGTGAAAACGACCTGTCACCTATGACCAAGCGATAGTGGATGTAGACTCGATAAATGGCAAGAAGCAATGGAAGCCGAGATAGACTCGATGCATACCAATCAGTCTGGACTCTAGTAGATCTTCCAACCGGCATGAGGACTATTGGAAATAAATGGATCTATAAGAGAAAGACGATGGGGATGGCAAGGTTGATGCCTATAAGGCCGGGCTTGTGGCAAAGGTTATACGAAGGGAAGGAATCGATTATCATGATACCTTCTCGCCCGTAGCTATGATAAAGTCGATTCACATGATGCTTGCCATTGCTGCCTATTATGATTATGAAATATGGCAAATGGATGTCAAAACGGCTTTTCTAAATGGATACCTCGAGGAGGAAATCTATATGGAACAGCCTAAAGGTTTTGTGTCCAAAGCTAATATTCATAAAGTATGTAAGCTGCAACGAGCCATTTATGGTCTGAAGCAAGCTTCTCGGAGTTGGAACCTTCGATTTGACGAAGCAGTCAAGGATTTTGACTTCGTACGAAATGAAGAGGAACCATGTGTTTACAAAAAGGTCAGTGGGAGAAACATTGCGTTCTTAGTACTATATGTAGATGATATTCTGCTTATAGGAAATAACGTAGCAATGCTCAGCACTTTTAAAGCTTGGCTTTCTAAAACGTTCTCCATGAAAGACTTGGGAGAAGCTTCCTATATTCTAGGGATCCGTCTTTACATAGATAGACCGCGAAGAATGATAGGACTTTCCCAAGCCCTCTATATAGATAAAATTCTGAGAAGATTCAAGATGGATGAATCTAAAAGAGG
The DNA here is from genome assembly GCA_033398695.1 of Orobanche coerulescens. Classification (NCBI taxonomy): domain Eukaryota; kingdom Viridiplantae; phylum Streptophyta; class Magnoliopsida; order Lamiales; family Orobanchaceae; genus Orobanche; species Orobanche coerulescens. The sequence continues at coordinate 40,672,580 of CM065805.1, read as the reverse complement.
TTTCCTTCCCATGCGACATGGAATTCATCTCACCACAAAAATGTGTCCTCAAAGTGAGGAAGACAAGAGAGAGATGAGTAAGGTACCCTATGCCTCAGCAGTGGGTAGCCTCATGTACGCTATGTTGTGTACGAGACCAGACTTAGCCTACGCTGTGAGTATGGTAAGTCGATTTCAAGCAAACCCAGGAAGGGAACACTGGACTGCCGTAAAGAACATTTTTAAGTACTTAAGAAGAACTAGAGATTTAGTTCTTACTTATGGTGGTGGAGAAATGAAGGTGATTGGATTCACCGATTCTGATTTTCAAGGAGACAATGACGACTCTAAGTCGACATCTGGGTATTTATTTACTCTCAATGGAGGAGCAGTATCTTGGAGAATCTCCAAGCAAACCGCTACTGCAGATTCCACCTTCCAAGCAGAGTATCAAGCTGCCTCAGAGGCTAGCAAAGAAGCATTTTGGATGCAGAAGTTTATACAAGAACTTCAAGTGGTGCCTAACGCGGAGTTGCCTATATCACTATTCTGTGATAATGATGGAGCTGTCGCCCAAGCCAAGGATCCGAGGGCTCACCACAACACCAAGCATATAGAGAGAAAGTACCACATCGTTCGAGAGATGGTGGAAAAAGGATATGTTTCATTGGAAAGAGTAGACTCAGAAGACAATGTCTCTGACCCGCTGACTAAGCCATTATCTCAGGCCGTCTTAGAAAGACATCTGAAGAACATGGGTATTGGATACCATGATGTGTGGCATTGAGTGCAAGTGGGAGATTGTTAGGAATATGCCCTCGAATGCCACTCAGGGGATGAGAGAGTAAGGGCATTATACTTGTAATTATGGAATAATTAATAAAAAGGCAATACGATTCATTCACTGTTTATTGTATTTCAATTGCATTCTTGACTTGGTAAACATTGAAGTGAAGTCCATGTAAATAAATCGAACATTCCATTCTCGTTATGGGATAAGAGAAAATGTCTTGGAAGTGTTTAAAGTTTATTTACGTAAATTGTTCGCAAGTCAATAAACTTAAAATGGGCATTAAGTTTTAATATGACTTGTATAGCGATGCTAGGGCGTGTGCACGTCTTGATAGCATAGTTATAAGTATATTGGTGGGGCAGTATACTCGAACACGAGTCATACTCGATTCACCACGGTATTCATCTCGGAGAGTCGATGACGAATCGAAAGGTTGTGATAGTATACGTGGACCTTTGACTTGAGGGTTCGATAGAAGATGTGCTGTGACGTTTAGTTTGTCATTAGAGTAGTTAGACTCATTTGCTTAATTCTTGAGTCGACCTCGAAGTGCGGACTATACGGGCGGGTAGCGATCTTCCGTACGCCAAGAAAGGATTCTATCTCTGTTAGTGAGCGGCGAATGTCCTATACGGTTAATGGCAAATAAGATCATAAGTCTTTGGCAAAGCATTACGATATAGTCGTATTAGATACACTATTAATCAGTCGGTCTTGATTTACATTAACACATGTATAGAGTTTAGTCAATGATAGGGTTTGACTTTACCGTGACCGAAGACTTGACCGGGACATCGATGAAGGGTCTATACGTATATAGTATTCACGACATAATGGTTACGGAATGATCCCTTCATTCGTTCTCGATCGGGAGTTTACTGATGCGGCCGCTAAGTGGCTAAGTGCTGCCCGCACTCATTGATTCCTCCCAATGCCGGCTGAGACGGACCTACGGAGTCGCGCATCAGGAGCGTTGACGGATAAATGTGAATTTATTATCTCTCTATTAATATTAGATATTGGATATATAATTATGATTTATTAGATAAATCAAAATAGCGGTCTTATGAATTAAAATTAAGTTACCGGGTAATTAATTTAATTCATAAATTATATTTCTTAGATAAATATATTTGTATTTGATATTATTAATTAATTAGATTAATTAATTAATATAAATACATTAGTGATTAAACGGAGTGTATTTAACGGAGTCGTTTGACGAATGTCCGGTACATGAGCCGAGTGGCTCGGCTCGTTTCTAGGAAACTTCCTAAATGGGCCGCCCCTTCCCTACCTCACATGGTATTATTGCATGCATGTGTTTTGTGGTTGTATTGATTAAGTCATCATGTGTTGAGATGCTTGATGATTTATTATATCTACATGTGAGTTGTTTTTGTAGATATATAATCATCAATACATCAATTAAAGTGAAGACTTAGTGACAACACACACATACACACATCTTCATGCTCTGCTCCTGCCGATAGATATAAGGGAGGAAGAGATTTTTTTTTTAAGTTATTTTCATCTTAGAGGTGAAAGAAATTCAAGAAAAAAAAATGGAGAAAAAATTCCTACGGTAACTTCCTAGCCGTGTTCTTGGAGAACGGAGTTACGTCGAATTTTCCGGGCAACTTCCGATGCGTGTGAAGTAGAGGCTTCGAAGTTTCGGTACTTGGAACGAAGGGATTTCGTGTTCGGGACGGGTTTCGTGATCGTCATCCAATTTTATGAAGATTTATTTCAAAGGCTTCAAGGGTATGATTTTTATCTTCGTATTTTTTTTTCGTATATACGTTACTTGATCGATCCTGTTTGGGATTCGTTTTTATTTTCCGCTGCGTATTTCGTTTTACTTTCGGAATCCCAACACTCCCTTCTTTGACGGTTCCAATTTCATGACATGGAAAAAGAAAATGGCTATCTTCGTTCAAGCCGATGATATTGAAACTTGGAAAGTTATTGGCCTTGGTCCGAAGCTTGCAAAGAAAGAGGATGGATCGTTGAAAAAGTTCGACGAATTCAATGATGAGGATTGGAAGAACACACATGTTAACTCACGTGCTATCAACTTCTCTATTGCACACTTAATCCCGAAGAACTCAATAGGATATCATCCTACGAAAGCGCAAAGGAAATTTGGGAAATCCTCGAAGTAACTCATGAAGGAACCAACCAAGTCAAGGAGACTAAAATCAACATGCTACTTCATAACTAAGAACTCTACTCCATGAAAGACGAGGTAACGATCACCAATATGTTGGATCGATTTTCGGCTATAACCAATGGACTTGCATCTTTCGGAAAGCCTATATCGAGTAGCGACAAAGCCAGGAAAATTCTTCGCTCGTTGCCACGAGAATGGGATGCTACGGTTACCGCGATCATGGAGTCCAAGAATCTCAACAAACTTGAGTTTAGTGCCCTCATAGGGTCACTCATCAACTATGAGATCGTTCTCAAGTCTAGAGGTACTAAACCAAAACCTCGAGAAAAAGTAGTCGCATTCAATGTTGATAGCGATGTTGAGGAAGATCTTCCCGAAGATGAAGATGACGAGGAACTTGCTCTCTACGCCAAGAATTTTAGAAGGTATAAAAGCCCAATTCAAAAAAGGCGAAGTTTCCTTGGTCGGTATGGCAAGATGGAGCAAAAGAAGAGTGGCTATGCTCCTATAAAGAAGTTCGACAATAATTGTCGGAAATGCGGTCAAGCCGAGGATCCTCTTCAAAGCATCAAATGGAAAGATTCAAAAAGAAGGAGGTCCTAATCGCTTCTTGGAGTAATGACGAGGAGGAGATTGAAAGATCTCTAGACGCGAATCTCGCATTCATGGCACTCAACTCCGAAAGCAATATCGAGGTACCGGCAACAAAGAAAAGCAAGTGGTACATTGATAGCAGATGTTCAAGGCACATGTGCGGCTCCGAGGATTTGTTTGAAGACCTCGAATATCAAGAACAAGGACATGTGACCTTCGGTAGTCCAGTAGCCACTGAAATCAAATGTGGAAGCTCTTACGTACGTTACTCAGTCTAACATACGTTATCTGGAAGTTGGTTAACGCACGCTACATTATACACATTAGCGCATGCTAAATCAGTCAAAATTCTACCGTTGGATATTCTATCCGTTGGAACGAAGAAGTCAAAGGAGATCCGTGAAATCTGGAAAAGCTGATATTAAATAATACTAGCGCACGCTATGCATAGTTGCTAGCGCACACTAAGTACAATTTTAGCCGTTGGAAAAGAGACGTTGGGGAGACAAACCAACACATTTCAAAATCAAAGTTGAAGACATGATGACCAAACGTTAGCGCACGTTACTTTGGAATGACTAGCGCACGCAAGCCATATAATTTTACCGTTGGAACAGTTCATGACCGTTCAGATTAGTCAAAGTCAGAGGTCGTTTGCGCACGTTACGGAAGTACTATTAGCGCACGCTAATAATGAAAATCTCAGAATTCAAAGAAGGACTGAAGCCTATAAATACCTATATCATTTGGGTATCTCAACACACAACTTTAAGAATTCAAGCATTCAAGCACTCAAAGCATTCTTGAGCTCAAATTATGACTGATTACTACATTTTAAGTTGTTAGAAGAAAAGATACAAGAGTGATTTACATTGTAATATATATTATACTTTGTATTCTTTTCATTGGTTGTGAGTGTTGCATCACTCATACTTGAGCGTAAGAGAAACGAATTAAGGGTCACTAATCCGGTGTTATTAGGATCTTTTAATCCGGCATTGTTAGGATTACACTCCTATATTCGTAAGTAAGGATTATCTAGTTCCGATAGAACACTAGATACAAAAAGTTTATTTTGAGAGTGGTTGAGCTTGGACCAATAGAAGACAAGCGATTGTAACGGTTGTTGTGCTCGGACCGATAGAAGACGACACAATTATGTGTGTGGTTGCTCTTTAGCCAATAAAAAAAGAAGTCGGAGAGAGGACGTAGGCAAGTTGCCGAACCTCTATAAATCTTTGAGTCTTTTACTTTCCGCACATTTTCTTTTATTCACGAGAAAGTTCGATATTCCGCCTTACCACTATTCAACCACCCTTCTAGTGGTGAATTTATCTCTTCAGTTGGCATCAGAGCGGGTCTCTTTTTAAAGGTTTAACCACCTAAGGGAAAAAGATCCACAAATGGCTCTTCTTGCCCAAATCGAAGGAAATGCGCTCAACTGTCCTCCCTTATTTAACGGTTCCAATTTCATGACATGGAAAAAGAAAATGGCTATCTTCGTTCAAGCCTATGATATTGAAACTTGGAAAGTTATTACCCTTGGTCCGAAGCTTGCAAAGAAAGAGGATGGATCGTTGAAAAAGTTCGACGAATTCAATGACGAGGATTGGAAGAACACGCACGTTAACTCATGTGCTATCAACTTCTCTATTGCACACTTAATCCCGAAGAACTCAATAGGATATCCTCCTACGAAAGCGCAAAGGAAATTTGGGAAATCCTCGAAGTAACTCATGAAGGAACCAACCAAGTCAAGGAGACTAAAATCAACATGCTACTTCATGACTACGAACTCTTCTCCATGAAAGACGAGGAAACGATCACAAATATGTTGGATCGATTTTCGGCTATAGCCAATGGACTTTAATCTTTCGGAAAGCCTATGTCGAGTAGCGATAAAGCCAAGAAAATTCTTCGCTCGTTTCCACGAGAATGGGATGCTATGGTTACCGCGATCATGGAGTCCAAGAATCTCAACTAACTTGAGTTTAGTGCCCTCATCGGGTCACTCATCAACTATGAGATCGTTCTCAAGTCTAGAGGTACTAAACCAAAACCTCGAGAAAAAGTAGTCGCATTCAATGTTGATAGCGATGTTGAGGAAGATCTTCCCGAAGATGAAGATGACGAGGAACTTGCTCTCTACGCCAAGAATTTTAGAAGGTATAAAAGCCTAATTCAAAAAAGGCGAAGTTTCCTTGGTCGGGATGGCAAGCCGGAGCAAAAGAATATTGGCTATGCTCCTATAAAGAAGTTCGACAATAATTGTCGGAAATGCGGTCAAGCCGAGGATCCTCTTCAAAGCCTCAAATGGAAAGATTCAAAAAGAAGGAGTAACTAATCGCTTCTTGGAGTGATGACGAGGAGGAGATTGAAAGATCTCTAGACGCGAATCTCGCATTCATGGCACTCGACTCCGAAAGCAATATCGAGGTACCGGCACCAAAGAAAAGCAAGTGGTACATTGATAGCAGATCTTCAAGGCACATGTGCAGCTCCGAGGATTTGTTTGAAGACCTCGAATATCAAGAACAAGGACATGTGACCTTCGGTAGTCCAAAGAACCACCGAACTCAAATGTGGAAGCTCTTACATACGTTACTCGGTCTAACGACGTTATCTGGAAGTTGGTTAACACACGCTACATTATACACATTAGCGCATGCTAAATCAGTCAAAATTCTACCGTTGGATATTCTATCCGTTGGAACGAAGAAGTCAAAGGAGATCCGTGAAATCTGGAAAAGCTGATATTAAATAATACTAGCGCACGCTATGCATAATTGGTAGCACACACTAAGTACAATTTTAGCTGTTGGAAAAGAGATGTTGGGGAGACAAACCAACACATTTCAAAATCAAAGTTGAAGACCTGTTGACCAAACGTTAGCGCATGTTACTTTGGAATGACTAGCGCACGCAAGCCATATTATTTTACCGTTGGAACAATTCATGACCGTTCAGATTATTCAAATTCAGAGGCCGTTTGCGCACATTACGGACGTGCTATTTGCGCACGCTAATAATGAGAATCTCATAAATCAAAGAAGGACTGAAGCCTATAAATACCTATATGATTTGGGTATCTCAACACACAACTTTAAGAATTCAAGCATTCAAGCACTCAAAGCATTCTTGAGCTCAAATTACTACTAATTACTACATTCTAAGTTGTGAGAAGAAAAGATACAAGAGTGATTTACATTGTAATATCTATTATACTTTGTATTCTTTTCATTGGTTGTGAGTGTTGCATCACTCATACTTGAGCGTAAAAGAAACGAATTAAGAGTCACTAATCCGGTGTTATTAGGATCTTTTGATCCGGCATTGTTAGGATTACACTCCTATATTCGTAAGTAAGGATTATCTAGTTCCGATAGAACACTAGATACAAAAATTTTATTTTGAGAGTGGTTGAGCTTGGACCAATAGAAGACAAGTGGTTGTAACGGTTGTTGTGCTCGGACCGATAGAAGACGAGACAATTATGTGTGTGGTTGCTCTTTAGCCAATAGAAAAAGAAGCCGAAGAGAGGACGTAGGCAAGTTTCCGAACCTCTATAAATCTTTGAGTCTTTTACTTTCCGCACATTTTCTTTTATTCGCGAGAAAGTTTGATATTCCGCATTACCACTATTCAACCCCCCTTCTAGTGGTGAATTTATCTCTTCAGTTGGCATCAGAGCGGGTCTCTTTTTAAAGGTTTAACCACCTAAGGGAAAAAGATCCGTAAATGGCTCTTCTTGGCCAAATCGAAGGAAATGCGCTCAATCGTCCTCCCTTCTTTGACGGTTCCAATTTCATGACATGGAAAAAGAAAATGGCTATCTTCGTTCAAGCCTATGATATTGAAACTTGGAAAGTTATTGCCCTTGGTCCGAAGCTTGCAAAGAAAGAGGATGGATCGTTGAAAAAGTTCGACGAATTCAATGACGAGGATTGGAAGAACACGCACGTTAACTCATGTGCTATCAACTTCTCTATTGCACACTTAATCCCGAAGAACTCAATAGGATATCCTCCTACGAAAGCGCAAAGGAAATTTGGGAAATCCTCGAAGTAACTCATGAAGGAACCAACCAAGTCAAGGAGACTAAAATCAACATGCTACTTCATGACTACGAACTCTTCTCCATGAAAGACGAGGAAACGATCACAAATATGTTGGATCGATTTTCGGCTATAGCCAATGGACTTTAATCTTTCGGAAAGCCTATGTCGAGTAGCGATAAAGCCAAGAAAATTCTTCGCTCGTTGCCACGAGAATGGGATGCTATGGTTACCGCGATCATGGAGTCCAAGAATCTCAACAAACTTGAGTTTAGTGCCCTCATCGGGTCACTCATCAACTATGAGATCGTTCTCAAGTCTAGAGGTACTAAACCAAAACCTCGAGAAAAAGTAGTCGCATTCAATGTTGATAGCGATGTTGAGGAAGATCTTCCCGAAGATGAAGATGACGAGGAACTTGCTCTCTACGCCAAGAATTTTAGAAGGTATAAAATCCTAATTCAAAAAAGGCGAAGTTTCCTTGGTCGGGATGGCAAGCCGGAGCAAAAGAATATTGGCTATGCTCCTATAAAGAAGTTCGACAATAATTGTCGGAAATGCGGTCAAGCCGAGGATCCTCTTCAAAGCCTCAAATGGAAAGATTCAAAAAGAAGGAGTAACTAATCGCTTCTTGGAGTGATGACGAGGAGGAGATTGAAAGATCTCTAGACGCGAATCTCGCATTCATGGCACTCGACTCCGAAAGCAATATCGAGGTACCGGCACCAAAGAAAAGCAAGTGGTACATTGATAGCAGATGTTCAAGGCACATGTGCAGCTCCGAGGATTTGTTTGAAGACCTCGAATATCAAGAACAAGGACATGTGACCTTCGGTAGTCCAGCAGCCACTGAACTCAAATGTGGAAGCTCTTACATACGTTACTCAGTCTAACGTACGTTATCTGGAAGTTGGTTAACACACGCTACATTATACACATTAGCGCATGCTAAATCAGTCAAAATTCTACCGTTGGATATTCTATCCGTTGGAACGAAGAAGTCAAAGGAGATCCGTGAAATCTGGAAAAGCTGATATTAAATAATACTAGCGCACGCTATGCATAATTGGTAGCACACACTAAGTACAATTTTAGCTGTTGGAAAAGAGATGTTGGGGAGACAAACCAACACATTTCAAAATCAAAGTTGAAGACATGTTGACCAAACGTTAGCGCATGTTACTTTGGAATGACTAGCGCACGCAAGCCATATTATTTTACCGTTGGAACAGTTCATGACCGTTCAGATTATTCAAATTCAGAGGCCGTTTGCGCACATTACGGAAGTGCTATTTGCGCACGCTAATAATGAGAATCTCAGAAATCAAAGAAGGACTGAAGCCTATAAATACCTATATCATTTGGGTATCTCAACACACAACTTTAAGAATTCAAGCATTCAAGCACTCAAAGCATTCTTGAGCTCAAATTACTACTAATTACTACATTCTAAGTTGTGAGAAGAAAAGATACAAGAGTGATTTACATTGTAATATCTATTATACTTTGTATTCTTTTCATTGGTTGTGAGTGTTGCATCACTCATACTTGAGCGTAAAAGAAACGAATTAAGAGTCACTAATCCGGTGTTATTAGGATCTTTTGATCCGGCATTGTTAGGATTACACTCCTATATTCGTAAGTAAGGATTATCTAGTTCCGATAGAACACTAGATACAAAAAGTTTATTTTGAGAGTGGTTGAGCTTGGACCAATAGAAGACAAGTGGTTGTAACGGTTGTTGTGCTCGGACCGATAGAAGACGAGACAATTATGTGTGTGGTTGCTCTTTAGCCAATAGAAAAAGAAGCCGAAGAGAGGACGTAGGCAAGTTTCCGAACCTCTATAAATCTTTGAGTCTTTTACTTTCCGCACATTTTCTTTTATTCGCGAGAAAGTTTGATATTCCGCATTACCACTATTCAACCCCCCTTCTAGTGGTGAATTTATCTCTTCAGTTGGCATCAGAGCGGGTCTCTTTTTAAAGGTTTAACCACCTAAGGGAAAAAGATCCGTAAATGGCTCTTCTTGGCCAAATCGAAGGAAATGCGCTCAATCGTCCTCCCTTCTTTGACGGTTCCAATTTCATGACATGGAAAAAGAAAATGGCTATCTTCGTTCAAGCCTATGATATTGAAATTTGGAAAGTTATTGCCCTTGGTCCGAAGCTTGCAAAGAAAGAGGATGGATCGTTGAAATAGTTCGACGAATTCAATGACGAGGATTGGAAGAACACACACGTTAACTCACGTGCTACTTAACTTCTCTATTGCACACTTAATCCCGAAGAACTCAATAGATATCCTCTTACGAAAGCGCAAAGGAAATTTGGGAAATCCTTGAAGTAACTCATGAAGGAACCACCTAAGTCAAGGAGACTAAAATCAACATGCTACTTCATGACTACGAACTCTTCTCCATGAAAGACGAGGAAACGATCACAAATATGTTGGATCGATTTTCGGCTATAACCAGTGGACTTGCATCTTTCGGAAAGCCTATATCGAGTAGCGACAAAGCCAAGAAAATTCTTCGCTCGTTGCCACGAGAATGGGATGCTACGGTTACCGCGATCATGGAGTCCAAGGATATCAACAAACTTGAGTTTAGTGCCCTCATCGGGTCACTCATCAACTATGAGATCGTTCTCAAGTCTAGAGGTACTAAACCAAAACCTCGAGAAAAAGTAGTCGCATTCAATGTTGATAGCGATGTTGAGGAAGATCTTCCCGAAGATGAAGATGACGAGGAACTTGCTCTCTACGCCAAGAATTTTAGAAGGTATAAAAGCCTATTCAAAAAAGGTAAAGTTTCCTTGGTCGGGATGGCAAGCCGGAGCAAAAGAAGAGTGGCTATGCTCCTATAAAGAAGTTCGACAATAATTGTCAGAAATGCGGTCAAGCCGAGGATCCTCTTCAAAGCCTCAAATGGAAAGATTCAAAAATAAGGAGGTCCTAATCGCTTCTTGGAGTGATGACGAGGAGGAGATTGAAAGATCTCTAGACGCGAATCTCGCATTCATGGCACTCGACTCCGAAAGCAATATAGAGGTACCGACACCAAAGAAAAGCAAGTGGTACATTGATAGCAGATGTTCAAGGCACATGTGCGGCTCCGAGGATTTGTTTGAAGACCTCGAATATCAAGAACAAGGACATGTGACCTTCGGTAGTCCAGTAGCCACTGAACTCAAATGTGGAAGCTCTTATGTACGTTACTCAGTCTAACGTACGTTATCTGGAAGTTGGTTAACGCACGCTACATTATACACATTAGCGCACGCTAAATCAGTCAAAATTCTACCGTTGGATATTCTATCCATTGGAACGAAGAAGTCAAAGGAGATCCGTGAAATCTGGAAAAGTTGATATTAAATAATACTAGCGCACGCTATGCATAATTGCTAGCGCACACTAAGTACAATTTTAGCTGTTGGAAAAGAGATGTTGGGGAGACAAACCAACACATTTCAAAATCAAAGTTGAAGACCTGTTGACCAAACGATAGCGCACGTTACTTTGGAATGACTAGCGCACGCAAGATATATAATTTTACCGTTGGAACAGTTCATGACCGTTCAGATTAGTCAAAGTCATAGGCCGTTTGCGCACATTACGGAAGTGCTATTTGCGCATGCTAATAATGAAAATCTCAGAATTCAAAGAAGGACTCAAGCCTATAAATACCTATATCATTTGCGTATCTCAACACACAACTTTAAGAATTTAAGCATTCAAGCACTCAAAGCATTCTTGAGCTCAAATAACTACTTATTACTACATTCTAAGTTGTGAGAAGAAAAGATACAAGCGTGATTTACATTGTAATATCTATTATACTTTGTATTCTTTTCATTGGTTGTGAGTGTTGCATCACTCATACTTTAGCGTAAGAGAAACGAATTAAGAGTCACTAATCCAGTATTATTAGGATCTTTTGATCCGGCATTGTTAGGATTACACTCCTATATTCGTAAGTAAGGATTATCTAGTTCCGATAGAACACTAGATACAAAAAGTTTATTTTGAGAGTGGTTGAGCTTAGACCAATAGAAGACAAGCGGTTGTAACGGTTCTTGTGCTCGGACCGATAGAAGACGAGACAATTGTGTGTGTGGTTGCTCTTTAGCCAATAGAAAAAGAAGCCGGAGAGAGGACGTAGGTAAGTTGCCGAACCTCTATAAATCTTTGAGTCTTTTACTTTCCGCACATTTTCTTTTATTCGCGAGAAAGTTCGATATTCCGCATTACCACTATTCAACCCCCTTCTAGTGGTGAATTTATCTCTTCAGTTGGCATCAGAGCGGGTCTCTCTCTCAAGGTTTAACCACCTAAGGGAAAAAGATCCGCAAATAGCTCTTCTTGGCCAAATCGAAGGAAATGCGCTCAACCGTCCTCCCTTATTTGACGGTTCCAATTTCATGACATGGAAAAAGAAAATGGCTATCTTCGTTCAAGCCTATGATATTGAAATTTGGAAAGTTATTGCCCTTGGTTCGAAGCTTGCAAAGAAAGAGGATGGATCATTGAAAAAGTTCGACGAATTCAATGACAAGGATTGGAAGAACACACACGTTAACTCACGTGCTACTCAACTTCTCTATTGCATACTTAATCCCAAAGAACTCAATAGGATATCCTCCTACGAAAGCGCAAAGGAAATTTGGGAAATTATTGAAGTAACTCATGAAGGAACCACCCAAGTCAAGGAGACTAAAATCAACATGCTACTTCATGACTACGAACTCTTCTCCATGAAAGACGAGGAAACGATCACAAATATGTTGGATCGATTTTCGGCTATAACCAATGGACTTGCATCTTTTGGAAATCCTATATCGAGTAGCGACAAAGCCAAGAAAATTCTTCGCTCGTTGCCACGAGAATGGGATGCTACGGTTACCGCGATCATGGAGTCCAAGGATCTCAACAAACTTGAGTTTAGTGCCCTCATCGGGTCACTCATCAACTATGAGATCGTTCTCAAGTCTAGAGGTACTAAACCAAAACCTCGAGAAAAAGTAGTCGCATTCAATTTTGATAGCGATGTTGAGGAAGATCTTCCCGAAGATGAAGATGACGAGGAACTTGCTCTCTACGCCAAGAATTTTAGAAGGTATAAAAGCCTAATTCAAAAAAGGCGAAGTTTCCTTGGTCGGGATGGCAAGCCGGAGCAAAAGAAGAGTGGCTATGCTCCTATAAAGAAGTTCGACAATAATTGTCGGAAATGCGGTCAATCCGAGGATCCTCTTCAAAGCCTCAAATGGAAATATTCAAAAAGAAAGAGGTCCTAATCGCTTCTTAGAGTGGTGACGAGGAGGAGATTGAAAGATCTCTAGACGCGAATCTCGCATTCATGGCACTCGACTCCGAAAGCAATATCGAGGTACCAGCACCAAAGAAAAGCAAGTGGTACATTGATAGCGGATGTTCAAGGCACATGTGCGGCTCCGAGGATTTGTTTGAAGACCTCGAATATCAAGAACAAGGACATGTGACCTTCGGTGACAACCAAAAAGGAAAAATTAAGGGAATCGGCAAAGTCGGTAAGGAACCTTCTCCCTCTATCAACAAAGTATTGTTTGTTGAAGGTTTGCATCATAATCTACTTAGCGTTTCACAACTTTGCGATGAAGGTTTTAAAATTCTCTTTGAACAAATGCATTGCACGGCATTTAGAAATAATAAAATTGCATTCATCGGTTTGAGATGTGGAAACATTTATATTGTTCATCTTAATGATAAAAGTTCATTCAATGAAAAATGTCTTATTACTTTGGATGATAATGCATATTTATGGCATCGAAAATTGGGGCATACATCTTTACCTATCATTTCTATTTTATCAAGACATGATCTTGTTCGTGGATTGCCCAAACTCAAGTTTAATAGAAACCACCTGTGTGAATCTTGCATAAAAGGGAACATACTCGAGAATCTTTTAAACCAAAATTCGAGGTTTCCACTAGTCGCGTTCTTGAACTTGTGCATATGGATTTGATTGGACCATCTAGATATGTTAGTTTAAATGGCAAGCTTTACACTTTGGTTATTGTTGATGATTTCTCTCGATTTACTTGGGTTGGATTTTTAGCTCATAAGTATGATGCATTTTCCGAGTTTTCTAAATGGTGTCGTTTGGTATCAAATGAGAAAAATCTCTCCATAATCTCTATCCGTACCGATCACGGAGGTGAATTTTATTGTGCTCCGTTTGAGCTTTTATGTGACAAATATGGTATTAATCATAATTTTTTGGTCCCTAGAACGCCTCAACAAAATGGGGTTATTGAAATAAAAAATCGATCTTTTGTAGAAATGTCAAGGACTATGCTTAACGAATACTCTCTTCCATGATACTTTTGGACCAAAGCAATCTTTACGGCATGTTATGTGATTAACCGGGTTCATGTTCGTATAACTCATCTTAAAACCCCGTATGAATTATGGAAGGGTAAAAAGCCAAATATAGCTTATTTTCATCCTTTTGGTTGCAATGTATTTATTTTAAACAATGGTAAGGATAACTTGGGCAAGTTTGATGCTAAATCCGACTCCGGAATATTTCTTGGTTATTGTACAAATAGCAAAGCATATCACGTTTATAACATTAGAACCAATAAAGTTGAAGAATCCATTCATGTTAAATTCAATTATATGATCTCACCCCCGAGAAAGGTAGAATATTTTGATGATGCAGGTACTTTTCCGGATCCCTCAACCGAAGTGAAGAAAATTTCAGAAATCCAAACGAACACAATCGTTAATTTACCGAAAGATTGGAAGCACATCAAAGACCATCCAAAGGATCTCGTGATTGGAACTATTGAATATGGTGTTCAAACCCAACGGAGAAGCACCGAATATATGGCTCATTGTGCTTTTGTATTCGAAATAGTTCCCAAGAATATATCCGAGGCTCTTGATGATGAAAGTTGGGTGATGGCAATGCAAGAGGAGCTTGTACAATTCGTGCACAATAATGTATGGAATTTAGTTCCCGCTCCTAAAGATAAAAACAATTATCGGAACTAAATGGGTACACAAAATCAAGAGTGACGAAGATGGTTATCCAATTTGAAATAAATCTCGTTTGGTCGCTCAAGGGTATAATCAAGAGGAAGGTCTTGATTACAAAGAAAGTTTTGCTCCCGTGGCTCGACTCGAAGCCATCCGTTTGTTATGTGCATTTTCCGCTCACAGAAAGATCAAACTATTTCAAATGGATGTGAAAAGTGAATTCTTGAATGGCTACATTCAAGAAGAAGACTATGTCAAGCAACCTCCCGGTTTTGAAGATCATCAATTTCCGGATCACGTCTACAAGCTCAACAAGGCACTCTATGGGTTGAAACAAGCACCCCGAGCATGGTATGATCGTTTAAGTCAATTTTTAATTGCAAATGATTATAAAAGAGGTAAAGTCGATAATACCTTGTTTGTGAAAATATTGAATGATGATATACTTGTTTGCCAAATCTATGTTGGTGACATTGTTTTTGGAGCTACTAACGAATCATTGTGCCAAGATTTCTCTAATCTTATGAATGGAGAGTTCGAGATGAGTATGATAGGAGAATTAACATTCTTCCTTGGGCTTCAAATCAAGCAATGCGAAGATGGAATCTTTATTCATCAAACAAAGTACTCAAACGATCTCCTAAAGAAATTCAAAATGGAGAGTAGCAAAGTGATTTCAACACCAATGTCCTCTTCATTAAAGCATGAAAAAGATGAAAATGGCAAACCCGTAGATCAAAAATTATATCGAGGTATGATCGAATCTTTGTTAAATTTGACGGCTTCTAGGCCAGACATAATATTTGCTACATGCTTATGTGCTCGATTCCAAGCTAATCCCAAGGAATCACATTTAATTGCTTGTAAACGCATTTTTCATTACTTGAAAGGGACTATCGAACTAGGTCTATGGTACCCCTCTGGCTTGGACTTTAATTTGATTGCATATAGTGACGCCGATTTCGGCGGATGCAAAATTGATAAAAAGAGTACTAGTGGTACATGTCATTTCATCGGTTCATGCTTAATATCTTGGGGAAGTAAAAAGCAAACCAGTGTAGCGCTGTCTACAACTGAGGCTGAATACGTTGCTATAGGGAGCGCCTGTGCTCAGGTACTATGGATCAAAAATCAACTCCGAGACTACGGCATTTATTTTGAAAATACCCCTATATTATGTGATAATACTAGTGCAATAAATTTGAGCAAAAAAACGTGTGTTGCATAGTAGAACTAAGCATATAGACATTAGACATCATTTTTTACGCGATCATGTGCAAAAGAAAGATATATGCTTAATTTTTGTCGGGACGAAGGACCAACTTGCTAATATTTTTACAAAACCTCTTCTCGAGGAATCATTTAATTCTATTCATTTACAACTTGGTATGGGACATCTAGACAATTTTTGAAATTAATTTTCTACTCGAGAAATCAATATCTTTGAAACATTCCATTCGCTAGCGCGCGCTAGCATTACCTATTTAACGCGCGCTAATCCCTTACCCCTGGACACATTTCTTTCGATAGCGTACGCTAACCACACTGATATTGCGTGCGCTAACTAAAAATTCTTATTTTCGGCATCTGCTACTGGACAGTCCAGTAAACTTTCACTTCAATCCCAGCGTATGCTACCTTTATTCCACAACGTACGCTAACGCATATATATTCTGACCTATAAATAGAATTCAGCAGCACACTTTTCAGAACCCTAAATTCCTTTTCATCTCCGACGAACCCAAATAGCCGATTTATGCTCAAAACCAAAAAATCCGACCTAAATCTCTCTTCAAACCTTCAATTCCTATCTCAATCATGTCGAGCAAGGGTATAAAACTCACGGAGAAGGCTTACAAAAGCACTAAATGTACCCGAGAACCAGAGTATGATGCATCTCGGTTTGTGTCCTATATCGCCTTCAAAGTGTTTTCGGAAATCCTACCTCAAGAGCACTTTACCGATTGTTACTTCTTCAATCTCGGAAGTCTCGAACGAGCCAAGGTAAAAATCCATGAATTTTTTGAATCCCTAGGCATAGCTCGTTTCGTTGAATGCAAAGAGATTATTTATCCTTCTTGTGTTCGGGAATTTTATGCTAATCTTCATTTGGGAGACGGTGATGGTTCTTCTGGTGGATTCGTTCTCAATAGCTTGGTGAACGGGACTGTGGTGAAAATTTCGTCGGAAATCCTTCATGAGTTATTTGGTTTGTCGAAGGACGGCTTTGCTTGTAGTGGGAAGTCGATTGATGAAGAATCGGACGTATCATAGAAAGAGATTGCCAACTTCTTGTGTTCGAAGGCTGTCATCGAAGTTACTGATGAAGTGTTCGAAAACAACAACTTTGGTATACATATATGGCTGTTGTTGGCAGCACTCACTAAATGCTTGATGCCAAAGGTGAACACGCAACACAAGCTCGTCGGCATTGACAAACACGTGGTGTACCGGGTGCTGAAAGACGACAACGTGGATTTCACCGAAATTTTTTTAAATTGGATGAAGGCAAAAGGAGACTCCTTTCGCTCGAAACATTATTCGACGAGAACGCGGAAGTCAGGACTCCCATTCGGCTCCATTCTCACTGTGATCTTCCATCATTTCTGTCTCGATTTGTCAAGCGAGGCATCGGTTCCAGTGTCACGAGGACACGAGATTAGCGATCTCACCCTCAAAGCAATGCACTATGTTGAAACGTTTAATATAGGTTGGGTGTTATTCTCGTACCTTCGGGAAGACGACCAACTGCTGAAAGGGACGCGAACACCGACTCTGGCCAAATGTGTGCTCCATCGAGGACCTTACACACTTTGGGAATTGCAAACCGGAATCTTTGTTCGTCACCCGATAACAAAAGTAAAACGACCAATGAAGGATTCAATCACCGAGGAGGAGGAGGGTGACCTCGTAGCCCGTATGCGTAGTATTGAAACCTCTCAAATGGAAATACGTGAAGATGTCCGCTCTCTTCATTCATAAGTTAAGGGAGTTCGCGGGCTGCTCGAGGATTTTATTCATCCATCCTTTCCGCTCCCTTCCTCTTCATCTGACCAAGCATCCTAGTTTCTATGACTTTGATTCTCGTTGTAGCAAACTATGTTTCATTTGTTTGTGATGTCTTGTGTCTTGATTGGTTATGTAATGCTTGAATTATTCTCCTTAATAAAATGCTCATTGAATTAGTTTTGCTGTGGTGTTTTGTTTTGTTTTGTTTTGATAATATGTTCTCTACCATAATTTGTTAAATCTGCAACGATTCAGGGGGAGTTCCTTTTTGTTTCTGTCAAAAAGGGGGAGAAAACACTCCAAAAACTGAACGTACTAACATATCGAACAAATCACTTTGATTCGAATTTTTTAAAATGGTTTTTGTAGGAATATATTAAATGTTTTGACATCATCAAAAAGGGGGAGATTGTTGACTCAAAAAGTATTTTGATGATAATCTCACTCAAAACATTTAATAAAATCGATCTCAGTAAGCTGTTATATTGAAGGAAAAAACTGGTCTTAGCGCACGCTATATGTTTCAGAGTAGTGCACGCTATTGAGGCATATATACATACAAGTCAACTCAGCTGCAGTCTAATCGGAACCTAACTAATGGATAGCGCACGCAAAAGCTTCACTATTTGCGTACGCTAAAATACCAATATTAGCGCACAATATACCATATTATTAATGTGCGCTATTGTTAGGAGTATGCCCTCGAATGCCATTTAGAGGTTGTTGAGTGAGGGCATTGTACTTGTAATTATGTAAACCATTTATATAAGGCAAATGAATGTTTCTTTATTTACTGGTAGTTACTGGCATTCCTAACTCGTAAATAAACATATAGAAACTAGTCCGTGTATTTGAGAGCAAAACATTCCACTCCTTATTGGATAAGGGGATAGGCACTGGAAAGGTTATAGCTCAAATACTTAATCGTTCGCAAGTCGATGAAACTTGACTGGGCGTTAAGTTTATGTGAAGACTTGTATGATGTGTTCTTTGACATGGAGAGTGTCTGCCGAACACTAATGGTTAGTGGGAGCACACGTTATAGGTATGCTAATTGGATTAGTATACTCGAACCGACTCACCCTCGATTCGTCACACGGATTTCACTCTGGGACAGTCAATGACGGAATCGAAAGGTTGTTATAGGTATTCGTGAACCTTCGACTTGAGGATTTAGTAGGTATGTGCTTGTGACGTCAAGATTTTCATTAGTGTAGTTCGACCTTGTAAACCGGAAGGCGGGGGTCAACCTCGACGTGCATCTTAAAGGGCAAGTAGCAGGTCCTACTGAATACCAAGATAGAATTCTTTCTCCCGTTAGTGAGCGGGTTATATGTCCTATGCGGTTATTGGCAGATGAGATCATAAGTCTTTGGCCAAAGCATTGGAGCTAGTTGTATTAGATACACGACAGCTCGATAATCTCGATTTGCATTAACGCATGCATAGCGTCAAGTACAGATAGGGTTTGCCTGACCGTGACCCTATAACTTGATCGAGACATTTGAAACAAGGGTTTATACGTATACTGGTATTCAGGACAGAATGGTTCTTGAATGATCCCAATCATTCGTTCTCAGTTGGGGTACAGTGTAGGCCGCCAGGCTGGCTAGGTGGTGCTACTACTCTTTGGTTCCTCCCATTGCTGACTGAGACGGACCTACCGAGTCGCGCATTAGGATTGACGATGGAATGAATTAAGCTAATTCTCTCATTATGAATATTAGATATTGGATATCTAATTTGGGACATTGGATGTCTAAATCGATTTATTGGATAAATTGATTTACGGCCTAATGAATTAAATATTTCACTGGGTGATTAATTTAATTCATGAATATAATTATTTCTTGGAGAAATTAATTATGTTATTTTGTATTTGATATGTTTAATTAATTGGATTAATTAAACGACACAAATACATCGGAACGGAATCGGAGTTTATCTGTTTGGACTCGCGGGAGTCCGAAACGAACCGAACTTGTCCGATTTCTACATGGGCCGCCCCCCACATTTCCACCCACTTTCATATGGACCCTTGTTCCATTCTTTAATGTTTTGATCATTGAGGTGGTGGGGCTTTGATTCTCATAATAATGAGATGTAACATGTGAAGAGTTGAATAAATGAAGAAGACATCTCTCACTTCTAATTCCAAGCCAACTTCCAACGTGAGGATAGAGGGTAGAGAGAGAGAGAGAGAAAAGACTTCTCCAAGTCTTCTTCATCTTTGTTCATCAACTTCTTCTTCATTTTTCTTGGAGAAAAATTGAGAGAAATTATTGAGAGATATATTATACACTTAGAGTGTAGTAATAAATAGCTTCATCACTTAGCTCTAGCCGTATCCTCGGAGGATAGCAAGGTGATCGTCATTCCGGTCGTTTCTCCGACGCATGGCAAGTAGAGACGCGGTGCTTTCGGTGTTGGATCGTTCAAGAGCTTGGGGAATAGCTCAAGAGAAGGTTATCCATCTAATCAACGGACTACAAGGGTGAGTTTCTATATCTCTTGTGAATTCGTTTTTGATATTCGTATATACGTAGCTCGATCGATCCTCGTAGGGATTCGGATCGAATTAATTTTCGTTTTACCGCTTCCGTTGGGCCTTCGTTTTAGGCACCGAATCCCAACAGTGGTATCGGAGCGTAGGTCCTGCGATCGTATATACGATATTAGCATTTGGAATGCTTGATTAGATGGTGAATGATTTGGAATCATTTTAGTCATAATCGTGGTATATGTTTTTACGTTCGTTGTAGTTATATTTTTCGTAAGTTTATGTCTAAATATAAATCTTAATTTCTTGGAAATATGATTTATATTGAAGATATGAATGTTGGATAATATAGATATTGGATATCCGGTCGAAAAACTAGCCCCGAAATGCCGTTGGACGGTCCGGGAGGGGTCCGGGAGCAGGGGGCCGCGGCCCAGGCTGTGCGGCCGGCACAGGCGACCAGCATCAGGGCCGCGGCACAGCTCGAGGCCACGGCCCGAGCTCTTGGGCAGCCGGCGGCGCCGAGCGTGACTCGACCATGCCAGGCCTGTCTGCCGGCAGTGACTCGGCCATGGCAGGCCAATTTCGCCCCGGCTCGAGTTTTTCGTGTATTCTTGAAAATTAATATCCCGCATGTTAAATTAGATTTAATATGATTAAAATGATTTATGGTATTTCATTTTATAAGGGAAATTTGATTAATTGGAATATTTATGGTTGACCGAATTATTTTGAACGTTATCATATTACCGATTGTGTGAATCGATTGGATCGGTTCGTATTGTTGATTGGATCAATGTATCTCTACGCTTTTCATTTATTTAGTATTTATTGGATGATTGATTTTGAATGGGGATGTGGTTCGTGGACTTAGTTTTTGAATCGTTCATTTTATTCGATTGGGTTGTAAAGGCCGTTTTGAGCTTATTTATTTTACTAGAAAAATTTGTATCTAGGATGCAATTTTCAATGTAAAAAATATTTGTAATGACGAAGACCAGAGGAAGATCCATTACGAGAAGACGAAGATTCAAGACGAAGACTTGTAATTAGATTATGGAGTTTTTGTTTTCTAGGAACGGTCCATGAACCACGTGTTGGTAGCAACTAGGTTGTGAATGGTTGTTTCATGTTGTATGAATGCCACAAACGCGCTTAAATGATTAATATGCAAAGTGTAACATTAATCGCTATAATTGTCCCACAACAAATAATTAAGTTTATAAGGTTTCAAGGTTTTCCTTCCCTCCATCGAGTTTTCGGGAAATTGAAATCCAAACCGGATGTGCTATGCTTCCGAGTTATCGGGGTAGTCGTTCGGGGAGGATGGATAAATTACCGGGAGCGCATTAGATGCCTTCGGTTGGAGCAAATTTTATCCCTAGAAACCTGATAGGTTGCCGGATAAGATTCAATTGTGAAACTGATTTGCGTCGATGGTATAAACTTAACTTGTTCACGAACCATAGAAACCGTATAGGTTGAGGGGAGTGAACAAGGGGAAAAAGAAGATCGAATCATCCATTAGATGGGTTGGTGTTGGACACCACTTTATGAAAATTAATAGACTAGAAACACATTCGATTGCCCTCTATTAAGATTTATAAAGAACTCGATCACCACTATGAAGTAGAGCGACGATACTTAGGATATCACATGGGAGTGTGTTATTCCGATAAAAATAGTGGGAGATGGGTAACAAGAATAGAAAAGACCTTAATTCTATACTCGAACATAATTGAATGAGTCACTAATTAATCTATCGTACTTAATGCAAACTCAAATCTCAATATGACAATGAATCCACTCGCAATTACGCTCGAAAGAACACCTTAATGGGACCTAACTTTGTGGATTGGCTCCGCAATCGATGATTGTCCTCGGTATAGAGGCACTGGGATACGTCTTGGAGACGGACATTCGGCGCCTCTGTTGGACCCGAGCCAATCGGGAAGAGATTGAAAACCACAAAAAGTGGGTTAAGGATGACGTGAAAGTCCGTGCTTATATGATGGCTTCCATGTCTAATGAGCTTCAGAGAGCTCATGAGAAAATGACTGCTGGCGATTCTATCTCACTTAACCGAACTTTATGGTGAGCACAGCAGAACTGCTAGATATGAGATATCCAAGCAACTGTTCGGTGCAAGGATGAAGGAAGGTGAGAAGGTTGGGGAACACGTCCTCAAAATGATATCCATGATCGAGAGATTGGAGGCTCTTGATTTTAAAATGGATACTTCTCTCCAAACCGACCTTATCCTACAGTCTCTCCGTGATTCCTTCTCACAGTTTGTTATGAAGTTCAACTGCAATGAGATTGCATGTAATTTAGCTGGGCTAATGAACAAACTTGTGACCGCTCAGTCTCAGATGAAGACTCCGCGAATGAAGGAGTCTGCTCTTGTGATTTCTTCTGGACTTCGGAAGTCTAAGAATAAGAAGAAAAAGACCAAGAAGCGGACTGGACCACAAGCTAAGGACCTTAAGGGAAAGGGCAAGGCCCCGATGGTTCCAAAGAACAAGAAGAAGAAGGATGTTTGTCTCAAGTGCGGTGAGCTGGGCCACTGGGCTAGAGACTGTCCGATTCTTCATGGCACTTCAGGTACAGAACTTTTAGTTTTGGAAACAAATTGTTCTGCTACTATATTTTCTACTTCCTGGATACTTGATTCTGGTGCTAGTTCTCATATTTGTACCGTGAATCAGGATCTGGAACAAAGTAGGAAGCTTGGGGCTGGAGAAGTTATGATCACAGTCGGAAGCGGGCATAGTGTCGAGGCGACCGACATAGGATCACTTCTTTTGGGTTTAGAATCCGGCTTTGTTTTGACTTTAGAAGATGTACTTGTTTTGCCCAAGGGGCACAAAAACATTGTATCCATTCCGGTCATGGACCGAAAAGGCTTTTCATTTTTCATTGGTGATGGTTCCTGCAAAATTTATTTTAGAAATAAACTAGTAGGTACTGCTACATTGTTGAATGGATTGTATCATCTAAATCTCAGCAACAAAGTAGTTGTGAATACTATGACTGGAAAACGTGGTAGGGATGACACCAATCAAGTTTTGAAATGGCATCTTAGACTTGGTCATGTTGGTCAGACCAAGGTTTACAAGATGGAAAAAGATGGACTTATGGGTCCATTGGGATCGGATCCCTTTCCTACTTGTGAATCTTGCCTTAACGGCAAAATGGCTAAGTCCCCCTTCACAGGGACTTTTGAAAGAGCCGCTGATAAACTGGGATTAATCCATACTGACGTTTGTGGTGCTTTGGAAGCAGCACGTGACGGATATCAATATTTCATTACGTTTACAGATGATCATACTAGGTATGGTTATGTATACTTAATGAAACATTAATTCGAGGCCTTTGAGAAATTTCAGGAATTCAAGGCCCTAGTCGAGAAACAAACTGGTAATCATATCAAAGCACTTCGGTCGGACCGAGGTGGAGAGTATATGAGTATGGAGTTTGACCAGCTCCTTAAGGAACATGGAATAGTTTCACAACTAACACCTCCAGGTACTCCTCAGTTAAATGGTGTGTCAGAAAGAAGGAACCGGACCCTGTTGAACATGGTCCGTTCCATGCTTGGCTATACTGACTTGCCGATTTACCTGTGGGGGTATGCACTTCTGACTGCCGCATATATCTTGAACAGATGTCCTTCCAAATCCGTTCCTAAAACTCCACATGAGATGTGGGAGGGAAGGAAACCAAGTCTTAATCATATTAGGATTTGGGGATGTCCCGCCTATGTCAAGAAGACTAAGGTGGAAAAGTTGGAAGCTAGGTCTGCGAAGGGAAGTTTCATTGGATTCCCGTATAGGATGATGGGATATCTATTCTACATGCCCGAAGATCGAAGGATCATTGTTGCTTTACAAGCACACTTCCTGGAAGATGAGTTCATTCAGGAAGGCGGAGCAGGTAGAAGTATTTCTTTAGAAGAATACAATGAAACTCCTCGAGAGACACCTGTGCAAGAAACTGGAACCGAACTTTCTGAAACACAAGTACAACCACCTCGTAGGTCTAGTAGGGTGTCTCATTTACCTGAGAGGTATGGGCTTGTGCACTTGGAGGAGATGGGTCTCCATGAGGTTCCAAGTGATAGCCAAGAGACCGATCCGACGACATATGACCAAGCGATGGTGGATGTAGACTCCGCGAAATGGCATGAAGCTATGGAAGCTGAGATAGACTCGATGCATGTCAATCAGGTCTGGACTCTAGTAGACCGCCCCAAGGGCATAGTGCCTATTGGGAACAAGTTGATCTACAAGAGAAAGACTGATGGTGATGGCAAGGTTGACGCCTATAAGGCCAGGCTTGTGGCAAAGGGTTATACCCAGAAGGAAGGGATCGATTACCACGATACCTTCTCGCCTGTAGCCATGATCAAGTCTATTCGCATGATGCTTGCTATAGCTGCCTACCACGATTATGAGATATGGCAAATGGACGTAAAGACGGCTTTCCTTAATGGATTCCTCGAGGAGGAAATCTATATGGAGCAGCCTAAAGGCTTTGTGTCCGAAGTCGATATTCAGAAAGTGTGCAAGCTTCAACATTCCATTTATGGACTGAAGCAAGCGTCGCGTAGTTGGAACCTTCGTTTTGACGAGGCAATCAAAGAGTTTGATTTCGTGCAAAATGAGGAGGAACCTTCTGTATATAAGAGGGTTAGTGGGAGCAAGATCGCATTCTTAGTACTATATGTGGATGATATTCTGCTAATAGGAAATGATGTGGGAATGATCAGTTCTGTAAAAGCTTGGCTTTCGAGTAATTTCTCCATGAAAGACTTGGGAGAAGCTACCTATATTCTCGGTATTCGACTCTACTGGGATAGAGCGAAGAGAACAATAGGTCTTTCCCAAGCCCTCTATATAGATAAAATCTTAAAGCGATTTAAGATGGATGATTCTAAAAGAGGGTTCCTACCGATGCAACATGGAATAAAACTCTCCTTGAATATGTGTCCTCAAAGTGAGGAACAACGCAAGGAAATGAGTATTATACCATATGCTTCGGCCGTGGGTAGCCTTATGTATGCTATGTTGTGTACAAAACCTGACATCGCGCATGCTGTAAGCGTGGTGAGTATGTTTCAGGCAAACCCAGGTAGGGAACATTAGACTGCCGTAAAGAACGTTCTCAAGTACTTGAGAAGGACTAGAGATATGGTTCTGATGTATGGCGGTGGAGAATTGGATGTGGTGGATTCACTGATTCGGACTTCCAAGGACTGAAGGACGACTCGATGTCCACTTGTGGCTACATATTTACTCTTAATGGAGGAGCAGTATCTTGGCGTAGTGCCAAGAAAAGCGCGACTGCTGATTCCACCTGTCAGGCTGAGTATCAAGGAGCCTCGGAGGCTTCCAAGGAAGGGTTCTGGATTAAGAAGTTTCTGGGAGAACTTCAAGTGATACCATGTGCTCAGCTGCCTGTTCCGCTGTACTGCGACAACGATGGAGGTGTAGCGCAGGCCAAGGAGCCGAGGTTTCACAACAGCACCAAACATATTGAGAGGAAGTATCATCTCGTAAGATAATTTGTTCGCAAGGGATACATTGTGCTGCACAGAGTAGACTCGGCCGACAACGTCGCCGATGTAACACCCCCAGATCAAACCGGGAATATTACACGCCGCAGACCCTCTCCATGAGGATTCACCACGCTAGACATCAACACAACACATTACATTACATACTGACGAATCAAAATAACGAATCAATAGACCGATTTGGTCTTCCGTCACTGACTTACAAATCAAAATACATAAACTCATCCCGACTCATACACATGCAAGGGTAAAATACTTGCAACGACGAACAATAAGACAGAGGAAAAGACAATACAATGGACTCCGACTAACTGAAGTCAAAACTGGCCTTCGTGTGATTAGTATCATTCGTCTTTCATCATCCCTCGCACCGATCCTGTGTCTTGCTCCCGAAAACCTGCATGTACCTGGACACAATACAGATATCCACCCCCCGATTACTCGGGGGTTAGCAAAACTCCACTGTTTCGCTAGTGCAAGTATAAAGTGCAAATACGAGCCATACACAACACATTCCGAGAATACAACGAAAGACTTCCCGAGATATATTTAGTTAAAAATAGTTCAAGTCTTGAAAGTAGAAGCGAAGCAAGTAAGCACTTTGAAAATAATTCCAAATCTCGGGAGTTTTGAAAACAATAGAAAATGAAAAGTTCTTAATTCCTCGAAAGTCATTTAGGGTCACAGCCCCAAAGTTCATTTTCCAAAATACAAATCCGTTTAACAAAACACGGGGTCCACGACCCAACCATTCCGGTCACAAAACACAGGGTCCACGACCCGATCATCCACTTCAATTCACTTACAAGGACACATAACACATTATTCCTATGCCATTCTAGCCAAGCACCAAAACTCGATATATAATGTCTCTCGACCCCGAGCACAAAGCATTGTGATACTCCGGACAATATCACTATTAACGAAAACATCAACGTCATCCTCAAGATGAAAACCACAACTGGTAACCCGCGGCCGTACCCCTTAGTATCGACCCCCAGACATCCCGTCGGACACTCCGGGTGGGAAACCACTTCCGCGGCCGTACCCCTTAGTATCGACCCCCAGACATCCCGTCGGACACTCCGGGTGGAAGTTCATCCACACACGCACCCAAGTCCACTTCCGTGGCCGTACCCCTTAGTATCGACCCCGGACATCGTCGGACACTCCGGGTGGAAGGAACAACACACACACACGTTCCAAAATCACAGTTGCAAACCACAAGCCTCGAAGGTCAATCACAGTATATATAGTCGAGGTACCTTACTAGAATGGCCAGTTCATCCAACATATACTCACGACCAAGTAATGATACGATTCATGCTAGAATTTCAACGATGCAGCTAGTACAAATAACATAGCAACGAGGGAAAATACCTATCCAACCACGCCGAACGACACAATGAGACAGGATCATCAATAGGCATACGTTACATACATATCTCAAGGAAAGGTTAAGCTATAAATCCTCAACGTCATAATCACACAAAATAATACCCCACACATACTTAGACAAGCATATTTAACAACGAAATCATACGAGTCATCTTTAAAGGAAGTATTGAAGAGCATATCAATTCCTTTGAAAGTTAATTATAGGTATTCATAAATTACGTATCGTAAATTACCAACTAATATATCCACAAAACACGTAATGTATGGGCAAGATACTTGCCTCGAATAACCACAACGCAGAGAATCGGCCGAAGTAGGTTGGCACGAACCAACTACGAACTCACCTGCTCCACCGAACGACAATCCGCAACAATGAACTACGAACGAAAACAATAACAAAGAAAATAAATTCCAAAGTACGACTCAAAGCCGCTGAATTCAAAGAACAAATGACGAAGGTTCAAGGATTTCCCCCAAAACGGCCAAGAACACGATTTGTCCCGACGAAACACGAAAACGAAATTCCAAGTTGAAATATGGATACACAATCCATAGAATGTGTTTAACAACATCATTTAACCACAATCGATCCATCAAAAACGGATGAAAAACGAGATCGAGAACAGATCCCCCAAAAAGTCGATTCGAAGGAAATCAAGAAATATACTTCGATTCGACGAAGAACAATGGATTAAATGATGTTAAACACTGAATACTACCAAGATTAATCATACCCATCATGAATTAATCAAAAACACGGAACGAATCGGACAAAAATGCAAAAACCCCCCAAATTCACGAAATTAGGGTTCTAAGGGAGATTACCTTGATTCGCTGGATCAAAGGATGATAACGGATGATTGGTTGATGTTATAACCTCAAGAACTTCATGGATTTGTTGTTAAACAACATGGCTCCATGATCTCTAAGTCTCCAGCTGCGGAAGAGAAAGGTAGGAAATGAAAAACGAGATGAAATGTGACTGCTCTGTCACATTTATACTGGGCTGGACTAGCGCGCGCTAGGCTGCCGAGCTAGCGTGCGCTATCGGCCCAGGCCGCAGTCCAGTGCCCACACTGCCCTACTGACTCGGCCAGGTAGCGTGCGCAGCCTTCTGGCCGTAGCGTGCGCTACCTGCCAGTCGTAGCGTGCGCAATGCCCGACAGTAGCGTGCGCTACCTGCCGAGCATGACCGATTCCAGAACCCCTAGACTCCACTGTCCAGACCCGATAGCGTACGTTAGGCCAGCCGATAACATGCGCTACACCTGCCGGTTAGCGCACGCAGCCTTCCGGCCGTAGCGTATGCTACGCCGGTTCCTGCCGCACCCGTCCGGCCAGTGCCCGCAATCGTTCGGCCAGTCCCGCAACCGTCCGGCCAGTGCTCGAACACCAGGGCTCGACGACTGGATTTCCGAAAACGCACAAAACGAACACGAAGAAAAGTTTGCGGACAACATCAACGACCCGAAATGAAAACATAATACCATAATTAATCATACGCGACCAAGAAACGGGTCGAGACAACAATTACAGATACGGATACCCGTAACTTTGGGTAAATTACAAAATGGCCCAAAACGCACGAAAATCACGATACATGATCGAATAACCAAACCGAAGTTCACAACACGTCTAACAAAGTTAAACGGACTTACGGGAAACTCGAAACAGCAGTTTTGACCTAGATTCGCAAGAATCGAACTCAAGTGCGGAAAAGTCGCTAAAAAGCACGGAACTCAACAAAACGATACCGAAACGAACTCGGATGACAAAAAGTGCAGAATTAATCATTCTGGAAATGACGAAACGGTCATGAGTGAGTCGTAAAAACGGACTCCGGCTGAAAAAGAAATTTACCGGAAATCGAAGATTGCGGATATTACATTCTACCCTCCTTAAAATAAGTTTCGTCCCGAAACTTAAAACAAGTAGGGAGAAGCAATATCCCCAGGAAAACTCAACGAGATACGCAAGGAAACGCGTAACTTACGCCCATCGGCGAAACGTTACAAGCAACGCAAAGGAATATACTGCGTGAAAACACGCTCCATGACGATCAACACAACGTCGCCGTTAGGGATATAATAAAACCAACAAGTGACAAGCGTCATCAAATGGATAATACAATCAAGTCAATTATCCGAACAATCACAAAACACAACGGACGAAAATCAATACGATTGACCAACCCAACGGTACATCAATCAAAACGCGAGCCAATCGCTGAACAAATACGGAATTCCACCGCCCAAGGGTTGGAAGATCGAAAACGAGACTAATTTTCCGAACTTGGAAAGGTCACAACGATATATAGATCAATTTGGAACAATATCAGAACTCGCTCGAATGACAAAGGTGAGAAACAACACCAGGTCAGAAGCATCAACGAACACAGTCGAGTCGATACGGTTGGACGAAACAGAAGAGAAAGAAAAAAAAATGTGGGTATTACATCATATCACCTTTAAAAGAGGTTTCATCCCGAAACCTAAACAACGAGAACGAAGTGCTGGAATAGCAACCTTCCCGACCATACCCTCTTGGTCCACATCCGATCTTCATGGCCATTAGTATCGTGGTCACGACTGTGTCCTCTGCCCAACGGCATACTAAGCGGATTCCCACTCAATACGATTGAACAACTTCGCAAAATATTATACTAAAGTACCAACTCAGCACGACATATCACATAAGGTAACCAATAACAACTCGAAAAGAAAATCCACGAGGTATCCTTTTAAAGGAAATCTTTTGAAAATCCTAGGATTTGTATGCTATTTAAAATAAACTTTAAAAGTACTTTTGGTACCTCGGGTTGTTTCATCAAAACTTGTAAACAACATACTTTAACCTTCTCATTTGAAATCATTTGAAGTCATCATGCCTCTACGTGTCATCATCACCGTTAACAACTAACAAGTTAACCATGCAAGATCATCAAATCATTCTTACATACTCTAACATTTCCAAACCCGAGTTCGAACTTTACATCGAGTGAGATTTTTCATCTTTCACTATATATTTGTGAAAATAAAAATCACATTGGTTTTTTAAAATAAAATATTTTTATGGTGTGAAAGATTTTTGAAAATCATTCACTCGAATTATTTGAAAATGCAACAATACGTTAAAATCATTTTCGAAAATTCCCCCAACACTTCACAAACATAAACGACGGTAATATTTTACAAAATGTTCAAGGTACTTTAAAACAACTCTTTCAAATACCGTCGAGGTTTTATTTGAGAATCCTAGGCCGGCTCGCAAATTTCAAACAATTTCCAAAGGTCATACGAAGCCGCCGGCTAATCGCACTTGCACAAACTTATGAAGGTTTTAGAAAAGCGTGTTCGAACACACTCACAGCAGACATAATTTATCAATTTGCCGAACCCAATCAATTATCACTTAGCGCAACGAAAAAAAAAAATCATAACGCACATTCATACAAAACAGTTGTCATTACTTGACAACACACATAGAATACAGTCCCGGGTGATTGACTGCTAAGGTTAGGCCTAACGGCTAAAAGAAATGTAGTTCCCTAGCCTCTGTCCAGACTGACTAACGCGCGCTACAACATATATTTAGCGTGCGCTACCCATGCTGCATTAGCGCGCGCTAGCCTTACACTTAGCGTGCGCTAACGGTTCTATTTTAGCAACATGATTGCGAACATATATACGACATTACTGGAATCGAAGGTCACAAATAAACAACAATAATATTTGAATCTCAAAGCCATCGATTCACATAATTACAACACATCATGATCAACCATCAAAAGGCAATTGTCATTCAAAACCGAAAAGTTAAAAGCAAGGGTCACGTCTTGAGTATATTTTGTAGAACTCATTTGAGTTCAAAACTCGTGTTTTGAAAACTTATAGTACACAGTGGAAAAGAAGTATCAATAATTCGAGTTTTCAGAACTTTCAGCCTTGAGGTCAACATACGAAAATCAACTTTTTCCTCCCTTGGAGGACATTTTAAAAATTTTACGTGACTCCCCGAAAGGATTCGAAAACTTAAAATTCCAAGGTTTATACTCTTGCAAGAAAAACGATTTATACAAAGATACATTCAGCAACATCATTCTACATTTTAGCGCAAGACGGGAATCAACAAATATATGTCACTTACTCATGATGCACCTTCAAATACTAACTACATAACACAGAATCACACAGGCTTGTATAGCTCGTGGTACAACCTGTAGTAGGGAGACTTACATCCACAGATCGCACGAAGATGATGGTTGTACCCTGATACTAATCACGGCCGACATTCCAAACGACGCGTCGCGACACGATATCAGTCAGACTCAATCTGACAAGACAAGACCCAACAATACACGACTGGACCCAACAGCCTAGGTTTCCGCAACCTAAGCTCCGATACCATAAATGTAACACCCCCAGATCAAACCGGGAATATTACACGCCGCAGACCCTCTCCGTGAGGATCCACCAGGCTAGACATCAACACAACACATTACATTACATACTGACGAATCAAAATAACGAATCAATAGACCGATTTGGTCTTCCGTCACTGACTTACAAATCAAAATACATAAACTCATCCCGACTCATACACATGCAAGGGTAAAATACTTGCAACGACGAACAATAAGACAGCGGAAAAGACAATACAATGGACTCCGACTAACTGAAGTCAAAACTGGCCTTCGTGTGATTAGTATCATTCGTCTTTCATCATCCCTCGCACCGATCCTGTGTCTTGCTCGAAAACTGCATGTACTGGACACAATACAGATATCCACCCCCCGATTACTTGGGGGTTAGCAAAACTCCACTATTTCGCTAGTGCAAGTATAAAGTGCAAATACGAGCCATACACAACACATTCCGAGAATACAACGAAAGACTTCCCGAGATATATTTAGTTAAAAATAGTTCAAGTCTTGAAAGTAGAAGCGAAGCAAGTAAGCACATTGAAAATAATTCCAAATCTCGGGAGTTTTGAAAACATTAGAAAATGAAAAGTTCTTAATTCCTCGAAAGTCATTTAGGGTCACAGCCCCAAAGTTCATTTTCCAAAATACAAATCCGTTTAACAAAACAAGGGGTCCACGACCCAACCATTCCGGTCACAAAACACAGGGTCCACGACCCGATCATCCACTTCAATTCACTTACAAGGACACATAACACATTATTCCTATGCCATTCTAGCCAAGCACCAAGACTCGATATATAATGTCTCTCGACCACGAGCACAAAGTATTGTGATACTCCGGACAATATCACAATTAACGAAAACATCAACGTCATCCTAAAGATGAAAACCACAACTGGTAACCCACGGCCGTACCCCTTAGTATCGACCCCAGACATCCCGTCGGACACTCCGGGTGGGAAACCACTTCCGCGGCCGTACCCCTTAGTATCGACCCCCAAACATCCCGTCGGACACTCCGGGTGGAAGTTCATCCACACACGCACCCAAGTCCACTTCCTTGGCCGTACCCCTTAGTATTGACCCCCAGACATCCCGTCGGACACTCCGGGTGGAAGGAACAACACACACACACATTCCAAAATCACAGTTGCAAACCACAAGCCTCTAAGGTCAATCACAGTATATATAGTCGAGGTACCTTACTAGAATGGCCAGTTCATCCAACATATACTCACGACCAAGTAATGATACGATTCATGCTAGAATTTCAACGATGCAGCTAGTACAAATAACATAGCAACGAGGGAAAATACCTATCCAACCACGCCGAACGACACAATGAGACAGGATCATCAATAGGGATACGTTCCATACATATCTCAAGGAAAGGTTAATCTATAAATCCTCAACGTCATAATCACACAAAACAATACCCCACACATACTTAGACAAGCATATTTAACAACGAAATCATACGAGTCATCTTTAAAGGAAATATTGAAAAGCATATCAATTCCTTTGAAAGTTAATTATAGGTATTCATAAATTACGTATCGTAAATTACCAACTAATATATCCACTAAACACGTAATGTATGGGCAAGATACTTGCCTCGAATAACCACAACGCAGAGAATTGGCCGAAGTAGGTTGGCACGAACCGACTACGAACTCACCGACTCCACCGAACGACAATCCGCAACAATGAACTACGAACGAAAACAATAACAACGAAAATAAATTCCAAAGTACGACTCAAAGCCGCTGAATTCAAAGAACAAATGACGAAGGTTCAAGGATTTCCCCCAAAACGGACAAGAACACGATTTGTCCCGACGAAACACGGAAACGAAATTCCAAGTTGAAATATGGATACACAATCCATAGAATGTGTTTAGCAACATCATTTAACCACAATCGATCCATCAAAAACGGATGAAAAACGAGATCGAGAACAAATCCCCCAAAAAGTCGATTCGAAGGAAATCAAGAAATATACTTCGATTCGACGAAGAACAATGGATTAAATGATGTTAAACACAAGAATACTACCAAGATTAATCATACCCATCATGAATTAATCAAAAACACGGAACGAATCGGACAAAAATGCAAAAAACCCCCAAATTCACGAAATTAGGGTTCTAAGGGAGATTACCTTGATTCGCTGGATCAAATGATCATAACGGATGATTGGTTTATGTTATAACCTCAAAAACTTCATGGATTTGTTGTTAAACAACATGGCTCCACGATCTCTAAGTCTCCAGCCACGGAAGAGAAAGGTAGGAAATGAAAAACGAGATGAAATGTGACTGCTCTGTCACATTTATACTGGGCCGGACTAGCCCGCGCTAGGCTGCCGAGCTAGCGTGCGCTATCGGCCCAGGCCGCGGTCCAGTGCCCACACTGCCCTACTGACTCAGCCAGGTAGCGTGCACAGCCTTCCGGCCATAGCGCGCGCAACCTGCCAGTCGTAGCGTGCGCAATGCGCGACAGTAGCGTGCGCTACCTGCCGAGCATGACCGATTCCAGAACCCCTGGACTCCACTGTCCAGACCCGATAGCGTACGTTAGGCCAGCTGATAGCATGCGCTACACCTGCTGGTTAGCGCGCGCAGCCTTCCGGCCGTAGCGTACGCTACGCCGGTTCCTTCCGCACCCGTCCGGCCGGTGCCCGCAATCGTCCGGCCAGTCCCGCAACCGTCCGGCCAGTGCTCGAACACCAGGGCTCGACGACTGGATTTCCGAAAAGGCACAGAACGAACATGACGAAAAGTTCGCGGACAACATCAACGACCCGAAATGAAAACATAATTCCATAATTAATCATATGCGACCAAGAAACGGGTCGAGACAACAATTACAGATACGGATACCCGTAACATTGGGTAAATTATAAAATGGCCCAAAACGCCCGAAAATCACGATACGTGATCGAATAACCAAACCGAAGTTCACAACACGTCTAACAAAGTTAAACGGACTTACGGGAAACTCGAAACAGCAGTTTCGACCGAGATTCGCAAGAATCGAACTCAAGTGCGGAAAAGTCGCTAAAAAGCATGGAACTCAACAAAACGATACCGAAACGAACTCGGATGACAAAAAGTGCAGAATTAATCATTCTCGAAATGACGAAACGGTCATGAGTGATTCATCAAAACGGACTCCGTCTGAAAAAGAAATTTATCGGAAATCGAAGATTGCGGATATTACAGCCGATCCACTTACCAAGCCACTTTCTCAGAATAGCTTGGAGCGTCATCTGGAGAACCTGGGTATTAGATACCATAGTGTGTGGCATTGAGTGCAAGTGGGAGATTGTTAGGAGTATGCCCTCGAATGCCACTCAGATGTTATTGAGTGAGGGCATTGTACTTGTAATTATGTAAACCATTTATATAAGGCAAATGAATGTTTCTTTATTTACTGGTAGTTACTGGCATTCCTAACTCGTAAATAAACATATAGAAACTAGTCCGTGTATTTGAGAGCAAAACATTCCACTCCTTATTGGATAAGGGGATAGGCACTGGAAAGGTTATAGCTCAAATACTTAATCGTTCGCAAGTCGATGAAACTTGACTGGGCGTTTAGTTTATGTGAAGACTTGTATGATGTGTTCTTTGATATGGAGAGTGCCTGCCGAACACTAATGGTTAGTGGGAGCACACGTTACAGGTATGCTAATTCGATTAGTATACTCGAACCGACTCACCCTCGATTCGTCACACGGATTTCACTCCGGGACAGTCAATGACGGAATGAAAGGTTGTGATAGGTATTCGTGAACCTTCAACTTGAGGATTTAGTAGGGATGTGCTTGTGACGTCAAGATTTTCATTAGAGTAGTTCGACCCTGTAAACCGAAAGGCGGGGGTCAACCTCGATGTGCATCTTGACGGGCAAGTAGCAGTCCATGAATACCAAGATAGAATTCTTTCTCCCGTTAGTGAGCGGGTTATATGTCCTATGCGGTTATTGGCAGATGAGATCATAAGTCTTTGGCCAAAGCATTGGAGCTAGTTGTATTAGATACACGACAGCTCGATGATCTCGATTTGCATTAACGCATGCATAGCGTCAAGTACAGATAGGGTTTGCCTGACCGTGACCCTATAACTTGATCGGGACATTTGAAAGAAGGGTTTATACGTATACTAGTATTCACGACAGAATTGTTCTTGAATGATCCCAATCATTCGTTCTCAGTTGGGGTACAGTGTAGGCCGCCAGGCTGGCTAGGTGGTGCTACTACTTTTTGGTTCCTCCCATTGCTGACTGAGACGGACCTACCGAGTCGCGCATTAGGATTGACGACGAAATGAATTAAGCTAATTCTCTCATTATGAATATTAGATATTGGATATCTAATTTGGGACATTGGATGTCTAAATCGATTTATTGGATAAATTGATTTACGGCCTAATGAATTAAATATTTCAGTGGGTGATTAATTTAATTCATGAATATAATTATTTCTTAGAGAAATTAATTATGTTATTTTGTATTTGATATGTTTAATTAATTGGATTAATTAAACGACACAAATACATCGGAACGGAATCGGAGTTTATCTGTTTGGACTCGCGGGAGTCCGAAATGAACCAAACTTGTCCGATTTCTACATGGGACGCCCCCCACATTTCCACCCACTTTCATATGGACCCTTGTTCCATTCTTTAATGTTTTGATCATTGAGGTGGTGGGGCTTTGATTCTCATAATAATGAGATGTAACATGTGAAGAGTTGAATAAATAAAGAAGACATCTCTCACTTCTAATTCCAAGCCAACTTCCAACATGAGGATAGAGGGTAGAGAGAGAAAAAAGACTTCTCCAAGTCTTCTTCATCTTTGTTCATCAACTTCTTCTTCATTTTTCTTGGAGAAAAATTGAGAGAAATTATTGAGAGATATATTATACACTTAGAGTGTAGTAATAAATAGCTTCATCACTTAGCTCTAGTCGTATCCTCGGAGGTTAGCAAGGTGATCGTCGTTCTGGTCGTTTCTCCGGCGCGTGGCAAGTAGAGACGCGGTGCTTTCGGCGTTGGATCGTTCAAGAGCTTGGGGAATAGCTCAAGAGAAGGTTATCCATCTAATCAACGAACTACAAGGGTGAGTTTCTATATCTCTTGTGAATTCATTTTTGATATTCGTATATACGTAGCTCGATCGATCCTCGTAGGGATTCGGATCGAATTAATTTTCGTTTTACCGCTTCCGCTGGGCCTTCATTTTAGGCACCGAATCCCAACAGCTATCGCATCTCAAGTCAGAGGACAGTGAAGTCTGGACAAGAAAGAGGATATAATTTGCGCACTCTACGTACTAAGATTTACGCACGCTATTATCATGAATTAGCGCACTCTTCATATAAAATCTTGCGCACGCTACCAGAAATATGTTTGGTAGTCCAGTAGCCACTGAACTCAAATGTGGAAGCTCTTACGTATGTTACTCAGTCTAACGTACGTTATCTGGAAGTTGGTTAACGCACGCTACATTATATACATTAGCGCATGCTAAATCAATCAAAATTCTACCATTGGAACGAAGAAGTCAAAGGAGATCCGTGAAATCTGGAAAAGCTGATATTAAATAATACTAGCGCACGCTATGCATAATTGCTAGCGCACGCTAAGTACAATTTTAGCTATTGGAAAAGAGACGTTGGGGAGATAAACCAACACATTTCAAAATCAAAGTTGAAGACCTGTTGACCAAACGTTAGCGCATGTTACTTTGGAATGACTAGCACACGCAAGCCATATAATTTTACCGTTGGAACAATTCATGACCGTTCAGATTAGTCAAAGTCAGAGTCCGTTTGCGCACGTTACGGAAGTGCTATTAGCGCACACTAATAATGAAAATCTTAGAATTCAAAGAAGGACTGAAGCCTATAAATACCTATATCATTTGGGTATCTCAACACACAACTTTAAGCATTCAAGCATTTAAGCACTCAAAGCATTCTTGAGCTCAAATTACTACTGATTACTACATTCTAAGTTGTGAGAAGAAAAGATACAAGAGTGATTTACATTGTAATATCTATTATACTTTGTATTCTTTTCATTGGTTGTGAGTGTTGCATCACTCATACTTGAGCGTAAGAGAAACGAATTAAGAGTCACTATAACGGTGTTATTAGGATCTTTTGATCCGGCATTGTTAGGATTACACTCCTATATTCATAAGTAAGGATTATCTAGTTCCGATAGAACACTAGATACAAAAAGTTTATTTTGAGAGTGGTTGAGCTTGGACCAATAGAAGACAAGCGGTTGTAACGGTTGTTGTGCTCGGACCGACAGAAGACGAGACAATTGTGTGTGTGGTTGCTCTTTAGTCAATAGAAAAAGAAGCCAGAGAGAGGACGTAGGCAAGTTGCCGAACCTCTATAAATCTTTAAGTCTTTTACTTTCCGCACATTTTCTTTTATTCGCGAGAAAGTTCGATATTCCGCATTACCACTATTTAACCCCCCCTTCTAGTAGTGAATTTATCTCTTCAAGATCCGTTGGGCAAGATTCTGTGACAACTTGATAGTTGACTTGAATAGACTGAGATCCGGATATTGCGGGATTTGAACAACTTCTGATGACTTATAGTATTTAAATACTTTATCCTTAAGTATTTAAATACTTCTTTATAAAACCGGACTTAACTTCTAGCGAATACTGAAGATTCCTTCTTGTCCTATTTGAGGGCTGTATGGAAGGATTGCTGTATTGATGATTCGAGACAGCTTCCATACTTAGCTTTGCGGGACTCTTTGTTGTATGATAGATTCACTGTATGGTGGGACTATGAGTAGTCTTCGATATAGGTTGATACTTGATCAGCTTTTCGATACAGCTATTGGTGGTATGCAGGATTTGGCATACTGTCAAAACATTCTGACAACACGATCGATACAGGGATTGTTTATCCCAACAGTTTCGATACCGGGTATTTGTTATCCCAACAATTTCGATACCGGGTATTTGTTATCCCAATAATTTCCCCCTTTTTTTTATAATTTGCCAAGTACTTCTGAGTCTTCCTTTTAAAACCTTATGATGTTATCCAAACATCCTTGATGATGCCAAAACTTTGACACTTAGCGGTTTGAAGTAGGGCAGACTTCTTGGTCTTCTTTCGAATGATCTGGTCTTCAGCATTTGGCTTAACACTAAGAACTGCTCGCAGGCAAGTTCATCGTTTATCAAAAGAAAGTTACATTTGAAAACTTATAATTGGCGCGCAGGCACAATCTTACATTGTATTCTAGATATATACAACTTAAACTATGAACTGTTCTCAGACAAGTTCTTACAGTTTGTGTATTGAGATAAGTTTCATAATATGAATACAGCAAGAATAAATTAAGTGTTCGTAAACAAACAAGAACACAGTAGATTACGAGTTGTAATCTTTCAAGACAGGCAAAATTTTTATTGATATTGAAATGAAGAGTATAAAATTTTACTGTTCTGAAAATAAGATTACAAAATTATAATACAAGGAAATTTAACTCCTGTAGTCTGAATGCCTCCATGGCCTTTTAGGGTCATTCTTGGTACCCTTCCACCAGTTTTGATGGGCGTCCCTGTCTCGATACAGATAAATGGCTCGACCTTCATATGATTTATCGAAGACTAGGATCTAATCCTCTGGGTGGGTAACCATGTCACCATTCTTGAGCTTTAACTTCATCTGCAGCTGTAGCGGGAGCGTTCCATCTTCCAGCTTTTTCTTGAACTCCTCTACGGCTTCCTGTACCGTTCTGCATCTATTGAAAATTGAGGAATTCCTGATAAGTACAACAAAGTATCTTAGCAGTTCATTTCTCCTCCAGTTCTTGATCTCTGCAGCAGTAGGCTGTCGGTCCGCCGGGAGGTTCATAGCTTGCGGCTTTCGGACTAGGCTTTCCCAAAGATACTTAGGATCCTGGAATTCTGGTCGGTCTCCCTGTATCCTAACATTTGATGTTGAGATACGATCTATATCTTCAGTGATGGAATCTTCAAAAGGAGCTAACATTTCATTCTCTTGCTCCAGCCTTGTTCGCCTAGTAGCTTCCCTTGCTTCTTCCCCCTTTTTGGCGTCATCAAGGTATGACACCTTTTCGTCAAGGCGTTCCAGGATTTGCAAAGCGGCATCCTGTTTCGTCTCAATATTAGACATTTTCTCAACAAGGGAGGAGAGCACCTGCGACATATCTTGGGTTTTCTTGTCGTGGGCTCGATGTTGGGAACCGGATTTGATTAGAACAGATGCTGTCTTGGCCTCAGACACGCGTAGCTTTGATTGCTCTTCTCTCAGGATCTGCTCCTGTTTTTCTTGCAGTTGGCTCTGGGCCTGCTTGAAGACGTGTGGCAAGACAGTGAAGGCTTATACCACTCGGGAGACTTCGTGCTTCAGTTCTATCATGTCTTCAACGGCAGATGTGTGTAGCCAATCAAGAGCTTTTTCTACAGAGTGTAGAGCATTGACCTGAATAAAGACAGTTTGGAGGCCAAGAGCACATAATCGCTCTTTTCTTGTTGCAGTGCTGGGAGAGTCTGGATGGGAAAAGTCCCCAACTCCATTTAACCTTCTCAAATTCACATTTGGGCGTGAAATGAGTTGGACATCCTCAGGTATAACACCGTCGTCGGATTCCAAGGCGGTTGATGGTGCAGGAGTATCATATTCGGGTTCGGCGATAGGGGGTGCTGCATCCTCCTGTGCTGAAGTGGTTTCTGAAGACATGGATACAGGAGGGACTGATTCCTCCTGCTGTCTCTCAGCATCCGCCTGCTTCGGCAGAGGGACTGATTCCTCTTGCTGGATGGCGCTAGATCTTTCTTTAGCGGGGGCGACGACAGGCTCAGGCGCCTGTTGCGAAACATATTGTTCCTCCACGACATGAGGGACTGAGTCCTCATTGTCGGGAACAGGGTCTTGCTGTGGCGAGAGGGCCGACTGATGAGCACATGTCCCTTCATCTCTCTTTTCTCGGGCTTCCTCACGACTCATCCGCAGACCAGCCTGGAGTGCGTCGTCATCGTCGTCTGAATCAGGATCGAACTTTTGACTATTGGGAGATTCCATGGACGTAGCTTTCCCTTTCCTTCGTGCTTCGGCCTTTTCAAACAGATGGCTCTCAATAAGCTCTTTAACGAATAGGTTGTCCAATTGGATCAGGACAGCAATTTCTTGAGTGTATGTCACTTCCAAAACAAATTTTTCTTCATTGCTCCATTCACTCTAGTTGTACAGAGTTTCGTACAGAGCAAGTCTGTAACTTTTCCATTAGAGAAACCACTCGTAAGACTATTCGATTTGAACGGAAAGTAGGGTCTTAGAAATAATTGTGTCCGGGGAGGGGCTCCGTACAGTGCCTGGGTTCGCTTTAGGCATGGGTTCCTCTACAGGTGTGGAATCCTGTATCGGAGAGGGATTCCTTACAGGGGATTCTATCCTGATAGGAGATGGATCCTGAATGGGTGTGGAATCCCGTATAGGAGAAGTAGCTTTTGGCTCCAAAGTGGCAGCCGACTCGCCAGAGTCTTGTATGTTGGCAGATGTCCTGGCATCTGTCGTATCCGCCAAAGGCTCGGGATCTACTATATCGACAGTAGCAGGCATCTCTTCCACAAGGGTTGGGCCATGGGGGACTTGATCAGTGGGTTGAGCCACGGAAGGGGCAGCCTTGGAGGTTTCTGTAGCCTTAACTTTTGTAAGCCTCCTTAGCTTCCTTTTCGAATTCTCAACAACAACTGGAGTTTTGCTGTGAGATCTTTTTCTCTTCTTCGATGATTCAACACTTTGGGACTTAGAAGAAACATCCCTCGGATCGGCAGATAGCGGCAAATTTTGGACAAAAGGTCTGTTGGCAATCAGGGTGCTTTGGTTGAAGACCGAAGGCCTGACGCCTCCTAAAAATATTTTTGAACTAATTTTCTTTGCCTCTATGGATTTCGGAAGTCCGCACTTTGTCAAAATATGGTTCAAAAATAAACCAAATGATTTCTTCTGCGTAGCAGGCTTAGACACCTCTTCCTGCAAACACTTAAGGATGATTTGACACCAATTGACCTTCTCGCAGGTCATTATCGCGACCATCATCCTAAACCTGAGATTGGTGCACATCTCAAAAGCACCTGTTCGGTTCTCAATAATATGGCAACAAAAATCATGTAAGTAAACAAAAGGTAAACAAAAATTTTTCTTATGGCAAGTGGTATGAACCATTTCCACCGTTGTTGAACCGGTGAGTAAGCCATAGTACTGAAAATAGGGCACATGGACAAAAATTGTTTTAAAATGAAATATTATAATATATAATGAATCGCTTTCCCATAGTATGTGTTGTATCCGCGACGATACAGCGTTCCCCCTTAAAAGGTATATATGGGTTTCAATTCCATACAGCAACTCTTTGATTAATGCTGTATTCATGGGTCATACTGT
This sequence comes from Orobanche coerulescens, assembly GCA_033398695.1. Lineage (NCBI taxonomy): Eukaryota > Viridiplantae > Streptophyta > Magnoliopsida > Lamiales > Orobanchaceae > Orobanche > Orobanche coerulescens. The sequence goes on along the minus strand of CM065805.1, from coordinate 40,630,604 downwards.
ATTCCCCCTTAATTATTGCACACGTCAGCCGTTGGATGATTCATATTGCTTTGTTCCCACAGTGCTGTATTCAAGGCTCTGAGTGTACAGATAATTTATGGTGGATACTGTATTCTTGGGTCTTACATCATTCCTCCTGAATTGTTTAGTAAAAACAGTAAATACTTACAGAGAGTCAGGCTGTAGCAATCCCAATTCTTGTCGAAGCATGTTGAATCTAGCTGTGTCGAGAGGCTTGGTGAAAATGTCGGCCAACTGCATATCTGTATGAACTTTTTCCAGCCGAACATCCTTGTTCTCAACATGATTCCTGATGAAATGATGTTTCATGTTGATATGCTTAGTGCGCAAGTGCAATACAGGGTTGTGCGTTATTGCAACTGCACTCGTGCTATCGCACATAATAGGCGTTTCCTTGGCTTCAATCCCATAATCTGACAACTGTTTTGCATCCAAAGGATCTGCATACAGCAATTACCAGCAGCATAGTACTCTAATTCAGCCGTGGAAAGTGAGTTTGCCAATTGCTTCTTGCTGATCTAAGACACAAGTCTAGGTCCAAGAAAGTGACAAGTTCCACTTGTACTCTTCCTATCTAGCTTGCAGCCTCCGAGATCCAAGTTGCTGTAGCCAACTAAATCGAATCCGCCTTCTTTAGGATACTATAGCCCTACGTCGATTGTTCATTTAATGTACTTCAGGATTCGTTTAGCTGTGTTGAAGTGTGATTCTTTAGGTTCTACTTGATATCTCGCACACACTCATACAACAAACTGGATATCGGGCCTGCTACCCGTTAGGTATAGGAGAGAGCCAATAAGCTTCCTGTAGAGTTATTGGTCAACCGGCTTTCCGGCTTCATCAGCACTAATTTGCACGGAAGTGCTTATGGGGGTTGACGATGATTTGGAATTATTCATTCCAAATTTGTTGAGAAGCTCCTTGCTATATTTTCCCTGGTTTATGAATATCCCTGTAGGCAACTGCTTTACCTGCAAACCTAGGAAATAACTAAGTTCTCCCATCATACTCATTTCAAATTTACTTTGCATGAGATGAGAGAACCTTTGACATAAAGCAAGGTTAGTTGAACCAAATATAATATCATCTACATATATCTGAACCATTAGAAGGTCATCGCCTTCCTGTTTTTTGAACAAGGTCTTGTCCATAGCACCTTTCTCAAATCCATTATCGGTTAGATACTGGGAAAGGGTCTCATACCATGCTCTAGGGGCTTGCTTAAGTCCATACTGTGCTTTCCTCAGCCTGTATACTAGGTCTACGCCGTCTGTGTTGGCAAACCCTGGTGGTTGTTCAACATAAACTTCTTCGGCAAGGTCTCCATTTAGGAATGCACTTTTGACGTCCATTTGGTATACAATGAAGCTCTTTTGGGCGGCAAAGGCTAAAAATATCCTAATAGATTCTAGTCTGGCTACAGGGGCAAATGTCTCATCGTAGTCTATGCCTTCTTCCTGTCTATAGCCTTGGGCGACTAGTCAGGATTTATTCCTTATTATGAGTCCATTTCGATCCTTCTTGTTTCTAAATACCCATTTGGTTCCAATTACTGATTGATGCGTAGGTCTGGGTACAATATACCATACGTTGTTTCTTTCGAAACCATTAAGCTCTTATTCCATAGATGTGATCCAATGAGAATTGTTGAGAGCTTCTATGGTAGAATCAGGTTCGGATTGGGCTAAGAATACAGCAATAGTGCACATATTAAGTCTTCTAAGCTCGAATTGAGATTTCCATTCAGGAAATGGTGATATCTCAATATCGGGTTCTTCTTGCGCACACAATACATTTCCTTGTGTACTCTGTATTCTCCTACGGGTAGAAACACCAGCATTAATGATTCCAATGATCAGCTCTTGCGGGTGATCTCTCAACCATATTCTATCGGGTTCTAATTCAGGGTCCCGTACTGTATCTTGAGTTGCTGTAGTTTCGGCTTCAGCTTGTACAACATCAGCTTCATCTATGTCAGTTCTTATAGCTGCGGGGTTGATTTCTAGGTCAACGACAGGTTCGATAGGAGTTGGTGGATCTAAGATGGAAAGTTGTTGGATGTTCTGAGTAATAGCTTCTACTCCTGTAGGGTCATGGTGAGGTTCGTCGAACACTACATGAACTGATTCCTCGATTGTTCGCTTCCTTTTATTGAAGATCCTGTAAGCATTGCTAACAGAGGAATATCCTACAAATATCCCTTCATTCGATTTCTCATCGAAGGTTCTAAGTTGATCCTTCCCATTGTTCAACACATAGCACCTGCATCCAAAAACGTGAAAATACGAAACTAATGGAGTTTTTTTGTTCCATACCTCGTATGCTGTTTTGTTGTGATGCTTGTTGACGATACAGCGGTTTTGAGTGTAGCACGCTGTATTGGTGGCTTCACCCCAGAAACGCTGTGGCAACATGCTTGCGTCAATCATTGTCCTTGTTGCTTCTTTCAGCGTCCTGTTCTTTGGCTCGGCAATACCATTTTGTTGAGGTGTACGGGCAGCTGAGTATTCGTGTTGTATCCCATTTTACGAACAGTATTGCTCTATAAAGCGGTTAGTAAATTCTGTACCTCTGTCGGAACGAATGGACACGATATTCGACCCTTTTTCATTTTGAAGCTTTCTCAGGTGCTCGGGCAGCTTTGATGTTGTTTCCTTCTTCTTGCTTAGGAAAATTGTCCAAGCATACCAGGAAAAATCATAAACAATAACGAGACAGTATTTCTTACCTCCCAAACTTACCGGGTCTACAGGACCATAGAGATCCATGTGTAGCATTTCCAACACTCTGTGGGTTGAAAGGTAGGATTTGGTCTTCAGGGTGGACTTGATTTGCTTGCCTTTTTGACATGGTCCACAGACGCTGTCTTTTTGAAATGATACATTTGGCAATCCTCTAACCAGTCCCTGTCTTGAGAGCTTGTTGATCGTCTTGAAGTTGACGTGTGAAATCCTCTTGTGCCATAACCAGCTTAGATATGTAGTGCCTTTGGCAACAAAACAAGGAATTGTGGTGCTCGTAGGCATCCAGTCAGCAATATACATATTACCTGATCTGCTTCCTGTGAGCACAACTTCTTTGGTCAGGATGTTCTTGACTCTACAGTGATCTATATAGAATTTCGCCGAGAATTGTTTGTCACAGAACTGGCTACACTACAAAAAAAATAGTTTTTACCGACGCCAAAAGCCGTTGGTAAAACAGAAAATGGCGTCGGTAAAAATTTACCAACGCCATTACCGACGGCAATCCGCCGTTGGAAAAACACTCGACGATAATTTTTACCGATGACATTACCGACTCCGCTATTTATCGACGCCATTTTTGGCGTTGTTAAATTAAAAATAAAAAAATCTAAAAAAGTCAAGTCAGGACTCAGGCGGGTCACGTCCGGGCTCAGGTGGGGCTCAGGCAGGTTAGGTTCGGGCTCAAGTGGGTCAGGTTCAGTCAGGCTCGGGCCCGGGCGGGTCGGGTCCGGGTCAGGTTCGGGCTCCATTTAATTTCAAATGGTTGAGAAAGATTTTGGTTTATAAACCACATAAAACACTACTGTTTTTTCGATGTGGGATAGTGTAAAAAATTTACCGACGCCATTTCGGCATCGATAATGGCGTCGGTAGATACCGACGTCGGTAAATGGCATCGTTAATTTAAAAAAATAAAAAAATAAAAAAAAATTCCAACTCCAAAATGGCGTCGGTAAACGGCGTCGTTAATTGTGAAAAAAAAAAAGAAAAAAAATAAGTCTGCGAACCGGTTGTCGGCAATGGCGTCGGTAAATCAATTAAATAACGGGCGTCGGTAATGGCGTCGGTAAATTATAAGTTTAACAATGGCGGGTACGGGCGTCGGTAAATGGCGTCGGTAAAAACTGTTTTTTTTTGTAGTGCTAATACTAAGTAGATTGTACTGTAAGCCTTCAACATAAGCTACATCGGTGACTTTAAATTTTCCGACAAGAAGGTTTCCTTTTCCTCTTGTTCTTCCTTTAGATTTATCACTGAAGCGCACTTATGGACCGCGACCTTCTACGAAATATGATAGCTTGCTTCTATCTCCTGTCATGTGTCGGGAGCATCCGCTGTCGAAGTACCAGATGTCCTTCTCAAGAATGTCCTGTAGCAAACAAATTAGGTAGATTTAGGTCCCCTTTGATTGTTGGGTCCATGGATGTTAGTGCCTTTTGGTACCCAAATTTTCCTCACAGCAATTGGCTTATTGTAGGTTACAATTGGTACAGTTTTTCGGTATCTACGTGGGGCATGTACGTAGTTACTGTAGCCGTGATAATTATTATGCATGTAAAAATCAGGGTTATTATTATTAATCCAGTACTTATGCCGTCTCGGAGGTGGAGCCATTTCCTTTGGTCTTACAGCTTGCCTTCTGGGTTTCCAGTTAGATTCCCAAAGCAGTTGTCGATATTGTGCGGACCCCTGCTTTCTTGATGGATAATGAGGCTCCTGTATCCATTACCTAGGCGTGCTATACTGAGAGTACTGCCGTGCGGGCCTTTGGTATTTGGATACAGTCTTCTTTCTGAACGGCTGTTGGTGCTGTTGATATGCTCGGGGAGCATGATGTTGCATGCGCCTTACAGGTTGGAATGGCTTATGATACCACTGTCTCGAATAGGATTGCAGGGGCGGAATGACAGCCTTTGCTTTTCGCGGTGTAGTAGGTTCCTTCATAGGACTTGGAGTTTCTTCCGATACAGGAATGTGTTCCACACCCCTGACGAACACAGTACTAGTTTTCCCTTTGTTGGAAAATGAGTTGTATCCTATGCCACTTTTATCATGAACATGTTGCCCAGTGCTTAGAATTTTCTTCCATTCTTTTAGATGATTTCTCGAAATATTTCAGAATGGTCTCAAGTTCGCCTTCTCGCTTTTCGAGAGTATTAAATTTGGCTTGAAGTAGAACAAAATCATTTGTCTTGCTTCCATTTTGAGACTTAGTCTCACTTAGTTCATGAAAAAGTTGATGATTGCTCTCCACGAGTTTTTCATGCTCGACCTTGCGGTTTTCACAATCAATTGACATATTTTCATAGTTTATCTTCACCAAGTCGTTTTCTTCTTTCAGCTCTAAGTTAGAAAGTTGAAGCTGAATATTTTCATTTTTCAAAGTCTCGTGGGCTTTCTGAATATTCTTAAATTCATTCATCATGTTTTCAAAAGTATGCGATACATTTACTGGAATAATGGAGGTTGAGCTTACCTCATCATCGCTATCTTCTTCTTTCGGAATGTCATTTGCCATAAAGCACATATATGCCGTATCTTCGAATTCATCATCAGATGAGTCACTTTCAGTGACTACCTGAAGACATTCTTCGGATTTGAATGGTGTGGGGGAGGCTTCCGATTCTCCTATCAATGCCTTGAGCTTGTTTTTCCAAGTACGTCTTCGTTTATCCCTCTCTTGTTGTTCGGCTTTCCACAACCTTTGAACTTTAGGATGAGGACATTTGTTTGCATAATATACTGGTTTCCTGAATTATAACACAGGTTAGCGTCGCCAGATGAGGTTTCAGTACTTACCTTTTGAACAGGCTTGGGCCTATAGGGAGTCTTTCCAGACTACTTGATGAACTTTTTGAACTTGTGCATGAGGAGCGCCATTTCATCTTGCGACAGGATGTCGTCGTCGCTGTCAGCATTCTTGTAATTAGGCTTTGATGGGTGGGCATCTTTGTGTCGTCGGTTGAATCTGGCTATGGATGTAGTCCTAGCGGGAGATTCTTCAGCTCTCTCTCTACTGTCTATATCGTACTCAAATGCTTTGAGGTCAGAAAAGAGATCAAAAGTAGATATTTCACTAAGATTACACGACACACGCATAGCTGTGGTCTTAATGTCCCATCGGGCAGGCAGAGATCTGAAATCTTTATGTTTTTCTCCCTTTGAGTATAAAGTTTGCCCAAAGCTTCAAGTTCACCAACAATTCTAGTGAATCTAAGGTCAAGTTCCTCAAGTGTTTCAGTTTGTTTCATTTCAAAAGATTCAAATGGCTGAGTTAATTTTGAAATTTTGTTTTCTTTTGAGAGCTCAGTTCCGTCACAAATTAACTTGAGTTTATCCCAGATTTCCTTGGCTGATTTACAGCTCGTTACCTTAGAGAATGTGCCTTTGTCAAGGGTGACAAACAGCGCATTCTTCGCAACATTGTCGAGGCTGGCCTGCTTTCTTTCGTCAGAAGTCCTTTGTTCGCGCTCTTTTTCAAGCATCTCAGCATGAGCTTGGTCTTCAATCCTAGGGGCCGCATTTACCTTCATAATTTTGATGGGGCCATCCTGTATTACAAAGATCATCTCTTCGTGCATTGCTGCAAGATGAGCCTCCATCCTGATTCTCCAATCATCAAACTCATTAATAGAGAACATAGGAACTTTGTTGACCATTGATGTATCCATATGAGAATGTAGGAATGAAAAAGACTGTTTTATAAAAATAAGTGATTTTGGATCTGATTCAGTTAAAAATACGACTGATTCTTTTTAGAATCAACCGCTCTGATACCACTTGTTGGCCACTAAGTATACAAGATACAGCTTGGAAAGTGTTTTAAACAACAAGTTGTACGGTTTTTAAATCTGAGTGCATAGCGGAAGTCTTTAATACAGTAAGTTGCTGAGGATACAGCAACTAGGTGTGCAGTGTATACTTAAATAATCACAATTAATAAAACAATAAAGGCAGAAGGTAAATAACATAATATTTAAAGTGGTTCTAGGTAAACCCCTCTACGTCCACTGGTCCTCCACACAGGAGTAAAAAGTTTATTATAATTACTGCTTACACAACTACGTAATTATAACCAAACCTAATCAATATATCGTTCACACAGATTGATATAAAGATCTTAGCTTTCAACCGTTCACATGGATTGGTTTGAGCTAACACGTGACTGGGTTCTTCACACACAGTTCTGAAGCTTCGTCTTCTTCAATGCAAGTCCGTCACACACAGTTCGGGAAGAGCAAGGATTCTCAGTCCACATAGGGCTGATGGGTTTGTTCAAGGGTTAGAACAATATTTGAACAACAGCTTTGACTTTATGAGCTTATAGATGATGATGTGTTGTTCACGGTTTGAGCACTGTATATCTCTTCTTTCAGAATAGCAGAATGCTTTGGGAGATATGTTTTACTCTGAATATTCGTGTAAGCACTTGTTGGTTGTTGTTGCAAGTCGTGTGTCTATGATATTCAAACTCTGGAGATATATATAGCCTCTGAAATATATCCGTTGAAATAGATCTGTTGGGCAAGATTCTGTGATAACGTGATAGTTGACTTGAATAGACTGAGATCCGAATATTGCGGGATTTGAAGATCTTCTCATGACTTATAATATTTATATACTTCTTTATCAAACGGGACTTGACTTCTTGTCCTGTTTGAGGGCTGTATGGAAGGATTGCTGTATTGATGATTCGAGACAGCTTCCATACTTAGATTTACGGGACTCTTTGCTGTATGATAGATTCACGGTATGGTGGGACTACGAGAAGTCTTCAATACAGGTTGATACTTGATCAGCTTTTCGATACAGCTATTAGCGGTATGCAGGATTTGGCATATTATCAAAACATTCTGACCACACGATCGATACAGGGATTGTTTATCCCAACAGTTTTGATATCGGGTATTTGTTATCGCAAAAATTTCGATACCGGGTATTTGTTATCCCAACACTTCTTTAGTTCTAACATCTCGGTAGGTGCCATACGATACGGCGCACGAGAAATAGGTGTTGCACTCGGCTCAATATCAATGGAAAATTCTACACCTCTAGATTTAGGTAATCCCAGAAGATCGTCCGGAAATACATCGAAATATTCGTTCACAATTGGAATCGACGGTAGATAAATTCCACCATCATTGGTATTCAGGGCATAGCACAAATAAGTGATACAGTCTTGTTTCAACAATTTCATTGCCTTGACGGCTGAAATCACTCTGCCTGAACTACTCAATTTACGACCCACAAAAGTATGCTCTACATCATCTTCCGCTAATATAGAAATAGTTCGCGTCCGATAGTTCATAATATCACCATGTAGACTCAACCAATCATCTCCGAGGATCACATCCTCTCCCTTCAGATCTACCACAATGAGGTCTGAAGGCCAATCCCGACTCCTAATATACACAAGACAATCCTTAACCTCTTGGTTACCAATCAAATGCTCCCCACTAGGAGTACCCACTACAAACGGTTCACACTCAATCAAACAATCAAGACCCAAACGTTTCACACAATCAAGAGCAATAAATGAATGAGTAGCTCCTGAATCAAATAATATTGAAACAGGCTGAGAATGTATCTGCGTGGTACCTGCAGCTACTGGAGCCTCTGTGTCATCTTCATGTCTCATCTGATACACCCTCAGATGTACCGAACCCACACTCGATGCAGCTTGATGGTCTAACTGGCCCCGGCCTCTACCTCGTCCCAAGGTCTGTTGTGGCTGACTAGCTATAGTCCTCGGGTTCACACTTGGACTTGGTGCTGAATTATGATGTTTGGCGAGCCTGGTGGCAACCTCACAATAAGCAGCCCTGTGACTAGTCGGTCCGCATGTAAATAGGTTGTCACTCTCTGAATAGGTGACTTATTTGATTACAATTAAAACATTGACCTCTGCCAAATGCAGAAGACTGGACCGATCGTGGATTAGAAGCACTATTGGCTTGATGAACCGGCTTACCGATAATGGAACGAGAGGCCTGAGGATTGTGAAATCCACTACCCATGCTTCCCGAAAAACCATCAGTAGTCTTCAACTTCTTGCTCTCGGTCCTGATGCAGAAATAACCATCTCTATGGCCAAGGCACAATCCTGGTATTCTTTTAAAGTAGCATGTCTGAAGCCTGTCATGCCCTCTCGCATCCTGGGTTTCATCCTCAAATCAATGTAACAGATCCTATCCGCTTCGGTCGCACCTGCTCACGAACATGACTCAGCTGCTAATTATTTGTAACAATGGATTCAGTGATATATATGTGGAGTTGCAGTAAATAAGTCTGTAATACATTTCTCTTTAACTGGCCAAGGACAATACTCCTCTTCCACAGCAGCCTTAAACTCAGCCCAAATGGTCACACGATCAGTAGGCCCAACAGCTTCCCACCAATCCGCAGCTTCCTTGTCAATAAAGTACTGCGGAATAGGAACTCGTCTCTCCTCGGGACATGCGATAGCATCGAAAATCTTGCCAAAATGGAACAACCAACCCTCCCAGCCCAACGTATCAGACACACCAACGAAATGGGGAGGTTGCATTTTCATTACTCCCTGGAGCCACTTACTAGCCCCAGCAATCTCGTCTGTCGATTGGTAACGGTGTCCGACCTCATTTAACTGAACTAACTATGCCGCTACCTATTGTAGTATAGCAGCTATGCTGGCATACACATTAGGGCCAGCTGACGGTTCTTGATTAACAAAGCGATCTGGCTGACCGCCAGGGTTCAAAGGGTCGGTGTTTGGCACCATACGGGATGCCGAGCCAAACGCGGCACTAGAAGGTGTATCGGATAGCTTAAGCTCGGTCAGTTTAAATGACTCTTAGGACCTCACAGACCCAAGAACCAATGGCCTCGGTGTTCTCGAACCTAGGCTCTGATACCATAAATGTAACACCCCAATTTCAATGCGGGTAATTACATGCCTTACGACCCACCACGGCCTACCAGGCTAACATCACACATACGCTAAAACTCGACAATAAAAAAATATGAGATATAAAGATGCGAGTTGGGCCGTGGCCTCGGCCAAAATGTGTAAGTTTAATACAATTCAACAAAATACATAGACATCACCCGACATACTACAACGTGCTCAAATACAACATTAAATATGAAAACCAATAGAGCCACTTCCACATATTGACTCAATCTCTTTAACATCCGGTCTGCCCGTCAGCTCCGTGTGGACCACATGCAGGTTCTTGAACCTCGAGACCACCTTAAATGCATAAAACATTCCACCCCAACGAGGGGTTAGCAACGAATCGCTAGTGCAAGTACAATATTACAACATTTTAATACACAGGCATTTCTAAATTCTTTCAATACTCAAAACAGTTAATTAATCACGATATTCCGGAATACCCATAATCAATCATCAGGTAAAACCATCGCTCTAAGGTAATTCCCATGACAAGACCACCCAGCCAAGTCCTTGTGGGGCCCATCGAGCCAATCCCCAGGTGAGAATACCACGTCCTGACCTGTCCCCAAAGTACCAGTCCCTAGAGGTCCTGTCGAACGTTCCCCGAGTGGACATCTCACATCACACACAAAATCACATTTTCATCACAGAAATGCAAGCCATAAATCATCGGGATAATGTACTTGCCTTGATTATTACAAAGATTAAATGAGGTTGGTAAAACTCATACATGAAGCAATCAATCCCCAATTTCTGAACCTAAGATGATCAATATAGCAAGACTCATATCAGGACTACTTATTCTAATCATAATAACACTTAGAATTCGAATCCATACTCTAAGGGGATTTTTATCGAGCACCAAGCGAGCATTTTGTCTATAAAAATGATAGAGTTGAAGAATTCGATCTCTACCCCGCTAGAATCGATGAAAACCACTCAAGAACATCTAATAATCTAAGAACATCTACGAACCATCTTAGAAACAAGAACTAGTAAGAATCATTTGAAAGAACTTGAAGAACTACAAACCACATACCTTGGTTCAACCAACAAATGGATGATTCTTCGATAACAGACTTGATATCTCGATTCTATAATGTAAGGGACATGTTTATGGCTCGTTATTGGAGTTAAAGATGGAGGATTCTAGGTGGATAATGAAGGAAACTCGAGGAAAAGTGCTGGAATGCTCAAGAAATCGGCCAAGGGCTATATATAGCCAATGTCAGTTTTTACCCATTGTGATGAATATGGCCGTGTCGGAGGCCAATGAATTTTGCTTGTTTAGAACAATGCGACACGGCCCGTGTCAGATGACACGGACAAGTTACTGGCTAAGTTGACAGTATGTCCCTTACTATTTCGACCATAACTCCTTCGTCCAGACTCCGATTGACTCATAGTTTGAACCATTGAAATAACTCAATACTCTACAATTGTAATACCCGAGATTTTCGCTCCGGTTAATTTGAAATCTCTTCAAATTAGACCAAAAATTTCTCGATTGTCGAGCGTTGGTATTATTTTCTCGACAGCTGATTTTGTGCTTATGGCCATATGTGGTGATTTATTATATGTTGTTTTCATTTCGGATCAATGATGTTGTCCACGAGCATTATGGCGTGTTCGTTCCGTGAATTTTCGAAAATCGAGTCGGCGGACCATGGGGGCTGGGCACTGGCTGGGCAGGTGCGGCAGAAACCGACATAGCGCACGCTACTGTCGGAAGGCATTGCGCGCTAATCGGCATGAGCCGGCATAGCGCATGCTACTGTCGGCCACTGCGCGCACTAACTCGGTAGGTATAGTGCACGCAATTTGGCCGCTTAGTGCATGCTACCTGGCCGAGCAGACTAGTCCAGGAGATTCTGGACGGGTTGACTGGCGCGCGATGGTGGGTCCCAGCCAAAGGTTCTGGACCAAGGCCGTCCCATTAGTGCATGCTACTGGAATCCCTTGCGCATGCTAATGCGCGTCTGTATATATATATGACCCATCAGTCGAGTTTCACTCATTTTTTCCCATTTCACCTATGTTCCTTCCGCAGCTAAGACTTGGAGAACTTGTAGACAGGTGGTTAAACTATTAGTCCATGAAGTCCTGGAGTTCCTTACATCGATTAATCATCCTATAACCTTTTCCGATCGATCGAATCAAGGTATGATTTCCTAAAAATATAGTTTTGGGGATTTCAATTAATTTCATTCATTCAGTGCGAATTAGCTTAGAATAGCGATGGATTATCAAAGATTCAGTTGTATTCTGTCAATTTCATCATTTTTCCACGGTTTTATCATTACCGATTCATCGTTTAATTGAGTTCTCAATTGACGCCTTCAAGGTGTCAGGGAAAATGCCGTAGAGAGAGATTCGATCGTTTTACGATGTTTTTCCTTGGGTGATTGATTGTTTAATTGATGATAGGATATTAGGAACAAATTCCCTGCGACGATATGGTGTTGAACCCTTCTGATCGCCGTTTTCATCAGAGTTCCGTATTTTTCCGATCAGCCGTATTCTTCGGAGTATTAGCGAAAGATTATCAAGGCAAGTACTTTCATATACGAATTATATCTACATAAAATCATAGTTGCCGAAGTGTATGTATTATTTTTTATATATATATATATATATATAAGTGTATATATATATAAGTGTATATATATATATAAGTGTATATATATACATATGTTTGTGAATATTGAGTGATTGATGTTAACATTAGTTTGACGTACTTAATTTGGATTAAAGTATAAGCTATATTTATAGAGATAATATAGCCATGTATGTGTATTTGGTTGAATTACGATTCAGGGATATATGTGTAGGTGTTGGTTTGTTTATGCCTGAAGGCGTATTGTGCCGAGTTGTGATTGATAACATGTGTGGTGTTGTTTGTCTGTGTAGTTGTTGCGATGATTGACTGTGTGCTTGATGTTTAGAACAATGTGAATATTTGTTTGTGAGAGACGTCGTATCCGGAGCCTCTGAGGGCGGGGCGTGTACTACGGCCTGTGTACGCTGAAATGAGCGGCTCCATATGGTTGGTGAACACCGGTGTTACCTAATGCGTGTGCAAGGGGCAGCTCTTGCAGGAGTGATCGCCAAGGATATCTGACGAGATTTCCGAGGGTTAATTAATCAAGGGTCTTGGGCAGGGTTTGTCGAAATGAGAGGTTGTGACATTGATTGTACTATGAAGTGTTTTTTGGAATGTTGAGATGATTGTTCTTGTGATGATGTTTGGTAGATTGGGTCGAGGACCCCGTGAGATGTTGAAATGATTGTTCTTGTGATGATGTTCTGTGGATTGGGTCGAGGACCCCGTGAGATGTTGAGATGATTGTTCTTGTGATATTGTTCTGTAAATTAGGTCGAGAACCCCGAATAACGTTGAAATGGTTTTCCTGTAAAATTGTTTTCCACATACAGGGTCAAGGACCCGAGAAATTTTGAAGTTATTTTCTAAAAGTATTTCCATTCGATTTTTTCAAAACCCCAAAACGGCCCTAGTCGACAATAACGTTTTGAAATCATCTTATCAAAATGTTTTTCCAAAATATTTCTTTTAAAAAAGGGGTTTTCGAACTAGTTCTTTTAACTCGTTGGGGCTCGTCTAAAGTTTTCCTTGATGATATGTTCCGTAAAGAAAATATGTTCGTGTGAATGCTCTTCTGTGCTGGTTGTGTGAATGTGTGGTTCGTGTTAAGCCTTTGCGGCTGTTGAGTTTTGTGATGGTATTTTTCGTATATCTTGCATATTATGTACTTGCACTAGCAAAATTCCAGTTTGCTAACCCCCGAGTTTTCGGGGGGTGAGTGCCTGTTATGCGCTCAGGTTTGCATCTCGGGAGCAGTCATTGGATTGGCTTGGAAGGAGATGGAGGACAATGATGCTAATCACACAAGAGTCAGGTCTTTTCTTTTGTTTTATTTTGGTCAGTGTTAGATGTATTTTTATGCGCTTAATTATCACTATTTTATACTCATTTTTAATTTAAATATGTGTAAATGAGCTTTTAATGCATGATGTTTATATGTTTTGAAGGAAATTAGAGTCCAGGAGCTTAAACGGATAAAAACGGGCCAAAACGACAATTTTTGGTGAAGAGCCGCGGCATATACAGAGTGGGCCGTGGCACAGGAGGCGCCCAGCTAGAACCGGTACAAACTGTACCGGGGGCCGTGGCACACTCGTTCTGAGCCACGGACCATATGGAGAAATTGCGCCGAGGCCTGTACGCATGAAGACAGGGGCCGCGGCACACTAATGCCGGCCCGCGGCCCGCCGCGCGGGATTTCTGACTGCAGGCCGCGATTTTTAGCTGTTTCGGAGGCCGTCTTGACCTAATTTTTGGACGCATTTTAGAGGCTGGAGAAATATTATAAATAGGCATTGAAGGTCTAAAGATAAGATCATCAAACAGAAGGAGAAAATACCTAGGAGCAGAGAGCGGAAGCCAGAGAACGACGCAATTCAAATTCCTAAACTGTGTTTGATTTTTCTTATGCGCTCTTCAATTCTTTGTGTATTATTTTCTAGCATGTCGGGCTAGAACCCTTTTCTAGAATTGTGATGAAACCAACATTTTGACGGATTAACTTTTGATTTTGCATTATTAATATATTTTCCTTTTCTATTGAGTTTTACCCAATTGTACTTAATGCGTTCAATTATGTGGCCTATGATTGAATTGTTTTGATTACGCAACTCGAATCGGGAGAGGAGAGTTAGTAGGAAAAAATGGTGAGAAATGTTTTATCTTGCGAGATAGGAATATACTCATAGGAATTACGTGGCCCGTCTGAAGATTTTGTACTTTTTGCCTATTGTTGAATTAATTCACCTAGGAATAGAGTTATTTATTCACCTTAGAAAATTCTACTGACCTCGGGAGAGGCATTAGAGTATCTTAGAAATCTTTGCCTTCAATAAATTGGGAAATTACTTAATTTATATAAATCAAGAGTAATTCGAATTAATCGAGGCGGATTTTCAATCCTCGATTCTTCTCTTATTTGATCTTCTTTATTCGAACTATCGATTTCATTAGTTACTTTTAGTTTATCACTTTATTAGTTTTCTTTAATATTCCTTGCACCACCAAATTCGATCGTTCAGATAAAATTAGAATACAAATAAATTGGTACTTAGTACGTCAGTCCTCGAGGGAATGATATCTTTCTTATCACTTTATTACTTGCTTACGACAACGTGCACTTGCGTTCACTAAAATACGTAACAAGTTTTTGGCACCGTTGCCGGGGACTGATTGTTTTACTAATATCAATTTCAGTATTTCTAATCTTAATTTGAACATTATTTTATTTTTGTGTAATTTTTTTTTATTTTTTTTCCTTTCAGGGGTTTCGTTTAGTGCATGAGAAAATTCGGTGACGAAGGTCTATTACCTTTAGATACTGAACTCGAGCGCACTTTGAGGAAAAACAAGAAGAAAAGGCATGAGCTGTTAACAAAGGATACCATGGCCGACAACACAGGAAATCACGGGGTTGACAACCCTATTCACAAGCTCAACCGGCATTCACACTCCGGGATTATGCATTGCCTCAAATCAACGCGAATTTTTTGGGAATTCGGCGTCCAACTATCCAAGCAAACAATTTCGAGATTAAGCCAGCTATAATCCAGATGGAACAAGCAAGCCAATTTTGTGGACTAGCAAATGACGACCCTAATGCTCATATTGCATCATTTCTCGAGATATGCGATACATTCAAGAATAATGGAGTTTCTGATGATGTCATTCGTCTACAGCTTTTTCCATTTTCTTTGAGGGATAAAGCCAAGTTTTGGTTGAATTCACTTCCATCGGGCTCTATCACGACTTGGGCGGAGTTAGCACAAGCCTTTTTGGCTACGTTCTTTCTGCCGGCAAAGACAGCGAGACTTCGGAATGA
This sequence comes from Orobanche coerulescens, assembly GCA_033398695.1. Classification (NCBI taxonomy): domain Eukaryota; kingdom Viridiplantae; phylum Streptophyta; class Magnoliopsida; order Lamiales; family Orobanchaceae; genus Orobanche; species Orobanche coerulescens. The sequence goes on along the minus strand of CM065805.1, from coordinate 40,614,975 downwards.
AATAACGACCTTCGGGCAATTTGAGATGGAATCACTTCATGAAGCTTGGGAGCGATATAAGGATTTACTAAGGAGATGCCCACACTATGGCCTACCGGATTGGCTACAAATTCAAACATTCTATAATGGATTGAGTGCTTCTACACGCACTCTTGTTGATGCAGCCGCTGGAGGAGCCTTAATGGGCAAGACGATGGCTAAAACTCATTCTCTATTGGAAGATATGGCGGCAAATGCGTATCAGTGGCCTTCAGAGCGTCTGAATCCGAAATGAGTTATGGGAATTTCTAATAATGATCCAATATCTACATTATCGGCCCAAGTTGTTGCCTTGACTCAACAACTTCAAGTTTTATCACACACTCCTTCTACCGTTACCACGGAATCATGTAATTGGTGCAACGGGTCTCACCCTAGTGTGGAATGCCAAGTTGGAAATCCTTTCGAGCAATCTCCGATGGAACAAGCTCAGTTTTTGGGGAACGGAAATCGGTAGAACAATTCGTATTCCAACACATATAATCCGGGGTGGCGAAATCACCCCAACTTTTTGTGGAAAAACGGACAAAATTTAAACCAACCTCAGTTTGCTCAACACCAACAGCAACCTCCTCCCGCTCCAAAAATCTCTCTAGAGGAGGCAATGGCGAAATTAGCAGCAAATACGAGTCAATTCATGACCCGTACGGAAACAACCTTGCAAAACCATTCCACCTCTATTCGCAATTTGGAAGCCTAATTTGGTCAAATAGCAAATATGTTAACAGCCCGACTTGAGGGTACTTTGCCAAGTACAACTGAGACAAACCCCAGAGAGAGTATTAATGCCATTGGCTTGAGAAGTGGGAGGGAAGTGTGTGAGCATCCCGGGGGAAACAAAAAGAGAGGTGATGATGAGGAGAAGAAAAATTCGGCATTAGGAGAATCACGAATTCCTAAAAACTCCAAATTGTTTCCAAACAATCCGACAGCCTATGTGCCTCCCATCCCGTTTCCACAGCATCTGCAAAAGCAAAAGTTAGACAATCAGTTTTCGAAGTTTCTTGATGTCTTTATGAAATTGCACATTAATATCCCATTTGCCGACGCTTTGGAGCAAATGCAGAGCTATACAAAGTTTATGAAGGAGATTTTATCTAATAAAAGGAAGCTTGAGGAATATGAAACGGTGGCACTAACTGAAGAATGCAGCACTATCTTGCAGAGAAAGCTCCCGCCTAAATTGAAGGATCCAGGAAGCTTCACTATACCGTGCATTATTGGAAACCTGTATTTTGATTGAGCGTTATGTGATCTCGGCGCTAGTATAAATATTATGCCCCTTTCCATTTTCAAGAAGCTGGGTATTGGGGAGGCCAAGCCAACTACGGTCTCGTTACAACTAGCTGACAGATCAATCAAGTATCCGAGAGGGGTAATAGAAGACGTTCTAGTCAAAGTGGATAAATTCATATTCCCCGCTGATTTTATTGTGCTTGATATGGACGAAGATGATGATATTCTGATTATTCTGGGTAGACCATTTTTTGCCACTGGTGGGACCCTTATTGATGTTCAAGAGGGTAAATTGACGTTTCGGGTTCAAGATGAGCAAGTCACATTCAAAGTGTTTCGATCTCTCCCGTGTCCAAGCAATGTCGAGAAGGGTTCTCAAATTGAAAGCGTAAATATGTTTGTGAAAGACACATACCGGGAAGGTCATCAGTCGAAATGTTCAGAATCTGTTGTAGTTGCTCCGACATCTGAGAAAAATGTAGGACGAGTCGCATGCCTTAAGCATTTGGACATGTCGTCTTCATCATCCGTTCACCCACCATTGAAAATTTCTCATCCCGTCATAAGTTCGTTCGGGGGAAAGAAAACTAAGCCGGAAGTGAGACGGGTGCCAAATCAGCTTCAACATGGGTGTTTCGGGAAGTTATTATTGTTTAAGTCTTTTCACAAAGAACGTTGGAAATCCACACCAAAAATCGAACTGTTAAAAACTAATGGTCAAAAATTTAAAATACATAATAACGGTTCGACGGACTGTGCGGAGTCTAAATGGTCTTTGCGAAATGCAAACTGAATTTCGAAAAGTCCGGCTGAAGACTATAAACTTAGCGCTTCTCGGGAGGCAACCCGAGTATTAGTTGTAGATGTTAATTTTTCGTTGGTTTCATTCATTCTAAGAGTCTAATTTTTTCGTCATCTTTGCTTTGATATGCTTATCTCTCACGTTCTCTGTGTTTTCGCTTTAAAAATTTTTGTGCAGGAACATTCTAGGCCAGGGGCCGCGGCACATACAGAGTGGGCCGCGACACATAGGTGTCTAAAATACAGGCAAACTTTCTGTACTCTGTGCCGCAGCACAAAGCTGCTGAGCCACGGCACACTTGCCCCAAGAGCTGCGGCATGTTGACAATGAGCCGTGGCACGCCGAGACCCAGAAAATGCATACGTGCCGCGGCATGCAAGCTCTGAGCCGCGGCACACTAACCTTCCAAGCCATGGAACCCGTTCAATGAGCCGCGGCACATGTCGAAACTCTCCAACACCCAAAAACTCACTATACTATGGGCCGCGGCTCACTTGATACGTGCCGCGGCCCCCGCCGAGAATTTAAACAGCCTACACACGATTCATAATCCATTCGGCCGAAACACCAGGTATTTCTCAAATTTCTTCTTCTTCACGCGGTGCAAGGATATCATCCTCCAACTTCTTCTTCTCACCTTCTTCGATCCAACACAAGGTAATTCTATTCCCTTAAGTTTCAATACAACATGGATTAATGATTGGGGTAATATTCTTTGATGAACTTGTGTTTATTTCCTAAATTTCTATCAAAATTTGTATCAGATTATGCTAAGATTATTGATTGATTGGTGGTGTTTCGTTATTTCGTCATAAATTGCTGTGATTGTAGATTTACATTGTTGTTGATGAGGATTGAATTGAGCAATTATTGTTTTTGCTCTTCATTTAAGCTAACGCATGCAAAGTGTTTGATAAAATGCACCAATTAAATTGTTGAGCTAAACATCTCCAATTTGTCTGCAACGAATTCGATTATCGGATTAATTTGTTCCCCCAACCCTTACGTCAAGTTTGAGATTAAATCTCTGCCTCATATCCCTCATACGGAAGTGCGAGTACATTCGACGCTATATCTATTTTCTGCACGTTATAAGTTGAGAGTGGTATAGTGATTTTTAAAGTTGTCTAAGTTATCCTGTGTTTATTTTTCAGGACTTCGTCATGTCTCGGAAAAGGAAGTTAAGAACAAGGGCTAGGACGCGATCATTCTCCAAAAGAGGGGAAACGTCACAAAACCGACTGGATATGGGTTCCCACCAATTCTCTGACCTGACATCCATCGAATATTCAACGAGAAAATCCATCCTCGTCCAATAATTCCGAAGCAGGGATTCACTCCCTCCCCCCAAGACGGCGAGCTATTGGCAATGATCAATGAAATGGGATGGACTCGATTCACTGCGCCACCCGAGTCGGCGGTGATTTCTATTGTCCAAGAGTTCTACGCCAGTTCTCTATTGCGACAAATCCAGGCAGGGCAGATGATGGGATGACCGGATACACGAACTGAGGTCATCGTCTGAGGCCCAACAGTGGACTTATCAGTGGCCACGATTCGGAGGCTATACGAGCTACCGGAGGTAGACAAATCGGTGTACACACAGACTATGAGTAGCCTCACGAGGGAGGCTTTGCTGGAGGCACTTGCTTAGCCAGGTTCCGTCTGGGAAACGCGCGTCCCAGGTTCCACAGCTTTCTATTTCAAGAGTTCCCGCCTCAGTCGGCTCGGATGAGCCTGGCTTTATTTCCTCTGTGCACGAGTCGACCCTACATCGCAGATCCGCTCGGTCTTGCTTCCTCGTGCCCGATTATCGTATGCCATCACGACGGGACTCCGATTTGATGTAGCCCCACGTCTGTCCCGTTCTATATTTCAGTGCATCCAGGGAGGGGCAAAGACGGGATTAAAACATCCCTCGCTGATTTGTGCCCTATGCCGCCAGTCGGGCGTGACTTGGTCCGACGACGAGCCTTCTATAGCACCCTAGGGTCCGATCGACCACCGTATTATCTCCCATTTCGACCAGTGGGGTGGCGCGATGGCACACGAGTGGGGGCGAGGATTTCTTATCGATGAGCCACACGAGCACTCTCCCGAGCCACTATTTTTGACTCATGAGCCGGTGGCAGATGCTGAGGATCAGACTGAGTCCACTCCACCGCCAGCGAGAGAGAACCTTCAGGCGATTTTTGACAGCCTGAGACATGAGATGCAGGCAGAGAGAGACAGCCTCCTCGCAGCTGTTTGAGAGGAGATGCGCGAGCAGGCCCGCCGGGCCAATCGGCGTGCGGAGTGGCGCTTAGCAGCGAGGGATGCTTATCTTCAGGACTATTTAGCTGCATGGACGATCCATATATTCCATCTGGACGGACCCTTCATTCCACCAGTCAGGCCATCTACACCACCCTCCTCGCCGGACGAGGCTGGCGCCAGTTCCTGAGCTGTTATTAGGGGAGTACTTGACCTTTCTCATATTGCATATTATTATTTGTGTCCATTGAGGTCAATGTACGTCTTAAGTTTGGGGGGGTTACTATTAGTGGTTATTTACCTTTTCATTTCTATTTTTCATTGTTATTGATTCTAGCCTTGCTTGTCTTCTAAAATATTCTGGACTGTATTTGCATTCGTGAATTTTTCGTGCAGCCTTGTGTAAGACTGATGATATGATACTGATTTCTTTTTGAAGAAACGGTTGAGTTTTGGTCGAATTTGCATTCTATGATATTTGTTTCCTTTGAGTATTCATTTCGGTCTAATTTTTTGCGTCATTGTAGAAATCCTAGCATATAAGAAATAAGACATACGTGTTTACGAACCGCCTCTTGTTGCCTGAAATATTTATCCGAAGATGAAATACTGCTGGAATGGCCAGACAACAAACAAAGTTGCGGGAGCACTTCCGAGGGGGTGAATAACACAAGATTTGCTGGGTTTGTTAGGCCCGGGCTTGAATGCTCTCGCGAGATGTTATTAATACCAATATTTGTGGATACAAGTATTAATGTGAGAATCTGAATATAATGAGTGTAAAAGATCCTATTTATCTAACTCTTGAGCTAAGCCTTGGTGTTCTTGCTCTCTGCCGATCGTCTTCTGTGTGAGAGAGGCTGAGAGAGAAGATAGAACCGAGAGATAGCTGTTGCCAAGAGTGAGAAAGCCAAGTTGTGTGCTGAAATCGCAAAAAACCCGAGAGATGGCCGAGTGCAGGGAGCCTTCTACTTATAGGGGCTGAGATGCCTTGTTTTCTGGCGGGCGATCGCCTTTCGTCCAATATAATAATAGGTAAATCGTCTTTAAGTCACATGGGCTGTTTGCCTAAAGTCCAAGGCTGCTACCGGCAGCCAGCGGTGCGGTCCAATGAGGAGCCAGCATGCGTCCGGAGTTGCTGTCACGGGCGGTCCTACTGACACCTTTCGGCGGACTTGTCGGTTGGTGGAAAGATGCTGACAGGCTGTGGTCAATGATCCGTGAAATACGGATCTTGTCTCGGCATTGAACGTGGGTTTTGTCCTAAGCTTCGACCTTTGCCGACTGGATGATCATCGTCTTCGAGCGGCATGAGGCGGTCGTCATTGGTCGTCCACCAGAGGTCGGCATCGGCAAGTGCCGAGAGATGATCGGCTGCTAGTCGGACACCAGGAGTCGATCGCCAAGTACTGAGAGACGATCGTCTTAGATGTCGATCGCTTGGCACCGGGACTTGTCCTGGGACCTTCGGCCGGCCGATCTGTCTTGGCTGATCGGCTACGGCTAGGTCGCCTGGTCTCTGGTCGGTAGTTCTGCCTTAGCTGCCGGGCTAAGGCTAGGTCGCCCGGTCTCTGAGGTGATCGCCTGTCGAGACGTATAATTCTCGACACAACAATTGCCCCCCAGCTTTCTCCGATGTTGAATACATGGGGCGAGGTGGTTCTTGCTGGCAATCGTGTAGGATGAGGACGGGCGATCCGGTCGATTGGCTAGCTATCTTTCGGTCTTGTACCTGCAAAAAACAACATTGGCCGATCCCTCGTAGAAACTTGATTGTTTCGTCGCTGAGGAACCGTGCACATTCGCGGAGTTCGATGGACCAACTCCATGACCATGTCTTGTGCGCGAACGAAATTGTTTGTCTCGTGACTCATTTTATTGTGAGGGTCCTCTGTTAGGCTGTGCCTCACCTCGTATTTAAACGAAGGACGTGCGGTCTTGGTCTAGAGGAGTCCTTGCGCGGGGCGTCGTCGGATTAATCAACTCCACTTTCGTGGCTTGTTGGCTCTGCTTCCACCTCGGCCCGCCACGAAGATGGCGAACCTCGACGGTGTACGTTGAGACGGGGGTAGTGACGCGTCGCATTGTCCGGGTTCACCATGTTAGATGATGAACCTTTGAGGGCGGACGATCGTGTCCACTGATTAGTTTTGGAGGGCCCTCAGAATACGCCGGCCTCGTATTTAAACGAAGGGCGGGTGATCTTGGCCCAAAGGGACCTTGCATGGCCGAAGCAGCCGGTTCCATCGACTACCAGGACCATGGCTGTACGTTGTGCGGTGGAGGCGATCTCATGCCTTAGTCCATCATGTTAGATGGTGAACTGTAGATGGCGGACGAGTCCTCCGGTTTTGATGATATTGCTTGATAATGGTGATCAGGCTGGAAGACTGGTGATCGTCGTTCGTCTGCCGATCGCGTTATTCATAGGTTGATACCGGCGATCGGGCTGGAGATCGTCGTTCGGTCGCCGATCGCGCTGCTCATAGGCTAAGAAGAAACCTTTGCCTGGCCAGAAAGTCTGCGGCTTTAGCGCGGAAGATCGCGTAGGTCGAGGGTTGGTTCTTCGTAAGATGCCTGAACATAGGCGAAAGACCATGGAATCCTCCTAGGACCGAGTATATGGCGATCTCATCGCTTACGGGCTCGCCGTTGAGGATGATCTCGTCTACCCAGTCGATATAGTCCGAGTCGGACTCTTCTTCCCCTTGCCTGATCTGCATCATGCGATGGGGACCTTCTGGCCGAGCGACCCTGGTGGCGAAGTACGTTGTGAAGTCGTTCGCCAGTTGGTTAAAGGAGCCGATGGATCAAGGCGGCAATGAGGTGTACCACCTGTGGGCAAGGTCGTCCAGCATCATAGGGAACATTCGGCACCTGGTCGCGTCAGATGCCCCACACCCGGTCATGTAGATGTTGAACTTGCTCAGGTGTGTTTCGGGGTCTGATCTCCCCTCGTACAAAGGTGTTTGCGGAGGAGCGATCTTATGCTGTACGGGGGCGAGCTCGATGTGGACCGCGAGCGGCTCGCTCGGCCCGACGATCTTGCTCTTGGCGCCTGCCCCAGATTCCAGGAGCGCCTTCATGTTGTCGAGCTGGCGTTGCATCGCGGCTATCGCTGTAGCATGGTCGCTCGTGGATCGGCTCTTAGAGGGGAGCCGAGGCGATTGTGTACCGATCTCCTGACTCCGCTTTTTCCGACCTCGGCTCTCTGGCGAGGGGGAGCCCGATGGCTGGTCGCCCTTCTGGGAGTCAGATACGCCGAACTCCTGGTGACGGACTCGAGCTCCGTCGTCTCGTGGCTGGGGCCGGACTGCCACGGTCGCCAAGATGGATCGTTGCCCAGGCGATCGAAAATGGAGGTACCCCGGCTGGCGAGCGCCTCTTCTTGCGGATGGGAGCCTCCTGGCGGTCGCTCGGTCAGCAACGCCTTGAACTTCCGTTTGGTCATCCGGCGGATGGCCGAGGGGGTGATAGCGGGAGGCACGTCGAGAACACTCCGTCGCTCCTATAGGATGGCCATGGCCTCCTCGATCTGTTCCGCGGTTTGGAACTGATATAGCGAGAGACTTGGGCCGTCCCCCAGGGGCGGGATCGAGCATCTCGGACCGCGGCGGCTACCCTCCGGCATCGGCTGTGGCTCGAAATGAGACGGAACGAGGCATCTGGCGGGCTGGCCAGCGGCTTTCCTCGACGAGGAGGCAGAAGTCATGATTCTGAAAGCTTTCTCTGAAGAACAGTGAGTGTTTCTTCAGGTATATGCCCCGGAGGACAGTGAGTGTTCTTCGAGACGGTAGGAAAGAAAAATGAGGGTTAGATGTGACCTCCTTCTAGCGCCAATTGTTGTTGCCCGAAATATTTATCCGAAGATGAAATACTGCTGGAATGGATGGACAACAAACAAAGTTGCGGGAGCACTTCCGAGGGGGTGAATAACACAAGATTTGCCGGGTTTGTTAGGCCCGGGCTTGAATCCTCTCGCGAGATGTTATTAATACTAATATTTGTGGATACAAGTATTAATGTGAGAATCTGAATACAATGAGTGTAAACGATCCTATTTATCTAACTCTTGAGCGAAGCCTTGGTGTTCTTGCTGTCTGCCGATCGTCTTTTGTGTGAGAGAGGCTGAGAGAGAAGATAGAACCGAGAGATAGTTGTTGCCAAGAGTGAGAAAGCTATGTTGTGTGCTGAAATCGCAAAAAACCCGAGAGGCGGCCGAGTGCAGGGAGCCTTCTACTTATAGGGGCTGAGATGCCTTGTTTTCTGGCGGGCGATAGCCTTTCGTCCAATATAATAATGGGGCGATCGTCTTTAAGTCACATGGGATGTTTGCCCAATGTCCAAGGCTGCTGCCGGCAGCCAGCGGTGCGGTCCAATGAGGAGCCAACATGCGTCCGGAGTTGTTGTCACGGGCGGTCCTACTGACACCTTTCGGCGGGCCTGTCGGCTGGTGGAAAGATGCTGACAGGCTGTGGTCAATGATCCGTGAAATGCGGATCTTGTCTCGGCATTGCACGTGGGTTCTGTCCTAAGCTTCGGCCTTTGCCGACTGGATGATCATCGGCTTCGAGTGGCATGAGGCGGTCGTCATTGGTCGGCCACCAGAGGTTGGCATCGGCAAGTGCCGAGAGATGATCGGCTGCTAGTCGGCCACGAGGAGTCGATCGCCAAGTACCGAGAGACGATCGTCTTAGATGTCGATCGCTCGGCACCGGGACTTGTCTTGGGACCTTCGGCCGTCCGATCTGTCTTGGCTGCTCGGCTACGGCTAGGTCGCCTGGTCTCTGGTCGGCAGTTCTGCCTTGGCTGCCGGGCTAAGACTAGGTCGCCCGGTCTCTGAGGTGATCGCCTGTCGAGACATATAATTCTCGACACAACACCGCCGTCTATACATTTGGTTACACTTTTCACGTAGCTAGTCGTCCAGTAACATGAGTCTTCTTGGCATTTAATTTTGAGTTTAGGTATTGAGTCGGACAGCTTTTCCCAAAAGTTCGAGAAATTATACATGTTCTATGATGGGAAGTCCAGTAACCGGGGGTATTCACGTGACCCGTTGTTTACTCTCGCGTAAAACGACAACCCTGAATATACTTATGGTTCAGAAAAATTGCATGATGATGAAAGGAAGCCAAGTAACCGGATGTATTCACGTGACCCGTCGTTTACATTCATGTAAAACAGCAACTTTGAATCGGACATGCGGGAATAGCCATTCGAGTTTTTTCTCCGTTGTAGAAGGATACTTAGTAACTAGAAGCACTCATGAGCCCCATGAGTGTTTTTTTACGTCAAACGGTTCCCCAATACATGAGAATGGATTTCCACCCTAGGGTCATTTCATGAAACATACCGAGAGTCGGAACCTAGTGGTTAACTCGAATCATTATAATGATCATATATAAGGGAATGCTGTCCGAGGATTATTATTTACGATGAAACTCTTACATTTTTGCCACGAGACTGTGGGACTGGTCGAGTTGGCTTGGTTAATCTAACCCTTCATATTGGCGGTCGGCTAAATTCACGCTTGTTAATCTTTGAGCCTTGATTTTCTTCATGACTCATAGATCAGCACTAAAAATGATTGCTTTGTGGAGTCATTGTCCGTGATGTGACCCACTAATACGATACTTGTATTTTTCTATGAGATTTTCAGGTTAGTATTAATCAGGTAAACACTATGGATTTGCACGTTTACCCATGATACCTGTCATCTCATTTGAAATTAATTTTTGCTCGAGGACAAGCAAAGGCTTTAAGTTTAGGGGTATTTGTTAGATGTATTTTTATGCGCTTAATTATCATTATTTTATACCCATTTTTAGTTTAAATATGCGTAAATGAGCTTTTAATGCATGATTTTTTTATGTTTTGAAGGAAATTAGAGTCCAGGAGCTTAAACGGATAAAAACAGGCCAAACCGACAATATTTTGTGAAGAGCCGCGGCATATACAGAGTGGGCCGCGGCACTGGAGGCGCCCATCTAGAACCGGTACAAACTGTACCGGGGGCCGCGGCACACTCGTTCTAAGCCGCGGCCCGTATGGAGAAATTGCGCCCAGGCCTGTCCGCATGAAAACAGGGGCCGCGGCCCGCCGCGCGGGATTTGTCACTGTAGCCCGCGATTTTTAGCTGTTTCGGAGGCCGTCTTGACCTAATTTTTGGACGTGGTTTAGAGGCTGAAGAAATATTATAAATAGGCATTGAAGGTCTAAAGATAAGATCATCAAACAGAAGGAGAAAATACCTAGGAGCAGAGAGCAGAAGCCAGAGAACAGCGCAATTCAAATTCCTAAACTGTGTTTGATTTTTCTTATTCTTTCTTCAATTCTTTGTGTATTATTTTCTAGCATGTCGGGCTAGAACCCTTTTCTAGGATTGTGATGAAACCAAGATTTTGACGGATTAACTTTTGATTTTGGATTATTAATATATTTCCCTTTTCTATTGAGTTTTCCCCAATTCTTCTTAATGCGTTCAATTATGTGGCCTATGATTGAATTGTTTTGATTATGCAACTCGAATCGGAGAAAAGAGTTAGTAGGAAAAATTGGTGAGAAACGTTTTATCTTGTGAGATAGAATATACTCGTAGGAATTACGTGGTCCGTCTGAAGATTTTGTGCTTTTTGCCTATTGTTGAATTAATTCACCTAGGAATAGAGTGATTTATTCACTTTAGAAAATTCTACTGACCTCGGGAGATGCATTAGAGTATCTTAGAAATCTTCGCCTTCAATAAATTGGGAAATTACTTAATTTATATAAATCAAGAGTAATTCGAATTAATCGAGGCGGATTCTCAATCCTAGATTCTTTTCTTATTTGATCTTCTTTATTCGAACTATCGATTTCATTAGTTACTTTTAGTTTATCACTTTATTAGTTTTCTTTAATACTCCTTGCACCACCAAATTCGATCATTCAGATAAAATTAGAATACAAATAAATTGGTACTTAGTACGTCAGTCCTCGAGGGAACGATATCTTTCTTATCACTTTATTACTTGCTTACGACAACGTGCACTTGCGTTCACGAAAATACGTAACAGTTAGTATTTCTCTTGTGATCGAGTATTCACCCTTGTACGGGTGTGGTTTTCATTATTAAATTGAGATGTCATTCTTTTCTGTATTCAAGGTTATTATTGTCGTTGAGTTGTGAACTATGTTGTTTTTGAATTGTTTAATGGCCTTGCTGGTCTGTTTTGTAATTAAATTTGACCTCGGTCGGTCTATCATTGAGCAGTCTTTTGGAGTTTAGCCTAGTAGATTCTTGTGAGAAGGGTCTACGGCATGTGACATTCCCAGTCGAATTTGGTGGGTGTTACAACAGTGCTGTAAAATTTTAGAATTTTTGGATTTTCTGGAATTTATGGTGAATGATCAAAGTTAGCCCTTGCGCACCGCGCTCTCCATAAATATCTACTCTTATTCCTATTAACACCCTTTTGGTACTCCACTCATATCTTTACTGGTATAATGATATAATAATTGAGACAAGAATTTTAAACCACGAGACCGATAAAAAAATCTAGTCACATTTCGATTGGCGAGAACGATCATCGAATGTCGAGAAATGACGAAGAGATCGTTGAGACATTAAAGTGAATCCATAGGGTAGAATGAACAACCTCAAGGCATAATAATGATTGCAATATGATCAATATCATCACGATAACTCTCGGCATTGACTCGTGTTGGGTTTACGATGCCAGTCGAAGCCAAAACGAAGCGCAACAAACAAATGAAAAAGGGTTATCCGGAAAAATCATGAGTTAAACAAAAAGGATGAGGCTCAACATTTCTTAATATTAAAATTATACAACGATATCATGAAAACAATACATGGTGGAAACCATAATTATGAGAAGTTTAGAAAACGGGTCAATAATTACAGGACCACAAAACGCGCAAGTTCTACAAAACGACAACAGAATTTATATGAAGGTTCAAAAACCCTAAGTTATACAACCATAAAAATCTCGGATATTACATATATTTGGTAACCAGATGAGTTGGTATGGTTACTTGTAACAATAATTATTTTTTAGTTACCACTAATTTACTTTTGATATATTACCGTGAGATGTTTAAATAAAAACAACAATAGAAAAATAGTTCATATTTTTTTAAATATAGGCATCTTGGGGTTTTTTACTTGTATGTATTTGAGTGAAAAACCTACAACCAACATTTAATTTATAATTAGATTTCATGTATACATTTAATTATTTTTTTAAAATTCTTATTACAAAATCTAATCATTAGTTACCTTTCTGAATTAGTTTGGATACATAAATATTTAATCAAATTCTTCTGCAGTCCAAAATAAATTGTGATTGTAAGAAGTAATATTGAACTAAATATACCTCCACACAAATATCTTTATGTTAGCATCACATCATAAAGATAATGCAACTTACTTTTTTTTCACATTTGTAGATGAAATATAATAATACATAAAGCTGCTGATCGAGGTTTAATAAGAATGTTTCTTATCAAGTAATGGAAATGATACCAGTATTTTTGTATTTCAATGGAAAATGGTTGGAAAAAAATGAATACAAAGACTTCAAGCGACAGGAATATTAGTTCCGACAATAATTTCTTTTTGTGCCATGGAGAATTTAGTGCGCCAAACACTAAAGATGCTCAGTTCAGCAACAGTGACACTAAAATTCCAGAGCCAAAATCACGTTCCACATATTGATATATCAGAAGATGCAATGTTGAGTTTCTTTATGAAAATTTGTCGAAAAAGCTCAGACCACGGAAGTATCCAATTATAGTAGAAGTAGAAATTACACAACTAACCATATATTGTGCAGAAGATAAATATTCAAACAATGCACTAAATTCAATGAATAATATTTTGCTATCATCCCTTTAGTTACTCAAGGGTTGGGCAACAGACTACGTGCATAAAGAGTATTGAAAGAGGAAATACAAGCCAGATTATATTGGCATGCAATGAAGAGAAAGAAAACCAGGTCATAACAATAACAGAAAATATTGTAGTTAGGAAAAATCAGACATATGCAAACAGGGATATTTTGCCCAAAACATTGAGATTGCAGTCAACGCTAAAATAACTGACAACATAAGGTACAATGATATTCTTCGAAAGACTATGTGCTGATTTGCATAGACAACCAAAAATGTCGGTGGAAGGTCAGAGCATCTAGAGTGGGCCAAACAAACTTGTTTAAGGTAAGAGAATTCAACAACGTACATACGTTTTATCTGATATATTGATGAGTTCTCATAGGCAAGCAACAAGGGAACTTGTCAGTAAATGCATAAAAAACAAGTTTACAAATCTTAAGAGATTATATATTGTTAGGTTTGTATACTACAAAGCATACATTATGCTTAAATTGCCTTATTTTCCTCTAACTACCTATAAGAATATTAATTATATTTAATCACATATTTTGCATATTAATTCATGTTATGGTTATGCAAACGTATTGTCTATTTATTTTATACTGTAGATAATGTGGTGTGTTGGCGTCATATAGATGACAATATTATCGGTGTCTTATAAAATAATATAATAGTTCACAACCAATATAATTACTAGACAAATTATATGAAAGGTTGTAAGGTTGCTTGAGATTAGTTGGTCTTGACTGTTAGCATGCATTAGTGTATTTACATACGTTGAACTGGATCGCAATGAGATAATGTCTTCTATACTGTAAGAAGAACATAAATCTCGGATATTATTATTTCTTAATTCTAAGTATATAATATTTAATTGTGTATTTATAATAATTATTGCTTTGGTTTACCATGAGTGAGAGTCACAATGATCGACTCAATATGCTTCGTATCTTGAGCAATAATATTATATATATGATAATTATTATTATAACTAGAAATCGTATCCCGGATCGTGCGGGTCGATGATATCCCCTTGAGAAGCTCGATCATGATTAGAATATTAAATTCTGCAGGTGGATTTAATTTTGATATAATAATAAGGTTCGGGTGGTACTACTCTGGATAAGAAATCAATTAATTAAAGTTGTCAGTAGCTTAAATTAATTAATGGACATTCGGTATCTTAAACACGGGAGATAATATATTTAGATAAGGAGCCCGATTTTATAAATTGGGATTTGGGTTGGAAGTACGATAGCAATTCTTTAGTAGATTGAATTGATATTAGTAAATTCAACCATATTAGGAAGGTAATATGGAAGGTTAGGTTATACCAAGAGTGCTAATCTTAATTCTCCTTAAGATCCCCAGAGTAACCCAAAGCAGACAAATAGGACACTACAACAAGGGGTTCGGCAGTGACATTATTCAAGTGATGGAGATTTCATTTTTTGATCTTGTATTTGATTGTAGATCTTGACTTGTGTCTTTGATTATACAATTTAGATAACACATCAATTTTCTAAGACTAATCAAATATTACTAGAAAAAAAGAAAGAAAATGGAGGGGTCTTTTGTGAATGTTTCGGCCGGTCAAAGTTGAAGGTCAAGCAAGATTAGAAGCTCGTTGCCAACACAATATCCAGATTAAGGCGTGAATATACTCTAGAAGATTTTGTGGGGAAAAATCAAAGTAGCAACCACTTTTCTTAAAGAGGTAAATATCCTATAATCTCTTGATCAAGATTAAGATATTTGGTTTACCAACATATTATTTAATAAATTATATTTAAATTGCTATAGTCTTATTAATTTATTAATTAGCATGCCTAAATAGATTTTGTGCTCGTGGATGCGCAAAACACTTTATTCAACTCTTTAAAACCTTACTTCCGCGGCGTTTTATTTCCAACAATTGGTATCGGAGATAGATTTTTAGGCTTTTGCTATTTTAATTAGTTTTGGTAATTAATTGCTAGCAGCTTAAATATTCATGTAATATGATGTTGGAATATTTTGATAGAAGTTTTCTTGCAGGGAATATGATCCAATTATCATGGTTATGTGAATAGTCATTTTTTTATTTATGTAATTGTTGGTTTGGCCCGGTTTTGAGGCATGTAATGGTTTTTCCCGAGAGAATATCCACGGGTAGATCTAGGATTTTATTTTTCGTGTAATTTTGCTGTAATTCAATGTATTTTATATTTTATGAAATTGTAATCGAATTTGGAAAAGATGAAATTATGAATAAATAGAGCATAACCGGGACACCTAGGCTGGGCCGATCGCGACAGTGCAACAACAGTTTGGCCGCGAGCAAGACACAAATGCTCGACGAGGGCCGTCATTCGGGCAGTTCGCGGTTGGTCGGGTTGTCCAGTATTTGGTCTGATCCGTTTCACCGACGTTCGTTGCGTCTGCCGGAGAGTCGAGATTTTAAAATTAAATATTGTTTATATAATTAATTTTGCATAAAAATTTTAATTTTTGAAAATCCATGACCCGGCCGGTGAGGAGTGACGAGGTGCTTGATCTAGTGGGAGATATTGAGTCGAAGATTTTCTCGGATTTAATTCGCGGACAAAGACCATGATAATTGGATAATTTTATTATCCTTGCATTTATTTGGATTTTACTGTTTTTAATATATGGTGTGTGTGAATTACGCGTGATATATTTTCTTGCATGATAGGACGAGAAAATTAAAAAGCTTAAGGCTAAAATAACTAAGTGATTAAAATGATTTATTTTTTAAATAAAATCAAATTGGCCTCCATAATTGATTCAAATTATGGAGTGATTAGCATGCGAGTTGACATTAGTGTATTCCTCCATATCGGATGTGCTAATTATAGGTTCCTGGTTTTAAATTTCAAATGATAACAAAAGTTAAATCTTATTTTTTATGATAGGACCTCTCCATATGTTGGACTATTATTTAAAAGATACTCCATCCGTCCCGCTCATCTTGGCTCGTATTCCTCTTTGGGTCATCCCATTCATCTTGATTCATTTCCAAATATAGTAAAAGAATTCACCACTTTAACTTCTCTCTCTCTCTCTCTCTCTCTCTCTCTCTCTCTCTCTCTCTCTCTCTTCTATCTCTTTGTCTCTCCTTCCACTAAATATAAAATAACATACTTTTAGTTTTTCCTTAATCTCGTGCCGGAAAGAAAGGAGCCAATTTGAATAGGACGGGGGGAGTAATATTTGAAGGTTGTTAAATTATGGTATTCACTTAGGTGTTTTAATTTATAGGCTCTCTATCGGAGTCTATATAATTAATACATGGCTAAGAGGAACCAACTATTAATTTTACTTATCATAACGTAAATTGATCACATAGTAAAATTAAAGACATAAAACTTCACTTGAAAAATGTGCGTGTAAACGTCACACGATCATGGCTTGCATGTATTGATTTTTGAGGTGTTGGTTGCTCGCATATATATCTTGTTTTTAGGTTTTTCAATATATTTTGCTTTGCATTATGTGATGAATGTTATAATTTTGTCTCAGGTGTCTTTTAATCCACTTGATGTAATTCTCAAAGAAAATAAATTGATGGCACTAACTTTACTGATTGGAAAATTAACCTCAATATTGTCCTGACTACTGAAGAACACAAGTTTGTTCCAACTGGGCAATGCCCATTAGAACCAGATGCGTCGACACCTAATGAGGTGAAAGAATACCGCAAATAGAAAAAATATAATGAGATGTATCGTTGTTACATCATGACTTCTTTAGAAAATATATTGCAGCATCAGCAGCAGAGTATGGGCATGGTCTCGGAAAGGATGAAAAATCCCGGCGATATATTTGGTCATCAGAACTGGGCGGCTAGGCAAAATTCTATGAGGGTGTTGATGACGACCCAAATGCCTGAAGGAACCCAGGTAAGGGATCATGTTCTAAATATGACTTCTCGTATAAACGAACTTGATACCTTATGGCTGCTATCGATACGAAAACGCAAATCGATATCATCCTAGGCCGCATACCTAGAATCTTTGAGCAGTCTCGCCTAAACTACAACATGAATCGTAAGGAACACACTTTGGCAGAATTGCTGACAGAGCTTCAAGATGCAGAAGGACTCTTGAGACAAGAGTATCAAGTTCTTGTAGCAACGGGTGTTTCAACTTCCAAACCCAAGTGGGGAAAGAAGAAGAAGAAACAAGTGGGCCAGAAGCAAGTGCCGACTCTCAACATAAAAGGCAAGGCTCCTCACTCTGAGGCGAACAGAAATCCAAAGGAAAAGTGCTTCAAGTGCGGTCAGAAAGGAAATTTCAAAGCGGGCTGCCCTATTCTGAATAAAGGTATGTCTCGTGCACTAGTAGTCGAAACATGTTTGGCAGCTTGTTCTACCACTTTGTTGATAGTAGATTCAGGCTCCACTGATCATTTTTGCATTGACTCGCATGGTTTTTAGGTAACCAAGTAGCTTAGTGTAGGCGAGATCACCATCAATTGGGGCAATTTCTTGGGCGTATGGCTGTAGCAGTGGGAGTCGTGCATTTGAAGATCAGTGATAAGATATTAGTCCTAAATAATGTACTATTGGTACGTAATTTCAGAATAAATTTAATTTCAGTTTCAAAATTGAGTTGTGATGGTTATTCATTTTTTTTATGGTAAAGATATTATTAGAATAAACGGTGAATATATTTGCAAATGTATCTATACTGATGGACTATATGTCATTAGTAATGCACAAACTCCCATGTGTAAACATAGATCGCTTAATCTTTGTCTAATCCTAAAAAGAGAAGCAAGTGGCAACTCTCAACGTAAAAGGCAAGGCTCCTCACTCTGAGGTAAAGAGAAAGTCAAATGGAAAGTGCATCAAGTGAGGTCACAAAGGATATTTCAAAGCGCGCTACCCTATTCTGAAGCAAGGTATGTCTCGTGCACTAGTATTCGAAACATGTTTGGAAGCTTGTTCTACCAATTTGTGGATAGTAGATTCAGGATCCACTGATCATGTTTTCATTGACTCACATGGTTTTTAGGTAACCAATTAGCTTAGTGTGGGTGAGATCACCATCAATTGCGGCGATTTCTCGGGCGTATGGTTGTAACAGTGGGAGTCGTGCACTTAAAGATTAGTGATAAGATATTAGTCCTTAATAATGTATTATTGGTATGTAATTTCAGAATGAATTTAATTTCAGTTTCTGAATTGAGGTGTGATGGTTATTCAGTTTTTTTTATGGTAAAGCTATTATTAGAAGAAATGGTGAATATATTTGCAAAGGTATCTATACTGATAGACTATATATCATTAGTGCTGCACAAACTCCTATGTATAAACATAAATCGCTTAATCTTTGTCTAAACCTAAAAAGAGAAAAGAACCTTCAAGCATAAACCAAACATATATGTGGCATTTACGGTTGGGTCATGTAAACCTTAGAAGGACTCAGAGATTGGTAGATGATAGCCCATTGGATGACCTTCAAGTTGAGTAATTTCCAATTTGTGAATCCTATCTGGAAGGTAAAATGATCAAGAGGGTTTTGAAAACTAAGGAAAACCGTGCTCAGGGTATATTAGAATTGATCCATACAGACGTATGTGGTCCAATGAATATCCAGGCTAGGGGTGGTTCGAATACTTCATCACGTTTATAGATGATTTTTCGAGACATGCATACATCAATTTGATGTGATGCAAGTCTGAAGCATTTGATAAGTTCGGAGATTAGAAGGCTAAAATGGAGAAGCGGCATGGGAAGAGTATCAAGTCACTACGATCTGATCATGGTGGCGAGTACCTTAGTAGAGAGTTTTTAGATTTCTTGGCAAATGAGGTGATTACGTCCCAGCTCACTGCGTCGGAAACTCCACAACAAAATGGTTGTTGGGATAAACAATCCTGTTTTGATAGCTGCCAACATACCGCAAGTTGTCTCAAGAAGTCAAAAGAGTCGAAATGCCGCTAAGTCTGGAAGTTGTCTGGAATCTCCATACAGCCTCCTCCATATAGCATTGGAGGTCTCACAATCTAGCCTACAGCTACAGCGAAAGACTTAATATGTCGGATACAGCAGTCAGGTTGTAAGATGTTTTACTTCGGAAAAGTAAAACACATCCGATAGGCCTGATTAAAGAATGTTTTAAATTGTTGTGAAATACACTTTGTTTATTCATAAAGTATTCATGGTTAAAGCAGCATTTATTACTGATATGACAACATTTAATGCAGCTAGAGAGAGACAAGTCTGGACGCGCTGAAGAGCATTTAATGCAAAGTAAAAAAAAATGTTTGAGGCATTAAATGCGATCTGCTTTGATTTAATATTCAGCAAAGTTGCCAATCATAGATGTCAACATCTCACCTACCAGCAATGGCTACATTTATAACGGATGTATTTTCCAAAGGTTATAAATACCCCCAAGATGAGGGCTCAACACACCTAAGCAATTCAATATTGCGAAAGCTCTGACATTTTACTTTGACATTCTAGCGATTATTAAGCAGTATATTTCATGAGCATACAGCATATATTAAAGCTAAGAAATATACTAAGTCCTCAACAAAGAACAACACATCATACAGTAATCGTATATCAAAGATCAAGTTGATGTTCGGAGAATTCTACCTTTACCGTTGAAGAAAACCATTAGGCATGTGTGGACTGAAGATCCTTGCTTATTCGGACCTGTGTGGGAAGAATAGCATTGTATATGAAGCTTCAAACTATGTTTGAAGAAGCAAGTCAAGAAAGAGCTAAAGCCAATCGGTATTAACGGCCTAAAACTTTGGTCCTTGTATCAATCTGTGTGAATGATAGAGAGACAGGTTTAGTTATAGTCACGTAGTTGTGTACATAGTGATTACAATAAACGTTTTCCTCTTGTGTGGAGGACCAGTGGACGTAGAGGGGTTTACCTCGAACCACTTTAAACTCTGTGTTATTTACCTTCTGCCCTTATTATTTTCTTTACTGTGATTTATACATGTATACATTGCAAAACCCTGTACGCACTAAGCAAACAGGAGAAAAGCCTAGTTGCTCTATTTACAGCAACTCACTCAAACGAACTTCCGCTACGCACTCACATTCGAACACCGTACAGCTTGTTGTACTATAACTTTCCAAGCTGTATACTGTATACTTAGTGTCCAACACTGGTGTTGCTGAGAGAAGGAACATAACTCTTTTAGAAATGGTTAGATCAATGATGAGTTACTCAGATTTACCTATTTGGTTCTAGGGTACGCCTTGGAAACAGCGGAGTACATACTAAACCTGGTGCCTTCCAAATCAGTTTTAAAATACCCACAAAACTGTGGAGTGGGCGGAAGCCCAATCTAGGACATGTTCGGATTTGGGATATTGCAACACATGTGCTGAATAAGGATGCTGATAAGTTGGCATATCAGATAGAGATACGAGTGTTTGTAAGATACCCTAAAGGAACGAAGGGTGACTTATTCTATAGTCCCCAAGATCAGAAGGTCATTGTTAGCACCAATACCCGATTCTTAGAAGAGGACTATGTGATTAGTCACAAGCCTATGACTGAAATAATTCTAGAAGAGTTTAGGGGCGAGACTCTGTTTATACCAATCGTAAGCACCAACTAACACTACACCACATATAGATTTTGAGACTTTACACCAACTCAGGATTTTCCTCATCGTAGTGGGAGGGTTGTTCATCAACCGGAACGATTCATATGCATTTGAAAGTCTTCGGTCTCAGTCCTAGGCGAATATGAGCCAGATCCATGGACTTACAAGGAGGCAATTCAAGATAAATATGTTGTTGGAATATAAAACGCATCAGAAGCTAGTTGGAGAAAATATTTTATAAACGGTTTTATAAACTAACCAGCATAAAAACCGGATCTATTTAGGCTTGTCAATTAATTAACTAAACGGATTAGTAAACAATCAAATAAATATATTTACGCATGGGAGTCGGTAATTAATACCTCTTAATAGATGTCATATTCCTATATTAGAACTCTTCCTAATATAATGACTCTATTAGATATCAACTTAGTCCACTAAAAAGTTGATATTGCACTTCCTACCAAAATCCCAAATTACGAAATTGGGCTCCTTTTTGAATTAAGTATTTCCCGTGTTTAAGATATTCCATGTCCATTAATTAATTTAAGCTACTGGCAGCTTTTAATTAATTAATATATTATACATGAGTATACCACTCGACTTTTATTATTATATCGGAAAATTAATTCCACCTGTAGGGTTTAATATAATAATCCTTTCGAGTGCCTCAAGGGACATGATCAACCTAACTGGTCGGGACACAATTTCTAGCTATAATATTAATTATTATATAATATTGCCCAAAATATCGAGCATGTTGAGTCAATCATTGTGGCTCTCACCCATGATAAATCAAAGCAATAATTATAAAATATATATAATTAAATATTAATCACTAGAATTAAGAAATAATAATTGTCCGACATGTGCGTTCTACTTATAGTCAGTACAGAAGAATCTATCTCATCTCGATCCTGTTCACCTTATAGTGAATACGCTAATATATGCTAATGGTCAAGACCAACCAATCTTAAGCATATAATACAACCTCTCACATAACGGTCTAATGTTATATAGGTTGTGAACTAAATATTACTATATAAGGAACCGATAATGTGATCTTCTGTGTGACACGACACACCACATTCTCTACAATATTAAGTAATTAGACAACATTTGCATAAAAATAGCATGAATAAATATGCAAAACATGTGATGAAATGAATTAAATATTCTCATAGATAAAGACCAGGAAATTAGGTTGTAATACTCGTACTTTTATGGACTGTTTGACCTTGCTGTTCTTCTTATTTTGTCGCTCTGTAAACTCTTCGTGATGATGTCGATATTGTTATAGAGTTTCGTACCTTGTTTGGATCACGATTGTGTTGTTTAGACCGTGCGGAAGTGTTCTGGGTCAGAGGAATAGCGCACGCTAGGCCTAGGCTAACGCACGCTAATTCTCTTTGAGTAGCGCACGCTAGCTTTGAGCCATAGTGCGTGCTAAGGGACCAGTCAGGTCAGAACCAGTAACTCATACTGCTTTCTGGACTGGCAGTTAACGCGCGCTAGGAGTTCGTTAACGCACACTATTCGTAGTCAGTAGCGCGCGCTAACATCCGTCCGTAGCGCACGCTAACGGGCTGGTTGGCAGAGGCAGTGAGGTTATCAGGTTTTCTGGACTATCAAGTAACGTACGCTAGTCTTCGGATAACGCACGCTATAAGAGATGCGTAGCGCACGCTAAGCCATAGCGGTAGCGCACGCTAAGAATCGAGCAGGGCAGAGGACAGTAGGTTCTGGACTCCAGTTTCTGGACACCATTTTTGGATAGTGCACGCTAAGATAAGGCGATTAGCGCACGCTAACGGGGCCGGCATAAGCCACTGGACTACCCGCTGACCTCGCTAGCGCACGCTAATAATCGAGGCGTAGCGTGCGCTAGACTGGGCGCGTATATATTGGACAGTTGACTTCCATTTCGTCATTTTTCATTCTCTTCACTCATTTTTGACTGGAGAAGCTCGGGAGAGGCGATTTTGGGCTATTGGAAGCGATCGATATTCAAACATCAACACCTTTGGTTGGAGAACAAGGATTTCACAACATCTAATCCATTCTATCGTCCAAATCAAGGTAAAAATCCTTAGAACCCTATTTTTTTGGGGAATTTTGGGGTTTTCCTAGATTCATCCGATTTATCCATTTTGAAGCTTGAGAACCTTGAGATTATGATGTATTTATCCCGTATACATTCTTTTCCTATGATTTTATGGATTGGTTTGTGCTGTGTTCGGACTTGTGAGGGTTTGGGTGATTTTCCAACCTCTAGTTGTTTACCCTTGTATTTTCGTGAATCGTAAACGGGTTTCGGGAGTTTCTTCGTGAATTATGAGTATGGATTATTGATTATCATATCCCTTACAAATCGTTTAGGTTCCGTAAGCGTGTTCTTGGACCTACCGAACTCATATTCTTTTCCTTTCAATTTCTCGATGTCTCAAAGGTAAGTATATATTTATGATTATACGTTCTAGACTTTGAAAGTAAGATATATGAATGGTATGATTGTTTATATCCACTCTGGGGCGGGCCGACAGGTCCCCTGTGTAGGTCACAAGTCGTCCAGGAATAAGTCAAGAGGGGGGTGAATAGACTTATTGAAACTCTTAAACTCTTTTTCACAAAGAGTAAGATTCTTCAGCTGATAGATATGCAAATGACTTAGAGTCGTTTGTTCTCAATACGTGCGGAAGTCAGCTGATGACGAATAAAACAACTAATGAAACACTTAACAATGAATGCAGCAGTTGAAGTATGATGTTATAAAACAGTAAAATACACAGGCAGTTATAGTGGTCTCAGAGGTGGGGTAATCCTCTACTAATCCACTTTTCTCCAAACCAGTTGGAGATGAATTCACTATAATTGTCAACCAGCGATAAAGATTACAGTGATTCAACCAAATTACAACAGCTTCCAACCAGTGGAAATCCTTGTCGTTGCAACACCTTTGACTGCCTTGCACCTCTTGATCCGTGATCCTTGGATGCCTTTACAGTCTCGAACTTCAACCAGTGAAGTACCCCGAACTCAGGATTAAAGACACGAGTTTTTGTCTTCTCCAACTAAGAGCTTCTTCAAGTATGAACTTTTGAGAACTGCTCTTTTCACGATGCTATAATTCGCTTTTTGATTGCTTTGAATGCTTTAAATGCTTTAGATTATGTTCGCACCGATGTTGTGTGTTCTGATATGCTCACCTTCAAATCTTCGGATATATATAGGTCACGATCTCTGAGCATTTCCTTCATAGCCGTTACAAATATTTTCAACAAATCTATCCGTTGGAGAGGTAGACTTCATTGTTTTCTTTCTGAACGTTGCAAGGCTGGATTCCCATATTTTAATACATCTTTCGACCGTTGTGAAGACTTTGCATGTGAGGCACCGAATCTTTTGAATATAGAGAGATTAAAGTCTTCAGTGGTAGACCTAGATGAATTATTTAATTCATATCCTTGCAGGAATCTCTCCAATTTGGCTCTTCATGCTTGCATGTGACTTTCCGTAATATTTGACTATTCAACGCATGCTGACGTGGACTTGGAGTACTTGGCTGATGTACAGTCAACTTCTCTGCATTCTGGACTTCTCTGATGGTTACTGTTTGGGACTTGCCTGATTAGATGGTTTGTCTGAGGTCACTTGACTGCAGTCTGGTCAAACGTCTCTGATTAATTTTGTTGACCAGAACTTCTCTGACTTGACTCGGTTGTACCTCTCTGATGAACTCAGCTGTACTTTTGTACTTAGCCGATTTGAGCCAAACTTATTTTGGCCTATAGAAGATACTCATTTGGTTCTTCTTTACATTTTGGCAAGTAATAGACTTAACATAATTTGGCCTATGGAAGATACTCATTTGGTTCTTCCTTACATTTTTGCCAAGTAATAAGTATTTGAATTACATTAATGACATCATCAAAATCTAACAAGTATTCATAACAAATTCCCCCTATTTTGATGATGGCAAAACTAAAGCAAATTATTCAAATAAACAAGTCTGCACTTGAGTGCACGACACAAACTGAAATCAGTCTAGTTTTGAGACAACTGGGAATTGTCATTCAAAAGACTTATAAAATTTTTGTATTGATTACAAATACATGTCTTAAAAACATTTACAGAAAATTTTACAAGTACAAAATGAATATAAATCATCTGCCTCTGCCTCTGCCTCTTCGGATAGGCTGCTTGGCAGGTCTGAATGGTTTAGCTCCAATTGGTCTTATTTTAATAGGGACAAAACCATACTTTCTTCTTACAACAAGAGCTGCAAAATCTTGCTCTTCTTGAGAGGAGAACTTGTTTTCAACACACAGTTTCTTGATCTTCTTTTGGAGAGCTAATTCATTCAGATCATTATTTTCCAAAGTGGGAGGTTCTTTTGCCCTGAAGGGAGGGATCATAGGATATGCATTGCATGCTTTTGCATGTTTTAGAAGGATGGCCCAGAGTTGTGGATATGCTTCCTCCATGAAATTGATGAAAATCTGCTGTGGGGAGCAACTACTATCCTGGAGTAATTTCCATATATAGTAATCTCTGATGAACCGTTTCTTTGCAGATCCCCACATAGGTAAAGCTTCGGTAGGTACAAATTCTTCAACATGCCACAACTCTCTGCCTTCCCATTCTAGTGTAGGCTCGAATCCACTTCTGATCCTCCTTCTTTGGTCTGCAGGCTGATCATCAGCCTGTACTGATTCTGCTTCTCCCTTCCTCTTAGCTGAAGATGTCCCAGCAGTGATCAATGGGATCTCTTGCTTTTTCTTAGATCTCAGCTCTTGAACTTCCCTTATTTCTCCTTGTTTGCTGCCTTCCCCCTGAATCCTTTCTTCCACCTTTTTGCGAGCATCAATCAATATGGTTAATTGCTGCTCCATTCGATGCATCCAGTCAGACATGCCAAAAGGCATTCTGTTGTTTGTAGGAGGAGGTGGTTGAGGGACTTCCCGCTGCAGCAAAGTATCGATTTTTGCGTTGATAGACTGCAGATCAGGAGTGATTGTAGATGCAAGTAGTTCTCCAACTATGTCTTTAACTATTTGTATGATTAGCTCGGTCATCACAGGTGAGATTCGTGATGTCGGTGGAGAATACTTGCCTGAGCCTTCTACTCCTGCAGGTAGGCGTGCGGACGACCCACTTGACCGCAGTCTCCTGTCTGCAGCTGGTATTCCAGATGGGGTCTGTTCAGGTGTCCCCGATCTGGAGTCCTCATCCAATTCTGCATCTAGGCTGGTATACCGGGCAGGTGCCCCAGCCTTGTCTGCAGCCTCTTTTTCAGGCTCCTTTTCTTGCTCCTCTTATTTTTCTTCTTCTTCTTTTTATAACTCCTTCTCTCCTTCTTCTCTCTTTTCTTCCTCTTCAACATTCTCTTTCTCTTTCTCAGCCTCCTTTTCTCTTCTTTCATCATCATCATCATCATCATTATCATCATCATCATCATCATCCTTTTTCTCTTTTTCATCATCTTCCTTGTCATCATCCTCCTTTTCTTTTTCATCGTCGTCCTTTTCTTCTCCATCCTCCTGATCAACCTCTTCTCCTTCTTCTTCTTCTTCAACTAGTTCCACTGTTTTTTCAACTTCTTCTTCTCCAGTTTCTTTTTCAACTAAAATATTTTCTTCTTCTTCCCTTTCTTCCTGCCTCTCTTCTTCATCATCAATGACAATAACTTCTTCTTCTTCTACTTCTCCATTCACTTCTTCTATTCTTATTTCCTTTTCTTCTTCCTCCTCATCTTCTTTTCCAAAAGATCCATCAAAAATGCTGTACATGATAGAGTGGATAAATTGGTCCATGTTGGTTTTGAAATTGGACATGAACCAATTCTCCTGAAGGATCAAAATTGTGTCTGATACTTTGCAAAAATGTATCAGCACATCCTCTGTGGCTTGGGGATATCCCCAACCACTGGTTTCAACATAGGTTTGAAGTTCAGTAAAAGACAGTGATTTAAAAACTTTCCACTCTTCAAAAATATAGACAAAAGAGTGTTTTAGAGCTTGTGGTTTAACCAACTGTAGTTGCTCTAGGGATAAGTTGAAAATATTGTTGTCCAGCTGGTGAAAAGTGTAATTTGCCTCAGGGATGGAAATAAGTAAACCTGCTTCCTCTTCTTCTGAGATGTACTGGGGGTCGAGAAGAGGGATGATCTGGGTCTCCAGGCTGCCCGGAGCAGTCTAGTCCTCCAGGTGGATAGGCGACCTGGCTGCAGGACTGGGAAATTGTTCTGGCTGCTCCTCTTGGCTGAACTGCAATCGCCTGGGCCTTTTTGGTGATGGTTCTGGTGATGAATGCATGATGGATGGCTCACCAGGGGCTGGTCCCCTTCGCTTGAAACGAACATCAATGGGTGTGCCATCTGACTCCGAATCCGACTTGGCTGCAGGTGGGTTGCCGTCTGCAGGTTGGTCCGACTCATCTGATGAAAGGTATCTTCTGTAGGTCCTTGAATCAGACAACTCTTTTATCATCTGGGCTGCTCTTCTATTGCTTCCTAGCTTCCTTAAGGTCTCTTGGTCTAGGTGACCAAGTCTCTTGTTGATGTGGAAGGGATCAGTATTACCCTTTACCACACTCATCTTCTCCAAGATCCAACTTAGCTGCGTTCCAAACGCCAGCTTGGATCTGAATTTCTTCTCTTCAACAAGCCATTCGACCTTGTTGACCTCGCGAACTAATTGCCTGAAAATATAGTCTGACCAATCAATTGGCTCATCCTGAATAGGTGCTCCCAGCATTATGAATTTGGCCGACGACAGTTGGTCGTAATTGCCGGCCATGCCCATATCAATTTTGTTGGTGATGTCCAACACATACCGATACACCCTTTTGATTTCGCTCCTCTTGGCGGTGAGCTTTAGCTTCGCCGGCTGGTCGTACGCCTTAATATTCATCCAGGTGTCGGCTGTTGTCTGCTTGAGGGCCTCAACCGCTATGCCACAATGCTTCATACCAAAAATTTTACGAATCGCCTCTGGCGATATGTCAACTTGTACTCCGCCGACAGTGCTCCTAATTCCTGCTTCAATCACATGGGCTTCGCGAAAAAATGCGATTACATCCTCCTTGTACAGGTGTTTGGGACTAATATCCAAAAATGGATAGATCACATTCAGCTTCATTCGAACGGATAATGTCAAGTACATCATAGTTTTCCAGATATGATTCCAAGAGACCTTCAAAATCAACGACCAGAGAAAAAATAATCTGGTCCTTGACAGCCTTCATGTTTACGCCTTCAAAGTAAGCTTCCATTTCTGCAATATATGAGATTTCTTAGTGTATTTAGAGCTCGAGATTTTTCTGCTCTGTAAATTAGGGTTTTTGAAAGACTGGTAAAGGTAAAGTGAAGGGTTTTTCCGTCCTTAGAAAGAAAGCGAAACGACACTGGAATTAAATAATCTTTTATTTTAAATCGATGGTCCGCCTTTTGAGATTCCTTTTTAAAATTCAAATTTTAATCGGTGGTCCAGGTTTTGAGTTTAAAAATGAACGGTTGATTTTAATTGGTCACAGTGGAGGTCGATTTAACCTGTGATTGCCACGTGTATTTAAAAACATATAATATTATGCCACTTGTGAACCAAAAAATAATATGATATTATTATACATATATCAGATAATAATTTAATATTTAAAAGTCAGTCAGGATTAGAAAACTTAGCTGGTTGACCGTTGACTGTTGACTGCTCTGCATCAGGTGAGTTGACTTCTTTGACTTCTCGCCTGGGATTTGATCAGCTAGGTTTCTTCATCTGTCCTTCATCTTCAGGTAGGTTCAGATTCCTTTGATCAGCTAAGTCCTTCCTTCGTCTGATATGCTTCAGCTGGCTTTTTCTTCTGTACTAGATTCCCAATCTAGTAGACCAAGTTCTCTGCTCAACTCCAAAAACCTTTCTTCTGGCAAGGGTTTGGTAAAGATATCAGCAATTTGATAGTCTGTGCTGACTATTTCAACTCTGACTCACTTGTTAAGCACGTGATCTCTGATGAAATGATGCTTAACATCAATGTGCTTGGTCCTTGAATGCAAAACCGGATTGTTGGTTATTGCAATAGCACTGTTGTTGTCACACCAGATAGGGACTTCATTGGCAATGATGTTGTAGTCCCTTAGATGTTGTCTGATCCATAAGATCTAAGCACAACAACTACCTGCAGCTAGGTATTCTGACTCTGTGGTGGAGATAGAGTTGGAAACCTGCTTCTTGCTAAACCAGGATATCAGTCTGGTTCCTAGGAATTGGCACGTTCCACTAGTGCTTTTCCTATTAATTTTGCATCCTGTGAAATCTGCATCTGAATATCCTGACAGCTCGAAGTTATCGTCCTTTGGATACCATAGTCCAACATTGACTGTGGACTTAAGGTATTTAATTATTCTCTTGGCTGCATCTTGGTGCGACTGCTTAGGCTTGGATTGAAATCGTGCACAAACTCCTACGGCATAAGATATGCCTGGCCTACTTGCAGTGAGGTATAACAATGATCCAATAAGTCCTCTGTAATGGGTTGAATCCACTGATATGCCTCCCTCATCTGCATCTAGGTGAGTACTTGTGCTCATAGGAATTCTTGCTGGCTTGGCTGATTCCATTCCAAATCTTTGGATTAGATCTCTGGTATATTTGGCTTGGTTGATGAAAATTCCATTTCCATCTGCTTAACTTGTAATCCAAGAAAGAAGTTAAGCTTTCCCATCATACTCATCTCAAACTCTCCTTGCATGAGGTTTGAGAATTTCTCACACAGCTCTGGGTTGGTTGAGCCAAATATAATATCATCCACATATATCTGAACTATCAATATGTGGCCTTCGTGCTCTACTCTGAATAAGGTCTTGTCCACCTTCCCTTTGCAGAACCCGTTCTTATCAATAAATACCGATAGGGTTTCATACCATGCTCTTGGTGCTTGCTTAAGTCCATATAGAGCTTTCAACAGTTTCTAGACTTTGTCTTCTTTGACAAATCCTGGGGGCTGCTCCACATAGACTTCTTATTCTAGGATTCCATTAAGGAATGCACTCTTTACATCCATCTGGTAGACTTCAAAATCCTTGAATGCAGCATATGCGAGGAATAGTCTGATGGCTTCTAATCTTGCAACAGGTGCATAGGTTTCATCAAAATCTATTCTTTCACACTGT
Organism: Orobanche coerulescens; assembly: GCA_033398695.1. NCBI lineage: Eukaryota > Viridiplantae > Streptophyta > Magnoliopsida > Lamiales > Orobanchaceae > Orobanche > Orobanche coerulescens. The sequence goes on along the minus strand of CM065805.1, from coordinate 40,584,997 downwards.
GCATATCCTTTAGAAACAAGTCTGGATTTATTCCTAACAACAGATCCATCTTCGTTGCTCTTGTTTTTGTACACTCATTTGGTGCCAATAACCTTCTTATGATCTGGTCTATCTGTTAGAATCCAAACATTGTTCCTTTCCATCTTCTCAAGTTCTTCTTGCATGGCATTGATCCATGAATAATCTTCCAAGGCTTGTTCTGTTGTCTTGGGTTCTATCTGAGAAATGAAGCATGAGAACATTGTCATTCCTGCGGATAGAGTAGACTGTCTTGTCTTAACTCCATCAGTCAGCTTCCCAATGATTTGCTGGATTGGATGGTCTTTGAGCCACTTGGGAATATCATCTTCTTCAGGGTCTGTTCCCCCTGTAGGATTGCTCTGGTGAATTTTCTCTCTGTCTGCATCAGCTTGGATCTGGTCTCCTTGATCTGCAACTGGATCAGCTACCGTCTTGTCATCTGCAGGTTGGGATCTGTTCTGATCTGTAGATGAGTCTTTATCAGCTACAGCTGGGTCTTCATCAGCGGCAACTGGATCAGATAGGTTTGGTGTTCCTATCTGATCTGCATTTGGGTCTTCAGCAGCTACAGTTAGGTCATCGGGCTGATCTGCAGCTGAGTCCACCATTCATGTGTCATGTACAATGACTTCTTCGAGGGTTGCTGATTTGAGCTTATTCTCAATTAGCTCAACTTGTTTCCTGTACTCAACAGTAGATTCATCAAATACAACATGGGGTGTTTCCTCCACAACTAAGGTTCTTTTATTAAAGACTCTATATGCCTTGCTTCTTTGTGAGTATCGCATAAAGAGACCATCGTCAGTTTTAGCATCACGCATTTAGTTGTGTTTTACCATTGTTGTGGATGAAACACTTACAACCAAAAACATGAAAGTACGCAACAGTAGGAGTTCTGTTATTCTAAACCTCATAGGGTGTTTTGCCATGTATTCCTACTATCATACTCCTATTCTGAGTATGGCAAGCTGTGTTGATAGCTTCATCCCAGAACCTCTTGGGCAGGTCTGCTTCTGCAATCATGGACCTGGCTGCTTCCTTCAGGGTTCTGTTTCTTCTTTCAGCAACACCATTACATTTGGGGGTCCTCGCCGCAGAGCTCATCCGGATCCCATTCGATCGTATGTCGGTGATCGCCTTGTTGAGAAACTCTCCTCCTCTATCTGATCTGATCTTGATGATTGAGAGGGATTTCTCATTCTGGATCCTTCTCAGCAGCTCAGGTAGCTTGGTCAAGGTTTCACTCTTATTGTACACGAAGATAATCCAAGTGTACCTTGAATAATCATCCACTACTACTAGTGCATGTTTTCTGCCACTTAGAGTCCTCGGCTTGATAAGACCAAATAGATCCATATGGAGTAGATCTAAGATCCTTGTTGTGAGGGTTGTAGGCTGGACTGGCTTGAATGATGCTCTGGTCTGCTTTCCTTTCTGACAGGCATCACAAAGAGCTTCCTTCTTGAATGCTTCCTCTGGGAGTCCTCTGACCAGCTTCTGAGAACTAATCTTGTTGATGGATTTGAAGTTCAGGTGACATAATCTTTTGTTCCACAGCCATCCGTTCTCAGCTATTGTCTTGGATAGAAAACAGGTGTTGGGAGTTCCTATGTTCCAATCTATCATATAGACATCTCTCCTTATGAATCCTTGTAGCTTGAATTCTCCAGATAGGATATCTATCACCATACATTTCCAAATAGTGAAGACTACTAGATTCTTCTCATTGCAAAACTGGCTTATGCCCAGGATATTATACTTGAGCCCTTTGACATAGTGAACTTTGGATATTATGATGTTTCCACGGTGCAGCTCTCCAAAGACCTTTGTTTGTCCTCTAGAGCTATCTCCAAAGGTTACGCCGGGACCTCTTTCTTTGGTGTATTTAGTCAGCATCTTCTTGTTCCCGGTTATGTGCCTCGAGCATCCAGAATCTACAAACCATTCTTCACCTCCAAAGTTTGAATTTGTGGAGATGTGGTTGTAGTCCTTCCACCTTTTCCGCAATCATACAATCAGAGATTTAGGTACCCAAATCTGTGTGGGTCCTTTAGGGTTAGCTGGTTTCCTGGAGAATTGATTTCTCCTTGGATTGTGAAAGTTGTTATTATTATAACCCCTGTAAGGTGTGTAAGGTCTAGGTCTGTATCTTCTGTTGGGATTGTATACCGGATATTCCTCAAAATACTGGTAGTGTGGGCCATTTCTAAACCTTGGCTGAGACCATTTATTAAATCTTTGAGGTCTCCACACTTGTTCATTTTGGAAATTAGGATAACCTTGAGGTTTCCATCTGCCCCTCCCATTTTGAAATCTGTTTTTGTTGAGTTGTTGATAATAGTGAGCATGTTGTCTGGGCTACTGCTTCTGCCTGGGCCATTGCCTAGTCGCTTGTCTAGGTGGCTACCTTGTGAACCCTGGCTGCAGCCTAGACTTGTGACTTGGCTATTGCCTGTTTTTAAATATCAGTTTGTATGTAGGCTCAGCAGTCGAGACAATTGTTTCTCCCTTAATAAAAGTGGTTTTAGAACTAGAGGGAGTGTGAGGATCATATCCAAGGCCTGATCTGGAATATAGTGGCCTTTTATTAGTACACAATTCGTCCAGAGTTAGAGACGCTTTCAGGGAGGTTATTTCCTGTGCCTGAGTCTTATTTACCTGAGTCAGTTTAGTAAATTCGGCCTTCACATGAGCAAGTGAAGCTGATTTTTCTCTAATTAAAACAGTTAGTCGATTTATCTCAGCTGTAGTGATATCAGCCTGGTTTTTCAAGTTATCTGCAGCCTGGTTTTCAAAATCGGATTTTACTTTATTTAATTCTAGGCTGAGTTTTTCAAAATCATTTTTCAGCTGCCTATTCTCATCTTGCAGTTGAGTCTTCTCGGCTGATACAGATAGGTGTGCAGATTTTAATGTCTCAAAATCTTTAAGTAGCTGATTTACGGATTCGTGCAAGTCCATATCTTGTGACATGGCTGAACTATTATTTGAATCAGAGGGTTTTGAAGTTACCTCTTCATCAGCTAGGTTGTCCATCAGACAATCATACTCTTCATCATCGTCAGAGAAGAATCCGCTGCTAGACTCTACACGCTCTTGATCTTCTCCGATGAGGGCCTTCCTTCTGTCTTCTTTTCTGCTCACCTCCTTCTTGCTCTCGTCCTTCTTAAGATCAGGACAGTCGATTTGAATGTGTCCTGTCTTATGACAGTTGTAGCACTCCGCCTTCCAGCTTCTGGCTTTCTGGTTCCTTCTGGGATTCTCCTTATAGTTCTTTTTGTATTTTGAGTAGTTCTTCCGGAAGTTGCTGAATCTCTGCATTATGAATGCCATCTCTTCCTCAAAATCTAATGGATTTGGAGGCTTCACATCAGATAAACTCTTGGCGGGGGACTCGGCTGCAAAGGCTATTCCCTTCTCTACAGGCTCGGTAGATGATGAGCTTGGGAGCTCGAACTCATAAGCCTTCAGGTCGGAGAACAGCTCTTGGATCTTTATTTTATTAAGATCCTTGGATTCTCTCATGGCCACTGCCTTCATACTCCATTCAGGATTGAGAGATCTTAGTACCTTCAACGCCATTTCCCTGTTGCCATAGGATTTATCGAGGGAGTGGATCTCATTGATGATCTCAGTGAACCTTGTGTCCACTTGGTCTATTGATTCTCCAGTCTTCATTTTAAAGTTGTCAAACTTTTGAGTGGCAATTAACAACTTGTTTTCTTTGATCAGCTCCGTTCCTTCACACATTAAGGCTAATATGTCCCATATTTCTTTTGCATTCTTGCAATTCTTGATCTTGACCATGGTGGATTTGTCAAGAGTTTGATACAGCACATCTCTGGCCCGGTTGTCAAGGTTGGCCAGCTTTCTTTCTTCGGGGGTCAGCTCTGTCCTCTTCTTTGGGATCTTCTCTGGCTTCCCTGCTGCGATATCCTCGGGAGTGTTGTCCTTCTCGAAGGTGTATGTCCGTCTTCTATGATGCACCACATGTCATCATGGATTGAAGATAAGTGTGTCTGCATCCTTATCTTCTAAAGATCATACTCGTCAACTAAAAACACAGGTAGTCTAGAATGCATCTGTTCCATTATATAGTGAGTGTAAAAATATATCTCTGATATAGATCTGGTTCGTGAAATAAATGAACCAACCTCTCTGATAACACTTGTAGGTCACAAGTCGTCCAGGAATAAGTCTATAGGGGGTGAATAGACTTATTGAAACTCTTAAACTCTTTTTCACAAAGAGTAAGATTCTTCAGCTGATAGATATGCAAACGAATTAGAGTCGTTTGTTCTCAATACGTGCGGAACTCAGCTGATGACGAATAAAACAACTAATGAAACACTTAACAATGAATGCAGCAGTTGAAGTATGGTGCTATAAAACAGTAAAATACGCAGGCAGTTATAGTGGTCTCAGAGGTGGGGTAATCCTCTACTAATCCACTTTTCTCCAAACCAGTTGGAGATGAATTCACTATAATTGTAAACCAGTGATAAAGATTACAGTGATTCAACCAAATTACAACAACTTCCAACCAGTGGAAATCCTTGCCGTTGCAACACCTTTGACTGCCTTGCACCTCTTAATCCGTGATCCTTGGATGCCTTTACAGTCTCGAACTTCAACCAGTGAAGTACCCCGAACTCAGGATTAAAGACACGAGTTTTTGTCTTCTCCAACTAAGAGCTTCTTCAAGTATGAACTTTTGAGAACTGCTCTTTTCACGATGCTATAATTCGCTTTTCGATTGCTTTGAATGCTTTAGATTATGTTCGCACCGATGTTGTGTGTGTTGCGATATTTTGTTAACGCAAGTGCACGTTATCGTAGACAAGTAATAAAGTGATGAGTGAGTATCGTTCCCACGAGGACTGAATCACTAAGTACCGATTTATATGTATTCTAATTTTATTTGAACAGTCGAAAATTGGGTTGCAATTAATGACTAAAGAAAATCAATAATAAACAGAAAAACAATCGCTCGAAGAAAGAAAATCAAATGATGAAAAAGTCTAGGATTGTGAATCCACCTCGGTTTATCCGAATTTACTCTCGATTATCTAAAGTTGATGATTTCCCCAATTTATTAAAGGCGAAGATCGCTAAAATACTCTACCGCCTCTCCTGAGGTCAATAGATTTTTCTAAAGGCGAATAACGCACTCTATCCCTAGGTGAATTAATTCGACAATAGGCAAAAAGCACAAAATCTTCAAAAGGCCACGTAGTTCCTATGAGTATATTCTTATCTCACAAGATAAAACGGTTCTCACCAATAGTTCCTCACCAACTCTCCTCTCCCGATTCGAGTTGCGTAATTAAAACAATCTAATTATTGGCCAGACAATTGAAAGCATTAAAATCGATTGGGAAAACTCAACAGAAAAGGGAATTATATAGATAATCAAAAGCAAATCCGTCAAAACTTTGGTTTCCTCAAAATCCTAGAACAGGGTTTTAGCCTGACATGCTAAAAGATAAAAATACAGAATTAATGAATGAAAGCATTGAAATCAAAAGCAGATGAAGACTCGGATTCCTCCGTTCTTCTGGCTTCCGCCCTCTACTCTTGGTGTCTTCTGCTTCTTATCTTCGATTCCTCTCTTCTGCGATAACCTCCTGATTCCTAGATCATCTCCTTATGACCTTAAACCCTTATTTATAATCCTCTTTTGCCTCAAAAACGCATCCGTGTAATTAGGTCGAGAACAGGCTCCAAAACGGCCCAAAAACGCCGCACTTTATGTCAAAACCACCCCGTGGGCCGCGACTCACTTAATATGTGCCGCGGCTCACGGGGCACAGCAGGATGCCTGGGCGTTATTTATTTCTTCTGGGCTGCGGCTCACTATACTTGTGATGCGGCTCAGAGTACAGTTTACTCGGGGCTCGCTGGTCCTCTGCGCGTGCCGCGGCCCGCTTGCCTTATGCCGTGGCCCCAGGCCAAAAATCACCGTTTTCGTCCGTTTTTCATCGTTTCGGCTTTCGGACTCCAATTTCCTGCAAAACATAAAATAATAGGGCATTAAAGGCTCATTTATGCAGATTTACTAATGAAAAGAATACAGAATAATGATAAATAAGCGTATAAAAATACGCCTAACAAATACCCCCAAACTTGAGCCTTTGCTTGTCCTCAAGCAAAAAATAATCAATTTCAACAAAAGAATATCGTGAATAATCGTGCAACTCATAGTGCTCAACCTAATCAATACTATCCTGAAAATCTCAAAGAATCGTACAAGTATCCTAATAGTGAGTCACATCCAGGAAACTGATTCCACAAAGTAACCACTTCAGTCCTAATCAATCGTTCATGAAGAAAATTAAGCTCAAAGATTAACAAGTGTGAATTTAATCGACCGCCAATATGAAGGGTTAAAATAAACAAGCCAACTCGCCCAGTCCCACGGTCTAGTGGCCAAAATTTGAAGAGTTTCATCATCAAATATAACCCTCGGACAGTATTCCCTTATATATGCTCGATAAGATGATTCGAGTTGACCACTAGGTTCGGATCTCGGGATGTTTCATTGGGACAATCCTAGGGTGGAATTCCATTCTCATGTGTTGGGGAACCGTTTGACGTAAAAGACACTCATGGGGCATATGGATGCTTCTAGTTACTAAGTTCCCCTCCACAGCGGAGAAACAACTCGAATAGCTATTCCCGCATGTCCGATTCAAGGCTGCTGTTTTATGCGAGAGTAAACAACGGGTCACGCGAATACCCCCGGTTACTAGGCTCCCCATAATCGGCACATGCGAAATCTCTAAACCACTAGTCTAATCCGGGTTGTCGCTTTATGCGAGAGTAAACAACGGGTCACGTGAATACCCCCGGTTACTAGACTTCCCATCATAGAACAAATAATATCTCGACTTTTGGGAAAAACTGTCCGACTCTAAACTCAAATTAGGTGCCCACACGACTTATGTAACTGGACGACTAGCTACGCTAAAAGTGTAACCAAATGTATAGACGGCGATTTGAAAACACGTATGTCTCCTTTCTTATCTACTAAGATTTCTACAAAAACGAAAAAAATTCGGACCTAAATGAAGACTCAACAGAAACAGATATCGCTGACTGCAACTCAACTAAAACTCAACCTTTTCTTCAGAGAGAAATCAGTATCGTAACATTAGTTTTACACAAAAAGAAGCACGAAAAATTCACGAATGCAATTAAAAACACGACAAGCAAGGCTAGCAACAAAAATAACGAAAAATAATGAAAAGTGCAACCGAATAAGTACAGCAACAAAAAGTACATTGAGATATGCAATGTACATTGACCTCAATGGACAAAAAGAATAATATGCAATAAAAGAAAAAGGTCAAGTACTCCCCTACAGTCTGCTCACGAACTGGTGTCGGTGTCGTCCGGCGAGCCTGCACGCCTCTCGACTACACCATGCGGAATGTGAATGAATGAGCTTGCATCATCAAAGAGGAAATTAAGAATGAGCTCTCAAGTTTACATATGATGTAAGGGTCGGGACATAATGTAATCCGATAAAACGATTCGTTGCATATAGTTTGAAAATGCTTGGCTTAACAATGTTTCATTGCTGCAATTTATCAAACACTTGGTATGCACAAGTTAAAATGAAGAACAAGAATTTTCATGGCTAACTCCAAATCCCAAAAATACTAACACAGATATATAGCCATGATAAAAGACAACTAACATCACCAATTAGTTCATAATCACAAATACTATCACAATCAACTCCATATTCACCATATTCCTACTCCATTTTTGAGAAAACTTTGAAGAACAACTAGCAGCATATAACTTCAATTCACTTTTCGAATCATGCATCAATTATGATTAAGAGATCGAGATTCACCTGACTTGGAATGTAGAATGCAAGAAGAAAGTGCAGAAAAAGAAATCGGCCGATCGCTGTGCAAAGAAAAGGGAAGAAGTTTACCTGAATCCCGACCGATCGAGTATAAGAAGGGTACCTGGGCTTTCCTATTTGCCACGGGGGCCGCGGCACAGCTTAAGTGAGTCGCGGCCCAGAGTACATTTAGCCTGGGTGTGTATGCTATGTCGACATGTGTCGCGGCTCAGAATGCGGGTGCCGCGGCTCAGAGTGTTGATGTGCCGCGGCTCACTTGGTTTGTGCCGCGGCACAGAGTACAGTGTCCTGGGCTCATTATTTGGCAATTTGTGTGACGCGGCTCAGTCGCAACGTGCCGCGGCTCAGGAATCAAGTGTGCCGCGGCTCAGTAAGGTTGTGCCGCGGCTCATAGTACAGGAAGTTTAGCCTACTGGTTCGATTTGTGTGTGCCGCGGCTCACAAGCCTTGTGCCGCGGCTCATGCATAAATTTTTCCCCTGGGACTTTTTTGGCACAGAATTTTCAAAGGAACACGTCAAGAACGAGAGGGATAAGCAAATCAAAGCAAAAATGATGAAAAATAAATATTCAAGAATGCAAGAAAATACTGAAACACAAAAATCTACTACTAAAACTCGGGTTGCCTCCCGAGAAGCGCTAAGTTTATAGTCATCAGCCGGACCTATTGAAAGGTCAGTTCGCTTTTCGCAAACTCCATTTGAAATCCACCCCGTCCATCGAACCGTTAATGTGTGTTTTAAAATTTTGACCATTGGTCCTTAACGATTCGATTTTCGGTTTGGACACCCAATGTTGTTTTCGAAAAGGTTTTGACACAAACAACTTTCCGAAGCACCCATTTTTCACATGATTTGGCATCCGTTTTACGTCCGGCTTATTCTCCTTTTTCTCGAACGAACTTATGACAGCATCGGAATTTTTCATTGGTGGATGAACGGTTGATGATGACGGCATGTCCACATGCTTGAGATATGCAACTCGTTCTACATTTTTCTTAGAAGTCGGACCCTCTGAAATGGATTCTGAGTTTTTCGACCGACGATTCTTCCAGTGTGTGTCTTTCGTAACGGTATCCACGCTTTCAATTTGCGAGCTCTTCTCAACACCACCTGTACATGGGAAGGAGTTAAATACTTGAAAAGTGACATGCTCGTCTTGAACCCGTAGAGTGAGTTCCCCTTTTTCCACATCGATTAAAGTTCGACCGGTCGCTAAGAATGGTCTTCCCAAAATAATTGGGATGTCTTGATCCTCCTCCATGTCGAGCACAATGAAGTCGGACGGAAATATGAATTTATCAACCTTTACTAAAATGTCCTCTATCACTCCCCTCGGATACTTGATGGATCGATCTGCTAATTGCAAGGACATTGTCGTCGGTTTTGCCTCCCCAATTCCTAGCTTCTTAAAAATAGACAGAGGCATGAGATTAATACTAGCCCCGAGATCACATAACGCTCTATCAAAAGTCAGATTTCCTATAGTGCAAGGTATATTAAAACTTCCCAGATCCTTCAATTTTGGCGGAAGCTTTTTCTGAAGAATAGCGCTGCACTCCTCCGTCAATGCGACTGTCTCATACTCCTCGAGTTTTCTTTTATTTGACAAGATTTCTTTCATGAATTTCACGTAACTCGGCATTTGCTCCAAGGCGTCGGCAAATGGGATGTTAATATGCAGTTTCTTGAAGACGTCGAGGAACTTATAGAATTGCTTGTCCACCTTTTTCTGTTGTAATCGCTGCGGAAACGGGACGGGTGGTACATATGCCTTTGGATTGTCCGGAAACAGTATCGAGGGTCTCAACTCTTGTGATTCCTCAGTCGCTGACTTTTTCATCTCCTCATCCTCGCTTCTATTTTTGTTCTGCCCGGGCAGCTCACCCAATTCTTTCCCACTTCTCAACCCAATGGCATTGACACTCTCTCTGGGATTCGTTTCAGTCGTACTTGGCAGGGTACCTTCCGGGCGGGCTGTTAATACGTTAGCAATCTGGCCCAGTTGGACTTCCAAGTTACGTATAGAAGCGGTGTGGTTTTGCAAGGTCGCTTCCGTACGGGCCATGAACTGACTCGTGTTCGCTGAAAATTTCGCCATTGCTTCTTCTAGAGAGATTTTTGGAGCGGGAGAAGGTTGCTGTTGGTGTTGAGAAAACGGAGGCTGGTTCGAGTTTTGTCCGTTTCTCCATGAGAAGTTAGGATGATTACGCCATCCCGGATTATACATGTTGGAGTACGGATTGTTTTGTCGATTCCCGTTTCCTATAAACTGAGCTTGTTCAATTGGGGGCTGCTCGAAAGGGTTTCCGACTTGGCACTCTGCGCTAGGGTGAGATCCATTACACCAATTGCACGATTAAATGGTAACGGGAGAAGGAGCATGTGAAAATGCTTGAAGTTGTTGCGTCAAGGCGGCGACTTGAGCTGATAATGTAGAGATCGGATCATTATTGGAGATCTCCATTACTCGTTTCGGGTGTACTCGTTCGGCCGGCCATTGATAAGCATTCGCAGCCATAGCTTCCAATAGAGAGTGGGCTTCGGCCATTGTCTTTCCCATTAAGGCACCTCCAGCGGCTGCATCCACAAGAGTGCGTGTAGAAGCACTCAATCCATTGTAAAATGTTTGAATTTGTAGCCAGTCCGGAAGGCCGTGGTGTGGGCATCTCCGTAACAAATCTTTGTACCGCTCCCAAGCTTCGTGAAGCGACTCCATATCAAATTGACCAAAAGTAGTAATTTCGTTTCGTAACCTCGCTGTCTTCGAAGGTGGGAAGAATTTAGCAAGGAAGGCTTGCGCTAATTCCGCCCATGTCGTGATAGAGCCCGGCGGTAAAGAGTTTGACCAAAATTTAGCTTTGTCCCTCAAAGAGAAAGGGAAAAGCCTTAGATGGATGGCATCATCGGTGACACCGTTATTTTTAAAGGTGTCACAAATCTCGAGAAAAAACGCGATATGCGCGTTGGGGTCATCGTTCGGCAGACCACAAAACTGGCTTGCTTATACCATCTGAATAATTGCAGGCTTGATTTCGAAATTGTTCGCCTGAATGGTTGGACGCCGAATCCCCGAAAAGTTCGCGTTGATTTGCGGCATAGCATAATCGCGGAGTGCTAATGCCGGTTGAGTCTGCTGCACAAGATTATCTCTTCCGTGATTTTCGATATTATCGGCCATAGTGACTGTGGTTGGTAACTCTCGTTTCTCCTTTTTGTTTCTCCGAAGAGTGCGCTCGAGTTCGGTATCCAAAGGTAGTAGGCCTTTGTTACCGAATTTTCTCATGCACTAACCGAACAAACAAATAAATAAAATAACACAAAAACAATAAAAATGTTCAAACTAAGACTAGAAATACTGAAATCGATATTAGTAGAAAAATCAGTCCCCGACAACGGCACCAAAAACTTGTTGCGATATTTTGTTAATGCAAGTTCACGTTATCGTAGACAAGTAATAAAGTGATGAGTGAGTATCGTTCCCACGAGGACTGAATCACTAAGTACTAATTTATATGTATTCTAATTTTATTTGAATAGTCGAAAATTGGGTTGCAATTAATGACTAAAGAAAATCAATAATAAAGAGAAAAACAATCGCTCGAAGAAAGAAAATCAATTGATGAAAAAGTCTAGGATTGTGAATCCACCTCGGTTTATCCGAATTTACTCTCGATTATCTAAAGTTGATGATTTCCCCAATTTATTGAAGGCGAAGATCGCTAAAATACTCTACCGCCTCTCCCGAGGTCAATAGATTTTTCTAAAGGCGAATAACGCACTCTATCCCTAGGTGAATTAACTCGACAATAGTCAAAAAGCACAAAATCTTCAAAAGGCCACATAGTTCCTATGAGTATATTCCTATCTCACAAGATAAAACGGTTCTCACCAATAGTTCCTCACCAACTCTCCTCTCCCGATTCGAGTTGCGTAATTAAAACAATCCAATTATTGGCCAGACAATTGAAAACATTAAAATCGATTGGGAAAACTCAACAGAAAAAGGAATTATATAGATAATCAAAAGCAAATCCGTCAAAACTTCGGGTTCATCAAACTCCTAAAACAGGGTTTTAGCTTGACATGCTAAAAGATAAAAATACACAATTAATGAATGAAAGCATTGAAATCAAACGCAGATGAAGACTCGGATTCCTCCGTTCTTCTGGCTTCCGCCCTCTGCTCTTGGTGTCTTCTGCTTCTTGTCTTCGATTCCTCTCTTCCGCGATAACCTCCTTATTCCCAGATCATCTCCTTATGACCTTAAACCCTTATTTATAATCCTCTTTTGCCTCAAAAACGCGTCCGTGTAATTAGGTCGAGAACAGGCTCCAAAACGGCCCAAAAACGCGGCACTTTCTGTCAAAACCGCCCCGTGGGCCGCGGCTAACTTAATCTGTGCCACGGCTCACGGGGCACAGCGGGATGCCTAGGCGTTATTTATTTCTTCAGGGCCGCGGCTCACTATACTTGTGCCGCGGCTCAGAGTACAGTTTACTCGGGGCTCGCTGGTCCTCTGCGTGTGCCGCGGCCCGCTTGCCTTTTGTCGTGGCCCCAGGCCAAAAATCGTCGTTTTTGTCTGTTTTTCATCATTTCGGCTTTCGGACTCCAATTTCCTGCAAAACATAAAATAATAGGGCATTAAAGGCTCATTTATGCAGATTTACTAATGAAAAGAATACAGAATAATGATAAATAAGCGTATAAAAATATGCCTAACAGTGTGTTCTGTAATGCTCAGCTTCAAATCTTCGGATATATATAGGTCACGATCTCTGAGCATTTCCTTCATAGCCGTTGCAAATCTTTTCAACAAATCCGTCCGTTGGAGAGGTAGACTTCATTGTTTTCTTTCTGAACGTTGCAAGGCTGGATTCCCATATTTTAATCCATCTTTCGACCATTATGAAGACTTTGCATGTGAGGCGCCGAATCTTTTGAATATAGAAAGATTAAACTCTTCAGTGGTAGGCCTGGATGAATTATTTAATTAATATCCTTGCGGGAATCTCTCCAATTTGTCTCTTCACGCTTGCATGTGACTTTCCGTAATATTTGACTATTCAATGCATGCTGACGTGGACTTGGAGTACTTGGATGATCTCAAGTAGGCTGATGTACAGTCAACTCTCTGCAGTTTGGACTTCTCTGATGGTTACTATTTGGGACTCACCTGATCAGATGGTTTGTCTGAGGTCACTTGACTGCAGTCTGGTCAAACCTCTCTGATTAATTTTGTTGACCAAAACTTCTCTGACTTGACTCGGCTGTACCTCTCTGATGAACTCAGCTGTACTTTTGTACTTAGCCGATTTGAGCCTAACTTATGGTTCTTCTTTATATTTTGCCAAGTATTGGACTTAACATAATTTGGTCTATGGAAGATACCCATTTGGTTCTTCCTTACATTTTTGCCAAGTAATAAGTATTTGGATTACATTAATGACATCATCAAAATCTAACAAGTATTCCCAACACCCTGAAGGTTTCGTAGCCTTTGGTGCGATTCCACGAATAATTTGGGTTAACCACTCTGGGGCGGACCGACGGGTCCCCTGAGGGTTCCGTAGCCTCTGGTGCGGTTCCATGGTTGATCATGTATGCATTGTTGTGATGCTATGAGATTTAGTTACTCCAGAATACTAGTCTTGAATTGATTAATTGACGGTTACCTTTACTTTATTGTCGAGGAGCATTGTGTTTCATACTTGATATACTTGCACTAGCTATTCGACGGCTAACCCCTTTATGGGGGAAATACTTTTTATGTATTTCAGGTTCCAAGAGGGCGGACAGGCAGGTATCGGGTCGGCATGAAGATGATGGGCAAGCGTGATACTGTGTCTTATCTCTGGTTATGTTTTGTGTTCCTCTATTCAGTGTTGTTGTACTGGAATGGTTATTGAATACTCGAGTATTGTTTATTTTCAGTCTTCCTTGATGTTTTGGCCTGTGTTGCTGAGGTTTTGATTTTGTACTGTGATGTATTTGGATACATTGGACATGGTTTGAATACCCTTTGTATCGTCTTTCATTTCATTGTATTTGGACCTTCTCGGTCAAGTTTTACACTTCCGCGTATGATTAGCCTTGTGGGTCCCACGATGGGGTTCACGGCGCTGTAATATACCCTGAATAACTTGGCTCTGTTACAGAATATGGTATCAGAGCTTTAGGTCTATGGATACCTAGGCTGTCGGTCTTTTGGGTCGATTGAGTCGTCATTTGTCCACAGTATCACTACTCTGCCATCATCACAGTGCGCCCGGTACTTGTAAGACCTCTTACTCTTCTGGTGTTTCCTTATTCGTTTTGCTTCAATTTTGGTATTCTTGAGAATCGGTCACTTTGATGACGTGCGATTGAATTGTATTTACGTGCCTTGTGTGTTCTTCAGTATGTCAGCTGGTAGGGGCCGTGGCCGTGGTCGTGGCCGCGGACGTGGACGAGGATGTGGCGCGGCCGTTTCCCTCAGTTCTATTGCGGGGTCAACCAACCCCAGTTTATCAAACTTGGTGCATCCGGACACCGAAAGTCAGCATGACTAGTCGACTGGCCAGGGGAACAACGCGGACATTGGAGTTGCGAATGTACTTCAACAATTGGCTAACCAGATGACCATTTTAGCCCAAACCGTTCAGCTGAATATTCCGAACCCAAACACGGATGCCTTGCTTCAGAATGTAATCCGTATGCACCCTCCACAGTTTGGCGGTGCCACAAACCTGTTAGGTTAGGAAGATTGGCTAGTGGAGTTGGAGAAAATTTTTGAAGCGGTTGATTGCCCCGAAGCGAGGAAAGTACCGATTGCTCAGCATTTCCTCACCAAGGAGGCCGCTACATGGTGGAAAGTCATCAAGCCACAGGATTGTGTTGCCATGTGGGATGAATTTAAAGAGCTTTTGGAGGCCGAGTTTTGTCCTTGGCCGGTGCGAGAGAGCCGAATTCGAGCCTTTTTCGAGGCTAAACCGCAGAATATTCCCGTTTCGCAAGTAATTGTAGAGTACAACCAACAATTGATCCACGTGAAGGATCAAGTGCGAAACGAGCGTGATAAGATCCGTTATTTTGATATGCGGATGAATATGGACTTACGGCGGTACATGGCCGGATTTGCTTGCACCACACTGAAGGAATATTAGGACCGAGCTTTAGCCCATGATATGTTAAGCACCGACAACGATACCACTGAAGAATCAAAGAAGCAGAAGATCGCGGGAAATTTCTCTGGCTCTAAGAGTGGCAACTTACAGAGTTCACATACGACTAACCGTTCAGCCGGACAGTTGTCACATTTTGCTAAAGGAAAGAGGGGTTTTCGTTCTGCACCAGGCACCACAACTCGCACGGTGACTTGCTACAATTGTGGTCATCTAGGCCACGTTAATTTGGAATGCAATTTCCCACCGTTGAAGTGTCACACTTGCGGACAGATGGGACATAGAGCGGCTTATTGTTCCGAGCCAAATCAGACTTTGGACACTCGGGCTTCTGCCCCAGCACCACTTGACCAAGGCGTTAATCAGCGGCGATCTTTTGGCCAATCTCAGCAGAATTACGGCAGGGGCTGGGGAAGGTCAGAACGCTGGAGGGGGAAACTCTAGCGTCGGTTCGGTACAACCACGGGTATATGATATGCGTCGAACAGACGAACCCGACACGACGGTGGCTTTCGGTACCATTCATATTTTATCCCATCCAGTCCGTGTGCTTTTTGATATGGGTGATACACATTCTTTTATTTCCTTGGAGTGTGTACGCCGTTTGAATATAACTTGTATGACTGCTTGCGATACCTTCATTGTGAAACTACCTAGCGGGGATAGAATTGTGGGGAACCGGGAGATTAAATATTTTCCGGTGATTATATCCGGTATGGAATGGTTGTCGAATCTGATTGTAGTTGATATGGTAGGCGAGGACGTGATCCTCGGCGAGGATTGGCTTGATAGTCACCAAGTGATTATGAATTACCGTACTAAGGTTATTACCATGATGACTGAAGACGGATCCGAGTACTCATTTTTGAGACGTAAGTTGGGCCAATCCAAGTTACTTATTAGTGCCATGAAGGCCGTAAAACTTTTGAATAAAGGTTGCACGGGCTATTGGTGTTATGCCTTGAAGACGGAAGGGGACGAAGTCGATTTCTCTTCGATCCCAGTTGTTAATGAGTATCCCGATGTTTTTCTGGACAATCTCCTAGGATTACCGCCAGAACGTGAGATAGAATTTTCTGTGGACTTAGAACCAGATGCGGCTCTGATTTCTAAGGCACCTTATCGAATGGCACCTTCCGAGATGCAAGAATTAAAGAATCAGTTGGGAGAACTTCTGGAAAAAGGGTACATCAGACCGAGCGCTTCGCCTTGGGGCGCGCCTATTCTTTTTGTGAGAAAGAAAGATGGTTCACTACGTTTGTGCATCGACTACCGTGAGCTGAACAAAGTGACCATCAAAAACAAGTATCATTTGCCTCGTATAGACGATTTATTTGATCAGTTGCAGGGGGCTGCAGTTTTCTCGAAAATTGATTTGAGATTGAGGTACTATCAACTCAGGGTGAAAGAGTCTGACGTTCCAAAGATTGCATTTCGAACGAGATGTGGGCATTATGAATTTGTAGTTATGCCTTTTGGTCTGACTAATGCACTGACGGTATTCATGCAGTTAATGAACACGATATTCATCGAGTACCTCGACAGGTGTGTAGTCATCTTTATTGACGACATTTTGATCTATTCTCGAGATAAAGAGGAACATGCCTGACACTTGCGGTTGGTGCTAGATATTTTGAGAACCGAGCACCTCTATGCGAAATTCTAAAACGTGAATTTTGGTTAGAAGAAGTTATGTTTCTCGGCCATGTGATTTCGGCCGAAGGGGTTCGTGTAGACCCGCAAAAGATTGAGGCAGTGCTAGATTGGGCACCGCCTAAAAATGTTAAGGAAGTTCGTAGCTTTCTGGGCCTTGCTGGGTATTACCGTCGGTTTGTCGAGGGGTTCTCGAAACTTACTCGGCCACTTACGAAATTACTCCAGAAGACAGAAAAGTTTGTTTGGACGGATGAGAGACAACAAAGCTTCGATGAGCTAAAGAGACGGTTGACTTCAGCGCCGATTTTAACTTTACCACATGGTAGTGAGGGATTTGTGGTTTATAGTGATGCTTCGGGTCAAGGTCTTGGTTGTGTGCTTATGCAGCACGATAAGACGATAGCTTTTGCGTCACGATAACTGAAGCTGTACGAGATGAACTATCCTACTCACGACTTGGAGTTGGACGCAATTATCTTCACACTCAAGATTTGTCGACATTATTTGTATGGTTCTCTATGTCGGATTTATACCGATCACAAGAGCCTGAAGTGTATTTTCAGTCAGAAAGAGCTGAACATGAGACAGAGACGTTGGTTAGAGTTGATAAAGGATTACGATTTAGAAATTCTTTACCACCCGGGTAAAGCCAATGTTGTTGCGGATGCTTTGAGCCGCAAATCGGCATCTCTTCAAATGCTCGAGGTTCTTACATCTCAGACGAAGATTCGTCAGGATTTAATCGAGCAAGGGATAGAAGTTTGGCTTTAAAGAGTACAAGGACAATTGTGTACTCTCGAAATTACTTCGTCCTTGGTTGACGACATCAAATGGAAACAGTGGAGTGACCCGATGATCTCTCAACTGAAGGACGATGTAATTAAAGGAAAAGCTCCTGGCTTTATGGTTCACGAGGATAGTGTCTTGAGATTTCAAGGCAGACTTTGTGTTCCGATTGATCTAGAGTTGAGGCAGAGAATCCTCCGAGAAGCTCATGATATACCTTACTCAATCCACCCAGGAACGAGTAAGATGTACAAAGACTTGAAGCGCAATTTTTGGTGGAATAACATGAAGAAGGATGTCACGGAATTTGTATTGCGGTGTTAGACATGTCAGCAAGTCAAGATCGAACATCAACGACTAGCGGAGTTGTTGAAGCCGCTTCCCATTCCTGAGTGGAAGTTGGATGACATCTCTATGGACTTTATCACTGGCATGACGAGGAGTAGGGCCGAAATGAATATGATTTGGGTGATCGTTGATCGGTTGACCAAGTCCGCACACTTCTTGGGTTTTAAGGATACTTGGGGACCAGAGAGGTTAGCTCGAACCTTTATAACTAAGATCGTAAGGTTGCACGGGGGGCCTAAGACCATTATTTATGATCGAGACGGTTGTTTCGTATCGCATTTTTAGCAGGCTGTTCATCAGGCTTTGGGTACTCAGTTGAGATTGAGCACGCCCTTTCACCCTCAGTCAGACGGTCAGACAGAGAGGACGATTCAGACATTGGAGGACATGTTGCGGGCTTGTGCCCTAGATTGGAGTAATGATTGGGAGCTTCACTTGCCGTTGATCGAGTTTGCCTACAATAATAGTTAGCATGCGTCGATAAAAATGGCACCATTCGAGACACTTTATGGTAGGCGATGTAGGTCGCCATTATATTGGGACGAAGCGTCAGAGCTAATCGGAACGGAACCGGACATGTTGATGGAGACTAAGGAAAAGATTTCTATCATCCGGGACCGGTTGCTGACTGCCCAGAGCCGTCAGAAATCTTATGCTGATACTCGTCGTCGACCCTTGGAATTCGAAGTGGGGGATCATGTCTTACTCAAGGTGTCGCCGACCAGAGGAGTCTTCCGCTTCGGGAAAAAGGGGAAACTTAGTCCGAGGTATATCGGGCCTTTCGAGATTTTGGACAGGGTTGGAGATTTAGCTTATCACTTGGCGATGCCTCCAGCTTTGAGTCACGTCCATAGTGTTTTTCATGTGTCCCAGTTGAGAAAGTACCTACCGGATCCGAGCCATGTTATCGACTATAGTGAGATTGACGTAGCCGAGGATATTACCTTTCCGGAGAGACCCTTGAGGATCTTTGAGCGTCGTGAGAAACAACTTCAGCATAAGACCATTCCACTGGTTAAAGTGCAATGGTCGAGACATTGAGTCGAGGAGGCGACTTGGGAAACGGAAGATAAGATGCGGTCGGAGTACCCCCGAACTTTATATTTCTTAGGTTTCGGGACGAAACTTCTTTTTAGAGGGGGAGAATGTAATACCCGTACTTTTATGGACTATTGGACCTTGCTGTTCTTCCTATTTTGTCGCGCTGTAAACTCTTCGTGCTGTTGTCAATATTGTTATAGAGTTTCATACCTTGTTTGGATCACGATTGTGTTGTTTAGACCATGCGGAAGTGTTCTAGGTCAGAGGAATAGCACACGCTAGGCCCAGGCTAACGCACGCTAATTCTCCTTGAGTAGCGCACGCTAGCTTTGAGCCGTAGCGCGCGCTAAGGGACTAGTCAGGTCAGAACCAGTAACTCATACTGGTTTCTAGACTGGCACTTAACGTGCGCTAGGAGTTCGTTAACACACGCTATTCGTAGTCAGTAGCACGTGCTAACATCTGTCCGTAGCGCATGCTAACGGGCTGGTTGACAGAGGCAGTGAGGTTATCAGGTTTTCTGGACTATCAAGTAACGTACGCTAGTCTTCGGATAGCGCACGCTATAAGAGTTGCGTAGCGCACGCTAAGCCATAGCGGTAGCGCATGCTAAGACTCAAGCAGGGCAGAGGACAGTAGGTTCTGGACTCCAGTTTCTGGACACCATTTCTGGTTAGCGCACGCTAATGGGGCCGGCATAAGCCACTGGACTACCCGGTGACCTCGCTAGTGCATGCTAATAATCGAGGCGTAGCGTGCGCTAGACTGGGCGAGTATATATTGGACAGTTGACTTCCATTTCGTCATTTTTCATTCTCTTCACTCATTTTCAACGGGAGAAGCTCGGGAGAGGCGATTTTGGGTGATTGGAAGCGATCCATCTTCATACATCAACATCTTTGGTTGGAGAACAAGGATTTCACAACATCTAATCTATTTTATCGTCCAAATCAAGGTAAAAATCCTTAGAACCCTATTTTTTGGGAATTTTGGCGTTTTCCTAGATTCATCCGATTTATCCATTTTTAAGCTTGAGAACCTTGAGATTATGATATACTTATCCTGTATACATGCTTTTCCTACAATTTTATGGATTGGTTTGTGCCGTGTTTGGACTTGTGAGGGTTTGGGTGATTTTCCAACCTCTACTTGTTTATCCTTGTATTTTCGTGAATCGTATATGGGTTTCGGGAGTTTCTTCGTGAATTATGAGTATGGATTATTGATTATCATATCCCTTAAGAATCGTTTAGGTGCCGGAAGCGCGTTCTTGGACCTGCCGGCGGGTCCCCTGAGGGTTCCGTAGCCTCTGGTGCGGTTCCATGGTTGATCATGTATGCATTGTTGTGATGCTATGAGATTTAGTTATTCCGGAATACTAGTCTTGAATTGATGAATTGACGGTTACCTTTACTTTATTGTCGAGGAGTATTGTGTTTCATACTTGATATACTTACACTAGCTATTCGACGGCTAACCCCTTTATGGGGGAAATACTTTTTATGTATTTCAGGTTTCAGGAGGGCGGACAGACAGGTATCGGGTCGGCATGAAGATGATGGGCAAGCGTGATACTGTGTCTTATCTCCGGTTATGTTTTGTGTTCCTTCATTTAGTGTTGTTGTACTGGAATGGTTATTGAATACTCGAGTATTATTTATTTTCAGTCTTCCTTGATGTTCCGGCATTTGTTGCCAAGGTTTTGATTTTGTACTGTAATGTATTTGGATACATTGGACATGGTTTGAATACCCTTTGTATCGTCTTTCATTTCATTGTATTTGGACCTTCTCGGTCAAGTTTTATAGTTCCGCATATGATTAGCCTTGTGGGTCCCACGGTGGGGTTCACGGCGCTATAATATACCCTGAATAACTTGGGGGTGTTACATAGGTAATAAAAGCATAAGGTATGCATTGACGTATATAATCCTAACAATCTCCCACTTATACTCAAAGCATGCTTTTGAAGTATACTATCTAGACTATGTCTATCTATCTCCCATTTATACTCAAAGCAATGCTGCCATACATCTCAACCCCATTCCTTCCACATGACCTTCAAATGACTTTGAGGGTAACCCTTTCGTGAAATGATCATCTAGGTTGTCTTCAGATGATATCTTCGAGACAATAATCTTCCCTCTCTTCACAAAATCTTGAACGATATGATATTTGCGATTGATATGTTTGCTTGCTTTGTGGTCCCATGGTTCCTTCGAATTTGCAACAGCACCGGTATTATCACAATAAAGTGTAGTACTCCTAGGTAAATTAGGAATCACACCCAAATCCTTTAGTAAGTACTTGAGCCATACCGCCTCTTTAGCTGCCTCTGAGGCTGCTACATACTCGGCTTCCATGGTAGAGTCCACTATGCATTTCTGCTTCACACTCCTCCAACTGATGGCTCTACCTCCCAAAGTGAAAACATATCCGGAAGTTGATTTCGACTTTTCTTTGTCCGCACTGAAGTCTGAGTCGGTGTAACCCAAAGGACAAAGTGTATCCGATTGATATACAAGCATATGCTCCCTAGTCCTCCTCAGGTACTTGAGTATATGCTTGACAGCAATCCAATGTCCCAGTCCTCGGTTCGATGGATATCTCGCCACCATGCCTACATCATGATAGATATCAGGCCTAGTGCAAAGCATAGCATACATGAGGCTTCCCACTGCCGAAGCATAAGGGATCAGCTTCATGACATCTATCTCCTTCTGTCTTAGGACACATAGCCTTAGATAGCTGAATTCCATGTCTGTAAGGTAAGAAACCTTTCTTGGAATTCTCCATGCTAAACCGCTTTAGCACCGTAGTGATGTAGGATGCCTGAGATAAGCACAACATCATTTTCTTGCGATCTCGCAAGATCTTAATACCAAGGATGTGCCCAGCTTCTCCTAAATCCGTCATATCGAACTGCTCAGATAGCCATACCCTTACGTCTGATAATACCTTCACATTGTTTCTAATTATAAGTATATCATCTACGTACAGTACAAGAAACACTAGCACGTTTCCATTGCACTTTTTGTATACACAAACCTCACTAGGACACTGTTCAAAACCATACGATTGAATGACCTCATCAAATCGCATGTTCCAAGACCTTGATGCTTGCTTGAGACCATAAATGGCTCTCTTAAGCTTGCACACTAAGTGCTCCTCTCCTTCAGCAATGAATCCCTCAGGTAGGCGCATGTAGATTTCCTTATAAAGACTCCCATTCAAGAACGCAGTCTTGACATCCATCTGCCAAATCTCCATATCCAAATGCACAGCTATAGCTAAGAGAATACGGATCGATTTAAGCATGGCTACTGGCGAAAAGGTCTCATCGTAGTCGATGCCCTCCTTCTGAGTGTAACCTTTCGCAACAAGCCTGGCTTTGAAGGTTTCAACCTTTCCTTTCGATCCTCTCTTACGCTTGTAGACCCACTTACTTCCAATGGGTTTTACCCCATTGGGAAGCTCTACTAGCTCCCACACTTGATTAGATTCCATAGATCCCATTTCGGATTCCATTGCTATCTGCCAGGATTCAGCATCCTTGTCTTGAACTGCCTGCTTATACGTACATGGATCGGTTTCATCCTGTTCTGGGGAGTGGTCCGAAGACGCTCCCACACCAATGAAACATTCAGATTGACGAACAACCCTCCCACTACGATGAGGCATGTCTTTGGTTTGCGTATCCACAATAGTGTCGATACGTGGTACACTAGTTGCTTGTATAATTGGTATTGTCAAAATCTCGCCCCTAAGTTATTCTAGAATGACCTCACTCCTAGGCTTGTGGCTTATTACATAGTCCTCCTCTAAGAACCGGGCATTGGTGCTAACAATGACCTTCTGATCTTCAGGACTGTAAAATAAGCCACCCTTCGTTCTCTTCGGATATCCTACAAACACTCGTACTTCTGTACGAGATGCCAACTTATCAGCTTCCTTATTCGGCACATGTGTTAGTGAACCCCAAATTCTAACATGTCCTAGACTGGGCTTGCGCCCATTCCACAGTTCTGTGGGTGTTTTTGGAATTGATTTCGAAGGCACCAAGTTTAGAATGTATGCCGATGTTTCCAAGGCGTATCCCCAAAATGAAATAGGCAAATCAGAATAACTCATCATTGACCTAACCATCTCTAATAAAGTACGATTTCTTCTTTCAGCAACACCATTTTATTATGGTGTACCAGGCGCAGTTAGCTGGGAAGTAATCCCCTCATGTGCCAAGAAATCCAAAAACTCTCCACTAAGATACTCGCCACCACGATCAGATCATAGTGACTTGATACGCTGTCCATGACGTTTCTCCATTTTAGCCTTGAATTCTTTGAACTTATCAAAATATTCAGACTTACGTCGCATCAAGTAGATGTATCCATATCTCGAATAATCATCTATAAACATGATGAGGTATTCGAAGCCACCCTTAGCCTGGACGTTCATTGCACCACATACATCGGTGTGTACTAATTCCAATACATTTTGTGCACGATTTTCTTTGCTTTGGAAATCCCTTTTATTCAATTTACCTTCCAGACAGGATTCGCATATTGGAAATGACTAAACTTGGAGCGAATCCAATGGGCCATCGCTCACCAATCTTTGAATCCTTCTAAGGTTAATATGACCCAATCAGAAATGCCACAAATATGTTTGATTTATGTTCAAAGGTTTTTTTCTTTTATTCGGATTAGTCAAAGAATTAAGCGATTTATAATTATGCAAGGGAGCTGGTGTAGCATTAATGATATAAAGTCCTTCATTATAAGTACTCGTACAAACATATTCACCATTTCTTTTAATAACTGCATTATCTTCAAATGAAACTGAATATCCATCACAACGCAATTTAGAAACTGAAATTAAATTCATTCTAAAATCAGGTACTAATAATACATTATTTAGGACTAGAATCCGATCATTAACTTTTAACTGCACGACTCCTACTGCAACAGCCTTCAGCCTGGAATAGTCACCCCAGCTAATAGTAATCTCATCCACACTAAGTATCTTGGTTACTTGGAACCCTGCGAGTTATAACAAACATAATTAGTGGAGCCCAAATCTACTATCCACGAAGTGATAGAACAGGCAGCCAAACATGTTTTGACTACTAGTGCATGAGACATACCTTTCTTAGGGCAGTCACTCTTGAAATGCCCTTTCAGACCGCAATTGAAGCACATGCCCTTCGGCTTTTTGTTCGCCTCCGACTAAGGAGCCTTTGACTGAAGAGCCTTGCCCTTAGCTTTGAAGGTTTCCACTTGCTTCTGGCCAACCTGCTTTTTCTTCTTTCCCCATTTGGGTTTTGAACAACTAGCACCGGTTGCCGCAAGAATTTGATGATAACCTTGTTTGAAGAGACCTTCGGCAGATGGAAGCTCTATCATAAGTTCCGCCAACGTGTAAGTCATACGATTCATATTGTAGTTGAGGCGGAACTGCTAAAAGCTTCTTGGCAAGCTGCCCAAGATGATATCGACCTGTGACTCCGCATCGATAGTGGCCCCCAGTATGCTCAGTTGGTTCAAATGAGACATCATTTTAAGAACGTGATCCCTTACTGGGGTCCCTTCAGACATTTGGGTTGTCATCAAAACCCTTATTGCATTTTGCCTGGCCACCCGGTTATGATGACCAAACATCTCAGTGAGATTTTTCATCATTTTCGTGGCCGAGCCCATCGTCTGATGCTGATGTTGCAATACATTTGTCAGTGAAGCCAAAATGTAACAGCGAGCCATCTCATCAGACTTTTTCCATTTCTGGAATTAAACCAACTCTTCAGGAGTGGCATCCGTTTCTGGTTCCAAATGGCTCTCCTCAGTTAAAACAAATTTATGCCCCTCGGCAGTTAAGACAATATCAAGATTTCTGTTCCAATCGGCAAAGTTAGTGCCATCAAGTTTGTTTTCTTTGAGAATAACAGCTAATGGATTGAAGATACATCTGAGAATAAAATTAAAAACACCATTAATCACATAATTCGACGCAAAATATATTGAAAAAACTTAAAACACAATATATATGCAATCAACCAACACCTTGAAAAAACGCACATGCAAGCCACGATAGTGTGGACTTTTACACATACATTTTCAAGTAGATTTTAATGTCTTTAATTTTACTATATAGCCAAGATGTGTTTTTGACAAGTAAAATTAATAGTTGGTTCCTCTTGGCCATGTATTTAATTAACATAGACTTCAATGGGGAGCTTATTAATCAATACACCTAAGTGAACACCATAGTTTAACAATCTTTAGAATATTATTTAATGATAATAGTCCTACAGATGGATATATCCTATCATAAGAAATAATATTCATCTTTTTGTTATCTAATTGAAGTTTAAAACTAGTGAACCATTAATCAGCACATCCGATGTGGAGGAAAACTCTAATGTCAATGCACATGCTAATTATTTCACAATTTAAACCAATTATGGAGGCCAATTTGATTTTGAAAAATCAATTAAAAATCACTTAGTTATTTTGAAAAACTAAGGTTTTTAATTTTCTCGTCCTGACATGTAAGAAACATATCACGCATACATTCATACATGTCATTCAACAAAAACAATAAAAACCAACAAATAATAAAAATTGGATAATTAAATCCAATTATCATGGCTTTTATTCCTCATTTTGAATAACGAGAAAATCCTCGGCTCGTTTGCTCCCACTGCTTCAAGCATCTCGCGGAAAAAAATAGGACCATACATCGAACGACCCGAACCGGACAACTTGACCCGCTGGCCGCTGCCCGACCTGCTGCTCGCTGCCCGAACTGCCCAACCCGCTGCCCGAACTGCCCAACCTGCGGCCCGACCCGACCCGACCCGCGGCCCGACCCGACCCGACATGCGGCCCGAAAGGACCTACGGCCCGACGGTCAGCACTCGGCCGAGTCTCGACCGGCAGCCTGCTGGTCTCGGTCGGTTCATCCGATCGGGACTCCTCTTCGCGATCGGGAAAAACTTATACATGCCTTAAACCGGGCCAAATTACAAAAAAAAAATGCGTAAATAAATAAAATAACATCACATAGCCATGATAATTGGATCATATTCTCCGGCAAGATAAATTCTAGCAAAATATTCCAAAAACCATACTATATGAATATTTAATTGCTAGCATATTAATCACCAAATTATTTAAATTGAACAGAACCTAAAGCCCGACTCCGATACCAATTGTTGTAATATAAAATGCAGTGGAAGCTAGTTGTCCGAGATGTGCGTTCTTCTTATAGTCAGTACAGAAGAATCTATCTCACCTCGATCCTGTTCAACGTATACCGAATACGCTAATATATGCTAATGGTCAAGACCAACCAATCTCAAGCATATACTACAACCTCTCATATAACGGTCTAATATTATATAGGTTGTGAACTAAATATTACTATATAAGGAACCGAGAATTTGATCTTCTGTGTGACACGACACACCACATTATCTACAATATAAAGTAATTAGACAACATTTGCATAATAATAACATGAATAAATATGCAAAATATGTGATGAAATGAATTAAATATTCTCATAGATAAAGACCGGGAAATTATGTAATACAAGCATAAAGTATGCTTTGACATTTACAACCCTAACATATGCTGATTCCTGGAAAGTAGCAATGGAATCAGAAATGGAATCTCTGGATTCCAATCAAGTATGGGAGATAGTAGAACTACCTGATGGGGTACAAGCCATGTGGAGTAAATGGGTCTACAAGTGAAAGAAATGAGGTGACGATAAGATTGAAACCTTCAAACCGAGGCTTGTAGCGAAAAGTTATATTCAGAAGGAGGGCGTCGATTATGATAAAACCTTTTTGCCGATAGCCATGCTTAGATCAATCCAGATTCTTTTAGCTATAGCTGCGCATATCGATACAGTGCTAAAGCGGTTTAGCATGGAGAATTCCAAGAAAGGTTTTCTACCTAACAGACATGGAATTCAACTATCTAAGGATATATGTCCTAAGACAGAAAAGAATATAGATAGCATGAAGCTGGTCCCTTATGCGTCAGCTGTGGGAAGCCTCATGTATGCTATGCTTTGCACTAGACTAGATATCTGTCATGCCATAGGCATGGATGTTAGATATCAGTCGATCCCACGACCAGGGCACTGGATTGCTGTCAAGCATATACTCAAGTAACTGAGAAGGACTAGGGAGTACATGCTAGTATATCAATCAGACGACCTATGTCCAGTGGGTTATTTTTCATCAGACAAAGAAAAGTCCAAGCCTACTTCAGGTTATGTGTTTACTCTGGGAGGTGGAGCCATTAGTTGGAGAAGTGTGAAGCAGAAATGCATATCGAACTCTACCATGAAAGCCGAGTACGTGGCATCCTTTGAGGCAGCTAAAGAGGCGGTATGGCTCAAGTACTTCATGCAGTACTTAGATGTGATTCCCGATTTGCCAAAGGGTATTACACTTTACTGTGATAATACCGGTGCAGTTGTAAATTCGAGGGAACAACAAGCCCATAAGGCAAGTAAACATATCAACCGCAAGTATCATATCATACTATACTTTGTAAAGGGAGGAGACGTAGTTGTAGCTAGGGTTGTCTCAGAAGATAGTCTTGCTGATCCTTTCACAAAGGGATTACCCTAAAAAGTTTTTGAAGTGCATGTGGAAGGAATGGGATTACGGTGTATGGCAGCATTGCCTTGTGTATAAGTGGGAGATATGATAGACTATATAATAGAGTAGGATACTTAAAAGCATGCTTTGAGTATAAATCGGAGATTGTCAGGATTGTATACTGCAAAGCATACTTTATGCTTGTATTACTCCTATAACTACCTGTGAGAGTATTAATTACATTTAATCACATGTTTTGCATATTAATTCACGTTATGGTTATGCAAATGTATTATATTTTTATTTTATATTGTAGATAATCTGGTGTATTGGTGTCACACAGAAGATCACATTATCGGTGTCTTATAAAATAATATAGTAGTTCACAACCTACATAATTACTAGACAAATTATGTGAGAGGTTGTAACGAATGATTGACATTAGTTGGTCTTGACTATTAGCATGCATTAGCGTATTTGCTTACTCTAAACTGGATCGCAGTGAGATAGTGTCTTGTGTACTGACTGTAAGAAGAACGTAAATCTTATATAATTATTATATCTTAATTCTAAGTGTATATTATTTAATTGTGTATTTATAATAATTATTGCCTTGATTTACCATGGGTGAGAGTCACAGTGACTGACTCAATATGCTTATTATCTTGGGCAATAATATTATTTATATGACAATTATTATAGCTATAAATCATGTCTCGACTCGTGCGGGTTGATGATGTCCCCTTGAGGAGATTGATAATATTTTTTTATATTAAACCCTGCAATGGATTAATTTCGATATAATAATAAGGTTCGAGTTGTACTACTCTTGGATAAGAAATTAATTAATTAAAGATGTCAGTAGATTAAATTAATAAATTGACATTCGGTATCTTAAATACGGAAATAATATATTTAAATAAGGAGCACGATTTCGTAAATTGAGATTTGGGTTGGAAGTACAATATTAATTCCTTTAGAAGATTGAATTGATAGTAGTAAACCCAATCGTATTAGGAAGGGCTTAATATGGAAGGTTGGGTTATACTAGGAGTCCTAACCTAATCCTTTTTAAGAATCCTAAAGTAGCCCAAATCCTATAAATAGGACACAACAACAAGGGGTTCATCTGTGACATTATTCAAGTGAGGGAGATTTCGGTTTTTCTTTATCTTGTGTTTGTTTCTAGATCTTGACTTATGTCTTTGATTCTACAATTTAGATAACACATCAATTTTCTAAGAGTGAACAAATATTACTAGAAAATAAGAAAGGAAAATGAGGGGTCTCTTGTAAAAACTTTGGCCGATCTAAGTTGAAGTTCAAGCAATATTCGGTAGCTCGTTGCCCACACAACATTCGGATTAAGGCGGCAATATACTTTAGAAGATTCTGAGGAGGAAATCAAGGTAGCAACCACTTCGCTTCAAGAGATAAATATCCTATGAGCTCTTGATCTAAATTCGGATATTTAGTTTACCAACAATATTATTTAATATATAATAAATTATACTTGAATTGCTTATTAGTCTTAGTTATTAATTAATTCGCATGCATGAATAGATTTTGTTCTCGTGGATGTCTAAAACCCTTTATTTAAGTCTTTAGAACTTCACTTCCGCTGCGTTTTATTTCCAACATACACTCCAACAGATATCGTAGATGACATGATGGAAGAGTATAACGTCTCTATGTCCTACCAAAAAGCATGACGGTCAAGAGAAAAGGCATTGACAAAAGTATGTGGAAATCCTCATGACTACTCATTAATACCTTAATGGGTGCACATGACAACAATTGCAAATCCAGGAAGAAAATTAAATATACAATTTGTTAGTATAATGCTCTAAGTCTACTGTTTAATAATAGTGTGGAGACAATTATTATTTAATATTGATTATATTATTGAATTAATATACTGCTTACGATCATCAAGTATGTGACTTGATACTAAAGCTCGTTAAAGCATTAAAAAATATTTTATCTAGATATCCCTAGTAATATGATTACTAGTATGATGATGATACGATGACTATGTTTTACTGGTCATGAACATGAGATGTTATATCACGTCATAGATACATGTGGAGACATTGTATTGGATATGACCTAACAAAGAGAATTATATATGGATTAAGTCATTATAATTCCTCTGATTGTTATATATTATTTAAGTCCTTATTACCTAAAGACACTACTGTTGGGATAACAATCCATGTATCGAAATTGTCAGATAAACAAATACCTGTATCGAAAGATCATGATAGAATGTTTTGACAAATATGCCAATCCAGCATACAGCAAGCAGCTGTATCGAAAAGTTGATCAAACGTATCATCCTGTATCGAAGACTTCTCGTAGTCCCATCATACAGTGAATCAATCATACAGCAAAGGAGTCTCATAAAGACCAAGTATGGAAGTTGTCTCGAATTGACAATACATCTATCATTCCATACAACATCCACACAGGACAAGACGGAATCTTTGTTATTCGCTAAAGTCAAAGTCCCGTTTGAGAAGATATATTTAAATACTAAAGGATAAAGTATTTAAATGTCAAAGTCGTCAGAGATCTTCAATCTAGCGCAAAATCCGGATCGTGTTTTATTCAAACACATAATCCCGTTGGAACGGAATCTTGCTCAACGGATTTATATCAACGAATATATTTCAGAAGGCTATATATATCTCCAGAGCTTGAATATCATACAACGATCTCATACACAAGTGAAAAAAGTGCTTACACGAATATTCAGAGCAAACATATCTCCCAAAAGCATACTGCTATTCTGAAAGAAGAGATATACAAGTGCTCAAAAACTGTGAATAACACATCATCAGCTAAAAGCTCAGAAAGTCAAAGCTGTTGTTCAATTATTGTTCTACCCTTGAACAAAACCCATCAACCCTGTGTAGACTGAGAAACCTTGCTATTCTTGAATTGTGTGTGACGGACTTGCAGTGAAGAGACGAAGCTTTGGAACTGTGTGTGAAGAAGCCAGTCAAGTGATAGCTTAAACCAATCTGTGTGAATAGTTGAAGGCTAAGATCATTATATCAATCTGTGTGAACGATATATTGATTAGGTTTGATTATAAATACGTAGTTGTGTACGTAGTATTTATAATAAACATTTTCACTCCTGTGTGGAGGACCAGTGGACGTAGAGGGGTTTATCTCGAACCACTTTAATTACTATGTCAGTTATCTTCTGCATTTACTGTTTTAATATTTGTGATTATTTTTAAGTATACACTTCATATCTAGTTGCTGTATTTATAGCAACTCACTTTAACAAGACTTCCGCTACGCACTCAGATTTGAAAACCGTACAACTTGTTGTTTAAAACACTTTCTAAGCTGTATCCTGTATACTTAGAGGCCAAAAAGTGGTATCAGAGAGGTCGATTCTAAAAAGAATCAGTCGTATTTTTGATTGAATCAGATCCTTAAATCACTTATTTTTGTAAAACAGTCTTTTTCTTCCCTATACTCTCATATGGATTCATCATTGATCAATAAAGTTCCTTTGTTTTCTATTAATGAATTTGATGATTGGAGAATTAGGATAGAGGCGCATCTTGCAGCAATGCACGAAGAGATGATTTTTGTCATACAGGATGACCCCATAAAGATTATGAAGGTAAATCCAGCCCCAAGGATTGAAGGACAGGCTCATGCAGAGATGCTTGAAAAAGAGTGCGAACAATGGACTTCTAGCGAAAGAAAGTGCACCAACCTCGACAATGTCGCGAAGAATGCGCTATTTGTCACTCTTGACAAAGGCACATTCTCTAAGGTAAAGAGCTGTAAATCAGCCAAGGATATCTGGGATAAACTCAAGTTAATTTGTGAGGGAACTGAGCTCTCAAAAGAAAACAAGATTTCAAAATTAACTCATCAATTTGAATCTTTTGAAATGAAACCAACTGAAACACTTGAGGAACTTGACCTCAGATTCACTGCATTGTTGGTGAACTTGAAGCATTAGGCAAGATTAATACCCAAAGGGAGAAAAACCTAAAAATTTTCAGATCACTCCCTGCCCGATGGGACATTAAGACCACAGCTATGCGTGTGTCGTGCAATCTTAGTGAAATATCTACTTTTGATCTCTTTTCTGACCTCAAAGCATTTGAGTACGATATAGACAGGAGAGAGAAAGCTGAAGAATCTCCCGCCAGGACTACAGCCTTAGCTGCTGTATCCAACCGAAGACACAGCATGCCAAGCTCATCAAAGCCCATTCATAAGAATGCTGACAGCGACGATGATATCCTGTCGGAAGACGAAATGTCACTCCTCATGCATAAGTTTAAGAAGTTTATCAAGCGGTCAGGAAAGACTCCATGCAGGCCCAAGCCTGTACATAAGGTAAGTACTGAAACTTCCTCTGGTGATGCTAACCTGCGTTATAATTGCAGGAAACCAGGGCATTATGCAAATAAATGTCCTCATCCCAAAGTTCAAAGGTTGCCGGAAGCCGAGCAACAAGAAAAGGATGAAAGAAGACGAGCTTGGAAAAACAAGCTCAAGGCCCTGATTGGTGAATCAGAAGCCTCCCCCGTACCATCAAAATCCGAAGAATGTCTTCAGGTAGTCACTGCAGTGATTCATCTGATATGATGATTTCGAAGATAAAGCCTATATATGCTTTATGGCCTAGGACATTCCGGAAGATGAAGATAGCGATGATGAGGTAAGCTCAACTTCAGCTATTCCCTCCAATGCATCTCATACTTTTGCAAACATGATGAATGAGTTTAAGACCATTCAAATGGCCCATGATACATTGAAAAATGAAAATATATAGCTCCAACTTTCTAACTTAGAGCTGAAAGAAGAAAACGACTTGCTGAAAGTAAATTACGAAAATATGTCTATTGATTGTGAAAACAGCAAAGTCGAGTATGAAAAACTCATGGAGAGCAATCATCAACTTTCTCATGAACTAAGTGAGACTGAATATCATAGTGAAAGCAATACAAATGATTTTGTTCTGCTTCAAGCCAAAGTAAAAGATCTCGAAAAACGAGAAGGAGAACTTGAGACCATTCTGATATCTTTTGAGAAATCATCCAAAAGAATGGAAGAAATTCTAAGCACTAGGCAACATGCTCATGATAAAAGTGGCTTAGGATACAGCTCATTTTCCAATAAAGGGAAAACTAGTACTGTGTTCGTCAGGGTGTGGAACCCATTCCTGTATCGGAAGAAGTTCCAAGTCATGTGAAGGAACCCGTTGCACCGCGAACAGCAAAAGCTGCCATTCCGCCACCTCAGTCATATTCCAGACAGCAGAATCACCAGCCATTCATACCAGTAAGGCGTACCTAATAGCATGCTCCCCGAGCATATCAACAGCGCCAACAGCCATTCAGAAAGAAGGCTACATCGAAATATCAAAGGCCCGCACATCAGTACTTTCAGTACAGCATGCCTAGATATTAGATACAGGAGCCTCGTCATTCATCGCGACAGCAAGTTTCCGCACAGTATCAACTAAAGAAAATGGCTCCACCTCCAAGACGGCATTCGTACTGGACTAATAATAACCCCGAATTTTACATGCATAATAATTATCATGGTTACAGAAACTACGTATATGCCCCACGTAAAAATCACAATTACGAACCTAAACCATACTACAGTAAACCTATTGCTGTCAGGAAAATCTGGGTACCTAAAGGCACTAACATCAATGGACCCAACAATCAAAGGGGACCTAAATCTACCTAGTTTGTTTGCTACAGGACATTTTGGAGAAGGACATCTAGTACTTCGACAGCGGATGTTCCCGGCACATGACACGAGATAAAATCAAGTTATCATATTTTGTAGAAGGTCGCGGTGCAAAAGTGCGGTTCGGTGATAAATATAAAGGAAGAACAAGAGGGAAGGGAACCCTACTTGTAGGAAAATTCAAAGTCACCGATGTAGCTTATTATGTTGAAGGCTTACAGTACAATCTACTTAGTATTAGCCAGTTCTGTGACAAACAGTTATCGATGAAGTTCTATATAGATCACTGTAGAGTCAAGAACATCCTAACCAAAGAAGTTGTGCTCACAGGAAGTAGATCAGGTAATATGTATATTGTTGACTGGATGCCTACGATCTCCATAATTCCTTGCTTTGTTGCCAAAGGCACTGCAGATCTAAGCTGGCTATGGCACAAGAGGATGTCACACGTCAACTTCAAGACTATAAAAAAACTATCCAGACAGGGAATGGTTAGAGGATTGTCAAACGTTTCATTCCAAAAAGACAGCGTATGTGGACCCTGTCAGAAAGGCAAGCAAATCAAGACTGCCCTGAAAAGCAAATCCTACCTTTCCACCCACAGAGCTTTGGAAATGCTACATATGGATCTCTATGGTCCTGTAGATCCGGTAAGTTTGGGAAGTAAGAAATACTGTCTCATTATTGTTGATGATTATTCCAGGTATGCTTGGACAATTTTCCTAAGCAAGAAGAAGGAAACAACATCAAAGCTGCCCGAGCACCTGAGAAAGCTTTAAAATAAAAAAAGGTCGAGTATTGTGTCCATTTGTTGCGACAGAGGTACAGAATTTACTAACCGCTTTATTAAGCAGTACTGTTTGGAAAATGGGATACAGCATGAATACTCAGCTGCCCGTACACCTCAACAAATTGGTGTTGCCGAGCGAAAGAACAGGACGCTGAAAGAAGCAACAAGTACAATGATTGCCGCAAGCAAGTTGCCACAGCGATTCTAGGGCGAAGCCACCAATACAGCGTGCTATACACAAAACCACTGTATCATCAACAAGCATCACAACTAAACAGCATACGAGGTATGGAACAACAAAACTCCGTTAGTTTCATACTTTCACATTTTTGGATGCAGATGTTACGTTTTGGACAACGGTAAGGATCAACTTAGAACCTTCGATGATAAATCGGATGAAGGGATATTTGTAGGATATTCCTCTGTTAGCAAAGCTTACAGGATCTTCAAGAAAAGGAAGCTAAAAATTGAGGAATCAGTTCATGTAGTGTTCGTTGAACCTCACCATGATCCTACAGGAGTATAAGACCTTTCTCAGAACATCCAACAACTTTCCATCATAGATCCACCAACTCCTACCGAACCTGTCGTTGACATAGAAATCAACCCTGCAGCTGTAAGAACTGACGTAGATGAAGACGATGCTGTACAAGCTGAAGCCGAAACTACAGCAACTCAAGATACAGTAGGGGACCCCGAATTAGAAACCGACAGAAGATGGTTGAGAGATCACCCGCAAGAGTAGATCATTGAAAACATTGATGCTATGTTTCTACCCGTATGAGAATACAGAGTACACAAGGAAATGTACTATGTGCGCAAAAACACCCTGAGTCATAGATATCTCCATTTCCTGAATGGAAATATCTATCCGATCTTAGAAGATTAAATATGTGCACCATTGCTGTATTCTTAGCCCAATCCAAACCTGTTTCTACCAAAGAAGCTCTCAACAACTCTCATTGGATCTCATCTATGGAAGAAGAGCTTAACTGTTTTGAAAGAAACAATGTATGGTATCTTATACCCAGACCTACGCATCAATCGGTAATTTGAACCAAATGGGTATTTAGAAACAAGAAAGATACAAATGGACTTATTATCAGGAATAAATCCCGACTAGTCGCCCAAGGCTACAGACAGGAAGAAGGCATAGACTACGATGAGACATTTGCCACTGTAGCCAGACTAGAAGCCATAAGTATATTTTTAGCCTTTGCCACCCATAAGAGCTTCATTGACACCAAATGGACTTCAAAAGTGCATTCCTGAATGGAGACCTTGCTGAAGAAGTATATGTTGAACAACCACCAGGGTTTGTCAATCCAGAAGGCGAAGACCTAGTATACAGGATAAGGAAAGCACTGTATGGACTTAAGCAAGCCCTTAGAGCATGGTATTAGACTCTGTCCTAGTATCTAACCGATAATGGATTCGAGAAAGATGTTGTGGACAAGACCTTGTTCAAAATACAGGAAGGTGATGACCTCCTAATGGTTCAAATCTATGTAGATGATATAATATTTGGTTCAACTAACCTTGCTTTATGTCAAAGGTTCTCTCATCTCATGCAAAGTAAATTTGAAATGAGTATGATGGGAGAACTTAGTTATTTCCTAGGTTTGCAGGTAAAGCAGTTGCCCACAGGGATTTTCATCAACCAGGGAAAATATAGCAAGGAGCTTCTCAAAAATTTGGAATAAATACTTCCAAATCATCGTCAACCCCCATGAGCACTTCCATGCAAATTAGTGCTGATGAAGCTGGAAAACCGGTTGATCAATCACTCTACAGGAAGCTTATTGGCTCACTCCTATACCTAACGGCTAGTAGGCTCGATATCCAGTTTGCTGTGGGACTGTGTGCGCGATATCAAGTATCACCTAAAGAATCACACTTCGCAACAGCTAAACGAATCCTGACATACGTCAAAGGAACAGCCGATGTAGGACTGTGGTATCCTAAGAAAGGCGGATTCGATTTAGTTGGCTACAGCGACTCGGATCTCGGAGGTTGCAAGCTATATAGGAAGAGTACAAGCGGAACTTGTCACTTTCTTGGACCTAGACTGGTGTCTTGGTTTAGCAAGAAACAATTGGCAAACTCGCTTTCAACAGCTGAATCAGAATATATGCTTCTGGTAGTTGCTGTATGCAGATCCTTTGGATGCAACAACAGCTGTCAAACTATGGAATTGAAGCCAAAGTGACGCCGAATATGTGCGATAGCACGAGTGCAATTGCTATCACTCACAACCCTGTATTGCACTCTCGCACCAAGCATATTCACATGAAGCATCATTTCATTAGGAATCATGTTGAGAACAAGGATGTTCGGCTGGAAAAAGTTCATACAGATATCCAGTTAGCCGACATCTTCACCAAACCTCTCGACACAGCAAGATTCTGCATGCTTCGACATGAATTGGGATTGATACAGCCTAACTCCCTGTAAGTTTTTAATGCTTTTATTCAGTAATTGAGGGGGAATGCTGTAAGACCCAAGAATACAATATCCACCGTTAGTTATCTGTACACTCAGTCTATCACAACAGTACTCTAGGAACCAAGCGATATGAATTATCCTACAGCTGACGTGTGCAATAATTAAGGGGGAATACAGTACGACCCAAGAATACAGCATTCATCCGAAAGCTGCTATAACGAATTGAAACCCGTATGTACATTTTAAGGGGGAACGCTGTATTTTTGCAGATACAGCACCTACAATGGGAAAATCAATTATCATGTTATTTATTTTAAACAATATTTTATGTCTACGTGCCCTGTTATCATTACAAGTCGTTTGCATTAAATGCTTTACACGACATCTGGACATTGGTATCTTCAAAGCCGCGATGTTTCAAATTTTTTTAATTGTACACCGCCTTTTCGGGCAATAAGGGTAATTTAATAAGTCATAAATGGGACCCGCTTTTATTTTAAATTAGATGGATAAGTTGTACCCGTTATACTCAGTCCATCGTGATCGTTCATTTCAAACAACGGTTCCCATCCCTTAAATCTCACCGTTTAATCTCTGAAAACCCTTCTTCACCGCCCACTATAAAAGGACTGTAAATACCATTTGAGACTCTTTACGCTTTTTGCCACTAAGTAGGCTTTCAAAAATTAAGGCTACAGAAACCTCCAAGGATGCTTCTTCCGTGGCTCAACCCACTGAACAACTCCCCCAGGGCCCAACCCCTGTGGAAGAGATGCCTGCTACTGTCGATACAGTAGATCCCGAGCCTTTGGCGGCTATGATAGATACTCAGACATCTGCCAACATACAAGACTCTGGCGAGTCGGCTGTCACTTTGGAGCCAAAAGCTACTTCTCCTATACGGGATTCCACACCCGTTAAGGATCCATCTCCCATCAGGGTACCAACCCCTGTAAGGTATCCCTCTCCGATACAGGATTCCACACCTGTAGAGGAACCCATGCCTACAGCGAACCCAGGCGCTGTACGCAGCCCCTCCCCGGACACAATTATTACCAAAACCCTACTTTCTATGCAAATCGAACAGGCTTATGAACGGTTTGTCCAATGGAAGAACTACAAACTTGCTCCATACGACAACCTGTACAACTAGAGCGAATGGAGCAACGAAGAAAGATTTATCTTGGAAGTGAAGGATGCTCAAGATGTTGCTGTCCTGATCCAATGGTACAACCTATGTGTTAAAGAGCTTATTGAGAGCCATCTGTTTAAAAAAGCCGAAGCACGAAAGAAAGGAAAAGCTAAGTCCATGGAATCTCCCAAAAGTCCAAAATCAGATCCCGACTCTGACGATGATGACGATGCCCTTCAGGTTGGTCTAAGAAAGAGTCGCGAGGAATCTGAATTTCAGATGGGTGCAGGAACTTCCAATCAACATCAATCACCTCCCCATCAACAAGACATTGTTCCCGACAACGAGGATTCAGTCCCTCATATCACGGAGGAACAATCTGTTTCGCAACAGGCACTCGAGCATGTCACTGCCCAAGTAGAAGAAGAATCCAGCGCCATACCGCATGAGGAATCAGTCCCTCTGCCGGAGCAGGCGGAAGCTGAGAGACAGCAGGAGGAATCCGTTCCTCCTGTATCCATATCTTCAGAACCCATCCCAGCACAGGAGGATGCAGCACCCCCTGTCGTCGAGCCCGAATCTGATACTCCCGCACCCTCAACCGCCCTAGAATCTGACGATGGTATAATACCTGAGGATGTCCAACTCAATTCACGCCCCAATGTGAATTTTAGAAGGTTGAACGGAGTTGAGGAT
Organism: Orobanche coerulescens; assembly: GCA_033398695.1. Classification (NCBI taxonomy): domain Eukaryota; kingdom Viridiplantae; phylum Streptophyta; class Magnoliopsida; order Lamiales; family Orobanchaceae; genus Orobanche; species Orobanche coerulescens. The sequence continues at coordinate 40,546,685 of CM065805.1, read as the reverse complement.
TTCGCCCAGCCAGATTCTCCTAGGACTGCCACAAGGAAATAGCGATTACATGCTCTTGCCCTCCAAACTGTTTTCATCCAGGACGCCGTCAATGCCCTGTATTCTGTGGAAAAAGCTCTTGATTGGCTACACACATCTGCCGTTGAAGAGATGACAGGACTAAAGCATGAAGTCTCCCAAGTGGAAGAAGCCTTCACTATCCTGACACACGTCTTCAAGCAGGCCCTGAGCCAATTGCAAGAAAAACAGGAGCAGATCCTGAGAGAAGAATAATCAAAGCTACGCGTGTCCGAGGCCAAGACAGCATCTGCTATGATTGAAACCGGTTCCCAGCTTCGAGCCCACGACAAGAAAATTCAAGATATGTCGCAGGTGCTCTCCTCCCTTGTTGAGAAAATGACAAATATTGAGATGAAACAGGATGCTGCTTTGCAAATCCTGGAACACCTTGATGAGAAGGTGTCATACCTTGATGACGCCAAAAAGGGGGAAGAATCGAGGGAAGCTGCTAGGAGAACAAGGTTGGAGCAAGAGAAAGAAATGTTAGCTCCTTTTGAAGACTCCTTCACTGCTGATATAGCCCGTATTTCAACGCCGAACGTTAGGATACAGGGAGATCGACCAGAATTCCAGGATCCTAAGTATCCTTGGAAGAGCCTAGTTCAAAATCCTCAAGCTATGAACCTCCCGGCCGACCGACAGCTTACTGCTGAAGAGATCAAGAATTGGAGGAGAAATGAACTGCTAAGACACTTTGTTGTTCTTATCAGGGAATCCTCATTATTCAATAGATGCAGGAGGGTACAGGAAGTCGTAGAGGAGTTCAAGAAAAAGTTGGAACAAGTAACGCTTAAGCTACAGCAGCAGATGAAGTCAAGACATAAGGTGACTTGGTTACCCATCCAGAAGACTGGTTCCTAGCTTTCGATAAGTCTTATGAAGGTAAAGCTATATACCTTAATCAAAACAAGGACGCACATCAAAACTAGTAGAAGGGTACCAAGAATGACCCTAAAAAGCCATGGAGACACTCAGACTATAGGAGTTAAATTTCCTTGTATTATTTTTGTAATATTATTTTCAGAATAGCAAAATTTGGTAACACTTTGTTTCAATATCAATAAAATATTTAGCTGTCTTGAAAGATTACAACTCGTAATCTACTATGTTATTGTATGTTTACAAACACTTAATTTATCCTTGTTGTATACAAGTATAAAACTTGTTTTTAATACATAAGCTGTAAGAACTTGTCTGCGAACAGTTCATAGTTTAAGTTGTATGTATCTAGAATACAATGTAAGATTGTACCTGCGTGCCAATCATAAGTTTAATCATGTATCACTCTTTTGATAGAAGTTGAACTTGCCTACGAGCAGTTCTTAGTATTAAGCTAACTGCTGAAGGCCATAACATTCGAACAAAAGACCAAGAAGTCTGCCTTCCTTCAAGATGCTAAGTATCAAAGTTTTGGCATCATCAAGGATGTTTGGATAACATCATAAGGTTTTAAAAGGAAGATTTCGAAGGACTTGGCAAATTATCAAAAAGGGGGAAATTGTTGGGATAACAATCCCTGTATCGAAATTGTCTAATAAACAAATCCATGTATCGAAAGATCATGACAGAATGTTTTGACAAATATGCCAATCCAGCATACAGCAAGCAGCTGTATCGAAAAGCTGATCAAACGTATCATCCTGTATCGAAGACTTCTCGTAGTCCCAGCATACAGTGAATCAATCATACAACAAAGGAGTCTCATAAAGACTAAGTATGGAAGCTGTCTCGAATCGACAATACAGCTATCATTCCATATAGCATCCAAACAGGACAAGAAGGAATCTTATTATTCGCTAAAGTCAAAGTCCCGTTTGAGAATATATATTTAAATACTAAAGGATAAAGTATTTAAATATCAAAGTCGTCATAGATCTTCAATCTAGCGCAAAATCCGGATCGTGTTTTATTCAAACACATCATCCCGTTGGAACGGAATCTTGCTCAACGGATTTATATCAACGGATATATTTTAGAAGGCTATATATATCTCCAGAGCTTGAAGATCATACAACGATCTAATATGCAAGTGAAAAAAGTGCTTACACGAATATTCAGAGCAAAACATATCTCCTAAAAGCATACTCATATTTTGAAAGAAGAGATATACAAGTGCTCAAAAACTGTGAACAACACATCATCAGCTAAAAGCTCAGAAAGTCAAAGCTGTTGTTCAATTATTGTTCTACCCTTGAACAAAACCCATCAGCCCTGGTGGACTGAGAAACCTTGCTATTCTTGAACTGTTCTGACGGACTTGCATTGAAGAGATGAAGCTTCGGAACTATGTGTGAAGAAGCCAGTCAAGTGATAGCTTAAACCAATCTGTGTGAACGGTTGAAGGCTAAGATCATTATATCATTCTGTGTGAACGATATATTGATTAGGTTTGATTATAAATACGTAGTTGTGTACGTAGTATTTATAATAAACATTTTCACTCCTGTGTGGAGAACTAGTGGATGTAGAGGGGTTTACCTCGAACCACTTTAATTACTGTGTCAGTTACCTTCTGCATTTACTGTTTTAATATTTGTGATTATTTTTAAGTATACACTTCATATCTAGTTGTTGTATTTACAGCAACTCACTTTAACAAGACTTCCGCTACGCACTCAGATTTGAAAACCGTACAGCTTGTTGTTTAAAACACTTTCCAAGTTGTATCATGTATACTTAGTGGCCAACAACTACAGTTTCCTACATAATGAGTATCGTATTTTAACACAATACCAACGTCTTCTGTAACAAGAGACCATACATTTTGTGATTGGATATGGTACGATTTATGCAGAGGGAAGTAGTTTGTCCAGAGGGGACTTATCCCTCCTATAAAATGGAGAAGATATCGACAGGCCCTTGATAAGTTAAATTATTTAAATGCATGGCCATGCTCAAATTGATCAATAAAGAGTTATTGATAAATATTTGAATTGGACAATTGTAACTTGAGATCAAGAATATTAATTAAACTATATAAGGTCGACTTATCCATGCCTTATGCTTAATTAGGATATCGCGAGACAAGAGGATTAAATATTATACAGTAACGGGATTTCGTTCGTGCCGTCGAATTAATTCTTTTAATACGGGTAGTCATAATGTCTAGCTAGAGGCCGCTTATGATTTATGAGTTGTAAAATTATTTTTATACTCATTTCCGCATTAATTAGAACCTACAGGGTCACACACTTAAACGAGCAGAGTAGCTATTTTGTTTCGGTTAATTATGATTGGTGAAAAGGTTGGTGAACTCTTAGCCATTTTGAGGACTATAACAGAGTGTCTTGTGATAGTCCTCACATAAGACTTAATTATAAATGAAGACATATTTGTGGAGAGAGAATCATAAAACTGATTTTGATATTTCTCTCTCTCAAAAGTCTTGAAAATATATTCAAAAGTTGAATAATCAAAAGGATCAAGAATATATCTTCATATCTTTGAAGGTTGATTCTGTAATACACGTACTTTTTATTGACTGTTTGACTTTGCCATTCTTCCTATTTTGTCGCTCTGTAAACTCTTTGTGATGTTGTCGATATTGTTATAGAGTTTCGTACCTTGTTTGGATCACGATTGTGTTGTTTAGACCTTGCGGAAGTGTTCTGGTTCAGAGAAATAACGCATGCTAGGCCTAGTCTAACGCACGCTAATTCTCCTTGAGTAGCGAACGCTATCTTTGAGCTGTAGCTCGCGGTAAGGGACCAATTAGGTCAGAGCCAGTAACTCATCCTGCTTTCTGGACTGGCAGTTAACGCGCGCTAGGAGTTCGTTAGCGCACACTATTCGTGGTCAGTAGCGCGCGCTAATATCCATCCGTAGCGCATGCTTATGGGCTGGTCGGCATGGTCAGTGAGGTTGTTAGGGTAGTATTAATTAGCTGAGCACTATGGATTTGCACGATCGTCCACGATACTTGTCGTCTTATTTGAAATTGATTTTTGCTTGAGGACAAGCAAGTTTGGGGGTATTTGTTAGATGTATTTTTGTGCGCTTGATTATCATCATTTTATCTCCATTTTGGGTTTAAATCTGCATAAATGAGTTTTTAATGCATAAATGAGTTTTTGATGTCAGTCTGAGATTTGGACTGTTTTGGAAGCCGTTTTTGACCTAATCCTCGGATGCGTTTTTGGATGCGGAAAGAAGGTTATAAAAAGACGGTGAAGGTATGAAAAGAAAGAATCGAAGAAGGGGAGAAAAATACCTAGCAGCAGAAAGCAAAGGCCAGAGGACGGAAGAGATTCGGTTCTTCAATTGTGTTTGAATTTCTTTCATATGATTTATTCAAATCTTTGTGTATTGATTTCTAGCATGCCGGGCTAGACCCTTTATTTCTAGGATTATGATGAAACCGAGATTTTGATGAATTAATTCTTGATTTTACATTATTAATATATTTCCCTTTTCTATTGAGTTTTCCCAATTGTTCTTAATGCTTTCAATTGTGTGGTCTATAATTGAATTGTTATAATTACGTAACTTGAATTGGGAGAGGAGAGTTAGTAGTGAAAATTGGGTGAAACCGTTTTGTCTTGTGAGATAGGAATATACTCATAGGAATTGCGTAGCTCGTTTGAAGATTTTAGAATTGTTTGACTATTGTTGAATTAACTCACCTAGGAATAGAGTGAATTATTCACCTTAGAAAATTCTTCTGACCTCGGGAGAGGCATTAGATTATCTTAGAATTTTCGATTTCAATAAATTGGGAAATTACATAAATTATATAAATCAAGATTAATTCGGATTAATCGAGGCGAATTCTCAATCCTAGATTCTTCTCTTATTTGATCTCCTTTCTTTGGACTATTGATTTTACTAGTTGTTTTTAGTTTATCGCATTATTCAGTTTTTAATAATTCTTCAACCACAAAATTCGGTCCTTCAAATAAAATTAGGAATACGAATAAATTAGTAATTAGTACGTCAGTCCTCGAGGGAACGATATCTTTCTCATCACTTTATTACTTGACTACGACAACGTGCACTTGCGTTCACAAAAATACGTAACACATTGTAATGGTAATCTTTGTATGATTCTGCATTTTGATTATCGAGAACCTTGTGAACTTATTTGAGGCATATGTTTAAAGGAAAATAAACCGGACGTTTGGAAAAATTCATCGGATGAAAAACAAAAAATCTAAAGAGTCGTATCATTGTAATGGTAATCTTTGTATGATTCTGTATTTTGCTTATCGAGAACCTTGTGAACTTATTTGAGGCATATGTTTAAATGAAAATAAACCTGAGGTTTGGAAAAATAGAGCTTTCGATTTTTGTTACCTTGTTATCATAATAAGTAGTGCATACCTTAATGATATTCATGAGGATAGATTGGATCGAGCAAGATATTAATTATGATTTTTTATTTTTATTTTTTTCCTTTGTATATGTGTATATATATATATATATATATATAGATAGATAGATAGATAGATAGATAGATAGATAGATAGAGAGAGAGATTATTCTGCAGTTCATTGCTGGATGTGGCAAGTTTTTCAAGGGACTGCAGGGCAGATGTACCAATCAGAAGTTTGGTAGTGTTCGCAATTAGAAGCTATACTCGTGCAGTACACTCGCTCGAGATTGTTTGGTGATTAAGTTGTATAAGCGCTTTACTTGTGTATAAGTTGTATAAGTGCTTTATTCCCAATGGGTTGGTTCGGAATTTTTTTACGTGCTAATTTTGAGCATTACATTGTGATTTTTATGTCTTGTAAAAATTAATTGGAGTGTTATGTGAATACTTTGAGAAATATGTTTGGATTGTATTATGAATTCATTGTGAAAATAATTAGATTGCATTCAGAGAAAAATGGGGTTTTACTATTTTTTTGTATTTTTTTTTCAACATTCGTGACTTCTAAAAACAGTCACAAGACAATCATGAAAAATGATATTTGTGACTGTTCATGAAAGTCACAAAAGTTGAAATTTGTGACTGCTAATGACTGTCACAAAAGATGAAATTTGTGACTGCTAATGGCAGTCATAAATGATATTTATGACTGCCATAGAAAGTGGTATTATAAAGTCATATAAATGAGGTTTTGTCACTGTTTTGTATTTATTTTTCTGATCACAAAAAAACTTGTATTTGGTGATTTTATGTGATCATTTGTATTTATTTTGCCATTATGTGATTTTTGATAGTCATAAAATCGTGATTCTGGTGTAGTGTCGATAATAATCAATTCCCGATATAACCAATCAATCAAACTCAACGATTCTACAATATCTCGGTTAAACATAGTCTGAACAATCCAACTCAAACCAGCACGAATTCATAACCACAACACGATATACTACACTGCCTGTCGACTTAGCGCATGTTAATCATACACCGTAGCATGCGCTAAGTCATTTCAATTAGCGTGCGTTAGCCAGTTCAGCTAGCGTGCGCTAATGTTATATAATTGCATGCCTTACAAGTATCGACTTAACACCTTGCGATTACGAATACGAATGTAAAGGAAATCGTATTCCAAGATCAGTCACAATCTTTCCAGATTCAATCTCATTATCATACTCACATGATATATATACCATTAATCAATTCTGAATCAACATGACTTAATCCTAGATATGAACATTTCATCTTCGTATCTAAAAACACGGATAATTCAACATACAATTGTCTTGTTATGGTATATTCATCAAGAAGTTCTTCAAAAATACCAGTGATTCGAAACCATGTTCATAGTCACCAAAACAACATAATCCGATATCCTTTAATATGTAAATAATCATACGACTCATAATCCACGTCATATATAACTTCAAGAACAAGGCCTTAATCCATGTATAGACGAACCATGAAGAAGAACAATCGAACTCCATTCCAAGAATCATAAATAACTTCAAGAACAAGGCCTTAATCCATGCTCTCCATATTAATATTGTTAAGAATGATCATATCTCAGTGTTTGGAACCTCAAACTTCTCTCTAAGAACTCTCTATCGAATAAGGGAAGGAATGGCCGAATGAACATAATTCACATCTGCAATTATATATATACTGACTGTTATTAGCATGCGCTACCTTCACAAAATAGCATGCGTTAACATACTTAGCGTGCACTAACTTTCCTTGTTAGCGTGCGCTATCGGGGTCCAGAGGCTACTGCCTTGTTTCGCACAGTGGTTTACGTACGCAATGCCCACGCAATAACGTACGTAACTGCTCTGTTAGCGTACGCAAGTCTCCAAACTTAGCGTGCGCTACTTGTCGTTGACTTGATACAGTAAAAAGGCTGATTAACGTACGCTATTCTCCACCCGTAGCGTGTGCTAATCATCGTTGACCCGACAATCTGTACCTTCCCCGAATATGTCTGGGGTCCACACGCCGAAAGTAGCCTGGCAATGCCAAGATTCTCTTTTGACCGATCTGATATTAGCATACGCTAACCATATGCATTAGCGTGCGCTAAATGCCGATAATAATCAGTCTGGGCCTACCTATCGGCCACTTTCCGAACTTTATCCAGAATGCCTTACGTACGTTAGGGGTCCTCCTTAGTGTATGTAACTCAACTCTCTTAGCGTGCGCTAAGTATACATCGTAGCATGCGCTAACGTGGCTATACTAGCCATTTTCAGCTATTCTTGTCTGACGTCTCAACATACTGGATACGTATACACGACATACTGAATACACATACTCCTTCCAATAATATTCTCATAAGATACACAATATCCTCAAACGCAATTGTCGACCAAGTACGACAATTATACCAATACATATGTCTCGGTCCTTCAATTGTTTTATTCATACTGTACAAATTCCACACTGTACAACATAGCTCGGATAAAATAATGTTAAACAACAGTAGTAGAAATTCCGGATATTACATACTACACCACTTAAAATAAGTTTCGTCCTCGAAACTTGCAATCCGTCATAAAAAACGTTCAACCAAAATATCCCAAAATCATCACGACAACGATCAATCATCATCATTACCGAATAACCAAAATAGCATCCTTACAAATGCGCAAAGTCGACAATCTCCTGAGATACTAGCAAGTGACTTCACTGTAAAGCCTCAATACGCCTACAATCACAATTCCATGAGTCTCAACAAAATATATCATCTTCATATGAAATAATCTATCCGTGTCAAATCCTGTATGCCTGATCGCACAATCAAGTCCCAATTCCGATAAAATGAATAATACACGATACATCTGTGAAACAACTGCCCAAAACAACGACACAAATCCCGAAACATCGACATAAAATTCGAACGCTCATACGATCATTAACAATGATCAACCAATCAAATTAACCGAGAATACCATTGACATGATAAACTCCAATACGACCAATCCAAAGGTCAAAACACAACCGAGAATATCATCAACATGATAAACTCCAATATAACCAACGAACGATCAACGATAATCGAGAATACCCTCACATGGTAAGCTCTGGCGCGATCAATACAGAACCACAGAGACAGATATACGAGAGAATAAAATTCTCAAAACGTTACACCAATCACATTCAGTGGATCTCAAGAAACATACCCGACTGGTGAACATACCCCTCGGCATACGAACAACCAATCACAAACCGACGAACATACTCAATCATACATGGAGTGGAAACGGCCAATCAATACCAAAACAACCATCCTGGGGTCACCATCCCCAAACCCACACTTACAAAGAGATCACTCAAAAATCACGATGGTAAAATCGCGCCACTACCATACCAATGGAATCACATAGCACATATATCCCGGTTTCACAAAACTCGTCGTTCCAAAATCACATCCTGTACATGAATCTACAAAACGTAGTATATTTCTCTTATCCAATCAATCAACCGATCATCCTTGGATAACCAAACTACCATACTAAGGTTTTTCATCGTACCATTAATGCATTATCTAGTGCATGAGTCACACTCATAACTTCACCATGATATGCACTATGCACTTAAATGCTTATGTATATCAATCACATTTTCGAAACCAGTTTGAAATCATATAGTCTTGTCAAGAAGACAAATTTTCGAAAGTCCTTTCAAGAGTTTCAAAACTCAAAACATAAATTTTCGTAAAACTACGAAATCAATTTTCGAAAAAATTAAATCGGCTTGTTTACGTCAAGTTCTCGATGACAATTCTTTTCGAATACATACGTTTAAATAAAATGGAATTATGCAAATGATTGACCACATCCATACTCCTGTATACCAATTCGACTCGTCACCAAAATCCACTGATATTCCATCGGAAAACCACACGATAGAGTTCCACAATCTCAATGTATAGACTCCGTCAAAACTCTTTTTCCACATATACCTCGCAACGTCAACCATTAACCCATCCTGGTGCACCTCAACTATGCTATGACAAAACTTTGAATAATCGATAAATCAAACACAACGAAAGACTACCCGAGAAGTTTCATTTGTATAAATAAACCAAAACCCCGAAAGGTAGTTATAAAATAGATAAATGATTGGTAAAGTGTTTTATTAATCTCGGGAGTTTTAGGGTCTCAGCCCATATCTCATTCCACATTTTAAAAGTAGAAAGCCCTTTTTGGAACTCAAGTCCTGAGTTATAAAACTATTTCAAAATCGATTGGGTCTCGACCCAAAATCATTTTCCGTAAAACATTCATTTTTGAAAAGTATCATTTTCAATGCTCAAAAACAGTTCATATATCTCAAAATGAATTAACATGACTACATCTTCTTCTCATACATCCACAACATTTCTCCCAAATGCACAACTCTGTTCCAAAATTTAACCGACATATTGATTTCCAAAATCATAGTTTCTTAAGATCATCAATCCTGTCTCAACTCTGTCACCTCATATTGTGACGCATAATATCTTTCTGAATCTCAAAGAATATCAACTTAGAACCCAATAAATCACAATGAAATTCAAAAATCTAAATACTTACAGATCGTGAAGCCGATGATTCCTCGTGATACTGGCACATGTCTCAACTCTAGAAAATACTCGACACAGATATTTTCAAAATGCACATTTTGCAAACTCAGTTCAACTCGAGAATACAGTGCATCTCAATCCGAAGAAACACGTTAATACCATTTAGAAAAGTTTACAACAACCTCAGTACCACACTGGTAAAATCACATAATGCACAAGCCCGAGTGAATAACAAAAACCTAGGGCTCTAATATTTGTCAATCGACAACTCGAATGATGTGATAAAAACACAACTCGACTCCCAACTGCCTAGGTTTTCTCAACCTAAGCTCCGATACCATATTATGTAACACCCCCAGGGCCACCCAGGAATATTACAGCGTCGTGGGCCTCGAGACGGAACCCACAAGGCTAAAAGACATTTTCAGAAATATTTACAAATGCCCAAGAGGATAACGACAGTACTATCTTTTAAAAACATTTGAAGACTTTATAAAACCTGTTAAACAATACCGTCGAGAACTCTCATTTGAAAATACAAAGCCACACGGCCGAAGCTCACCAATTACGAAAACGATTTCCAAAGTAACCTAAGATACCAGATAACAAAAGGTCATTTAAAAATACTCACGCTGCGGAAAAGATAAATAATTAAAAATACTCTAGCAGTGGAATACAACAACTGATCAGGAAACTCAATACACAAATACATGCCCTAGCCAGTATCCTACGGAAAGCTCATCTCTTCACGATCGCTACGGTTTTGATACTCCAAGTACCAAAAAAAGAAATCCCATGATGGGGTCAGCCATAATACTCAACAATGACAACGGTCACATCACATCAATAATTACATACCAATGAAAATACTAAGTAAGAATACGACCAATGTAATCTTATCGCCGTAACTTTATCAAAATTTACATCTCGTATTCTTAACAACAAAATAAGCTCATACCGAAAAATCTGTACTGTATCTCAACAATACTCAAGGTTCTCAAAATATCATCATAACTCACTGTTACGAAATCTATTAACTCTGTCCAACCCAATTCATCGGGTGGCATCATCACATCTCAACACGATAATCGATTGTCCTTCAAAAGACAATTACCAAAGGCAATACGGAACATACCTCGAGATGCACAATACCACGAAATTCATGTCAGTCTAATCCTAGATCAAATCAATACATCATACGGACATGGTCCTAACACAAGACCTACAAATGCATATTCATAAGACAACGTCAATATGCCCAAACAATAACAAAAATGTATACTCAATGGAAATTCCATGATCCAACGCCCATCAGCATAGATCCTGAGATGATCCTACTAGAAGACAGTTATGTTCTCCTTGCTTGATCCCTGGGGGTCTTCAGTGGAACCTCCGTACAACACGAGGTGGATAACCAAAAATATACATATCCACAACAACAACACATGGTAAAACCAACGATGCGAATCCACATGATTCCATCAACACAACAAAGGGTAATCCAATGATCCAACACCCTCAGCATAGATCCCAAGATGATCCCGGCGGACCAACACGAGGTGGAAAAACCCGTCCAATGATCCAGCCATCAAAGATAGATCCCAAGATGATCCCATCGGATCAACACAAGGTGGACATCTGATCCAGCGCCCTCGGTATAGATCTCACAATCCAATCGGATCAAATACAACATACACAACACGACTATGCATACACGTATGCAAATCAATATGTTCATCAACATGAACGACACATAAATCAATAACATGAACGACACTAAGACGAATCAACTCAGACGGCCTCATGATCAACAACATGAATGACAATATGCATAATCGAAATCATCAACACTAAACAAAAATCAAATCAGGATACTTACCCGAGTCCTTCGAGAACAATCTTGATGTCGAAACTATCACCGACAATTAGCCTCAATGCTCGACGATCCAAAATACCACGTGTTGTGTCGAGAATTATACTCTCCGACCGGCGATCGCCTCAGAGATCGGGCGACCTAGCCATAGCCGAGCAGCCGAGGCCAAACTGCCGACCAGAGATCAGGCGACCTAGCCATAGCCGAGCAGCCGAGATAGATCGGCCAACCGAAGGTCCCAGAACAAGTCCAGGTGCCGAGCGATCGACATCTAAGACGATCGTCTCTCGGTGCTTGGCGATCGACTCCTGGTGGCCGACTAGCAGACGATCATCTCTCGGCACTTGGCGATCGACCCTTGGTGACCGACCGATGCCAACCCCTGGTGACCGACCAATGACGATCGCCTCATGCCGCTCGAAGCCGATGGTCATCCAGTCGGCAAAGGCCGAAGCCCAGGACAGAACCCACGTGCAGAGCCGAGACAAGATCCGCATTTCACGGATCGTTGACCACAGCCTGTCAGCATCTTCCCACCAGCCGACAGGCCCTCCGAAAGGTGTCAGTAGGACCGCCCGTGACAGCAACTCCGGACGCGTGCTGGCTCCTCATTGGACCGCACAGCTGGCTGCCGGCAGCAGCCTTGGACTTTAGGCAGATAGCCCATGTGACCTAAAGACGATCGCCCCATTATTATATTGGACGAAAGGCGATCGCCCGCTAGGAAACAAGGCTCCTCAGCCCCTATAAATAGAAGGCTCCCTCCACTCGGCCAACTCTCTGTCTCCCGCGATTTCAGCACACAATACAGAAGCAATACTCACAACTTGGCAATCTTACTCTTGGCAACAGCTATCTCTCGGTTTCTTCTTCTCTCTCAGCCTCTCTCACACAGAAGACGATCGGCCGAGAGCAAGAACACCGAAGCTTCGCTCAAGAGCTGGATAACAGGATCTTTTTACACTCATTGTACTTAGATTCTCACATTAATACTTGTATCCACGAATATTTGTATTAATAACATCTCGCGAGAGCATTCAAGCCCGGGCCTAACAAACCCAGCAAATCTAGTGTTATTCACACCCTCTCGGAAGTGCTCCCGCAACCTTGTTTGTTGTTCGTACATTCCAGCAGTATTTCATCTTCGGATAAATATTTCGGGCAACAACAATTGACGCTAGAGGAAGGGGATCTAACCCTCAATTTTATTCATACCGTCTCGAAGAACACTCACTGTTCTCCGGGACATATACCTGAAGAAACACTCACTGTTCTTCCGAGAAAGCTTTCAGAATCATGACTTCCGCCTCCTCGTCGAAGAAAGCCACTGGCCAGCCCGCCAGACGCCTCGTTCCGTCTCAGTCCGAGCCACAGTCGATGGCGGAGGGTAGCCGCCGCGGTCCGAGACGCTCGATCCCGCCCCTGGGGGTCAGCCCAAGTCTCTCGCTCGATCGGTTCCGAACCGCAGAACAGATCGAGGAGGCCATGGCCGTCCTACAGGAGCGACGGAGTGCTCTCGACGCGCCTCCCGCTATCACCCCCTCGGCCATCCGTCAGAGGACCAAACGGAAGTTCAAGGCGTTGCTGACCGAGCGATCGCCAGGAGGCTCCCGTTCGCAAGGAGAGGCGCTCGCCAGCCGGGGCACCTCGGTTTTCGATCGCCTCGGCAGCGACCCATCTTGGCGACCGGGGCAGTCCGGCCCCAGCCACGAGACGACGGAGCTTGAGTCCGTCACCAGGAGTTCGGCGTATCCGACTCCCGGGCGGCCGGCCGTCGGCTCCCCTCGCCAAATAGTCGAGGTCGGAAGCAGCGGAGTCAGGAGATCGGTACACGATCGCCTCGGCTCCCGCTCCAAGAGCCGATCTACGAGCGACCATGCTACAGCGATGGTCGCGATGCAACGCAAGCTCGACGACATGAAGGCGCTCATGGAGTCCGGGGCAGGCACCAAGAACAAGATCGCCGAGCCGAGCGAGCCGCTCGCGGTCCACATCGAGCTCGCCCCCGTACAGCACAAGATCGCTCCCCCGCAAACACCTTTGTACGAGGGGAGATCAGACCCTGAAACACACCTGAACAAGTTCAACATCTACATGACCGGGTGTGGGGCATCAGACGCGACCAGGTGCCGAATGTTCCCTCTGACGCTGGACGACCTTGCCCACAGGTGGTACACCTCATTGCCGCCTCGGTCCATCGGCTCCTTTAACCAACTGGCGAACGTCTTCACAGAGTACTTCGCCACCAGGGTCGCTCGGCCAGAAGGTCCCCATCGCATGGTGCGAATCAAGCAAGGGGAAGAAGAGTCCGACTCGGACTACATCGACCGGGTAGATGAGATCATCCTCAACGGCGAGCCCGTAAGCGATGAGATCGCCCTCTATGTGGTCCTAGGAGGATTCCATGGTCTTTCGCCTATGTTCAGGCATCTTACGAAGGACCAACCCTCGAACTACGCGATCTTCCGAGCTAAGGCCGCAGACTTTCTGGCCAGGCAAAGGTTTCTTCTTAGCCTATGAGTAGCGCGATCGGGGCCCGAGCGACGATCTCCAGCCCGATCGCCGATATCAACCTATGAATAACGCGATCGGCAGCCAAACGACGATCGCCAGTCTTCCAGCCCGATCGCCGTCATCAAGCTACATCATCAAAACCGGAGGACTCGTTCGCCATCGACAGTTCATCATCAAACATGGTGGACTACGGCACGAGATCGCCTCCACCGCACAACATACAGTCATGGTCCTGGTAGTCGATGGAACCAGCTGCTTCGGCCATGAAAGGTCCCTTTGGGCCAAGATCGCCCGCCCTTCGTTTAAATACGAGGCCGGCGTAGTCTGAGGGCCTTCCAAAACTAATCAGTGGACACGATCGCCCGCCCTCAAAGGTTCATCATCTAACATGGTGAACCCGGACAACGCGATGCGTCACTACCCCCGTCTCAACATACACCGTCGAGGTTCGCCATCTTCATGGCGGGCCGAGGTGGAAGCAGAGCTAACAAGCCGCGGAAGTGGAGTTGATTAATCCGACGACGCCCCGCGCAAGGACTCCTCTAGACCAAGACCGCACGCCCTTCGTTTAAATACGAGGCGAGGCGCAGCCTAACAGAGGACCCTCACAATAAAATGAGTCACGAGACAGTCAATGTCGTTCGCGCACAATACACGGTCATGGATTCGGTCCATCGAACTCCGCGACTGTGCACGGTTCCTCAGCGACGAAACAATCAAGTTTCTGCGAGGGATCGGCCAATGTTGTTTTTTGCAGGTACAAGACCGAAAGATAGCTAGCCAATCGACTAGATCGCCAAAGTCCGAATCCAGATTCAGCTCAGCGGATCACCCGTCCTCATCCTACACGATCGCCAGCAAGAACCACCTCGCCCCATGTCTTCAACATCGGAGCAAGCTGGGGGGCAATTGTTGTGTCGAGAATTATACTCTCCGACCAGCGATCGCCTCAGAGATCGGGCGACCTAGCCATAGCCGAGCAGCCGAGGCCGAACTGCCGACCAGAGATCAGGCGACCTAGCCATAGCCGAGCAGCCGAGATAGATTGGCCGACCGAAGGTCCTAGGACAAGTACGGGTGCCGAGCGATCGACATCTAAGACGATCGTCTCTCGGTGCTTGGCGATCGACTCCTGGTGGCCGACTAGCAGACGATCATCTCTCGGCACTTGGCAATCGACCCTTGGTGACCGACCGATGCCAACCCCTGGTGACCGACCAATGACAATCGCCTCATGCCGCTCGAAGCCGATGGTCATCCAGTCGGCAAAGGCCGAAGCCCAGGACAGAACCCACGTGCAGAGCCGAGACGAGATCCGCATTTCACGGATCATTGACCACAGCCTGTCAGCATCTTCCCACCAGCCGACAGGCCCGCCGAAAGGTGTCAGTAGCAACGCCTGTGACAGAAACTCCGGACGCGTGCTGGCTCCTCATTAGACCACACAGCTGGCTGCCGGCAGCAGCTTTGGACTTTAGGCAGACAGCCCATGTGACCTAAAGACGATCGCCCCATTATTATATTAGACGAAAGGCGATCGCCCGCTAGGAAACAAGGCTCCTCAGCCCCTATAAATAGAAGGCTCCCTGCACTCGGCCAACTCTCTGTCTCCCGCGATTTCAGCACACAATACAGAAGCAATACTCACAACTTGGCAATCTTACTCTTGGCAACAGCTATCTCTCGGTTTCTTCTTCTCTCTCAGCCTCTCTCACACAGAAGACGATTGGCCGAGAGCAAGAACACCGAAGCTTCGCTCAAGAGCTGGATAACAGGATCTTTTTACACTCATTGTACTTAGATTCTCACATTAATACTTGTATCCACGAATATTTGTATTAATAACATCTCGCGAGAGCATTCAAGCCCGGGCCTAACAAACCCGGCAAATCTAGTATTATTCACACCCTCTCGGAAGTGCTCCCGCAACCTTGTTTGTTGTCCGTCCATTCCAGCAGTATTTCATCTTCGGATAAATATTTCGGGCAACAACAATTGGCGCTAGAGGAAGAGGATCTAACCCTCAATTTTATTCCTACCGTCTCGAAGAACACTCACTGTTCTCCGGGACATATACCTGAAGAAACACTCACTGTTCTTCAGAGAAAGCTTTTAGAATCATGACTTCCGCCTCCTCGTCGAAGAAAGCCGCTGGCCAGCCCGCCAGACGCCTCGTTCCATCTCAGTCCGAGCCACAGCCGATGGCGGAGGGTAGCCGCCGCGGTCCGAGACGCTCGATACCGCCCCTGGGGGTCGGCCCAAGTCTCTCGCTCGATCGGTTCCGAACCGCGGAACAGATCGAGGAGGCCATGGCCGTCCTACAGGAGCGACGGAGTGCTCTCGACGCGCCTCCCGCTATCACCCCCTCGGTCATCCATCGGAGGACCAAATGGAAGTTCAAGGCGTTGCTGACCGAGCGATCGCCAGGAGGCTCCCGTTCGCAAGGAGAGGCGATCGCCAGCCGGGGCACCTCGGTTTTCGATCGCCTCGGCAGCGACCCATCTTGGCGACCGGGGCAGTCCGGCCCCAGCCACGAGACGACGGAGCTTGAGTCCGTCACCAGGAGTTCGGCGTATCCGACTCCCAGAAGGCAGCCCAGCCGTCTGGGTCCCCCTCGCCAAATAGCCGAGGTCGGCAGCAGCGGAGTCAGGAGATCGGTACACGATCGCCTCGGCTCCCGCTCCAAGAGCCGATCTACGAGCGACCATGCTACAGCGATGGTCGCGATGCAACGCCAGCTCGACGACATGAAGGCGCTCATGGAGTCCGAGGCAGGCGCCAAGAATAAGATCGCCGAGCCGAGCGAGCCGCTCGCGGTCCACATCGAGCTCGCCCCCGTGCAGCACAAGATTGCTCCCCCGCAAACACCTTTGTACGAGGGGAGATCAGACCCCGAAACACATCTGAACAAGTTCAACATCTACATGACCGGGTGTGGGGCATCAGACGCGACCAGGTGCCGAATGTTCCCTCTGACGCTGGACGACCTTGCCCACAGGTGGTACACCTCATTGCTGCCTCGGTCCATCGGCTCCTTTAACCAACTGGCGAACGTCTTCACAGAGTACTTCGCCACCAGGGTCGCTCGGCCAGAAGGTCCCCATCGCATGATGCGAATCAAGCAAGGGGAAGAAGAGTCCGACTCGGACTACATCGACGAGGTAGACGAGATCATCTTCAACGGCGAGCCCGTAAGCGATGAGATCGCCCTCTACGTGGTCCTAGGAGGATTCCATGGTCTTTCGCCTATGTTCAGGCATCTTACGAAGGACCAACCCTCGACCTACGCGATCTTCCGAGCTAAGGCCGCAGACTTTCTGGCCAGGAAAAGGTTTCTTCTTAGCCTATGAGCAGCGCGATCGGCGCTCGAGCGACGATCTCCAGCCCGATCGCCGATATCAACCTATGAATAACGCGATCGGCAGCCAAACGACGATCGCCAGTCTTCCATCCCGATCGCCGTCATCAAGCTACATCATCAAAACCAGAGGACTCGTTCGCCATCGACAGTTCATCATCAAACATGGTGGACTACGGCACGAGATCGCCTCCACCGCACAACATACAGTCATGGTCCTGGTAGTCGATGGAACCAGCTGCTTCGGCCATGCAAGGTCCCTTTAGGCCAAGATCGCCCGCCCTTCGTTTAAATACGAGGTCGGTGTAGTCTGAGGGCCCTCCAAAACTAATCAGTGGACACGATCGCCCGCCCTCAAAGTTTCATCATCTAACATGGTGAACCCGGACAACGCGACGCGTCACTACCCCCGTCTCAACGTACACCGTCGAGGTTCGCCATCTTCATGGCGGGCCTAGGTGGAAGCAGAGCTAACAAGACGAGGAAATGGATTTTATTAATCAGACGACGCACCTCTCAAGGAATACTCTAGACCAAGACCGCACGCCCTTCGTTTAAATACGAGGCGGCGCGGCTAACAGAGGACCCTCACAATAAAATGAGTCACGAGACAGTCAATGTCGTTCGCGCACAAGACACGGTCATGGAGTCGGTCCATCGAACTCCGCAACTGTGCACGGTTCCTCAGCGACGAAACAATCAAGTTTCTGCGAGGGATCGGCCAATGTTGTTTTTTGCAGGTACAAGACCGAAAGATAGCTAGCCAATCGACTAGATCGCCAAAGTCCGAATCCAGAGTCAACTCAGTGGATCGCCCGTCCTCATCCTACACGATCGCCAGCAAGAACCACCTCGCCCCATGCCTTCAACATCGGAGCAAGCTGGGGGGCAATTGTTGTGTCGAGAATTATACTCTCCGACCAGCGATCGCCTCAGAGATCGGGCGACCTAGCCATAGCCGAGCAGCCGAGGCCGAACTGCCGACTAGAGATCAGGCGACCTAGCCATAGCCGAGCAGCCGAGATAGATCGGCCGACCGAAGGTCCCAGGACAAGAACGGGTGCTTAGCGATCGACATCTAAGACGATCGTCTCTCGGTGCTTGGCGATCGACTCCTGGTGGCCGACTAGCAGACGATCATCTCTCGGCACTTGGTGATCGACCCTTGGTGACTGACCGATGCCAACCCCTGGTGACCGACCAATGACGATCGCCTCATGCCGCTCGAAGTCGATGGTCATCCAGTCGGCAAAGGCCAAAGCCCAGGACAGAACCCACGTGCAGAGCCGAGACAAGATCCGCATTTCACGGATCATTGACCACAGCCTGTCAGCATATTCCCACCAGCCGACAGGCCCGCCGAAAGGTGTCAGTAGGACCGCATGTGACAGCAACTCCGGACGCGTGCTGGCTCCTCATTGGACCGCACAGCTGGCTGCCGGCAGCAGCCTTGGACTTTAGGCAGACAGCCCATGTGACCTAAAGACGATCGCCCCATTATTATATTGGACGAAAGGCGATCGCCCGCTAGGAAACAAGGCTCCTCAGCCCCTATAAATAGAAGGCTCCCTGCACTCGGCCAACTCTCTGTCTCCCGCGATTTCAGCACACAATACAGAAGCAATACTCACAACTTGGCAATCTTACTCTTGGCAACAGTTATCTCTCGGTTTCTTCTTCTCTCTTAGCCTCTCTCACACAGAAGACGATCGGCCGAGAGCAAGAACACCGAAGCTTCGCTCAAGAGCTGGATAACAGGATCTTTTTACACTCATTGTACTTAGATTGTCACATTAATACTTGTATCCACGAATATTTGTATTAATAACATCTCGCGAGAGCATTCAAGCCCGGGCCTAACAAACCCGGCAAATCTAGTGTTATTCACACCCTCTCGGAAGTGCTCCCGCAACCTTGTTTGTTGTCCGTCCATTCCAGCAGTATTTCATCTTCGGATAAATATTTCGGGTAACAACACCACGGACCATAGATAACTCATATCCTCGTCTTTACCACAATGTATCCTCGATACTCCAGCATACCAATAACAAATATAAATCATATACATTATGATTTAACTCCCAAAAATCGAAAAACAACATACAATCCAAAATCTCCAGAGTTCACAACAATAATCATTGCTATATGCATCATAAACGAAATGAAACTGAAACCATTCATTAAATATTATAAACTGAGCAAGTAATAACTTGCCTCGATACCGACACGATGATGATGAAGCCATTTCCAATCCCATTGCCTTCATCTACGAGCTCTCAGCCCTAACCAAAGCAATCTACGAATATTTTCGAACACGACCGCAACACACTTTTTTAGTCGACGATTATAATCAAAGATTAATGATCACAACCTATTGAAGTAATCAATTGACACACATTCGATAATAATCAATTCCCGATACAACCAATCAATCAAACTTAATAGTTCTACAATATCTCGGTTAAACATAATCTGAACAATCCAACTCAAACCAGCACGAATTCATAACCACAACACAATATATTACACTGTCTGTCCACTTAGCGCACGTTAATCATACACCGTAGCGTGCACTAAGTCATTTCAATTAGCATGCGTTAGCCAGTTCAGCTAGCGTGCGCTAATGTTAAATAATTGCATGCCTTACAAGTATCGACTTAACACCTTGCGATTACGGATACGAATGTAAAGGAAATTGTATTCCAAGATCAGTCACAATCTTTCCAGATTCAATCTCATTATCATACTCACATGATATATATACCATTAATCAATCTTCAATCAACATGACTCAATCCTAGATATGAACATTTCATCTTCGTATCTAAAAACACCGATAATTCAACATACAATCATCTTGCTAGGGTATATTCATCAAGAAGTTCTTCAAGAACACCAGTGATTCGAAACCATGTTATAGTCACCAAAACAACATAATCCGTTATCCTTTAACATGTAAATAATCATCCGACTCATAATCCACGTCATATATATCTATTAAACCTCATATAACATCATCATATGATAATCCAACATACTTCCTCCCAGGTAATAATCATTTAATAGGAAACACCAACAAAGGGATACGAAAATTACCTTGTATAGACGAACCATGAAGAAGAACAATCGAACTCCATTCCAAGAATCATCAATAACTTCAAGAACTAGGCCTTAATCCATGCTCTCCATCTTAATATTGTTAAGAATGATCATCTCTCAGTGTTTGGAACCTCAAACTTCTCTCTAAGAACTCTCTCTATCGAATAAGGGAAGGAATGGCCGAATGAACATAATTCACATCTGCAATCATATACATACTGACTGTTATTAGCGTGCGTTAACATGCTTAGCGTGCGCTAACTTTCCTTGTTAGCGTGCACTATCGGGGTCCAGAGGCTACTGCCTTGCTTCGCATAGAGGTTTACGTACGCAATGCCCATGCAATAACGTATGTAAATGCTTTGTTAGCGTACGCAAGTCTCCAAACTTAGTGTGCGCTACTTGTCGTTGACTTGCTATAGTAAAAAGGCTCATTTACGTACGCTATTCTCCACCCATCGCTAATCATCGTTGACCCGACAATTTGTACCTTCGCCGAACATGCCTGGGGTCTACACGCCGAAAGTAGCCAGACAATGCCAAGATTCTCTTTTGACCGACCTGATATTAGCATATGCTAACCATATGCATTAGCGTGCGCTAAATGCCGATAATAATCATTCTGGGCCTGTCAGCCACCTTGCGAACTTTATCCAGAATGCCTTACGTACGTTAGGGGTCCTCCTTAGCGTTCGTAACTCATATCTCTTAGCGTGTGTTAAGTATACATCGTAGCGTGCGCTAACATGGTTGTACTAGCCATTTTCAGCTATTCTTGTCCAACTTGTCAACATACTGGATACGTATACACGACATACAGAATACGCATACTCCTTCCAATAATATTCTCATATGATATACAATATCCTCAAATGCAATTGTCGACCAAGTACGATAATTATACCAATACAGATGTCTCAGTCCTTCAATTGTTTTATCCATACTGTACAGCTACCACAC
Source organism: Orobanche coerulescens (assembly GCA_033398695.1). Taxonomy (NCBI): domain Eukaryota; kingdom Viridiplantae; phylum Streptophyta; class Magnoliopsida; order Lamiales; family Orobanchaceae; genus Orobanche; species Orobanche coerulescens. The sequence goes on along the minus strand of CM065805.1, from coordinate 40,524,892 downwards.
TGTACAACATAGCTCGGATAAAATAATTTTAAACAACAGTAGTAGAAATTCCGAATAGTACAAAAGGAAAGAACAATAGCCATGAAGGCTAAGATGTCAAGAAATAAGGAAGAAATCCCGGTGGACGAAAGCGACAAAGAATCGGCATATTATGCCAAGAATATTAATAAGTTCCAAAACTTATTAAACCGGAGAAAGAAAGGCATCTCGGGAGGAATGAAGAAATTCGACAACAACTGTCGAGTCTGTGGTAAACCAGGCCACTTCGCGAAGAATTGCTGAGCAAATCCTAAAAAGGAAGTTTTAATTGCCACGTGGAGTGACGAAGATGAGGATGAAGATTTCATCAATCCAAATAACCTCGCTCTTATGGCACGAAGTTCATTCGACGATAGCAACGTCGAAAGTCAAGTAAGCACATCCTCTCACGATGAACTTTTTGAAGCATTCGAATTATTGCATACAGATTTTCAAAATACGTTATCCGAAATAAAATCCCTCCAGTCTAAAACAAATTATTGAAAAATGAAATTTCCAAATTCTTGAAAATGGGAAATTCATTGAGACCGATCATTCAAAATGCATTGAAAATGAAAATATTTTAAAGGATGATCTCTTGAAAGTTCAAACCGAGCTTAAAAATTTAACGAAGAAATTTTCGTGTGGAAATGAAAAATTTGAACAAATCTCTCGGTTCAAAAATTTATATTGAACAAACAGGGGTTAGGATTCAAACCGCATACTAAAGACGAATCCTTAAATCTCAAAGTACCCCGATGTAAAAAATGTTTAAAAATCGGGTATCATTTTACGATTTGCAAAAGCCCACGACGGATGATAAAAAGCCAAAAAGATTTGGATTCCAAAGGGAACCGTTATTCCACATATCGTCTATATTTCGAAAGAAAAACTAACTATAGGATGGATCCCCAAAAATTAGTTTTTATCAATAAATATTTTACTCAGGGGGAGTTTATATTCTTAAAAGGGGAGATTTTTGTCAGGTGGAGTCTTACCCTTCTAATGCATATTTTCTCATATCATATTTTATCATAATTTGGTATACTTTATTTACACTTTTTACTGATAACAAAAAGGGGGAGAAAATAGTTGAATGGATAAAAAGCGTCATGTAAGATTGACGGGAAAAATAAAAAGTAAAAAAGTGGAGAGAAAAATAAATAAGTGTTCGAATCAAAAAGGGGAGAAGAGAATAAACAAAGAAGTTGAAAAATAAAAAGAAAAAGTCGAAAAGGAAAGAAAGAAAAGATGGGAGACAAAACTAACGAAATGGATAAAGTCGAAAACTTTGATCTGTACAAATATATATATATATATATATTATTTTGCAGGTTTTTATCCAATTCAAGATGTTGTTTTGTAATCATCAAAAAGGGAGAGATTGTTGGAATATTTTATTCCAATTATTCATTAATAGAGTTTTGATGATTAAGTTGTTAAACAAAAAAAACATCAAAGAAGCAAACAAAACAACGAAGGAGTCGAAGACACAAAAAGCAGATCAAACTGCGAAGCTCGCAAACGCTAGTGATGAAGGTTAGCGCACGCTAACGATACCTGTCTGCAGATCAGACGAGTTCAAAGTTACCTGAAGACAAAGTCATCTGATGAAGATAGCGCATGCTACACCTGAAGTATAACACACGCTATCGAAAGAATATGACCGTTGTGAAGACTTTCAAACACAGTATGACGCAAGCAATGACGAAATCATAGCGCACGCTGCGAGTGAGGAATAGCGTACGCTAAAGTGTTTGAATTCAAAGATAATCAAGCCGTTGGTAGATTCTGAAGTAAAGTCAAAAGCTACAAACGGATATATGACGCATGCAATGATGTATTACACAAAGATATAAGCACGTGCTAACGGATAGAAGCAGTAGCCACTGGAGCGAAGTTGCAAGCAGTTAACGTAAGTAATCAGCCAATATCAACGTACGTAACATGCAATAGCGCACGCTACATGTACGCTACAGAGGATAACGCACGCTACTGAGAAAGGCTAGCGCATGCTAGCAAGTCACAAGTGACTAACGGCTAGTAGTAAGGAAATGGCTATAAATACCAAACCACTTGGTATCAAACCACACAACAACCTTGAGCAAATCATTCATACTTGAGATATCATTGTAATCATTCTAGTTGTTGTATTTGAGCTTATATTGTTTAGTGATTGCGTATTATACATGAAATCATACAAGAGAAGAAAAAGAAAAAGATGTGATTGGATTCGGTGTTATTAGGATCAAGGATCCAGCATTGTTAGAATCACAATCGATATCTAAGTGAGGTTCATCTAGTACCCATAGAAAGCTAAATTGGTTGATTCTTTATCCAATAGAAAAGGAAAATGGTTTAACTTGGACCGACATAAAGACAAGTGATTGAACGGATTTCTCGAACCGATAGAAGGCGCGGTTATCCCTCGACCAATAGAAGAGAGGTTAAAAGATACCGAGAGAGGACGTAGGCACGTTTGGCCGAACCACTATAAATCCTGTATCGATTTATTTTCCGCACTCCTACTTAAATCGCTTCCGCAATGCGAAAGAGTTTTATAACTCTATCTCCAAACGGCGATACCGACCAATAGTGCTCCAACACGATGCACATCAAATGCCAATAAAAATCAATGAGTTCGACCAGACATATTAATAGGAAATAATATGTAGTCAACTTCAACCCAAGGTGTATTAACACACATCGAATACCCAAGAACATAGTCACATATATCATTATCTCGGGTCAACACATTACTATCTCCAAGCTTCTCACAATACTCATTTTACAAGTTAGTCAACTTGACATGAAATCAAGAATCAACTATTGCAACCTTAATCAAACATGAGGAGGATGTCGCGCCAACTTCTTCAAATAATAAAAGGAAAGGTTGATATGCTGCCAGAAAAAAATGCAAGTGAACCAACATAATATTTACTAATCATACAACAATATATAATGGAATGACGTAATTGTGAATAAACGTACATCACGATCAAGCCATTTGTTCGTAGTCATCAAAGTATAAAACCATATTTTACTACTAACACTAGTAAAACCAAAACTAAGTGGAGGATCATTAATATCACTGCTTCTAGGAAATTTGTAAACCCTAGAAATAAAGTAGACAAATTATTTATCCCAACAATAAATTATATAATAATTGTTAGCGGTCAAAAAGGTTAAAATCACATTTTCCTTGAATTCAACCCAATCCTGAACCACTATTCAAAAGTTTCAACTTCAGCCCTTTCAGGCATTTTCAGACATTCCAATGAAAAAGCACACATCCATTTGCGTATATCTTTTGCATATGGAACAATTTACTTGCACTTAGCTGAACCAAACTCTGTAGTAAATGGACTCTTATAAACTGCACTCTTAACCACCGCACGCTTATCTCTAGCAACTGTAACACCCCGAGATATTCGTAATAATTACAGCACTGTAAATCCTTTATATAAGAATTTACAACGCTAATTTAAGAAATGCGGAAATAATAAAAATGTACCACTAAAATTTAGAGTTCGATAACCGGTTCAGACAACTCAAATGAATCCATTATTACAAGCATCTCAAATCAACAACAGAACACGCGTACTCGAGTACTGAAAATCAAACCAGAAAGACAAAACAACACAACAAATAACATCACTGATCCCCTTCGTCATCATGTCGGTATTGTGGTTGCTTCCCCACTCCTCGGCTACCTGAACATCAAAACAAATGTCCACTCCCGAAGGGGTTAGCAAATCGATGCTAGTACAAGTATCATAATATACAAAATCAGATACAACAACGATGCATGGCAAAATACATAACACGGACTTCCGCTACCGGAATCCAACGATGCGAATCCACATGATCCCATCAACACAAGAGAGTATTCCAATGATCCAGCGCCCTCAGCATAGATCCCAAGATGATCCCGTCGGACCAACACGAGGAGGAAAAACCCATCCAATGATCCAGCACCCTCAGCATAGATCCCAAGATGATCCCGTCAGACCAAAACGAGGTGGACATCTGATCCAGCGCCCTCAGCATAGATCACACGATCCCTTCAGAACATACAAATATGCATAGAACACAACTGTAATATCCGCAATTTTCGATTTTCGGTAAATTTCTTTTTTTCGGTCGGAGTCCGTTTTGACGACTCGCTCATGACCGTTTCGTCATTCTGAGAATGATTAATTCTACACTTTTTGACATCCGAGTTCGTTTCGGAGTCGTTTTGTTGAGTTCTGTGCTTTTTAGCGACTTTTCCGCACTTGAGTTCAATTCTTGCGAATCTCGTCCGGCTAACATGTTTGAGTTTCCCGTAAGTCCGTTTAACTTTGTTAGGCGTGTTGTGCCGCCGGTTTGGTTATTCGATCACGTATCGTGATTTAGGCGTTTTGGGCCATTTTGTAATTTCTTGAAAGTTACGGGTATCCGTATCTGTAATTGTTGTCTCGACCCGTTTCTTGGTCGCGTATGACTAATTATGGTATTACGCTTTCATTTCGAGTCGTTTATGTTGTCGCGAACTTTTCGTCGTGTTCGTTCGTGCGTTTTTGGAAATCGGGTCGTCGAGCCACAGCGGTGGCGGGGCCGGCCGGACAGTGGCGGGGGCCCGAGCGATTGCGGGCACCGGCCGGGCCAGGTGCGCGAGAACCGCGTAAGCGCACGCTTCTGGCCGGAAGGCTGCGCGCTAACCGCGAGTGTAGCGCCTGCCGGGTAACTGGCTTAGCGTCTGTGCTCGGGCACAGGCGATGGGGTTCGAGGTTACGGACTCGGTCGAGATCGGCGAGTAGCGCACGCTACGCCGGCGTAGCGCGCTAGTCGGCGGCGTAGCGCACGCTGTCGGCCGGCTAGCGTCGTTACTGGCCGGGCGATTCGATCCGGTGGCTCTTTGGGCCAATTAAGCTAGCGCGCGCGAGCTTCGGCCGTAGCGCACGCTAGCGAGTCGGGTCGGCAGGTTTGGTCGGCGGGGTTGGTCGGTGATGCCGGGTCGTGTGGGCCACTGGCCGAGGGTACTCGGCCGATACCGGCCGATAGCGCACGCTAGTCAGGAAGGCTAGCGCACGCTAATCGGCCCGATATAAATATGGTGGCGATCACATTTCACTTCGTTTTTCATTTCCTTCCTTCTCCGTCCGCGAATGGCGATTCATGGGCGACGAAGCCATGTTGTTTAACAACAAAACCATGAAGTTCTGGAGTCCATAACATCAATCAATCGTCCATTATCATCCTTTGATCCAGCGAATCAAGGTAATCTTCCTTAGAACCCTAATTTCGTGAATTTGGGGATTTTTGCAATTTCGTCCGATTCTTTCCGTGTTGTTAATTAATTCATGATGGGTATGATTAATCTTGGTAGTATTGTTGTGTTTAACATCATTTAATCCATTGTTCTTCGTCGAATCGAAGTATATTTCTTGATTTCCTTCGAGTTGACTTTTTGGGGGATTTGTCCCCGATCTCGTTTTTCATCCGTTTTCGATGGATCGATTATGGTTAAATGATGTTGTTAAACATATTCTATAGATTGTATATCCATATTTCAACTTGGAATTCCGTTTTCGGGTTTGTGGAGCGAATCGTGTTCTTGGCCGTTTTGGGGGAAATCCGTGAACTTTCGTCATTCGTTCTTTGAATTCAACGGCTTTGAGTCGTGTTATGGAATTCATTTCATTGTTATTATTTGTCCTTCGTAGTTTATGAACGTGAGTTGGCGTTCGGTGGAGTCGGCGGGTTCGTAGTCGGTTCGGGCCAACCTACTTCGGTCGATTCTCCGCGTTGTTCTTATTCGAGGCAAGTACCTTGCCCATACTTTTCTCGTTTTATGGATATGATGATCGGTGGTCGCCTTGATGCGTTTGTTTGGTTATTTGAAATGAAGTTTCAAAAGATTTCGGTTTGGCCTCGTTAAAGGCTCTCTTTCAAAACGCGTCTGTGTTTTGTGAACGTTGTGTTTTGGGAATTCATTATGATTTGATTATGTTGAACGTTGAAGGATTTGATGATGATACTCCTATTGTTTAAAGTTATGGAATCGTGTATTCCGTATTTAATCTTGTTATTGTGTTTTGAAGAGTTTGATAATGGTGTCGAGTTAATGGTCATCTCTAGTGAGTATTCTTAATGAACTTACATTCTTAGCATGTTAGTATTGCATGAGTAACGTGTGTGTGTGTATGCTCACTACGGGTTAGATCCGACGGGGTCTCGGTAGGGGTCCACGGAGGTGTGGATCGACGAGCTTTGCTTTTAACCACTACGGGTTAGATCCGACGGGGTCTCGGTAGGGGTCCACGGAGGTGTGGATCGACGGTTAATTGTGGTGCATTTTTCAAATGTGACTTATTTATGGCATTTCCGGAAATGAGCGCTTTTGAACGGTTTTCATGATTTCATACATTGACTAAGTGTGTAAGAGGTAAATTGTTCGTTTGGCCTACTTGGCTAGGATGGCTCTAGAGTATTTCGTTGTTTGTGTTAAATCCTTTATTTGTGGATTTTGATGTTGGAAGACGAACCTTGTGGTCGTTCTTGTGTACTGTGAGTTGATGAGATTTGGGGCTAAAATCCCAATGGTTTTGTAAAAGTCGTTTTACGGATTTGGGGCTAAAATCCCAACGGTTTGGTTAATATCATTTTCGAAAGTAAACCTTTGGGCGGTGACCCCTTTTTGTCTTTTGGATTTTGAAAAGTAGGATTTGATAATCCTAAATTGTCTTCTATTAAAACTCTCGATGGCATTCTAAACCGTTTTATAAATTATTTCCATTGATTTATGATATTTTGATTTTGAAATGTTTTCTCAAACCCTTGCCTCGGGAAGTACTTTTCGTTTCGTTTGGATCTTTGAGGATCCTCGGTTATTGTTATTCGTGGAATGTGAATTGTATGGCTCGTATTTGCACTTTGTTCTTGCACTAGCAAAGCGGTGGAGTTTGCTAACCCCGAGTATTCGGGGTGGATGTCTGTTTTTGCATTCGGGTTTTGGAGCATAACACGGGAGTCGGCACGAAGGATGATGAAAGATGATCGATACTAATCACATGAGGAACCGTACATCGTGTGTTGGTTCGATTGTACTTTATTTTCATTGCTATATTGTTCCGTTATGCAGGTGTGGTTGTATTTTGTCCCTGCGTGGGCATGAGTTGTATTTGAGTTGTATGTAATTGTGGAAAGACCAAATCGGTCTCTTGAGTCATTTTAGCTTTGAAAGGCATGGTTGAGTTGTTATGTGTCGTTACCGGCTGGTAGATCCTTGAGGAAAGGTTCTACGGCGTGTAATATCCACGAGCGGATTGGGGGTGTTACATAAATGGTATCGGAGCTTAGGTTGAGGAAAACCTAGGCTGTCGGGTCAAGTCGTGTTGTTTGAGTCTTGTTTCGTCGGATTTCATCTGACTGAGTCGTGTCGCGACGCGTCGTTTGAGTTTGTTGGTCGTGATTAGTATCGTGGGGCGATCATCATCTTCGTGCGACCTGTGGAAGTAAGTCTCCCTTCTTTGTGTTGTGCCTCGTGTGACACGAGCTATTTTTATGATTATTTGTTAAGTGGTGGAATCCTTATGTGGATTTTGATTTCATGATATGTATTTAGTCGACTCTCGTATTTGATTTATACGAGGAGTGTAAATCGCTTGTGATGTCTTTTTATTGTTGTTTTTATCCGTTCTTTGATGATTTTCGAATCGATTTGCACGTTTTACAAGTTCTATTGTGGAAGCTTTGTGCTTATACGCGTTCAACTTGTTCACTAGCTTGTGCGGGAGGGTATTTTATCGGTGGTTTTGTTACGAATGTGGTATTTTATCGTTTATTTCCGTTTAAAGACATGTATTGTCTTGATTTTAAACTTTTTGATGCGTGTGCTAGGAGTTGTTTTAGTGAACGTCGGTATGTGTGAGTTTTGGGCATTCTGGCCTATTGAATTTTTGAAAACCTTGAGTATCTTAGAAAGTTAAATTTCGAGACATACTTTTCAAATGAGTTATTTTCTTGTGGTACATCCAAGGTGCCACAATATATTTCAAAAATTTTCTACCTCGAGGACCAAAATGCTTTGAGATATTTTCAATGTTTTAGAAACACTTTTATTTAGACCCGAGGGTCGAATATTTTGAAAGTTTTCACTAAGAGAAAGTGTCCTCATTTTTATCAAATGCGAAATGGTTCTCCAATGTCTCGATAACGATGTTTCAAGTTTGTACTTTTTGAAAGATGATACTCAAGATCAATCGGTGTTCTTCAAATTATTTTCAAAATGAGGTTTTTCATTTTTTTTAAAACTATCCATTCCCGTTTGAGAAATTTGGGTATGTATGTGTGATGTTCGCGTTGTCATTTTGATACTTTCTCCCGAGTATGATTGAATTGGCGGTGTGAGCGTTGAGTCGCTTTCCACACATTTGTTGTGTTAGCCCCCTGTGAGAGGCGGGGTGTTGGTGTTGAATATTATCGCCTCGTAGTGATTCCTGCGTTGTCGCGCATGTGCGAGCTGTTAGAGCTTGGTTTGGTATGACCGTGTGCATCGGTGATCGTTCCGTTATGTGTCGGCTGTTTAATGTCTTGTTACCTTGCTCCCGTCTTTGTGAATTTCGTGGACGAGGTCGGAGGTAATGCCCGTACTATTTTGACTTCTGTATTTTCTCTTTCTCCAGTCTATCGATTCGTTCATGTTCATTGGTACTTTATGAACTTGTTCTGTATTTCGGTTTCATCGTCCGAACGAGCTACGACCTTGTTGTGGGTCGATCTGGTTATCACTGTGACTTTTTCGGGTTAGGTTCGATTCTTGTGAACCTTGTTCGGGGGTGACATCATCTGGTTCTATTAGTTCTTTTATTCGAAGTGGATCGGATTTGGAACTCTTGTGTTTTCGACTCTGTCGACTCATTTATGTTCGTTGACATTTCTGAGCTTGTCCTGCCCCTTGCTTTTGTTTATCGAACGAGTGTGGTATTGTTTCGGAATAACTCATTTGTCGTTGTGACTTTTTAATTGCTATTCCCTTTCCTGTGGATCTTATGTGAATGCACATCCTGTTGTTTTCACCGGATCATATATTGTCTCGAGCCGAGATGTGAACCTTGGAGTTGTTGTTTGAATTTTATTATCCTTCGTGTTTCGGACATGATTGTTCGATTTTTGTTGTCTCGATCGTTTGTTTGTTCGGCTTTTGTTCTCGTTTCGTGATTGTTGAGCATTCAGGCTCCTTCCTAATTCCCTTAAGTTCGGGAAATTAGTCTCGTTTTCGATCTTCAAACCCTTGGGCGGTGGAATTCCGTACTTTGTTCAGCGATTGGCTCGCGTTTTGATTGATGTACCGTTGGGTTGGTCAATCGTATTGAATTTCGTTCGTTGTGTTTTGTGATTGTCGGATAATTGACTTGGCTATATTATCCGTTTGATGACGCTTGTCACTTGTTGGTTTTTATTATATCCCTAACGGCGACGTTGTGTTGGTCGCCGTGGAGCGTGTTTTCACGCCGTTTACTCCTTTGCGTTGTTTGTAACATTTCGCCGTTGGGCGTTAGTTACGCATTCTTGTGTATCTCGTTGAGTTTTTCCTGGCGGAATATTTCTTCTCCCTACTTGTTTTAAGTTTCGGGACGAAACTTCTTTTAAGGAGGGTAGAATGTAATATCCGCAATTTTCGATTTTCGGTAAATTTCTTTTTTCGGTGAGTCCGTTTTGACGACTTCGCTCATGACCGTTCGTCATTCGAGAATGATTAATTCTACACTTTTGACATCCGAGTTCGTTTGGTCGTTTTGTTGAGTTCTGTGCTTTTTAGCGACTTTTCCGCACTTGAGTTCAATTCTTGCGAATTTAAATCAAGCTATTGTTTGAGTTTCCGTAAGTCCGTTTAACTTTGTTAGGCGTGTTGTGAACCGGTTTGGTTATTCGATCATGTATCGTGATTTAGGGCGTTTTGGGCCATTTTGTAATTTCTTGAAAGTTACGGGTATCCGTATCTGTAATTGTTGTCTCGACCGTTTCTTGGTCGCGTATGACTAATTATGGTATTACGCTTTCATTTAGTCGTTTATGTTGTCCGCGAACTTTTCGCCGTGTTCGTTCCGTGCGTTTTTGGAAATCGGGTCGTCGAGCCACGGCGGTGGCGGGGCTGGCCGGACGGTGGCGGGGCGGCCGAGCGATTGCGGGCACCGGCCGGGCCAGTGCGGCGGGAGCCGCGTAAGCGCGCCTTCTGGCCGGAAGAAGGCTGCGCAGCCTTCGCAGTGTAGCGACGCCGCCGGGTGGCTAGCGACGCTATCGGGCACAGGCGATGGGGTTTCGAGGTTGGACTCGGTCGGGATCGGCGAGTAGCGCACGCCACGCGGCGTAGCGCGCGCTAGTCGCGGCGTAGCGCCGCAGCTGTTGGCCGGCTAGCGTCGTTACTGGCCGGGCGATTCGATCCGATGGCTCTTTGGGCCAGTCGGCTAGCGCGCGGCCGTAGTAGCGCACGCTAGCGAGTCGGGTCGACAGGTTTGGTCGGCGGGGTTGGTCGGTGATGCCGGGTCGTGTGGGCCACTGGCCGAGGGTACTCGGCGATCTGGCCGATAAGCGCACGCTAGTCCGGGAAGGCTAGCGCACGCTAGTCGGCCCGATATAAATATGGTGGCGATCACATTTCACTTCGTTTTCATTTCCTTCCTTCTCCGTCCGCGAATGGCGATTCATGGGCGGCGAAGCCATGTTGTTTAACAACAAAACCATGAAGTTCGGAGTCCATAACATCAATCAATCGTCCATTATCATCCTTTGATCCATGAATCAAGGTAATCTTCCTTAGAACCCTAATTTCGTGAATTTGGGGATTTTTGCAATTTAAATCAGATTCGTTAGTGTTGTTGATTAATTCATGGTGGGTATGATTAATCTTGGTAGTATTGTTGTGTTTAACATCATTTAATCCATTGTTCTTCGTCGAATCGAAGTATATTTCTTGATTTCCTTCGAGTTGACTTTTTGGGGGATTTGTCCCGATCTCGTTTTTCATCCGTTTTCAATGGATCGATTATGGTTAAATGATGTTGTTAAACATATTCTATGGATTGTATATCCATATTTCAACTTGGAATTCCGTTTTGGGTTTTGACGGAGCGAATCGTGTTCTTGGCGTTTTGGGGAAATCCGTGAACTTTCGTCATTCGTTCTTTGAATTCAACGGCTTTGAGTCGTGTTATGGAATTCATTTCATTGTTATTATTTGTCCTTCGTAGTTTATGAACGTGAGTTGGCGTTCGGTGGAGTCGGCGGGTTCGTAGTCGGTTCGGGCCAACCTACTTCGGTCGATTCTCCGCGTTGTTCTTATTCGAGGCAAGTACCTTGCCCATACTTTTCTCGTTTTATGGATATGATGATCGGTGGTCGTCTTGATGCGTTTGTTTGGTTATTTGAAATGAAGTTTCAAAAGATTTCGGTTTGGCCTCGTTAAAGGCTCTCTTTCAAAACGCGTGTGTGTTTTGTGAACGTTGTGTTTTGGGAATTCATTATGATTTGATTATGTTGAACGTTGAAGGATTTGATGATGATACTCCTATTGTTTAAAGTTATGGAATCGTGTATTCCATATTTAATCTTGTTATTGTGTTTTGAAGAGTTTGATAATGGTGTCGAGTTAATGGCCATCTCTAGTGAGTATTCTTAATGAACTTACATTCTTAGCACGTTAGTATTGCATGAGTAACGTGTGTGTGTGTATGCTCACTACGGGTTAGATCCGACGGGGTCTCGGTAGGGGTCCACGGAGGTGTGGATCGACGAGCTTTGCTTTTAACCACTACGGGTTAGATCCGACGGGGTCTCGGTAGGGGTCCACGGAGGTGTGGATCGACGGTTAATTGTGGTGCATTTTTCAAATGTGACTTATTTATGGCATTTCCGGAAATGAGCGCTTTTGAACGGTTTTCATGATTGCATGCATTGACTAAGTGTGTAAGAGGTAAATTGTTCGTTTGGCCTACTTGGCTAGGATGGCTCTAGAGTATTTCGTTGTTTGTGTTAAATCCTTTATTTGTGGATTTTGATGTTGGAAGACGAACCTTGTGGTCGTTCTTGTGTACTGTGAGTTGATGAGATTTGGGGCTAAAATCCCAATGGTTTTGTAAAAGTCGTTTTACGGATTTGGGGCTAAAATCCCAACGGTTTGGTTAATATCATTTTTCAGAAAGTAAACCTTTGGGGCGGTGACCCCTTTTTGTCTTTTGGATTTTGAAAAATAGGATTTGATAATCCTAAATTGTCTTCTATTAAAACTCTCGATGGCATTCTAAACCGTTTTATAAATTATTTCCATTGATTTATGATATTTTGATTTTGAAATGTTTTCTCAAACCCATGCCTCGGGAAGTACTTTTCGTTTCGTTTGGATCTTTGAGGATCCTCGGTTATTGTTATTCGTGGAATGTGAATTGTATGGCTCGTATTTGCACTTTGTTCTTGCACTAGCAAAACGGTGGAGTTTGCTAACCCCGAGTATTCGGGGTGGATGTCTGTTTTTGCATTCGGGTTTTGGAGCATAACACGGGGTCGGCACGAAGGATGATGAAAGATGATCGATACTAATCACATGAGGAACCGTACATCGTGTGTTGGTTCGATTGTACTTTATTTTCATTGCTATATTGTTCCCGTTGTACGGGTGTGGTTGTATTTTGTCCCCTGCGTGGGCATGAGTTGTATTTGAGTTGTATGTAATTGTGGAAAGACCAAATCGGTCTACTGAGTCATTTTAGCCTGAAAGGCATGGTTGAGTTGTTATGTGTCGTTACCAGCCTGGTAGATCCTTGAGGAAAGGTTCTACGGCGTGTAATATCCCTGAGCGGATTGGGGGTGTTACAACAACTATGCATACGCATATGCAAAAATCGATATGTCCATCAACATGAACATACAAATAATCGATAATGAATATCATGCCAATTTAACGGAAATGATCTCATGCTCAACAACATGAATAACAATATGCATGATCAAAATCATCAATATTAAACCAATTTCAAAATACGATACTTGCCTCAGAAATGGCGATAAGGATTGCTACTACGAATAAGCTTCAACCCGCTCGAAGAATTCTCACTCGATCAGCTCACCAAGATCCAAACCTTCATTGAACAATAATATCGGTATAACTAACGGTTCTGGATAATCGTTCTAATCATCAAACGAATAATTAAAAGGCATGTTATACCCTATCATGACAAGTGAACTAATCTGCCCCAATCCATTCGGTTGAATCAACACTATGCTATTCGGCCGAACGACAATCTCATAGAATACCATTCAAGTTCAAATACATCATTCGGTCGGATTCTTCAATTATGACATGAAATTCATATTAGAAGGATTCTAATCATGTTCTTCAATAACAAGATATCGGAAATACTTTGACGAACATCATAAGAACTTATTCATTAGGTTCATCTTGATTGTCATCTCCTTCTAGAAATTAACCTTAAGCTCGGTCCATTAAATTTCCCAAAAAAAATGTTCGATCATATAATTCATACGAACTTAGATAATCTCCGAAAAGTAGTTATAATCAGATTTGAAATCTCAGTATACTACGTTCAAGAGGCTTATCGCTAAAAGGTTCGATCAACATGCTTAACAACAAAAGAGAACCGAAGCATAACTGAATTTATTCCTCTAAAATCATGATGTTCGTCTCCTCACGAATATAACTGATTTGATAATCTCAAAAGCATGTTCAAAACATCACCAAGAACACGTAATCAAGTTGGTGAAGGATCACATACCTTAATATAGTGAAGAACAACGAAAAACTTGAAGAAACTCAACACCAGAAGCTTGAACACCAATCCACAAGGGTCTATGATCTTCAAAATCAAGCTAGGATAATGATATGGGAGTTATATGGTGCTGGATAGTTCTCATATGGCGAAAAACGGAAATGAAGTGGGGAAGAAATGAAATGGGGGTTGAGGGTTATAAATAGAACTCTAACCATTACATATGTTACCTATACTACATTACGTAAGTAAAAGCCTTAGCGTACGCTACACTCAATCCTTAGTGTAGGTTAACGTCTGGCCAAATCTCACTGACTTGATTCTGGCATTCGTTTACGTACATTATCATAGTAGTTTACATACAAAACACTATGAACTTAGCATACGTTAATAATCTACCCTAGCGTGCGTCAAGTCCTGTTGATTTGCTTAGCTGGAAAGCCATCCACGTTCATGTGGAGCATCTCACAAATCTTCACCGGCCCCCACACACCGACCCTTGTCTGATCTCGAATTGACTGGAGATTACGTACGTTAATCTTAAATTGTAACGTACATTATATTACAAACGTAGCGTACGTTAAGATCATCACTTAGCGCATGTTATGACATGCAGAACCATGCATGCAAGAATGTTGGAAATACAAAAACGTAGGGATACGAATACGGGAAACCAATCTTTGATTAATAACGCCACAAAGTCGAATGGTACAAGTTCGAACACAAGATAAATACACAATAATTATCCGGGCATTACATACTACCCCTCTAAAAAGAAGTTTCGGCCCGAAACTTAGAACGAAAATAATTCTGGGTATCTCGACCTCATACTATTTCAGTCTCCCAAGTTGCTTCTTCGACTCCATGTCAGGACCACTGAACTTTAACCAAAGAGATCGGTTTATTCCTCAATTGTTTGACCCGACTCTCGAGTATCTTGATTGGCTTTTCTTCGAACGAGCCATCATTAGCTACTTCAATCTCGCCAAAATCAATGATATGACTGGGATCCGGTACATATTTCCGTAATTAGGATACGTAGAATACATTATGAACGTGACTCAGCGATGGCGGTAAGGCCAACCTGTATGCCAACTCCCCAACTCTTTCAAGGATCTAGAATGGTCCGATATATCTCGTACTCGGCTTCCCTTTCTTTCCAAAATGGAAAATTCCCCGAGTAGGAGAAACCTTCAATAGCACGTGGTCCCCAACCTCGAACTCCAACAGGCGACGGCGCACGTCTGCATAAGACTTATGTCGACTCTGGGCAGTCAACAGCCTTCCATGAATCAGCGCTACCTTCTCTTGAGTCTGAACTATCAACTCTGGTTCAGTCCCGATCAAATCAGAAGAATCATCCCAACACAGGGGCAATATGCATCTTCTTCCGTACAACACTTCAAACGGTGCCATCTTAATGGAAGCATGCCAACTATTGTTGTAGGTAAATTCAATCAACGGCAAATGAACCTCCCAATTGGTTGACCAATCTAAGGCACAAGCTCTTAGCATATCCTTTACTCTGTATAGTCCTTTCGGACTATCCGTCCGTCTGAGGATGATAATATGTGCTAAAGTTCAGCTCGGTTCCCAAGGCCTTATGAACTGCCTTCCAAAAGTGCGACACGGAGCGACCATCTCGATCCGTAATAATCGTCTTCGGCGTATCTTGCAATTGGACTATCTCCGCAATAAACACTCGTGCTAACTTCTCTGGCCCTCAAGTATCTTTAATACCCAGAAAATGAGCCGACTTGGTTAGACGATCCACTATCACCCAAATCATCTCCATCCCCATTCTGGTCCTTGGCATATTGGTGATAAAGTCCATCGATATATCCTCCCACTTCCATTCAGGGATTGGAAGTGGTTTCAACATTCCTGCAGGTCGTTGATGTTCAATCTTAACCTGTTGACAAGTTAAACACTTTGAGACGTATTCCGCTACGTCCTTCTTCATACTTCCCCACCAGAAATTCTGCTTTAAATCCTTATACATTTTACTGGTGCCTAGATGAATAGAATAGGGCGTGCTGTGAGCTTCCTTCATGATCGTCTACTTCAAAACATCATCATCGGGGATGCAAAGTCGACTCTAGAATCTCAGAACTCCATCATCATGTATCATGAATCCTGGGGCCTTTCCTTTGTTCACTTCATCACATAACCAAGAAATTAGAGGATCGTCCAACTGCTTAGATTTGATTTCTTCAATTAATGACGAAGTTAATTCCATCATACACAGATGCCCTTGGCCTCCTTGCGACCATACTTCAATTCCTTCGTGAATCAATTCTCGTTGGATGTTGGACTGTGACGTAAGTGTTTCTAACATCCGTATAGAAACTGATTTGCAGCTCAATGCATCGGCTACCACGTTCGCTTTGCCTGGATGATATAGGATTTCCAAGTCATAATCTTTGATCAATCCTAGCCACCTCCTCTGCCTCATGTTTAATTCCTTCTGACTGAAAATATACTTGAGGCTCTTATGATCTGTGAAGATCTGACAACGAGTGCCGTACAGATAATGCCGCCAAATCTTCAGGGCAAAGATGACAACTGCTATCTCTAAGTCATGAGTCAGGTAGTTAACCTCACACGGTTTCAACTGTTAAGAGGCATTGGTAATCACCCTATCCTTCTGCATCAACACGCAACCCAGACCCTGATTTGAAGCATCGATGTATACCATGAATCCATCGGTCCCATCTGGTAGTGCTAGTATAGGCGCCGTTGTCAGTCTTCTCTCACTTTCATCAAAGCTAGCCTTACATTTCTCGTCCCACATCAATTTTTGAGTCTTCTGCAACTGCTGATTAAGCAGATGAGCAATTTTGGAAAATCTTTCCACAAAACGACGATAATATCCAACAAGTCCTAAGAAACTTCGGACTGCTTTCACGTTCTTAGGAGATTCCCACTCCAAGATTGCCTCAACTTTCTTCGAGTCTACTTGAACTCCGTCAGTTGATATCACGTGCCCAAGGAATGTTACTTCCTTAATCCAGAACTCGCATTTAGAAAGTTTCGCATAAAGCTGTTCATTCCTCAAAGTATTCAAAACGATACGCAAATGCTCTGCATGCTCTTCTGTATCCTTCGAATAAATCAAGATATCATCAATAAAAATGACCACGAATTTATCCAAGTATTCCAAAAATACCCGATTCATCAATTGCATAGACACCGCAGGAGCATTTGTAAGCCCAAATAGCATTACCACAAACTCATAGTGCCTGTATCGGGATCTGAAAGCGGATTTTGGTATATCAGATTCCTTAATCCTCAATTGATGGTATCCCGATCTCAAGTCGATCTTCGAGAATACTGTTGCCCCCTGCAGTTGATCAAATAAATCGTCGATCCAAGGCAATGGGTATTTATTCTTGATAGTCACCTTGTTTAGCTCCCTATAATCGATACACAATCGGAGGGATCCATCTTTCTTCCGGACAAAGAGAACGGGTGCTCCCCAAGGAGAAACGCTAGGTTGAATGTAACCCTTCTGCAATAATTTCTCAAGCTGTTTCTTTAACTTATACATCTCGGTTGGCGCCATACGGCATGGTGCTCTGGAAATAAGTGCGGCTCTGGGCTCCAATTCGATATTAAACTCTACATCTCTCCATGGAGGTAACCCAGATATCTCATCAGGGAATACGTCCGAGAATTCGTTCACAACTGGAATGGATGAGAGCTCTACTCCTTCTTCCTTCTTCATGGCATAACAACAAAATCCATGACAACTCTGCTTCAGCAATTTAACTGCTTTCATGGCTTTGATGACTTTCCCTGAGCTTCCTGGTCTCCATCCTTCGAATAAGTGTTCAGATCCGTCATCAGCAATAATCTAGATAACTCTCTGCCGGTAATTCAAAATAGCCCCATAGCGGTCGAGCCAATCATCTCCAAGAATTAAATCATCACCTTAGATGTCGACCACAATAAGATTTGACAGCCAAGTTCTCCCTCCTATAGACACAGGAGAATGTCTAGCTTCTAGAGTTCCCACAATTCTCTCCACTCGGTAAACCCACAACATAAGGTTCACAATCATGTAAAGACGAGATTTTCAAACGATTAACATAGTTCAAAGATATGAAAGAATGTGTAGCTCCTGAATCGAATAAGACACTAACTGGTTGCAAAAGAATCTGAATTATACCTGATACAACAGCAGTGTTCTGATCATCTGTCCTCCTCATCTCGTAAAGGCGCGGAGGAACGGACCCAGCACTGGATGCCTCTCTTTTCCCAACATTCTGCTGCTGAAAACCACTTTGTTGTGTCAGGTTCACACTTATCTCTTTCAGAACATGTGCTGGAGTGCGAGTACCAATTGATTTAGTCACATTTCCGCAAAAAGTTGCACGATGCCTTTCCTTCCCACATTCAAAATAGGTCACAGAAGGACCGGAGCAATCATGCCGAACATGCCCTGCTCGACCACAATTATAATAATTCTTCATTGCGTCTGAAACCGTCGATGTTGTTCGAAACTTCTTTCCACCTTGGGAAGGATACGGAGGTTTCCTAGATGAATGAAATGAAGACTGGCCCTTACGGGACCCACTACTCTTGTTCTCAGTGAAGTTGCCAGACACTTTCTGCTTCTTTGCTTATGCAAATTTCTCCACCGCTGCCTCTTTCATCTCGTAGGCCAGTGCTTTGTCCTGATACTGCCGTAGAGTAGTACATTCAAATCCGGACATATATTGCTAAATCTCCGGCTTCATCCGCATGTCGAAATGAAAAATCTTTTTCGCCTCGGTCCTGACCAAATGTCGTACACAGGTCAGCTGGTGATTAAAAGTCTTGATTATGTCTGTCACATATGCCTCCAAATTCTGCGGTGAGAAAAACTCTCGGACTCTAGCCTCTCTAAGTGGATGAGTGCAATATTGAGCTTCCATCATTAACTTGAATTCTTTCCAGTCAGCATGATGATCCCCGGGTCGAATGGCCTCCCACCAGTCGAAAGCCTCCCCAGTCAAAAAATACTGAGCGATCGGAACCTTTTGGTCATCGGGACAGTTAATTCCCGCAAATATCTTCTCCAATTCCTTCAGCCAGTGATCCCAAGTAGGCATCTCTACAGAACCATCAAATTTCGGTCGGTGTAACTTGACAACTTCCGTAAGCCACTTGTTTCCCCGATTGTCCTTGTTACGCTGTTGGCCCATAAATGCTGCATGCGGTCAACCACCTGAGCAAACTGGATTATCTGAGCGACCACCTATTGAAGCACCCCTGGCATGTTAGGATTTGCGTCTTCCTCCATAGTTCGCGTTCGGTCATCATATACTGACTTCCGTTGTCCTCTAGAATGGGAGTCAGTTCGGTTAGCCGACAAATCCGGGGTAGACGACGAATCTTACCATATCGAATTACCACGTCCGTATCCACGACCTCCTCTCAACATACTGAAAACACAATTACTCAATATCCAGGGCAAAATATTCTAAAAGAAGAATCTGTCAATATCCACAAAACACAAAATAAAAAAAATGGTAGTATATGAGATTAGGAAACTTACAACCACAGTCCACATGACGACGCTGGCTGAGCAATGATGTTATAAACGACCAATAAATCGAACTACAGACCCAACCAAACCCGGCTGCCAATATATCCATGAATCTTAGCTCCGATACCATATTCTGTAATACCCCGAGATATTAGGAATAATTACAGCGCTGTAAATCCTTTATATAGGAATTTACAAGGCTAATTTAAGAAATGCAGAAATAATACAAAAGTACCACTAAAATTTAGAATTCGATAACCGGTTCAGACAACTCAAATGAATTCATTATTATAAGCATCTCAAATCAACAACAGAACACGCATACTCGAGTACTGAAAATCAAACCAGAAAGACAAAACAACATAACAAATAACATCACTGAGCCCCTTCGTCATCATGTCAGTACTGTGGTTGCTTCCCCGCTCCTCGAATACCTGAACATCAAAACAAATGTCCATCCCCAAAGGGGTTAGCAAATCGATGCTAGTATAAGTATCATAATATACAAAATCTGATATGCAACAACGATGCATGGCAAAATACATAACACGGAATTCCGCTACCGGAATCCAACGATGCGAATCCACATGATCCCATCAACACAAGAGAGTATTCTAATGATCCAGCGCCCCCAGCATAGATCCCAACATGATCCCGTCGGACCAACATGAGGTGGAAAAATCCATCCAATGATCCAGCGCCCTCAGCATAGATCCCAAGATGATCCCGTCGGACCAACACGAGATGGACATCTGATCCAACGCCCTCAGCATAGATCACACGATCCCTTCGGATCAACACAACATACACAAACACAACTATGCATACACATATGCAAAAATTGATATGTCCATCAACATGGACATACAAATAATTGATAACGAATATCATGCCAATTCAACGGAAATGATCTCATGCTCAACGACATGAATAACAATATGCATGATCAAAACCATAAATATTAAACCAGTTTCAGAATATGATACTTGCCTCATAAATAGCGATAAGGATTGCTACTACGAATAAGCTTCAACCCGCTCGAAGAATTCTCACTCGATCAGCTCACCAAAATCTAAATCTTTATTGAACAATAATACTGGTATAACTAACGGTTCCGGATAATCGTTCTAATCATCAAACGAATCATCAAAAGGCATGTTATACCCTATCATGACAAGTGTACTAATCTGCCCTAATGCATTCGATTGAATCAACACTACGCTATTCGGCCGAACGACAATCTCATAGAATATCATTCAAGTTTAAATACATTTTTCGGTCGGATTCTTCAATTATGACATGAAATTCATATTAGAAGGATTCTAATCATGTTCTTAAATAACGAGATATCGGAAATACTTTGACGAACATCATGAGAACTTATTTATTAGGTTCATCTTGATTGTCATATCCTTCTAGAAATTAACCCTAAGCTCGATCCATTAAATTTCCCAAACAAAATGTTCGATCATATAATTCATACGAACTTAGATAATCTCCGAAAACTTGTTATAATCAGGTTTGAAATCTTAGGATACTACGTTCAAGAGCCTTATCGCTAAAAGGTTCGATCAACATGCTTAACAACAAAAGAGAACCGAAGCATAACCGAATTTATTCTTCTAAAATCATGATGTTCGACTCCTCACGAATATAATTGATTTGATAATGTCAAAAACATGTTCAAAACATCACCAAGAACACATAATCAAGTTGGTGAAGGATCACATACCTCAATATAGTGAAGAGCAACGAAAAACTTGAAGAAACTCAACACCGAAAGCTTGAACACCAATCCACAAGGGTCTATGATCTTCAAAATCAAGCTAGGATGATGATATGGGAGTTATATGGTGCTGGATAGTTCTCATATGGCGAAAAACGGAAACGAAGTGGGGAAGAAATGAAATGGAGGTTGAGGGTTATAAATAGAACTCTAACCATTACATGCGTTACCTATACTCCATTACGTACATAAAAGCCTTAGCGTACGCTACATTCAATCCTTAGCACACGTTAACGTCTGGCCAAAGCTCACTGACTTGATTCTGGCATTCGCTTATGTACATTATCATAGTAGTTTACGTACGTAACACTATGAACTTAGCGTACGTTAATAATCTACCCTAGTGTGCGTTAAGTCTTGTTGACTTGCTTAGCTAGAAAGCCGTCCAGGTTCACGCGGAGCATCTCAGAAATCTTCACCGGCCCCAGACGCCGACCCTTGTCTGATCTCGAATTGACTGAAGCTTATGTACGTTAAGCTTAAGCTGTAACGTACCTTATATTACAATCGTAGCATACGTTAAGATCATCATCTAGCGCATGTTATGACGTGCAGAATCATGCATGCAAGAATGTTGGAAAAACAAAAATGTAGGGATACGAATACGGGAAACCAATCTTCAATTAATAACGCCACAAAGTCGGATGGTACAAGTTCGAACACAGGATAAATACACAATAATTATCCGGGCATCACAGCAACAACTTATCCAACACTTCCAAATCATCAATAATTTTTATATCTTGAGTAGTAAAAATTATTTCATCCAGTTGATTACTACTCCTCATGCCAGCCTCATCCCATAAATAGTGTGAAACATCCAAAAAGATTAAATAACCAGCTACAGGTAACCAAAATAAGTAAGGTTGTTACCATCATTAATACCTCTAGACACTTAGACATTTCCTGACTAAGAAGATCAAATGAGGGATTCCTCAAATAAAATACAAATGTATAAACATCCTACTACATTAAAAAATCTATATTTTTAACATTCAAATTTCACATCATAATTATTGAAATTATTTATCACTCAAAGGTAAACCAAAACATATTAACTTTATAAGCCATTTAATCAAACATTTTTTGTTAGAACACATGTGTAAATTCTACAGAAAAATAACAATAGACAATATTACCAGAATAGTAATTAAGAGAACTTTCCCAAATAACTAAATATGTTAATATAATATTTTAAATAATATACATATCGAAGGGAAGTAATTAATATAAATAACAAACCACCAATTGCACACAAAAGCAAAATAAAGTACCAAAATAACAGTGAAACGCATAAAATCTAACACCTAAAATCAACATAAGTTTTCAGACATCATATTCACCTTCTTAGAGGAACCACCAATTTTAAGATTACTTTCTCGACAATTCTGACCTCACTTGAGTTGGTCTCCATATCCCAACTTTTCTACGAACCCGGTTTGTACATTACGAAAAAATAGTAGTGCCCGGCCCATATATGTAACCAAAAGCCTTCCTTAAGTAACTAAATTATGCAAAAATAGTATCAATGCAATAATATGCATCGACATATTAATAAAAATTGGTATCCTAATTAACTAACCATTGTAAAAAAAAAGACATTAAATTGCCAAAATAAGTTGCACATAAATTGTAAGCAACTTGAGTAAACAAATATTAATTGAAACACACTTTTTTCTTCTCAACGAACCGGCAAATATGTGAGTCGTTTACGGTTCAACATTTTGAGCCTCACTACGAGATCATCTCCGGATCCAAGAATTTGAAGTAACCAATTAAAATCATAAATATACTTAAAGCAGACAATGGTATAACAAAAAATAATATATATCTAACATAACTAACATGTTCAATATCCACATCAATATGCTTCGATTCCTGACTTAGCAGTTCAAAAGAGAGAATTTTCAAAACCTTTGAAGGTTGCCAAAAATTAATAATAATACAAAAAAGACAAGAATAGACAAGAAAAGAGTTAACCTTGACCACATTATTCAAATCATATTTTTTATTAACTACTCCATCTCAAACAAGTATGTCCTTAAATGTCTCTAAATGTGCATCACCACCACCAGAGAAAACATCAGCAACTCCTTCAACAGATGCATTAACTCCGCTATCTGACTTCATTTTATCTTCACAAGCAAACTGGACCTCTTTCAGTAAACACTTAACTTGACTAATTATCTCATTCTGGGTACTAAGCAAATGCGCCACAAAATCAGACCTCACTTTCTCAATTGCTTGACTTATTTTCGCAATACTTCATTCTAAAGAATTTACCTTTCTTCAACTAATCTCTTAAATTTAGAATTCATATAAGAACTTCCAATAAAAACCTTCTTCGATTTTTTTACAATTTTCTAATCTACTCCAATACCTCTATCAGTTATTTATAAGAACCTAAACCATGCTAAAAAAAACTATTCTCTCCTACTCTTCAACAGTAGGTATAAAAAACTCATTTCTCATCTCCAAAAACATACTTAAGTGTATAAAACAACCAATGAAACTGGATGAACATATGATGAAATAAATATCATATAAATAACCATATGATTTGTATTATATGTATATTTATATATTTCTAGTTGTATGATCTTAAGTGAAAAAAGTAAAGACCAAATAATACCTTTCCAGAACCAAAGACAAAATTATTCAATTGATCGTTGGTGTTTTACCACTTTCAGTCCAAGATGAAATCCTCAGATACTACTTTTCTTTCAGAAGACACATTCCACGATCCTTCAATGTTGGAATGGTTTCATACAAAAGACTTGAAAACAGTACGAAAAACCACACAACTTATACAATCTAGTGTAATTATTTTTTAAAAAAATTAAACCCCACAGAACCATTCTTCAACCGTCTCGGAGATCCTTTCACAGCAACATATAAGGACTTTAATGTTTGCTCAAAACATAACTTCCTCCAAGGAAAAATATTTAAATCACCAGACATTGCATAAATCATAACGACCTCTCTACAAACCAAGGGAAGGCAGCAACTAATAATAATTAAACAGTAAATAAATTACTGAAACCTACATGCTTCATTATCATCTTCAAAGACAGCCTCTTTATACGTACAATCAATTAGCGCTCTAGTAACACGATTTCCATCAAAAAACATAGATATCATATCATTATCCTCAAAAGCAAATAATTCAGAAATACCATCCCCACGCAAACCTGTTACTAAACAAAACTCAGGTAACCCAAAATGAACCCGTAACTCCCCAAACGCGAACCACATTTCTTCATTGTCCTTTTATAAATTTCTCTAACTAGGGCTTGATGAATAATTTGTGAAAATATTTTCGGCGGATTACGGTGAATAAATTGTCCAAAAGGTGTTTTCATAAACAAATCACGTTGAACTGCCGTCAACTTATCATAAATAATTTGCGGGACCTCAAAATCATTCCATTAAGTTGCTTTCCCATGAAAATTTCTATTACTTTTATCACAACAGTTTTACCCTTCCCTCTGTCTATCGGAGATTCGAAAACAGGGTCAAGGTTGCGATATTTGTTGAACGCAAGTGTACGTTATCGTATACAAGTAATAAAATGATGAGTGAGTATCGTTCCCACGAGGACTGAATCACTAACTACCGATTTTTATGTATTCTAGTTTTATTTGAACAATCGAACTTGGGTTTTGCAATTAATTACTAAAAGAATTAATAAAAGACTAAATAGTAAAAACGATCGCTTGAGGAAAGAAAATCAAGTGAGGAATAAGTCTAGAATTCTGAATCCACCTTGGTTTATCTGAATTTACTCTCGATTATCTGAAGTTAATAATTTTCCCAATTTATTGAAGGCGGAGATTGCTAATATATTCTACCGCCTCTCCCGAGGTCAATAGATTTTTCTAAAGGCGAATAACGCACTCTATCCCTAGGTGAATTAATTCGTCAATAGGCAAAAAGCATAAAATCTCCAAAAGGCCATGTAGTTCCTATGAGTATATTCCTATCTCACATAATAAAACGGTCCTCACCAATAGTTCCTCACCAATTCTCCTCTCCCGATTTGAATTGAATGATTAAATCAATACAACTATTGGCCAGATAATTGAAAGCATTAAACACGATTGGGAAAACTCAACAAAAAGGTAATTAATTAGATAATCTCAAGCAAATCCATCAAAACGTAGGTTTCATCAAAATCCTAGATTAGGGTTTTAGCGACATACTAATAAAGGAAAATACGAAATTAATAAATAGAAGCATGAAAATCAAACGCGAGATGAAGCTCGGATTCCTCCATTCTTGACTTAGCCTTGCTCTTGAAGTCTTACGCTTCTCTTCCTCTTCTGCCGTCTCCTCACGATTCTCTAATTCCCCAAAGATCCAAAGATCAAAAGATAAGCAGTTAGGGTCTTAAACCCTTATTTATAGCTTTGCCAGTCTCAAATCGCGTCCGTGTGAGTAGGTCGAAGCGGCAAGCAGCCCAAATCCGCGCGGGGACACAAAAACCGCCTAGTGTGCCGCGGCTCATGAATACGTGCCGCGGCACATGGCCTTCAGTGGATGCACAGGCGCCATTTAATTCATACGTGCCGCGGCTCACAGGTGTGCAGCGGCACAGTCTGATTTACTTTGTGCCAGGTGTCTTCTGTCTGCCGCGGCCCACTTGCCTTGTGCCGCGGCTCACGGCCAAAAATTGCCGTTTTCGCCCGTTTCGCCTCGTTTTAGCTTCCGGACTCCAATCTCCTAACAAACATACAAAATTAAGGCATTAAAAGCTCATTTAAGCAAATTCAGTCTTCAAAACAATACAGAATAATGATAAATAAGCGTATAAAAATACGCCTAACAAATACCCCCAAACTTAAGCCTTTGCTTGTCCTCAAGCAAAAAGAATTAATTTCAACAAAAGAATGCCGTGAATAATCGTGCAACTCATAGTGTTCTACCTAATCAATACTATCCTGAAATTTTCTATGAATAACACGAGTATCGTAAATAGCGAGCTACACTCAGAACACTGATTTCACAAAGTAATCAGATTCAGTCCTAATTACTCGTTCATGAAGAAAATCCAGCTCAAAGATTAACAATTGTGAATCAAATCGACCGTCAATATGAAAGGTTAAAATAAACGCGCTAAATTCGCCCCGTTCCACAGTCTAATGGTAAAATTTTCACGAGTTTCATAAAAATAATCCTCGGACAGTATTCCCTTATATATATGCTCAAGAAATTGATTCGAGTTGACCACTAGGTTCGGATCTCGGGATGTTTCATCGGGATAATCCTAGGGTGGAACTTCCATTCTCATGTATTGGGAAACCGTTTGACGTAAAAGACATTCATGGGGCACATGGATGCTTCTAGTTACTAAGTTCCCTTCTACAGCGGAGAAACAACTCGAATAGCTAATTCCCGCATGTCCGAATCAAGGTCGCTGTTTTACGCGAGAGTAAACAACGGGTCACGCGAATACCCCCGGTTACTAGGCTCCCTATCATTGGCACATGTGAAATTTCTAAATCACTAGTCTAATCAGGGTCATTGTTTTACGCGAGAGTAAACAACGGGTCACGTGAATACCCCCGGTTACTAGACTTCCCATCATAGAACAAAAATTATCTCGACTATTGGGAAAAGCGGCCGACTCTAAACTCAATCTAAGTGCCAACACGACTAATGTTACAGGACGACTAGCTACCCGAAAAATGTAACCAAACGTATCGACGGTGATTTTAAAACATGTATGTATCCTCTCTTATCCGCCAAGACCTCTACAATCACGAGAAAAATTTCGGACCTAAATGAATACTAAGCAGAAACAGAAATCACTGACTACAACGCGACTAAAACTCGACCGTTTCTTCAGAGAAAAAGCAGTGTTGTAACATGGTATCACACAAATAGAAGCACGAAAAATTCACGAATAGAGTAAAATCAAGACAAGCAAGGCTATCGAAAAAAAATAACGCAAAGTAATGAAAAGTGCAACAAAATCGATGCAATGAATGTAGCAATGAAAGTAACCCCCAAACTTAGGACGTACATTGACCTCGATGGACAAAATATGATATGCAATAGAATAATAAGGTCAAGTACTCCCCTCCGGTCCTCTCACAGTGATCTGGCATCATCCGGTGAGGAGGGTGGTGTGGTGGCCAGGCGGGTGCAATAAATGGCCGTCTGGATGCATGATATGGCGATCCATGCGGCAAGGTGCTCGATGATAGGCGTCCTCGGCGCGACGCCTCGCCTCTCGTCGGTTGGCCCGGCGGGCCTGCTCTCGCATCTCAGCTCTGACGGCAGCAATAACGCTCTCTCGCTCCATCCGCTGCTCCTCTCGCATGGCAGCCAGCATACTCTCCCTCTCTCTCCTCATCTCCTCTCTCATATCCTCTCTCTCTCCTCGTCTCCTCTCTCAGCTCCTCTCTCTCTCTCCTCAGATCCTCCATCAGCCCATCAAACATCTCCTGCAATCTCTCTCTCTGGAGGTGCGGTCGGCATCTCCACCTTTGTGTCGGCAAAGAGGCTCGGGGACCCCTCGTGGGCCTCATCGATAGAAATCCTCTCCCCAGGCGTGCGCGGCGCTCCTCCCCAGGTCAAAATGTGAGATGATGTGGTGATCGATCGGGGCACAGGGAGCAAGCATCGGCTCGTCGTCCAGGCCACGTCGGCCATTGCCGGCCGAGCGCAGATGAGAGAGGGGTGCTTCAATCCCGTCTTGGCCCCTCCCTGAATGCACTGGAATATAGAATGGACCAAGATAGGGGCCACATCGAATCGCAGCCCGGATGTGATAGCATATAGTGTACGGGCGCGGGAGAGAAAGACAGTGCGGATCTGAGATGTGGGGTCTATACGGGCGCAAATGAAATATAGCCAGGCACGCCCGAGCCGACTGAGGCGCGAGCTCTTGAAATGGAAAGTGGAAGAACCCGGTGCGCGCTGCTCCTAGTCGGAGTCGGGCTGCGCAATAGTCTCAAGCAAAGCCTCCTTCGTGAGGCTAGTCATAACTCGGACATAGGCCAACTCATCTACCACCGGAAGCCCAAACAACCTCCGAATAGCAGCTGTGGAAAAATCAACTGTAACACCTCGAACATCGACTGAGTCACGAGTGTCGGCCCATTTGCAACATCGGCTGCTCGAATATGCTTCAATAGCGCCTTGGCGTAGAACTCTGTCTTATCGATATCACTGCTGGCTCGGGAGGTGCAGTGAATCGGGCCCACCCCATCTCATCTATCATCGTAATCAATTCCCCGTCTTGGGGGGCTGGAGTAAATCCCCTCTCCGGGATAAGAGGTCGCGGCCGAATCTTCTCATTGAAGATTTTGTTGATCTCAGGATCGGAAAACTGGTGCCCCTCCGACTCGGCGCGGCTACGAGAGGTTTCCCCTCGAGTAGGGGATGGAGTCTGGCCCTCTTGTTCGACTTCTTAGTCCTAGCCATAACGATCTGAAAAATTTAAACACCGAAGGTTACTTACTCAACTAATAATGAGAATAATCATCACTCGGCTAAGGATATCCGGCCGTAATCAAGAATTTTTATGAGATAGCACAACCGTGAGAAAAAAATGAATTTGAACCATAACGTTTAAACTAGACGTACGGGTTGGGGTTGTTGTAATTCCAGAACGAATACGTTGCACAAAGATTCAAAATATTGCCTTAACAAAGAAAATTTTTCATTTAGACATTTCATCGAACACCTAATGGGCAAGAGTTTACTTGAACAATAAACATAGCAATAGCTCGATTCAACCCCCAAGAACAGAAACACAAATCATTTACCATCAAAACTACAGACTCAATTCATTCATAATCAAAAATAACCATCAAAATCGATCAAAAGTTCATATTTCCCAATCTTAATAAGACTTTGAAAACTAACAACATAATCAAAACTACATGAATAAAAACATCTCATTACGCAAGTCATTAAGCAATTAATACAAAAGATTGAGAGTTACCTTGATTAGCCTTGAGAGATGCAAAAAAAAAGAGAAGAAGAAGGAGGTTTCTTTGGCGAGCAGCTCGCGCAAGGAGATGAATGGGAAGGAAAACTTACAGGGTGGTCGGCCGATTGCGGGTTATAAGATACGTGTCCTTTCAATTTCCGCATGGTGTGCGCGGCACGGCTCAAGTGAGCAGCGGCATCGAGTCTGATCCCTTTTTCTGTTCGCATGTTTTGTCGTGTGTCGCGGCTCGGTTTCCGTGTCTGCGGCTCGGGGCTCAAGTGTGCCGCGACTCATATATGCCGTGCAGCACGAGGTCTGATGGGTTTAGCTTTCCCTTTCGATTTGTGTGTGCCGCGGCTCACAATACTTGTGCCGCGGCTCGGATATCGATTTCTCCCACAGGACTTTTCTGCCGAAATTTCAAGCGAGAACACAAGAGCGAGAGGTAAAAGCAAATCAAAGCACAAAATGATGAAAAATAAAAATTCAAAAATGCGAAAAATATAGAAATGCAAAAATCTACAACTACGAACTCGGGTTGCCTCGAGAAGCGCTAAGTTTATAGTCTTGATAGGACCTATTAACAAATCGGTTCGCTTTTCGCAAACTCCATTTGATCTCGCCCGTTCATCGAACCGTTAATATGATTTTTAAAATTTTGACCATCGGTCATTAACGGTCGATTTTTGGTTCGGATACCCAATGTTGGTTGCGGAAAGGTTTTGGCGAGAATAATTTTCGAAACACCGTTTTCTCATGACTAGATGTCCGTTTGATTTACGGCTTATTTCCCTCTTTCAAAATGACTTTATGACCCCGGAGACTTGTCAGAGTGCTCGAGAAATGCTACTCGTTCTACATCTTTCTTAAAATTGGGCCATCGACACGAGAATGCAGAATTTTTCGACCGACGATGTTTTCGGTGTTTTTCTTTTGCAACGGCCTCCACACTTTCACTTTGAGAGCTTTTATCAACACCTCCCGGACATGGAAAAGATTTGAACACTTGGAACGTGACATGCTCTTCTTGGACCCGCAAAGTTAATTCTCCTTTTTCCACGTCTATAAGAGTTCTGCCGGTCGCTAAAAATGGTCGTCCCAAGATAATCGGGATATCTTCATCTTCCTCCATGTCGAGAACAATAAAATCCGCTCGAAAGATAAATTTATCCACTTTTACTAGCACATCCTCAATCACTCCTCTCGGATACTTAATGGACCTATCGGCCAATTGTAAGGAGACTGTTGTCGGCTTAGCTTCCCCGATGTCGGCTTTTTGAAAATCGGCAGAGGCATGAGGTTAATACTAGCACCGAGATCGCCTGATGCCTTATTAAAGAAAGATTCCCAGGGTGCACGGTATGTTGAAACTTCCGGATCTTTCAACTTTGGTGGGGATTCTTTTGAAGAATTACCTTTGCATTCCTCTGTCAAGCATTGTCTCAAACTCCTCGAGTTTTCTTTTCTTCGACAATATCTCTTTCATGAATTTAGCGTAGCTCGGCATTTGTTCCAACGCGTCGACAAATGGAATGTTAATATGAAGCTTTTGAACACGTCGAGGAACTTAGAGAATTGTTTGTCCGCCTTTTTCTGCTGTAATCTCTGTGGAAATGGGACGGGGGGCACATATGCCTTCGGATTATCCGGAAATGTTATCGAAGGTCTCAAATCTTGTGACTCCTCTGTCGCTAAATTATTCTTTTCCTCAATTTCACTCATCTGTTCACACCTCTCGGGCTGGTCACATACCTCCTTCCCGCTTCTCAAACTAATTGCATTTAGACTCTCTCTAGGATTTGTCTCGGTTGTACTTGGCAATGCTCCCTCAGGGCGTCTTTGTCAACACATTAGCAATTTGGCGGTGGACTTCAAGTTTCGAATGGAGCGGAATGATTACGCAATGTCGCTTGATGCGGGTCATGAATTGACTCGTATTATTGCCATTCGCAATTGCTTCCTCGAGAGAAACTTTTGGAGGCGGGAGAAGTGCTTTGTTGGTTACGAGCGAATGGGGATGGTTTGAGTTCATCGTTTCTCCACGAAAAGTTGGGATGATTACGCCACCCCGGATTATACGTGTTGGAGTACGGATTATTTTGCCGGTTTCCGTTTCCTACAAACTGAGCTTGTTCAATTTGGGGCTGCTCGAATGGATTTCTGACTTGACACTCCGCGCTCGGGTGGGATCCGTTACACCAATTGCAAGTCTCAATGGTAACGGGGGAAGGAGCATGCGAAAATGCTTGGAGCTGCTGCGTTAATGCTGCGACTTGAGCTGACAATGTGGAAATCGGATCATTACTAGAAACTTCCATAACTCGCTTCGGCATTAATCTTTCAGATGGCCATTGATATGTATTAGCGGCCATAGCTTCCAACAACGAGTCTGCCTCGTCCATAGTCTTTCCCATCAAAGCCCCACCGGCGGCTGCATCCACGAGAGTGCGTGTAGAAGCACTTAAACCATTGTAGAACGTCTGAATTTGAAGCCAGTCTGGAAGGCCGTGATGTGGGCATCTCCGTAACAAATCTTTGTATCGCTCCCACGCCTCGTGGAGCGATTCCATATCATACTGACCAAAGGTGGTGATCTCGTTTCTCAATCTCGCCATCTTAGAAGGTGGGAAGAATTTGGCAAGGAAGGCTTGCGCTAACTCTGCCCATGTTGTGATCGACCCGTGATAAGGAATTTAGCCAAAATTTCACTTTATCCCTCAAAGAAAAAGGAAAAGGCTGTAATCGGATAGCATCGTCGGTGACACATTGTTCTTGAGCGTGTCACAAATCTCAAGGAAAGAAGCAATATGAGCGTTTGGGTCGTCATTCGGCAATCCACGGGAATTGGCTACTTTGCACCATCGAATGATCGCAGGCTTGATCTCGAAATTGTTGGCTTGGATAGTGGGACGCCGAATTCGAAAAATTAGCATTAATTTGCGGCATGGCATAGTCTCGAAGTGCCATTTCGGTTGAGCTTCTTTGCACAATATTATTTCCTCCTTGTATTTCAATATTTTCGGCCATGGTCACCGTCGTCTGTAACTCTCGTTTCTCCTTCTTGTTCCTTCGAAGAGTGCGCTCGAGCTCGGTATCCAAAGGTAGTAGGCCTTCGTTACCGAGTTTTCTCATGCACTACGTGAAAGATCCTGAAAGGAAAAACAAATAAATAAAATTAAACACAAAAAATAATAAAATAAAAACGTTCAAGCTAAGACTAGAAATACTGAAATCGATATTAGAAAAAATTTCAATCCCCGGCAACGGCGCCAAAAACTTGTTGCGATATTTGTTGAACGCAAGTGTACGTTATCGTATACAAGTAATAAAATGATGAGTGAGTATCGTTCCCACGAGGACTGAATCACTAAATACCGATTTTTATGTATTCTAGTTTTATTTGAACAATCGAACTTGGGTTTTGCAATTAATTACTAAAAGAATTAATAAAAGACTAAATAGTAAAAATGTTCGCTTGAGGAAAGAAAATCAAGTGAGGAATAAGTCTAGGATTCTGAATCCACCTCGGTTTATCTGAATTTACTCTCGATTATCTGAAGTTAATAATTTTCCCAATTTATTGAAGGCCGAGATTGCTAATATATTCTACCGCCTCTCCCGAGGTCAATAGATTTTTCTAAAGGCGAATAACGCACTCTATCCCTAGGTGAATTAATTCGTCAATAGGCAAAAAGCATAAAATCTCCAAAAGGCCACGTAGTTCCTATGAGTATATTCCTATCTCACAGAATAAAACGGTCCTCACCAATAGTTCCTCACCAATTCTCCTCTCGATTCGAATTGAATGATTAAATCAATACAACTATTGGCGGATAATTGAAAGCATTAAACACGATTGGGAAAACTCAACAAAAGGTAATTAATTATATAATCTCAAGCAAATCCATCAAAGCGTAGGTTTCATCAAAATCTAGATTAGGGTTTTAGCGACATACTAATAAAGGAAAATACGAATTAATAAATAGAAGCATGAAAATCAATATGAAGCTCGGATTCCTCAGTTCTTGACTCCATATACGCTTTTGAAGTCTTACGCTTCTCTTCCTCTTCTGCCGTCTCCTCACGATTCTCTAATTCCCCAAAGATCCAAAGATCAAAGATAAGCAGTTAGGGTCTTAAACCCTTATTTATAGCTTTGCACGGTCTCGAATCGCGTCCGTGTGAGTAGGTCGAGGCGGCCCGGCTTGAAAGCCCAAATCGGCGCGGGGACACAAAAACCGCCTAGTGTGCCGCGGCTCAGAATCGTCCGCGGCACATGGCCTTGTTTGGATGCACAGGCGCCATTTAATTCATACGTGCGCGGCTCACCTGGATTGTGCCGCGGCCTGAGTCTGATTACTTTGTGCCCATTGGGTGTCTTCTGTGCCGCGGCCCACTTGCCTTGTGCCGCGGCTCACGGCCAAAAATTGCCGTTTTCGCCCGTTTCGCCTCGTTTTAGCTTAGTACTTCAATCTCTAACAAACATACAAAATTAAGGCATTAAAAGCTCATTTAAGCAAATTCGAGTCTTCAAAACAATACGAGAATAATGATAAATAAGCGTATAAAAATCGCCTAACAACAGCGTTTAGCAAAACCGACTGACTCACTTTCCATTCAAGTCTTCTTCTGAAGTTCTCTTTGAATGGGACTAAGATAACTGTAACACCCCCAATCCACTTAGGGATATTACACGTCGTAGACCCTTTCCTCAAGGATCTACGAGGCTGGTAACTAAAATCAAACATCAAAATATCGCCTTCAAGGCTAAATGACGACCCAGTATACCGTCTTTTAATTAATACATACAACTCATTCTCAATCCGTACCCACGCGGGTCAAATAAACAACACGCTCCCTGATAGGGAAAATACTACGTGAAAATAACTACAACTAAACCAATACAACATCGTACGGGTCCTCATGTGATTAGTATCGATCATCATTCATCATCCTTCGTGGCAACCTGTGTTATGCTCCCAAAACTTGAATGAACACGGGCCTTAAAGCAGACATCCATCCCTCGGTTACTCGGGGGTTAGCAAAATCACACTATTTTGCTAGTGCAAGTACAAAGTGCAAATACGATTCATATAAATCATATTCCAAGAATAATAATAATAGGGAATCCTCAAAGATTTAACATAACGAAAAAAATACTTCCCAGGCGGAGAATTTGAGTAAAACTTTCCAAATTCGAAAGATCACAAATCAAGAGAACAATTTATAAAATGTTTTAAAATGCCCTCGGGAGTTTTAACGGAAAACCATTTAAGATTATCGAATCCTTCTCTTTTCAAAAACCAAAGGTCACATCCCAAAGATTTCATTTCTCAAATAAAAACCGACAATAATTCATGGGGTCCACAACCCACACCACGTGTCCTCGGCGGACATAAAATCAACAAAACATAACCACCCAGATAGGAAATCTTGGTAACATATCAAAGCACTCGACCACGGCAACACATCCACAATCATATCCGTGATACGTGATCGCTTGACACGTATCACCATAAGTATTATTAGGCTCTCACGGTTGGACCTATCACTCGCCGTATCATGGCCATCATGATCACAAGCCATATGTCATCGTAGACCTCGTCAGACATCACGGACTATGACATACTTCACATTCACAAATCGGTACACTTACACATCCATGATATCAAGCAATAAAACACATCCGTAATCATATCCATATCCGTGATCGCTTGCCACGTATCACCGTAAGTCTTCTTAGGCTCTCACGGTTGGAGCGATCACTCGGCGTGTCGACCACCATGGTCACAAGCCATGTGTCACCGTAGACCTCGTCGAACATCACGGTTGGACTATTACCGCACATTCACATCACACAACACAATACACCAAGGATATCACAATAATCCACCCAAAGGCAACAAACACTTAGCACGACACAATTATCGAATCACAGCACCGAAATGATAATATATGTTATATATATAAATATATATTATCAAATCACAACACCAACATCAAACATATCCATAGGATTCACTTAATCATTCACAAAACACACTATTCACAAAATACACACGCATTTTAAAAGAGAGCCTTTAACGAGGCTAAACCAAATATTTTGAAATTTCATTTCAAACAACTAAACAAACACACTTAGGCGATCACCGATCATCATATCCACAAAACAAGAAATGTATGAACAAGGTACTTGCTTGAATAATCACAAATGCGGAGAATCGGCCAAAGTAAGGCGACCTGGCCCGACTACGAATCTGCGGACTACGCTGAACACCAATCCGCGACAATAATTTTGAGCGACAATAACAACAATGAAAATGAATTCTATAGCACGACCCAAAGCATTGAATTGAAGGAACAAGCGATGAAAGTTCAAGGGTTTCCCCCAAATGGCCCAGAACATGAATCGACCCAACAAAAATGTGAAAATAGAATTTCAAAACATGGGTTAAGGCCAACAAGACTAGGTAACAACAATAGCACCAACAATTTCGGATTGAAATCACGAAATCAAGACAAACCCTAAAATATCTCAAATAGGGTTTCTAAAACCTTACCTTGATTCGGAGAACAAGAATGATTAGACGATGATGAACACGAAGAAGACCCATCGAGATTATTATTATCATCAATGGACGAAGAAAGCTCGATCCAAAACCACCCCAAATCGCCAAAAATGCAGAAAAAGAAAGGGAAGAAGAAATGACCCGACTCTGGGTCAACCCTCTGGTATAAATAGGCGTCCGAAGCTTACGTACGTTAGAACACAAACCTAACGTACGCTAGATGTTAACGCACATAAGGTGCAAGCCCTTACGTACGTAAGAGCCATCGAAACTCCTGCATGCGAAATCCTGAACACGCTAACGTGCGTAGCGGAGGGCGCATTACGTGCGTAAAGAAGAATCACTAATATACGCTATACATGATGGTAACATCGTTATCCGTCTAGCGATCTGAAACGATTGCGAGAAGTTTGGTTTGAAAAGGACAGCGAATACGGCGAACCACGAATTACTACGGTCGAGCAAGGCGAGTAGTACAACAATCAAAACACGAGTTTAAGCACTAAACAAACACATGATTAGATAACTGAAGATTGGAAAAGGCGATATGAAGGCAAATACCCCAAAACTTTGGAAAATTACGAAATGGCGAGCAGCGAAATATCACGATACGACGAATAACAAAGAAGCTCACGGATCTAACAAAGTTAAACAAACTTACGGGATACACAAGCGGCAGTTTGAATGAGATTTGCAAGAATCGAACTCAAATGCGGAAAAGTCGCTAAGAAGCACGGAAGGCTGATAAAAGCGACACCAAAACAAACTCGGATGACAAAAGTGCGAATTAATCATTCCTAGAATGACGAAAGGTCCAAGCGAGCCGTTAAAGCGGACTCCTACCAAAAATTTTTTTACGAAAATCATAATTACGGATATTACAATAACCACCGAACATTTTTGACTAGAACTAGAACTCCACAAATCTATGGCGTGAAGACGATTTTTCCCTTCTCAAGCCTTGCAAATTTTCTCAGATTCTCGGAATTGGTAACCTCCATAAAAAAGAATTACAACACTTTAGGGTTCGATCAATAAAAAAACCCCGATATATAACAATCGATCAAGGGAACTATTTCAAAAATAAAAATAAAAAGATCAAAGGAAAAGAGAGATATCGATGAAGGAATTCTCCGAAGATATCTTCTATCTCTGATAGGGTTACGGAGGGGACAAAGTTGCGGAGAAAAGCGAAAGGAAAGAGAAGATTGGAAAATATATAAAAAATTGATATCCTTCCTTTTGATCACACTCTGTATGCACGTGTAAAAAAAGGTGAAGAGTTGTCAATATTATAATTAACTTAAGATTTTCATATTGTTGTAATTATTTACACACATGTAGTTGAATATGTAATTTTCCCTAATTATTATAAATGTTGAAGGACCTTTTAGGCCTAAAATATTTAACATCATATCCATCAATTTTTGACGTTAATAGAAGGAAAAAGCCCAAGAGAGGAATTACATAGGGACTAATCTAGGAGTAGAAACTCCAACACAATTAGCTAATAACCGATGCCTACCACTAGCGACGGTTGGTTAAACAATCAACTCGTAGTTCTGCGCACAACAAACATTAGTAAGAAAATCCGCAATCATATTTGGCTGAGAAGTATGATGCATCGTAGCAATTGATATACCCCACAATATGATTCACAATAAAGATACATACCCGTTGTAATTATTATTATACTCACAATTGGTATATAGCATAACCACATTTGTGTATAATATAATTATAGTAAAAATATGACACACCAATATAATCACAAATAATGCACAACATAATCACAATTGGTGTATAAATGCGCGATACATCATGTTGGCGGAATAATTTCCCACCACAACCATCACATTTATCATTTTAAAGGAAGAGAGATTATCGTTGCTTTGTTTTCGTATGTATGGTGTTTGAACCTTGAAGTTAATCTTCCTCAATCCACAAAAAGTATGATCTTATTATCTCTTTAGACCGTGACGAAAAATGTGGTGCGACAATGACCCCACATAAAATATTACATTTTCTCCACTAAAAATAAATTATCTACTTTCTCCACTAAAAATATATTTTTCATCTATTTTATTAAAATTCGCCACTCTCTCGATCATATTTTTATAGACGAAGGTATGTATAATTTAGAAAAATGTGCAGTAGGTAATACGATAAAAACAATATAATTAATAAATTTTCAATTATTTTTAGTGATAAATGTGCAATAGGTAATTCATATTATTAATTTTATAACATTAAATGACTGAGTTTTAAGTATTTTTCTATTTTTTAATTATAAAAGATATAGTGGGAACACAAAATTGGTTCACCACTGGATCATGCGAGTTGGCAATTTATTGCTCATCGCTGTGATAGCTCGGATCGACCATTCTTTGGTAATCTCTCATGGGATCTAATAGTTGCAGCAAAGTATTGGAAAACACATGCCTATGCTATGGATATGCTTGTCCTTTTACTGACCTCTGCCTAACCTCTCCCGCATATATCCATTACTAATTTGTGAGAGCATAAAATGTGGATTGTCGGAAGAAAAGGAGCATCAGGGTTTTCAGCTTGTTCAACAGCTGAGGAAGTTGCCGGAGGAATTGATGGATCTGGTCTCACCGCCATTGTCACAGGTCCCCCCCCCCCCCCCCCCATCCCCACCCGCTCCCTCTCATTTTTGATTCTTATCGAAATATGTTGAATTTGATTCTGAGGGTTTATTTCAATAAGGTTTAACGTTCCATTCCTG
This sequence comes from Orobanche coerulescens, assembly GCA_033398695.1. Classification (NCBI taxonomy): domain Eukaryota; kingdom Viridiplantae; phylum Streptophyta; class Magnoliopsida; order Lamiales; family Orobanchaceae; genus Orobanche; species Orobanche coerulescens. The sequence goes on along the minus strand of CM065805.1, from coordinate 40,486,529 downwards.
CTGGTGAAGGTGGTTATGTTGTACAGTTGGGTTTCTTGTTATATCGTATGTGATTCTTGGATGAGTTATTTATTTGACGGGTGGATTTTTCTTCTCTTTGCCTTTTCCCACGCTGTTATTGGATCATTTGTTCTACAATAGGTTGTGTTCATAGTGTTTGGTTCGTGGTTATTTGTGACAGTAAGGGAGTGCTTGCAGAAACTACAAAAAAATGTATGCAAATGTCTGCTTCTCCTTTGAATTGTGATCATGGTCGATTGAGTGAGAGAGGCCTTCTATTTTTCTTTTTGCTTATGGTTTTAACAAACTACTTATGATTCTCAGTTACTTGTTTCTTCTTCTGTGGTGGTGTTTGCATTAGAAATTAATTACTTAACCGACAAGATAACATCTTGCCTTAAGCCAAAGATTCAAAATTATATGCTTCACAATCATTAAAACCCTAATGACAAATCTATATATTTGCCACAAGTTAGGAAAAATTATCGCCCATAATTTAACCTATTCCTAAAAGGACTCGTTAATTAATTAACTAACAATATTAAATGAATAATAAGCATCTAATGATATGTATATCAGCTGAACCGCCTCTGCTTCAATCGGAGGTATTGCCGGTTACCTCCCGGCTCTTGTTACGCCGGACATACAAACACAACGGAAGTCGCTCCTTCTTCCCTGCTCCCGGGTCTCATTGTTCTGATCCACAACATCTTCCGCCTCCAATAGTAGAAGTGTTTGCAAACACTCCCTAAGTTTTGTTGTTTGATTGTTGATTGCGACTGCAGATAGTAGCTTGTTAAGATATCTGAAGAAAAAAGAGTATTTAGCAACTTCATTTTTGTTAGATTCCACTGTGCTGTCTGCTTGGACCGAAATTGTATCAGATTGTGATCCATCCATAGAGTTTATATAAGACAGGTTTCTGATTGGATTTATTTGCGAAATTTCAAAGACGAGCATTTTTTTGTTTTCTTTTTGGTTCGCCTTCGAAATTATATAAAACTTCAGGTTGCATTTGGATTGATGGATTTGAGGAAGGACTGGGCCTGGGGGAAGGATTTGCAGTGCATTGTCAACTCCACCCATCATGTTTGGCTAAAATCACAAATCAATAGATTTCAAATCTCTCCTCAATTTTAGCTCATTTTTGGTGGATTCGAAATCCATTCTAAAATTTAGTCATTTCAAATTGAGAAAAATGAAAAGAACTTGAGAATTTCTAACGAATTCAAAATCTTGACAAATATAAATTACAACCAAACAATAACTTTGAGGCGACGAATTCAAATCCAAGGCATTTGAAATCCTTTGCATTATTGAAATCCCTTAATCCAAACACAACCTAAGGAGTTGTGATGGAGAGAACTATTGATAGTATCTTTGCATTGGGTGGCTTGATTTTCATGGTGAAAATTTTGCTTTGCTCATCTTTTGTTTACTTAATGATTTAAATTTCGTGTTATGTCGGTGCGTTTTTAGGAACTTCAAGTGGCATTGGAGCAGAGACTAGCCGAATTCTTGCTGCACGTGGTGTTCATGTAACTATGGCAGTACGTAATGTGGACAGTGGTAAAAAAGTTAAAGAAACTATAATCAAAGAGATCCCTGATGCAAAAATTGATGTCATTGAACTTGATCTAAGCTCTTTTGCATCTGTTAGAAAATTTGCATCAGAATATAACTCTTCGTCTCTTCCCTTAAACCTCCTCATGTGAGTCGTCTGGGATTTAAAATCTTATATAACTCATGTACATAATTATCATTTAATTCACATTTCTTATGTTTATAAGCCATCATCTATGTCATCTCAGGGTATCCTCCATATGGAGCCTATTATGCCTTAAAAAGCAAAAACCGACTTATTTTGTCATTTGAAAGTAATAATGCAGGGGTTATGGCTCCTCCTTTCATGCTTTCACAGGACAACATAGAATTGCAGTTTGCAACTAACCATCTAGGTAAAAGTTTCGTACATAATTTCATGATCTTTTTAGTTCTTTGACATTGTTTATCGCGAGTTTCTCTGCTTTGTGTTCTATCAAAGAAGAAGACCCAAAAGTAGCGTAAGCTGTCTTTACGTGACAGAATAACTACAGTATGTTATGTTGTACTTATCAAAAGTGACTAATACTATAGTCTCGAATTCAAGTTTTTCAATCATTGCAATCTAGTTACATTTGGGTCATAGGTCTTCATCCGTAAATACTCCAATATATGGAAAAGCCTTTTCCTCAGTTTCCTATATGTAGTCTAATAAAGCTAAACCTCTTTAAAGTAATAAGGTTGGGACCAAGAAAAAGAATTACTTTATCGAATTTATCATTTCATCGATATAATGATATTTTATTACTTCATCGATAAAGTAATACTTATTACTTTAGATATTTAATTTTATATTATTTGTAATTATAATTTTTCTTAAAGAATATTTATACTCCTTATAATTCATTATAGGTATGTAGGACTAAGATAGCTTAGATACATTATATTTGAATTTGAAAACTAATTTGAAGATGATGTACGAGACAGTGACATAAATGAAGATATCGAAGGACTAAATGAGGTCATCTCTAATTTACGCTATATAAATCTCATGGATGTCGAGCATCTCCTAAACTATCAGTGAGAATGATGCAATTATGGAATCACCTACGGATGAAGAAATTATTGATCGGTGATGAATACTAATGATGAAGAGGATCCCGAACCGGATGATAGTAACGTTGTCCCAAATGTGTCATCAAGGGAAGCATTTCAAGCAATCAACACCTTGAAGAATTATTTGTTGCAACATGAACAAAATATACCGGATGTCATGTATGCTTTACAAAAGTCAAGGACGAGGTTACTTTTGGTTTTGGTGGAAAGAAGAAGCAAGTGACTATAGATGCATATTTTAAAAAAATTAATATTGTACAATGAATATATAATTATCTATGAAATTATGGAATTATTACTTTATTTATTTATTGGGCCCTTAATGATTTTCAAAATTTTAATTATCTTATGCATTTAGCGAAATTATTACTTTACAACATTGGCCAGTCGGGACCGAACAAATTTATTACTTAATCGAGGTTATTACTTCATCGGATATTACTTAATCGATGTTTAAGCGTAGTTTTAGTTTCGACTTCTGCTTGTTTATTACTCTATCATCGAACTTTGACTTCACGTTTTGTTTTCCATCCATTTTTTCCTGATTATCCAAGTCTTTTCTCTGATTAAGGTTTTCACCCATTTTTTTAGTGTTTCATCATCTTTTTAGATGAAATTAATTAGAACCCCCCATCAGGGTCCAAAACTATCATCAGTTTTGGTTTGAGAAATGTTGACACTTGTTGCGGTGAACAAAGCTCTCGTCTTAACCAGAAGATATTTACGCGTTCGATTCCTGGCTGTTTTAATGCCAAGACTAATGTTGTTAATGCTTTTACTACTATTTTCTCACTCATTAAGTAAATATGAAACACAACATTACTAATTAAGTAAATACCTAAAAATTCAAAACATCACTTATTAAGAATGGGATGGAGTATTTGTTTATTAGGCTGGCTTGGTATCTTTAATAGCATGTTTGCTAGTTTATCCTTTTTTATTTTCATCTGCAGGTCATTTTCTTTTGACCAATCTTCTACTGGATAAGATGAAAAAAACTGCACATGAGAGCCATAAAGAAGGAAGAATTGTCATTGTTTCATCAGAAGGTCATCATTATGTATATCCTGAAGGCATTCGTTTTGATAAAATAAACGATAGTGCAAGGTAAGTTGTGATGAAGTTTTTCAGTTTACTTATATATAACAAATTCAATCAATATGTCTCATTTATTACTGTCATGGAACTTGGAGTGTTATTTTAATATTGGAAACTTTTAGTTAAAAATGAAGTTCTAAATACTGATTGCAATAAGTAGCATTACATCACTACTTAATACCCGTAAGAGCCTACTTTATTACTTTTATTCAGAATACTTTTATTTTATGAAACAAGACCTTATTATCAATGTTCAATAAAATATGCGCATGAGCTTACACAGATACAATCTTGTCATATGGTCAAAGATCTAAAGGTTTTGAAAGCTAACCAGAATTTACATAAAAGCTAGATGGCACAAAGACAAGTTGACTCCTATCATGAGAAAGTGAATTTGGATAGTGGACGAAGTGAATGCATAATTTTTTGTACAAATGTTATGTACCACCAATTTCCAGGTTTGTTCATGAGTGCAGATGCTATGATTTCATGTTATAGAGTTAATAATTTTGATCTTGTTACTCGAAAGTAATTCATTCTTGCATATAAAATAGATATAAGATTTGCTAAAATTCAGGTGAACTGATCATAAGATTATAAGATTAATCGAAATTTTATTTTCTTATTTATTGCTATACAGTTACAATACCATATTTGCTTATGGACAGTCAAAGCTGGCGAACATATTGCATGCCAATGAACTCGCGAGGCGCTTGAAGGTAATTCAAGTGGACGTGTGTAAGGGGACAAGAAAAAACATTTTTAGAATTAGTCCGGTCCGGGCGTATTATGTCACTGCGAATGCAATTTCACAACATTACATCTGCAAGTTCTATATATAAATTAATCTCATTTTCTTCTACTGTGCTGATATTCACTGTATGAATTAGCATGCTCCAGTTGTGATATACGTGGGATTTTATGTTCGTTGTATGCTGTTAGAAGTTTGTAACATTTGTGTATTTGATACAACAGGAAGAAGGGGTTGAAATAACTGCTAATTCACTACATCCTGGAGCAATTGCCACCAACCTTCTTCGGCATCATGGTATCATTGAAGGTAAACCCGGTCTGCCATCAAAGAATAAACCCGAGTAAGCTTGAAAATAGGCGCTGTAAATCAATTCAAATAGAAAATCTCTGAACAACTTCATTAATCTTATAAAAAGAATCTAGAGGTGATTGAAATGTGAATAGACCATGGCTCGTGTCTTCTCTTCATGCCGGCAAATTCTGTCTTGTTAGTGCTCACTGTTCTAAAAATCGGCCTAGGCGCTAGAAGGTCGACCTCCGCCCCGACTACCCCATACTCTTCTGCCAAGCGGGTAGGAGGCTCTAGGCAGCTCTAGGCAGGCTGAGGTGGGTCCAGGCAGGGCCAGGCGGCTCTAGGCGGGCTGTAACTTTTGCTTTTTGAATGTTTTTTTTTCTCAAGACTATTGCATTAATGTTAATGTGCTTTGTTTTGCTTTGCTTTTATTGATAGAGTTGAATGCTTTGTTTTTTACTTGGTATTTTCAATAATAAAAAATGAGAATTTTTTATTATGCATAATAAAAAAATTCCTCTCCAAAAGAAATTTTAAAAGAATATTATTATGCATTTTGTATGCATATATAAAAATAAATAAAATATAAAATATAAAAAAAAAAAAAAGCGCCTAGCGCCTAGTACAAACTAGTATTGAGATTCAAAATCCGAATCTACAAACAGCGCTTAAGGTATTTCAGATAGGAAAAATCTCAGGAGAGTACATGAATGTTTTTTGTCTCAATCAGGGGCTTGAATTTTTGGTTTCCCTTAAATCAGGCCCAAAATTTGCTTTCTTTTTTAATTAGGGGCCTAATTTTTATTTTTTATTGTCAAGTTGGGGCTTGCTATGAACCTTGATTTGAGAATAAAGAACAAAGTTCAGGTCCCAAAATGATAATTAAGAACATGAGCCCGAAATTGGGATCTTTGAAAAATTAAACCCTGAATAGGGGCAAAAGCTTAAAATTTGGGCTCCATATGTAACTTTCCCCATTACAAATACAGAAATACTATTACAAGTATAATTTGTGCAATATATGAAAACTTGAAGAGAAGGAGGGGAGTTGAACTGTAATTAAATTTAATTTATAATTAGACTAGCCCTCGTCGTGATTACGTAACTCACCTCGAAAAATGTAAAGGAGGGATGAGACACTCACGAATTCCTCCCACTGATAAAAGAATAGAAGATTGCACACCATAAAAGATGTTTGGCATTGATATGTTAAATTTTCGTCCGTCTGATGTCTTATAACATTTTCTCTTTTTACAGGTATAGTTAATTGGGTTGGCAAATATTTCCTCAAAAACATTCCTCAGGTTGGTCCAACCTTTCATCATCTTCCACTCCAATGGCTCTTGATTTCTTTACGTGTTCGACTGAACTAGTTTCGGTTCCAACTTACAGGAGCTGCAACAACATGCTATGTAGCTCTGCATCCACAGGTCAAGGGAGTAAGTGGCCAGTATTTTGCGGACAGCAATATTGCTAAAGCCAGTCAACTTGCTTCCGATGCAGAACTGGCGAACAAACTGTGGAATTTCAGTTTGAAACTGACAGAGCCCAAGTAAGTTTGTTTCTATGGTGCCATCTCACTCTTGCAAGAGTTGTGCATCTCTTATTCGTTATTCGTTCTATTGTTCTTAAAATTTTAAAGAAGTGTATTTTTAGTTTGAAATATTTATGAAGATGTTTGAGTTGAAATCTTGGGATTCATGTGTTTAGTTTCTCTAGAATTAGAATAGAACAATTCGTTGATCTCTCGATGGTGAAGATCAAGTTCGTGATCTTTATATTATGAATATTTGATTCAACAGCAGTGCTCGAACCTTTACCATTACTACTATGAAAGTGCAGCTGGGCCCTCGACGAGGACTCATTTTAAATCATAAGCTACGTATTTTTTCTTCTTAAATTGATTGATGACAGAATACAATTATCACGAATTAGAAAATATCATAATTAAGGCTATAAACAATAAAAATAACATATGAAAACTAACAACATGACAATCATGTTAAGTTACCTTAGATGTGTTTTTGGTGGTAGTCTGCACTGAAATCTCGATGGACCCCCGACCAACCAATTTTGTTTTCGGAAGAGCCGCTGGTCGTGGAGACCTCTGACGGTGACCATTCCTTTTTTTTTTTTTACGTCGGTGTTGGCACCTTTCAGCGGAACATCGGCGTTTGGGCATTTTTTTAAAATCGGGCGCCGACATACTTTCGGAAAGCCACCGCCGGCCGGCGACCTCCGACGATCGGTAATTTTCCCTTTTCTTTTTATACGGTACTTTGGTGGACCTCACGATCGTCTATTTTTTTGTTTTTATACGCCAGGCCGGCTGCTTTACCGTAGGTCAAGGCGGCCGTGGAACTTTGGCGATCAACTTTCTTTTTTAATGTCATGCCTCTGTCATGCTTTACGGCGGGCCATCGTCGACCTACGTTCGGCGGGCCATCGTCAACGATCGGCCATTTTTTCCTTTTTATTGCTAGTCATGGCTTGCCTCTGGCGAGCCACCGCCGTGATCGGTAATTTTTCAGTATTTACGCGGTGCCAGGATACTTTTCGGTGGACCTCGTGATCGGCTACTTATTTTATTTGTTCTATACACCAGGCTTGCTGATTTTAGCGACAACCGACTATCGGCCCCTTTTTATTTTATTTTTTTATACGTTAAATTTCTGGCATGCTTTAGTCGGGCCTTGCCCTCTGCCGGCGGACTTTCGGCCGGCCATTTTGTTTTATGTCGCCGGCCGTCGGCGACAAGCGAACCTCTGATAGGTCAGTTTTCTAAATGCCGTTTTTCTAATTTATATATTTTTATTCAATTATACCACTACAACTGTACGTAATGGCATGAGTAATCTTTAATTATAATATAAAGGATAATGGTATATTTCTCTGGTAATTCGTACTTGAAATGACTATTGTACCCCTCTCCTCTCCTTTCTTTCCTTTTGTGTTGAATTTAATAATACTTAATCAAAACATGTTAAGAAATTTAAAAATCTTGTCAAAATATTAAATTAAATTACATTAAAAAAAAAATCTAGGGGAATCTCGAAGGACCTCAGCCGGCCAGTTTTTCCGGCAGGGCTCTTGGTAGCGACGGACCTCCGACGACCGACTATTTTTTTATTTCTTTTCTTTTACACAAGGCCCAGCTTGCTTTCTTGCGGAACTCAGGTGACATGTTTGTTTGTTTTTCTTTCGCCAAGTTGCGAGCGCTTCCCAGCCAGACCCGTGGCGGCGACATAATTTTTCTTGGAATGCCCAACGGACTTCCACCGTCGATTTTCCGGCGTCCCATTGCTGCGAGACCTCCGGCGGCCTCTGGCGATCCTTATTTGCCGATAAATTTTGAAACCAACATTTTTAGAAACTATTTTGGTAATTTAATTATTTTCAATTATATCCGTCATAGTGCCATTATGGCATCGGTAATCTTAGGTTTATAATATAAAGTAAAATGATATTTTTGATAGTGTCTTTGAAAAGACCAATATATCATTTCCATCTCATTTCCTTCTAAGTGATTTTTAGAAGAACAGATTTTAATAAGAACCGAAGAAAAATTCGATTTAGGTTAGGTTTTATTATTAAGCTGGATCAGGTTCTTAATTCGGTTCCTTTTTAGTAATTCGGTTAGGTTAGGTTCTGTTTTATGATGTTAGAAAAAACCGGTTTGGGCAGGTTCTATATATATTATATATATATATAATAATAAAAATAATATTATATATAAATTTTTACATAATATAGGTATTAAATAAAGCAAATTAAATGTATTTTGTTCAAAATATTACACATTAAATTCGTTTTCTACTCAAAATTCGGTTTTTTTTTAACAAAAGTCGGTTTTTGCACAATTTGGTTCCTAAAAAGAGAAAAACCGTTTTTACACATTAAATTCGGTTAGGTTCCTATTTCGGTTCTGATGAAAAAACCGGTTTCGGTTTGGTTCCTAATTGGTTCTGAACAAAGTGGTCAAAAACAACCGGTTTATGTATTTAAAAAGTTAAGTTCTTTAATTTTTACCAGCTGACAGGTCCATTACTATTTCCTTCTCTTTGTGTTGAATCTAATATAGTAAAACAGGATGTTCAACAATAATAAATTTTAAAAAAATACTTAGAATATTAAATTAAATTAAAGAAACAATTATTTCGGAAAAATCTTTTCTTGGGATCTATGGACCTCGATCGACCAATTTCTCGGCAAGTCCTCGGTGGTGGCGGTGGACCTCCGTGATCGGACAGTTTTCTTTGTTTTTTTAACTCGAGTGTCAACTTGCTTTTCGCGGACCTCGTGACCTTTAGTTTTTTCTTTTTTTTCTTTACGTTAAGTTCTTGTGACCGATTTTTTGTTTGTTTGTTTGTTTGTTTTCATTTTTAAACACAGTAGTAGTCTGCTTTCGGCGGGCAATTGCAGTGGTCGGTCAATTCTTTTTGTTTTATTTTTATTTAAACGCCGGGTTGTCGACCTGCTTTTAATCGAACAGCGGATCCGGCTGCTCTGGCGGACCAACGCCCTGGTGGCGGACCTCCGGCGCCGGCTGCTTTTCAATAGGTCATTTTTATAATAAAATAATAGTAAAAAACAATTTTTATAAAAGAATTATATATGAAACCGAGATTTGTCAGCTGATTATCAATTGATTGAAAGGAAAATGATACTCCCTCCACTTTTAAATAGATACTCCCTCCATTTTTAACTTTAGATGTCGTTTGACTTTTTGACACATTTTAGGTGTTTTGGCCAGTATAGTAAAATTATTATCTTTAAATAATTTTTTGTGAATTAAAATTTAGATTGTATATTTTTAGTCAAAAAAATAAAATATAAAAAATGATAAATTTAACTAGGTCAAAGCTTTCAAATGTGTGTCAAATCAACGACATCTAAAAAAATGAAAGAATATCATTTTAAACTTTGTAACTTTTGAAAATAGATGTCACTTTAGCTTTATTCTTCTCTTTATTCCATTATTATCCCTAGTTAATTTATCTCAAAATTCATCTTTTCACTCTTCATTAATTACAAAAATACTATCATTTATTAGGTGTAAATATTGGCATAAAGTATTTTCTTAATTTATGCACAAAATCAAAGTGACATCTATTTAAAAATGGAAGGAGTATCCTTTAGTTTCTTCATACCAAGCAAATGAATAGTTGGTGGTACATAATTCTAGAGAAAAGATTAAAGCGATTGTAAAGTGATTTCTCCTTCTAGTAAAAGGATATTAAAAGTCTCTCTTGCTTTGACGGACTTCTCGTACTTCAGACAGACTTCGTATATATGAAAGAAGTTGGATTATCATATATAATTCTTTGAAATGGTAGTCTTATCAGCATTCTGAAATGGGCGAGTCTTGAACCATGCCTTGATTGGCCACGACTTTCAATTTAGTTGGAGGTTAGGGGTTGATTCTTAGTGGCAACACTTTGAAATTGAATTCTCAGGCGATGATCCCTTAGTCTTTGACTAAGAGTTAGAACCTCAAGGAATCTGTTGGTGGAACAATTAAATATTGAGGGCTTCAAGCGGCGGTGTGGGAGGTCGGATCTCGGTAGGAGCACTGCGGTTGGATTTGGGAGTCAGCATGGAGCAATCACTTGGGGGCGACTCCTTGTGCGCGGTAGTTGAGGATATTTAAGAACACAGGAGCCAGGATACACATCTCGTGATTTAGCGAGTACTTGATATTGTGGGGGAACATTATCAGGAACTAGTCAGGTGTAAGCTTGGAACCTCGGTATAAAAAAAAAAAAAGGAAAATGTTATTATTAACATAATAATTTATAGCTTTGTGTTTGTTGAGAGGAATTAATGATACATCAACACATAACCATATACACCTCACCAACACATGCTTTGCACATAATACATTTGAGATGATATTTTATTTAATATTACAATATAATATTTATAAAGCGCCTGATCTGACCTCTGCCAGCGGTGTTGATGGAATATTGCTAGTTGTGGGTGTTGATGTATCATTTATCTTTTTTTGGAGGGTTGTACCGTGTGCTTTACACGTAATTAACTTTAAATGATATTTTATTAATATTACAATTAAATATTTATAAAGCACGCAGTACATCCCTTGTAATGCAAGGTGTTGTGGAGTGTTGCTAGTTGGGAGTGTTGATGTATCATTTTTTTTTATGATGGAAAATCAGCGGTGATTATTTTATGAGTGCGTATTGAATAAATTCTTGGACTAAGCGAAATAACCTACAAACTCGCCAATCAATTAAATTGTACTAGTGAAAATTTTGTGTGACCGGTCCAATCGAGAAAATGGTAATGGAAAAATCACTTGTGACTTTTAATTCATGCTTACATACTCTACCACCACGGTTACTTTTGCGAATAATGACTTATCCTTTTAATTACGACAAATGGAGAATTGGTCAAGACATTTTCCTAAATAAAAATAGTACAGTAAAACTTCTTAAAAAACAATACTCTATTAAGAAATAAACTCTATTTAGAAATAAAAATTTATAGTCATAATTTGGGACTAGTTATAATTTAAAATAAACTCCATATTGTCATAATTCATATATTTTCAAATCCCAATATAAGGAAATACACCTCCATTTAGGAATAAATCATAATAAAATATATATATATATATATAATTTTTACAATAGATTTAAGTTGATTTAAAATACTTGTTCAAAGTTGATTGTGACAAAGATTTAATCTTTTGTGTTGTAACCATATCCTTCAACTTGCGTGTGCCCATTAGCTCGTCCAAATGACCACCTTCTTGTTGCACTCAAAACATTTCCAACATGCGGTAAGCTTAAAGCTTCTCCATATGAAATTTTTTGTACTTACATCTTATCATCCTAGGATTATTTTCCTCATTTTCTTGCCTAATTCCTTCAATGATTTCTTCATCGGTTAAAGCATAAACAATTTTCTTGCCTAATTCCTAAGTTTACAACATATTACATACATGTATCTACTAATTATAATATTTATATATTATACATGCACTTTAAAATTTAAAAAAAAAATCTTCTAAAAACTCTATGTAGTAATAACATCCATTTAGAAATATTTTTTTATGTTCCCAAGAATATGACTTTAGAGAGGCTTTCTTGTAAAATTATTTCTTCTTCTAGTAAAATTGAAAAAGGATATTAGCAGTGTATTCCATAAAGACTATAGAGACTTTTAAACACTAAAAATTTGATGTATTTAAATTGGATATATCTTAAAACTTCTAACAAGTCTTGGTATATTTAAATGGGACATATACGAGTTTTAAAAGTCTTGGTATATTAAAATAAGATATTTTATAAGTTTTTCAATGTCACAGTATTTAGAGGTGTACTATTTTTGCGACATATGCAAACTTTTAAAGATTTTGAGAATCTTGGTATATTTAAATTGCATATTTTAGGAGTTATGAAAAGTCTTGATATATCTAAATGGGAGACTTTAGAGTTCTAGAAAGTCTTGAGATATTTAAATAGGACATATTTTAAAAGTCTTTAAATGTCACAACGTATTTAAATTATAAAGACTCTTTGAGATTTATTTAATTTTGGGACATTTTAAGACTATTAAGGAATAATATAACTAATAAAATTCAATACAACATCTCACCTCCATATATGGGATTTCATAATATTTCTTTATTGATATATAAACAACATTAATTTCATTATATTTCAAAAAGAGGGGTGATAGGGCAACACCCTGAACCACACCCCAATACACACCTCGTGCTTTATGGGTGTTGTACCGCATGCTTTACAGATAAAATATTCATAATAATATTATAATAAAATTAATAGTAAAGCACGTAGTACAACACTCATAAAACACGAGTGTGTTTGGGGGTGTGGTTCAGGGTGTTGCCCTGTCATTTCTCTTTCAGAAATTATTGGTTCTGTTAGGAGATTGTGAGAATGCGGTAAAGATGAATCGGTAAAGCAATCAATTGTATTCGTAACTGATAGATGAGGCTTCATATAGGCTTTACAATGAGAGTACTTTCATACGTAGGATTTCTAATTAAAGTAAAGCCTTTAATGTGATCATACTACCTCTAGAAGGATCTAAAACCCTTTCATCTATGTCTCATACTATAAACGGTATTAGGCAAGACACATCTGAGGGAAGAATAGAATCGTAATTCTTGGAACACTCCTATGTGTGAGTACTAATGCGATCATGGTGCATAAGATGTTGCCTCGGTAGAAAATGCGGCCAAGTCAAATAAAACCCCGTGTAAAAAAATAAAGACTTGGTGAGGAAAAAGAGCACAATGCACCAACTACAAATGCCAAAATCATATGGGTATACTCCACAGTATACATAACAACTCATTAGTGGGCTATCACTTGTTGAGCTTGGACAATCGGCGCATAGCGACACTCCTCACATGTTTCTCAAATGAAGATTTTGGCGAGAGAATTAGTGAACAAGTATGTAGTATTCTCATTGGAACTCACTTTTCGATTCGATATCTGACAATTTATATTCTTGATTATAAAGAACTTAGGCGAGATATACTCAATATTTTCTCCCTTAATGAAACTTAGCTTCATCTGCTCAAAGCATGCCGCATTGTCCTCAAAGATCTGAATAGGGGTTCTTGTAGTGGACTTTAATTCACAAGTTCCTCGTACATGGCCTTTGGTGACAGAAGCATTCGTGCGATTATCTACGCATGGTTCGAGGAGGTAACAACTAGAGTCTACTTGGTAGATCTCGAGATATCGTCGTATTTCCAATGGTGAACACATAACCGGTTTGGGAACGTCCTTTATGCGAGTTATTGAGATATCCGGCATATGCAAATCAAACTAATACATGTTGGGATTCTGCATAAGGGACAAGCATCTGGCATTAGCACTTACGGTAGTCAAGCGCCATGCTTAGGTGCAATATCAAAGGAAGATCGATGGTCGTATGCATCGTATTAACCTCAATAATTCCGATCGGAATATCACGCTCTCTTGTATAGGAAAAGAACAATCGAGATCACTAGAGCCTTTCAAGTATCGAAGATGTCTTTTACTTTATTATGATGCCTTATCATGGGAGCGGAGGCGAATCTTGCTAACAATTTTACAAAGAATGCGATGTCGGGATGAGTACATTGAGCAGATATAACTACTCACCAATTATGCTAAGGTCAGCGTTTATGCTCGAGGACCTCTTCATCCTCCTCTTTAGGGCCAAGCAGATCCTTGTTCATTTACGAGACTTGACCAACCATGCGGTTAGGGTGTGCCTTGTCCATCTTTGAATCGCTGAGCATCTTGTGGACAAAGGCGAGTTGATGAATGAGTACACCATCATCTTGATGTTCCGGCTCTAAGCCCAACGAGGTGAGTCCTCCCCAAGTCTTTCATCTCGGATTCACACTTAAGGTAGCGGGCGCTTCATCGACCTCGTCTATGGTATCAATAACATTCGTGGTATCTATATAGACGGCTACAATCACGAATCTTGCATCTATTCTTTTCATGAAAATGCATGGACATATATCATTGTTCTTGTATCCCTTCCCAATCAAGTATTCACGTAGGCGGTTGTACCACATCCTTCCTAATTGCTTCAACCCATACGGTGAACGCGCAACTGCTGCGTAAGTGCTCCGTGGTTTAGATCTACTTGATTCGGTCATGTAATTTATTAGGGGACTTTCATATAAATGTACATATCTAGATCTCCATAAAGATATCTTTGTAACAACATCCATAAGATGCATATTCGAGTTTTCGGACACTACCAAGCCCGACTAGGTGGCGGAAAGTGATCATGTCCATAATGGGAGAATACGTCTCCTTGTAATCAATGCGAGTACTTTGAGAAGCCTTGGGCAACTTCTCTCGTTTTGTAACGCATGACCTCATTCTTATCATTGCATTTCACGAACAAAGGCATTTATGTCCAGCGTTTAAAGCCCACGGTATTGGCTCGATACGGCGAATACCTCACATTTAACCATTAGGTCTAGTTTAGCTTGCATTGCATATTTCTATTTCAGCATCGACTGCGTCGTTGACATTAAGCAAGTAGCGACTTCAGCATTATCGTCTTTAATAATTTCTTGAAGCGTGGAGTAAGCAAAAGCATCATTGACTAGCGTGGATGACCTATCGACATTATGTATTTACTCGTACCTTTGCATCGGGATTTTCTATTCTCTAACATGAACAAAGTTTTGGGCGCATCCGTCAATCTTTTCATTATTGATTTGAGGTCATATACGTAGTCGGAGAGAATCTCGTGTGGAGTTCCTTGTGTCGATAATGAGAGATTTTGTACCTCTATTCCTCTTCTCTTTGAGGTTTGGTATCCTTTCTACCTTTTTGGACTCCCTCTCTTTTGAGCGGGGATAAGAAGCGGCCAGCTTGATCGTCCCACTAGTGAGGTCGATCTTTGAGGGCATCATTCCTTTGGGAGGCGAACCTTGCCTATTATTGGGACTTCTAACCTTGCGGGAACATTTAAAAGCGGGAATGGTAGATCTTGTCACTTTTGTAGTATGAGTAAAGTTGTCAGGCACGGGTCGCAAATTACGAAGAGTGAGAATCGTTGCACTTCCATCTCGGATTGAGCCGTGCTGGGATCATGATGAGGCAAAAGGAAACACCAGACAATTTTTGGCGTTTAACTAGAATCGTATGATTCCCCTCTCCCCTAACGACGGGAAGTTTATCTCACCAAAGTGACGATCGCAAATCTTGCGGTAAAGAGATCTCTGTCAAAGGTTCCAAGTAGCGGATAATTTTAGGCGACTCATATCCGACATATATACCTTATCGTCTTTGAGACCCATTTTAGTATGTTGTGGAGCGTAATTGCCATATGTTGCACAACCAAAATGCGTAAGTATGAAGTATCGAGCTCATATCCGATTACCAAGCCAGATACGCACATGATTAGCGATGGGCGAAAGCAAAAAAGTATAAATGCATGAAAAATTGCATAACCACATGCGAGAAATCGGCAAGTTGGTGCGCAATACTAATGCTCAAGCAATAAGTATGCTTGCTTAATCATAGCTCGGCAAGGCCGTTCTGCGAATGAGCGTGGCATGATGCTCAACTTTAATCGATCGACATGCGATAGTCGTAGAAGGACTTTAGCGTAAACTCACCCGGCATTGTTTAATCATAATGAAGAGATGGGAAAGTAGGGTGGTTAGCAGTAAATTGATAATTTGTGCTAGGAGCTTAGCATATGCGGTGTTTCTTGTGGATAGCAAGCGACTTGTGACCATCGTATTTATGCATCAAAGAACCATAAAATATTTGAATGGTCCGCACTATGGTGAATAGGTCACAAATATCCCTTTGAATTCGATGGAGATTAAATTGTATTTATATTATTATTTATATTCTATTGTTTAGGGTTTTAATTATATTTTAATTAGTTGTTAATGGGTTGGGCTTTTAGGCTGCGCATGTAAACCACTAGTTTAATGTTATAAATAGGCGTCTTAGGATCATTTGTAAGGAAGCTTTTGATGAAATAGAAATATATTGGGTTTTATCCGTTTGTTTGTGTTTTTATCGTTGTTCTTAGGTATTGAATCGAATCGCGAAATTAAGCATTAATCGCGTTTGTATATTCATCCAGGATATTCTAAGAATCAGCGGATTAATGCGAATATGCTTAACAACTTTGCATCGGTTGGTATCGGAGTCATAGCGATTACGTAGGTTCATCGGCGATAGCGGAGGAGAATTTGATTTTTGGTCTCAATTGGATGCCGCGCGTCGATGGGATTTTTAAGCGGCTCGATCCGGCGAGATACCTGGATATGTTCGTGTCGTCGCCGTCACCAAATCCGAGTCTTGGCGACAGTTGCCGCCACAAGCGAGATCGCCACGGATCTAGATCGGCGCCTTTGTCACACCTCCACATTCGAGATCCGCCAACCCCATCAACTGCACCACCATCCCACGCCGTGTTTCACATCGCGCCACTCGACATCCCTTGCCGTGTCGGCGACACCATCTGCGCCAATCCACCCGGCCTGAATTGGTCATACACCACTTTGCAATTGCAAGTCCTCATACCATAGTTCACTGACACACCACCTCGGCAATTAGGACCGCTCGGCCACACGCTGCCGCGAACCGCCCGGACACAATAACGTCGTCAATCGTGTGTCCCTCGGGTCACCGTCACCCTTGTGATGACATCGGTAGCATCACAACCAAGTCAACTTAATCAGTCGCCCGTCTTCAACCGCCGCACCTTTGCCATGTTCGGTCAGCGCGCGGCGACGTAGAAGACAATGGTAGATCAGTTACTGCACCCTACCGCCAGGTTATAGGATCTACATCTACTTGGGCCATACTTTTAAAATGGAGACACACCGCTTTGTGTGCCCCTTTAGGTGTTGAATGCACACTTGGGCCCATCATATTCATTTGAAGGAGTTCGGGCAGATATTAATAATCTGCGATCGGGCCTTCAATTATTTTGAAGCGAGCAGGGCTTCATGCATATTTTGAGAAAAGGGGCACGATATTATTTTGTGAGATCATAATAATGGGCGACTTATTTTGGGCCTAAGATTAATAACTATTATTTTTCATAAAAAATGATAGTTATTTTAGTACTTCTTTGAGAACTCCATGATTATCGTCTCAAGATTTTTTGGTCAAATACGTTGTGATGTGTTTGAAGTCGAAATATCGTGAAGTGTTAATTAATTTTGCTTTTCTGGAGATGAGCAGCGTTGTCGACTCTATTACCTGCTGGAGATTAGATTCATTGATTAGGACGAATCTTTTCAAAGAAGGAGAGAATGATGGAGATTAGATTGTATTTATATTATTATTTATATTCTATTATTTAGGGTTTTAATTATGTTTTAATTGAATTTGTTAATGGGTTGGGCTTTTAGGGCCTACCGCCTTAAACCCTAGTTTAATGTTATAAATAGGCGTCTTGAGATCATTTGTAAGGAAGCTTTTGATGAAATAGAAATATATTGGGTTTTATCCTTTGTTCGTGTTTTTATCATTGTTCTTAGGTATTCATATCGAATCTTGGAATTAAGCGTTAATCACGTTTGTGTATTCATCAGGATATTCTAGAATCAGCGGAATAATACGTATACGCTTCAACTATTTGCATCAAATTCTTTGTTAGAAGCGGATTTTTGTGTTGAGTCTTTAGCTAAGGATGGAGGCGGTATCAACTTTCTAGTGATAATTTATGGGCATTGGAAATTGCCACAAAAGCCTCTGGACTTGCGAGAAGATGCAGAAACAACCTCATCGGGCGTGCGATCTTCAATCCCAATGATACGATATCAGGACTCAGCGACATCGGTCTGGATGTCAGCGGTCCTTCTAATTGTTTTACGGACTTGAAAAACGGATGGCCGTGTGAGTTTTTCAAAATCAAATCATCATGTCGCGTCCGGGTGACCAAATCGGTCATGCCACAATTGGTATGCTTCGGAATTACAAAGTTTGTGACTTACGATGTAAGTTTAATGACATTTATTGTAGTTTGGTATAAATCACTACTTAGACTCATTAGTTTCCGAAAGGCGGTGTCTTCGCATTACGCGAGGTAACGCGTAAAATTCCATCCCATTCTCTTAATGTGTATCAAGGTTGTTGGGAAAAATGTGTTTTGATAAATGCATCCTATAGCTTTGTCACTTTGTGTAGCGTCATACATCAATCTGAAGATAAATCCATAGCTAAGCATTGAGAATGCAGCAAGAGGAGATATTGGCTACAACAAACAATGTTGTAGGTGTTTTATAGGAAAAGTAAAACCTGAAAACCATGAGGCCGAAGAAACTTTAAACCGTTGTGAAACAAACTTTCTTTATATAAAGTATTCACAATTTTATAGTAGCATTTAATGCTAAAGAACAATATTTAATGCGGCCGAAGACACTCTTGTGAAGAACATTTAATGGGGGTCGAAGAGAATGTCTGAAGCCTTAA
This sequence comes from Orobanche coerulescens, assembly GCA_033398695.1. Taxonomy (NCBI): domain Eukaryota; kingdom Viridiplantae; phylum Streptophyta; class Magnoliopsida; order Lamiales; family Orobanchaceae; genus Orobanche; species Orobanche coerulescens. The sequence goes on along the minus strand of CM065805.1, from coordinate 40,467,773 downwards.
ATACGAATCACCTTTAATTGAACGATGCAAGCCGCCAATCGAAGTTTGTCGATCTCACCAACCGGCCCATGACTACATTTATAAAGGATTTATTTTCAAGATTATAATAGCGAGGAAAGGACATTGCGTACATGACAAAAGAACACGAAACTCTTGAATAACTCATTTCTTGAGAACTAAAAACCGAACATCCGGCAAAGAGCAATATATTTCTTCAAGCATACATCATATATCTCGAGTGAAGAAATATACAGAGTTATCAATAATGAGCAACACATCGTCAAAAACATACCAAGCCTTACTGGCTGTACATTCGATTAAGTATCTGCGAGGGGATCTTTAGTCCACATAGGGCTAATGATAATCTCCAGCGATAATAGTAGAACAATTTCCAAACAACGGCTATATCTTTGATGCGATGTCGTATCTTTGTCTTTGTTTGCGTTGAGGACTTAGTATATTTCTTCGCTTGAATCTGCCTTTGTATGCTCACGAAATATCTTTGCTTTCGTGAATAGCTAGATTATGAGGTAATCTTGTCGGAATATGCGCGATAATGAATAGCTTCTTCTTGTAAAGTCCTCTTGCTTGGGGCTATTTATAAACTTGGAAGTATATCCATTTATAAATGTAGTTATTCTTTGGTTGGTGAGATGTTGTCGTTTCGATTGGTAACTTAGAATGTTTGGTCGCGAATTAAGCGGTGCATTTAATGCTTGGACATCCTTCCTGTCTTTGCATTAAATGCTCTTGAGCGTTGAGACTTGTCTCTCTCGACCACATTAAATGCCATCCTATCGTGATAAATACGCTTTTAGCAGTGAATACTTTATGAAAAAACAATGTTTATTTCCACATGATTTAAAGCTTTCTAATTGATCTGTTGGATGTTTTTACTTTTCCCAAGTAAAACACATACAGTCTGGAGGTCTTCTTTGTATCGACACATCATTTCTCTTGTTGTATGTTATAGGCACTATGGGATAGACTTTGTATAGAATCTCTTTGATGTATGGTCAATTTGTATGGAAAATCCTAACAACTTCCATACTTAGCAGCATTCGACTTCTTTAGGAACTTCTTTGTTGTATGTTGGCAATTATCAAATCGGGAATATTTATCCCAACAATTTCTCCCTTTTCATAATGCAGAAACCTCCTCTAGATATCTTCTTCTAAATGGAGAGAGCGTATTCAAGTCTTAAATCGATTGATCGATCTCGATACTTAGTCTAGAAATGTGAGCGCTCATTGAGACAAGTTCTAAAATGAAGATCTACATGTTTAAGTGTATTACAAGTGATCTTATGGTTGGCGCGTAGGCACAACCTTACAAGGTGACCTTACAAGGTGTAATCTAGGTTGAACAGCTTGATCTATAAAGCTGTTATGAGACAAGATTCTTACATCTTTGTGACTTAACAGAAGTTTATACTTGTTCAAAATATAATGACTAAGCTTGGTAATCAAGCAGTAAAGCGATGCTTAGCAGTTACAAGGACGTATAGCGTTTCAAAGAAATCAAATTTTATTTATATAGATGGGAAAAATTATAGGTTCTTGAAAATGTAAAGATATAAAACAAATGCGTTATTAGCGTTGGTAAGCTTCTGAAGAGCTCAAATATAGCGAAAAGGCAAACAGGTTAACTGCGTTATCTTGAGAATGCCTCAAGGTATCCATTCGAGGATCATTTGCGGTCCCCTTTCCACCCGGTTGGCTAGTGAATCATCGCCTCGATCCTGTAGATACTTTTTCCTTGAGAGGTTATGAAAGCAGGGGAATCCGGTCTTAGAATGGGTGACACAATTCACCTCTCACAGTACACTGGACTTCGCCGGCATTTGCGAGAGGAGCCATCCTTTAAGCTACTTGACCTCGAGAATTCATTTCTAGGCATCTGCTGAGTGTCTTGGATGGGTTAAGAGGAAAACTCCCACGATGAGTGTACAAAATATCTCATCAGAGTTCATTTTCTTCTTCAATTCTTAGAGATCATTGAGTGAAGAGAGGCGTGATCGGTCGGCCGACAATATCTCGCGGACTTTGTGATTGTTCTTCGGAGGGATGTTGGGATCACGGAACTTAGGTCGAGCCGGTACCACTGTATCCTCTCTTGAAACTTGCTAGACCGGGTGAGACCCGGTCGACGATTACGGCCCGTGACAACACTTTCTTCAGTCTTTGCATTCATCTCTCTTTCTCTATCCATTCTCCATCTATGGCGACCTCTCTGGCTTCTTCCCCCATTTTGGCATCAATGTAGCCACGATACATTGGAATTGTAATATCACGAAATTCTACTATGATTGTTTAATGCTGCTCTTATCAAGGTTATATTGCCGCGATTAATATGGAATGCATGCAGTATGGATATAATAATTGAAGGACTAAGACAACTTTATTAGTATAATTGTTAGCCGAACTTGATCGACAAGCGCATTTGAGGATATCATATAACGAGGTTATCGTACTTTTGACATCGGGTGTATCGTATGACAAATATTATTGGAATGAGTATATGTATTTAGCATGTAAATCTATCACATTATCCGGTGCGTTAAATGCTTATTTGGAATTGGCTAAGTATGGCGATTTACATACCATTAAAATAAGGACTTAGCACACGCTAATGGCCAGACTTACGTGCGTTAAGAAGGACAGGTTAACGTCGTAAGATCATAGCGAGATAGGTTCTAGACTATGGCCAGACATGTGAGCTCTACTCGAGTCGTGGCATTTAGCCACGCTAAAG